>OX376340.1:30742277-31992277 GCA_947369235.1 Udea olivalis
AATTTTTAGAAGCCGCTACTCGGTACTTGTACCGAGCACAAGCGGTATATTTAACATTATGATGTAGCATTAATGCCTAGTAGTAATTACGTACGACTACATTTGTATCCATCCCATTCCTGGCTAATTCGAAATTCGTTGTATAATTCGATGTTGATAAGAATGGGAAAGGCTATTTACTTATTTTACTCAAATTAGTTCAGACAGTGTGACGTTAAAAGAAGTTAGTCATTTTTGTAGTTCAGTGAAACAAAGAGTCACATAATAGCGCTAGGCGTGGCTTATTTGGATTGTATTCACATTGTTTTGAGAAATTAGTGGTGCCAATGGCACCGTTCGGGGAGAAGCGTGCGACGGCGCGTCGTATTTTTTATCGTTTGCACCTAAATATATTCTAAATTTTAACAGTGTTATTATGTATTGGTTGTATTTTAAACATAAGTCGGTTACAATATTAACTTTGAGAAGAAAAATATTTTACATAGTTTGAAAAGTGAAACTTGAAATAATATGTAAATATGCAGTCTCCAATTGTCCCATTGCAAGGCACATGCCAATCCTCAACTGTGATTTGGTTGGGTAAGGAACTTCATGGAGATTTTGTTAATACTCGTAGTTTTCATAGTCTATACAATAATAAAGCCTAAGTGTATCTGGAGTAAATAAGCTCAGTAATAGAAATTCCAAAACTCGCCTGTACATTCGTAATTCGTATGTTATGATGACCACGATGACAAGAAAAGTAAAAAAGAAATGGTCTACGCCTGTATATTATCTAAGGCAGCGGTTAAATCTAGCAGCGGTCTTGAAGCTAAAAATATACCGAATAACTGAAAATCCGCACGTATGTAAGAACATTTTTTACAGAGCAGTCCCTTTTTTTTTTAAAGAAAATCTGATATAAACTGCCACTAACTCATAATGCCGCAGATCGTGGGTTTGATTCCTACTCAAGAGGGAGAAAAGTTTATGTGGTAATCATTTGTTTTTGCTCTCTAATTATGTAAGTATTATGAAATATTTAGAATGTTATTCAAATTATGAATGTCATATTACATGCTCTTCCTAGGGGTCAAAAACGATTTATCATTTCGTTTACTGGGGGCCTAGCCAAGAGCAACACGCTACGATGATTTCTACAACTGAAATCGATCAAATGTATGGGGATGACATAAGCTGTCACTTGCGCTGATATATTTCAGCCAAACATAAATACATAGAAGTACAACTTAGAAGATGATTGACATGATTTAGCAAGTCCAGAAATTATATCACACTATTTATTTGCACATTTATAAACTAAGAAAGAAAAAAGTTTGCAGAAAACTACGAGTTAGAATATTAATGTAACCAAACTCCACGAAAAAAATAAGAATTTTTTAATATTGATATTTTTTATTTTGATTGTGTATGTCTGTACATACACCCTTACATAAAGGCATCCTTGTCAGTTAAGCCTGTATTTGTAGAAGAAAAAGCATCAGTAAAATAGGTTTTAAAGTTATGGCTTCAGAAGAAGTAGGACAGCATAGTGTAATAGATATTGATTTTAAAATAACTTAAAAAACCTATTTTACTAATGCTTTTTCTTCTACAAATACAGCCATAACTGACAAGGATGCCTTTGTATTAGTGTATGTACAGACAACAACAGGTTACCACTATCTTCCAATATGCCTTATCGCTTTGATGTAAAGGTCAAAACCGATTGAGATATTGTTTATTTCTATTCGTGGCACGATAAAAGGAGAATAAAGAATAGGACTAGTCTTCGTCCTATTAGGAGATCGCAGAAAAAGCTAGAGGAAACTGCGAACTGACACTGAGTCGAACTCGCAAAGTAATAGGAAACAGCGAATGCGAACGTTGCGCTGCGTCCGCGCACGAGACTGTCTTATATTTAGATCGCTCCACATCCGAACACATTTCGTAACCCGACATCGGCCTTGCATAGAACAGATAAGCGTGGATCAGCGACGGAGACAAAAGACGAGATACCTAGCTCCTATACTCTTCTCCACCGCGCAAGAGAAGCTCATTTATGAAGGAAGTCTATCAGCGGGAATATTCTCCACTAATTCTCAGAGGGGTCCACTTAAGACGGCCTGTCCACCAAATTTTTGAGACGTCCTTGCTACCTTGCGTCTGAACGTCCCATCCTGCGTTTGCCCTGACTAAAAAGGTAGCTGTCGAAGTTTCAAGCTTGCAGCACTATGAGAGCCGAGTTTTCTAAGGAAAAACAGACTTATTTTATCAATGTTCATTAAAATACTTACTTAATTTAAAATTACTAATGCCAACAGTATCGAAATGTTTTAATTTGCAATACAAATTCACGAAGATGCTGATCGATGATGATGATCTCGGGATTGCATTCTGGACACAATCCCTGCATCATAGTAAAAAATAAGCTAGGATCAAATTTTCAAGTTGCAATAATAAACTTTGATACTTGCTTAACTTTGATTCAAGATTGCGAGTGTTTAAGGAAAAAGTGCATAGAAATTATGACATTCAGGTAGGCACATACTACGATTACTACTTCTTCTGTTCTACTTTGTGATTCAGCTGTTCAGTTTTAAAATACAGCCTCGTCCGTCAGTGTCGGAGAGATTACCTGTTACATTATCATTGTATTCCTTTTGACCCAGAATTCTTCACAATTTCATCATTAACCTGCGGATTTAACCAGCTTAATGAAATCATTGAAACATCAATCAAAATAGTTGGTGTTATTTCAAGAACACTTCAATTTGGCTTTTTCCATTTGAAGAAGAAGAACAAAGTATGCCGTCTGCACGAGAGCTTCTCGGCCTGTTTAATTGCCATTACCGTGGGATATTGTGTATCTCGATGACGTAGCGCGTAAACGTGTTGCATGAAGGCCACATTTATTTCGAGCTGACCGGGGAAGTATGATGTGGAGTAGCTAAGGACTGTGGCCGCGGTAACGGTACAGTTAGAGCTGGCTGGGTTTAGTTTCCATATCAGGATATACCAAGAAAATTATAACTTTACATTTGTTTTTTTGTTTCATGAGTGAAATGATGATTCAGAGTTATACTTACCAAAACATTTGAGTGAAAATAGCACTTATCATAAATGTATGAGAAAAGTTGTTCCAAAGGAGGACTAACAAAACCATATATCCATGTCTGTCAATAGCATTCAGCTTCAAACACATGTTTTTTACCATTTTTATAATTAAACGATAAGCATGAGGGGCATTCAAGAAGGTGGTTCATGATCTGGAGGGGGGCACCACATTTGCTGCACACGCGACGACCATCAGGTAATGAAAAAGCTGTGTAGGTGGCGGAATACTGGCAGAATGAAACTTAGTGCTGCTGTCGACACGACAAGAAGAGGAAGAAGAATAATAATACTATAGATTGTCGTACATTGTCACCCTGTAATGAAGGATTTAATTCTTGGCATTAAGTTTTTAAATAAATTTATAATCGTC
Organism: Udea olivalis; assembly: GCA_947369235.1. Classification (NCBI taxonomy): domain Eukaryota; kingdom Metazoa; phylum Arthropoda; class Insecta; order Lepidoptera; family Crambidae; genus Udea; species Udea olivalis. The sequence continues at coordinate 30,745,744 of OX376340.1, forward strand.
TAAAACAATACGTCTTAGTAATGAAACATGAAAGATTTTGCTGCCCGATCGCAAGTCCCAACTGACGCATCTGCGGTCCGAATTCAGTCAGAAGTGATCTGAGTGAGCTTTAATTGATGTAAGCTAACTAACAACTGTCGGCGTCTTGACGACTTGGAGGACATACTCTTACTACCACAGATTAGTTAATAGTTACCATACTTCATTCATTATAACATTAGAAATAAGAAGCAGGGTTGCTAAAATTAATGACAATTTACATTCGACGTTGCCATGACGATGAAATACCTGAGTTTATACTCAGGTATGTCATCATCATGTTGCAAAAATTTCCTGACCCTTCGGCAAGTGTTTAATATCGCTGCTTTTTACATATTTTTTTATTTTTAGGGATGTTTAATGTCTTCAAAGAAGTAGGTAAATGTTAAGGGATGACTCCAGTGCAGGAGAGCACCATGGGTAGGCTGTAAACTTTATTCATATTCCAAACTTTAAGTATTTCCTCTCTTAACTACTGAGTTAAGAGTACACTGGTACTTTTGAAACTTTTCGGTGATAGTTTTACGGATATTGTGTGTGTTGGGCACTGCTATGATGTATACTGTAGTATTTCTCTTGTCAATTAAAGTTATATCTGGTCTATTGTTGAGTATAGTTCTGTCTGTGAGTATTGCTCTATCAAAATACATTTTATAATTAGTGCTCTCCAGCACTGAGTTTGGCATGTACTGATAATATGGCACAGGTTTTCCGGAAATTAGTTTATGGATGAATGCAAGTTTGGTGAATAATATTACATATTTGATTAAGGCGATGGGTGTAATCAGTTTCAGTGAGCGTAGGGCAGGCACTAGTGGTGTGTTGGATTGTTTCGGACTGTCTATGGCATATTCTTCATGTATCTGTTACAATATCCGTAATCCTAAAAGACCGCCTTTTAATATAAATTTCTTAAAATTTCTGGTGTTAATGACTTGATCTTGGATCGCTATCATAAACCCTTCGGTTTTGAGAAATAAAGCACCTAACTTTAGCTAATTATTGGAAACAATCAAATCTACATGTGGCTGCTCCAGGTCATGCAAATGTCGGCCGTGTTCTTCGCCATGTTGCTACTTTATTAATTTCATACTGGTGCAGTCTGTCAACAAATTCTAAGTCTGTTTTGCAGGCTTGATGGTGTGAAATTATTATCAGATTCTACTACAGCCAAGTGGACAGAACTATTGCTAGCTTTATTGAAGAGAAAGTGTCTTAAATTTTGTACTTGACCCTCCCATAGTGCTGTTATATCTATCAATCCTCGGCTTCCTTGATCTCTTTTAATGGAACTTCTCTCTATAGCTGACTTTGTTTTCACTTCCAGTTTTCGTATGTCCGTTTTTGTCCATTTAATGAGGCCGAATGAATATGTAACGATTGGAACAGCAAATGTATTGATTGCTTTGAATAGGTGTTTTGAGTATAATTGCCTTCTGCATATCTGGTTGAGGCGTTTAGCATATTCTTGAATCAATTCCTTTTTTTATTTTATCGTGGTGTATTCCTTTTGCTTGTTGGATGCCCAGGTATTTATACGTGACTTTAGTTTTCATTAGCTTTAAATTAAATAGTCCGTTGGTATTAGAAGCAGCTCCTTTCACTTTACCGTTAACAACTCTTAAAATCTTATATTATCTAAGGCCGAATGACATGTTAATATCTTTGCTAAATGTTTTTGTTACATCAACTAAAGTTTTCGTAAAAGTTTTATGTCATCCATATACATTAAATGGGTTATGGATGTGGCGTTTGTTAACTTGTATCCGCTGTCGGAGTTATTATTAGGATAGGATAGAGGGTTGAGGGCGAGACAAAACCAAAGAGGGCTAAGGGAAGATTCCCATAGCTAGCCCTCTTTGGTTTTGTTTCGCAAGGAGATCCTTAAAAAAAATCATTTCTGATGGATAATTCGTTAGTGCAGATGGTGTTGTACTCAAGAGTAAATAGTAGAGTGGTTCTCCAGTCTTCCATGGTATTCTCTAAGAAGTTTATATGATAGTCGGATTTACTTTATAAGTTTGAAGGACTCATATCAACCAGGCATGAGGTACACTATCAAATGCCTTTTTGTAATCGATATGAGTAGTATTTATGTTTTTTTTAAGTTTGTGCGCGTGCTTGAGAATTGTTCAATATATTACTACCTGTTCTTTGCACCCCATATGATTGCATCGACAGCCTTTTTGCTCTTCTGACATGAACTGACTTCTGAAATGTTGTTACGATCTATATGTTTATTGAGTTTCTGGGTAATGCATGATGTAATTAATTAATAAAGGGTATGTAGGCATGTAATGGGGCGGTATTGTGATGGATTAGCTGTGTGGTTGCTTTTTGGCAACATGTAAGTAATTCCTTTCGTTAAAAATGATGGCATATTCACTTTTCCTGCAATACCACTTCCTAATACTTCATGTAAGATGTAAAACTTCTTTTACCAGAAGTTATGCACCCCGTCAATTTAAAACAGATTGTTACAAAAAAAAACTTGTTTTTAAAATGTACATTTTTTGTTTTGATTTGATTAGGTACACGGCAGTGTTAATCTACGCTCGCGACACGAAACTGTTTCAGGAATGTGCAATCGATGCATGCATTGTAAGACTTGACGTTTACGCGTGAAATTGTTGATGAAATTAATGTCTCGAAACTATTCTCATGCCACCAGTTTCGTAAGGCTACAATTAATTGCAAAACATAATGTTGTGCATTAGATAGTAGAGAAGAAAGGTATGTCTATGATTTCTAATACAACGTCGCACCGCACGTGTGACATACAGTGCGTTATTGCGTTGAGGCGACGCAACGCAACGAAACAATGCGCTTCGCTTCTGTTGCACTTAATTTTAAAGTGGTCTATTTTTCGATAACAGAATCATCTAAAAATAAAAACTAAAAAAATTGGACGGGATCAGTTTGATGAACAGCCACCCGGATTGTGGAAGACGCGAGTTCGGTTCGCGCTTGGGCCCGAGGATCAGATCGATTTTCACTAGTTTCTATATTTAGATGGAAAACAGTTCATTCTTAGAATAATAACGTATATAAGGATCGTCTTTATACAACCGCCCTGTCAGAAATGAAACACTAATCCGATCCACACATGCGTGACTATTACTTGCTTGCGTGCGGCGCGCTTTGACATTGAACATTGCGAAGCTGTAATGAACACTGCAAAGCGGTCCGTTTGGTGCCATTTATGGCTCCAATTAAGGAGCTCCAGAATGGGCGCGCGGAATCAGTTTCTATGTGTAATTATCTAAGAGTTCATTGTTATAATGCTAGAAATAAAAAATCACTTAACACTTGACCACTCATGTTAACTAAGAACAAATAGGATGTACTACTCGTCCAAACTGCCTAAGGTTACCTATTCTGTTCTTCCTTGACATCATCGTCAACAGAAAAGTACCACTCGATGACAATCACAGTAAGAGTGCTAACAATCGACTCATTTTCTAAATGCATGGCGGTTTATTCGATTTAAAACTCAAAATATATACTCCGTAAGTGTTGAATCAGGGCTTCGCTGGATGATGTTGCATACCACTGTGAATCACCTCACAGCAATAAACCGCGGTATAAATAGATTACTATTAGTGGTGTTGGTGATTTTTCGACATAAATAGAAGCCATGCGATGTAAGTGTGTAATTTATTACGAGGTGAAGAAAGTACTCTCGTTTATTTTACGATTTTTCGGCACGACAGAGCACTCCTATATGTTTTATAAATGTAGTATATTAAGTTGTACTCTTCAAACATATTATGAATGATATTTGATTTACGGGAAATGAGAATTTGATCATTATGATCCATTTATAAGTTATATATGCCGCCCAGCACTGAAATGAGGTTGAATGATATGGATAGTGCGTGACAAAAAACGTGAGATAATTATTACGCGGTAGGCAACACAATAAAAATGTTGGTGTTTTGTATAACAATATGTAAAGATAAAAGTCAAAGCTTAAGTCATCCATAGTTTAAGTTATTTTTTTTCAATAAATAAGAATAATAATTAATAATTAGTAGGTAATAATTCATCCAAAAAATTACAAATTTTGTAGAAAGATATTAAATTTTCTAAAATAATGAACATACTTACCTGATTTCTCGTTTCTGAAATATTTTAACCTTGGGTTATATATGAAAAGGGGGAGACAAAATTCTACCGCAATGGAAAGCTAAAGGCTTCACATTACGACATCTAGTGGTATTTTATGGAACTATCTCAATGTCTGGTTTGTGACGTGCTCAAATACATTCTGCTGATGCCAATCGTAAGCCTGTTTGTTATCCTACTAAAGTACAGGGTTAGGGTTTTTGAGTCTTGAGTGGAAAATATAAATAAGAATTTCGTAAATTTTCCACATTTAATAATGACTGGTAGTCTTCTTCCATGTGAAACATTTCAATTCACTGCCATCTATGAGCACGATTTTGTATTACGTTGTGTATTCAAACTCTTTGGTTCTTCATGATGCCAGGTTTTCAATTCAATTGTTTACAAATACCAAAGGCAGTTATTTTATGTTTCAAATCTTTAGGTACATATTGTTTGAGAGAGGTAATATTATGCTAAAAAAATACTCGAATGGCAAGTCAAACAGCGACATCTGTTAAAACGCAAATTGAGTAAACATGCGTGCATATTACTTATTACTAGAGCTTGAACAAAGATGGCGTTAGTAAATTTATACATTGAATTTACTATAACAGAAAGAGAAGAACAATTGGAAGATACAATTTTATTAAAAAAAACTGATAGAAGAAAAAAAAAAAAAAAGCAATCAGAGAAGTAAAGAAAATCGGAAAAAAAGAGGCGGTGTATAAAAGAGGAGTGACTAAAAAGAAAAAAATATACAAAGTTAGTTCACCAATAGAGAGTAGTGATAGTGAAGTTGAAAATACGTCATGTTTGTATTGTAATGGCAGTTATCTGGAGTCAAACGAAGGCTGGGCTGCATGTTCTGCTTGCGGTCAATGGGCGCATTGTACTCGTAGCTGTGTAGATGATGAAGATGAGGATGCGACGTTTACTTGTCAATTTTGTCATCAAAAATAAATTCGTTTTTGCAAACCCCATCTTGCCCTAGAGAGGGGGCAAGAATATTTTCTACCTTTTGTTAATTTTCTATTGATTGACGTAACACACGTTCCTAATTAGACTTAATTATGTAAGACTGATTACCAAACATGATTGTAAAAATAAAAACGATAACATAGACACGAAAATGTTTGTTTTATTGAGCTTCAAACGTTAAGTACCCCATCTTGCCTTTCTCTACCCTACCCGAAAAACACTACATAATGCCTGTGAAGAATAAATTGGTTGCCTGCCGTCAAGATTTAATGCAATCGTTACAAGTACGAGTATTTCACAATGAAACACTGTTCAAGTAATTATTTTTTATTTTCACTAAAGGTATTAAAAAGTACCTATCTTGACACGCAGTAGCGTGTCAAGCCAAGTTCAAGCTAACAGAACTGGCGAGCAGCACCGTGTGTAATATTGCACGAACCATTTGGAGCCACTTTTGACCCCCTCATAACTCCACAACTTTCTCACGTAAACATGACAAATTTAGCTTATCTATTGAGAGCCGCAAGTTAGACATGTTTTTCAAATTTCATAAGTACAACTGAAACGGTTATTTAGATATTAACGTCCAAAAATCGACATTTTTGTGACAGACTGACCTATCGATCAAAAAGAAAACCCAGGTCCAGATGACCTAGAAAGTTCAAATTTGGCATTCAGATAGGTTGAGTGAATACTAGTAAATTCCGAAACTAGTAAATTTTTATCAATTAAGTTAAAAAAATAATGTTTCAGAAATGTTGATTTTTCCAGTGTAAGTTGAGCTCAGATTTACATGATGAACCATATTTCCTAAGGTTCAGCTTAAGCTGGAACTTTTAGATTAATCGTCTCAACCGTGTTTCGAAGATGCACGGTCCCCCCTGGTAACAGGTAGATTAGGTAACGCAGATTGTGTACATGAAGGCGTTTATACAATATTAGTTATTGTACATATTATAGTTTGTAAAGTAATTAGCCAATAAACTGTCCCACTGCTGGGCATAGGCCTCCATCATTGAAATCAAGTCATGGTTGCAATTCATGCATTTAATTTGGTACCCAGATAGGTAATTGGGTGAATACAAAGGAAATAATTAGAAACTAGTAAATTTTTATAATTTTATTTTAATTTTTCATTTAATGATTCTATTATGAACACTTATTTCTTATAGTTCCTGTAAGAAAAAAAAATCGATGATTTGATATATAAGTACCGGGTGATTATCAAATAACTTCCGAAAACGATATGGCAAACTCACTAGGTGATGAATAAACTATCTAAGCGAAAACTAATTTTCGCTTATTTAATTACTACATCACTTACTGACTATGCCATATCGTTTGTAAAACGAGTAAAACAAGTGTAATACCAACCTTTGTTATACAACGATAAATAATCTTTTAACACTAAGTCATAATACTGCAAGCGGCCGCGCGCCGTAAGCATCACATCACAAACTCTAACTCAGATATCTTTATTTAAATACTAAGACTTTACTAAGACTTTAGACTTAATCAGTAATTTAAAATAGTCAAAAAATATACTAAATAATAGACATAAATACTTTAATAACAAAACATTACATACGAAGGAGCTCAACTTTATAACAAATTACCGAATATTATAAAAGACACGAAAACATTTCTTTCATTTAAATTAAAACTAAAACAGTACTTTATTAACCATTACTCAGAATTTAGTTAAGTCTATCTTGCTATCTTGCGGGTATAGTGCTTGTGACAAAAAAAAAAAACAGATTGTGGGGATGGAGTAATTAGTGTGGCTCGTGTTATTGTTGTTTGGTCTCACCATGTTTTGTTTGTAAGTTAGTACTTAAGATTTCAGTGTATTTCTCTTACAAGTGAATTATTGTATTCTTTTAGAGAAATAAATGTCTTAAACCTTAAACCTTAATAATATGAATAAGTGAAATAAACAGTATACACCCCAAAACGGGTGTTTAGTCGTTTCGCCCCACAAACGATTCGCCCCGCGGTGCGAATCGCCCAAGTACTGTTCTAGAATGGGACCATTCGCACCGCAGTGATTACAGCGGTGCGAATGCGAACGGCCCAAGTTATCTTATGAAATGTGTCCATTCGGCCCACCGTAAAAAAATTACCAAATGCTCATTTGTTTGTCAGATTTGAACTTTTGTGCAGATAGGAAGAAAAATGTTTTGCTGAAAATATAAAAAAAAAGTTTATTCTCACCATAGTTTTACAATTTTAAGTTTACAATAATATAACACACACTATAAAAAAAACAAAGTACAATGTGGGTAGCTTTAAAGTTAAATACTACGGTATGGTCACAGTATAGTTAAACCTGCACAGTGAAGTAAACTATGGCGGGCTAATACCTGAATTAGGTAAAACCTGTAGCTCTGGTTATTAACCCTCCACCCTTTAAGGGGGTCATGCAAAATAGTTGTAACCTGTATTTAAACATTGAAATGATATGATACAGCACTTAATATATGAAACAAAGCAAAGATAAGATGAAGTTATTTTAATATAAAAAAAAAAACAATTTTACTGTACCATAATAATCACAGATTCAGTAACAAAATTACAGTTTGAGTAACCTAACCGTCTTACTACAAAAAATATGCATATTATTCTTGGTATAATTTTTAACAGGTGTATATCTTCAGAAGCAATACGGTTATTGCATTTACTCAAAAACGAATTCTTGCAAATCACAGACTCTTAAATTATTATTTACTTACAACTAGGCAATTATGCTACAAATATAATAAGTAGTACTTCTTACCATAGGAAGGGGTTTGAACATTTTTGTATGGAAGCTGGCATAGCGACCTGACGCCATTTTTTTTAAGTTTCCGCGCACGATGAAAGTGGTATGTAGGTATATAGGTAGAAGATACTTATACAAACAAAAAATCACATGTAAAATGGTACCATAAAGTGTCAGTGTCAGTTTCAGAGTTATTTGAAGGTAAAGATCGATAGTAAAATGTGATATTCATTAAAAATCTACGAATTTTATGGAATATTTTGTCAACAAATAACAGTATTATAATAGTTTTAGTAAATTTGAACCGTTGGCTGTGTAAATTATTTCATTTTCATGGATTGTACATTTTAAAGTGGTTACATATTTAAGTAAAAAAATTAAATTTAGTGAATGTGGATATTACCTGTTTGTTAGTAAAAACTTTACAAAAAAGCTTCTAATTAAAATCAAATAAACTTTATTGCATAGGAAAAATACAACTTGAAAGAACTATATATTAAGTATTATATTATATTAAGTGGCATAGGATAGGCAAATAGTGACCTATCGCTTTGACCGATTTTTTCTAGACGACTTTGGCATGTGGGGAGATTCCGGAAGAAGGTAACAGACTGTTCAAATGTCCTGAAATCTATTATCTGATAACAAATTAACACTAAAAGCTTCATAATTAGTCGATTTTCAATGTAAATCATCTATTTCTATCGATCTTTAATTCAAATAACTCGGAAACGTGACACTTTAGGGTACCATTGACCAATCAGAAGCGCGTGTCTATGATCCAGGTTATTCTATTGTTATGTGACCAGTAAGTCTACGGTCTACGTAAAGGGTTTATTTAACCTAGGATATTCTTGGAATGTGTGTAGATCACGTAGATCTGCAGTCTGCACTTTTCTGCATTATTAACATAATTATATCACCTGGTTTTAAACAAAAATTTCACATCGAAAATAATTTATAATAATATCTTTACACGGTCTATTAGCATTGTGCATTATCTTAAGTCATTTGTAAATTCTATACAATATTTTCTTTGACCTGCTATTTTGTTTATGATTGTACTTAATGGGATGGAAAGGGAAAATTATATTTTTTATCTGAATTCAGCCACCCTAAAAGATAACTACACACATCAAAAGTGTCTAGGGATCAAGCATTTTTATGCGGATTTCTTGAGATTGAGATGTGGCTTTGTAATAAATTTATGATTTTATAAATTTATATGGATCCTTTTTGGTGCATTTCATAATTTGAAACAGGAACTGTCAATCAAATTCGAGTAAAAGATGAAAATCAGCTGTCAATATTTTCCCTATAAAAACATACAACGCATTGAAGACATTATTAGTGCTACTGTTTCCCTACTACTGATTAAAACCAACGTTATTATGGAGCGGCGACGTCATTTAAGCAGGGAAGCAATGCTCAGAGCCGTGGGAATGATAGAAGCTGGTTCCCGGCAACGTACTGTGGCTTTAGCTCTGAATACAAGTCAGAGTGTTATCAGTCGACTTTGGACACGTTACCGAAGCACTGGTACCGTGGCTGAGCGCCATGGAGGACGGTATCGCTGCACCACATGGAGACAAGACCGATACATTCAAATCACAACTCGAAGAGCTCCAACAATAACCGCCATGATGTTAGCCGTGAGGCTTCATCACTCTTCAGGGAACTTAATTAGCGACCAAACAGTCAGAAACCGCTTGCATGAAGTGAACCTTCATTCCCGAAGACCGCTAAGGGTACCACCTATAGCAATGCACAATCGTAGGATTCGATATCAATGGGCTCTTGAACACAGAAATTGGGCAGAAGAACAATGGCGTTTCGTGTGCTTTTCTGATGAGTCTCGTTTTGGTATGAGACCGGATACAAGACGTATACGACACTGGAGAACCCCTGGACGCCAACAGCGATTAAAATCCTGCCAGGAAGTCCATCCTTATAGTGGTGGAACCATCATGGTATGGGCGGGTATTTGGATCGGCGGAAGAACTGAGTTGATTTGGATCAGAGGCAACCTCAACGCTCGTTCGTTCCTCTACAAGTGCAAATCGGTCCCTTATTTCAGTTAATGCATGATAATGCACGACCGCACACCGCAAGAGTTGTAAGACAGACTCTCGCCGCAGCTAACATCAATGTCCTGCCCTGGCCTGCTCAGTCGCCAGACTTGAACCCGATTGAGCATGCATGGGATATGCTACAGAGAAGAGCTCTGCCGAATATGGAGGGTATCCAGTCGCAAGAAGACCTTTTTTTGTTGTTGCAACGAACATGGGCGGCCATTCCACAGCGTGATTTGGATGAACTCATTTTGAGTATACCAAACCGATGTTCTTGTGTTGTTAGTGTTCGCGGTAGAAACACGGATTTTTAATTGTTTAAGTTACCCAATAAAATTTTAAAGAAAACTGTTATTTCAGTCTTTTTTTCAAACTTTAATGTTAGTGGTTCAAATGTCAAAAATCCCTTTATTAGGAAAATGGCAAATTTCTTTATTAATGCAAAGGTGACTTGGTTTATCGTTACTGTAGACAAACGAAAACACTTTATTTGATGAATCCTTAAAGAAAATTTTAATTAATATCAATCAGGAGAAAAGTTATTGCAAAAATATATGTTGATCCCTAGACACTTTTGATGTGTGTATTTTGTTCCCCACTTCGGTTCGTATCGACCCATTGTAAACAGTTAAGTATTGGGCGATTCGCCCCGCGGTGCGAATGGACCTATTTAAAAACAGCTCTTGGGTGATTCGCACCGCGGGGCGAATCGTTTGTGGGGTGAAACGACAAAACACCCATACAAACATAATGCGACTCTACCACCGCGTCGGAGAAGTTGATTCTTACTGAGAAGACCCGGCGAGAAACTCAGTAGTTACTCTTTTAAACTTGTTGTGGTTTTACAATGCGAGTTAGTAGAGTACCTACAATTTGTTTGTTAATAAAAAAAAAGCGTTAATTCTAACATTAAAAAATAAACAGATCAACCTAACAAGTACAGCAAAGCTACATAATATAAAACAATACGCTGTACCAAGTCATTTATACAATTCTAAAAATACACACTTGACATACCTACTACCTTAAACCTTACACCAAATTATTTCAATCCAATGCCTACCGATGGAAGCTGCTTATTCCATTCGATTTATTATGAATAATTACCAAAGTACTACTAATTTCTGTGCAATAAGTAATGAAATACCAACAAAAACATAAATGTGAAATGAGAGTCAAGTTCAATATTATGATTTATGCCTTGGTTGTTAACTTGAAAGACAAAAGAGTGAGCTCTTAATGGGTGCCAAGTTCAATGGTCAGTAGCATAATATATTGAAGCCTAAGGCTAGCAAAGTCAATTCGTACATGATAACTAGTTATCATGATGACTCCGACTCCAACAATAACAATAATTGTACCTACATTATATTATCGTATAAGTTTTAGAAGAATACGCTATTATTTCTTTACTTTTTAGTGCTTTGTTTTAGAAAAGTTTTTTTTGAAGTTGGTTTTTTTTTTGTTAAAACTTTTGTTTATTTCTTGATTTTCAGTGAATAGTTCTTATTTATTTTATACATGGAAAAAGTATCGTCCAATTGCTCCTAAGAATTGAAGAGTTCCGTTACTTTTTCATGGATCCCATAATCAGAACCTAACCAAACTCTCATCAAACTACCTTTCCAATAAAAAAAGTAGCATCAAATCGGTTGGCGTGATAATGAGTTATTCGTCCATTTGTCGCGCATTTGGTTTATCTAGATTTAAGACTTATATGGATTTCTCATGGATGCCACTGTCAGAACTAGACCAAATTATTGGGGTTGGGACCATTCGGGAAGCACCAGCTTTCAAATAAAAAAATAATGATCAGAATCGGTTCACCTAGTCAAAAGTTATGAGGTAAAAAACATTTAAAAAAAAACATACCTATACAGTCGATTTGAGAACCTCCTCCTTTTTTTGAAGTCCGTTGAAAATGAGCATTCGCTCGTGTGGTCTAAACCGACCCTATGACAATATTAAAACTTGCTAGATATCGCTTCGTTGCTTTAAAACTACAAATGTCTATTAAGCATGCTGCATGAACCTACTAAAATAACGTTGCTAAGGTGCAGTTTGGTGCAAAATAAGATATAATAATTGTCAAAAGCAAATGCCTGGTTTTAGTTCAGTTCTGTTAAATCCGACTCCTACTTTTCCGAATGCAGCTATCCCGATAACCAACCACCTCAACTCCTAGAGGTATGGACCTCTCGCCTTAATTCAATTTCGCATTAAAACTTGGCATCCTCTATAACATTCGGCCAAACTTCTGGCCGGAACGGCTGCTCCACTTATATCAAGCACAAGTTCGGTCGTGTCTGGAGTACTACTGCCACCTCGAAACTAAACGCCAACTTCGGTTTCATTGACGCTCTCGCACGCTCGGGAGTCAAACCACCTCTGGTATTAATATACTTCGTTTAGTCCCTCGATATGAAATATACTATGATGATATATATGATGAAATAAATTGTTTTCTTCTAAGTCAAGTTTTAAGACGCTGAAAAAACACTCAGGTGATCCCTTGCCATTGTTGATGCATAGTGGTTCTTTTTAGGACGTAGCTGCCAACTAAGACTGGGGGTGCAGAAGAAATCCTGTAACTTCACGCGGGTGGTAAGCTTGATTTATATAATTTTAAGTCTTGATTATTTAAGTTTCCGCAGTCAAACTGTGAACACAGTTTTATGGAACTAACTGTGGAATTTCAAATAAAACACTAAAATAAATGGTATGAAGCTTATAACCGTCCTTCATTTGTCAGAAAGTGATATGAAATTGATATTAAATTGATTTTTAGGAAAAAAAGATAATAGGGTTAAATAACAAACTCCAAAAAACACGACTTTCTTATTCAAAATACTCAAAACTTGAAAAATTATTAGAATATTTCTCCAATTTATACCCTAAAAGAAATTGTAATAAATGAGCAACTTTTTTAAATACTTCGACAACTTTCCGTAGTACATTTTTTTTCACGACATCTTCTTTAACATTTTTTTGATTAAGATTTTTTCTTCCAATATTTTGACTTTTCAAATTGACATGGATATTTATGACCCCCAGCTATGCGCTATTTCGATTTGATCCTTACTTCTAGGGAAACCCTGTATAGTGGAAAGATTTGTTTGTTTAAATTGAATAGGCTCCGAAACTACTGAACCGATTTTAAAAATTCCTTAGCTAATATGATATATAGTCAGGAACAGGAAGTGACATAAGCTTTTTTTTAATTCAGGTTATATTTTGACGGGAAAGACAGTCTACGCGGCCTATCCGCTGACGGACAGCTAGTCTATAATAAATATAAATAAATAAATATGCGCCAGACAACACACCTCTTGTAATGGTCTCGAAGTAAGGATTAATATCCCTGTGTTACGAGGTACCACACAAGGAAATAAGCCGGGGGCGTCTCCCAGCACACCCAGACCCGAGTCAATTCAGAAAAGATCGTTTCCTGAATTGACCCGACCGGGAATCGAACCCGGGACACTACGGAAATCGAGGCGAAAAACGTGCTACAGCGCACTATGTACTAATATTGTATAAATGACACAGAATGCTGCCTGTCAGTGATGATGATTCTGAATGACTACCTGTAACCAGACGTGTCTTCTACTACACGCTCCATGGATTATTTCTTAAAATAAATCATAGCCTCGTGGGCGGTGCTATACAAAGGGTTAATTATTTTCTAAGGAGAGTATATATTGCTGCATCCTCAGTACCGGTAACTAGTTATCGTATCGCAGCCGTGCAGATCAGTACTATGCAGAGTGCGCTTCCTCAGTGTTTTGGGTGAATATTGTCACTGGCTAACGCGCTGCGAATTTGGTAGAGTTAAGGGTGTCACCTAAATTACGCGCGTGAGTGCATCGTGATTTTTAGTAAATTTTGGGGTATTCGCATTACGTTTTTAGGTCTAATTGACTGATTAGATTGTGAAAAAAACTGAAATATTTCGATGAAATAAAGATCATAGGTGTACTGATATACATTTTAAACAGTAATTATACTTTATTCAAAACACTAATCTGTCAGAAACTTGGGCCATGATTTGGGAAAATTGAGAAAATGTAAACTTTTTTTACACTTATTTTGATGAATTAATGATATTGTGCTTCATTACCTATGTGTCAACAAAATATGTCTGACGTATTGGTTCTTCTCTTTCTGCAACTATAAGCTTTAATAAGCTATTTAGCCACTTGAAGTTGACACGATAAGGCTTTTTCGTAAATCGAGGTGGCGAGAATGAGAGCATTTTCCTGTAATGTAACGTTACAAATACGATTTTGAGCATTACATTATAGAACTGCCTTCCTGACATAACGAACATTCGCCTGGAATGTACATTTCAGGTTCGATTTTGAGCATTACAATGTATTGTGTACTGCCTTACAAAACTTAAGGGAAGTTGTATCAAAATATTACACATTGGATCATTAAGTTTCGCACTGTGGTGCTCGGTGCTTACCCCTGACCAACGATATGCTCGAATTTGTAACAATACAGTTTGCGCACTGTAATGCTCGGTTGTCCTCCCTCACTGATGTATGTAATGCTCGACTCTGTAAAATACCTACATGACAGGAAAGTGCTCCAGGTGAGTAAGCCAGGTGATTAACCTTTATAAAAGAAAATAGATTTTATTTACAGATGTCTTTCATTGTGTGTCAATACGACAGGTTGGACTGTGTTTTGTATGTATCGAACAGGTTTTTTTTATACGAAGGTCGTAAATTAGGCGCTTGAAAAGTTGGATCATGCGCTCAAAATACGAAATGGCTCTTAACAAACTGCCTAATTAAGTTCTATTTCGACAGTTGTAACACTGAGTAGAGATAGATTTGATTAAAGCTTGCCTTTAAAAGATAGGCATGGCGCACTAATATCCACTAACTAAAGTGTCCTGAAATTTGGGAATAGCACACTCAAGAAGACATAACTCGCCGAATTTAGCAACGCCATTCCGATTATCCCCAATAATGTTCAGAAAATGAAATCAAAACTGTAGGATTTAAATGTATTAGTAAGTATGACGAAAAAGCACATATTTACGTGACAATATAGGATATACAAAAAACATTAAACTTTCGACAGTACAATAAAATAGCAATACGACAATTAACATAAAGATCTCCAGTCAGCAACGCCGAAAAAAAATACCGCTTAGTGACAAACCAGATCACAAAAAACATTGAGATCGCTTGAGCTCAGACTTTGCTTTGGCTTGGCTTTGATAGACCTAACTAGGTCCACTGACACCCTCACTTTGTTTAAGTAAGATTATAGTAGAAGTATAGAGTCGGGGAAAAGAGGTGGTGACGAAAGCGTATACACTTACAAAGACAATAATACAGTTTTTTTTTTTAAATTTCCTTCATAATAACTTTTTTTGTTATTGTGGTTTTTTTGACTGGACTATTCTGCGGAAGCGCATAGCTTCCCAGATCCACCGTGTGCGGGGCAGCCCCAACAGCTGCTTACAGAGTGTTGCGGCTACGCTGGAAGTGGACAGCAAAAAACTCGAACCTTACATTTCAACCTTACAATTTATTTGAGTTAACTAACTTATTTACTTACTCGTAATGGGTATCACAAATTATTATAATTTTGATTCATTTTTCCGAGTTCCATTACAGTAATTCCGTGTTCATGTCGCTAAACAACTGTTTTTGCTTCATTAAAACTTATTGTTTCAGGAAGATATTTTTTAGTTTTAAACTTATTGATATAATGCAGATTTTAGCCAAACATTACCCACTTCTTGTTGAGTGTGCGTAGACCGTGACTTTACTATCTCTCTTTATCTACTGTATGAACTTTGACTTTGGTAAGGTACACCAGAATAAATAAGAAAAAAATGTCTAAATGTTGGGATTAACTATGAGTATTAATATTAGTAATGCTAACAGTATTGTTTTGGCGCGACCACAGACCTGTGTGGGCGCGAGCCCACCTCCTTTGATGTAGACTGTCTCTTAGACAAAGAGATGGATGACGGGAGAGGGTGGATTACAGAAAGAAAAGAAAATGTAGTTCTCATATTTACGTAAATTTAATAAGATATAAATAAATAATATTGAACAAGATACAAGACATTCTTTAGTAACGGCGAAGTTACAAGTACAAATAACAGCGTGCGTGAGTATAAGTATAAAATAGAAGCAGAGACCAGATGATTGAGATTGCTGTTAAATTAAAATATGGGGTTGAAAAAAGATTTAAGAGGGTTTGCTTACTGCGTTTGGGTTCGATCGTAAACGTCGCTTTTTTTCAAGGTTTTCGTGATTATTTAGCTGAATTCAAATTAAATATAAATTATCTCTCTATTATGGAATGCACCTTTTAATTCATAATTATAACTTCAACTGTGTACAGTAAATTTTTGAGTCTCTTATCAATCTAAAAAAACGGTTTTTTATTTAATTTAGCAAATAACTGGCGACTACCTAATTTTAGACAATTCAATGTGTTTTTAAATAGTATTATGCCCACAACAATAGATCAAAAATTTTAGATGTAATAATCACGATAATCTTACAAAGATGCAACGTTTCTGAACCAACCCCTAGCTAACGCTCTTAAGCAACGTAATTTCTTTGAACTGGACATTTTTAAATAAAGGTTCAGGAACCCTGGTTTTAACCTACGCGTACGTCTGAGTAGCTGTCTATTCTGTATAATCCACTTCGCTACCTCCTTCAACGGAAACATCTCTAACTATCCCTGAGGGAATAAAAAATGTACCTACAAGTGAGAGATTTAAAAAATTATTACAGAATTTTGTTGATTAAAAAAAAAAACCTTGACGGAATTTTTTGAGAGTAAATTGTGGATCTAGGAGTTCTGTCCGTCTGATTTGCAAGAATGTGGACTTAATTTCTTTTGTGTTATTTTTTTTCACATGTTTTTTGTTATGTTATTGTTGCGGCGCGACCGACCTCCTTTGAGGTAGGCTGTTTATTAGAAAAGAAATGGATGACGGGAGGGGACTATCACAGAAAGACAAGGAAATATAGTTGTAATATGTACGTAATTTTAATAAGAAATGAATAAATAATATTGACCAAGATATATATAGTACATTATGATACAAGTGTGCTAAGTTGGTTATTACAGTCGAGGCGGGATTGCAGCCCGAGCCGAAGGCGAGGGCGTAATAGAGCCGAGACTGGAATAACCAATGCACATGCGTTTCATACGACGTTTTTCAACACACTTACGAGGAAATAAATAAAAATTCATTGGTTTATTTTGTTTATAAAAAGTTTAATTGTTGAAATAGTTAGTAAAAGCACAATTGTTAATTAATGGTAAGCAATCGTTTTCGTAGGTATTTGTACAGTTTGAGTTATGGTGTTATTAATAGTGTCATTGTTTGGATTATGCATTGTTGTAAATGTGGGAGATAGCGAACATTTTCATAGCAGGTGGAATGGTTTTGTGTTTCGTCATTATTAGGAGAAGGAGACACCAAAACATTACTGGCATCAGAAGTAAAAGGACGCGGTTCAGGGCAAAACTTCTCAGACTCTGGCTCCAAATTTATTGCCTGTGTTATTTTGGCACTTATGTTGGCTTTATTTTGAATAGAGTCTTCAACATATGATTCAGCTACTGTGTTTGATCGCCACCCGCCATGGCGCTTTAATGTTAAAATATCAGCTCCCGAATCAGCCAGCAATGTAGCTGATGTTCGTCTAACTAAAACGTGACCGGTGTACGAGTCAGCATCAGGTAATGCTAAAAAATTTGCAATTTCTTAATGCATGGAACCAAATTTGTTAATACCAATTGGTTGACAAGTACATTTTCCTTTTAGCGGTTAGTGTTTGCTTTTGTCGAACGCAGAGCTTCGTTTCTTTACTATTTCATAAAATGGACCGTGAATGGTAAGCGATCGTGGAATCTTGCTTTTGGTGTTAGTGATTTCAGAATCACTAACTCTTTTAGTCAGCTAAAAGCATCGTGCCGTGATTTTCTACATCTTTTGTGGTTATATTGTTAAGTTCCTGACGTCTACATGCACCAGTATTACCGAATATTAACGCAACCTGAAAAGAGATACAATAGCTCTTAGTGATTGCATACGGACGTAGAGTACAATACAAAAATATGAAACAAATAGTGTAACTGACCTTTGTCGCCAGATATTGAGTAGCGAGCTTCATTCAGAATTTTTTCAACTTCACTTGATGACAATATCTTAGACTTTCGACTACGATAGCCGTCCGAGCGTCTCTTTAGGAACGCAGTCAAGTTTGCATACGATTTGATATTAATATCGTTTTTGATTATTACAGTGCTTTTCAACATCGAAAAGATGCACTACAGTGAACTAGGCGTATATTTATTTGCCAGTTCATTAAAATAGGCCAAAAATACATTTTCAGAGAATGAATGGGCGTTTTTGCTGTTTTTCCACTCTTTAAAACTTTCGTAGGCTATCATACTCGTATATTTTTCTTTCGATTTAGGTGGTAATAGGCTATCACTTGCATTTCTTGCCTCTCTAAGTATTTTCGGCGGCGTCGAATCTATATTTATTTCGTCTTCATTATTTAAACTCGACATTTCCAAAACAATCACTCAGAACAATCACAAATTAAATTAGCGAACCGATGAATTAATTCGCTGTGAAAAATAATGAAGGCGGGAAATTTGTGTTTTTCGCGCTCCGTAGTTTTTTTTCTTGTTGGCGTTCCGTTTTACATTGCACAATCGCTGATTTTGGCGTAATGTTTCTCTTTCCGTTTGCATTAGTGTAAGCGGGACAACCATACATTGTGATCGAAATTATCGCGTACTTATATACACGTCAATACTCTTTGCTAAAATTAAAAAAAAACTATAATGAAAAGGCACTTGTGCGGTAATGGTAAAGTAAAAAGCACGCGTGTTTAATACGGTGCATTATGATCTTAAAAGCGGTGCAATAAGAGTCACTTTACTAGCAAGTGTGATGAAAAAGACATATTCTTTAGTAACGGCGAAGTTACAGTTATTATTATTATTATTTTTTAGTTTTGTTAAAAATATATTCAATTTCATTTTATTTTTATATTGCATGATTATAATTGTGTATGATTTCATTTAATTTAATTTGATTTTATTACGTTGCTATGCCCTAACAGGGTTCATGTTATTGGTACTGGTTTATTATATTCACCACCTTTGTAACCACATGATTGCAATAAACACTTTGACTTTGACAATATTTTCTCTGAACCTAGACTTTTCATAACAAGTGCTATCGCTCTCGAGCACGAATATCCGGTCCGAAAATAGCTTTTTATTTATTAATGAAATATCTTTAATCTGCTACCCGTGTAAATTGTAGATACTGTTGGTGTGGGTGGTCCGTTATTGGTGCTATCGCTTTTCTAAATGTAGTCATAAATCGAGTTGTTCTTAACAACGCAAAAAAATATTAATTAATTAAAAAACAATATCAGAATATATATTTGAGGCACTACGGACCTTATTTGTGCCAGTGCTTTGTGTCAACTTTTTCCTAAATCCGTCTCTAATAATGTAGAGAAAAGGGTGATACGGGAAGAAAGTTCTAATACGGCGGACATGCCGTCGACTTGACCACATTGCTTTTGATAAGTAAAGCAAAAATAGCATATCCAGTAGGCATGTTATAAACAAGAACCTTGCAAAACGATCGTGTAAGGTAAGATAACAGTCCAACCAAACTACTCTCGCATGCACAAAGCTCCATGAATAGGCCAGATCTCATCCCGGGGCAAGTGCGCCCCCCCCCCACCCCTAACGCCCCCCGCCCCCGGAATGCACCGCAGGCTTACCTGCGCCAGCGCAGCCTCGAGAACCGCTACTGTGCGCGGAGTAGCGAGCGCAGAGGGACCGTACTATGACTGCCTACTCGCAAGCATTTTTACTACTTGCCTTTGCGTCCCATACGCTTTAACTTAAAAATAAAGAAATTAATTGTAAAAGATCGCAGGTTAAATACTGACTTTAAATTATTCATGATAATTTCATTTGATTAACTAATTGGTAAATATTATAATGGTATATTGTAATGGTACCTGATATATAGTGCACCTAATAGTGCCTTCCTCAGTTAAAATGAATAGCTGTTTTTATTAAATGACCTTATTATTTGCAGTTTTCATTATTCTCAATTGAAAAGCAAGTAAACCAATCAAAATCTAGTAGTACAATATAACTGGCAGCATCAATGAATCGCTCGTAAACTTTAACGACCGATCTGCCCGCATATTCTTTGACGGCGCGGCATCGGCGCGTACGCATCGAGCTTTGGCAAACTATACAGGCTGCGCTAGCGAGCACGACGGACGCGTGTCGCCTGCGCCAGTGACGTGCTAAATGTGGTGTCTCTCAAACTGTGACGTTATCTAGTATGAAACCCCGTGCGCTCGTGTGATTGTGAACCATGTGGATCGCGGCCCTTCTCCTCACCCTGGCCGCGCAGGCCGCCCGCGCCGAGATCCAGGAAAGAGGTAAGCCTAAAACAACCACTATTGGCTTAAGAACATTTCAGCGTCACCGAACGGAAATTCTCAGTACTCGAAAAGAAAACACGATTCGAAAGTCATTGTTTATATCGCGACACAATTGCTTTTACACGTGAATGTAAATTGACGTTACTTTGTGTATGGCTGCTAAAAGAACTATTTCTTAACAATAACAGCTGCCGCTGGCCGCATTGAGGTCGTCGTGAAGTTCAATCGTTACGTTCGAATGTATGAGAGTCAAGCAATTAAGACTTAAGACGCCGATTGCGGCGACGATAGCGGACATGTGGTCTTGACCACATTGCTGCCCGACACTATTCAGTGGTAAGCGCACTTTGAGCACCGTTAACCGTTGATTACAAGGGTGTCTTGTTTTCAAACTTTTTATAAAGCCTTCGCTAAACGACCAATGCTGTTAAGTTGTAGTATACACGCTCGCTTCAACTTGCAGTAAGAAGGTGATCCTTGAGTGTTCAAGGAAACTGTGAAGAGGCTTTACTGGATCGTTCCGACAAGTTTATTAAGGTTTACACGTGTTACAATTCATAGAATAGTATAATAAATTATGCCGATTGCTGTGCTGTTCCGATATCTTGTCGCGATACAAATGCGCCTTAGTGCAATTCCGAATTTTGCTAATTCGCGAAAACTTTACCTACGTAGGTATTATCTTTTAAACACACATCAAGGTTTATCTACTGATGCAATAACTTTTAATTAGCCGTCCAAACTTCAACATTTTTAATAAAGAACGTATTTACGCATAGTAATTAAACTGCGTCGCATAGAATACTTATTTTGTGAACTACGCAATAAAATCACAGAATTATAGTCGGCGTGAAATATTTTTTCATCATCTAGGAGTTCGTTAAGTCTTAAATATCATCATTAGACGTGGATGTTCATCATTTTATGTCTGCGGATAGGCATTAAACTGTTGATAATTCAGATGTTTACATTAGTTAAACTATGATTTCATTAATTATGTACTTCATTGTACCTACTTATAATGCTGAACCAAATTATATATACGTATTTTACAGAGCTATAATTGTAGCATTATACATTGACAAGCGTAACAACAAAAGTAGGCTTACATTAATGATTGATGACTATTTACGTTGCTCTTAGTTTTTCACTATATTTTTTTTCTACTATGCCAAACTTTTATTCATAAATTTAACATTTAGTACTAGTAGGTAATGAGTTATATTATATGATAGTACTAAATGTAAAATGAAATTCCTCAATATATTTATTATTTTAAGAATTTATCTCTCAATAGGGTCATTGCGCCGGTTCGCGGCCATTTAGTTGCCTTCCCAACTTTACTCCTCCAAATTAGTCTGATATGTCAATAATTCAACCTCGGTTTTTTTCTGTAGGCGTCGCAAATATAATCAAGTTATATTTCAAAATAAGTATTGTAGAAATATAGTATTAGTATTTTTTTTAATAAATAATTATCTGAAACTTACTCAAAATATCGGTTGACGGCCAATTTTTCTCAGTTCGCGGCCACCCTAGAATCAGTTCGCGGCGGACAGTTTAACACACTTGTAGGTTTTTATACTTTTATGACGTTTTTCATACCCTTTTCACTATGAATTACGGCCTTATCATAAATTTCCACATCATTGGGCATTTGAACGCGATTGTCACTCGAATGCCGTCACTCTTAAAAAACATGTTTCTCCTCTATATTCGTCCCTTTCTTGTGCACTAACCTTTTTTTTGTCAGGAAATGCTTTTAGGCATTCCCAGGGCCCTGGTTTCGGGACATCTGGGATATGTGGAACTCGGCACTCCTGGGAGATCAGAGTGAAGACGATTACCGTCAGGTTTTTTTAGTGGGCAGGGCTACTAAAACCTGACGGTAGTCGTCTTCAGGGCAGAATGGAAAGGACCCTGGATCCCCAAAAAGAGACTCCTCTCGGGGCCCTTCAGCGTGCAAGGCCGTCTGGCAGCCAGCCCTGGGAGGAGCAAGCTCAACTCCAGTGTACGATGACACAGACTACTGTGTTCGAAGACACGCGCTACCGTCATCCTCGGGATCGTAAACCTAAACACACACACAGGACCTCCCACGTGCGTTTCACAACCCCAAAGGCCTTTTAAGTCGCCTCTTACGTTAAGCAGGGATACCTCGGCATTAACATATTCCCCTAACCGCAGTTATTAGGCACCGTAACCCCGGCGTCCTCGCCTCCTACGTCGGGCGGAATTATCCAGCTCGCGCTGGCGCCCGGTACCATGGCAGGAACCACGGATGGCAGCGAGAGGTCGCGCCCGATCAAAGCGATGAGCGTCTCGCGCTCGTTTTCCCTAAGGTGGGCACACCTTCAGCGTGTGCTAAACCATGTCCTCGCTGGCACCGCAGTGGTGACAGGCATCGCTCGCCTCCCATCCGGTCCGGCGTGAGGATATGCGTAAGACGGAACGAAACGGTGCCGTGTCGCCGATTCAGCCATTGCGTGAGGGAGGACAGGGCGCATAGCATGGATCGTGCGATGGCCCGATTCGGGATCTGCGAGCAACACATCCCAGAGCACCACATCAAGTTTGCTTAACTCTTCCAGCCAGGATAACACATGGCTTGGGGTAACCCCGTGGACTGTGGACCGAGGCGCCTCGTAGTGAAACACTGCCAAGAGGGTCCTCGCATCAAGGTCCCAGGGGAGTGTGCTGTTTCCGCAGTTCGGCGATACAATGGCTTGTCAGGGTGTCTGCCCAGACCGGTGAGCCGTACAGGGCCATGGACCGCACAACTCCCGCCTTAAGCCTCCGGCAAAAAGACTTCGGCCTCGCTACCGTTCGCAACAGTTTAGACGCCAAAAGCTTAAAATGGGCGTAGAGGTTCCAGCGACTGTCGAGGACCAATCCCAGGTACTTCATGTTCCACTCGACACGGATCAGAACTCCACCCACCTGTATGCTGGAACCGGCTGGAGGTCCTCGCAGAGGCCCGTGAAAGCAAGTCGCCTCGATTTTTTATATTTTTCGATTTTGCCGACGACTTTCGCTGCGCCTGCTGAAGCTAGGACGGCTGTATCCGGGAAGTTGTTCCCTCTCGCCGTTACCAGGGTTACAAGTTACGTCAACGCTCTGGAGATTGACCCAGTCATAACCAATGTTCCACAGGAGTGGCCCGAGAACCGAGCCCTGTGGGACACCCCACGACATGGGGTGACGCTGCCAGTCTTCGGGCACCGGGAACTCGACATACCGCACTGCCAGGTAGACTTCTAGGATGAGCCGTAATTCGCGAATTCCCTTTAATGCTCGCTGTAGGGATTCAGGAGTGATAGATACGTTGGAAAGGGTCAGACAGAATTCTTTTAATCGCTATATTTCTGCGGATGGCCCTCTAAAAGGCCACGAAACAACGCAGGGCCGCGATCCAGCGTAATGATCCTAGTTATCATGCATGATTTAAGGTTGATTTTTTATGTGTAAGGTTGAATTTTTGTGTATAGTTCACAAGCGTTCACATCAAGCTTTACTTAGAGGCACCATAAGCGTGCCGATATAAGACCATTTATTTACACTAATAAAATTTTGGATGCGTCTTCTAACTATGACTGGGTCAAAACTAAGTATCCATAAAAAATATTAATCCTCACCTACTTGAACTAGGTATTAAAATTTGCATTCATTAAAACGTGTGCTTAACAAGCTCTCCATAACAAAAACAATGTAAGGACACATCGTGTTACTGAGCTATATTTAATAGTTACGCCAGAAGTTGCACTTGTGGTTAATCTTATTATAGGAATGAATAACTTCGACAGAATTTAAACTTTAATGTTATCAAGGTTTATTTAGATGATGTCATACTCGTAACTTAAGGTTTTTTTTTTAAATTAGTATGCTTTTAAATTAGCGTCGTAGCCTAGTGGTTAAGCACTCCAACTCGGATCACGGATCGTGTGGTCCCGAGTTCAAATCTGGCCAGAACCAAAATCTTTGTGTTCATTGTTTAATTTCCGACTAACACTCCGGTGATGGAAAACATCGATAAAAAACCAAATCAACCCGGATATCGGCAGAAGGTTCACTACCTACCACGTTGGGTTCTAATACCATTGGTGAAAAGTGGGCTTCTGAGTGTTCCGTTTACCATGACAGCAACAGTTACTTGCCTCTGACTACCCCGTTTGGGAGATAGGTCGTGATGGTATGTGATGTGTGTGTTAAAATTAGCATTTTAGGCTATAACGTTAAGCAAAAAATAGTTTACGTAAAATGGTTGAAATTTGTGGTATTTGTAGGTCAAGACCAGAACCCAAAGGAAAAATGGGTAACAGTATCTGGTAATAATATGTTTTGTTTCATTAGTTATGGTCTGGTTTGACTGATTTGGCACCCAAATACTATTTTGTGCTTATTAGATTATACAAAAATAATACATAATATGTACGACATAATATTATCTCGTAGGTATGTGTATTTGATAACACACTTAACGTGAGGACACTCAAAAACGTGACAGTAAGTAAACGTTTCAGTAAGCAAAATTATCATATTAGGTACAATTTTTTTATTTCGTTTCCTAAGACGAGGGGTCATTCACTTATATCACTACTGATTCTGCATTTTACTGAAGAACAATTTAGAATATCTATGTGCAATTAAATAAATAAGAATCACTGAATTATTATTCCGCTAGAGAGCAGGCTAAGAAAACGTGAAATATAACATGAGTACATTACATTATTATATACATAGTATTTCACGTTTTATCTACTACATAATTATTATAGTAAAAATAATAGAAGCATTCTATGTGACTCTTACAATGTATAAATTGTTGGCGTAGAAAAAGCAGACACCGCAAGGCCCTGACAATAAAACACTCAGGGTTATCACATTTTGGTAATTGCGATCGAATATGTTTTTTACATGTGCTTAATATTTTATTTACATTGAAGTTATAAATATGCTTCTAAAGTGTGCTTCTAAACGATGCATTAACTAGTTCAATGAAATCTATATTATTGTCTTTAGTCTAACTCATTAACACTGTTCCTATTATAAAGTGACGTGAAAATTTTCACAAGAATTAAGGTAAAGGTTTTTGAAAATTCAACCTCTAAAGAAGTAAATATAGTGAAATATTGTTGTATTAAGATCGAAACTGCATTAATTAAAAACTCAACACATAACATAAATGATGTAGAAGCAACATGAGGGTATATGACCCTTTGCAGAGATCCGGTGCTTCCAAGAAGCCGGCACCTCGGAGTTTTAGCGTTCTAGGGAGAAATCTCATGACATTCCCCTCAAACGACTTCCATAATGAGTGGGCAAAAGACGTCAGTAATCTAGCCGCCAGCCAGCCTGGATAATTGGCGGAAGAGAAAACTAGGAAAAACTACTCTAACAGGTTTGGAACATTATACACGGGGATCTACGCCACGTTAAGGCATATCATTTAGATTATCAGCAACACAACAATAGGTTACACAGTGAATCAACATAAATCTCTGTTGAAAATGGTAGTAGAAATAGCTTTTGGGCAATAAGACAATAAAACTCATGGAACTCATTTTCAAATTGACATTTGCCTCATATTCTTGAAATATCTACACTAGTTAGTTATCTGACGTTATAAATTGATCCCATTTATTGTTTAAACTAATTCAGTGGAGTTTCTCGACTTTCCAACTATAGTGATTAAAGCTGTCGTGAGAAACTGTATCGTAATGGCGGTGTAGTCTTTCGAACTGAGGATGCATGTTGCCTAGATTGCGAAACCCAATGCTGTTATTCAATCTACTTTATCGAACAATCTTTTTTTGATAAATAGCATTTGAATAAATTTTACTCAAAGGCTTAGAATGTAAGTCAGTAATCTGCTTTCGCAAATTTCTAGAAATGCTAATTCCTTGAAGTCAAGTAACTTCAAGGGGGCGATTTTCTAAGAAATTTTCTGTTTATTTGCACTTTTTAGCTAATATGTACGATACGGTTTATTGTGTATCATACAAAGCAGCTACTAAAGGATTTTCCAATTATGTCTCAAAAGAAACTATCCTGGTATTGGCCAATGCAATAAAAGTTCAAGCTTTTCTTATTCCTTTAGATCCGTATCGTTTGCGTCATTATCTATACATACCTACATATAATAAATTTGTAACTCATCGCTGTCTGTACATTGAAGATGAATCAGAAAAAATATTATTGGGGGCTTTTATAAACGGCATGGAACCGAAAACAGTGATTTTTATAATTTTTGTCCGTTTGTCTGTGCGGGGTTGTACGCGCTAATCTCAGAAACAGCTAAACCGATTTAAATGCGGTTTTCGAAAATACATATATTGTGATGAGCTTTACTTAAAATTTAGTGTATGTTTCATTTCAATCAATTCATAAATAAAAAGTTATGTCAGTTTAAAGAATCACGTTGAACAAATAGTTCACAATTTATTTATGAAATAACTGTTTAGTTTAATTAACTGTACCTTTAGCTACTTCATATAGCTACTTCGTATATATGGTCTTGAAAATGATGTTGATGAAAAAAAAAATTTAGTTCAAAAAATAAATGTTTAGGAAATATCCAGTGTAAGTTGAGCTCAGATAAATATGATGATCCTCAAAAATGAAGGTTCAGCTTGAGCTTAAGGTTTTGATAAACTCGACCATGCGTGTTGGGAGACGCACGGCCCTACCAGGTAACAGCTACATTTGGTAACGCAGATTGTTTACAAGTAGGCCACCATACAATATTAGTTTTTGTACATATAATAAGTAATTAGCCTATAAATTGCCCCCCTGCTGGGCAAAGGCCTCCATCATTAAGATCAAGTCATTGCTACAATTGATGGGTTTTGGCATAATCATCATGTATGCCAAATGAGGGTTGGTGATCACAAACCCGAGTTATGTTCGGAAAAATCCGGAAACACCCTTTGCCCGACCTGGTATTTAAACCCGGGACCCCCGGAACTGCTCGGAGGTACAAACAGGTCAACACACATTTCTTATATTTTATAACATGTTAAGTTAACACGTCTTTAAAGCGAAGATTTATAGTAAGTTACAGCTTTTTTTCTTGAAATTCTTTAGTTCTTAATCTTTAGGCGTAAAGAAAATATTAGTACTTTCAAATGAGTCCGGACAGCAAGTGCTCGGTCTCAGGCGGAACCTAAAGAACGGAAAGCACGTCTCACTGCCGATCTCAGGGGTCATGCACTTTTGCGTGAGTCTGATACCTTAACATACAAGAAAACAAGGTTTAGTTTCAGTAGACGCAAGTAGCAGCTGGAAGAGTGTGTGTGATCGTTTCTGAACTTACTATACTTCTTTGAAGACAAAAACTGTTTTTAATTACACCTATATTAATAAATTAGGCTTAGGCCTTAGGCTGATTTTCGACCAAAGATGTGCTATGCTACATTGTTGTGAATCATATACATAGCATAGCATCAGTGGAAACGGTCTAATAGTTTCGTAGCTTAGCTTGCACACCTCGCAGCATAGATGCGTAGCACATCTCTGGTGGAAAAGAAGCCAGAAAGTTTTGAAAAAGGGAATGGATGGAAAGTTGTATATTGTGCCGTGATGTGCCCTGTTATAGTTGGGTGATTATCTCAAATAGAAATCAATCACCCACCGCGGTTAGGTTATCAACACTCCACGTTGTCGAAAAAAAGTGGTCCACGCGGACGAAGTCGCGGGCAAAAGTTAGTTAGTAATAAAACCTGCATTTACATATCTGACAGAAGCGATTGTATTATTTATTACTATTGGATTAACCTTATCTTGTCAAAACATGAATGCATTTTGACATTTCAACCAGTAAAGATAACTGGCGATAGCTAAGGTTATCAAGTGCAACCCTTTTGTGAATGGTATAAAGAGCGTATATCTTCCTGTATTTGAATGAGACGGATGCTTAGATGGCTTGGCTTGAAAAAATGCACTAAAGGACACCCTACTGCATGTTCGTGCGCAAGTGTCCAATTTTTTGCCCCCTGCGGATACGACACAACACTTAGTACGTTATGAACATGGGGTATTTTTAAAGAGACAGACATCCGTTTAGTTATATCCGGTTCCGAATCTGGCACATGTTTTTGATAAGTTGTACGGGTTAATAAGAGGTACCTACCTTGCCAGATGTTACAGGAAATAAGTCATAGTCTTACCTGGCAACGGTATTCCCCAAACACCAGAAATTTTATATAAAGAAAAATCTCTGGAATTTAACAAAACTTAAAATTAGGAGCAAGTTGAAACTATGAAAATCTATGTTTCAACTATTTTGAAGCTTTTCGTCTCTACATAGGTTAGTTTTTGAACTGAAATTAAGTTGAATTCAAAAAAAGCGGAATATTTCTATTTGGCAATTCATAACAAAAAAGCATAGTAATTCATATTTGTTTCTGTAGCATTTCGCCAGTGATCAATTAATTTTCTTTTCGTTTTCCTATTTTTTCCATGTGTTTTCACATTGTTTGTTTGAATGTTTAAGATAAACGCGATACCTATTGGCATTATTGCATATCACCTCCGTTTCATCCTAATCATTGAACAATATTTGTAAATTGATGTCAGTCGACTTGTTTTGTTGACAACGGATTTTAAGTTGGTGCGAAAAATTGAGAGCATTCAGTTTTAAAATGTTTTAATTAAATCGCTTTATTTACTATGATTTAAAAAAATATTTCGGTCACTTTAAATAATATAGCATTATATAGACATCTGAATTGTTTAGCTACTGATGCTGACTGTATACAGGGATAAAAATAAGGTTCTTGCAGCGGAACACAGATTCGAAAACATCATAAAGACGTCCCCCCCCCCCCCCTTTGCCTCATATCGGAGCTATAAAAACTTCGTAAATTGTTTTTGCAGTCGCGGCTCGCATCAGCGGTTTGTGCCTGGTTACTCCAAACCTAATTACCCAGCCCTGCCACCCGAAAACAAGCCTTGACACATATCGCTAAGACCCCATTTAGGTTAGAACGGCTGCTAATTTTAATACCTAATGGTCGCACGAGTAGTACGAGTACTGATGATTTCATAAGTCAGTACAGTAACGGCGCTTATCAAAGAAGGATTATGTCATCCCACTATGGGAATTCATTTGTAAAAGATCCTGATTTAAAGGAAAATACTGCTATAATTGTTTATTATTAACAGTATGTACGTTATTAGTCATTTATGTTTGAGAGTATTTTTGTCTGTGACAAGGTAATTGTTGGCCATTCATGTATGGTGAGTGAGTCACGCAGCCTTTGTTTGTATTTTTTTTTCTTTTTGAAGGTGTAAGAACAGTTGGTTTCGTTTCTCAAAATACTTACTACCTTAGTGTTCAACATACATTGATTTAATAAATAAATAGTTAGATGGTAGGTTGAAAGTAAGTTAATTTTTGAAATTGTTTGCATAATGAGTAGTCCTAAAGAAATTAAGTGGTTGTTTTCCAAAATTCATAGTGAAACTAAAATAATAACATGTGTATCCCATGGTTTTTTGCGAATTGACTCTAAATTCTGAAAACGAATTAGTTTTTAAATTTTTGACTAAGAAACTAAAAGAATACGCGTAATTACGTCCAGAAATTGGTTAGTTTTTAAAGTGCTCGACGCCCGCCACTTTCATTGCGTGAAATATATATTTTGATCCGTAGGTTAAATCTATCTTTATACGAGTAGTATGTACTTTACAGGTACTTTCGCGTTTATGATATTAGTTTGTATTGACAACCTGTGTAACTAAGAATACTCGTAAGAAAATAATCCTAAGCACTATGAATGTCAGCTCACACACACTTTGTCGCACAATAGCTCCGAAAGTTGGCTGTTGACAAAACAAGGCATTGTTCGGCGATAACCTCGTCATTGTGAGGGCTTATTCTGGTACTTCTTTATTAAGTAGGCCTCTTTTTAGTTATGTCTATTAGGATGAAGGTATGGTCTAAGCTATGGTCCCGAAACCGACTGCAGACCGCATTAATATAGTGCTCTAAGGCCTGATTCGCGGAGCAATTGAATTGGAGCGTTTCGTTTTAAACAAACGCGTGTAAAATCGCTTCTGCGTGAAAGCACTCATAGAAGTCATACAACGCCATTATATTTGAGTTCTGTGCGGGTCGCGCCGCACATCGCCACTCCGTAAACGAGGCCTAGGGGCTCCAGAGGTCCAACCGTCACCTCTTAGAACTAAATTAAAACAATCATACTTATACGTCAATGTATTATTTGTATTCAGCTAAGGTTGATAATGAGACGACATTTCTGAGCATGAGCAATAAGTGAAACTCACATTGACTGAGTAAAACTATTACTAGAAGAACAAACCCGGGTGTAGGTGATCAACAGATTCAGCAGCCCTCAAAACCAAGCGTGCTGACTAAGTCATCATAGCAATGACTACCCATCAGTTATAGCAATGACTTGCGTTCAAGGATGGAGGCTTTTACGTATAAATACGTAGGTACCTATATTTAGGTGTTGGGAGGTAGGCAGGATGAAGTAGGCACTATTTACTTATACCATTAATGTACAGATGATTTCATTTATCGATAGTAAACTGTTGTACAGAGGCGTTCACGTCAACCTTTAAAAACCATTGCAAAATAGGTCATGTCAGCAGCATAAGGTGCCCCTATGTAAAGGTTGATGTGAACGCCTCTGTACCTGTCTTTTTGGTTGAAGCCAAGCGAAATGGCATGAGCGAATGTTTTTCAATATTTTGAGTAACTGATTATGTGGCGATTTATAAGCGGACAACTAGATTATTAATATTGATACAAAATAATTGTTTTATTATAAATATGAATTATCTTATTGCCCGCTTCCAGTAACGCCAAAAAGCCAGGTTGGATCCCACTTATGGACACTCTTGAGACCACTAATTGATTTTTGGAATATGAGGCACCCGACATACAGTTCGGTTATGCCAGCTAACATTAAACAATGAAAAAAAGGTAAAAATGGCTTAAAATGCAGATACCTAATTCATTGCGTATTACAATTATGATATAGCATTGTTATATAAAACCACTTAAATGTACAAGGTTTTATACTGATAGATGCATATCTATGCTAATAAGTATAGTCACGATACGCCTTTAGCGACCCAAGCCAAGAACAAAGGTTTCTTTCCTATAACAGAAACAGAGGTATATTTCATTGTAGCTGCAACAAACCACTTCTTTTGCATGAATTTAGTTTTGAACAATTATCACCCTGTTTGTTCGTAGTGGCTCAAATCGGGCCAGAACCATCTTACATCTTCTTGTGTTCATTGTTAAAAAATCCGACTAATTCTCCGGTTATGGGAAACGTCGATGAAAAGCCAAAGCAACTGGATAACGGTGGAAGGCTTCCCATCTACCACGTTGGGTTATAATAGGTAAAAAGTGGGCTTCTGAGTGTTCCGTTCACCATGATGGCAACAGCCACTGTCTTTGGAAACCCGGTTGGGATATAGTCGTGATGGTATGTTATGTTATATAAACTATTTGTTTTCAATAAAAACACAGATTACATTTTTGTATCATGTTCAATTTGTACACTTAAGATAGATAGATTATGACGGCAGTATCAAGAAGGACTCTACAATTTTAGTGGCATGAAGTATAGAGCGTGCGTGTCCTATCAACTGCCGCAGGCACTTGGCCATATTCCCATACAGATAACATCAGTTGGTCGTCTGTTAATTGCACCAAACAATAGGACGCGATACAGGCAACGTCAAGGGCAGAAGCAAGTTTTACTGACTAGAAGGAGTATTCATTTGCTAATTACAGCTTAATTAGTCAATAACAATTTTATGTAAAATAATCAATCTAAAGTGTTTTTTTTGTTAAAAGGTATTTTATATGGAAAACGATATCCAGTTTGGTTATTGGCAAAAAATAAAGCCAGATAAGTTTAAAACTAATCCGTACGTATTGGAAACGCAACGTTAAAACGTTGACCATTGCTTGCTCAAAGTTTTTTACAGTAATTTTTAAAATCATTTGTTTGAAAATTTACTAAATTCACATTTTTTTGTCATTTTGTCACGAACCCTCTCGATCTTAATAGGTTGGTCCTACTACTGAATATACGAATACATTACCTAACCCACTTCTATAGTCTTGATAGCATAGTTTGTGCTTTCTCAGATGGTTGTTTGGGTGAGACCGTTCGGCAGGGCAAACCAGAGTCAATTCAGAAAATATCGTTTCCTGAATTCACAAGGGGGGCTAGCCTAAGAGCAACACGTCACGACGATTTCTACAATAGAAACCGTTCAAATGTATGGGGATGACATAAGTTGTCACTGGCGCTTATGTCATCCCCATACATTTGAACGATTTGAAACCGAGACCACGCAACTCGCAAGCCAAAGCGAGTAACCGTGCTTC
This sequence comes from Udea olivalis, assembly GCA_947369235.1. NCBI lineage: Eukaryota > Metazoa > Arthropoda > Insecta > Lepidoptera > Crambidae > Udea > Udea olivalis. Next base: position 30,778,573 of record OX376340.1, read on the forward strand.
AGCGCAATACGCCAATCGTGTCGTCAAAAAGTAGAAGATTTTTTCTGTTTCGATTACTTTTGATACAGATGAAATTCCAATGAATCACATTATTTTATCGTATCATCCATGTGCCATGCAATTTCCATTTTCACTTTTAATCCCATCGCAATATTTAGTCCGCGGCTGTTATTATCTTAACACATTTGTAGGTAGGTGCAAACACCAGTTGTTCCAATGTTAATAGTATAATTGATCCGACCATGGGAACGGCGCGTACGACGCCTGATGGAATACCATGTTTAGGTATGAAACAAACAAATGGACAGAGAATACAAATATGGTGGCGTTGCAGCATGAATTCTTGACTGTGGGATTTAAACCTGGAGAACCTCAAAGGGGTACTGGAGCTCCAAACCACAGACTAAGACGCTCTTGAATCCCGCCAAAAATATATAAATATATACCTAATAAATACAAACAAGATTAAAAAAACAAGCACAAGTATCTATCCATCCACTTAAAAAAAATTTGGTGTGACCCTTTATTGCACCTATGTTTGTTAGTGGCTACGTAATGTTAACGCACCAAAATAACGCAGAATACGCTCGTTCACGCGTGACAGAGAAGCAGACACTACATCTTTGAACACGTTCAAAAGGACCATGCCCAAGTTGGCCTAAGAACCAACCAACATTTGACATTTGTCATAATTCTGGGAATGATTTAAGACATGATTATCACACATTAGATTGTCAGGGACACTTCTGATTTTTGATATCAAAATTAAAAATACTTAAAAGATTTTATCGTATGAAAACATTTTTTTAATACCACTAATTTTGTTCGTCTTGGCCCTCTGTTGTTTACCCATCGCAACAATATTTTAATTTACTTCGTTTTGACAATGTTTTTGTGAACTTAATAAACGCTGTTAAAAATTTGTAACAATACATTATTGTCAATGCGATAGATGTTTAAACGACTTTTTATTTTAGGTTAGATCATACATTGGCTTAAATCAGCTTTGTGCGAAGCCAAAAAAAGGATAAAGCAAATAACGTTTGGTTGACACTTAACACAAAAAAAATACCAGCATCACTTGTGTTTTTCGGTTTCAAATTATTGCAACACTGTGTTATTGTTTAAGCATAATTAGAGTGCGTTGTGGTGTGAAAGAGGATGTTGTCACAAAAATTGAGATAGGAATGCTAAGATGGTTTGGGCATATGAAAAGGATGGATGAAAGGTGATTAACGAAACATATTTACAAGGCGAGGGTGGATGGAGCTGTTGAAAGGGGAAGGCCTAGACTAGACGGACGTACTTAGGACAAGTCCAAGACATGCTCAGAAAAGGTCAGGTCAGGAGTACCCATGATCGACGAGCATGAATGAAAGGATTAATGAGAGTGGAAGAAGCGCAAGAGGTGTGTCAGGGCCGTAGCAAGTGGAAAGATGTGGTCTCTGCCTACCCCGTTGGGAAATAGGCATGATGGTATGTCTGTATGTGTATCAATTCTGAGGAATCGGTGAACATTGATAGCTCTATATTTGTGTATAGTGACCTACCTGCCTAGATTTACGGACTTGGTAACCTGCATATACGCTAACTCGGCAATAACCACGGATTTAAGATAATCGCAACGAAATCAATATTTTTTGTGAATTATTGTGGCTCAGCTAGTGGTTCCATAGTACTGCAAGATTGACAGAATGTGTGCTTGAAGAACATTAGTCCCACCCACGCAAATAAAACTTTACAATATAACCACAATTTTTTTAAGTTTTTGATAATTAATGATTTTCCGTCCATAAACTACGTTGTGTGCGACACTAAAGTGTATGTATTTATGAACCCTAAGAGGTATTTTTCATAGTACGTAGGCAGCAATGTATGGCTCGAATGGGCACTATCCTTTAGGTAGCGCCGCGAACGCAGATACGGCGATACAGTCGCGCTGTGCTCGTACGTCTGATTGTAAATAACCGTACACAAGACTCAAATTTTTCACCAATCTCCGTATATGCGTTGGTCATCTACGGCGCGCGGCGCCGTGCCAGCGCCAGATGATGCCTTCACATATAGGTTAGAGGGTGCATATCCTAGGTATTGAATATGGCAATTACACTTATACATATTTCTATATACACTAAAATGATTAAATATTTGTTTGTCCTGGTATTGTTCTGGACTATTCGGTAGTAAATGGACACGATCAACATCTATGTGGCAAGCATTCGTGTTTTAACTGTATCTGGGTGTCATTTCTCTAAAAGGCCTAAATCAATGAAAAATAAGAATGTGCCACTCATAGCGATTTATTTCATTAGGAATTTCATTAAGTACATTGTTTTTCCATGTGGTAATGTTTTCAATTTTACCTTAGCCAGTTGAAATTTTCACGTATTCCCTGGTTTCTAAAGTCTCGTATTCCCTGTCAAATTCCTCGCGACGCGCAGACGGGACGTGGCACAGTTACCACGGTAACGCTGGTAATCTAATTACTAGTACTAGAAATTACAGAGTCAATTACTGTATGTACTGGAATGAGATATTTATTACATTTAAGTTGAAGTAATTGACAGTTACGACGGAATTACACTTTGAGTTACGGCTCTGTAAATAAATTGGTAAATGCAAAATATCTTTATTCAATTAGACTAAAAATAGTATTAACATCAATATTCTTGCAAGTTATTATAATCTACTAAAAAATATTGTAAATGAGAAGAACAATTATTTAATAAACATTGCAAAAATACAGCAAATTACATCAGATGTTTCAATGATTTTTTTAACAATGAGATCGTCAAAAAAATTAGAAAATAACCAAAAAAAACTAAATAAATACATGTTCCACAAAGTTAAACAAAATCAACGATTACACGTAGGAATGAGGAAGCTACGTAAAATAACACTGATATTAATTCACATCAATAACTTTTTGGTGCTGTTTTTTCGAGCTTTTCATTTCTTCGCCAACATTATATTTAAACAAGCATTGCACTCGAGTTAACGTGTATTATTGCATTTATGCCAATATATTAACTGCACTCAGTTTCATACTAAATTCACATTACAGTTGAGTGTCTTGTACATACCTTATTGTCAATAAAGGATGTGACTTCTAGGGTGCAGAGTAAACTAGCCGCACCGATAAGCGCTACATTACGCTGCGTCAACGTTTCGTAGCATGCGGTACAGTGCACCGCGCGAGGATCCAGTTTCACGCAACTTTACACTTTATTGCAGAGACATAGACAAGCGTTGCGCAGGTTTCGCAACTCTCTACTTGTCCATGCGTAGATTTGACTCAACAATTTAAAATGCTTAGTCGGTGATGATATCGACAATTCGACACACTTACACTCAAATATGTCCGCATAATTTATTTTTGCACGTGTTTATTCGCTATCTATGTGTTTTGATACATATAATATAATATATATATAGACTCCAAAAAATACTCGTATCAACGCCAATATCAACCAGCTGAAACTGTTGAAAGCAAAAATGATGTAGGATGAAAACATAGTTAACTCCACTTTAAAAGAAACCAAAAAACTGAACAAACACGAATGTTTGTAAACATAACATATTAACAGATCATTCAGATCAAACTTATTGTGTTTTAATCGAACCCCCGCGGCTTAGCTATCAGGCAGGGTCTCTACCTAGTGGGCCGTCGTGTCGGGCAATTTCTATATACTCGTAAAATAAGGCAAACTGATTTTGCTTGTACCTAATCTTCTTTTATCTTCTAACTTCTTATAACGTTGACAATAAGAATGCATTTGCTAAGAATCATCATTGAAATAACATAAGGCTGCTCCAACAAACATGTAAGTAGTGACAACGTCGATTAGTATCTGTTGAACACCATTATGAGTCATACCAGCAATTATAACAAAATAAAACAGTGATATCATTACATCCATAGATCTCAATGATTAGTTAAGTAAGCGCATGCGCAGGACTGGGAGCCAGAGCCAGAGAGGCCCGGAGATGCCCGAAGGCTGCCGGAGGCGCCCGAAGACTCCCGAGGGGGGGGGGCGAGCCCGGCAGGCCGTGACGCGGCCAGCGGAGCGTTACGTCTCCTATCTGAGGCTCGAGGGTTGCCAACTTTTTAGATAGTCACTTATCGCATCTCTTGAATGGCCCCTTACGAAGACTAACTAAAATTTTCTGAGGTTTGAGCGCTTTTACTAAGCAATGGTCTTCAGAATAAAAAAAACTAGAAGGAATCAAACAAAACTACATGCAAACTTAACGATGAGCGCAACAATTACCAAATCCATTAGAAGTAGCAGCAAGGAGCCTTCCTTGACTTTACTAATCTTAAGTGAAGCAATTAGCCAATTTACTGTCAAAAGCTATAGAGCTTGACCACCACGCTTGCCAAATGCAGGTTGGTGATCACAAACCCTTGCTATTTTTCGAAAATATAATGATACACTGTGCCCAACCTGGGAGTTCAGGTACCGACCTTCAGATGAAGGGCTAAGCGCTCTATTGAGAATACACTACATCCCCGGTCATATTATGTTAGTTCCATTTAAAAACATAAATATTTTCAACAGACCATGTTGAAGGTAAATCATAAAGTATATTTTCATTAATAGAGTTAAGTTACAACTAATATTATAAAAAATATACCTACAATGATTATTAAGTAGATAAATTCCAAAATTTTTCACAGGTTGTATTTTTTTATATTTTCCTATAGTATTCAAATAAAAAAATATATTCGATTAATAATAAAAATAATTTTGCGGTATATTCATATATTTTTATTTCATTAAAAGCATAGCGAAAAATCCAAAATTGTCTTAAAATTACTCAGTAAATAGCTATATAATTTCTACAATCTTCACAGTTATTATCAACCTTGTTCATTTTAATTGGTTAAGTTCAAACACAGCCCAAGTGGCAGCAAGTATGTCTTATTTTTACAATTGAAACTATTGTAATGAAAAAATCAGTCAAAGCACTTGCGTGTCGCGAACGGGGTTAATGTTTTAAAGAACTAAGAGTCGGCCAAGAGCGTCTTAAATCGTTGTCGTGAAGTTCCGTACATATAATTAGTGGGTGTTGTATTAAAATAATCATGAAAACCGTCCACCACGTTGTTTTGTACGCTTTTTAACAGGTTTATTGCCGTCAACTCCGCGCGAAATCGAAACAATAGAATATGTTTTGTGTCTCATTCCGCGGAGACGAATGTGTTAAATAAAGAAAAAAAATCGACACCTGTGGTCGAACATCATGTCTGCTATTAAAGTTCACCTTTGCCTGATTTAAATGATTGTATTGTTATTCCGACAAGGCTTTTTAACGGCTGATATTTGCAACGTTCGGAAAAGCTCGAAACATACATCCCTTCGGTCGCAGTGGTCAAATACAGGTCGTCGCCGATCCGCTGTCACCTTTGGGAAGGGAATTGAACTACTTGAATTTCAGTCAAATTTACTTCGACCGAATTCGCAAGCTAATTGAGAACAATGAGAATTTCAACAACACTTCTCTTTGCTGTCAAGTGGTTTCAGCGGAAGTGCCCGTACGACCATATGTTCTCGCATATGCTCTGCCACTTCAGCTTACTAGTTCAAATGCCCTTTTTGAATCCACGAAATCGTTTTCATATAAGGACGTGGATCCCAAACACTGACAGCGCTATGACATGGCGCGCCCATGACCAACATTCGTAATAAAAACGGCAAATAAAATGTCAATAACAATTGTTATAAGCATTGTTATATCAATCAGCTGAATGTCATATATTTTTAAATATAAAGAAAACAACTAACGAAAAACTGTTGGCTGATCTTCGGCTTAACCCGTCTGCGATATGTCATTCCTGGTTTCCAATTAAAAAAGTTCCTAAGGTATAATTTACGTGCGTAATTTCGTTTTGTGATCTTTACTATCATGATGAAAGTGCATTGCTTGCGTTTGTAGTTAGCTGCTATTTGTCAACAAATTGGTAAAATAATGTAAACGAAATCTGTCTACATAATCCTCTTAACGCAAAAATATAAAGCAATTTTACTTTCGTAAAGAAAAGATTATATAAGATCCTCTGTTTTTCACTAGAACTACATATGTAGCCATATAAACCGAACAATAGCGTATTAATCCAATTAAAAGTTCCGATACGTGCAGTACGAGTACCATTCCTTTATGTGAGTATTACTCTCGCTAGGGCCAAATATGGCATGGAAATGGTCTCTAACAAAAAAAATCGATATGCGTCTGAGCAGCTGCAAATTTGGTTATCTACGAACGGGCTATTATTAAATGTTACCAAATAGAGTTTCATGATATTCTCAGGAAGACCTGTCACTTTACCGGCGTGTTGGGCAAATGGTATTCCAATGCCAATAAACAAAGAGAGCAAGCTACTAAACTAAGGTTTCACACTTGATTCCCATATTAACTGGAAGTGCCATGTTAAGAACCTATGCATAGGCTGAGAAGTGCGGTCTTTGCGATGAGTAAATTAAGGCCACTAGTCACTGCTATACACTTCAAAAGTTTATTTTACACATTTTCACTCCATCATGTCGCACGGCACACTCGTTTGGGGAAACTCCACGGATGCTGGCAGAGTACTCAAATGTGAAAACGAGCTGTCCGTGCACTTGCTGGAGTGAAAGACATTCATGCAGGGATCACTACAAAACGCATCCTATTATGACGCATTACTCGGTCTATTTATTTGAGGTCCTCGTATTTATAAGGAAGAACTTGGCGACGTTTCCACCTATGTCTGACGATAAACGTTCCCACCTCGCAGGCCGCCAGAGATCTATACCTCGTCGCATGGCGCTCTCTGAGAAGACCCCACGTGTCATGAGTCCTACTTACTATGAGTGTCTCCCCACCGAGTTAAAAAGTGAACCGTCTGACGAAGCATTCGGGCGTCGACTGAGAAACCTTTTACTGGATAACCCATTTTACTTCATAAAAGAGTTTATTCCGAAACAATAACTGTGACATTACTTTTACTATGACTTTTTATTTCTCTATATATTTTTTTATAGAAATTTATTTTATTATTTTGATATTGTTTTATTTTAATTTCTGCTATTATTAAATTCTTAAGGGTTTGACATTGTTTTATTTCATTTTGATTATTTGTCATCGCTTTATTTAATTATTTTGATATATTTTGTGTGAAATTTTAGGTATTTATTAACCTATTCGATTGTGTTTCCATTTTATTTCATTCTTTTTCGTAATTTTATTGTTTGAGGTTAATTTATTTTCTATTTTTGTCTTGTACTTACGATCTCAATATGAATGCCTGCAATCTGACGTAACCTAATTTTTGTAATGTAAATTTATATGAGAAATAAAAATAAAATAAATAAATATGCGCCAGACAACACACCTCTTGTTAAGGTATCGAAGTAAGGATTAACATCCCCGTGTTACGAGGTACCACACAAGGAAATAAGCCAGGGGCGTCTCCCAGCACACCCGGACCCAAGTCAATTCAGAAAAGATCGTTTCCTGAATTGACCCGACCGGGAATCGAACCGGGGACACTACGGGAATCGAGGCAAGAAACCGTGCTACAGCGCACTACGTCAATCGTGTGCGTAGAAATAAAATATCGAATCTAATTTAAAAGTTCAAACAATAACAAAACCCGCGCAGGGCTAATTCTCTGTCTGTTTGAAACGCTTTCACAACATTAATCGTGCGATGTAATCCAATTTTGTTTCTCTTTCACGTTTAGTTTCGTCTCTAGATAATAGATAACCCACCCGCTAACCCACGCCACCCAGTACGTCGAGTATGAAGTAAATCCTGGAAAGCCATTCTGAATTCCTGATAAATGCCCTTCATCAGGATGACGAGACGAGATTTAATGAAAATATGGCTTAGGGGTGATTACTTCTTATAATCATGAACTAGGACACTATTACAAGCAGAAAGTCACGAGTAATTGAGGAGATGGTTCTGATTATAACTATGACGTCCACCGAAGACGTGGATGAGTGCGCACTCCTTGCCTGTCCGCTCTCGAATCTCTAATGGAACTCGAGATGGCCGCCCCTCCAGTGCTCGGTGTCACGTCAGAGTGACAACTCTGTTATGATCAGAAACGCAAAGCTATCTTGCTATTTAGCAAATACCAAATCACTGTCATCAGTCTTTCTGGACTATTCCCCCGATGCGCCCACATATAGCATAATTATTATTATTTTTCATTAATACAGAACAATGAACACACAGCTAACAATGCCCTGAAAAACTGTATTAACAATTTAACTGTAGGATGGAGTCTCAAATAATACAGGTAAGTATTTTTATGTTATTTTTACACATCAAGCGAATCCAAGGAAACCTATTTAATATTTTTTTGAATTTGTTTTCATTTGGTTCAAGGCGGATGTCCTCAGGCAAACTATTTAGCAGATAAGGTAGACTTTTTTGAGGGTCTGTCACCATAATAATAATTGGAAACTTCAAATTTACCTGCGCAAACCGACCTCGTGTCATAGCATAGCTGCTGTGTGTACCAACTGAGGGCCACGCTCCAGACTGCCGTGCCGTGGTTGTTTAATATTATTAAACATGTGCTTAAGGCGCACTGGTAAGATTTTGCAGATTTTAAACAATTTTTATAGTCGCCTTTACAGTTTCATTATTCACATTGTTGTATTATTCACAAGCAATTTTAAAAATCAAATTTGTAATGATTCAAGTTTCTTAATATATATTTCAAATGTCAGGCCATAACAATCTAGAGTATTCTAGAGCACGAGTAACCCAAAATTTAATCAACTAAAGTAAAATATAAACATTTTAATGTAGGTACTTATGTACATTTAAATGTTGTATTAGTATAAGCTGAGAACAAGACGGATTATCTAATATAATCAGTGTGATTAGACCAGGAAAAACGAACATCTATTTTAATACCTAAATAAGATACACAGTCTATTCTCTCGATAGGGACACAATGACAATCTTGTTGTATACGATGTAAGCAAGAATAACTATAAGTGAACAACGGTGGGGATTCTTGAAGACTGAAATATGGTGAATGTATAATAAGAAGCTTTGTTTTTTCGAGGGCTCAAATAATACACTACACATCATGATCCATTAGTTAGCGGTGTTGTGAAACATGTCTTGGGAACCGCTCAACCAGAACGCGTTGAGGATACCGCCCGGTGGTAGTGACCATAACGCTGCCCTTTCATTGGGCATTTCTGTCAGATATCTCAAAATATATTGGAAGAGAGGCTGTAGGTACCGTATAAATCTTTTTTTTTTCAAATAGCTTTGACGCTGCCAAACTTACTCAAATTAATAAACGTAGCTAATTAGATTTTCTATAAAAATGAATTCAATGAAATTGTTAGTAGTCTGTATGTTTGCGTCTAAAACCCTCGAATTACCCAACGTAACTTAAAGTTGACCAACCTCCAAATGAATATTGACCTACATCTCAATAGTCAATAGAAATGAAAAGGATAAAACATTTTGAGTGACGTTCCGAAATTCGGGCATTCAAAGTCGCAGTGGCCAATAGTTGTCTATGACGATCGGAAAGTATCACTAGGTCATCTTAAAAAGCAGGTAGTGATTTATCTATTATACCTTTTAAACACCTCAATAACAACCCCTCAATTGTTTTAAGTCACCCAATCTCTGTTGACAAGTTCATTGATGAAACCAGCTCAGTCAAGCGCGGGTTAACAATGGCAATTCTTCGGGCCGCTGCGTCTGCAGAGTTACACTTAGCATGTGTTCAAGCACTAGGTACCATCGTTACATGCTTGTTGAATTACATTGCTAGGCTGAGCTTAAATGACGTCACGATTGGATGCACGGTGTGACGACACCAATTATCTTATTAAATAATATAGTATTTGTTTATTTAATGGATGCTTTTGAACTAGACACAGTTTTGAGTGAATGATAAAGTGATGAAACTGGGCAGTAGCTCAAGGGGTGTTCCGAATGCGTTTTAATAAATTAATTATTTTTTATAGTTAACGTAACAATGCATTTTTAGGATTTGTCATCCGATGAGAATAAATTAACATTCTAGACAATCACGATACAATAGATCAGATCTTTATTAGCACTTAATAGTATTGATAAATTGAAGTTTTGCTGCAGTAAAAATTAAAAAAACTTACACACAATTGAACATAAAAACAAAGTGAAAGACTAAAATAAAACTGCTGAGTAACAAAAAAATATAGTTAACAAGTTGAATTTAATAAATAGATATCTGGGACAATATTTATTTACACCAAGATCATCTGACCCCAAACTAAGCATAGCTTGTGCTATGGGCGTCAGAGACTGATAAACATACTTATACTTAAACATATATACTTAAATAGATAATAACACGCAGACACACAACAAACACAAACGTTTGTTACATAATTGTTTGTCATGCTTTGTCATAGTCGATAATTATTTGCTTCATGTGATTACTATGGGCTCCATTCTCGTAGAATAACCTAAAATAATGTGATTTCAATAATAAGGATGAATAAAGACAATTTCTCGCTCATGCATGTATTGAAATCTACGAGTAAATTTACTGATCGTCATTATCATTTTATCCGCGACAAACTGTCATTTTTTGTATTTCTATCTTTACTCGGTTGGTTAACTGAGCAATCAGGCTTGCCTATCAGCCATGTGTATGTGTGTATGTGTGCGTAGTGTCCCGGGTTCGATTCCCGGTCGGGTCAATTCAGGAAACGATCTTTTCTGAATTGACTCGGGTCTGGGTGTGCTGGGAGACGCCCCCGGCTTTTTTCCTTGTGTGGTACCTCGTAACACAGGGATATTCATCCCTACTTCGAGACCATTACAAGAGGTGTGATGTCTGGCGCATATGTATATGTATGTATGTATGTGTAAAATCGTTGTAAACATATATCTACACTCGTGTTGAACGCTCCACGAGCTACGGTTACACAACACGTTGTGTGAGTATTCTAAAATAAAAAGTGTCAATATAATTAGCAGTTCTTTGTGGGAGGGCTCATTTCGCATAACATGGTGGTAACAACGGTTTTTTTTCACAATAGTATCAGGCAAACACAGTGGGTGACATTGCCAGATTCCCAAAATTGCACAAGACGACATATCAGTACGTCTACCACGAGTTGCCACTTTAAATTTACAACGTTCGCGTAAAAAAAATGTACTGGAATTTGACATTGTCATGTTATGTCATTTGTCATCCCAATACATTTTTTTACGTGAGCGATAGCGTAAATTCAAATTGGCATCTCGTGGTAGACGTACTCTGGTTCACTGACACACAGACAAATACTTAGTTCTGGCGATTTAGTCTCCGACGATATTATAACTGTATTAAAAATGCGAGATTTAAACCTACTTACTACGTTCTACAGACGAGACTCTTGATCTTTTCATTGAAATGAAAAGATTCATGAAGGGATTTTTCAAAACAATTGCCAATTTCGTAGTTGAAAGTGTCCTTCATCGATCCACTATATTCGAGGTTCAAACTTGCATTTACCTTTTTAGTTGCTTTCACTTTTCTCAATTGAAACTGTCGGTAGCGTAAACATTTTCTAGATGCAGCTGTGAAGAATAGAAATACGTCCAGCCCAACCCGTATCTTATATTAGTCATCAGCTGTATTTGAGTTAATCGTGAAAAAATACAGCAGCAAACAACATTATTAAATAAATAAATAAATATGCGCCAGACAACACACCTCTTGTAATGGTCTCGAAGTAGGGATTATTAAATCCCTGTGTTGCGAGGTACCACACAAGGAAATAAGCTAGGAGCGTCTCCCAGCACACCCAGACCAGAGTCAATTCAGAAAAGATCGTTTCCTGAATTGACCCGACCGGGAATCGAACCCGGGACACTACGGAAATCGAAGCGAGAAACCGTGCTACAGCACACTACGCCAATCGTGTCGTCAAAGCATTCCTTACCTTTCCTAAGGAATGGTCTAGCTGGCACAGTAAAGAAAGAGTTACTTGTAGAACTTGTCGCAATTAGGTAACAACTCCTAGCAACTAATGGCTGATCTTATCGCTCTATTATTTTTGTTGTTTTTTAGTAGTTAGGTTCTAAGAACGTCGAGGCACGGTAATGTTACCGTGGCCAACGTGGGTCCAAATACAGCCTCAATGGCGAGCAGTAGCAGTGTCATAGTAACGTTGCTTCTTTTCATTTCGAGCTTGTTGACATCTCAAAGTTACGCTTCGTAACAAAGAGGATATCAAAACTAGTAGTTCGTAATGGAAAGGGCTGTATCGCGTATCGAAATAGAGCGCCGTACAGACACCGCGAAACGTCACATGTATTTAGGTACTATTAAAGAGGGAAGATTTGTTTGTTTATTTTTTGTTTGTATGAATAGGCTTCGAAACTACTGGACCGATTTTAAAAATCCTTTCACCAATATAAGCAAGGCATTATTATTATTATGCATGAGCTATATGTATGTTTTTTTTTAATTCAGGCTTTAAATCGACAGGAAAGAGTCTATTTATAAACTGTTATTAGACTTTTTTTGGAGACGTTAATGTAATCTACTAACATCCATTAAATATTATATTTTAATATTCATTTGGATATATAAATACTTTTATACTATTAATGTCTATTTTTAAGAATAAATAATTTTTGGTTACTGCAATTTGTTGATTTAAAAGTCCTTTTTTTACTTTTGACATGAACTCGTCCACAATAGTGATTATGTTACTATACGGTGATCGGGTAAATGATGCAAATGTGGAGCCACTCTCTTCTTCTTTCCATCTCTTCACAGGATGACTCAACTCTTATCGCTTTGTCGTATCGTATGAAGGCCACATCAGTTGACGGGCCCTATTGCGTTGTCACGCTTGCCTGCGCCCGAAAGAAGGCCTCTCGGTGCGGTCTCCATTATTTTTAATATATTTTTGCTACTTGCCTAGTGAGTTTCGAGGAAACATTATCACGTGTCTCCCAGGTGAGATGTTTCGGTACAGTAACACCATTTGCTATTCTTGGTATTACGAGTACTACTCAGCTAAGCTCGGAGTTATTGCATCAATTATTATGTATCATTACTCATTGACTATTTTTATTAATAAAGTTGATGTTTACGTAAGACGATATAAATTACATATAAAAAAGAAGTAACTAGATACAATCGTTCTCAATCTCAGAAAAGTCTAAGTGTAAGCTACACACGCTGTAAACCATCTACCATTTTATGTGAACGACAACGTTCTAAAAAAGAGTAAATGAAAACGTAGGTACAAACGTTTTAAGCGAATGTTTTATTCACAAATATGGTTGGCTTATTTACTCGTAGTTCTTGCATCGCATTAACAATCCAGGCTGTGATCAGGTGGTCTAATGGCTGTAAATATGAGCATACCTTCATTTCCGCGTACTTATTATATACTTATGGCACCTAATTGTCCACCATCCGGTGACGCACTCTCAGTCTTGAACTCATCAATTGACTCTGTGATGATTCAAAAGCATTGCTACTACAATGACCAATACTTTTCGTTATCAGAACTGGTGGACATCAGTTCGAACCGCCTCTACTTCATTGATGAATCTGAATCAACCAGAAAAGCAGGCAGATAGCCTAGAGATAATTATGGCCTTGGGATAGAGAGGCACCGTACCTTACCAGGGCATCCGTTTACTTAAAAATCAATAAAATGTTTGACGAATACCAATTCCAAACGATCAATTTTAATGTGAACCTCATGGTTAATAAATGTGAATTCAATTGCTCATAGAAGAATATATCCATCGTATACATCTTCTGCATTATTGGAGTCATCACGAAAAGTATCTTAATTAATAATGTCAAATGCACAACGAACCTAATTTATCCTCACGCAACAACTCTCGTCAAAATTATGTCTCGTAGGTAATTAACTTGACTTACATTCAAGATCAGAGCTGATATTTCAATTAAAGATGATTGCAGGACCGAATTAAAACTTGCCAAATTTAAACTAGTAGAATTTTTTAAAAACCAGCAATCATTACAACAAACATTATTTAGATAAATATAATACATCGACAGTCAAAAGTAAGTTACGATTATGAGTAAAAATAATTAATTCAATTAATTTCTGAGCGGCAAAATTTATATTTATTTATCTAAAAAACCTAAAAACTGTTTCTACTGGGACAGCTGCTCGCAGGGTCAATTAAGACTGACCCTCTCGTCGTAGTCTGCTCAATTTAAGATGCATCGATGCTCACTGAAAACGCAACTGACTGTGGTCTCTTTCTTGTGGCTGGGTAACAGCGATTGGCTGCACGAATACCACTGCCTGGAATGCAGTAGAATTTAAGAGTAGTGTCTCAAGAAGTTGAGAAATTAAATTACGATCAAGTTGATCAACCAGCTAGTGTTAATGAACCAATCTAAAGTTGCAACGAAAACGAAGCCATTACTTCAAGCGCACTTTAAATCAGACAAATTTTAAAGACAAAAGCGCTGTACGCCGTTTAGAGCTCCCATACCTACTAAGAGCCTGCTACTAACCAGAGAAATGTTTGATTTTTCCGCAAAACTAATGTGTCAAAAACCCACTACAATGTGACATTCTTGAAGAATTTGCGTAGTAAAGATCATATTTGGTACGAAAATACTTGAAGTTTTCATATCTAGATCAAAAACTAGAAAAAATCTAATTTCGGACCTTATACCGAACGGGATCGTGAAGTTTGTTAAAATCCTAATCGTTTTAATAAATTGAAACCATATTTGTTTTCTTGAAACCAAGTACGGACATTGTGTTAGGGGTGAAACGTACACGTTTTTAAAATGTAAAGCTATTAAACAAAATGTGTTGGTTAATACCTACGATAAGATTTTGTTGTAATAGTGATGAGAATTGAGATCCGCCGCGGAGCCACAGATGCTTGTTATTAAATCTCCGACCGAGATGCGGGATGCGGGCAGCCACGTGGTGCTAACTAGGGATGAAAATGGCGAAAGATACTCATTTGCTTTTTTCACAACTTTGAATCTTTCCAGTGAAATGCATGTAACTTTGGAATAATTCAAATTTAGGGCTATTAGAAAAATACAAATTTACATGTATAATACGTGTATTAATCAATGTATTTTTCATAAATTACAATGAATGAAAAAAAAACAATGATAATGGCACTGTTTATTATAATTATTTACGTTATTTATTATTAGGTATACTAGGAGAAAAATGTTTTAATATGTAAATGATACTGATTTAACCAAGAAGTTATTTTATTATTATTAGTCCTAAAAAACAGCGAAAAATAAAATGTAAAATACATATGTAAAAAACGGAAACTTGCGAAAGATACATTGTAAGAACTCATTGAAAGTTTCTGTATTTTATTGAAAAATACAAAGTCCGATTGAAAAATATATGTATTTAACTTGTGATTTTCAACCCTAGTGCCACACTCGCTTCAGATCCCTTCAGAACGTCGTTTTTATACATCCGACCTCTTAAAGATTTGGATAGATGTGGGAATGTTTTTTTATATAACTAATTTCAAAATAAGATGTTAGATCGTTTGTATATTTTCAAGTGCAGCTATGAAGTTATAGCGGATTTTACTGTATCAAATATCGTTTCACAATTCCTAAAAATACTGCTACTACTGCTTACTCGATAAATTATTTAATTGTATGGGCAATAACATGTTCCTGGCGAGTTCCAAGAGGCCGAGAACAGGTTGCGATAACGGTGCCGGTTCGATATCCGGGCGAACCTCGTAAACGATATTAAAGCTGTCTTGTAAGCGTAAGCTAAACGTATAGATATTTTCTAGTTTTAGGCCTCAGTAAATACTTTCATTAAGATAGTTAAAGTTATATATGATAAAAAATAAAGATTTAAATCAACTTATTATTTTTTAAATTTGTATTGTACATACGATAATGTCAGTTAACTCGAAATACATACTTGTAAACATATTTTTTGTCTAACAGTAGCTACTTACTGCAATAAAAACAAAGACAAATTAGTTTTAGTTACAGGAAAAAACAGCCACATTAAAAAAAGTAGCAAACTTAACCAAAACAAAGCTTCCATTCTGTTTATTGACCCAACATAATCAAACGCGTAACAGCTAATAGCACAGTTTATTTGTTCTTGACACGAATTTTGAATCGAGAAGAATAAAAAAAAACATTTTTTCCCGCGCACTGCACATGTGCGCCGCCATGTTCCCAGTGCGCGTGGGAACGCGCGCGCCATCTTGCGGATCCCATTTTCAGACGCGTTCGGTTTTTGTTCAGCGAAATTAACATTTTATATATTATTGTGTCTCCGAATTAATTTGCTATCGAAACGATGCAGTTTCCCGTGTGAAAGTAGTACGAACAGTGATTAGTTGGAATTATCTTGTGTAATGAGACGATCAGAGCTCGTTTGGGACTTCATCGTTTCTGCTTCTTTCTTCTTCATCTTCAGTGCTTATTTCCTTCTGTTCTGTTTAACCTACCTAACTGTCTATCCTCTGAATATGAGGATAGGCAGTACCTCTTCGTAACCAAGCTTCATTTAATTAGACAAAAATATTAAAATTGAAGCAGTTTCTGCGATTATTTAAAACATCGATATTTGCCTTTGTGTTTGTTTGGTGTCTGAGTGTAACTATTTAGGTTCATATTTCTTTAACACATCATGGTACAACACTCTGATTAGTTTGAGGTCACAAAACCATTTTGTGTAATGATGTCCACACTTTTTTTCAATTAGGGTTGTTCTTTACCAATAACCATATTAGATTTGACGTTTACATCTACAGAGATTACCCCTTGAAGTCGCCGAATGTACAGAGGCGTTCACATAAACCTTTCCAAAACCATTGCAAAACGGTTCTTATTAATATGTCAGCAGCTTCAGGGGGCCCCTATGTAAAGGTTGATGTGAAGGCCTCTGTACTTTAAGGCTAATTAAATAGCAATAATGTTGCAAAAAAACTAAGAAACGTATGACTGTAACCGTTACCAATAAGTTCAGGATCAGATTAATTAAATCTTTAATTTTATCGGTGGATCAAACTTTTAGTCTTTGTTGAACTACTTAAATGTATTTTGTATTCTATATACTATTACGTTGTTTAGAATACAATACCTAATCCTAATTTCAATTATGGCCAGTCAGTAAAAGATAATTCGACTTCTCAGGCGAACTAAGGATTAATATTTTAATATTTCGTGAAATAATTTGAAATTCACAACTTTATGTTTACTATAGAGCAAATAAATTGGGCCACCGCCGGTTTTGAAGGTTTCACCTTTATAATTTTTACTACAAATAATATTACTATTTAAACTTAGAAACAGGTTGCTTCGATTTTCTTGCTCCTAAATGTAGATGTATGGGGTCTTTCTTGGACTGGCTCAATAGCCAGTCTATTAATTAGTATTAGTATTAATTAGTAGTAATTTCTAAGTAAGTGATCATACAATTATGATCACTAACTCAGAAATTGGTAAAATTACCTTAGTTTAGCCACCCAAATTGCAAGATAATATTTGGACAGACTTTAGTTTAAAGCTAGTAAAACAGGTCTTCCATGATAATAGTTAATAGCTTCTAAAACCATAACTTTATTTCCAAAAAAACTATCAATTTTGTGAAAATCTTGTTTGTTAAACCGACATTAATGCGTTTGTATATTTGAAAATGCACTTCCACTTCATAGGGTCTATGACCCAATAAACTAAAAACTTACACAAAGAATAATGCTCTAGACTGTCTCATCCATTCCTTACATGTAGCTTCCGCTCCGTCATACAACGCTGCTTACCTTCCGGTGTAGACGCCGTCATTCTTAGCACACCCAGTATTGTATCGGCACTTTCATTGATGCGTCGAGGAAGCAGGAGCATTGCTCTATAATCTTGTGAGACGGCGCGGGCGCACGCAAAAGCGTTAAGTCGATCTGCCTCTGAATACTGAGAAGGATAAAGGGGGGCTAATAAGAATTGAGGAAAAGTGAATTTTGTTAGTTTTCATTCAGTTATGTTGTAAAATCTGAGAAGATTTTGGTGAACATGTAGAGAAAATCTGGAGGTAATGAATTGGACCTGAACCCAGGACATAAGTATATCATGAGCAATGTTAGGTTTGGGGTTGGATGATCGGCGTGTAAAACCTTGTTCCTTGACTTCCTAGGGAACTGAGTTTGGGTGTGGAGGATAAAAAGGTTGCTAAACTTATTGTTACGCAACATAGGGTTCTGTTTCAGAAGCCAGCAATCCATGACTACAGACTTTATATTTCAATTTGCTATTTCAAGCTTCGTGTATCAATGCAAAATCTGTTATTTCATATCCTGCAAAACCGATGATTTTAAGCGACGATCATTAGAATCGCAACATCGACCTGGAACCAGGCGGGTACTGGTTATTAAGGCATAGTAAGGTAAGGGGTGTCTCGCCTCTCTGTCTATGGTCTTGTCGTGCGCGCAAACGGGTGCGCATACAAAGCTATAGTGATTAGTAGTGTAAGACCAAGATAGGATCTCGGTCCCCAAGCTTCGGTCTTAGTCGCCCCCTTTAGGAGGTCAAGCAGCTTTCGCGTCCGGACATCCGGCGGACTGCGAAAGCAACTTTTGCAGTAAGCTAGCGGGCAGCCGACCTGGGATGTGGCTCGTTCTTATGCAAATGCCTTCCATTACAAAAACACGTCTTTGCCCCATTAGTGAAGTTTTTTTAAATATTACTTTCATACCTTGTTTCAAAGTTTCAATCTAATTAACTGATGTTTACGGGATTCCCAAAACATAAAGCTTTTCGCAAACTTTCTTCCCGTGTTTGGTAACCTTCTCTTATCAATATTTACTTGCAACGTACATAATATCTACATGTATAATTAATAGACACCTTATGTAAGTTTGCGGATAGCAGAAATAAGTTAACGATTTGTAAAATCAGTCGTGAACCTGTCGCGCGAGGGAATGAACTTTATAAGATATCTACGAGTAGCTTTAAAACCCTGAATATGTATGCCATTCTCGTTAGTAGCAAATAAATATTATATGAATAAACGAACGAATTCTATGAATGCTAAGCAATATGCAAATATAGGAATGCAGCAACCGGAGCCCGGCCGTCTCAATACTAATTCTGAATAACGCACAGAATTCAAAAGAAGAATCCTTAAATGTCATTGGTAGGAATAATTAATGGACAAACTGCGATTGGCCGTACGTACAGCGAAGGAGAATCAGATTGGTACATCTTTTCGTTTCTACTTAATTGGCGCCAGTGTTCAAGCTAATATAATCTTTAAACTGAAGTTTCAAAGTTGAAGTTAGATGGGTTTGTTGATTTGCTTTGAACAGTACGGAATTCGACTCACGCGCAAGAGCATGTAGCGATTGCCTTTTAAATTCACTATGGTCGTTGTGAAGGGCCTTTTTGGTCGGCGATGCAACGTCTCCTGATTGATTTGGTTAGTTGAGGAATACTAACGTACATAGAGCTAGTTGGAATCATTTGCCTTGTTGGTACAGGACCCTAAAATTTTATATCCCTGTAAGTTATTCAGACAGACATTTAAACAAAAAAGGGGTTAAACCAAAAAGTTGTGACTAATACTTTAAATAAAGTAATACGAAAATGATCATAAATAAACCTAATGTGACTACCACCGGTTATTAAAAGAAACTCCATAAATAATCTTTTTCATATTACTTGGTTGCAATAATTAATAACAGACAGCCACACTTGATATGCAAAGAAGCAAATTACACCTATATACAATTACTTACTGTCATGCCTTATAATCCTAAGCATGCCTCATTACATGTGTTTTAGTTTTGCAATATTATCGCAGGAATGGTTATTTATTTAGGTACTTACAACGAGAAATAATCAGAACACTATCATAGCACAATACACAAAACATTTGAAGATGAGTATTGTCAACAAGTATATTGTGTGTAGATCAAGTGGGGCGGCCCTTATCCTCAAACATATCGGAGTAAGGCTTAGTGTTCGAAGTTTGTTTAATGCTGTGCCAGATATAAAGCAAAATAGATGTAGCTAGCAGCTACGCGTGACAAAAGGAAGTGCAATGCGCTTCCTGCGACCGCTGCTTCATTTAGCTCTACAGTTAAGGTGGAGGTTTACGCGCAAGACCGCCACCGGCGACCGAGAAAGAATAAATATAAATATTCCACCGACAGCCACAAACGCAGCCACTTGAGGCTAGTGGAAGCATGTAGCGTTTGGCGACCACCGGATTCGACCCTGTGCGGCGATTTCATTTAAAATGTACGAAAACTGAAGGAAATCGGACGGTGGCGGAGTTTTGAGGTTTTGGGTCGGTGGCTCGTGTGCGATCAGGCAAATTATCTTACTTGTCTTAGTCGCGGTTTGGCCGGCAGCTTTCTGCTGGTGCCATCAACCCATGTCGAAATGAAGTCAATTTACAATTATTTAACCTATAAATAAGTGTCTATGAAATTGATGAAAATGTACTAAAGCGCTATCGTGACGTCACAGCAAGCGGCAAAAAGCTGACTCGGCTTTGATACAAACGACGGGTTTGCGTTATCTAATTCTATTTAAATATGTCTATTGATGTGCCAGTTGGTAAACAATGGATGATATTCACAGTCGCTTGCTTCTAAGAACGGACCATACATAAATATTACCATACATGAAAGCCATTTGACTCTTGCCCTGGCTATTTATAAACAACGACATTATTGCTCTATTGTGTTGAACGAAATCTTCAGAAAAATTGCCGGTATTATGCAAATTGGATAAACTTGATACTGATGGATTCTTGTTTTATAAAGCAACAATATTTCTAGAAAACGGGTGTTCTTCCAAAAATAAAATTCTAAAAAAAATACTAAAAAAGTAAAATGATTGTAATAAGTTTTCTTGAGCACAAATCTCTTTTTAACTTAAACGAAATTGCTCAATACAAACCCACACAAATAGCAGTTTTTAAAAAACATTAACGTAAGTTTGTGCTTTGCCTAAAATCGTTATTAATTAATTACGTTGAATTATCTCGTTACACCTTCCGCCACAAAGATCTCATTTGCAAGTAATTGTCGCAAAACACTTCCTGCTCAAGATCCAGATCTCGTGTCAGGGCAGTAATAACATATCGGGGTGCGCCAAAGTTGACCTTAATTTTCAATTACGATAATGGAACTCTGAAAATGTTCTTCAACATGTCGTTATCGCCGCACCGCACCTCGCGCAGTAGTTCCTTGGAAACAATTATAAACTTAGCTGTAGGAATACCTCGACACTAACTTAGCAATTTTTAACGTCTTATTGACGGTAACGCGAAGACATCCTCATAATCACTTTGTATCGACTCTACCCAAAGGCCAGAGTCTGTAATGTACGTCTTTCACGTATGGAGATTTAAGTCAAAGTAAAAAAACACTTTTTCGAATATACCGTATTTACGTAAACTACTTTTTTTAGTTATTCAATTATTTAACCACAGGCAGGATACACTTAAATATTTGAATACAATTTTTAACTCAAAAAGGCGAATACCATCTTACTGCAGTTTCCACTGAAAAGACTCTTCAAGCAAAGCTATCAGAGGTCTGTGGGCGGCGATTAAGTAATCTGTGGCTTTGGAATCATACTTTTACACTTTTAAATACCATACAATTAGCTTCTTTAAATTATGTGTTTTGACTCTTTCATTCTGACCATCCTCAAGTTTTAATAAAAAGGGTACCTCTGGTTTAAATTATTGAAAGTTGAAAAGCCCTAATTGACGAAAGTGGCTTTGGCGGACTAATGGTTAAAAATACAAAAGAAAAGCGTTATTTTGTGTAATTTGGCCCTTACTACGGTTCTTTATGCATTTTGCTAAGAGGTCAGCAGCCTCAGGAATCAGAACCTTTCCTTAGGTAGACCAATTTGTTGAATTCTTTAGCCCAGGCATTGTCTGTAAAAAGTAAAAGCCATTTAAGAAAGCTATTTGAAAGCTGCCGTAATTATTGTTAATTTAAATAACACTTTAGTAAGTATGCAGTACGAGCGGTAACTCAAAAATGGTTATCCTACTGTTAACAGTCAAAGTTTATCCAGGTATTATCAGACCATTTTGTAGAATTAATCATAAAGTGAACAATAAAATCCTTCGTTTTATTCACACGCTCACGCACTTATATTTTGTTTTATTCATACACATTTGTATGCAACAAAGTACCAACGAGTACTACAAGTATGTAATCACTTGTATCTTGCAAGTTCTATCACCGTTACTTGCGTCTCTCTTCGCAAGCTTTTTATATCGATTGTCTCGAGATCCCACGAGCTCGGTCCCGTTGCACTCGGTGGATCGATTGATTGCAGAATTGATTGAGCCGACCCGAAGCACTGGATCGGCGCCCTGGTCAATTGATGTGTGAATGAGGCTGTGTGCCTAGTTATGCCGTATGTAACGTTAGGCATTGGAATCTGCTAACGCCATAATTGAGTGTTCTTATTCAGTATCAGGAGTTGTAAGTTCAATTGTGGGCTGTTTTATGTTTTTGCTTTTATAAATCAAAGCGTTGCTGCCTAGGAATTGAGTACTCCAGCTTGGAACCCCAAACTATATCCCGAGTTCAAATCTGACGTGAAAGCTCTTTGTGATCTTTGAAAACAAATCGTCGGAGCATCGGCCTAGGAGTTAAGCCCAGCTCCGTGTGGTCCCGAGTTCAAGACTGGCAAGAACCATCTTTGTTAGGGTTCCGTACCTCGAAAGGAAAAAACGGAATCCTTACTGGATCACTTAGTTGTCCGTCCGTCCGTCCGTCTGTCTGTCTGTCAAGACCTTTTTTCTCAAGAACGCGTGGAGGTATAAAGCTGGAATTTATATAAAATTCTAAGGTCTACTGTACCTTAAAGCTGGGAAAAAATCAAATTTCTTAGCCAACGCAATCAAAAGATACAGCTGTTTATGCAAATTTCCGCAAATTTTCGACACTCGCAAAGGAATCAAAACCTACAGGGTACTTCCCGAGAACTCAGAATCTTGAAATTTGGTACGAAGCAACGTCTTATAGCACAAATAAAGAAAATATTGCGAAAATTTCCAGGAATTGAAAACACCGATCACAAATGCCAAAGTATCACGGATAACGGCGGAAGGCTCGCCACCTACACGTTGGGTTCTAGTGCGCTTGACAAAACTTGCGCTTCTGAGTCTCCCGTTCTACAAGACAGCCACCCTATCAACCCATTTAAGATATATAGATTAGTATGTTGATGTGTTTATAATTTGAAAGTTTTACGCAATACACGTTTTATGCAGTTGGGTGGTTGTTCTTTTTTTGAAGTTTCAGCAGCATGTGCGGTAGAACAATAGACATTATCAGTCGATAAAAACCCGTCGGTTGTATATTATATCTTCTCAGTACAAGTACGAGGATTGGCATTTAGCTCATCGTAACTAGTCGAAGGCAATGTGCGGATGTGAACAACACCCAACGAGCTCATAATACCTTTAGACCTTCAATTATCACTTTCATACAATGTAGACTTGAATCTAATGAAACGACATCCTTAGTCAACCACAGTCAGAGCCTACCACGCCAGCATTAACTGAGCTATCAGTGATGTACTGTGCCAAGGGTTACGCTTTGGACCTTAAGAAGTGGTTACGTCATGAAATCTTGGGACTATTTATTATAACTGACTAGCTTCACGCCCGCCTTGCCCGCGTGGACTTAATTTCTTCAACGGACACATTTAATCTTTATAAATTGTAGCCCATGTCTTATTCTAATGTTTAAGCTGTAATACTGTACGGTTTCGTCTGAATCCGTTCAGCAGTTTTTGCTTGAAATAGGAACAAACATTCATACATGCATCATAGGTTGGGGAAAAAGTTTCTTCGCATTTTTTAAGAAAATTCAAATCATTTTTTAATTCATTGTTGGCAATCGTCGCCTCGTGTACCGCGGGCGATCTAAGGAACGAAGGCCACCTTGATTTTAACGGCGCTTCAGTGTTTAGATGTTCTGATAAGAGCGACAATAACGCGTAGTGTTTCGCCAAACCTTTATTTAGCGGCCGTGTTTTGTTTAAGCATATTAAATACTTTTTCCCCAACCTATAATACATACTCACAAACTTACGCATTTATAATATCAGCATGATTAACCAATGAAATAATATAGTATGAACTATGAAACCACTTTTTAAAATAAATGGTAAGAAAATAATAAATTATACCAAACAAAAACTAAGCAAGTAAATTCTCGACAATAAGTATTCGAAATTCGTCAAAAATATAGCTGCTAAACCTAAAGTATATCATACCTATAGTATAGTAACCTAAGGTATATTACTATTTTATGAGTAAGTATAAAATAGTAATATACCTTATCATTAAGAGTTTAAATTTTAAAGAAGATAATTCCAAGTATCTAGTGATGTATTTATACGTCTAACTTGTCAGCCATTTAAAAGCCATAAACAGCCG
Source organism: Udea olivalis (assembly GCA_947369235.1). Lineage (NCBI taxonomy): Eukaryota > Metazoa > Arthropoda > Insecta > Lepidoptera > Crambidae > Udea > Udea olivalis. The sequence goes on from OX376340.1 coordinate 30,803,019, forward strand.
CAGTTATAAAAGCCGGTAAGAAACTCGCACGAGCCGTTATGGCGACGAGTCCAACTAGTTATCCCAATTTGTTGATGATCTTCTGACGGGTTGCAGCCTATTGCCCTATAGGGCTAAAGGAGGAACGCGTCCGAGTAAGGTCTTGAGCCGATCCTGCCTGTTTTTACCCGGCTAACGGTGATAGCTCTTTGCGTAGTTGTAGGTACTCGTAGTCGTCATGTCTGCATTCAAGATCTTGTTCGTGATGCGAATTTACACAATTTAAAAATTATTAAATAAAAAATATTTCCCGTCATGAAAAGACCTTTAAATCATCGGTGTGGATCACATACAGTATATTTTTCGAGTAGTCTACTCACATGCAGAATGAATGCTACCGCGGCGATGCGATGTTCAAATTAGGTTTTTACTCGAACTAACTCTCGTCACGTCAAAATTAAGCGTGAATTAAAAAAAAATTGCTGTGCCACTCCCAGATAAAATACCTAGCTTTATATTGGTGTAGATATTTTAAAATCGGTCTCGGAGTTTCAGAGCCTATTCAACACAAACAAACAAACAATTCTTTCGTCTTTATAATATTAGTACAGAAATGTGACCGAAATATGTTTTACCAAAGTCTGGAATGATATCCTGTATTGGGGGATGTAAAGTACCAAAGTACGGAGCTGTAGGGCTGTTCTCAAAAACGCACTTCAAACCTCGCATAGTGAATTTGCTCTGAGATTCATAATCTTATCCTGTGAAACTAGACCACGACGCGTGGTGCCGAAGTTAAATGCCACTGCGGTTAGTTTTTGTGTATAAATAAGTAAAAGTGTCACCTGAATGAGTTCGAATTCGAATTCTTGGAGTCGTCCTGCAGTACATATCTAGACATTCATAAGTTACAATATCAACCTTAATCCATTGAGTTAAATAACCTTAATCCGATACCGATATGACTCTTCAACACTGCTCCGAGAGTTAGCAGTTGGGCCACAGTTTATAAAAAGCGGTTCATTTATTAATATTGGCATATCAGCTACTGTTCACGAACTCTCCATCAAGTTTTAATATGTTATCTAATATGTAAGTATTAACATCAACTTTGGTTTAACTAAAATAGCTTTGAGGTGATTAGAAGTTGAAACATCGATCAAAATATTAGTTACTTCCGTGTTTATAATCGTTTGGTTTGTGTTTGAATTTCTATTTGAATCAGTGGGTAATGAATGCTGCTGCTCACTTAGGTATTTAATTTTGATGAGGTTGAAATTTTAAAAGTAATTAGCCTTTAAGTTTCAGTGCTAAGCAAAGGCATCGATCATTGTAATTAAGTTATCGCTACAATTGATGGGTATTGGTTGACACCACGGTTGTCTAATGCAGGTTGGTAATCATCACTGATGAATCCAAAAATGAAGGTACTATATCTAACCTACACGATTTAAACCGAAAGGGAAAGGAATAAATGAATGTGAATATTTATGAATAAATTCACAATGAGACTCTTAGAGTTCTAGACAAACAGATGGGAGGAAAACCACGAATTACATATTTTGCTTTCCAAGGGCGTTTTCGGTGCAGACTTCTTTACACTTCTTCACATAATGCAAAATGTAATCCCTGGTCGGTTCACACGTGCAGAGCGTGAACCCTGTTAGAAAATGGAAATCAGCAGAGCACAAATAAGCATACATTACAGATTGGGTTTGCCTAACCTTGCTTCTGAGAATAAAGACCTTATTTGTGTGTTTTAATATAAATCTAAATTCTATCAAACACTGCTCCGTTAGTTGTCATGAATGCTAATGAAAATTCGATATGGGAGTGGCTGCCTATCACACCGTCGCGAATCGGTGGGTTAGATAAAATATATTACGTGTAATAAACATGCATGTGATTCGAAAACATATTGTCCAATTAGACAATAGGTTTTTTTATTACCAAATTGATTTAGTTTCTGGAAACAATCTAAAGTAACGTACTCTCCCTGATTGTGTTTCACAAAGTTCTTCGACCAATTTGTACTCGTCAATATTAATATGATAAATGAATTTATTGTCCATGAGATGGGCATGTAATTTTGATCAAGCGTTTGAAAATACATTTAAGCTAGAACTGTTCAGAAAATATGGCGACAGAGAGTCAATCACCTAAAAAGTACCGTAATTTAAAAATTATTAAAAGCTAGAGCGTTATTTTTTGCATTCTATATAACTTAACAAATAGGATCAATCATTATAGCATAATCGGCGATCATCTCAGATTAGATTTATCGATGTCCACCGTTCGTAACCTGCCGGTTGCCGCCGGCGACTAGTTATTAACCCTGTCACTGCCCATTTCCTATAGCTTATCTTTGATTTACTGCTTTTAACTGTTCAATAATTACCTGCCTTTTACAAACGGAACATATCAGTCTATTTGGATATCCGCCCTCAGAGATGATTAATTTCAATTAACGAGCAACTTGCTAATAACAATTTTATTTTATGAAGCAGTAATTATGACCGTATCATTGAAGGCGACAACTTTGAAACTCTCAACATAATTTACGTAGATTGTGTAAGTAGGTGTATTGATAGTAGTAATAATAACTTCCCACGCTGTACTCGCCATGAAATGGTCCAGAATTTGTAACTTTTCTGCCCAAATCATAGTAGCCAAAAGCAACAAGATACGAGTACTTTCGTTTCGACATTTCAAATTGAAAAGTTTACGAGAGTGACCTCTTTCAATTAAGCACCTCTTTTAATCGAAATGAAATTTGATGTTAGTTGGGTAATTTTTTTTGAAATTTGACATGTCGAAACGGAAGTATAGCGTTTTGTTCTTGGCTAGCCCCAAAAGTTGAGTGCGCGTCAAATTTCAAGTCCCCTCTGAAGTTGTTTCGCGCATGAGCAGAAAATATCGGAATGCGGTACTCGTCATTTGTTCGGACTAGAACTTTGACGCGAACTCTTTGGACACTTCGTTGTAATATGTGACCAACTTAAATAGTTATTACGAACGGGCAATGGGCATTCGTACGGGCAGTGAGTACGACTGGAGAATGCCAATCGTGCCAGCTCCAGGCACAACAGTGATTTGTAAAACATCGCCTTCGACGAAGAAACATAACACAACGCAAGTATGTCGGTCGGCTGTGATGAGAATCATAACATTTTTTATTTGGTTAGCCCGTTACAAGTTACGAGTATGAGGCATGATCAAATATTTTGTGCAAATCGAAAAGAGAGGCAAGTAGGCGAGTGAAGCATGTAGCTCGAGTTGTAATTGCGGTTAGGATTCTAGCCACAACCCTTCATCGTGGTAATACAGGCCACACCTAGAAATGACTAGATGTCTTGATAGAAACCTCAGCTAACATAGTTTTCTAAAATATGTGTAAGTGTAGAAAAAAACAAGCAACAGGAATACTATATATTTCAAGCTACACTCAGTTCAGCTCTGGGAAACCACATGGGGTGGTTCGATTTAGGTATCAGACAAAAGAGGAATTCAAAAGATTTTGGAAACGAGACAAACAAGATAATGTTACGGAATAGGAAGACTCATCTTTTTGAACTCATATAGAATCCTATACAGTTTATGACTATGCTTCCAGATTCAGGTGCTACTTATTATTCTCTGCCAATCAGTGCTCGTAAGACTAATAAGTAAGTTATGTTTATTGTTTGTCACGTGCAGTTTCCATATACCGTAACGATGGACAGAGCACACTTTTTTATCTTAGAAACTACGCAGTAGCTGCTCTATCCTAAACTCGTTCCGAGAGAGGAAACATTAAATTCATGGGGCCTGATGGCAATCACTTCTAATAAGTGCTACTTACTACTAAATAACTGCTTTAATAATATTAATGTAAAAGAAGTTGATCATAATGACATTCCAATGTTTAAATATTTTATGGACTGCCGAATATAAAAGACTTATTATGTGGTACATAAGTTCAAGCATTACTTAGCATTTTTCGGATGTAGGATGTTGCTAAGAAAGAAATAGCTGAAAAGAATGATGGCTCCAACAAGGTGTCAGTAACACTCATTATTCACAAGCCGAACTGCTTCGCCTTGGCCGCTCACATAGCTCTTCGCCTTTAAAAGCGCCAGCAAAAAGTCCTAGGCTGCTCTTGCGTCTCTCTCACACCTCCAACAATGTTGTACACCCGTTCCCCTTACTACCGTTACTAAAGATTAGAATTCGTATAAAAAATGAGCGGACTGTCGTTTCCCTTTTGAAAATTGAAGATCGGAGTCAGTTCACGTAATTAAAGTTTTTTTGGCGTTCTCCGTGGTAGGAGAAAAAACCGACCGCACTTACATACGTGTCGCATTTATTTGGGCTTTCAATGTATCGAATATGGTTAAGAATGAAGGCGTGCGAAATACGTACGGTCAACAGCAGAAGTCAGTAATGGGTGATGGAACAGGCTCACGTTGGTCTTACGAATAAAAATTGCGTAATATAACCATAGTTGATCATAATCGGTTGAAATATCTATTTAAATATTGCCATTTTCAAATCTCGGATGCAAATAAACAGTGTTGACGATGTTACACAATGAACACTTGTAATGAAAGAAATAACGACAGCCTTAAATTGTATCTACGAGTATAACATTATGTTACTAAGGGTAGTCACACACAAATAAGTTTAGCAAATAGACAAATACCAAAAATAAGCTACAGTATTATTTACGAACTTATTCAAGAGTAAAATATCTTCAAAACAAAATTTGAACATGTTTTACCAAAAGCTCCCAAAAAGCTCTTAAGATTTCATCAAAATATTAGAACAGATATCCGGTAGAAACACCTAAGCCGCAGAAACATTGAACAGAATTCCAAATAGTTTCGCATAGGAATCATCTATCACCGACACCATTCATCGGTCATATGAATGAGTAGATTCCGTCAATGCACCTCACAAGTGATAGTGAATGAGCACCAGCTTCGCTAAACAACGCTGTTTGTAGCATATCCCCTGACAATGGCGTTTCCGAGAAACGAGAACGAATACAATGCGACGCGACAATGCCAAATGTAGCCTGTGCCGAATTTAGTTTCATTATTAGGCATGCTCACCTGATTTCTTGATTTTGGACATTAATTCTACCTGCAGGATAAGACAGAGGTGAAGTTCTTATCTCTTTTAGTGCGCTATTGATTTGACCAGGCTTATTCAGCTTTTGCTTAGACAAGACCTGTATAGCAGAGAGTTTGGACAATGAAACGATTGTGAATGAAGTGCCTTAGAAAAGCGTGATAAAATAGATTGCCATTGCTATTTATTGAATACTAGCTCCCGTCAGCTATAGCAATACAGCGTACAGCTAGCAGACTATTTCTGCCGTTTAAATGTAGCCTAAAAAAATATAGCCTTTGTTATTCGAAGATGATTTCACTAATAATGATTTATTAGTGAAATCATTTTCAAAATCGGTCCAGTAGTTAAGGAGCCTATTCAATGCAAACAAACAAACAATCAAATCTTTCCCTTTCAAAATATTAGTATAGCTTCACAGGGTTCGTTACGGTGTGTAACATTTGATCAGCACTGTACGTAAAGCAAAGATATGAAGAAGAATAAATAAAGTTCCCCTTAATAAGAGTAACATCCATAGTAGCAGAAATGCTTGTTTATAAAGGATTTTACTGCGTTAAAAATGGACTTATAAATAGTAAAAGCAGTAAATCTGCAGATGCTAGCGCCCGTACTGTATGTAACCTTTGTTTTCAATTTCTAAGGTCATCTTAGTTCTATTAACATTGATTGAACTTATTAAGCCTCTGCTGTTGGTAGTTACATTAAATTACCCTTTTTCATTAACGGTTTAACACCCACATAGGTTATTACACTCGCACAGGTATCATGTTCATCATTGTTACAATTTCTCCGAGTGTAAGGTGAGCCGTCCGCCATTCAGCCGATAGCTCGGGTTCGAATAATAATTCTACGCTACTGAATTCGACACCCACATTTTTTCTGCAATGTACATATGAACAGATAAACCTTTATTAATTTGTAGGTAGGTAATATTGAGTCTCAACAAAGCAAAAACAGTAACCTCTAGATAGGTATGATGCGGTTGTAGGGAATTTGTTCGTACAAGGGGGTGCGATGATTACAGAACAAAACATTTTAAATGTTATAAAATAGTTTGTTTAAATACGTAGATTAGGATTGCATATTTACACCCAAGTTAGGATTATATATTTAAATCATATTTATTATCATACGTTTACAAACTTGATCACAATATAAAGTATAGTTACTATACGTTGGTAGAGATGTTTTGTTTAAAGAAGGTTTTTTTATGAACAAACAACTTTTGTAATAATAAAATCACAATCACATTTCGAACGTTTGATGTTTGCGTAATTCATATTTAAACTTACATTAATACCCCGTTAATGTAGAATAGACTTAGATACTCAGCCTAAAGCAGCCAGTTTGTGAAATGGTACTGACTTCCATTTAATTTCTGAATTTCTGAACTATTAACGTTGCTTTTCAGTATGGCTACATACTCGTACAGAGGCGTTCACATCAACCTTTACAAAACCATTGCAAAATGGGTCTTATGTCAGCAGCATAAAGTGCCACCAATGACAGAGCCGCTAGCGTCCGCTTAAACCGCGTTGACGTTCTTGTATGGGATACAACGCCCCTACTGATTTAAGGCGATTTTAGCCACCAACTGGCGCCACCGATTGATTTATTTTTATGACTTCCATATTAGACATTGTTTTCAAAAACTGAACAATGATTATATCAAAAAATACTTCTTTTAAATATTGAATGTCTGTCCGCGACTTTCATTCTGTTTTTCAGTTTCAGATCGCACAAAAGCGCGTCCAAAAACTAAACATTTGAGATATTCATTGTTCAGTTTTTAAAAACAAAGTCTAATTTGGAAGTTATAAAACAAATCAATTGGTGACGCTAGTTGGCGGCTAAAATCGCCTTAAAACGGCATACGAATTTCTGAAGGCAACGGTAGCCGTTTACGTGACGAAAACACATGGTAGACTTGCAGGTACTTATCTGTACTATCTTGGAAAAATCCTATAAGTACCACATATTAATTGAACAATGGCAAGTTTTTTGTATTTACAAGGTCTTACAAATGTCATCTTTCATCGGGTGACCTCTAATAAATTTCAACAGTATTAAGTCCTTGTTCATTTATAGCAATATGTCTCCTATTTTCTGCCTGAATAGGCGGACCTCTGGCCACGACCTTCCCTGAGCTTAGGAGATGATGTGGTCAATGGTGTTACATGAGGCAGTCTAACAAATGATGGCACGATTGGCGTAGTGCGCTGTAGTACGGTTTCTCACCTTTAATCCCGTAGTGTCCCGGGTTCGATTCCCGGTCAGGTCAATTCAGGAAATTATTTTCTAAATTGGCTTGGGTCTGGGTGTGCTGGGCGACGCTCCTGGCTCAATTCCTTGTCTGGTGCCTCGTAACACAGGGATATTTATCCCAACTTCGAGACCATGACAAGAGATGTGTTGTCTGGCGCATATTTAAATTTATATTTATTAAATGCCGTTTTTCCCTGTTCTTGAGGAGTCCCAAGATAATATGCTTCGGAAATACTTGTGCTTGAAGCTTATTTCACTTTTTTGCTGTTGAAATATTCGTTGGTAACCGCAATTTTTTAGACACAACAATCCAAATCCAGTAGAAACTTGGGGCCATACTAAATCTATACTAGAGATTGTGTTAAAAAATCGCATACAGAATGAAAACCCAATAATACTACCAAGTTGCTAAAACATTTTGAATAAGATAAGAATTCTCGTTACGTTCGTTTTTTTACATAAGACAATGCATTATTGCTTAGCTTTATCTATCATACTTAGCCTTCTCGCTAACCTTCACTATTATCAGATTAACTTCAGAAGCACTAATTATTCTTGGTGTTAGCTCTGACATTGACTTAGGTCAACTGAAAGCATATCTGACACTACACTACAGAAGTATAATTTACAAGCTGTCCGTCAGCGGCTTCGCGTCTTTCCCGTCAAAATATAACCTAAATTAAAAAATATATAGCCTATGTCTCTCCCTGATGATGTAGCTTTACATTGGTGAAAGAGTTTTTAAAATCGGTCCAGTAGTTACGAAGCCTATTCAATACAAACCCACAAACAAACAGACAAAAATCTTCCTCTTATTAATATTAGCATAGATTACGAGTGTCCATTTACGGCGATGGTAACCGTTCCGTAAAGCCGTATAATAGTAAAGTAAAGTAATTAGCCTTTAAACTGTCCCACTGCTGGGCAAAGGCCTCCATCATTGAAATCAAGTCATCGCTACGATGGATGGGTATTGGCTTAATCACCACGCTTGCCAAACGCGGGTTGGTGATCACAAACCCGGGTTATGTTCTGAAAAATCCGAAAACAGACTTTGCTCGACCTGGAAATTGAACCCGGGGCCTCCGGGATTCGGACCGAGCTCTGAAACCACTCGGCCACGGAGGCGATATAATAATTCTGTAAAATAATTACTCAAAAAATTGCATATATTGCCTGGTATGTATAATAATTACTCTAAAAGTTGCATATTTGCCTCAATATGCATATTGTAAATACTCGGACTTCGGTACATTTAAATTTCCACGTTGGGGAGTCAATAGCGGCGACTGTCTGATCTATAAGTACCTTCAACTGTTACCTTTTAGTGAACCAGGTTGTAGATCTTACTTTATTTTACTAAAAGCAGCACAAGTATTTTTGTTAGATCTACCTAGAGAAGCAGACCTACTTTAAGGCCCGTATTCTGAAACAAAATATGTACTTGAGTATAGATCTGACTGACGTTTTGAAATCTCTACTCAAGTACAGATCAGTCCTTGAGTACTATTCTAGAATACGGGCCTTAAAGCGGCGGTAACGGCGTCAGTCTAAATCTCAAGGAATCAGCTCCATATTAGTAGTTAGCACCTCTGGTGCCTCCGTCAGTCAAGAAATGGTTCCTCTAGTTGAAAAACTCATTCTATCTTGTATTTATTAAATATTGGTATGTTATGGTTAATCAAACGGTGTAATAAATGAAATAGTTAATTTATACAGGCTCGTTGTAATCCTTGTTACAATTAATAGGCTATTAATAATAACATAATAGTAACTCTTTATAAGACAGGAATAATCCGTTGAGCGCAAACACATCGGTGTTATACAAGATGGTGGGTCTAAAAGTGGCGAGTCAAGGCGACTAATAAGTGGTTTTCTTGTCATTTCTATCAAACCAGATAATTATTTAAAGCGCTTGTTATTGTTATCTTAATACATGGTTAAAAGATATCTCCTAACGTCAAGTGTATGTGCCATAAGTGAAGTAAGTAATTAGCCTATATACTGTCCCACTGCTGGGAAAAGGCCTCCATCATTGAAATAACTCTCAGTCACAACAAACGCGAATTAATGTTTGTATTAAATGTGGAACCCACAACTTTGACGGTAAAGACTGTTGCTAATTGATCAGTCTTGAATTATCGACCATTAACGTTAATTCGATGCAATACTCCATTGACAAAGTCAAGTAAAGAAAGGAGAAGTCGACCTTATTCAATAGATCACGGAATTTTGACCTTAAAAATAACTGTCAACGAGTTTAAAATCGGAATAGTCGCCCACGTATACTGCGCGTACGCCTCCGTCGACTCCGTATCGTAGTAGCGTAAGTGGTCCGTATATGGGCAATGACGTACCTACGTTGTGATAGGCGTTTGTTTGTACACAATATTAATTTTCATCACGCGAACAATGTTCGCAGCTGCAATTGTCTGGATAAGGATTGATGTTTGGAGAATTGACACATACAGCAAACAGTTAGACCGTTACATAACATTATGCCTTTTAGATACAAAAGATCGGTCAAGGTTTTGAGTGCCTGAGGTTTTTTAAGTATTGAATGCAATAAACTACAGATTTATCCTTGCATGATATTTGAGTTCTTACCTGATAACGTGACCATTACAAAAAAAACTATTGTTCGTTGGTTTACTCGCAATAAATTATGCGATTGCAAATAATGCAGAACGATTGTTTATCATGGAGATAAGTAGTCGTAAATCACTAAAGTCCCAAATACCATTTATTCGGCTGGTGGCCATCACGAGCTAGTGACATAACAACATGGCGGCTGTTTCTCATTCATAAAGTTTTCTAAACTGCGCGCCACAGCACATGCGAGATGAGATAACCTGTTCGGAAAGAGCTTGGGACTGTGTGAACCGGGGTTCGACTCAGCGCAGCGCGACTGGTATTGATTGATACTTACCCGAAAAGTGTTTTTTCAACTTTTTTTAGTGTTATTAACTATATACATAAACTATTGTTAACAACAATGCTGGTGTGTGTAAAGTTGGTCCCTCACCTGGAACATTTTCCTTTAATGTAACATTTTAGATTCGATTTTGAGCATTACAATATAGTACTGACATGAAGAACATTTGCCTGTAATTTGCATTTCAGATTCGATTACGAGCATTACATTACAATTCTGCCTTACGAAACTTCAGGGAAATGGTATCAAAATATTACACATTGTAACAACAAATTGCGCACTGTAATGCGCAGTTCTCCTCCCTCACCGATGTAATTCTCGACTCTGTAACGTTGCATTACAGGAAAATGCTCTAGGTGATGAAAATAATGTCTACCTTTATATTTAATTTTTACATGCGTATTGGTTTTAAAAGAATACTAGGTAAATTTATCTGATCTAGGAATCAGGTGGGTATCAGGCCTACACTACAACCTTTCGTTAACCAGGCGACTGCTCTACCCATTGAGTTACCTTTGGCCTCAGTAATGTTTAAAACTAACTAAACTATGTTATGTAGAAAAGCTTTTCTCTCTGCAAGCAAATTTCTCCATCGTAATGCGAGATCTGTTTAAAATATTACCGTAAAGACATGGAAATTCGAATGTTATGATAGCAACAACTGAACATTTTTAATAGTAGATTGTTACACAAGGTGAGAAAGTTACCTTTTCGAGACGAGAGATGGTTTGGCGCGCGAGCGTAGCGAGAACGCTAATAGTTCGAGGGCATTGAAAAGGTCTTTCTATATAAGGAAAGTAAATAAAAATCAGATACATAAGTTCAACCAACAAAATTTTATTGAAACATTACCTACAACAAAGTTGATGATATTTCTATTTAAAGTTTATATTAAAATTAGAGCAATTGTTAAACGAGAGAGAGAGGTTACTTCCTGGGATGTTGATAGTTGATATTTTTTGTGAAACTTGAGCATCTTGAGTGAATGTTGGTGATAAAAAGGGATGTCAAAATAGAAGGTGACATTTGACAGTTATTTACTTTCAGCCCAAGGGCTGAAAAAAACTTTACAGCCCTAGGGCTGAAAGTGAAGCTTTCAACCCTATGCTCAGGCAACTTCAAGCGTACTTTCCGTGTATGAGTAATGAAAAACATATTAATGGTTTGTTTTGTTTTGTTTCAGGTATGTAACATTAGAGACCACGCAGTTCTAGAAATATTGGACTAAGAGTTTTATTACCTTCTAACGTTTTTTTTGACTGATGTTGGCTACATGGGATAGGTAAGCAATTATCAATTTTAAATGAGGGTTCTTCTTTTTTAAACCAATTCAAAAATACTTTGTTTGTAAAAAAGATAAATAAAACGATATTTCATTGTCATGTTTTGCTGTGAAAACACAGAAAAAAATATTTAGAAAACCAAAATTATGACACATATACATTTCTTAAAGTTATCATCATAAATTATGCTAGAGATAAAACAGATCAAGACTATATTTCATCGTTCACGTCATCTCACAAGAGAGCGCAGGTCATCCAATATCTCGAACAGATGCTGCGACGCCGCCCTTCGAGTAGAAAGTGAAAAAAACACGAAAAAACCTTTTGCGCTCTAACTTCTTGCGCCCGCACATGTTGTGATGCTCGTCTACAAAGGATTTCCGAGGTTTTTCTACCAGTTTCTTAATAACATCCTGAATTTAAATTACACAAGCTTAGAAATTTTTCAAAGTCGGACTAATATTATAAAAGACTGTAAACTATGTTTCTAAGAAGAATCTTCAATTTTTAATTTATGCCAATATAGTAGTTAAAAGTAATAGTAGTGCTACACATTTTTTTACAACTTCAAGGGATTTACAGAACGCAGTGTTTCGTTCTTCAAACAAAAAATACTGATAGCCATATTATGTCTATCATTCAGTTATTTAGTCAAAAAATAACTAATATCAAATATTTAAAATGTTTTTTGTATCATGAGAACTAATTTAAATATAACTTACAAAAGAGTTAGAGCTAATTGAAACTATATTTTGAATTAATATTTTTTTCGTATCGTTTTAATAGGTATTTCTTTGTTTAGAAATTTATTATGTGTTTGCTGATTCATTTAGTTTAGACTATGGAAAATAAAAGTCTGAGGTTAGCCAAATGTAACTAGTGAATAAACTAATCCGTGTCATACTAACCTTTTTTATCCATCAAAAAGTTATTGACAAATCAAACATTTAGGTCAACATCTTGGTAGTACAAATTTAGCGTAGGACCTGTGTTAGCAATTATTTTTCTTCCGATGAAAACTATTAAATATTTTATAACGATTCTTATTCATTCTTTAAACCTGTGTTACGCCGTTTGGGCATATTATAACGTAGGATCACGATAAGGCCAAGTATCAAACCGTATCATACATACTGAAGTCAAGACCAATAAGGCTCTACTAGCTACCCAAGTAGAACCATTTTTCATAAATACTACGCTGTCTCAATGCTACAAGTGTTCATAAGTACTTTAAAACCTGAATGATATAATTATCAAAACCATTATAAGTCAACTTTTGCAACGGCCAACGAATATTATACTCTTCGGTAAAACTTTTCTCGCACCTATGAATACTTCCTTAGGCTTACAAATTCGCGAGCTCGAGCTGCCATCCCTCCCGCACATCGCGTCGAACAGGTTTTATGCAAATAAAACAAGCAGTCATTATGTTCGTTTCATTTAGACCTTATTTTATAAGGTGGGCTTGTTCATTCATGTGAACGCTATAGTATTAACCCGCCCGAGCTGGTTTGCCGGTCTGTCGAGTATTTGTCGGACTCGGCCGAACCCAATATCCAACATGTTATTTTTATTAGCAAGTACTAAAATGCCTGTTTTCTTGTATACTTAAAACACTAATGTTTTGTTGTTGTTATGCATTGACGTTTATTTTTACATGGACCTTAACTAAGCAACTTTGAGAATTTAAGACTTTTTCTGACAGGCTAAGCGCAAACTCAAATTAACTTTGTTATGTAAAAAATAGTTATGTTTTAAAGTCCACTTTCATAAAAAAAACACTAAACCCTCGTACCTACCATGAAAAAGATGCTCTAACTTACTTAGCTTTTTGCTTGTTGATAATTTCAAGTAAGTAGAGCCAAACAGGCATTTAACAATAAGTACCTAACTTTATTGTTAAATGACTAGTTATTTAATGTAAGTTCCTAAATTGTTAACTTGGTTAAGTACTCGTTTCATTTCGGAATACGAAATATTCTAAAAACATGCTAATAGGTATGATCCGGCTTGAAGTATAGGTATTTCTTAATAAAAGTAAACGTATTTTTTGAAGTTATGTAACAATATGAACAAAACTTAAAAAGGCACTAATTTTTTACTCCGTCTAGCGGGCGTCCCACGCTAAAGTTTGTGAATCAATGACACAGTAGTCTTATTCCAATACCATAATGATCAGAGGGTTTTCCAAAGGCGTGTTATCATTTTTATTATTCGATTCCACGGCCTCTGACATTGACACTGATAACAGCATTCCCGGATTTGTCAATAAAAAGTCAACCATTAGGTTATCTCCTCATAATAACCTATGACTTTGGACAGAATACCAAGAATCTCATGTTATCCTTAAAGCGAGAATACCTAAAACTGATATAAAACAATTTGACTTTCTTAGTAAAACACCGATGATAGGTAATGATAAACGATTTATGATTGTTACTTTCAAAGAACATTCTTGCTCTAGTTCTAAATCTTTGTCGTTTGGTCTAAATTCATCTTAGGACATAAATAATCCCCTATTCGATAACGGTTCGTTACTTTCGGGGAATACCCTGAATTTACTTGAGCGATCATAAAACCTTTAGGGTGCAATAAAATGATGCACTTTTGCTTCGTAAGTAAAACAGATACTTACTACACGTTCATAGTTATTACATAAACGTTATAGTAGTGTAGTTACCAATGAATAAGTTATTTATTATTTAAGTACATTTTTATTTTATTCATGTGATATTTTGGCATCTGGGCTACTAGGTTATAATGATTTTATCCCTTTTGAGACTAAGATTCTCTCCACTACAGTTAGCGCTAGCTGACTTTTCATCGAAAGCTCACGCAACTAAAGTAAACACAATTATAAGTGACGCGAGTGAGGGGCCGGCAATTAACACGGATAGAATACGGGCGGTGACCGATCGACTCCGAGATAGGGGCGCAGCAGCCGCAGAAGACTAGAGGTGAATCTTAAGACGAAAGAGGCTTCCACAAGATGGCAGGGCAAAGTAAAGCACAAGGCATGCAGCCTAGAGGTGGGTTTAGACTTGAGCGTTTGCTGGAACATTTCATTGTAATGTAACGTTTTCACGACTGTTACAATACAGGTAAATGCTCAGTTTTCTATAAATATTTCCATGTAATGTCGTTCTTGCTAATGGTCGACACTGTGTTGGACTAATGCATAAGGCGAGTGAGCACCTGTAACATTTCTGCGTGCACGCACATAGCCGTCTCGCTATTATACTATAGCGCTGTCATCTAGTCCGCGCTCGTTTGTGCGATAAAATGTTACACCGAAGCGCTTGTTGGTTTTTAAAATCAAGTTGTAACCAAACATAGAGTGACATGTTCGCAATGTGGTACGAATAAATAAAAACGACAAATCCTCGAGGTTCTGATACAAGTAAATGCTTAATCAGTAAATTAATCAGTACCTAGACTGATTAACTTCAGGTAAGGGGCAGCCGTAGGCGCTAAAAGTGCGCTTGAAGACGAAAAGAGGGTATCTAAATAAATAAATAAATAATAAATAAATATTTCAGGACATACCACACAGGGCCACACAGAGCCACCTAGTCCCAAACTAAGCCGTAGCTTGTACTATGGGTACTAGACTACCGATAAACATACTTATATACTTTTCATTTGTAAATACATACTTATTATACATATAAAACACCCAGACCAATACAAACAGAAATGTTCATGCACACAAATGTTTCTATTGTGCAGGATTCGAACCTGCGACCCTTGGTTCAGAGGCAGCGTTAAACCAAATCGGTCCGGTGTAGCGCCCCTCACTAAGAGCTCGCAAAGAGCAAGCATCCTCAGGCACTAGACCGATCGACTGAGGTAAGGGTCTTCAGTGCTGCTGCCGAATAGGCAAAGAGGTTGAAGCCGAGAAAATAAACAATCTAAAGTTTACTTGAGTTGGTCGAATAAAGCAAGGTAATATAAGTAAGTACTTATTCTTTTCCTACGTGGAAAAGGGCGCAAGGGTAGGCTACCATCGAATTTGACCTAAACGGAAAGGAGTCTAGTCTACTGATCACCGAAAGTTACAGCCATTTATCCATTCGTAAAAGTTATTGACGTTATAATTTGTTTTGAGATTCGTTCAAAAATCAAAAAAATATATAATACGAGTAATAACAACAAAATATTTTTAACAAATTTAATAACAAATTAAATATTCAACTAATTACAAAGGTCAATACAAAAGATTCTACTTGTCAAATCCAAGTTTAAGTGAACTTTGATGTGATTGTATTAGATTATTTTGCCTATCATCAATACGTATTGTAGAAGAACGTCACACTCCTACAGATAAACCTACAAGGTTTTTGTATGGGGATTGTAAGTGTATCCAGTGTAGTCCATTGTGTATTTAAAATGTTTTGAATAATAAATAAATAATAATAAGAATTATGTCTGAAATAAAAATTGTTGAAAATATGGCGTTCGAAAAACTATCGGTGACATGAGTTTTCTGTCAAATGTCTTTTTGGTGAATGACCCATCGGAAAAATAGCCCGTCGATGAAGTGGACCTTCGATGATATGGCTGTCGATAGTGGCGACGAAATAACTTTCGGTAATCAGTCCTACTCCCGTCACAAGTCACGAAGATGCTCCAGCCGCCGAGGAGTTGGCGCGGTAACGAAACTCCAATTAAGCGTAGTTCATCAGCGGGTCGACGAACGCGCGGCGCCGACGCCACAATTTCATGCATCACTTGACAGATATTTGATTACGGAGTAGGGCTACCACGAGTGACGCAGCTTCTGAACTGACAAGCAAAGATAAGTTTTCGACTAATTCGTTCGCGTAATAGAAGCAGTCCTAGCACCGAAATGACTAGTGTTTGTTATGTGTCTAAATGTTATTTATATGTAAATTTCAGGCCCGTACATGCTATGATTATCATGGGGATTAATTTTGTGAAATATGTTGCAGATATTTTTTGAAATGCCATCGGAAAAACAGGAACTTCATAAAATACTTTTATAGGTATTCGTAACAGCTCCTCAAGTGATGTAATGATGTTAACTTGCTACAGTTAAGGCATTTTTGGCGTAGTGTGCTGTATTGCGCTTATTCGGTAATAACTACTACTACGGTTAGTGTCCCGGGTTCGATTCCCGGACGGGTCAATTCAGGAAATCTGGGTGTGGGTGTGCTGGGAGACGCGCCTGGTTATTCCCTTGTGTGGTACCTCGTAACACAGAGATATTAATCCCCTTCGAGACCATTGCAAGAGGTGTGTGTGTTGTCTGGCGCATATTTATTTATATTTTATTTTATATATTTTCATTTTTGCATTATTATTACATATTTAGGTCTCTTGAATAGTTAGGTAGGTACCTACTCAAAAATCATATCCTGCTTTTACGGAAAACTTAGTTCTTCGACGCTACTGTATACATAAGTAGGATTTTATATCTTTTTGGTATAAGTTGAATCCATGATATACTGTACTTATTCTGTTCAATTACTACATACAATATAAACATAAAATGTAACCATGACCTTGTTTTCTAATTTGTGTGATTTCAACCGTTTCCAATCCAAACAACTTTGTC
Source organism: Udea olivalis (assembly GCA_947369235.1). Lineage (NCBI taxonomy): Eukaryota > Metazoa > Arthropoda > Insecta > Lepidoptera > Crambidae > Udea > Udea olivalis. The sequence goes on from OX376340.1 coordinate 30,820,174, forward strand.
ACACAGCGGTGGCGCCATCTATTCACAGGTAGTATCTCTGAGATCTTTTTGCCGAACAGCGCCATCTGTTAAAACTTGTCGTAACTTCGTACTAGTATTTGAAAACAAGCAACATAGCAAATGGTTCCAAGACTGCTCGCGAGGTGGCGTTAAGGCGGGTAAGGAGTTTCGCTTAAGTTCAAACAGATGTCGCTCTGAGGAAGATACGTTGTGCTGATCTAAGGGCTCAGAAATTGTTCCCTGCGGCTATCACCAGATGGCTTGGTAGGCTTTTGACGATAATCCAAACTTTACAGCTATAAGAATAAAGATTAAACAATATATTTTAAAAAAAGGTAGCTTTAGTCTTGTTCTTAACACATAACGATATGCTATTTCTTATTGTATGACCATACTAGCTTTTCGCTCGCGACTTCGCCCGCGTAAACTTCATTTTTATGACTTAATGAATACATGTTTTTTTTTTACTTAGATACTTGACTCGCAAAATCCCGTCTTAGTCACTTACATCCCAAAAAGAACCCCTATGCAAAATTTGAGACTCCTAGCACTTGTAGTAACGAAGGTTCATACAAGCAAACTATCGACCCTAAAACCAACCCGGGTTCACACCGTCTTAGTTAGCACTTACGACCTAAAAAGAACTCCTTCCGATAACTTATAGTGTCTGAGATTTCGTGATGGATGAGTGGCCTTTCACTTTTATCTACATGGATTCAGACAATTGACCAGAATAGTCAACTTCCGAAACATTCACTAGGTTGAAAAAGGAAAAACAAAATTTGCTAAGAAAGAAGTACCTAACCGTCTTTATTGATTCTTCTTTGCTAAATTTAATACTGGAATGGGCCGTTGAGCGTATCGTTCAACATAGTCTACCACATACATAATAATTAAAGTTTAAATTATTATTAATAGGCCAGTGCGTAGGTACTAACTATTATTTTGCACCTAGCATTTATGACATCATTAACATTATTGCAGTTTTCCAGGCCACGAGCTGAGCGGCTTGACTGGTTGCTAAGTTAAATATTGACATAAGTCCGATTGGCATAAAATTCAAATTCACTTGGCGACATGGACACGTAGACTTGATTATGAGTGTCTCGCTTGATTCTGACTAAATATGGCATCGATACGAGTTAAGGAGTCAACCAATCTCATAAGCGTCGTTATTCCGTAAAAGGAGTGAAATACCGGATGAGTTTTCTTCGCTCGATCAAAACATTACATTTGTTAACTAATTGGTTGTGAGTTAGTGAATAAAGTCGCTAAATGCGTATAATTAACCGAGTTTATATAATTATCGTCAAGAAAGTAATACATTAGTTTTCATGGCGTTTGAGTCGAATGGTAATTGGGTAGGTATTTAGTTACAAAATTACAGGTAGGTAAAGGTATAAAGAAAACTAAAGCACTATTTGATGTAAGTAGGTACCTACCTAAGCGACCAATTTTGAACCGCATGATGTAGGAAATGTAATCGTTATTGAGCCGATCACATTTTAAGAAAGCATAAATTTGTGAAAAGGAGAATTTGTAATAACAATTAGTATTTCTTTATGTGTGATATTGTATGTTCTTTATGTGAACATTACATATTATTATCATGATTAGTTTCCGACCTTTGATCCAACATTTAAAAACCCTTCAAAGTAATTTTCAGGAATGCTTTGGAAAGACAGGTTTAACTTCGTAACAGCTTGTAGCCACAGATGTCGCTAGTAGTTTTAGCTTTCTAACAGACACCAAAATACGTCAAGTCAAACAGCAATAAGTACAAGCCAAGAAGGTACGTTAATTTTAAATATAAGTTTCAAGCGACAAGGTTATGATTGTAAGAATCCGAATTGTGTGAAAAAAGCTTATGTCGAAATAAGTATTATTAAAATAAACTTTTAATTTGGTTGTAAACTGGCTATTACCGACTTCCTAAGCAAATAAACGTAAAATCCCATTTTGTCCCCCGTTCCTGTAGGAATTTCGGGAAATCCTCTACACTCCTCAAGGAACCTACATGCCAAATTTCAGCTTTCTATGCCCATTAGTTTCAGCTGTGTTGTATACCTATGTCAAGCACTCAGTCAGCGACGATGACTGGTGTTTTAGTGATGATGATAGTTCATATCGTTTATAATATTTTAAAGCACTACAGCTTTGAAAATAACTTATAATTAATCTTCCACTGATAAATAAGCTAACTTGCTACATCCATAAATTCCACAAAGCCAATTTCAGAATACAAAACTCAGCAATCAAGTGTAGAGTCAGTACGCGTAAAAAAACAATATAGGTAGCTGTAACATCGACTCAAAAGCCATTAAAACAACTAGGTACCTACAATAATAATAACATTCGCGGCAAAAACGTCGAAAGCCAAAAAACTTTCCGGCACATTCCAATCTAAAGCCCGGAGCAATATACCGAAAGTCTTCAATTCATTTCTGATCCTATGAGGCCGTTCACACCTAATAAGAAATAAGTTCGAAGAAATAAGGAAGGCTAAACCACATGTAACCTACGATGTTAGGTACCTACGTGCGCAAACGCAGCCTCCGCGGTGGTGGTGGCAACATCGGAATGCCATAACTCAAGCATACCACCTTAACGGTGCGCGAGACAGGGACGCGTGTACCGAGGCGAGCGAGACGGCGCTACGACATGGTTGAACGACCGATCAAATAAGTTTTGTACGCGGCTATCGTATGCCACGTAGGTTTTATTTCTTCTAAACGTGTCGAGGGCGCATGCGCCACGGCCCGATTTTCAAGATGGCGCGCAATTTTCTCTCAAGAAGCGCTCGATGCAACCGCAGCGGTTACATTTAATTTCCTTTTCTTTTGTTTTGATTTTTGTATTGATAAAATAACCATCGATGTTACATTACAACGATGGCACATTGAAAATGTTGGCCACTTAATTATGTGACCAACAACAACTTAAATATAATTTCAATGTGAAAAAGTATGCTTAAATTACCGAATTTCCAAATGTAATGAATTAGGAACTTAGTTAAACCAAGTTCTACAGTGAGACTGAGCTGGATTTTATTTCCGGAAGTGGTCGATTGTATTTTTACAATACCGGCTCAATACATGTTCGCCGACTTTTTGATATTTAATTTATTTACACACTAGCTGTCCGTCAGCGGCTTCGCCCGCGTAGACTGTCTTTTCTGTCAAAGAATAGCCTAAATTAAAGAAAAATAGCCTATGTCACTCACTGATAATGTAGCTTTATTTTGGCGAAAGAATTTTCAAAACCGGTTTAGTAGTTTCGGAGCCTATTCATCACAAACAAACAAAGAAAAAAGAAACAGATAAACAATGGTTCCTCTTTATTATATTAGTATTTATTATACGTTAAGAATAAGTGAGAGCAATTAAATAACACTTAGTAAGCAAATAAAGAATTGAATTGAATTGAATTGAATTGAATTATTTATGCCCTATATCCTAATTATAACTAGTATTTAAATCCCCCTAATCAAAGTAAACCTGTAAATGTTCCACTCCCAAATCGAACTATTATTGTTCTTTTTAAAATTGACTAAAAAGCAGCTGAATTCTAAATAAATAAATGTTTTAGAACATACAACAACAAAAAAGTATTTAAATTATTTTACAGATTGTTTCCGTCAAAATAAATCGTGTTGACGTGGTGGTCTAAACAGCATTATAATAACTCTATTTAATTTTCCTACAAAGCACAGACCTCGTAATGTCACTCCAAATAGCGTTTTTCCTGCTGGAAACATGTAATTTAGCCATGTCCAAACCATTCTTCTAGAATGGCCACAATTGTGAGATCTCTAACGTTACGAGTTTATAGGGGAAATTTACTGTAGTGTGAGGGGTCCGCATAGTGTGGTCGTTATGACCACACAAGTTTCTAGGATGTCTCTATGTAGTGACAAAGAGTTTTGTCTTTCGAGACGTAACTGTTTTGTGAACGACGCCGACGCTTCAAATTGTAAGAAAGAAGTGCTTCAACAATTGTTTGAAGACTTAACGGCTTTGGTGGCCCTTTATATTAGACTTTCCACATTTAAAAATGTTTCATAGTTGTAGTAAAAGACACAATATTAGCAAAAATTTACTAAGCCTATTTTATAAGTATTACAGGATAAATTGAATTTATGATATGAACTGAGCAAGTTATGCCTTTTTGGTATTGAAATGAACTACTAAAACACGTAAAGATCACAAAATATTTAATTTATTCACAATTTCTTGGGTTAGAAATAGACATCTTAAATAAACATAGTTAAAAACATCAACGCGTCACGGAATCACGTCTTCAGACATATTTAAGAGCAATCGTTACAGAAACCTGTTCTCGTAAACGAGTATTATGTCAGTACACTGACTGACATCGAATGTGCGGTAAATCTAACTACTTCCCAAAATTCATTTGATTTTACGCCCAAATTGCTGAAAACAAAAAAAGTTAAATAAAATGGACTTTAAGATATGACATAGGCTTCCTTCGAAACGAAAATTAAAACGGGACGGTGTAGAAAAAACTAGTCAATGCAGGCAGTCACAGATAAAACCTAGTTTGAAATTAGTTCTGCACCTGAAGCAAGAGGCAATACCAATAAAACATGTGTAGTTATGATTAAGCTAATGTATTATTTAAGAAAAATATAGATTGATGAATAAGATGGCTTTGAACATCAATCAATCCCATTACGAGTATGTTAAGCATAAAATAAAGATGAATGTTCAAAAACATTTAAGTTAAACGTGTTGGTGTTCAGCTCGTACAAATAAAATTAAAATTAGTCTGTATGGCAGACGTATGTAGCAACTCTTTTTATTTATTACAAGTAAAACTTTCAATAGTTTTATGAAGCACATCAATGACTATTACATAGTGAGTTAAAACAATCTGATACTCTTTGAAGGTACGGTTGGATAGGTTAGCAATACGAGTATACTTGAAAAGCTAATATTTTTTATTTAATTACTAAAAATCTAACATAGAATCACTCTTCAGTACTCCACCAAACTTTAAACTCAGATCGGTAAGTTCAGAAAACGAACGACATAACGGAGAGCCTGCGGATTTATCCCGAGATGTTGGCCGCGTCTTCACCTAAACCAGTGCCACAGACTAAAAAACATTTCACGTGATTGTAGACCCCAAGCGTGGTTTCCTTTTTTTAAATAGGCTCAAACCAGTGTCCATGGACGGAGTGACTCGAGCGACCTTCGCGGCGAGGTCGCTGCAGGCGGGTCGTGATGGAAAGAAAAAAAGATTTTCACCAGGGTTGCCTCCTGGGTCTTACATATCTCTATTCTCTTTATTATCTTAGATAGAGAAAATAAATATATCACAAGTTACAGTTGTAGTATTTTCAATGATTTCAGGATATAACTGGTAACACCTTGGCCTTGGTCTGAAAGCTAAATCTGAAAAATCAATGTTTATCTTCTGCTACAATCATACCTAGGAGCTGACTACAAACCGTCCAATATAAAAATTGAAGACCTCCTTTATCTTAGTTATTGTCACACTAAGTTGGATTGGTAAAATTAAGCTGGGGTTTCTCCCTTGGATGTGCCAACCCTGTAGCGTCCATTTTGGCTCCATCAATTTGTAGTGCAGCGGTGGCTGTAAAAATAAAGGGTTATTCCATGTAATGCTACTAATTTGAAACACACTTTTGTTAGTGTCTTTATTTAGGTACTAAGAGAGTTTTTACATATAAACCAAATTGTACGGTCACATTTAATGTCATCATCATCGACATACTTTTCAGTGTTTTACAAGCAGAAATTCAGTAGTTTGTTGCTTTTGGCTACCGCCTCTGATGTAAAGTAACGATATGGTCTATGCTAGTACATGTTTGCCTAGTGCATGCCTGTTAGCCTAGTTTGTAACAAAACAAAAACAACTGTTGTTCCTATTACCGTTAATAAGAGTTCCCACGATACCAACTCCCTATCTACTAAATCTCATTTTTGTATACTACGTCGGTGACACTCAAGCACGAGGACTGCCTGATGGTAAGCGGTTACCGCAGCCTATGGAAGTGTGCAATGGAGACCTATGGATGGACCAGGGGTTTCACTCGCGCGTTGTCGACCCTGCAAATACCTTTTCAAGCCCTCTTGAAGAACTCCATACTAGATCTATAACTCATTGAAAAAACTTCGGCATGGAGCTCATTTCACAATGTATAATGCTGATTTGATGAGCCAAGATATTTTTTGTAACAAGTAATAAAGTGGTTAAAAAGTATCAAAACTGCCAACTTTACCAAATTAATTACCACGTCCACCAAAGACACGGGTGGTCAGCTCTTTGCGCGTGCGCGTTCAGTTGTTATAGTTATACCCTGCGCGTAAAATGCGCGTGGAATGTGAGCGGGGACTGCGTCTGTCTAATGAGGGCTAATGTAACTGGGCTCACCAGGTAATGAGGAAAGCACGAGACTACTGATGAAACCCTTTCCCTGTCCCATGTGCAGAGGTGTTCCCATCTACCTTTACAAAGCATGGCAAATGGGTCTTATGACAGCAGCATAAGGTGCAACAATGTACGTTGAACATGTGAACGCCTCTGTCTGTACTATCTGTGATACATCCTATTGTTCTTTCTATTGAGTCTGCTGGCTGGACTGGGAACTTGTTAAAATACCAGTGCAGCAAGTGCAATTTAGCATGGTCCTGTGGAGCCAAAAGGGTGATCGCTGTGCCACTGGTACTCTTCATAGATTAGTTAGTGTAAGTGTGAGTAGTATTGGTATTATCGACCTAAAAAGTGTAAACTGCTTTCATTACACCTGCGTGGAAAAGTAATGCATGAGACGCCTGATGCTACCGGTCAAGGTTGAACAGCATGGACGCCAGCAGCATCGTATCTAGAACTTAACAGGCATTGCTAACCCAAGTATTTTTTATTTGTTTCCCCAAATCCATTCCATTTTGTTTGGGTCGTGTTCCTCACTAGACATGCCACAGCTAGGTGGCATCAGGAAATTCACACTTGTAAAAGCTCTGAATTGCGTCACTTATAGCCAAATAAATATTGTTACGACATAAAAATCTACAAAAAAACTGAAACGTGCCTCACTCAGTTCAGAAATTGAATGAAACTATGCATAAGTTTCAACGTGTCACCCCAGAACCGATCAACAACGCTGTTTCGTGGTCCACCTAACTAAATTGATTGGAAATACTGTTTCTAAGTAATACTGGTGTCGAAGATAAAGAAACGCAATTATTACATGACATTTTAATTTTTAATTTGTCTATAACATTTTGTAGCGCTTAGACGTCCACTGTCAGATATACTCGTACCTATTCCTTCTACTACCTTCTTCCAAAGGTTCCGAGAGCGTCAAGTTGCAGCCTGAATCCACCGAAATCCTGTCATTCATAGGGTGGGCGGACCTAGGTTTTCTGTTACCTTCAGAATGGCTTTTCTAGCAATAGCTGAGCCCTAAAAGTTCTAAAAGTGTTGGTTCAGCCACAAAATCCTTAGAAAGCGTTGGGATACAACTTCATTACAAAGCTAAGGCTGGTAGGTCGCTGTTCAAACAAGAAATTAGAGGTAACACTAGCACCACATAGATAACAGCTTTTCATTTGTTTTATTGTGGTCGTGCGCGAGCGAGATGGGCTGATAGCGCGGGCGCACGGAGCGCGCTCACGACCGCCACTATCGCGGGCATCGCCCGTCTCGCTCTCACACTGTTCCCTTTTTAATTTTTGATATACAGCCTTTATGTTGCCGACGGTGTTCTTACGAAAATTGCCAGAGCCTCGGGTCGGAATTGAAACTATTGTGGGAAGCCCTCGCTTCGAGTTGAACGGAATAACTCGTCTGAGATTGGACGTGTAGTTACTGGCTATTGGTCATCGGTGTTCCTTTAAGTGTTTTTGATATCAGTTAGTGTTCTGAGGACTAATAAATACTAGAATATAGGGATGGATTAAACTTTTCTCCTACTCCTGAAAGCGGACGAGCTTGAAATTGTCCATAGGTCTATTTCAACCTTTTCAGCAAGCCAGACATTTACATGATTGATGTCAGCTTGTTTCAAAAATCCTTTTAAATAACCAAAAAAATCATGAATTCACAATTTAGGAACTAAAAAATTATAATCCGCAGCAAAATTCGATTCCGTGGCTGATACAAGTACAGACAACAACAGAACGTCTAAGGTTAAAATCGATTGAGCATCTACCTCTGTACTAGTCCGTTAAGTACCAAACTGGTATCGTTAGAAAGTGAGAGAGGGCTCGTGCCGCGCGTCCGTGAACTTCCTGTAGCGCGCGTGCGCCAGCGCACAATGCATTAACGTGTTCACACTTCTCAAAAATTGATCGTCTCATTATAATATGAGTAATATGTTCTCAGCAGAAAAAATGAATTAATCATCTAATTATTATTTTTTTCAAAAACAATGACTGTCTAGCAGTAACTATGTTAGCTATTGTACTCGTACTAACGCGCGAAAAAAAACCTCGAAAATGTATTTGAAAAGATTTTTCGGGAATATTCTACTGGCCGCATCATAACCGTAACTTCGTCGTATTTTCTGTAATACTTAAATAGTTCATAGCGGTGGGAGATCAGCGTATGCTGGCACTGCTGTTGGCAGAATTACATTTATTTCCACCTAAAACTTTTTGTAGTTCAACGTAACTTTATTTCAATGAATAGTCATGAGACTATTCATTGAACTCTATTTTGCATTTTTATTAGTCTGGACAACTTTTGGAACCTGAGCATTGTCCTAATTTTACCTAATACCTGTTAACTTGCGAACTACGCGTTAGTAATAGTTTTAAAAAAACCTCTAGTAATTTTGTTTACGGAGCCGCCATGAAACCAAAACGGAAAAGCACATTATCATAGTAATACATTTAAAAACAGAAGCTAACATCTCCCTTTTAAAACCTATAGTCGAACGTTTATTAACCCGAATCGATAAATAATTTATTTAGGCTAACTGGTTAAGTTATAAAACGACTTTTCCGCGTAGACGCCTTTATCTGTAGATAAATATTCAGGTATCACTCAGCCTATGCAAATGTATAGCAAAACAAATAGTTAAGCTGACACCTGCAGCGAGCTATACTATATGATCGATGAATTAATATTGTTGCATAAATTAAAAATAAACCTTATTTTTTAGGTCTTTGCAAATTTCAGCGAAACACACAAAAAATTGTTACACAGCATTTCATAACTTATAGCATTGCTGACTAAGACTGACTGAATTTTGGGGCTAAACTTTCACTCTGATTGAAACCATCATTAACACAATACACAAAAATCATAAACTCAAACAATTTTATTCAAATAGACTGTATCAGTAGTACCAGTACTTTCAAATTGTCAAATTTACAGCAAAATTTACTAAATAATGGACATACTCGTAAATACCATAATAACATGGATATTTAAATACACAGTATACAGACATAATGCGACTCTACTACCGCGTCGGAGTTGTTTCTTGCTGAGAAGAGACGGCGAGAAACTCAGCAGTTACATTTTTAAAAAGGAGGTTCTCCACTTGACCGTCTTTTTATACTACGACTTGCGTAATCTGTGGTAATATTTTGAATCACAGTTTTGATCAAAATATAGAGTCGCAGATTTGTTGTGGCCTCAACATTTGTTGGTCTAGCAATTAAAATATAATAATAGTATCTGTCTATATGAAATTTCCATTTTAAATATCGTTCATTTACGGTTAGCTAACCAAGTCACATCCGTATTCTAAAACAAAATCTGTACTTGAGTATAGATCTGAGTGACGTTTTTGTATGAACTGACGTTTTGAAATCTCTACTCAAGTACAGATCAGTGCGTGAGTACGATTCTAGAATAGGTACGGGCCTAAGTGTTTTCAGATCGCTCGGCTATAGCACCGCTCCCCGTAGTCGCTTACACTACCCCGGCTTTATCAAACGGCTAAATATTATTACGCGTTAATTTTTTCCCGATAAGTCCCCGAGACGCTCAGGATGGCAACCGTTTCAGATCCCTTATCGGTAAACCAATACGCTCCCGGTAAACACCATCAGTAATATTTACGAAGTTCGTCAGATTTTGATAATGTTTTCACTGATGTATTAGCAGATTTTGCAAAAGCGCTGGATATCTACAGGAGAGTCCATTACAATCCCTGATAACTTGTCATTTTCCAGCCGGTCAGCGGTTAACTGGACCCAGCACATCTTCTAGGCTGTATATTTACTGACCAAATTGCTTGCTACACTCAGTTTAAGGAATCAACTTTACTGGATGTAAGCGATGAGGCGCCTGCGATGAGTAGTGGACGTCTAAGGCTGCGTTTCCACAACATTTGCGAGGAATGTGTGTAGATAGAATTGTTTCATACATCTAGCTTCGCGATTCTATTGGTTCTTAACAGACACATCACTCGCACATCTCTCGTGGAAACGCACCCTAAAAGCTGAATAAGGTTGAACTGGGGTCCAGGGTAAGATATTATGATCTTTAAGTTTTTTCACTCGGCCCAGACAGCCATTAAGCAATCAAAGTACAGCCAGCAATCAGCGGCCATTAATTTCGTATTACTGGCCGTGTCTCTGCGGAATGCCTTGCGTAACCTTTTAATAACGCCAGTGTAGTTACAAGGTTTAAACTTCCCAAATAGTGCAGAACTCGCCCCTTTAAATAATGTGAGCGAAAATGTTGATCATAAAAATATATGCTCTTCGTTTAATTGTATTAGGTTTGAGACGTAGAAGTAGATGTAGGGTGGCATGACACATACCTGTATAGAAAATGGTAAATATATTTTGATGTACCTACACGTGATAGATATTTAAGGAGGAAAGTTATAAAATTACCGACTAAATTCAAAAAAATAAGCGAAACAAAGTTTGAACACCTATGGCTTAGTGCTTAGTGCTGACAAATAAAACAAAGCAAAAGGAAAAAAATTAAGTAAATAAATATATGAACACGCTTTATGTTAACAAGTAAATTGAAAAACGTACACAAAGAACCTGGGTGAAACTGTTAAAAGCGAATTGCATACTCGTAAGATTAGACAATTATTTTTTTGCGTACTGTTACAAATTCTATCATAAAAATTTTGTAGTTAGCATTCACTACATAGCCATAAATTTACTGAATCTAACGGCGTTGGACTCTAACGAGTTTAAAAATTGATTTACTCATTACCAGTTCCTTCGTAAGTAGTTCCTAGAAAAATAATTCCACATACCAACCAATAACGATTACTTGCAACACGGCAACATTCATAAATTTCACAAAATCCTGTTTTGACTTAACCCTATGACCGGTACTAGACGGGCTCAGTTTTAAAACTAGTTTGGTGCAATAAGCCGGCTCTGGCGTTTCGCAGAACTCGGCGCTGCAGGGTTACCAGTCAGTATATAAATGTTATGTGCATATCTATAGTGTTAGCAACTCACAAGAGAAAATATTAATTTCCTTGTAGGATAAAGACGGTTAAAAACGAGATTTTGTGTGAGTTTCTACAATTCTACACCTACAAAATATCATAATCTCAGAATACAATAGTAAAATATATACAGCCATAACTATAATCATAATTATAATAAACGCACGTTAACGGCTTACAAAAAATAAATAAATAAATGAATAAATATCCCTGGACATTATTTCCACACAGCGCCATCTAGCCCCAAAGTAAGCTAATTAAAGCTTGTGTTATGGGATACTAGACAACGGATAAACATACTTAAATACATTTTCTTTTGTAAATACATACTTATTATACATAGGAGACACCCAGACCAGTACAAACAGACATGTTCATGCACACAAATGTTTGTACTGTGCGGGGATCGAACCCGCGACCTCTGGTGTAGTAGCCAACTTCTTAACCATTACACCAAGTCGGTCATCAAAATACAAGTAAATAACAGCTGTTTTAAATAAAAAGCAATGAAATACATTTTTTTATGTTAGCCCGAAAATGGCTAGGGAATTTCATTTTATTTATTGAGATCGAGTGGTTCAGTGTTCGGTTGTATTCGACTTAAGTAAATAAAGAAAAATCCCGCTTGAGTCTCTAGGATCAGGTCGATGTTTTTTAGTTTCAATCTTTGTGAAAGAATAATTCTTAACAAAATATTGCAATTCAATGGACAAATAAAACGATAACTGCAGAAGTTCTTCAAAAGTACATACGGAACTACGCGAGTACCAAAGGTTCCGTACAGTGAGTGTTGATAATTTGTGTTGTAGGTAATTACTATTACGGCCGCCCCGGCAAACTTCGTTCTGTCAAAAGTTATTGGCATTTGACAGCTGTGAGCATTTAGTATGGAAAAATGTTATTGCGTTTATTTTATTTTCTCCCAGTGTTTTAATACCTATTATCCTATTCCTAATGTAGACAAATCCAAAAATCATAAAGATCGGTCCACCCGTTCTTGAGTTATAAGTGGTGTAACTAACACGACTTTCTTTTATATATATAGATCTAGTAATCAACTTATCATAATTCATTGAAATATTTTCTCTAAAACTTGACAGCCCTATATCCATAATCTATCTACTATGTAACGTTTGCTTGCCATAATCCCGGGAATCCGTAGTAGAATGGACCCTATGTTTTACACTTAACCTACGAAGTCTTGGAAATGGCGGCTGTTTTGGATTGAGTGGGTATAATAAGCTTTTATCTGTCATTATTATAACATCTTCTAATGTCTATTCCTCCTAAACTCATTAAATTCCGTATTCATCGTTTTTGAAACCTGCCGTAATTCAAGCTTATGCCGTAGTCGGGCATTGCGTATACAATTACCATAGGGACAGTGTTACCAGGATTATTTTGAATTTTGTGTTTATTTGTCATACGTTTCGCCGCTGACCATAGCCTTTAGCAATTTTAGTTAAGTATTTGAGAAGCGCTTCTAGTTAATAGATATAGAACTAAAATGGCATGCAAAACCTCCTAACCCTTTTATTTTATTTTAATATTTAACTTAATTAATTTTAAAAGGCTTCCACATTTTATCGTATTAATACTATGTGCCGTGCTGTGTTCAGAAGAATGACAATATTACTTTTGACCTAGAGTTTCAATAAAGCATTTGTTTTAATTGACAGAAAAAGAACGAAATAAATGCCTCATTGAAGAATTTGGGCGCTCATTTCGTGGCATGTTGATTTAATTTTAATGCGTCTAATGGCCAGGCCGAAGGCGGATTGGCACGGGCCAATTTGTTTTTCTTTTTATTAAATACGAATTGGCTGCACGCGACCTTAACACTGAGTATTTTGGATGCTCGCCTGCGCAGGTGACTAATGGGGCCATACTAAACTTAATAATATTTCAACAAATCAAACGCATTATAAAATTATTCATGAAATGAAATGTTAAATGTTCTCAAATTGTCATGCACAATGTTACAAACAGATCTGTGGAATTTTTCAATAAAACACTTTACTGATTGGCGATTGGCTTGAGACATGGATTATTGGACTTGCCTGACTATGTCTATCTATGTACTTAAATTATTTATTTAAAGTTATCTAAGTGAGTCTTTCAGTCATTGGTATGCAGTAAAAATTGTGGATTTTATTTCATTTTTATGTCAGGTTAGCGCAAATGGCGTTTCTATCTAGGCGCTTCAAATATGGGCCTGGAGTTTAGTTCCAGAGAAGTAAGGATGAAATCAAAAAAATCAGTGATTGTTACTTATATTTAAAGCACTGCTTATCGCAGCTAGAGCGTTACACAGCAAACCCCAACCTATATCATATTTTTTATTGCATTGACATTCGGTAAAATTGTATAACAGAATAGACGCAGATAATAACAAATTGATAACAGAATGTTTCCAACGTAATATTTAAATCGTTAAATAACCGTGCACGATCAAAACACGGTTCAAGTAGTCTACGTTTTTCTGCTTTATTTATAAAGTCTTGTTTGAGGTAGTTATCTGTTTAACCAGGCCGTTATCAAAGTCAACGACTCTCCGTAATCTTAGTCCAGTTAGTATTATCTAGCTTAAGACTAGTACAAACACAGTACAAATTACTTTTTGGGTCATTACGTGTGCCGCGGCGTAGTGCCGTACTATAAACTATAATTTATGATGATCCCAGTTTAAGTAACTCTCTTATGAAAATTAAAAGCGCTTAAAAAAAGAACAAGTACAATAAATACACTGTATTTTATTAATTTGTTTTTTTTTCATTTGCATTTCAATGAAGTTATCACAATAATTACTTAACTACCAGGATTTGTCACTTAATTAAAATATTTTAATACCTCGACTGTATTGCCTGCATAAGTCGCATTATGTTTGTTTAACTGTTTATTTATATATTATATATTCATATTATTATAGTATTTATGTCTATTATTTAGTATATTTTATGACTATTTAAAAGTACTGATTAAGTCTATACAAATAAAGATATTTGAGTTTGAGTTTTATTATTTTAGTATTTGAGGTTATTGGTTTCTAAATGAAATAAATTAAGGCTTAACATTTTATTTGAATGTATTTTAATAAGGGTTGATAAGCCCACAGGTGTGTTATTCATTTCATTGATTAGTTAGTATACGTAAGTATAATAAAGTGCTATCTTAATTTATGTAAACCACATTTTATTTTAATCTACGCCGTCTGCATTTTAAACAGTTCATTTCATCAATGAAAATACGACCATTTAACTAAAAAAGCAAATGAATTTGAAAAATACATTACTTTAATGAAATACTTCTAAGGTAAAAATAGTTTAACAAACGTTTTACAAGAAATGAGAATGTTTAACAATATCCTAAAAAGAATAAGCGTTTATATAGAAAATAATCTCAGCTAGGGAACGGTCTGAGTTCTCAGAAACCTCCTTGGAGGCTGCGTGTGCGCAACAGGGACAGAAGTATGGTAGGGAAGCCAGGTGAGAGCAGGACGCAAGACTAAGTGGATAGCCTTCGTGAGTGTAGCAGCGCAAATTATTAATATTTAAGCACTGCAAGTGTAAGTGTGTTTGTAAACTTAAACGCTATATTGTAATGAGTCGGAGGTTACATACATCTCGGTTGAGCTAAATTAGTATATCTTTTTGGAAAAAAAAAGTTGTTGCTTAGATGCTTTAATAAATGATTTATGTCGTATTGTGATACTTATCAATTTTATCAATAGTGTTTCCACCTTATGTACCTACATACGGATAGAGTATGAACATCCAAGAAACTTCAAAAATATCAAACTGACTACCTGCAACGCAGAAACTGCGTAGTTCACAAAAACTAAGTGGACTATTTTTATTTTAAAATATTTTATTTGTACTTTAGGGTCTTTTTAAACAGTCTGCATAAAAAAATATGAAGATAAGTCGGCAAAACTTGCCTTGGATAGTGATGTTAATCACGAGGATCGTCGACCAGTTATGTCAACAGACCAGTTCAAAAAAAGTGGGCTTTGTAAAGAAATCATAAAAGAGAGAATATGAGAACTCAGAGAGAACACTAGCTAGGAAGATATTTTGAACCACATTTTAAGCCTTCACACACTGGGCACTTTAGGCCTTGCGATCCTAAGGCCCCTCCCCTAAAATCAGTTCAATAAAATAATTGACACTCAAAGTCAAAAAGGACCCCTTATCCTAATGTCTTGAAGCTATCTGGGCATTCCCAGGGCCCAAAATTATTTAAAGACGCTCCTGAGTAGTGGCGCGACCTCGGCCACTATTGGCTGCGTTCAGTGGCCCAGTGCGTGCCAGCACTAAAGAGACAAAGAGTCGCCTGGGCGAACCTCAAGAACGCGGATACCGTTGTTACTAACAGCGTTTGAAAACTCTAAGTTATGCAAATATATCGGTTTACAATGCTGGCTCGTGTTTCAAGACGGCGCCTTAAGTATTTAACTGATATGGAATCTAAGCTAAGCTTAGTGACATTTAGCACTGAGCGCCTATGACTGATTATAACAAATTTGCCCTAGACTTCTTTTGCGTATGTATATCATTTAGTACAAATGACTGCCATTTACGCTCGTATCAGATAAGAAATATACTTACGTAAATGTAAAGTGACTGAAATAGGATAGGACCACCAAAGCTCTAACGACAACGAACGTGATTACAAACTTGGTAAGATATTTTACAGTACAATAAACACATTTCACATTTCTAGGTCTAGCAGTAGACTTCTGGTGTCTGACACCTCAGTCCGTCAGATTCTCTTTTTGTACATTTACGAGATGTGCTGCTTTGCCGACGCCGCGACGTGCAGTTACTTCTGACAGAACGAAGTCTGTCGCGGCAGCTAGTAATTAATATGGTGGAAGGATGTGAACTTGATAAGCAGTTTTAAGAAATAAAAAAATGCTCGAATTGGAAAACGTAGCTCATTATTTAGTTTTCGATTTTCGTTTCGGAATTCTTCTAGTATGACGATACCCACTATAGATCAGTTATATGCAGATGTAGATTAACAAACTTTAATCTTGGACATGACCCGCATCAATAGCGGCTATCTTCTTGAGCAATAAATTCGTAATCTTGTCTCAAGAAATTATCTGAAGCTCTAGGCTTAGTTATATCTAATTATTTGTAATGTCTCACATTAATGCAAGCCCACGGCCCAGTAGGCGCAAATATGACGAGGTACCTGTAATTATGTCATAGTTTACTAAATCACACTTATCTGTAAGCTCCGTTGAAAGGAGGCTTTATGGAACCCGTTCCTTCTAATGACGTCATCTTTCCCATGTGGCAACCAACCTCATGCCTTTACCTCGCTGCATACAGCCTGCACCAAAAACTGCTTCAGGTAATGTAAATAGTTCCTTAGTTACAAGGTAATAAAGTCTTGAAACGATTGGTAAACACCGTCGAATTTCGAAGACGAGTCACGCGCCTATTGCGACATCCATCCGAATACTGAAACAGTACATTCAAAATAATCTTGACTCTATTGCATTACAATAAAGGTGGAATTTCTTTAGAAGGGTTTCAGCTCAAAACTAGATGCGAAGATCCAGCGACAGCCTACATGGTGTTATTAAGCAACTGCACTTTAAACCGGCTGAATGTAGGAGTCCAGATGCAGAACGCCGCGCTCTCATTTTAGGTGACCCTTCTTTTGTGTGGGTTACATGACATTGCGATAGACTGTGTAGTGTAGGTGTATATTCGATAATGTATCGTTTTTTGAGCGGGGGCGAAAAGTTTTTGATAATACAAAGTCAAAGGCTGCTAGAAGGCTATAAAGACATCCGGTGTTGCCAAACGATAGCTAATGGCCGCACTGGTTGTACAATGGCAGGTGAAGTGGTGCGCTTATTAGAAAGATAATGAATAATTAGTGTATTATTCAAGTAAAGTTCAACTGTCATGCTATGTCTCACGACCAAAATATTTCAATAAATGCTAAGCGTTTTTACTTACGTGTGAGATAAAGAAAGCAGAAAAAAATAAAAAGAGTTTAAATCATGTAAAAACGAATATGTATTGCATTTGTTCTACCCGTAAATACAGTTCAGATGTAGAAAATAAATACTGCATAGAATAATACAGCATAATAAGCAAACACGTATTCTCTACTGAACATGTTGTGACTGCATGGACGACTAAAAAACACGTATTCTCTACTGAACATGTTGTGACTGCATGGACGACTAAAAAACACGTATTCTCTACTGAACATGTTGTGACTGCATGGACGACTAAAAAACACGTATTCTCTACTGAACATGTTGCGACTGCATGGACGACTAAAAAAGAATTGCCGCCTTTGCATGAAAGTAGTAAGGTATGATCTTACTGATATGGTAGAAATAGCAAGAAGGTACTTAAAATAGCAAAATTGAATTAATTTCTTAAATTGGTGAAGTTCTTGTGCATCAATAAGTAAAAAACTGACTTCTTATTGAGCTCTTTTCAGTTTTATTTACAAACCAAATTCAAGCCCTTAATGTACAAACACATATGGGATATTCTATATACATATAAATAACCGAGTGCCCTCTCCACTTAAACCCGTCGTATTTATCGGCCCGTTGACACCACGTTTGTTATTTTTCATGTATTTATCGTAAGCCGCGATTTGTTATACGGGTTTCGTAAGACGGCACGCGCCTCGGCCCACGTGATACTTTCTTTAGAAAATGTATAATCCGACCCCCTCCCCCCCGCCCTTCCCCCTCCAAAGGGTCACGCGTGGTCCAAGCAAGCCATAAATGATCTCTATTTATGAGGGTATTGAACTTTTGTTTAAGTTCTAATTAAATGGGAACTGTTTTGTAAATACTTTGAGATATGAAATTAGTTACATTCAAATTAACTTTTACAGTACTTTCAGTTAGTGTCGAAAAGTCTGGATCATGACAAGAACGAATAATAGGACTTTCTTTATGAACGCTTTGATCAGTCAATTCGTTGTTATTTTCAGTGCAAGAACATCACAATTCTTTAAAATACTTTTTTTATCCATAATTTTACTTTTTTTGCAATTTTTCAATAATGTGTGAGTACTCGTGGTACAATTTTTTATAAATTCTAAATTAGTTGGTTTACAGGCATAAGTTACGTGTTGTTGTTGAGTTAATAAAAAGACTCATTGTCTGATTTTAAATCTCCTTACTATCTTTCAGAAAATGAAAATACGCATTAGATTTCAGATATGCTAACTTTACCTCAAGCATTTCTTGATAAGTCTGATAGCAAAACTAAGCAATTGCAAGTGTTCGTTAGGACAAAGGGGAAGGTACACACGCCTTTTCGTCAACCTTTACATCGGTACCGTATGCTGCTGAATAAGACCCTGCAATGGTCTTGTAAAGATTATCATCGTTTTCACCAAAGCAAAGAGGAGAGGAGACGAGAGGAGATGTGTTGAATAACCGATCAGTTTTCGTTATTTCTACATTTCACTGACAGATGTGAAAATAACGAGATCTTATTGGTAACCGCAGTCCCGCTGCACGCGCTGCCGCGACCGCTTGCTGCAAACACCACCTGCGCCTACGCAGGTCGGGCCAGCCACTCTGCGCCCGAACACCACACACAATAGCGCTGCAGCCCATACATCTGCGCCGCTGACGTCTGAATACTACCGGATTTTGGGGACAGTGTTAATGCCGCTGTCAAAAATATGAGCTTTTCTTTGCATGTGATGCTAATTTATAAGATAACTCGAAATCTTACGTGTTCCTGCTTTTATGTTGTTAAAATAAATACTTATGGTATAAAACATTAATCCAGCCTCCACATAGCCTGACTTTTAAGACATGGAAACTAAATTGCGCCAGGTGTAAGTCTGAAAGTTTAATTATAATCCGGTAAATTTCGACATTCGAGGTTACAATAATTCGCTCCCAGCTCAAAATTGGTAGGATTGTTCAAAACACTATCATAAATGAAATCTAAAAAGTCCTTATCGATCCGACATCTAGAAAAACAAATATTCTGGGTCAAAGGTTAAAGAAATGGGGGTTTCGATATTTTCAGCTAAATGGTAAGTTTTATCATAAAATCAGTTCAGACAAAAATTGTATCTATATAAAGTGTCTTAATATTTTTTTTCCTCAGAGCAACAGTTTCTGAGATATAACGATTCAAAAAGTTGGAAGAGTTGTAATCGTCAAAATATTATGTTTTTACATATTATCGTATTGTATTCCCGTACTGAATACAATACGATATTATAAACAAATAAATATCCATATATATTTATATTATGTTTGAATTGGCATGAATTTATTTATATTTAGCTGCGCACGCACACACTATAATACACACACGCTCGCACGCACTATGAACATTATGAATCACTCACACAATACACTACCTCAAAGGTGTGCTATTACTACGATAACAACTCTTCCAACTTTTTGAATCGTTAAATCTCAGAAAGTGGCTCTTAGGAAAAAAAGTACTTGGACATTTTTTATAGATAATTATTTGATCTACATTTTTTGTAACAACTGATTTATGATAAAACAAACCGTTTTGCTGAAAATCGCGAGAAACCCGTTTTTGTGACCTTTGACCCAGTAGATATTTTTTCCAGGTGTCGGATCGATGAGGACTTTTTAGATTTAATTTATGATAGTGTCTTGAACAATTAACCTTATCCCTATTTTTTGGTCTAATTTGACCGGTCTATTATTATGAGCGAGACATTATATATTCCATCATTTATTTTCTTAATTATCATCAGATTTTAAATCATTACCTATAAGTCTCGAGTATACTTATTTACCAAAGAATTACTTACTAAAGTGGATCTGATAATTTGTCTCAAACAGGTTTGCATTTTTACGCAAGCTATGTGGCAGAATGATTGTCTCACCATGATGCCTACATAAAACGGCCCTGCAGGGCGACTGAGTTCCGCTGCTTGTGCTGTTAGAAAAAATAAGACTCTTGACTGATATTGAAACAGCACGACTAGTTTATTTTAGCTACTTTCATAGTGTTTTATCGTATGGTCTACTGTTGTGGGGTTCAGCTGCAGTCTTGAACATCATTTTTGTACTTTAAAAAAGAGCCATCCGTTCCATTTACAAACTTAGACCACGCGACTCGCTTAGGGAAGTATTTAAGAAGATCGATATTTTAACTGTGCATGCTCAGTATATTTTAGATAACATAATGTATGTGTGCAAAAACATGCATCTGTTCAAAAAAAACAGTGATACTCATAAACATAATACCAGAAATAAAAAAAAATTGAAAACTCCCAGTCTTAGGCTACACAAGGTGGGAAACTCATTTGTGGGTCAATCTGTGAAATACTTTAACAAAATACCTCAAAGTCTTGTTGATCTACCTCTTCACAAGTTTAAGTCTGCAATTAAAGCAAAGTTAATGAAACAAGGTTATTATAATGTAGAGGATTAGGTACTTGAGCGACAAGAGTCTGTGGTCACAGTAGGAATAATCTGCTCCTCTGCTCAATATTGTATTCTTTTTTTCTACTCTCATTGACTGTACTCTGAATTTATTTGTTGTAAAACAAACAAAGTTCAAACGAGTAACTATCGAGTTTTTAGCCGGAGTCTTCTCGATAAGAAGCAACGTCCGAACCGGTGGTAGATTCACATTATGTATATTCACGATATGTACTATTATTGTACTAATTTATTTAAGTTTATTATTATTATTTCTATATACTTTTTTTTGACATGTCATAAGTGCTTTGTACATTGTACAAGCTTAAATAAATAAATGATTTTTTTACTTTACTTTATTTAAAAAAAAAACCGGCCAAGTGCGACTTCGGACTCGTGCACCAATAGGCCCGTACCATAATATATTATGTAAAACTTAACATTTTTGTAATATAACTTCTCAGTTAGGGTTTATTTCATATGCGACATTTAAGCGTTATCATAAGATCGACTGGTGCTGAGAAATTACTTGTATCAGAACATCAACACTCGAACCACATTGCGAACATGACGTTCTTTGGTTTTTTAACACTTGATTTTAAAATCCAAGCAAAAACGTTACATAACATGGTTTTTTTTTTAGAAAACTGAGCATTTGCGTGTATTGTACCATTCTTTAAAGCGTTACACTACAACGCAATGCTCTAGTAAAGCTCTAGTTTATGCCCGCCTTATGACGAACGGAACAGCAAAAATCACTATCAATAATATCAAGGCTACTTGTACCTACTTCGTGTTACCTGAATGAGTTTATATTAGCTATCTAATTCGAGAACCTAATGCAATTTGAATATGCCTGTTGATATCGCTATTTGCATTTCCTCAAATTGACACAAATTTATTTTCAAAGGCGTCTTTGTTAGCTATCCTTGATTGGCCTTGCCGGCTTCAGATAACTGTGAACATGTCTAAGATATTCCAAGGTCAGTTCACACAAGAATGCTTTATCGACTCTATATTTGATGTACCGAACACGTACGATGGTGTTGACATGACTTAAAAATAAGTGGGTTAGACATACGTACGTCGGTACATGGTGGGTAAAACATATTTTATTGCAAAGAACTAGGTGGCTTTTAAAATCTGAAAATATTACATAGCTAATACCTAGTATCAATGTTATCTTTTTCGTGTCTCCAAATAAATACGTTTTTCGTACAGAAAGTAAGAAAAATATATAACTCTTTCTAACATTTCATTTACTACGAGTAATAAACGCTATTAAACATTTATACCCTTTAACCACTGAGCTACCGCTAGGAAAAGTTGTTCCAGTCGTCCATCAGAGGGATACTTCTAGTATAAGTAAGGTGTTCATAGTGATTAGCGCTTACAAGCAGGCTTTCAGCTTGCTTTAACGCCAGGCGCAGCAGAAGTCCTAGGCACTAGACAAACGCATTATTGTTATACCAGTACTGCTTTATTTTATATTTTCAATGAGTGAGAAACATAAGATATTATTTCCATATCTCCACCTATCTAACCATATTCTTGTGGAAACAACATTTACTCGTATCTAATCACAACAACCATGGTTCTCGGTGTAAACTGTGCGGGGTGATGCACCGGGCAGGATGCAACACAAACATGGCCAGTATTTGCACGCACCTCGGACATTATTTACAAATCTTCCAAGATACGTTAGATCCCTCTTTTTTTAATATCTGTAAAATGGTACTGATGTAGAAATGGTAGAATTTCACATACATACCATCACGACTTTATCCCAAACGGGTTAGTCAGAAGCACGTGACTGTTGCCGTCATGGTGAACGGAGCAATCAGAAGCCCACTTTTCACCAATGGTATTACATCCCAACGTGGTAGGTTGTGAGCTTTCGGCCGTTATCCGAGTTGATTTGGTTTTTTATCGATGTTTTCCCTCACCAGAGAGTTAGTCGGAAATATAACAATGAACACAAAGATTTTGGTTCTGGCCAGATTTGAACTCGGGGCTACACGATCCACGATCCGAGTTGGGCTGCTCAGCCACTGGGCCACGACGCTCTCTCTCCTCAAATTTACTTTTGATATCTAATACTAGGTATCTTTCAAGTAACAAGTTTAATGGTCTCGTACAATTCGGTTTCAGAGATGTTTCCTTCCGAGGACGCTTAAATTGTGGAATGAACTCCCTGCCGAGGTTTTCATGATGAGTTATAGTATGCAGTTCTTCAAGAGGGGTTTGAAAAGGTTTTTACAGGGTCGATAACGCGCGAGTGATACCCCTGGTGTTGCACGCGTCCATAGGCCGCGATAACCGCTTACCATCAGGCGGTCCGCGTGCTTGATTGTCACCGACGTAGTATAAAAAAAAAAAATGAGCCATTCACCTATGCGCAATTATCTTAGTACTTACCTAACTTTTACCTTTTCGGATACTGTATTGTTAGTGCATGTAGTCCTAAATTTAATTAGTAGGTATTCGATTTTAGGAAATTTTTCTAACTTAGAGCAGCTACCCGGATTGTCGAAGGCGCAGATTCGAATCGCGCCTGATATCTTTTAAGTCCGAAATTCAATTTTTTCTATCTTTAGAACCTTACGAAACTATGCTTTTGCTCAAATTTATGTTTGCAAATTGTGAGGGTGGGAACTTCCTCAAATTTTTCTTAAGATTTTGATCTTTTGAATTACGGATATTACGTCAACACTACATTCGCATAGTTGTGTCGACTTCATATTTTAATGTGTATGTAGGCTGCGCCCACACTGGCGATAGTGTAAAAAAACGTGGGCCAGTTAAAAATAACTCAACAATGTTCCGTTTTCTGATACACCGGCTGTGTGCCCACGGCATAAGGTTCTATTAGAGCGAAATGTCAGCTGTTCTTAACTTGTAAGTTTTCAATATGGCAACCTACGCAACCCCTAGTCGATTTTTATTTCGAAATTAAGTAAAGGCTTTCGTTTTACGTTTTGTAAAATCACCTCATTACGTATTATCGCATTGATGTTTTGATGATTCTAGATAATTTTGGTTAAAGCCGTTTACGTTGTATGATATGAAAGATCATGAATTACAAATAATTGACTTCTGAGCTCGATCTCCCCGCCAATGATGATCCAAGTCAAAATGTCTTGTAACCATCGTTCATTTTAAATTAAATATTTTAAGTATGTGTATCTCTGAAACCCATAGTACAAGTTGGCATTATCATTATATTTTTGTTATTTATTATCAAAACAATACCAATGAATGAAGATACATTTGGCTATACATAATTGAGACAAATTTAATATAAAACTGCTTGCAGAGTCCGATTCAGAGTGATATAAATTCCATCAAAAGAATAACTTAACTAGGTACCTGTAATGAAGAGTTCATACGCTTCGATTTCCTCAACAAATGAACATGGCACACCGAGGAAACAAGATCGGTGTGAATCGTCCGTATTAGTTTCAATTGCTTCGTAAAAATGTATCGTGGCGCCGTTTATTATGAGTGAAACGTTAGCTTTGTAGCAAAATGAGTCGCACATTGCAGTTGCGCTGTTATACAAGCCAAACGGACTGGCCCGTGGGTCAGTCTTACTGCCTGTGCAGGGCTGTCTGCGCCTTATATTATTATCAAAGCCTTCAAAAGTTCAGGGCTTTACAGACTAGGCACTTACCTTAAAAACTCTATTAAATAGAAACAGCAAGATAAAAATAAAGCAAATACACTGACACTTGTATACAATTTTTATTGCTACAAAGAAACCACCTTCCACCTTTTGTAGCAATAAAAAAAAAGTGATAAATTTCTTTACTACAATACACTCTATTCAATTATACATTTATAAAGAAGAAAGAGGTTGCAAAAGTAATAAAAAAAAAGAAACCGAATATGCTACTGTCATAGTTTTTATCCTTGTCATCCAATCCAAAAATAACGCTTGCCAGGAACGACGTTTGCGCTAAATTGGTGGCATGAAACCATCCCCGCCATTGTCGCCTACGCTTTTTTACGTGACGCTAACGGTAACGTGGAAACTCGGGGAAGAGGGACAGTATCAGCCCTAGCGGTCACCGGGCAGCACAAAGGTGCGCGCGCAGTACAAGAGTGTGAAACACGGTGTAGCCCGCGTGACCGGGACGAATCACGGGGAATTTTAACGAGCCCGCGCAGGTTTTGAAACCGGCGGCCGGCGCTATGTGGAACCGCTCGTAATGTTTCGATCTATCGATAGCAGCATCAAAAATAAATTCAGGTTATATTGCAATAATTGCGTTTGTAACCCGTTAAGTGGAAAATATATGTTTGAGAAATGCTGAATAGTCTTCTTCTGCACACTTTCTTTTGGGTCTAAATAAATGAATTGTTTTGTTTACTTTCTAACCAGAAATCTAAAAAATTCAATGTTCTGCAAAAGTCGTTGATCGAACTCAACAAGAAAACACAATAGACTGATTCTCATACGGTAATGCAACTATTTATTATGCCAATGTCCTCAAAACTCAACTTTCAAAGTAGCGTCAAGCATGATCTTGCTTGACGCCACTTTAAAAGTTGAGATTTTTTAACCAATTATCGTTTTAACAAAAGCTCGGTGAAAAGCGTAATAAAAACTTCAATAGAAACTGCGGGTGGCTTGCGAATAGCACCTTTGCCAAACCACTGAAATTGCCCTCATATTCGTGTCTCTTTAATTATCAAAGTTGTGCTTTATTCTTCAGCAAAAGTATTTAAACAAATGTTGAAAAGAAATTTAACGTTCTCGCGGTTAGTATTAATTTTTTATTTACACTACATGTATATTATTGTATAACTGAAGTATTTTTTATTTTTTTCAGGTAAATATATGACTAACGAAACCCTTCTACAAGGATATTCCATTTCGATAAGTATGATATTTTTCACTGAGAACAAAAGGTCGATAAAAAATGAGCTTGTTGCTAGGTAATAGGGTAAGTTTTAATTCTTAAACGATTCAAGGCGAAGGCGCAAAAAGTTAAAGGCCCTGATTAAAAGACTTAAAACTTTTAATAAAGGCCGTTAACTTTACAAGAACTAACAGGTCTTCATAAGAAAGTCATAAATAGTGCAATCGTTACTAAATTTTTGAGGGTTAGGCCTGGTAGAATGTGTTTTGTAGGAGCCTATTAACTAATATTTGTTGTAATATAGATCGTTTGATCGCCAGATGCACTCGTAAATTTCCCATTTTGGCGAGGATCACAGGTTCTAACGAACACCTACTTATTGATGTGTTGTAAACCCGGCCATCTTGGATCTTAGCTGAGAGTGCACGTAGGTAGGACATTGCGAAATGCAGCCTACGAGTACTATCCAAAGATGATGAAAAATGAGCTTGTAAACTGCTAAAATGAGTCTTGCAAAATCGATCTATCGGTAGATACTCGTAGATCGATTTTGCAAGATTTTTATTTGATTAGGAAAATTATATGGTATATTCAGTAGGGGATGTAGACAAAATCTAAGTGAAAATTTGTTTTAACTAACCTTTATTTTAATGTTTTCATACAAAGTCAGTCAGACATTCATATTATTTTTTTGTATGAAAACCACAAAATTCGAGTTTATTTAAAAGATCTGATTATATTTTAGATGTTTTTATTTCAATTACTGTTTATGCCAATCATTTATTAACATTTTAAACAAAAGATGAACTTTAATGATTGTTTAAGTTTTAACCACATAATTAAGTAGTACTCAGACATAATAAATAGAAGTTTATCTTAGAGCGAAGGAGGTGACTACGAGTAGTCCATTTAAAAACAGAAAATATGTAACAACAAAATAATGTACAACCTTATATTAAAAACGTAGGTCCCATTTACATTAGTTCATAACATTTTTAGCATTCTCTTCTTTCGGCTATTTGTGATGATAAGTATCAGTTAAACCGCCTCTTTTTAAATCTCGCGTTACTGTTAAATGTTATATCTCATATCTAGACGGCTTACGATCTCAAACTAAAAATATCAGGTTTTTGATATCATCTCTGAAGATGTTTGGAGTTTATAACACGTCTGGCGAGATAGAAATCAGGACTAACATAAATAAAATTGTTGTAAGTCAACCCTGACAGAAAGGTTGTTATTTTATTTGCTAGTCATCGCGGAGAATATTCCTTAAATTCACACTAACATTTACTAAATCGAATCGTCGAGACGATTAGAGAGGTAAAGTACTAAGTTAGCAGTTAGGCACTTTAATGTTTTCCTTATAACTCCATATTTTCATTCAAACTATTTTATCTTACTACCTTAAACAGGAGCGTATAACGTCAATTTAACAACTTGTTTACAAGTCAACCTTTTTAAAAGTTTATTCTCAATAAAATACCATTTCGAGAAGTTTGTCCCACGCTTAAGTAAACTAAAAAGGTTTTATGGAGAACTAACGTATGCTTGCAGTGCAGGGTTAAGAATTTATTTACGACTAACCCTAGATCTCAAGCGGTCGTTTAAGTCCCTTTGTTGCCATATAACACTAGCTGTAAAACCAAGTGGTTTGCTTTCTTTTCGGAATTATTGTATTACAACATGGAATTTGTGTGAAGATATAAAAGATAAACCAGAAGCCTTAGTTATTTTTGTAGGTGGTTTCCGCGACAGTGAAATAAAATAAATAAAGCTCTTTGATGTAACATCTTTATCTAAATAAGAAATTAAACAAAATACCCTTTGTCTATTTTATAGACCAAATTACTCGAGGGATTCAAATGCTTTTAAAATAAGACTATAGGAAAGAAGATGTTACCATCAATGCACATGCATTTTTAATAAATAAACATCTGTGAAACGGATATAAGATAAGATAAATAAAGATTATTTATCTTATATTGCACAAACAAACAAATACAGCAAGTTTTACAGTAAGAAGACATAAAATGTACAATTTAGGCGGTCTTATCGCTATAAAGCGATCTCTATCAATCTTTGACTTTTTTCTCCTTTTTCTTTCATGAAGATGTTAAGTATTTTATTGCAAAAAAAATATACAAAGTGTTTATGATTGGTTTTGCCTTTAAGCCATGACAGGACTCATCGATTTGTATCTGCGTCTAAAAGGCTCTAATGTTTCGTGCCGCGGTGTACAAACAAGCGCGTCCGAGTTTAGATAAACTTAAAAGCCTCCACTTTGCTAGGGTGACCACACAGATAATCAAACGGAGGTAGATTTTTTATTCTTCGTTTAGGGCCCATAAATGTGTAACTTAGATGGAACCAACGTTTTTTAATAAAATAGATTAATATCTTTGACAATAAACACCAAGATCATTTGACCCCAAACTAAGCAGAGCTATAATACAAGCTCTGCTTAGTTTGGGGTCAGATGACGGGCGTCAGAGACTGATAAATATACCTAAATATTTCTAAACCTAATATAATTTATATTTTTTAATTTATTTATTCTTTTTTTTCGAAACTATATAATATAATTTCCTAAGTAAAACAACTGATTTCCAGTACGACACCTTAAAAGTAGTGAAAAATGGATACCTACTAAGTTGCTATACCTCAGGCCCAACTTTAAGGCAGTGATATATTCCTGTATCAGGCATAGTTTCGACAAACCTTCTCGCCTCTGGCGTGACATAAAAAGCTAGTAGATAAAGGACTTTTGGTCTTTCCTGTACAGGTCCATGGTGCTAAAAATGAGACAGACGAAACAGTTCATTATTTAAAACACTTTTTTTTATGACTGATAAAGTTTTTTGTATAACGTAGTTTGAGTTTTAGTGCAATGAGCTGGAATCGATTCACTGGCTCGCCTGGATTCAGTAAACTAAATTCGGAAGTGATATACTTCAAAACAAGGATACCAAAACCCTAATAAGAGAATGCCAATGGCTCTCGAAGACATCCCATACTGCATCCTAAACGTCACTCCACACACAAATTTTACTCCATTCTTTCGACGTCTCTTTAGTCAAGATAGTAAAAAATACCAAGAACATATTTACCACATTCGTTCTCTCTCCGATTTCACGGTTCAAACGTAATAGATTTAGACCTATTAACACGATGGCCAAAAAGCATTTGAAAAATTGGTTCAAAAACGAGTTGTGCATGTGATAGTTATTTCCAGTGTTTCTTTGACAAGAATCAATATAGGTACCTCTAAAATAACTCTTTAAGTTTAAAGCATTTTATTTACTCTGTAAATTAGTTTACAAGATAGCGTAAAGACTACAGAAGATATTCTGTTAGAACTAAATTAAATCCTTAGAAGTAGAAGGGGTCCTTAAATTCGAATCGTCTGGAATATTCGTGGAGAATTAATTTTGAACAAGAAACTGACAATGTTATTACAGAGAGCATTATTTTTTCTTTTTTCGTCGATTCATTGACCGACTGCAATAAGTACCTAATTTAAATAAATATGAGCTTTTAAATGATTCATTTTAAGACGAAAGATACACAAATTAATAAACTTGAAATTGAAACCTAATGCATAGCTAAATAAATAACTGAGATTTTCCCTCCTCCACAAAATATATCCGGCGGCATTTGTGATAAATTGCTACGCCAGCGTTGTCACTTATTTTATCACTTTTATCATTTACACCATTAAGCTACATAAACAATAAAAAACTGAAACAAATATCCTTACATTTATTTAATTAAGCAATCGTGAAGGGAACTGTTTATATAGTCTACAAGATTACAATATTTACAATTGACATGATGTTGAAGAGGCAGTAGTTTTTAGTTTTAACCAAAAATACTTTCAAACGCTTTTTAAATATAGTGTCGGTTCATTAAGCAGATTCTTCAATTTGACAGAAAATCATACGTACTTATTCATTTTCTCGTAAATGTTCAATAAATAACTAAAGCCCAAAATAGCTGTTTTTGGAATATAAATAATTGAGCAACAGACAAACCCGTATCACACTTACAATATGATCTGATGATTCAAAGTTATCGCATACAGGCTAACTGGCAGAGTTTACTTGTGTGAAGTTACTACGTAACATCCGAAGCCGGATCCGGTTTTTATGCTCAAACAAATGTACTTATTAACGATAATAAATACGAGTAAAAAGCAAGGAAATATCTAATTGTGGTGCGAGCGGAGCCATGTCCAGTCGCTAGCACGTAATTTAAGGAGCGCAAGCTTGATTAGGTTGTAGTTTCGACGCATCCCACCCGAGCAGCGCTCACTCCACATTTCGAGCCAACACCGCACGAGATCGTTTACAACCTGTTTACAAAACGGACTCGCCTTTTTTTAATGTTAACCTTATCTTCTTTTAGGAGTGCTCTCTGACAATTTTAAGTGCCTCGCGGAGAGGTCCGGCTCTTCTTTATACACCCCGGGACACCGCCGGTCACTGTTAATGGCCCATGTAAAATTATTAATAATTACCCCACGCTTGGAGATATGTTGATGTTTTTGGGAATTTAAGTCGTTAGGCACGAAATTTGGTGTCGTAACATAAGGCTATTTCGAGGTTCAGTGCTTGTTGGGTATGCGTTAGGCAGCAAGCAAGATGTACATTAACATTAATATCAATAAAAAGAGAAACGCGACCGTATAGGTGAAGCTTACAGTAAGCTTTGCACAAGCTGCTCCAAGTAGCACGTGCAAGTACTATCTAAGTCAGATTTGCATAGGTGATTTCGTTAATCTGGCTTTACATGACACGTTTTACTTGATCAAACCGGACTTTAAAAACTGCAGTAAAAAAATTTAGCCAGTCCATCAAGAAGTTTAGAATTTATTCTGAATCTATAGGCTATCCTAGAAATGCAAACTTATATATTATGAATCACTTTTTCGAGTGATTTTAAAAAAAGAAATCAATTCTAAGAATTTACATGCGCCGCGATCTAAAATTCCTATGGCCAAAGGATAGCTTCTAACGGTTCCTAAAACGTGATATTACATATTAAGATTTTATTCGTTAAATTTGCCCGTGTTAAAAATCCCACAGTTTCGCCGAGGCATCATTAAGCTTTTAAGTAGTACAATCTTAGTCGTTTCGTATTTTGAGCATGAAATGATGCGGGAATTTGACTGAATTATTCATCAAAGATAAACGATATTGAGCTCTAGTGGCATATTTTAAGGATTTTTAATTAACTATAAATAATAATAAATAATAAATATCCCTGGACATTATTCCACACAGCGCCATCTAGCCCCAAAGTAAGCTAATTAAAGCTTGTGTTATGGGATACTAGACAACGGATAAACATACTTAAATACATTTTCTTTTGTAAATACATACTTACTTATTATACATAGGAGACACCCAGACCAGTACAAACAGACATGTTCATGCACACAAATGTTTGTACTGTGCGGGGATCGAACCCGCGACCTCTGGTGTAGTAGCCAACTTCTTAACCATTACACCAAGTCGGTCGTCAAACTCTTCTCTAAGTAATGATAATTTTGAAGGGCGCCAAAGTTACGCCTTTTTGACAGCGTTCGGATCCACTACCTTTGAAATTTGAGAGAAGTCATTACAATCAATTTTGTATAATACTCGTATACTATGGCCCCTTCTGGTCAGGAGGTTGGGCGCTTGTAAGAATAACTGTATGGCGCAGAAGTACGTATTTAAATGTCTAAAATTATAAAACTTAACGTAAAATAACCTACGTTTATAATCCTTAAAATCTAAATACCTAATGGTTGTTTAACTGATATTTAAAATACCAAAAGTTTAAAATGTCAAATGGATATATTACTGAAGTTTTTTTGACCGAATTTTACAAGATGAAGACGAAAGACCGAAAATTAGAAGGTGGAATAGTTGTTTGGCCGTTTGTTTAAAATCACGAAACGACATCCTGAAAGACTAAATTCTACTTAAAAACCAAAGGTTAATACTCGTATACCTACTATCTATGTACGAGCTAGGATGACTAGGTATTTATTAGGTAGTTTATTAATCCTTATAATGCTTTTAAAACGAATTTGCATTCAACATTTTTAGGTTCACTCATTGTATACCTACTTACCTAAATAGCTTGTTTCTGTTTGAGTGGGAAACGCCCTAAAGTTGGTCCTAGCACTCGCCGGCTTCTGTCGCGGCACGCTAGCTTTGCTCGTGCGTTTCATGGTCGCAGTTCTAACCTAACCTAACCCAAATCTAGCCTACAGTAAGAAGGTATTATCTCGCATTCTACCAAAACACACAATAAAGTAAACATTTAAAACCATCAATTTTATCAATCTTCTTTTCCGCCCGCAGAACCTGATATATTACTTCGAACATATAGCTCGCAAGTGGGGCATTATTTCAGGTATTTTGATCATTTCGAATTTAAAAGGTTGGTATATCAAACTTTGGTGTTATAACTATATATATATAGGTGTTAGTCCAATCGGTATTTTAATCTAAGATATTTCGTAGGTAGGTAGTAGTTGCTTAGGTATATCAAAACATTAGGTACATAGATTTTAGGAACTTTTAACGTAGGCTAATTTACGTTAGGTTTTTTATTTTTAGAAATTGAAATACGTATACCTATGGCGCAGGATATAAAATTAAAGATTGTATTTTGTTTGTGACAGATTTGGGTCAGCCAGCCCCCTCTGAAATTATAAATTAATTTAGATTAAATTCAAAGTAAGTAGTAAGTCTTCTGCAGTTAAAATGCAACCGCATTTATTTTCTAGGTACACAGGAACTTCATTGTTGCTTTAAGAATCTTTTAACCATAATATAATTTCAACAAACCCGGATCCAGTATCGGTAGACCCTTAACCTGTCTTACAATTGTTTTGTCTCTTTCATTCCAATAGCTGTCGTAATTTACGAGTAGTAACAGAACAGTGCGCTACCTTATGAGGGTTAAAAATCATGTAGTAAGGACTCCGTGCTGCCTACATTTCAATTGACGCCTTTTTAAGAAGCCAATAGTATCGTATCAACGTACAACATCTACACAATTGAAGGCCGGCCGGGCCGCCATATTGCGATCTGTCACTGCCCATGACAGTCGCGAGACACAGAAGGATTCGAAAGTGTCAAAGTGCTTCACCCTCTATTGTCACCACGAGGAGTCCTTACTTTTTTACTCGTCCGTGACTAGACGTTTGATTTTAAACTCGTTGCCGTGGCGCGCCGATTGCAAACGGTTTCCAAAAATCTGAATTATGTTGGTTTACCTCGCTTCCTTCCAACAGTGACTTCGCACCGAGCCCTTTGCCATTTGGCCTGTATTGTTCATTGTGATTTACATGCCGCCGACGATCGGAAACGAGGTGACATTGGTACCCGCTTCGTATGCTTAATGGTCTAATGATTTATAATATTCAGTCTTTTTAAAACATATTTCAAGGGTTTCATCTAGTATACTTATCATATCTTACAAAGGTTTTTGACAGCGTTTTTCATCATCGGAGAGTAGGCCGCTAAAAACTCATTATCTTATCTGTTAACGCCTAGTCCGCTACTCTACTTCCCAATTCTAAATCATCACTCAAAATTGAGCGTATAGCTTTTCATTTCAACTTCCATATTTCGGGACAGCACAGTTTAAAGATGTTAACTTTGAGACTTGAGTTATTTCGGAGGCTAAAAAGGTATTCAAGTGAATTTCGGATTTTGGTAATACAGTGGAAGTTTTAACGGTTTGTTGCAAAATCACGCGAACCGAATAAAGAATTAGCTACACATCGTTTGAGTAAAATATTTAGCATTTGCGCCGCATTCTTGGCGCTTGTTTTTACGATATTTCGTATAGACGAGGACTGGAGGTCTACTCTCGCTAATCGGAAGACGATGTATCGTTACTTGCAGTTTAAAATTCATCTTGACATTTCGGTATTCTAAGAATCACATTTTGATAAACAAAATGAATGAAAGTTATTTACATCAAACTAGTTTTTATTGGCTTTTATCGCCTTTCAGAGCATCACGAAACTTCGTGAATGTTGCGTAGGAGTAGACACCCGAATGTTCAATTTTCGACGATTAACATGCAATGCAGG
The DNA here is from genome assembly GCA_947369235.1 of Udea olivalis. Lineage (NCBI taxonomy): Eukaryota > Metazoa > Arthropoda > Insecta > Lepidoptera > Crambidae > Udea > Udea olivalis. The sequence continues at coordinate 30,853,989 of OX376340.1, forward strand.
ACTTTTACATTACATTTTAGTTTTACGAGTAGCATTTCGTAAAATACCAGCAAAGTTCGTCAATAACAAAACTGAATACAAGTAAGACTTCGAAAATATGCTCAGATAATTTTAGTAGGTAAGTGACTTCAGTTTTTTTTTAGAACCTGAACTGCCTATGTAAGCCTTATTGTAACTAATTGTAAGTAAAATAGTGTGCAACTAAATTAAATGTCTACTTTTACTATCCTTTCATAAGTTTTCGTCATTAATATAGAGTAATCCATGATAGATATAATTTAGAAATATTCCAAAATTTAAGGGGCGGTGGTTCACAAAACACGTTTTTAGACGTAAACTGTGAAATTAAAATCAAATTATTATTTACTGATATTGTTGAGGGGATAATACAGGGAATACATCAGGTGGAACAAGATTTGATAAGGTTGGCTCGATAGAATAAAATCACAAAGTTTCCTCTTTTCGTGACATTTTGTCTCCTATTTTTGGTTTTATTCCTAAAATAATTGAACTGATAATATGGGTCCTTTACCAAACAAATTAAAAGATAACTGGAGGGATTACATCCGATGTTTTTTTATACATCTATTTATTTATTAAGTAATCGTTTGTTTTAGTGATTTTCGGTCCGCGTGGCGCTCACCAGTTTCCTTCGGGAAATGTTGTGAAGAACCACCTCGCCTTAACGAGTAACTCTCTGAAAATCCATACGAAAGAATTATTATTCTTTCAGTTGGTATCGCCGAATCATGTTCGTGCCTTTGTACTTACTTGGTAGTCATTCTCAATAGGTAAGTAGGTATATTTAGTCGACACGAACAGACGGCAGTGTTAGGGCGCCCGTTGACGGACACAACGAATGAACGCATGAATTCACAACTCTATAAGTATTTTAATTGTTAGTGAATAAAAACGGTAGGAGTTTAAATTACATTGATACAGCAAGATAATAGAAGGACTTAGGCAGTACCTACGAGTACTTTGTTATTTTCGGTATCCAAAATAGTAACAATATTATGGCCAAGTCAAAAATTGCTGGAGGTATTGTCAAAAACGTGAAGAGTACTTTAATCTTACCATAGTACGTTTTATATTGGTTAAATATTATCAAATGAAAAGATTTGTTTGAATAATATCATTATTCATTTGATGAATAAATCACCCTCTAAAATGTGAGGATTGTTTGCAGGTATCATTATTAGTTTGATCAATATATCACTGTCCCCGAAATGAAGGTAATTTTCAGTTCTTCCTAAATAAAAACTACATCGGAGTTCGAACTGCGCGCGCGCAAGGCTGCCCTAACAGCAGCGGTCCACATAACCACGATAATTAGTTTTCGGCTCTCAGCCAGTCACGAGTCCGACATTCCGCCGGCGAACTGTCGACTCATCTCAACGCTTATCTCAAGATACAGGTGTTTTTATACACAATTTCTATACAAATCGCCTCGCAAACTCAAGACGCTTAACGATCATTTCAACTTACAGTTCCGTTAACAGGTATTCTCAGATAACACACGGTGCAACAAACGAAATCGCCAATTCTTCGATTCGTCACGAATTTTTGTGAGTTATTAAGATAGAATGATGGAATACGAAAAGCAAAATGCATGGAATAGATAAAGATAAACATTTTTTATTGAGTACATTTGCATTTATTTTTAAAGGAAGTGTCACTTTTATTTATAACTCCAAGGACGAGTCTTGAAACTAGAACGTCATATTATCACACACTTCTAATACCCTAAAATTATGAGAACCGTGTACCAAACCAAACATTCTGCTGTTGAGAGTTTTCTCTGTAATCAATAACCAAATAATGTTTTACTGCTATATAAAACCCATATCGACTGCCACTTTCACAGAATTCACTAACTTGATTATCAGGTCATCTTTATCTAGCGGAGTTAATGGCCAAAGTTTTTCTAAAGGTATCATATCGTAACCTTGAAATTTATCCTGAAACGTCAACCCAACATCGCATCTTTCACTACCCAGAAGAGGTATACTCGATAACGAAGCTAGCAGACCAAATCTGCCATATTTTTTTAACTCCATATTTAAATCTTCTCTAGAAAATATTTCATTGGCATTCAAGCCCATATCCGATAGGTAATAACTTATAAAACTGTAATATACGTCCACTGCTTCTTTGAATTTTGCCGGACACAAATCGTTGCAAAGCGAAAGATAATAAGTTAAATCTGTCACCGGTGATGCACATCGAAACAATTGAAAATCAATGGCCACAACTCTTTCTTTAGAAGTCATAAAATTAGGTAACCATGCATCTCCGTGATTAAAAACTGCGTGATCTCCATTATAAGAGACTAAATCTATTAACTGACCAAATACATCACTCTCTACGAATTCCAAGAATTTCTTATAATAAACACTGTTTTCAGATTCGTATTTTTTAAGTGCTGCCTTATCAATTTGTATTGCGTTTTGGAGATATTTTGCGTACCAATTGCGGTTGTCATCACTGTAGTAAATCTCATTTAGTTTCTTTGCTGATTCAGAGAATATTTCAGGCTTGTTCATCCTTAGGGCCATTGAAACAGCATGTAGATGAGCCAATACGCGCAAAGTCAAATCTCTTTCCTTTTTGTTCGGTGCAGCAATAGCTTCAAAAGCATTTTCTGATAAATCTTCCATTAGCAAATAATCATCATCATTGCCCAAATGGTATGAATAGCAAATAGGGACATTACACTGTATGTTTTCTTTTGCTTTCAGTGTCTTTTGCAGCTCCTTTAATAATGGAAGGATTACCGAGAAAAATAAAATTTCTCTTTCAAAAAACTTGGAACACTGTAAAGTTTTTCGTAGTAGGAGATCTCCAACTAATCCTTTGGCTATGAATGAAGTTTTGTGACTTGAGCCGGTCACGCTGATCCTGTACACCGCACTGATCAGGCCTTCGCCCGCTGGGGCAGCCTTCGTGATAGCAATGGTACCTACATTATCATCACTATTTGTTTTAACTTTAAAACTTCTGTTAATAACGTCCAAAGTCAACTGCTTCGAAATATCACTAAGTGTTAACTGCACCATGTTCGCTGATGTAATAGCTGCCGAGAGTTATCTTTCATTTAAATACTACTCGATTCGCCATAAATATTCCTAGAAATATCTTTTATCTGTGACACATGAGCAAATAATACACTTAATAAGATATTTTAGTAAATATTTGCCATCATAGGGTAATGAGTTTCAAACAAATAATATGTTTTAACCTTTCCTGTCTATGAAATAATTTTAATAATTGACTTCTACAAGGTATAAAAAAAAGAAGTAAATTAATGTTAATAGGCAATACTTTTGCAAACAATCTAGATAAGAATGCGAATTTCTACGCCAGAATCACGCCATTTAGAGTGAATTATTCACAGGCCATACTTTATACACTGAACTATGATTTACAACCAGCAAGCGATCCCCAAAGGCGGGAGCGAATAGTAGATTTAGTGCCTATGTAGGAACGCGAGGCTCGGGGTGGCCGTCGTGACCGGCGGACCGACGCCGCACGAAGCGCCGGCAGCGGTGCGTATGCACACCCTCCTAATGTCCTAGTACAACTGAAACCAAATGTATTAAGTATAGAGACAAAAGTATGCTATATAATATAATCTCATCTTTCTAGGTTGATGAGAAACTATTCAAAAACTGAGTGTGAAGGCCGGTTCAGACAAAGGATGTCACATTTTATGACAGAGATGATATTCACCAATTATAAGCTAATAGGAAACAAATTGGAATATTAATGAGAGCTTATTTAAACCATTATGAAGAGTGAAAGACAGGTTTATTTTCTTGAAATAAGACGTTTTAAACATAAATTTGTTTCAGAAAAACCATTGGTTAAGCCAAAACATGTTTACGTTAAAGATATTATTGCCAGAGTGAATTTTGTTACGCCTAAACTGGAGGTACGTTTTAAGAATCTTTTATAGTTTAAATGTCAAACTGTAGCAAACTGTTACTTACTGTGTTCCTGTCACTCAAGTTTGGTGCAATAGGCATATGCCTAACCTACATACTACAAGATATAAATATTGGTATTTGGATTTCCTTCAGTGGCTGGTTAGAATACCTCAAAGGGAGTTATTTGAATATGGGCGCAAAATATCAAATCGTTTTGCAAATACGCTACTGTTTCATGGCGGAATGGTTGCTTCTTTGGTTGTGCCAGGAATGTAATGGCGTCTCGCAATTACCTACGGACTGCAACAAGCAATTTGCATAGTGGTAAGATTCTCTAAGCCACTATATTTAGCATGCTTCGTACCATTCAACTTTACTCAACTTAAGTTAATCTTGAACTCTAATAACAATATACAAAGTTTGCTGTTACTTATGGACTCACGCACACCCTGCACATTTAAGATTATGTATGAGTTAATTCTTTAAACTGTAACTGGCAATAACGCACCTTCTAGGCTGGATATTCACAGACGAAATAGCTCGCTAGCGAGTTTAGGAAATTAACTTGACTAGATATAATAAGCGATTGTAATAAGGCCCGATGTGAAGTGCAGATAAGTGTTATTTTCATCATTAGTTCTATTATATTTATCATATAGTCATTTAACTACCCTCATTTTAACTATCGAAAACAGAAACGTTCCTCTTTCAACACATAAAAGAAAAATCTTGAAAATACGAGATACGTGTTTAAAAATACACAGTTATGCCATAACAAAAAAATAATCATGTTTATCATCATTGAACGTAATAACGAAATAAAATATTTACCCCCGACTGCAGTTTATCTATTATCTATATTTACCAATAACATCTCGAGGCTCGAAGCCTCTGCAAACAATTAGTTTGATTCCTTTCCAAATAAGATAAAACTATTTATAACTTGTAGTACCTCAGCCTGTGTCAATATACTTCACGCCAGAATGTCACGCAATGTATACTTGAAAATAAAACCTTTTTTTAATCACAAGCGAATCTTGGAAGAGTGTTTTTTGATCTTTGAAGAAATTATGATCTCATGTGGTAATAGAACAAATTAAAGAATAAAAAAAAAGTTGATGAAATCACGAAGGTAAACCCACTTAAATCTGATCTACATAGCAAAATTTTGTATTCATGTCGGCTTAGCCATTTTAACTTTATCTCCATAAGGTGAGGTGGAAAAACCTTGAGCCGTCGACATAAGACTTTTTATCCAAATAACGAATAATAGGGCTCCAGGGTACATAGTGATACACCGCCTCTTTGTTGCTATGTGCTCGATGGTTGCAAAACTACGCCAAGATTATAGGAACAAAGCATTTTTGCTGGCGATCATCCTTTGTCCTGCAAATAGTGTAGCACGTAATTGTGTTTTATCGATAAGCCAATACTTGTATAACTTTGTTTTTGATACAAAAAATATTTCGGCAGCATTAAGAACATCAGCTTTGTTCTATGTTATCAAAGTTTTCGAGTCTTGTTGTTATTGTTAAAAGAATTGGGGGTCCTGAGGACAATCCCAGTTCGGGCAAAGTGTATTATCGCATTTTTCGGAACATAGCTCGGGTTCGTGATCACTAACCCGCATTTGGCAAGCTTGGTGATTGAGCCAATACCCATCAATTGCAGCTATGACTTGAATTCAATCGTGAAGGTCCTTGCCAAGAAGTGGAACATTTAGGTTAATTACTAAAATTGCTACGATGAAAGCAATGGAATAGAAATGAAATAATATTAGGGACTCGGCCAAATACAGATATTTTAGGGTCGGATTAGTGGGAACACTGTGGATGTGTGGTGGGAAACCAAACAAGAACGATGCATATGGTATTGTTTTAATTCTAAAGCATATTAAGTGAGACTGGTAGGAACTAAATAATACAAATATCACAATAAAATATGAAATTATTTATCAATTTAATTATTGGAATTCTAAAATTATTTTCAAGCTTATGCACACAAATAACGTAGCCATACATCATAATCGAACTTTATCAAATTAAATTTAGAAAAGTCAGTTTTACGGTACCATCACCAAAGGTATCGCGTCATAAAAACATCGATAAACAGAGCTTTTTCAGCACACACGTCGCGTCCTTATCGCTGTGTTTATCGTGATTACGTGCTGTAAGGGAGCGCAGTAAAATAATTCGACATTAACCACTACTTGTCTGGATTACCGCCAATCCGAGTATGCAGTAATAGGCGCAGTGCTGGTCTGGACGAAGAAAAGTCTACTAAAGGAACTGTACTTGTACTTTACATCAACATGATGAAATTTAAGCATAATATTGCTGAGCTCTACTTAACCAATAAAAACGGGTTAGCCACCCATCTGCTTAGAAAGTCGAATTATGCTACAGTCAAATCTCATGTTAAACTTAAAATGGTGGTAGAAATCACCTAATTACGGATTAACAGACTAGTGTATCGGGAACTCAGGGATCAAATAAAGTATTTAGGTATTTAAAAGCGTTTTAAACATACTTATAGCATCGATAATAAGCAAGTAACATTAGATTGTAGACATGTAGGTAGTAGGAATTAATAAGTCCATTTTGTTTAAATCTCGTTTAAAAATATCAGTAGCTTTTTAGCTCCTGACATCGCCATAAAACGAATATTTTCAATTCGTATAAAAGTCAAATAAATCTTAATATTATAAGCTTATAGGCTGAAATATAATAATATGCTTACACAAAATGTGATTCTGCGAATAGTGGAAGACGGTTGTTTCTAAAAAGACCTGCGACAAATAAATTTGAGCGCCGAGAGCCTTAAAACGAACCACACTTCTTTGTTATCATTACTCACATAACAGAACAAATACATTATTTTATCAATAACAAACAAGTATAGTACCTTATGAACACTTCAAAATGGCGACATTTCACTCATGTCACATATTATACAAATACATGTGAACCCAGCTGTGACTAAGACCACATAGGATATTTACAGGAAATCGGTTCTTATGCAGATAAATTAAATAAACAAGATTTTTTGCGAACCATAAAGCAATTTACATAAATAACGACAAACACATTTCCTCTTGCGTTCGCGGATGCACTGGGTACGAAACAGTCACTTAATAGCTGATCAGATTACTCATTACATTTCGTAATATTAGCAAGAATAGCCTACGCTTAATTATAAGGCACAACATTATTAAGTAATGTTTTGCGACATAAGAATATAAATTATCGGATTAGTTCACAAAAAAGCTGTTCGAACACATTTTTAATAATCAATACTTCCTGCCACTGGTGTTCCCGCTATTTAATTAGTAACAAACTGCTTAACAAGCAATAAAACATGCAGATTATTGAAAAGAATAACAATAAAAAGGTCGGCCGGGAATCGGAGTCGTGGATATTACCTGCGCAGGAGTTTTTTTTTAGGATCGAGCGAAGGCGAAGCGTCCGAAATATAAAAGCCTGTTGTAGACACGAGTAAGACAAAAGCGGACCATGTTGTAGTTTTATTTTGATTATAATCGTCCATTTTCTTAGTCCGGCGATGTAGCCAGCGCGGTTTTTTATTGAGAAGAGTTATAGCCGGTCTGCGGCGCGTCGATCATCGCTGTATCCAATTCGGTGACAAGATTTGCACTTTTTTGTCCACGTCAAATTGTGCCAGCTACAAACACTGAGTTTACTCAGATAACTCAAGCTAGCTGCTTATGACTATAAGTAACTTCAAATGCATGTGTGTTATGAACTATCGATCGGAGACTACTTTTAATGTTCACCTGCCCAATGGAATGTAAACTTAGATAAGTTGTAGAAATGACACAAGCAAGCACATAGCAACTTACCGCATTGTACAATATCCATATTAAAAGCAGCAATTATGACGTTTCCATCATCCATTAAACATCATTACAGCTTGTGTTCCTTTATGCAATAACAACATAATAATCAATAAAAGGTTATTAATGTATCGATAGCTTAACAAGTTCTCTTGTTATGTTGTAATTAGTCAGCCTTTAGCGTTTAGTAAAACACCTTGAACACAAGGTGGTTTAGAAAAAAGAAGAGCGGTCTGAAGATTCAGGTCTGCTCCCACACCGGCTCGGGATGGGATGTTCGCGAAGCAAAAAACCTCCTTTTGTGCGGCCGTGTGAATATATTCGGCCCTTTGTGGTCCTCGCCTGGAGTGCATCAGGCAGATCATTATTGCAGGCGTACGCCTTTATCTTTGACGTGGATCAGCGTCTGAGATGATTGGTGGGGGGTTGGCATGGAACGTATTAGATAACATTTATTGCCCTTGTCAGACCAAACTCAAATATGAAGGGCGACAAGCTCCACACAAAAGTAGTATGTACTAGTAGCAGTAATAATAATGTCTTGAAGACTATTAGCATGTGCATGCCGTAAGAAGTCATAGTGATGTTGCTGGACCTTTTTAACCAAGGATTTGGATGCCCAAGAGGTATCTAGAAATTCAGATTGATGGGAACAGCAATATTTACCAGTACGTGTCAAAATGTAAGATCTTAGGGAGATACATCAAAGCGCAGACGTCGTGTTCGTGCAAAAACATGGCGGTAAAATGATTATTTGTCAAGCATCGTTTCATATGGTAATTAGTGCTCCTTTTCAATATTTTGAAAAGCCGAACTGTATAATCAGGATGGCTCTGCCGAGGCCGCTCTTTAAGACGCCATGCCACAAATGTTTCGCATTACCATGAGAATTGTAGCCTCGAGTCTCATGCAACTGGATGCATATCTTCACAGAAATGCATTCCTAACGATCCCGGCATTACAATGTCTGAACCTTTGGAAACTTCGAGATAACACTAATTTTAGACATACCATCCTTTGTTGTGCGGCAATTTTGTGTGTTTTGTCCCAATGCACTCACGATGAAATACAAACAGAAAACTTTGTAGTTTTACTAGCAATTATCCTAGTTACGTTATTCGTAAAAAGTCGTTCTCTGTAGTTATATTTGACGTGAACATTGCAGCAGTTTGAGCCACTTCAACTGAATATCTACCCCATGAGTCCATCCTGTTCCTACAACTTCCAAAGATGCCAATGAGCGATACCGCCACTAATCAATCGTCTAATAATCGTGAATATTTAAATTACTAGCCTAACAGATTTATTAAAAATGCGAATGATAAGATCCTATAATTATATCCCCTAAACATAGATCCCGAGACAAAGGAGCGGTCGGAATTCGAATCCTCTGATAGGTACCTGGATTTATGATCGATAGATATCGATAAATTTAATAGCTCGAATGACTTATTGATATGATTAAAACTAGCAGTCGGGGGTGGCAGATACCCCTCTGATTTCTGACCATTTTGGACGATCCAATGCATGCTTTATTTTTGAACCAGCTTCGCTTGATATTATCACATAACGCCAAACAAGTATGGTGCTTATCCCAAAGCCTCAAGTTATGATTTCAGAAATCGATACGAAGGTTGTATATCACTGAGTCGAAATCCAACCCCGGCACAGTGGGGTTCACGGAGATGCCCAAGAATGCGTTTTTTATTACGAACATTTATAATACACCGCAATTATTAACAGTTTCTACGTTTAGTATTAACGATCAGTAACATAATTTTTAATGTCTCTAGGTGGCGGCGTTGTTTGTAGCCTTCAGAATTTGATTCGTTTCTTTTCTAAGAAACAACAGACTAACAGCACGACTGTCTTTAAAGTTTGGTCTCAGAATTTGATTGCCTTAAGAATTAATAAAAATGATTGATAAATGATGAAATGATTGTGAATATTTATTTATTTAACATGTGCTTGTAAATAATAACTCAGTAAAACCGTGAACATTCACTTATTGTTTTCTTAGGGCAAACGTAGTCAATTCGTGCTATGTGGCCTAGTAAATGTTCTGTGAATCTTATGACATTCATACGAGGCAACTGATATAGTAATACTCCTATGAGTGTAAAAAACAGTTTTTCTTAAACATGCTCGGAAATATTGTCATTACTTTTGAATAAAGAACACGCGAAGTATCATATTTACGTAGACTGAAAACCCAAAATCACTTCCCGGCGCGTTCTTTGAATTTCAAACGAAGATGTTGTATGAAACGGTGTGCAGTTTAAATTTAGAACTCTTTCATCTATCGTACACATTGCGTTATCGTGGCTGTATAGCCACAGATGCGTTTACCTTTCGGCACAAATTGTAAAATAAAAAAAAAAACAAATTGGCGGTAAAGCGGAGTTGTTATTTTGTTAATAATATTAATTAAATTTATTATGTAAAAGGCCCTTTTTATTTCCTTGCATTTTTTTAAGAAAAGCACTATATATGCCTCGGCCGAAATGGCAATTGCCTGTCTCGTATCATTGAAGTCCTCGCCTGCGGCTCGGCCTTCAAACTCATACTCGACCTGCAATTGCCTATTTCGCTGCCTTTTAAATAATGTACTATTGTTAAAGATGCACTCAATTGAAAATATGTCTCTTAAGGATACCATATGGCAACTTTGGCAAACGTATCGCTATCTTAGGCCCGTATTCTAGAATCATACTCAAGCGTTGATCTGTACTTGAGTAGAGATTTGAAAACGTCAGTTCATACAAAAACGTCACTCAGATCTATACTCAAGTACAGATTTTGTTTCAGAATACGGGCCTTAATACTCACATTACTATTATCATTAGTGAATTGGCGTAGATAGTTTGTGTTCGCTGATTATTGAAGAACATTTACTGTTTAAACTATTGCAATATGACGTTAGCGCGCGGCAATCACTAAACAAGTGTACCTCTAATAACAGTATTTATTTTTTAATAAGATACGATAAATATAATACAAGTCTCGCTAGGAATGTTGTCAGGTAATTAAATCACACTGTGCTATAGAAGCCGTGTGAGGACGTAAGTTGCTTATAGTAAAAGATTCATCGCCAAGTAGTACCAATTTTGTGAATACTGACCACTTCTGGAAATATTTCCATACATATCGTATACTTGCTTCAACTTTTATTATGATTGGTAGTCTGGAAATCAATCAACTTTCCTCCCATAGTAATTTTATGCAATTTCTTAATGCACGTTTTTCAAAAAGACCGCGAGGCATTCTCGCGTACGGACAGGAATGCCATCACTAAAAGTAGGTAATACGAGATTAAATCGACTATTATTGCTTTCTATTCCTGCCTTCTTAGAAAAGCTATATGATTCAAAGGTATGCCGGTAATTAAAACCTCAACCATAGTTGCTCGAATAAATTTACACTGTGTGCCTAAATACCTCAAATAAGCTACGAGTACTACTTTTAATAACAGTAAAACTCTTGTACATGCTATTTACAACGCAACTTGAAGCTTTTGTCTTCAAACGGTTGTTCGATTGTTTTACGACCAACAAAATGACAGTGTCGCCACTTCGCAGGCTGCATAAGGCAGACGGTGGACTCGACACGGGCGGTGGCGGGAAATCCGGGTATATAGCTTTTAAGTTGGGGTGCTAAGGTTGAGAATTGTTTGGTGATCCAGGTGGTACCTGCTGCAACAATAGGACAAATCAAAAGTCCATTGTAGTAGTACAATGCAGTCAAGTGGTTCAGGAGGCTTTGTCTCGCCGCACTCGGCCTGACGCCAGCGTGCCGTTGCGGGATTACGAACAGATCGCCACTCATTTTCGAAAAAAAGATATAAATCTTCAAGATACGAGTATTTTGAAGAGCTTTTAGAATGCTTCCAGAGTGACCAATGCTTTGCCTTACTTGTTTATGAGCTGATATATCATTTTGTTTATTCTCAATTTCTGCGTAGTCAGTTAGTTTGGGGAAGCTTCAAGTTATTTTATAGATAGTTGTTAATTCGTTACTAGATTCTGAATAAATAAGACTTAATTTTCACAAATCTTTTGAAAGCATACTACTTGTTTTGTTTTGACTACAATGAACCTAACGTCAAAAGAGTATAGATCTATTAAATACTACAGTGATTGTGATTTTGTGCAATAAGAAGTAGGTATATATTTATAATACCGTTAATAATGTTCGCACAGGCACACACAGACGGCTTCCACGCGGTATTTCGCAAGAAAGTCGCATCATTGATGAGGAGGGTACGGGGGAGCCACAACAGCATCCTGAAGGTTGTCGCTGAGGACCTCAGAGCACCTGTGCTGAGACATTTCAACCGGGTGATGGTCAAATAGGTCTATTTCGGTCTAGGGCCGAGTGTCTCATTTTTTATTGGTCGTATTTGTATTGATTAGTAGCTATTAAGTTCTAACATTAGTTTTTAAGTAATCTGTATTACTAACCCATGGATCTTGACATCTTAATAAAAAAAATTGAATTGAATTGAATTATCTGATTTTTAATATCTAATGTTGGACGTAAATTAAAATGTGGAAATAGACTACATTGATTAAAATTTAATCAGTACATCAACATTGTTAGCTTAATCACTATTCCTTCGTTCTCGCAAAGTCAACCGATCCGAACCGAACCGATTGGAAGAGACAAAACAGATGTTTAGACAAAACACAATAATGAATAAAACGACTTACGATAAAATGAGTACGCAGAAATTAAAATAAACATGAATGTGCGACTCGACATTGTTAAGCTGAAAGAAACATCGGAACGATTATCGGTTAATTGTTATTCGAATAATCCATGGCCACCCAAAAAATGTCGACTACTAAATAATTAGGTAGTTCCCCCCTCGAGGAGCGATTGCACTCGGAATACTAATAAGGCCTTATTCTTGCTCTGTTTTGAGCATTGACATAAATACATGTAGCTAATTCACGAGCGTGTCAAAAGGCAGCACTTCCTTTTTAAGACGCTAGTGCTGCTTCATTTATTCTAGACTCTACCGTTAAGGCAACAGATGCCATAATCAAGTAGATTTACATATATTATCATCCCTCTTTCTATAACTAGATTATAATTAATTGGAGAAATGAAGAAGCCCCAGTCGGTCCCCACTAGTAAGGATTGCGTCTTTCACAAGGATTCGTGCAATATTATGAGCCTGATGGAGCTCTGCACTTTTGGGGACCTCCAGCGTGTTGGTGACTTGGACTGTCCATCTTTTTGGGCTTCGCCACCTTCCAGCATGCTAACCACGAGCAACTTCTCTAAGTCATCTGCTTCGAACCGTGGAATGTGTCTAACCGATGAGAGGCGAGAAGTGTAGAATACCCATCAATAAAACGCTTCCGTGACGTCACGTTACCGTATATAATGTCACGCGGCCCTCAACAGAGGGAGGGACTTGCGTTATGTATTTTGATTTAAGTCAGCGGTTTTTGCGTTTGTTTAAGCTGAATTAGGGACAGTAAGAACTTGTTCGGGTGTATCGGCGTCTCGTTTCAAACATAACGGCTTCTCAACCGATTAATTCGTTCAGTTGTTCGCCTGTTTTGGATTGGACTAAATGGTACTCACCTAATTTTACTGAGCTGGATCACCGGTTATTAATTCAGACAGCCAATCATAGGTCAAGTCGTGTTATTTTTACTGAAAATGGCAAAATAAGTGTAAATTAATTTCTACAACACACAAAATAAACGATAAAATTCACAATCCCATACTTATTTAAATTAAATAAATCTAAAAAGGCTTCCACTATGTATGCTACATTCATGTAGCACCACGAAACCAGATGATAGCTCTTAGTGTTCGTGCACATAAGGCTGAAACAATTGAAATAGACGAAAAAACCTAGCAAAAACTCAGTAGCAATTTACTTTAGTAGATATAAAGGTATGATTACGAAACCTATTGCAAACTGCAGACCACAGACCGCAGTACTTGGTTTGTATGAATATCTCCACTTGCGGCGGCAGCCGATGCCATACAAGAGATGCTGGAAGACAGCTTGACCGCTTAGAGAATACGCTTAAAAGTGATAAGACCGCCTAAATACATTTTTTTGTCCAAAATAAGCTGTGCCGGTTATGTTTATAGCTACCCTTACAAGCACGCCAAGGCAGTGTCACCAAATGAGTTTATAAACGGGACAGAGACAAAGCTTCATACAATGGGCAGTGGCAGGTACACTAATACGCGTGTGTGCGTAAGCCATAGCTTGAACACTGGCCGAGCCGGTATAAACCAGTTTCTCTCCGTACGCGACGAGGTTGCCAGTGTTCACTTACACGCACACGTGTAGGGCCTACCTGTCGAAGCGCCGGTGTTGAAACTAATAAATAATAAATATCCGGGACAAATCACAGCAAGATCATCTGACCCCAAACGAAGCAGAGCTTGTACAGTCGCCATCAGATATATCTTAGCAGATAGGGTGCCCACAAACTTCTGGACTATTCAAAAGCCCATTAGTTATTTACACTACAAGCTACCAATAATATCTGAACATTCACTACATCATTATAATCTGAGCAGCTGGTCAAACCTTTTTATACGTACGAATAACCAAAAGTACCTGAACATTAACTGTTCGAATTTGAAAGTGTATCCTTCATTTATACTATATAAAAAGGAAAAAAAATATTGTTTGTTTATTTGTATCAAATAGGTTCTGAAATCACTGGACCGATTTTAAAAACTCTTTCACCATAATAAAGCTACATTCTATGCGAGTGGCCTAAATATTGGGCTATATTTTAACGAGAGAAATAGTCCAACACGGGTGAAGCCGCTGACCGACAGCTAGTGTTTACGGGACCAATTGCTAAAATTATTATAGCATAAAACTTTATTATACTTTATTTTTGTTACTGATATATTTGTACAATAAAGAATATCTTATCTTATAAACAAGTAACACGGGAAAATATTTTACTGAGAGAAAATCGTTTTATATTTACATTATGCTTAGTGTTCGTCTGCGTACACGACATTTTAGGTATTCAGATAGTTTTGGTTATTTGTTATTCGATTTCGATTCGATTTATATTCACAAAGGTCATGCAGCCTGTTATGAAACTGTTACGGTCATGTGGTTTTTTGTCATCGAAATATTCAGGTGACCTGTTTCTTAGTGGGGATACCTACCATGAGTGTTTAAAAGATATTGAGTCCACAAGAATGTTATTGGAAGCATTAGGTTTTATTATGACGGAAAGGTGTCAAATACCTTCAAAATCATACAAATATTAATAATGTTATTATTTCCTCATTTCTACAACATTTTGGTTTACAGGCTTAAATTTAAACAGAACTCAGTAAGAGAGGCTAAATCCATGATCTTCAAAGCTTTGCTTCTATGGCCGTATTCGGAAGTCGAGACTTCGATTAAAGTTTAAAAATAAATGAGCAAATGCACACTCCAACACACACCCACTATCGCACACACATACACACACTCACCCATTCACACACACATTATTAACTGTAGAGAAACCTGATTTTGTTCACCTTTTTATTCTTTTCTTTTTCAATTTTGTTAATTATCTTTTATATGCAATGTACTGTACCGAACTACTTTATGTAAATCGTAATTTGTCCCCTACAGGACAGGCAATGCGCCTAGTGAGGGGGCCAGTTAATCATGTAAAATAAATAATTTGGTAATAAAACATTTTTATTTATTAATTTTTATTTATTATTGTTCAGATATTATTGGTAGGTTTTAGTGTTAAGAACTTATGGACATTTTAAATAGTTCAGAAGTATTTGGTCACCCTGTCTGCTACAATATATCTGATGGTGACTGTACTATGGGTGTCAAGAGACTAATAAACATACTTAAATATTTCTAAATACTCACATACTTATATAGATAATAACACCCAGCCACACAACAAACACAAATGTTCGTCACATGAATGTTTGTCATGGGTGGGGATCGAACTCACGCAGGATCGCTACCATTGCACCAACAGCTTCCGTTTCGTTTATACTTGTACCTACGGCAAAAATACATTCTATTTTATTACTTTTATATTGTTACGCCTTTAAATGTAGTTTAACGTGCATCTTTATTAGTGTGTTCCGTCAACTTAACGTATCGTAGGTGTACGAGTCAGCATAATGTACCAATAAACTTTATTAGCATCAAGCAATAATGATCTTTACTTCTATAAAACAGGAATGATTTTGCTAATACAAAACTACGTAGGACAACGATATTTAAATAGCTGTTGACGAAGATGATTTGCGAAGTCATTTGATTTGTTCCATGTTGTAGAGGTGACTAATAAAACTGAAGACTTTATGCTATGATGAGTGGGTGTTGTGGACTTAAGCAATGAGGCTTGAAACGGAGTGGGACCCAGGACCCGTGGCGTTATTCACTATTGGCAATTTCGAAAAATTGGTTATTTTGACTTTTATTATGGCTATTTAGCGATAAATACTACACCACCATGAGCTGTCAGGTTTCAATAGCAAGTGCCTAGAAATTCAGTCTCATTACAGATCAAGGAATCGAGAAGCCTAATAAGAGTGCCCCCACACTAGCGTTCTTTGAGCGTCAGCGCCAGCGCGACGCTGACGCGACGGCGACGCAATGCTAGCGCAGCGGCGCGGTTCAACTCGGGCGCTTGCGTCGGGATTACGCGACGCCAGCGCAGCGCAATCCCGACGCTCGGCGCGAGTATTTTTGTCACCAGTACAATGAACAACGCAAATGCTATTGCCGTTAGCGTACCTACATTTTACCATTTCACGTACTTTTTTAACTTCACATCTCCTCCTCCTTGCATCGGTATCCTCATCACTGAGGGTCGTGGTCATTCGATCGGAGCAATCCTTGTCGCACGATGCGACGCCAGTTGTTGCTGTCTGCGGCTATATGTATGGCATCGTATACTGTGGTGTTGAGTGTGGAGCGGACTTGGTCGGTCCACCGTGTCAGGCATCTGCCTCTTGGTCGTTTTCCGCCGATTTTGCCAGTGAATATCAGTTTTTCTAAGTTGTCGCTGTCTTTCCTGGCAATGTGACCAAAGTATTCGAGGATCCTACGTGTGCAGATGGTGGAAAGTCGCGTTTTTATCTTAAGCTCATCCAATATTGACACGTTGGTGCGGTGTGCTGTCCAATGTATGTCCAGCATCTTCCTCCAGCACCACATCTCAAAGGCGTTTATGCGATCGTGGTCAGACTTTTTTAGTGTCCATGTTCCTGCGCCATATAAGAATATGGAGAACACCAGGGTTCTGACGACTTCACATCTAAAATCATGTAATAAAATTTAGAACACGACGCAAAAGTATCTCATATTCTCAAATAATGATGATATAAACAAGTACCTAATCTTGACCTCAAGATTTTTTGAATTGAGTCATAAAACCTTAAAAATTCCCTCATAAATAATATAGGTAAGTTTTCTCACACCTAGAACCCAATAAATAGTACTTATTTTGGTGAGCGTCTGCTCGGCGCGCAGAGGACGCCCAGCGCCAGCGCAGCGTCGGCGATGACCAAGCGCTGCGCCGACGCTACGCGGGCGCCGAGACGACGCAACCTCCATTACGCTAGTGTGGGGCGGTCGCCGGTAAGAAGCTGGCGCTCAAATAACGCTAGTGTGGGATGTCTCTTAGGCATACAAGCCTAATGTGCTGATAGAGACAAACCCACCTATCCACAAACGCTAATCAAAAGTTAAGGACACCTCAAATTGATGCTGCCCTGTCACATGCCAATAGAAATTAAAGGGACAGCTATATATGTAATTGAGGACTGGTCAGGTATGATTGACACTGTGGATTCGGGCGAATGAGAGGTTAAATATTTTTTTATTCAATGGATTATTGAATAAAAATTAAACAATATTAAATTCTAGCCCCCAAAAGCGCAAGTGTTTCCAAACCAATACAATCTGGGTATCTTCAAGACAAGATTGAATAGGCACTTACTAGACAGGCATGTTTCATCATAGACCGCATCGTCACTTACCTGCACCACGTGCGATTGCGAGCTAAATTAAACGAATCTGTAGTCTACTACAAAAAAAAAACTAGCCTAAACCTGCATATATTCATATACCTCTTCCTTTGTCCGTGACCATCATATCAAAACACTAGATATACCAAGCACTTTCTGATGTGCAAGACAAGATTAAATTTTCAAATAGAGAATTATTCATAAAACTTAAAACAAGTTACATACTAAAACCATATTTAACATCAACTTCTATAGAGTTAACAAATTACAACTATATTCCTGCAAATTGGCAATAAAACACACTCTGATACCGGTAGCGTTAGGAATGTACGTTAGTAGTTATAAAGTTTCTGCAATATTTTTTTATTAAAAGTATAGGCATTGAAAACAAACAGGAAGTGACGACCTCGACTGAAATTCAGTGATGTTTTTTTTTACAATCGTTTGAAACGAACATGCCGTATAAAGTAGGCGGTTACCGCAGGCAACGCTAGAGAGGTTCTCGCGCGCCACCGTTTCAAACCCCTCCTGAAGAACCAACTTTTTGTATGTTTATCATCCTAGCACAAAATAAAAAGTTTACAGAAGATTACTGCTATATTCGCTCTGAATTTAAAATAAGGAGATAGGTACAAGCCCGATTTGAAAGAACCCGCTAAAAACAAAATACTTCATGAGAAAAATTGCACCATGTTCGATAAAAACAAAAACACTCGCGCGCGACAGTACGACTGGCCGCGACACCGATTCTCACCGGTATCGGCTGTAAATATACTGTGTCTGTGTGCGTGATCAAAATGGCAGTTTGTTCTAGGCGGACTATCTGTCCGGGGCGATACTAGCATGCCTTTTCGGGGCATCTCCGTAATCTCCGACTTCATAACTTTCTATGACAGTAAATTTATCACTGGCACATATACACCTCTGAAACAAGCCTGCACTGAGCCTGCGTGTTGGAGTCTGGCTCGCACCACTTCATGGTTGAGGTAAGCCCTGACCTATGAAATCTTTATTGAAAATCACTAAATCTGGTATGTTTTCATTAAATAACAAATACAAAGTCCTATTAACTCTGAACATGCGACCAGGTCAATCTGTCTTGTAATAGTTCAGAGCTTACGCAGGCTCTGCTGTGCAGGAATGCGAGGTGAGGCCCGCCACCACGTCTCTGCTACGACAAGCTCAAGCAACCAACTTATGCATACATTGCCCTTTTACGGTTTAATATTCAGCTGTATCTGTACACTGAGCGAGCAACGGATACGATAGCAATGTGTGCGATCGTACCTCAACGTAGCAACGTAGCGCCGTAATACAGGCTGCAAGTCGACTTTCTTAGAGAGTTCAACGCGCGCTAGTCACTTCTATGCACACAAGTTATCTGGGTAGAGCAAATATTATGACCCAATTACACAATGGTTAAGGTCTAAAGTTTGATAAAAATGTTCTTTGTAAACATACAACTTTAAACAGTAGCTAGCTCTAGTTGTACAAATGTGTACCTCACTGCAATATTTATTTTTAATCAGTGCAGATACGTATGGCATATGTATGTATACCCAGGAAAGTTATGGCAAATGTGAGAAAAAATTATGAACATTAATTATGTGAGACAGATCGGCAATGAGGTACTTTAGCACATCGAACAAAGAAAGTTACAGTGTTACATTTTGAAGCAGCTCACTGTCCAACCTTTTCTTCATGGCGATCAAAGGATTTTCCATTACCTTAGAAGTTTTTTTTGTCCAACCTTAGTAAGGCATAAGTGCGGGGGCATTCGCCTTTACGAGTAAATCGCGTCAATCTACGACTTTCTGCGCCAAAGACTACTAGTTTTTCCCGCTTAAGGGTGCGTTTACACCAGAGATGTGTCAATTTATAGAATCGCAAATAAAAGCGATTTTATTGGTTATTTACAAACATGAAGTGATCCCATTGGTTGTTAACAAACAAATCCGTCGTAACGCATCCTCGCACATCTCTGGTGAAAAGGCAGCCTAATGCCCTTCCTCGGTCACGAGTCAGCTTAGTTCTTCTACAGTTATTTTAGCTCGTCAATTTATAAAATTAAGGATAGAGTCCAAACTCAAAGCCGGTTTGATTTTATCTTTCTATTTGTTTTTAAATTATTCAAATCGGCACCTAATGTTTGAGAGGTAGTAAATATTCATAAGAGAAGGCATGGCAACTAGGAATCCGTTACTTATTAGCTACGGAGATTTCATTCATATGACAAATTCTATAAAACTTATAAATTATCGTAGGCATACAATATTTTATTCCGGTTTAAGAACTAGAAACATTTAAGTATCTATCAACTTATTCTAAAACGACAATCTAAATTGAGCTCCCTTCAAATTGATTTTGTCTAGTCCCATGTCAGTAGAAATAAAAGGGTATGCAGCTATTCTACTCGTGTACATAACGAGGGCTACTCAACTTTGATCGTGGAATACAACTTTTATCGGTCTTTGAAAACTTACAGTTTTGAGTCCGATGATTTGTTGTGAGGTATCCCAGATGTAAACAATATCTATGAATAACAAATAAGTTATTTGAAGCTGCCTGAAAAAAAGGAAGTCCACGATTTATAGATATTATGAAGTTATTTTTAGTAGCAATATGAATGTAAAAAAATAGTCAAAGTTCTCGAAAAATCCACGCTGTCTAAGAAACAATACAGGCCAAGAAGTCACGCGTCGACTTCTTTTAACCCCAAACAAAGCCTTTGTAGCAAAGGCGAACATGACATTTTATACTCAGGCCTCTTGGCCAAAACATACACACACTAATATGAATAATAAAAATCTGAGACCTGTGTATTGTTTTAAGCTACAGTAAACGCCCTAAACTGGAAAGGTTTTCAAAATGATAAGAATTTACTATTTCAAAAGAAAAAAAATGCCTAGCTTTCAACAAATTGTTATCAAAGTTCATAGATACTCTTTTCTTCGCACATAAGTGTTTGACTCTGGTAACCTAATAAGCCTAATTAATTATCTACACTAATATAAAAGATTTTTTTGTTTGTTTGTATTGAATTGGCTCCGATACTCCTGGACCGCTTAAAAAAAATCTTGCACCAATATAAAGCTTCATTATAGGAAGTGCATAGGCTATATATTTTTAATTTGGCTTTATTTTGAAGGTGAAAGACATACGCGGGCGAAGCTGCTGAAGGACAGTTAGTCATGGATATTCTAATTCGTCGACCAACTATTCACTTTTGTTTAAAATACCAGAATTGTAATGTTTAAGAGTGTCAGTGAAATAGTTTTTTTTAAATTGGTTTGTTTTTTCAGTTTGGCAAATGTAAACTCCCTTTGTCAGTGCACCTGGTGTTCATTTGGCTTTCAAAACATTATGCACGCCTGCAATTCAAACTACCGAGATTTAAAATTTAAAGTGGAATTTACAAGCTATGGATTTAGTTCAGCAAACCGATCAACAGCGCACGAGTACGTCACGGCATCATTGCGTATTTGAAGTATATTCCTTAACTCAATTATCGTGACGTCAGAAACCACACTATTAAACTTCATCTAAAAACGCACGAAAGCAACTCTTGTGTTTAAGTATATTTTCGAATAGAGCCACTGAATTTCAGGAAATCACTTGAATATCACAATGTATTTCGCATTCCGGCTTTACAGGGAAATGCACTGCAGAGGGGAAAGAGTGGTAACAATAAAACGAGTTTTAAAGACATTCACTACAAATCCAAAGGACGGCTACCAATCAAAATCTCACAGTCATACTATATTAAAAACATATCTCATCAAGCGGCCGGATCGTATTAATTGCCTCTGTTTATTAGATCAGATAGCTACAAAAGGTTCGAGGGCCGACAAAAACTGTTTTACGTACATTTTTTAAGAGTTCAATTATTATTTGTATCGGTATTAGCACGGGCGTACAATGCGTAGTTATTAAACTTTTGTTACGTGGCTTTTTTCCGAGCGTATCGACTCCAGCGCATACCTGCGTCCTTCTCGACGTATACCTGTGCTTGTGAGGGGGCAGCGCGCCGGACCATAGCCCTAGCAATATACAGACACGACTCGATATTTGATACCAAAAATGAAAACAAATAAATCAGTAATAAAGATATTATGAAGGTGCACTTAAATCGCGGTATAATGATATTAATTTTAGGCTTAGACACTCAATATTGGTGTTTAGGCTTGTAAAGACAATACCCTCTGATAATACCCTCTGATTTGAGAGGGTTTTCTAAAAAAAGCTTTATCCGCTCAGTACTATATTGCGAAAATAGTTTCAAAAGAGGTAAATATTTTTAAGAGAAAAATTATCTTCACCATATTCTTATTGTCAAGAATATCTTAAAAATAAATGTTCGCAGCTTGTTTACAAACCGAGCGATTTCCCGCCCAAACAATGTAACTGGCGGGTCTCGTCGTTACGAAGGCTGTGGCGTGCGCGGGCGCACCGCAAGGCTCTCAAACCGGGCGGGCCAGTACACGATGGAAGTGAGTGCCGCACGGTTGTGTCTCGAGCGACCCCGCGAGTGATGTCGCAGCATGGTTGCTGCCCGCGCGTTCCTCTGGTGCCTGTGCGTGTTCACCCTCGCAAGCGCCGCCCGGCCCCACCGCGACCGCCACCAAACACAACCCTCCCGCCACAAAAATAAACACTCGGAGTTCGTTAAAGGAAAAAGTAAGTGCCGATGCCGCCCACGGCACTAGTGACAGTTTCCATATCGTGATGACCTCAAACTTAAAAGTTATCCCATAAAACGTGAAACGGCTGCTAGCTTATCGGTGGAATAAAATAAACAAAGCTTATCTCATACCAGAAAATGAAGCCTTACATAGTTCGGAAAGCTGGCCGACCCTTAGGCCGTAGCTTCGTAACAGGCTGCGCGTACGCCGCTTTGTACGAGAGGCGAAACATTAAATCTCACTCTGTGCGTGACAATGTTTCCGTGAAAGGAACGCGAAACAATATCCTTTGAGATGAAAGGCTGTGACGGGCAAGGTGTACTGAATACTGGAACGTTCAATGCGTGGCGTCTGCGGTTGCTGCATCTTATGTACCTTACCAATGCGGTATTGTGCGAGCTGTGGCGTTAACATATTGTTTTTTTGATGAAATGACAACTGAAATTGCACTATTTTTAGCATTTTAATCAAGTAAACAAGATATTACACGTTGTTTGCAATGCCAACTACGAATATTTAGTAAACAGTTACAAATATCTTTATGTTGTTGGAAACATTCGAATACTGATTGTTATTTGCCTGAATTAACCAGTTCGTTTGTGCAATAGTTAGTGATCTTGTCTACAAAGGCTCGTGGGTTGATTTCCTATTTGATCTGGGTCTAGGTGTAAACATCTACATTAGTATGTATTCACGTGTAGGACACGTCCTAGATATATATTTATATATTGTAATTGCTTATTGCACTTTGATTATCATTTAAATCAAGACTGTAAGCTATTAAAAGCTTTAAGGGCTTTTTTGTAATTGGTATGGCTAAATTATAGATTTCAATCATTACTACCTCAATAACTGCAAGCGTCTTTCCACTCACAGGTAGACAATAACTAATGCCTTACTTGGACTGTGTACAATAGTGTAGATATAAGTGGATCCCTCCGCCTCAAACATCTAGAGCTTCCCCGCATTTCTTGTGATGCATTTTCAATCAAGTCCAGCATGGAACAGGTATGGCAGCTTACACGAAGAGGCCAATTTGTTCCAAAATGGAATTGGTTACATTCAACTAGCCATAAATGTATGTGCATGTAACTGTTTTGTGTTGTTTTGAAAAAACGCACTATCCATAAGTTGTTTAAGTAACTTCACCGATGTGAATTTTCCCCAAACATAAAATATAGATATTTTTTACCAATGTAGTAGAAGAATAAGTTACAACCAAAAAGAAAATAAATCTGTAACTTCAATATGTACTAAGGTCTCTGCACTACTGATGAAGAAACAAGCCTTTGAGTTAGTTGTAGAAAGCTTCCTATTGGAATACTGAATTATATGTGAACTATTTACCTCTTTACTTTTTTTTGTTGCTAAGCCTCACTACTCTGTGGGCTACTGTATTCTTGGCTACATAATTTGGTCGATGAACCCTTTTTCAGAAATGTTAAGACAACAGTTCCTACCCTATCCGACTTCAAGACATACATAGTCGTAAAATTATTTACCTGCTTATGTAAGTACAGACAACAACAGTTAGAATAGAAATGAGAACTATTAATGAATAAAAATAATTGTTTATTGTCTTACATAATTATCAATAGCAAAGCCAGGATATACTACTCCGCTGGTTTACAGCCTCCTCCTTTTCCCTGAGATGAAAACAAACACACCACCAGGTGAGTTAGGAGGGTTAGGACTGAAATTAGAATGAAAAAAATAAAAGAATAAAAATACATAGTCCAGTCCAGGGGGCAAAGAACAACTTCAAACATACTTAATGCAAATCTAAGACTTATATGGTTTTCTCATGGATGCCAATCTCAGAACTGGACCAAATTAATTTAAAAAATTAAAATGGTAGCATACGGGAAGCACCAACTTTTCAAATAAAAAAAGAACCATTAAAATCGGTTCACCCAGTCAAAAGTTCTGAAGTAACAAACATGCTACAGATACTACTACTACACATGCTACAGATAATTTAACAGATTTATGAAAATAGACCATTTTTCATAGCTAAGCAAAAATTGGAGATAGATAAAAAGTGTTAATGCCAAAGTTGTAGAGAATGCCAGTAGCTTGCATTATGTGTTACAACAAAATTTCGTACAACGCACCGTTTTCGAGATGTAAGCAAAAAAACAAAAAACGGGACCTTCTTTGGGCCCGCCTCCTCGGAGGGGTAACGACTTTTAGTATGTTTATCTCGTAACTAGACCAAACAAAGTTCCAAAGTCAAATTTTCTGCTTTCGACTTTTCCATCTAAATTCATTCATTGCCTAGGCTTTATCGAGTGCCTAATATAAAGAATCACAGTATGTTGTCATTAAGGGTGTATTGCTTTTATTAATAAATCAAATATCAATCAAATAAAGTATAACAAATCCAATAGTCGAGCAATACATTTCCATGTCTAATTGAACTGTGAATGAAGGTTCATATTGAACTGAGGCGAAAGCTAATTTGAGCACTGGCGTGGCATTTAGCGGAGTCCTGATAATAGGCCTTCCTCTGAATTAGTCGTTCAGACGACCGTAACTTTAAACGTGTTTTGACCGATTGTTATAGAATGGCAGCGATTTATTACGAAGGCTTTCAAAGCTCCATTGTTTTGCGTATAACATATAGCAATTTGTTCGCGAATGAACCTTGAAAAGATTGACCGGTCAGTTACAATAACCAGGCATGCTTTGTGTCTTTGATTTTGAGACGGAATTCAAAATAACTTGAATGGTGTTTACGTACACCTTTTTTTTTTGAGTTGGGAAAATTTTGATAGTATATTGACAGATAAAGCTAAGATTTGGTAAAAGTTTAGAAACTGTGTCAAAAATATGTTATTTCATTATATACGGGCTCAGTGTGATATAGCTGATATATTCGTCTTATTGCCTTTCACTTCAGGCTTGCAGGTGAGGAACGTCTATGAAATTTCTCCATAACCATACAAGCTCCTACTTTATAACAAGCTTAAAGTACAATTGAAACGCCAGTCAATCAAGACGGATTGTCCGAGACAAACTGCCTAGATATTAAGCTTTTTAACTTTTTATACTTAGGAATAAGAATAGAAAGAATAAAATAAGTTTATTTGTCACTAAATGCAGTAAAAAACTCGTAAACTTAACTTAAACTTAACTCGTTAAATGTCTTAAGCACGTGATCGAAAACATTACTTTCCTAAACTTGAAGTTTGATAAAACAGATAAAAATATTAACACTTAAGTATATATATCGAAATACCTAAGACTTTGAAAAATAGGACATAAAATCATTTTGCTAGTGAACTATTCAACATTCCTAACAAACGATTGCAATGACGTACAATATACTTATTTATTACTTTTGTGAAACTGTGGAGCACGCGTTAGTCAAAACGTGAATTGTTAATAAATCGTAATGTGCTAGTTTGGAATGCCCAAAGCCGTATTTGTCTACACAGCTTTTAAAAACTTGTTTGCAATTATGCAGCACATTAGTGCTTGTAACGGTATTTTCAACTATTGTGAAACTAAATCAGTCTGTATTGCAAATAGACATATTTTCAGCCTCTATAGGTATGGATATAAATATTTCAGAAATATTAACATGTAATATCAAAAACAACCAACTTTTCAAGTACACAGGTATCGAAAATCAGGTTGACGTTACTCTTTTTGTGTAAAATTGGCGAAGGTATCGTAACATACAAAAAAGCATTCGGTTAAGCAAGACACAGTCAAGCTTTTTTCCTTACCTACTACTTGTGTGGTTAATAATGCGATATCTTTATAACTTTAGATTAGCGAGATAACCACAAAAGCTTATCAAAATCATAGATAGTAATAAAATATTTAAAATCAGATGTCATTATTTTGGCGTAAGCTGATCGAATAAATTAGGTAAACATTTCTCCTAATTTATTTTCTAAACCAACCCGGATATCGGCGCAAGCTTTGATTCTGATACCATTGCTAAGAATATGGGCTTCTAAGTGTTCCGTTCATGACGGCAACAGTCACTTGCCTCTGACTACCCTGTTTGTGATAAACTGATGATATAATGTGTTATTTTCAAACATTGGAAAGGTTCATGTTATATTGTTTGGCTTAGCGGTTCACGTCGTATCGATAGCGCACCGCTTTCTATCCAATTTAGCAATCCGTGGTCAGTATCGCATTTTACTAGGCTATAAAATAACTATAGATTGACTTAGCGGTATACAGTAACTGCGTGGTTATGATACGCCCAACATAGTACTCTAACTCAAAATATTAGCACATTTCTGGTAATGTACAAGACAAGATAATAACCTTAAAAAAACTGTAGTCTTAACTTTGGCATATTAGTAAAAGTAAAAGTAAAAAATATCTTTATTCATATAGACTTATAAAAAGTACTTATGAAAAGTCATATACAAAAAAAAATATAGCAAAAATATACTAAATAAAAATAAACTTACATAAAATAATACTATGATAGTTAATATCATAATTAAACATAATGTGACTCTACCACTATTAAGTATAATATATAATTATTACAAGGTACTTTTAAAGATAAACCTCAAGGCATTGCTCTCAGAAATATTATTATTTTACTGAATTCATAGTTCGCCAAAGTAAAAAGGAAAATACAGGAAAACCTTTTTTAAAACTAAAGAAATATAATAGAATATAAATAAATTTATTTTGAAACTTAAAATATACACAGGTTACAAAACATAAAAAAAAAATATTACAAAAAGTGCCAAATAGGCTACCACTCAGCATGTGCCGCAGTGACATAGCACCACGACGCTGGTTTTCACAAAGCGAACTTGACTGCATCGCGTTAAAGGTTGATCTTGCGTCAATGTAATGAATAAATTATCATAAATACATTTTATTCAATCACATTCTATAGGAATATTATTGTCGGAAACTAGAATATCAGCCGTGACATAGTAATGTGCATGCGTAAACCTGCGGCCATTATAACTATAGCTATTACTTTGTTTATTTTAGCATCTTACAATGCTTGTTTTTCATATCTAAAGATAGAAAATCTACAAAAATTCAAATTTCGGACCTTGAAGAAATCAGGCAGGATTCGAACCTGCGTCTTCCACAATTCAGGTGGCTGATCTAAAACTGAGCCGTAAACGGTAAGGTAATGTGAAGAAAGACAATTCTGGGTTTGATGAGCAATTGTTATTATGTCATCCATAAACACTGCAATACCTATTTAATTTACGCATACTATATTGTTGCGATTTTGAGCTCGAATATAGGACGTACGTACGTCGTACACGCACTCGAAACAAAAATTTCAAGCGGCGGCGCAGCGTTGCCTCGTACGCACGACTGACTTCCCACGATTTACCTAATATTTTGTCAATGTGTGCGTGCAACGCGCGTAGGTACGGGCATAGTACGTGCGCGCTCACATACAAACCGCGGTCGGAGCGTATATGAAGACAACCTACTTCTATCCTTTTACGATATTGCAGGCTAACGCGCGTTAGTTATCGCTGCAAAAAGTCGCGGTGTATAAAGGTCCTTGCCTGTTCAGATGACGCGTTTTACGCGCGATTTGTGCACGATATTGGTTACACCGCTGCTTGTATTGCATAATTCACAAACTAGTTTAATTCTCAGCGATCGATGTTTATCAAAACGCGCGTCGATCGCGGGTAGTTCTGGACAGGGTCCATGAACTTACGGACTCATGCCTTTCTTTGTGTTGTGCGTAAACAAAATAAAAACAATATATTTTTAATATAGGTAAAATTATTTAAAATTCAAAATTCTCAGATTAATACGACATATCAGGTCTAATTTTAAATATTTTAATTTCTATAGTTTATATATAAAAAGGATAAATGACTTCTTCTCGATGAAATAATGGTGGGTATAGACTAGCAAGAGCTTTTTCTAGATCAATACATTGTAAAGAATAATAAAATACTTAATGATTAATGTAACGTTTTTAGGAATGGTACAATACAGGCAAATGTGTAGCATTCTTGCTTGGTTTTTGAAATCAAGTTGTAACAAAATATCGAGCGTCAATTCGCAATGTGGTTAGAGTAAATTTTTAAAACGACGAAAGCTTGATGTTCTACGAGTATCTAAGCGAATGCTCGAATCTATCAGCACCTTTAACCTCCAACCGGTGCTGGTGGTATGCTTATTTATAATATCAACTATCATTATGTCATGTAATTTACGTATTTTTGCGCGACAAATATATTTGACGCGCAAGAGATCACTGAAAACAGCTACTCTGAGTACCATGGGAATGATGGGATATGATTTAGTATGAATACCTACATAATAAAAGGTAAAGTTGTTCAAAAAGTTCCCTATTGACCAGTCTACGCGAATGGAGTCGCGTGCAGAAGCTAGTTTAAATAATAAGAATGTTGTAACTAAACGATGGAACTTGTTCGAACGCCCTTTGTTCTAACCTTATTTCAAATAGTTATAATATTCTAATTCAACCCATTACATTGAAAACTTGTTTTGACGGTAAACAGTGCCTAAACGCACTACATAATGGTTCATTATAAAAAAATCTGTTAATTGCCCCGGGTCCATTAATTAGTCATTGAGACTAAATCGGCCGGAATTATTAACGAATCCATAATAAATTCTCGTTTTCGTGTATTTAAACTGTGAAGTAACGGCTATATTAAATTTAATCAGGTTATAATGAGATGCACGGATAGAACTTGGCAGGTTTTCGAACCCACTTACGCCGTGTCGGATGACACCTACTTGGTTTCCTGACGATGTTTTATACCTACAAGGTTTTACAAAATATTAATGTTGAATATACCTAAACACAAAAGTTGGCACTTCTAAGAAAATATGTGATTAATATTCATAGGTACGAGTATGTCAAAACTAACTGTTTGGCGAAACCATACTGATTAACTATAAATTATGCATAATACCTAAATCTAGCTAAATGATTTTAATATAACAATGAATATAGCAGTCCAATCAATAATCATACCTACTATCGAAGAAACATAATTTTTTGCCCATGTTATTATACTCGTAGTGTACTCTCTAGACTCTAGAAAGTATAAAAGCGCTCTGTACGCAAAAAAAAATGCAAATTTGGCTATTTTCCCACAACAATATATAAACATATTATTTGGGTTAAAAAACCATACAGACATTTTAACTATTCGGTGAAAATAAATACGTAAAAGATATTGACAGAGCCATGTTTTCGTCCTTGAATATTAAAGAAGGTTTAATTATTTTAATTGTGCCTATTTAGTATTTATAATTTTATTAAACTAATTCATAGTTATTATTCCATAGTTTCTTTCGCATACGTCGTTCATTAATTTTTTTAGTTCGTTACGCCATTATTGTAAGTACAAATAAGTAATAATAATTGTAATTTTTTAGTTCTATCAGTACAAATTAAATCGACAATGCATACGGTTATAAATGTGTTATATCTGTGCTTTAACTCAAATGACAATACCTACGTGAAGTTAAGCTTTGTGAAAAGGTCTGGTAACTTTTCCAAGCGAAGATAAAAGCCAGTCCATCGCTCGCTCACTTGCATCTCTCTTGCGCAGGAGTGATGGACGCGCCGTAGACATGCGCCGGAGTCGATTGTGTTGTGAAAGGTCGATCGGCTAGTGTGGCGGAGGAACAAACTGGTTCCAATGCTTCAGAATGCAAGTAACTGGATAAAAACATCGAGTTAAGACAAACCAGTCGTGGGTGTCGTGCGGCGGAGAAAGATTTCTTAAGGACCTTCATGCGAGACATGATCTTTAAAAAATAAATAACCACCATTATGATTTCTTCTGATAAGGCTGTTTAAGTTTATTGTCTGAAACTTGACTTCACCATCAAATAGGCTGTTAAAAATTCTACTGATACCTACTGAGCTTTGAAGGGCTTTATGCGCATGAGTCGATATTCAATGAACGCTACAGAGTGTTTAACGAATTCTCAGTTCTTCCACTATGATATACTCTTACGGAACATTATTTTGCATGGTTTTAACTTAATCTGACTACCACGCAATTGCAATAATAACAGTAAATTGCTGTACTGAATTCTCACTGTAAAAACATGTTATTTGTCACAAGTGATGCCGATTTTTGTGCTTTTCAAATTGATGACTGTTTGTACGGGTGTTTAGTGCCTTTCATTGCACCAAAGTGCGACCTCAAATCAATGTTAGATTTAATAATTTGTGTCATAACTCTGCCCACATGTCTGAATCGTGGGCGCACGGAGCCAACGTCAGCGTTGCTGGTAGAATTTTATCAGATCTTTCGACCTTTCTATATAAATGTATTAATTTGAATCTGGCTTTTCAAAATGAATATACTATCAAAGTATAACGAGCACGAGTAATTCTGTTCCGAATATCTGGAGGCAAACACGGTGTGAATTTCACTGCGAAAGCAAGAAATATAATTATATTTACCAATCATATTTTATATCACACATTGCTTTATTTGTATGTTTTGTGGACTATTAAATTACACAGTTTTCCTGGAAACTACCAATTGGACCAGTTTGGCCCATTTTTATTGTATCAATATGAGCAGTCTAGCACTTGACCATCTACATTCAATAAACTAACATTTTCTTATACATAATGCTGTTGAATTAATGTATCTGAACCCCACCTGTTTTGCAAACGTAACTTTAAGTAAGAGCCAGTCTGCCAAGCTATTTTGCCAACGGATGCTGTGACCATGGTCAGCTATCCACTCTCACCTCTAAACAATAAGCATACGAAGATCAGAATCGGTGCAGCCACCGCGACGTCACCTGAATGCTATCGGGTATGTCATCGCACATTCGGGTCGACCGGACACCAGATTTCTACAGCCTACACAAACGATCAAATCACGAAGCCGAGAGCTGCGCAGTGACATTTTTAAACGGCAGCCTGTCATTATTCGTCCGCTATAACACCTATGCCTGTAATTATGACGGTTATAGAACGCTCTAAGTTGAAAATATATTGTAGGAATCGAAATTTACACTGAGATCAAAACCGAAAAATCGGATTATTAAGTTCATTGCAAAAATATGTCGTCCATAAAATCTTAACGATAATTAAAGTAATCATTGGCAATGGCTTTATAACTGTACCAGAGTTTTATAACATAAACTGTTCACTACGTCAGCATTATATCTACCTATGTATTTTGAAACCCAGCCACTTAAACAGGTATAGAGAGACCCAAGTTTCCAAATTCTAAATGTAAAAGTATCACATGACTGTAACACTACACCTTTAAACACGGATAAAAAACACGTCTAATATTTATCCGGGCAGGTAAATTTTACTGTGCACCTTCAATTCTTTGTTATTTCTATAGAGTATCACACAAAAACTGTGCTTTTGTGTCCGAGCACTTAATAGTCTCTCGAATGTAAAATACACCTTAAGTTTTAGGCCATTAAGTACAAACTTAACCTCGTTTTTCGGAATACACACCTTTTGTGTTTTGCAGGTTAAAATATGACTCTTCTTCATTTAACCCAACTAACCACACTCAACTTCAAAACAGATCAAAAAACACAATCCTTGAAAAACTATAAATTGCACTCGAAAATCAACAATTTCATCTCGTTTGAACCTGATTTCCTTTATTTGTAGCAATGTTAATCATTGCACGTTCGAAGCCAATGTAATTTTGTAACAGAATTTAACATCACCACGAAAGCGTTCTAAAACAACACATTTGTATATTATTGTGTGTTGTAAAAACAAGCTGGTCAACGGTAAACTTATATCGCGAAACTTTTCTATTTCATGTTACATTGTCGGTTCGGTTCCATGTGTCTTTTTGTCGCAGCACCGCGCGAGGCGTTGTAACTATTTTCGTAGTTTAGTCACGAATAGCGGTGTTACGTGTATCGTAGTAGAGAAAACAGGCTTCTAAGCCCGCCCACACGGCACCGCCTCTTCGTTAGCCGGTCGGTTCCTAACTTGTCGATCAGCCGACCTACAAATACATTGTTTTTATTAAATGTATTGACAAACGTCTAATTAAAGCTCGGACTGATGAATAAATACCGTAACATTACAGACCGTCCGTACTATCTCTCAATACGTCTTATAAAACTATTTCGATGAGCTTCTTTTTACTGACAAATTTTTGCTAAAGTTCAATGATGATGATTCATTTTATATGTTATGTATTTTCCTTCATGGCGGTATTTCTGAGAAAACATCAGGCTTTTGAGCATTATAATTTCTTGGAAACGAAGAACTATGCTAAATAATCGAAAGTTTTTATTATTTCTAATTTTAGTTTTTTCTTATTTTCAGTTTGCATTGGGACGAACGGTCGTATGTCGGTTCCATCGAACCGCGACACCCACTACCGGAACCTTCGCGATCGCTTCACCAACTGTACATACGTCGACGGCAACCTCGAGCTAACATGGATCGAGAACGAAACTATGGATCTGTCCTTCCTCAAACACATAAGAGAAGTTACCGGTTACGTGCTTATTTCGTACGTGAATGTCCGGCAAATAATCCTGCCTCAGCTGCAAATCATCCGGGGCAGGACACTCTTCAAGCTCAACGTCCGAGACGAGAAGTTTGCTCTACTAGTCACGATGTCTACAGCATTCACGCTGGAACTGCCCGCACTTCGCGATGTCCTACAAGGCAGTGTCGGCATTTATAACAACTACAACCTATGCCATGTTAAAACCATAAACTGGGATGAGATAATCACCGGCCCTAACGCCACCTACGTATATGTATACGACTTCCATGCTGCAGAACGGGAATGCCCACGATGCCACATCAGCTGCGAGGCCGGTTGCTGGGGTGAAGGACCTCAAAACTGCCAAAAATTCTCGAAAACCAATTGTAGCCCTCAATGTTCGCAAGGTCGTTGTTTTGGCCCAAACCCACGCGACTGTTGCAACACATTTTGTGCTGGAGGTTGCACGGGTCCATTGCCAACTCAATGTCTTGCCTGTAGAAACTTTTACGATGAGGGCACCTGTTCCCAAGAATGTCCGCCAATGCAAATATACAATCCAACAAATTATTCTTGGGAACCGAATCCGAATGGAAAATACGCTTATGGTGCGACTTGCGTAAGAAACTGTCCAGAACATCTTTTGAAAGACAACGGAGCCTGCGTGCGAAGTTGCCCGCCTAATAAGACAGCCGTGAATGGAGAATGTATACCATGTAACGTGACTTGCCCGAAGACTTGCCGAGCTGATAAGCCAATACACTCTGGTAACATAGAAAGTTTCAGAGACTGCACGATTATTGATGGCTCAATTGAGATCCTTGAAATGACTTTTACTGGTTTCCAGCACGTGAACTCTGACTATTCATTCGGTGAACGTTATTCCAAGATGGAACCAGACGTTCTTGAGGTTTTCAGCACAGTGCGCGAGGTAACCGGCTACTTGAATATCCAGGCGCATCACCCCAATTTCACAAGTCTGTCGTATTTTCGAAACCTGGAAGTTATCGGTGGCCGCCAGGTTGTAGAGAACCTTTTCGCTTCTTTGTATATTGTCAAAACCTCATTAGAGTCATTGGGATTAAAGTCATTGAAAAGAGTCAACTCCGGGGCAATTGCGATCATGGAAAACAGAGACCTTTGCTTTGCCGAAAAGATTGCATGGAATAAATTGGTTAAATCTAAAGATCATAAGCAAATAATTCAGAAGAACGGAGATCAAAATATCTGTGGTAAGTTTGCTTTGCGATTTTTAGTGTATGGGGATCCTCATAGTTAGAAATAGATTTAAGGTTATTGCAGAGCGACAGCAACAACTATTTAATTTGACAAATATAATTGTATATGCTCCAGTCCTTCAATTATTTCCTAGCAAGCGAATTCTCATAATAACTAAATTTTAAACATTACTAACATATGTAACTAACAGCAAATGCATTTTTATTAGCTCAGCTTTTTTATTTACCCAAATTCGCCCAATAATTATGAACCTTGCATCGCAGAAGTTCACATTTATTGGTCACCGCCTTAATTTCTTTTCTAAAAATAACCACGCCTGATAAAATGAAGTATTTTTTCTTATGAATAATTTGGCT
Organism: Udea olivalis; assembly: GCA_947369235.1. Taxonomy (NCBI): domain Eukaryota; kingdom Metazoa; phylum Arthropoda; class Insecta; order Lepidoptera; family Crambidae; genus Udea; species Udea olivalis. The sequence continues at coordinate 30,888,507 of OX376340.1, forward strand.
ATAACTACTTGTGGTTTTAGAAATGTTATGAGGCTTTTGGGGTCAATACAGCGAATTGTACTATTTCCTGACAATGGTTTGTTCAACAGAAACGACAAATTTGGTGTGTGATCCTGAATGCTCGGCGGACGGCTGCTGGGGCCCCGGGTCTGACGAATGCCTCTCTTGCCTAAACTACAAATTGGGCGAAACTTGTATTCAGGATTGCAGTGTAGAACCTGGGTTGGTATTTTGATTATTTTTGATGTCGTAAAATCAATTAAATTCATCAAAGCGAATAATAAACAACAAAATTTTTAAAAAGATGATCTTTGCAAAACATTCGTAGCGATATCGAATCTGACATCAGCCTCCAGGCAGGCTAACGTATCGCAAGAACAAAATCAAGCAACATGTGGGTAGATTGCTGGTACCGGTTTTACATCCGAAATACTTTGCGACCTCATTTCGTAGTGCAGTAACAAGTCTACGCTTTAGTTATCTATATTAACAATTATATAAGTATTACTGCTCTCATTTCAGGTTGTACAAAGCGGGGCCGAAAACATGTAGGCAATGCCACTCGGAATGCGCAGACGGATGTACAGGACCCAGCGGAGCAAACTGCACCAAGTGCAAAAACGTTCGTGACGGCCCTTTCTGCATTGCTGAATGTCTAGAAACGAGATATGCATCCGCTAACGGTACCTGCGAACCTTGCCACTACAATTGCTTTAACGGCTGTACTGGACCGAATAATACTGTCGGCGAGGGAGGCTGCAACGCTTGCAAGAAAGCTATCATCAGCGTCGAAGCTACCGTCGAAAAATGCCTAGCTGAATTCGAATCATGCCCAGACGGATATTACAACGAATGGGTCGGAAACGTGAAGTCTTTAGAGGGAAAAGTAAAAGTGGTCTGCCGAAAGTGTCACCCATTATGTAAAAAGTGTACCGGTTTTGGTATTCATGAACAAGTCTGCAAAGTCTGCAATGGCTTCAAAAGAGGAGATCAATGCGAAGAAGAATGCCCGTCGGACCATTTCACTGATGAAGAATACCGGACATGTACACCTTGCCACAACGAATGTAAAGGCTGCATAGGTCCCACGTCCACCGACTGTATAAAGTGCCAAAATCTAAAGATATTCCTTACAGAAGGTTACACTTACGACAACACCTCTGCCTTCAACTGTACGGGCGCATGTCCAGAAAATATCCCTTACAAAATTTATTTCGACGAGCAATTGCAAGACCCGATTGACGAACCTTACTGCTCAGAGTTAGCTAATGAACTACCTAACTTAACAACGGCAAGAACGCCTACAGTTTTGATAATCATTTTGATTTTGGCTTTCTTACTTCTTGTGATTCTGGGAATAATAGGATACACTTGTAGACAGAAAGCTAAAGCGAAAAAGGAAGCTGTTAAAATGACCATGGTTCTAACTGGTTGTGAAGATAACGAACCTCTGAGACCGACGAATGTGAAACCAAACTTAGCTAAACTTAGAATAGTCAAGGAAGCAGAACTTCGTCGTGGTGGTATGCTTGGTTTCGGTGCATTTGGGAAAGTGTACAAAGGTGTATGGGTACCAGAAGGAGAGAATGTCAAGATTCCGGTAGCCATAAAAGTTCTAAAGGAAGGTACTGGCGCTAATACCAGTAAGGAATTCTTAGAGGAAGCGTATATTATGGCTAGTGTTGAGCATCCTAATTTGCTTCAGCTTTTAGCGGTATGCATGACAAACCAAATGATGTTGATTACTCAACTAATGCCACTCGGGTGTTTACTTGACTACGTGAGAACGCATAAAGAAAAGATTGGATCCAAAGCATTCCTGAATTGGTGCACTCAAATTGCACGTAGTATGTCCTACCTGGAAGAAAAGAGACTGGTTCACAGAGACTTAGCCGCTAGAAATGTTTTAGTACAAACTCCGAACTGTGTTAAGATAACAGATTTTGGTTTAGCAAAACTATTAGATATTAATGAAGATGAGTACAAAGCAGCAGGAGGCAAGATGCCTATAAAATGGTTGGCGTTAGAATGTATTCAACATAGGATATTTACTCACAAGAGTGATGTTTGGGCTTTCGGTGTAACAATCTGGGAAATCCTGAGTTATGGTGCTCGTCCATACGAAAATATATCAGCGAGGAACGTCCCAGAATTGATTGAGAACGGGCTGAAGTTACCGCAACCCAGCATATGCACCTTGGACATTTACTGCATAATGGTATCGTGCTGGATGTTGGACGCCGATAGCAGACCAACGTTCAAGCAGTTAGCTGACACCTTTGCTGAGATGGCGAGAGATCCAGGAAGATATCTCGTGATTCCAGGGGATAAATTCATGAGGCTACCGTCCTATTCTACTCAGGTAATTGTTTCTACCTAATTATTATGTCATAGTTTTTTTACTGTTTCTTATTTAACTAGAACTTAAATACATACAGTTGCTAATTTTGCAACCTTTTTGAATAAGGTTACTATAATATAAAATAAAATATTGTTTTTTAATTTCAGGATGAGAAGGAGTTAATGAGAAATTTGTCATCGACGATAGAGGGACCCGAACCGCTAGTAGAAGCTGACGAGTATCTACAGCCCAAATTTAAGACTTTGCCTGGCCCGGCGACCACATCAGCTATTAGCGCCGGGGTAGACACGCAGAGTAGCTCGCTCAAACCGAGTACATCTTCCTCCTTGGCGAACAATGGCACCGGCCCTGATGGTACAACTACAGATGGCTCTAACAAACCAGAAGCCTGGGATCATGAGCTACTCAGGTACCAGACGAATCCTGATGGCTCAGAATTACGACACTACTATAACAACGGGGTATGCGCGTCCGACAGCTCCAGCTCTCGGTACTGCAGTGACCCGATGAAGGTCTGCGCCGAATGCACTTTAGAAGCCAACTTCGACACGATGTCAAAAGCTAAAGAAGCTCAAGTCGGCAATTTAAAGCTGAATCTTCCTTTGGACGAGGATGATTACTTGATGCCGTCGCCGCAGCTCAATCAGAATGCGTCGACGTACATGGACTTGATAGGAGAGAGCGGTGAAGGTCAAGAGGTGAAGGAGGTGCGGTACAGTAGTTTCGTGGGGCCGAAAAGGTGCGTGGATAATCCGGAGTACCTGATGTCTGAAGAGAACGTACCGCCGCAGACGGTAGGGATTCCGACCGAGCCTGTGCCGCCGGAGTCGTTATGTGCGAGCGAGGGCAGTGGCAGCGAGAGTACGCAACTACCGGGTACTAGCAGATTCCTGCCGCACCGATCGGTCGAGGAAGAATCCATGTCGGACCACGAATACTATAATGACTTGCAGCGAGAGCTACAACCCCTTCGACGGAACGAAACTACAGTGTAAGTGTTCGCCGCAGTGATATAGACTGATCTCTCGCGACCGTTGACTGTTGAAATAAAAGTGCGTTTGCTCACTCGTGCCATTGTTGTGATGGCTAGTGTTAGCTTGTTGAAAAATTCAACTATGAATTTTATTTTAGTTATAGAGAGACCATTATTGTTAATTTTTTCTACTTAAAATTTTGTAAAGGAACTGTTATTAGTAATTTGTATAAAAATATTATTTCATTTTATTAGGTGCTCGCACGACGCTCTTAACAATATATAAGTTATTTATTAATTTAGTTTTAAGGAAGGCTATGTTTACGTTGCTCGTATGGTGTAGCGTTAGGTAGCAATGCGAGTTTTATTTTTATGTTTAAACTGTGATAATTAGTTTAATTTTTTTACGTTGGAGACCAGTAATGTCAAGAGTGTGAAAGGCTGGGTCGCGACATTCTTAAGGAAAACAGTGTTGCCATTGACTAATAGAAGTCTATGTTAGATTTCGAGAATCAACTTCAACTGACATTCACATTAGTGTGAAATACATTTATTATATTCCATTAACATTCCTCTTTACAAAATCTGTTATACGCAGTAGCTTCTTTAGACTTTGTAAGACTACTAACGTATAATTCCAATTTCATTCCTATTCCTAATTTTTTTACATACTTTTATTACTTGAATAAATAAATATCCGTAGAAGTCACTGATGTACTCTTGCCACACGGTTGCTGGCTTTTGCCTAGAAGTTGCAACCGCTTAGATCGCTTGCCTTCACTCGTTCTTCTCTGCAAAATCTGGCTTTGTATAATATTGTATTAGGTGTACATAGAACGTATAGTGTCTATAGACTTGTGCACTTTTTAAAGCAGGCCACAAAAAGACATTAATTTTTAATTTCATTTAATATTATTCGAGCTGTCTTTTAGCACAAAACTAGCTCAAAAAATCCCAACTTAATGCATTATTATTTTTCTATACGTATGTATATATACCAATTAGTTTAGTATTATTATTAGACCAAACCACATTGCCATGTAATATGTAAATAATATAACCTCCTTAACTATATCGCTATGTTGTACATAAAAATAGAAATCGGTAAATCATATTATTGTATGTACGTGCATTAAAAAATACTGCTCTATAAAAGGTTTCTTTAAATGTATAGTTTTATCACCTGCTATTAAAGCTCTAAATTTTATTGTGCCATTACATATAAAACAAAATATAAATCTACGAATACTTATTATAATGACAAATTTATGTAATTGGTGTTTGCATGACATTAGTTTGAATGTGATAATAATGGTGTACTTTTAGGTAGGCACTTTTATATCAAGTGTGTAAATGTCAGTGTAAACATATGTATCCAATTTAACGTTGTAGTAAGTTTTACATGGCTAACATATTGTTGTTGTTGTGTGTAGATATATGTGCGTCCTGGGTAAACGACGCGGTTTATGTTGGTACATGTACCTCGATAAATGAAAATTAAATAAAAATATGTTTTTATTATTTTCCCTACTCCCTCGAAAGAAAGCTTAGATCAGCGAACATGCAATAGAGGTATGCTAGGTTTACACCGTTTTGAATCCGAAATGAGGCAGCTCCCTTACACTGGCGGTTATGATTATTTAGACGTAGACCAAGACCACCACTGTTTTGGCGATGCTGTTATGTTAACTACAGCAACTGGTACACACCTGATGCTGCTCACATAAGACCCATATTGCAATGTTTTTGTGAAGGTTGACCTGCTTTTCTCCTTAAGAGCGTTTGCTGAGGGTGGATCGAAAACGTTCCTTTTTTGTAAGATTTTCGTGATTATTTCATTGAATTGAAATAAAACTTTAATTTTTGCTCTGTTATTATGTGCATAATAGTATTTAAAAGCACAGTGAATTGTCTAAACTTAGGTAGTCGCCAATTATTAGCTGAATTAAATAAAAAACCGTTTTCTTTCTTTATTTGATAAGACACTTAAACATTTAGGTCAGCTTTGATTAATAAAGGACGACTAAAGAGGATACTAATGAAAATAATAATTGTAAATTTTTATAATGTTATACTTTAATTTATATTTCTACGCCAGTGATGGCAGGATATGTGCACTAACCAATGACTTAAGATCCATGTACTAACCATAATCTTAGAAATAAATGATTTGATTTGAATGCAAACATTACGCATGGAGATGTTTGGTTGAGGTAGTGACGGTGGATACTGGCCTGCGGTATCCAAATGCGAGCTCTCCGCCAACAATGCAGCAAATAGGTCAGCTTTGTCGCTAGCAGTGTGAGCGAGGGAACCATCCAGCTTTATTAGTGGCAGTAAGGAAGGGCGACTGAAGTTCGACTCGACCGCCTTAGCCAGAGACCAAAACGCTTTACTCCCGGTCAGGTATTCAGCGAGTCTCACACCAATCCGACTAATGTGGTCGAATCTTGCCCTACGCAACTTTTTTTGTAAGCCTTTGAAATACGATTGTAGGCTTTCTTCTTACTCTTGGTGTCCGGAGATTCATGCAATCGAGCATTAGCCCAAGAAAGATAGGCATACTGCTCTAGCGCCTCAGCAAGTTGGCAGTCCGCATCGAACCACGGGCGAGCTTTGCCACCCGACGGCACATCCGAGTACGGAACGTAGTACTTCATACCCAGACGCAAGACATCGGTTTTGGCATCAGCGCATCTCGACGGATCACGCGAATAAAAGCACGTGCGTTGCCAGGGATACGATGCAAAAAAATGCCGCATCTCATCCTAATGCGCTGCAACCTTTTTTTGCCTCCAGGATCGTTACTGGTCGGGTGGAAAACGGAGACAGACTTCACCAGACAGTTGTCAGAGGATCCCAGAGGGGCTGACACCGTCACGGAGTGTCAGTCCGGATCAGACGTTTGCAGCAGGTCCAAGCAGTTCGCCGTGTGTGACTCAATATCAGGTACCCTCGTGGCACAGTTGACAAGCTGTGAAAGCCCAAGTGTCAGCGCGAGCTTGCGAACCTCCTTTCCAGCGTTGTCGCTCTTCTGCTATGGGAACAGCCACAACAGAAGTCCCACAGTAAGATTAACTGCGCCTAGGGATACCGAGCCAAGGCTATATCAGCAGTCGTGCTTAGGTGATCACACAATCTGGTCATCACCTGGTCTCCATTGTGTGAGCGGTAAACAACAGCATAGAGAATATGTTCAAAGCCATTATCGGCGAGGAGCCAGATTGTGAAGGCGCTCGAAACACTCCTGCGTGGGCTTTGAACTTGTGCTCTAGAGTATACCCAGGGTAGCTGAGGTATGCCGCGTCAACTGGACATTTGATCTGCGTGTCTGTCAGACAGAGTTACAGCGGCCTTTCAGTCTCGAGGTGGTGGTGGACTACATTGATATTGGAATGCAGACCACGGATGTTATTGAAATGCACTTTTAGTGGGAGGAAGTGCAGCCGCTGTTTAACCTTTCTTTTATTCATTGTCCTTTTCATGTTTGTTTTTGTTGAAGAGTGAATAGGCGGATGGATGGTAGATGAGCGAGACGCCACTCAGCTAACCTTGAGCCTAACCCATAGCTGCCACACGGAGATGAAGCCTAACTTGGAGACAGCAGGGACGCCCGAACCCCCCCCAAAATGGCCACCTGGTCCTCCCATCCGGTCGCCAACCGGCAGGGTGAAGCATTTTGGGATTTTTCGCAAGGTGGAGGGGCAGCCTTTCGTGGGTGGCTAACCGACTACTTGGACTACCTGCTACCTGCGGTCAGCCCGCGGCAACCCCGTGCTTCGGAGCCCGCTAGCCTACAGAGCTAAGCGCCCAATGTGGCAGCCCTGGGCTGACCAAACCGGCCTTACTGATGGTACTACTGCCCAGACCCATCCACCTACAATGGCAACTCTGAACATCATGTCGGAACACGGTGTTAGCCGTTTGGCGACATGGCTTTGTTCAGAGGGTGTTCCCTGCCGCGGCCACAGCCTACCACCGGAAAAGCTACTCTTTAGCACCACCCAGGGTTCACTTGTAGGGTCTCGTGGGTAAACCTACGGAAGCGAGTAGCATTGACCTCCAAAATGGGGGTCAATGCAAATATTAAATGTGTAACAAAGGTATTTTTATTAATTAGTTTTAAACATGTATCTACGAGTACCTAAGTGTGAGCTGGAATAAAACATACGACTCCAGTACGTCTACCACGAGTTGCCACTTGTAATTTACGTTATAGTTTTCGTAAAAAAATGTACTGGGATCTGACATTGGCATGTAATGTCATGTCAAATCCCAAGACATTTTTTCACGCGAACGATAACGTAATTTTAAAGTGGCAACTCGTGGTAGACGTACTGGGCTGGTTTTAATCATGTTAAAAAAAAAACCGGTCACTGCCAGATTAGCCCATAAGCATACTAAGCAATTGCTTAATATGCTTAAGGGCTAGTCGGGTAAGCCTTAGGGCATTACGCCTTTATCATATACAGTTTACTTATGAATAGGGTTGGTGGCACATCCGCGGACTACTTAGGGCATCAAGCAGTAAAAAAATAATTCAAGTAAAAACATAATTATTTAATTAGGTAATATTAAACTAATTCAGGACTGCTTATGGTAGAAAAACAACGGACTATGAAAATCTTTGTTGAAATAACTGCCTATATAATTTAGGGGCAGTGTCTCCCCACCCACTAACATATTTCAAACATATCTCACCTAATGTGTCTTGCCACGCAGGTCACGTATTAGAATGGCGCATCCACCGCAGGAATTAGGGTTGAAACAGTACTTAGTATGGAGATCTAGCTCACTTTGGTATTTATACCCTTAAAATGAGGTCTGAATAATATCAGGGTGTAAAAAATCTTCTGCAGACCTTCAAGATGAGCATGGCCAGCTCAGTGATTCCTTTGCATCACTGGGCTTGTCAGTCTCATTATATCTGGATCTCACGACCGCTTTCCATCAAGTGGAATAAGGTCATCTTGACAGGCAATATAAAAAAAACAATTGAAATCTGCAAGAGTAAGATAAGATAAGATGGATGCCAGAAAAAAAACAGGTATATGTATAAATGATTATCCTTACTCAGCGATTTATGACTGTAAAGAATCTGTATAAATAGGCTGTATCTGATTGCTCTTGAAATAGCAGAGAGATAGACAGGCTTTATATATTTTTTTAAAGTAGATACAACCTAAACTTATTAAACTAAAATGTAGCTTATTCGTTGCAGAACCCCTCTTTTGACATGTATCATAAGGGTCTACGATAACTGTTTGATTATTTTGGAGGTATCGAGAACCAACGATGCAAAAATACAAACACTGATACATCAGGATTATAACCAGTGATCGCATAATCGGGCGCTAATATACCTAAACTTCACTTTTATTCCCACGAATAATACGGACATGCAATTGTTCAGTATTCTGCTCTTTCAAAGTACAATCAATCAGTCGATTCGGTCACTAATTTGTTAGATAGGTACCTAAATTAATTTCCACAACTTGACCACATTCTGCACATTATATATATTTTTATTAATTTTCTATTTGTTTTGAATACAATAAAAATAACCACTGCCTTATGGCAGTATTATCATTAACTTTGTTATAGTTGATTTTACAAAAAAAAACAATCCCGGGAATCCGTGATCAGTGATCACATATTATTATGTATATATTCAGAAAGTAATGTCCATATTATTATTTTGTGGGAAGAAGTTTAGGTATACAAGCGCCCTATTATCCGATCACTGATCCCTTTATCTATAGTTGTTTTTGTGACCAAATAAAAATGGATATTCTACCCTTTGTTCGATGAGCACATTCATTTGCGAGCCAAGAACAGCCGCAACTATTATAGCAGGTAGGTACAGTTACTATTTTGAAAGTGCATATTCCAAAATACTCACCAAATTATTTGAGCATGAAAATTGTGCGGTAAGAACGAATGCTCGCGGAGAGCACGAGATGAAACCATCACTGGTTCAGAGAGTGAACTTCAGACGATGGCAGTCACAGAGGCAATCACTCCGGTACAATAGAACCTAATCCTAATGTTTAAATGGAATGTTTTTTCAATTATGTTGAACCTATGGCTTGACCGCCATAAAGCCTTCTCTCTCCTGATGGTGACGTGGCGGGACGCGGGGGGGGGGGGGGGGGGGGAAGGATGCTTGCGGCCAATCAATCACTTCAATCAGTGATCTGTCAGCTACAGACAGCGATAGACGTCGAAGCTTGCGCGGTTGCAGCCTTGTGCCTGCTACACATGAGATAAATATGAATAGAATAGGATAGAATAAACGTTTATTTGGTATATACATCACACAGAAAAACAAAATACAAGTCAAAAAATAAAATACAACGATAAATTTAAATACAACAATAAATTTAAAAGACAATTACGTGTGACATAATACCAAAATGGTCACCACTCAGCTGTATGTCATGACATGACAGAGCCATGACGGAATTGCTGAGTCTACGTAATAACAAACTAAGGAGTCAAGCAAAGATTATGCATTTAAATGTGGTTAATTATTTGCAAAGAAAGAAACTGGAACAAGCGCCTTCTTCAGGAATGCATTCATTTCGTTTTTTACATCTTAGGGCAAGGTGGTGTAAGTACGCGCAGTTTAACTTTGAGGCCCTATAAAAAATAAAATATCATATTTATAAAAATCAACATTATTTATTTATAGTCTATTTGTATTTAGTAACAAATTATGGAACCACGAATTACACTGACATCATTAATTAAAGTAGGAACTGAAGAAATAAAAAAAATAAAGAATTGCTCACTTAAGAGTGTATAACTACGCCCGGGTGTACAAGAGTGCGCAGCGAGTTGTGCAAGAGTGCGCGCATTAATTCGTAGTGCGCAAGTCGCACGTATAGTGTGAGTCTCAAAGTGCACATAATATTATCAACAAAATATAAATTTATAGTCAATTTTATCGAAGGTAGAATGATCAAAAGTATTCCAGCATTTTATTTTTTTATTTTAATGGACATTTAAAATAAACAATTGTAGTTGGGTACTTAGATGCAGAAATAATTTCGTAACTTTTAAACTAAATTCCTTACCTCGCAATGAAACAAAATTGCTGATGATTACTAATAACAGGCCATGCTCATGAAATGAAAAAAATACGAAAAATTAATACTTACCACAGATTTGTAATTAAATGATTTGTGCAAAAAATCTTTAGTATTTTATCAATTTTTATTAAATTATCAAAAAAAAACCTAAAAATTTGTCCACTTTACCCTATTATTTTTTATCCATACATGTAATAAATTTGTAATTCATCGCTGTCTGTACTTTGAAGATTAATCAGAAAAACTATTATTGGGGGCTTTTATAAACGCAATTTTATAAACAGAGGGTCGACTTTATAACGGTCAAGCTTTAGTAATTTTTCAATTAATATCAATAGATGATCGCGCATTCATTGTGTTTCGTCTCAGGGTGGTTGCTCGTGATGGTCTCGGATGCTGTTGTTGTTGACAGAACGTCTAATATTACGCTGAACAGAAACGGGCTGAGCACGGAGCCTTAGTGTACTCCAACGGGGATAGAGAAGGTAAGCGTGTCACCAACCGCAGTCCTAACTATGGAACTGGAATCGTGGTACGTGTCTCGGATAATGTCAATATAGGCCTCGGGAACGGCCCTGGACCGCAGCGCTCAACGGATCATTACACGAGGGACACAGTCGAAGGCCTTCTGCATATCTAAGAAAAGGAGATGCAGAGGTGTATTATTCAGTCTGAATCCCTCCATGAGCGTTCCCAAGGCAAATACGGGGTCCATGGTCCCGCAAGCTGATCAAAACCCATACTGACACTACGCGATTCTACACTCCTGTCGGATCCAACAGTCAAGAATGCGCTCGAGGAGCTTCATGGTGTGGGACATCACTTTTATTCCGCGATAATTGCTGCACTCCTGCACCGAGCGCTTGCCTTTGAAGACCGGCGTGATATTGCTGAGTCTCCATTGGTTAGATATCTTCTCGGTGAGAAGAATGCAGTTAAGAAGGTGTGGGCATTATGCCCACACCACGAGAGCCCATCGATTTCCATGATTCGATAGTGACTCCATCGGGTCCCACAGCTTTACGGTACTTCATGCGGCGAAGAGACGACTGCACTTCATCAGGCGTTATTGGGGGCACTAGTCCTTAGTTAGGAGGGAGTTCAGGTGGCTGCACCTCTTTGTGCCGCTTGTTGAGCAGCTCCTGGTAATAAGAGCTCCATCTCTCCTTCACCGCGCGGTCCTCGCATAGCAGGTTACCGGGAGTGTCATTTACATAGCGGCACATGGAAATATCCTGTGCGCTCGAACGTACCAACTTGTAAACAAGCTTCTGCCCCTCAGACGACTCCAACTTTTCGTACAAAGAACGTAAGTGGTCCCGTCTGCCTATAGCAAATAGTAATGTAACTAAAAACGGCATACAAGTAGCTGGAATTAACTATCGTAGTTTACTTGATATTAACTCATGGTAGTAGTCCTGATCTGCGAGTGCAGTCGGCTAGATTTGTGTAGCTAACTATACTACTTTCGCCGTATGATGATATCCCTGACAGTTCATAATTGTCAATTATAGTGATGTAACGAATGTAAATTAATCGAGTTGGCAAAGGAAATGAAATCGGATTTACCGATTTTAATTTTTTAAATAAATTCATAATAAACCGGTAATGGCTAATAAGTTATAGAATAAAACGCGGTATCTTGAAAAGAATAGTTAAAAAATAACAAACAAGGCAGACGCACTGGTACTGATGCGAATGACGTGATTACAAAATGGTTGCTCCTATTCATCGATTTCTAGTCGATTCAGTAGTGTCAATACACTATTGAATGGCGTTCTTTTTCACGCATCAGGCGCTGTAAAGATAAATAAAATAATTTACTTCATTTATTAACAGTTAATAATAATACCAATAAGTTACTTGATAAGATTCGAAAGAACAATAGTTTTTTAATAGTTTATAACATTTTCTTTCGCCAGTTTCTTTTCATTTAGTTTGAAAAAGTATGCGTGACACGGAACAATAAAAGCTGTCAGGCATATCATCTTACAGTGAAAATAGTATACGGATGGTAATTTATAGGAATTTGTAGACGCATCGCCCGCTGCTTCGTGGAACGAGGTTTTGAGTATAATGAGCCCATAGTATAGAAAAACTAACAAAATGCTCTGAAACTGAAACGAGTGACTTTTACTTCACTCCAGCATTGGGCAAACAGGTTACCAGCTTTTTGCGTTCCCTCTCGAAGTCAGTTTCTCACGTCACTTACACCAATCATCACTTATGACAATCATTACTTATAATGATTATTGTAAATAATTTAGTTTTTGGTTTGTTATAAATACATGTGTTGCAAACCTAATAGTAGTTAATTTTATATACATATACAAAAACTATTGTAAAGCGCCATCTGTGGATTTTAAGCCTTAACAAGTAATCACAGCCAACACGGCCTTTTTCTGTAGTAGCAAATCATGATACAACGATAACAAAGATGGCGCTATAGCAGCATTTTTCATTGTTTGTTCGCATTGTCGATAAAGCAGTAATATGGGTAGGTACCAAATGGATTAGCATAAAACCGAAGATCACTGTTCAAACGATCTCTTTTCCTGCGAAATCTCCCCAAGTAAACATCTAAGAACAACCCGGCGTCTCATTTAGTCTTTCTCCCACCCAACATGTAAATAAAACGTTAGTGAAATTATGGCAAATGAAATTATCAAATTTCAATTTGGAGAAACATAAGTGAATCTGTTTTTGGTATTTTAAGAGTCCTTACTAATATAATCGATATCTATTAAGCGATCATTTTAAAGAAAAGAACTTTTATGTTTATATGAAGATTTATTCGATTGATAATATAAGTTTACAATACAACTTATCTTGCTACATACATATCTGTCTATATTCATATGACTTTATGATATTCAACTTATAATAAATAAATATCAACTTATTTCATAAAAGGTTAATTACTTAAAATAATATAAGTTTACAAACACATGGACGGACTCATAACAGTCTACGGTAATCAAGTTCAGTTAGAGACTGGAAATTAAGTACACGCAGAAAGAAACGCTTAATAAATAAGTGGGAATTGAGAATAAGTGTTAGTTAAATATTAAGTTTAAGTATTAGGGTGGAACTAAAATTATAACATTTACAAATTTTAAGAGATAGGTACATTATTACCGATGCGCACAATGCGTTCATATTTCAAATCAACTTTTAAATTACTAGTAAAGTATGAGGATTATAAGTGTTGTCTTATTTTCAAAATTGTGCTTCAATAACACTTTGAAAACCTACTTTTTTGGAAGATCTAGTCACTACCTAACCGTTTGACACGCGCTAGAATTCGTTTATTTTGGCCTAATACAAAATATAAATCTAGTACGAGAAGATTTAACATTTTCACAACAAAGAGTGAGACAGTAAAACTATTCGTGTTTATTTTTTTCTCGCGATTATAAATAACATAAAGTATAGAAGGTATACATTTAAGAATGGGAATGCATTATCAAAAGAAATATTATAATTTTAATACAATTGAGTTTCTTACAAAATATCTTGGAAGTGTAAGTACGTGCGTTACGGAATAATATAATATGTTATAAAATATATTACTATCGTTACAAATACATTTATGTTCAGTATATTGGTTATACATTATCTAGTAGTATTAGTAAAAACTTACACGTTACTACGTCAATAATAATTATAAATTACATTTGGTATGTGTAGTAAATGCAATTGTTTTTAATTAAGTATAATTATATTTACCAACTATTCCCTGATACCATTCAGATCTTTAAAACATGAAAAAATAAACAAATTACCAAACCACTAAAATGCTAAACTACTCGTTAGGCTAAAAGACTTTTGGATTTAGTACACGCTTCTGCAATAGTTTAGGTACAAAACCTATAATAAGGCAGCAAGTAAAGGAAGAATAAATGTGTCACCATGCATGGTAATTTGACCTGAAAATGGCTGGAAGACTCAAAGATTGTTGCAATTTTTAACTTTGCCAAGCAAAGATCCAACTACCGCCGGATTTCCTGTGCGAAGAGATTGGAAATGAGCGGCCATCGTCAGAACTAACCGCTGAGGCGGATCCAAGGTTTTGAATGTCTGTGGAACTAACTCCCTATTCGCGAAATAATACTCAGTGCGGCATCTACTATTTCAGAACCATACAAATCCACAAGTCAATTAGCTATCCTGCAATAGTACATTTATCCAAAAACTACTCTAAGTACAGATACATTTGAGCAAATACCCCTGGACAAATATTGGAACCCACTTACTACATTTCGTCGCGGCCGGTGGTGATGGGCTTTTCAGTGTTATCTTTTTTATTGCGTCGATTCCTCCTGTAAATAGATAAAATGGCTCGTAAAGCAAAACCAAGTGCATAATAAATAACTGAAGTATGCTGATAAATATTAGCCCTTAGATGTCTTACAGTAAACAGCAAATAATATTGATTTATTGCAATAAACAATCAACAATTTATCAATCATGCAGACCTAAGTTTATAAGATACTAGCATTACCAACTTCATCGTTATATATTATTGACCAAATAACATAAAATCTTTATAAATTGTAGCCTATGTGTTATTCTGATGTTTAAGCTATATTGCTGTAAAGTTTAATCTAAATCTGTTTTGTAGTGTTTGCGTGAAAGGGTAACAAACACATCCTCACAAACATTCGCATTTATAATGCTAGCTTTCCGCCCGCGGTTTCGCCCGCGTTATCGTTATATACACACAACAACATGGTCTAGGGATATATAAAACTTTTTTAAATAACTTTAAAAGTACTGGCCTTACAAAAAGAGATTATAAAAACATTATTAAGTTCCTTTTTTAAATTCAAATTTGTATATTAAAGGTTTTGTTTTAAGATGAAATTCGCATTCATTGAATTTCTTCCAAAGAAGTAAATCTTCATGAACTTCTAACTTGATTAAAACTCCATAAATTTCTATAAATCTTCGTCAGACGCATCTCCGGTGTTCATTTAATCATGCCACGTAGACACTTGACCAGGAACGAAATGTTAAGAGCAGTGGGCATGTTTCAAGCTGGCGCTACCCAAATTGCGGTTTCTGAAGCCATGAGGACCAGTCAGAGCGTTATATCCAGGCTTTGGTCACGTTATCGTGTCACGGGGGAAGTAGCGAAACGGCACCGAGGACCTCAACGCATTACAACACATGTACAGGACCGATTAATAGTAAATGCTGCACGAAGTCAACCAAATGTAACGGCGATGCAATTGGTTCAAAGGCTACAGAGAGAGTATGGTTTGCTGGTAAGTGGTCAAACTTTGAGAAGACGACTGCATGAAGTCAACCTACGTGCTCGTAGGTCACTTCGAGTACCAGCGCTAAGGAGAGGCAATCGAGGAACAAGATTACAATGGGCTATTGCACACGAAAACTGGAACCATTCTCAATGGTCACGTGTACTTTTCACTGATGAATCCAGGTTTCATCCTGATTCGCGAAGAGTACGCGTTTGGAGAGAACCTGGACGTTGGAATCGACTGCAGCACCCACAACAAGTTCATGCATATCATGTGGCACGATTATGGTTTGGGCAGGAATTCGTCTCGGCGGTAGAACGGACCTCGTTTGGATACAAGGCAATATGACTGTTCTAAAATACCGAGATGAGGTGCTAGAGCCTGTAATCTTTCCCCACAGACAGCAAATGGGACAAAATTTCCAGCTAATGCACGACAACGCCCGTCCACATAAGGCGCGTATCGTTACAAGTTGGTTACAACAGCATGATATCCAAGCTTTAGACTGGCCTGCACAAATAATGCACAATCCCCAGACTTAAATCCTTTTGAGCATGCCTGGGATATGCTTCAGAGAAGAGCTCTTAGGAATTTCCCTGAAGATATTGTGCATGAAGCCCAGCTTTTCTTGCATCTTAGCAGGACTTGGGACAGTATTCCACAACAGGATATTGACATCCTTGTTTTGAGTATGCAGAACTGCTGCAGATGTGTCAGGAGAGTCTTAGGTGGATCCACCTATTATTAATTTTCAGTTTTAACCAATTTTTATAAAAAAAATAGTTGTTTTGTTTAGGTTTTGATGTGTCAAAAAAAAAGTTAAGATTGAAAATTGGTCTGAGTTTTTCCTCTTCTTCTAAGTTTATTTTTAATTTAAATTTATCTAAAAGTTTATTTATCAGATTAGATAGGCTATTAAACAAGGTTTACTCTAATGTGTAGGTGTCTTAGTATAAGTTAATAGAATTTTAGTTATTTAGGTTTAATTGAAATATCCCTAGACCATGTTGATGTGTGTATCATGGCTAAATTACATAAAATTTTCATAAATTGTAGCCTATGTATTATTTTGATGACTAAGCTGTATTACTGTAAAGTTCCATCGAAATCCGTCCAGTAGTTTCGCATTTATAATATTTGTAAGATTACTTAAGATAACAGACATAATAAAACTTCAGCGCATTAGTTAAAGCAAGTAATTATTTTATTTACTGTCCTACAGCTGGGCAATGGCCTTATCATTGAATTAAAGTAATCACTAAGACGTCTAAACGGCAATGCTACATATTACGGTGGCCACATATTACTCGAATTACAAAGATAAACTAGAAAAATTCGACCTGATCCTAGGGACTCAAGCGGGATCCCTAGAATCAGGTCGAATTTTTCTAGTTTCTATATATGTGTAGAAAATAGGGCATTGTTAAATGCTAAAAATGAAAAATCACTTACTTAAATTAATTAGTAACTGATAGAAATGAGAATGATCGTGGGTGTAATGTCTGTTGGTAAAACATATACTTTAGTAGGGTGTGGTTGTTTGTGGTACCTTTATAATTTCTGCTCATCGTAACGCAAAGGAAAATAGTCCGTAACGGAACGTAAAAGTATAGCACAATAGAGATAAAATGACAATTACTTTCGAAGATTTTTTTTTAAGGATGCAAGACTTACGTGGCGCATTGAAAGGACAGTTCATAAATGACGATGAACACGAATTAATTTGCATTTATTTACTTTAGGAAAGCCATGGTGCCATGTCACTGACAAAACCAACATTCAATAAAGAATTTGATAAGAGTGCGAAGCAATTTATAAGAAGTTTATCTAACAGAATAAATCAGCCTTGTCAATATTTATGCTGAATTAAATATTATCTTAGTATCACTTTTTGGAATAAAACTCAATGTATATGAGGCTGTAAAATGGGTTTTAATTGAATATAGGATTGAGGAACTGCAGAAACGAGTGTGCCTTTTTTTTATTAATCAGTGTAACAAAATTTTTTATAGACTCTTAGTTTGCCTCGTTTTATGTTCTTAAATGATGAAAATTATTTTAGGGGCTCTCAGGATTAGGAAGACAGGACACGTGCCCAAAGCGCTAAAAAGGAAATAGAGGCCTGACTACAATACACGAGGAGACTAGTGATAACATACCTGTGTTTACTGTTGGACAGTATCTCGTACGCCTGCTGTATCTCCATGAACTTCTCCTGAGCGGCCCTCCTCAGCGCGTCATCCTTCACTTTGTCAGGGTGGTGCTCGCGGGAAAGGCGCCTCCAGGTCGACGTGATCTCTTGCTGGCTAGACTCCGGACCGACGCCTAGAACCTGGGAAGGACAAGTCATTTATTAAAATAAAAATGAACTCAAGTGTCGCTAATCACAAAACTCAAGAACGGCTTGACCAATTGGGCTAATATTTTTAGATATATTTTTTTAAGGCACAAAGAAACTTCTTATTGAGGAAAAGGCTTAAAAATTACAAGGGAAATAATAAAAACAACACCTTTCTTCCCTATACAAATCACTCTGTTCCCAGCTGTCAAACATCAACAGTGGCCTGTCTTTTGGCAGAAGTCTGTGGGGCAGCTAATCTATACTAATACTATAAAGACGATAGATTTGTTTGTATTGAATAGGATCCGAAACTACTGATCCGAGCGAATTTTTTTTACTAACAGAAAGCTAAACTATTCAGTGAAAAATAATGGTATATGTAAATAATAGTATATCAGATGTGGTCTCTGCCTACCCCGTTAGGAAAAAGGCGTGATGGTATGTATGTATGTATTTATGTATGTATATGTGAATAAAGTCGGAGAAAAGCGGGCGAGATGTGTTAATGGATACCAGCTGTCAAACATTTGACAGGACGCAGTCTGTCGTGGCTGCTCGTTATCAATAAAATAAATGAATATCTGGGACATCTTACAACAACATCTGGGGGGCTAGCCAAGAGCAACACGCCACGACGATTTCTACAATAGAAATCGTTCAAATGTATGGGGATGACATAAGCGCCAGTGACAGCTTATGTCATCCCCATACATTTTAACGACTCTGAACTAAGCAAAGCTCGTACTATATGGGTGTCACAGACCAGTTCTGGTCCAATGTTCTTTAGAATGATTTGGTATTTAGAAAAAAGTAAGCATATTTACTGGAGCATACCTGGTTCGATTGATATGCTCTATGTGTACTTAGGTAAGTAATATTTTCTTTGCAATCTTTATATTTTTATGGGGGAAAATATAGCTGTATGTTGCAATGATCGAATGCAAAATAACATATACCCTTAAGATTATTTTCGTAACGAAAAAATACATAGGCATCGAGCATTCCCTGAGTGTATGACCAGCATTAAAACTGTTGGATATTTTTCTAGATAAATAAATATAAATTCGCCAAGAATTTTGGTTCAGAGAAAGAAATATGCTCTAGGATTTTTCTATTACATAAAATATGGCTCTTACAGTTTAAACTCTGGTTTAGATCTTACTCGCACCTAGGCGGCTCTAGCTCAAATAACAAGAGGAAAGAAGACTAACCTTATAGGCGTTTTGTTCGCCGTGTGGATCCGAAAGGTCTATTACTTGCTTCCAAACCTCGTACCAGCCATGATGCTGAGCGTATACGTAAATATCGTGAATGCATTGCTTCGCATCCAACCACCTAATAAATATAACAAGTTTGCATTTAAAATGAGCCAAATTAATATGAAACAGTCATTTCTGGTCCTCACCCTGAGATCACATATTTGACTGTGGTGAACTAAGTCTGACTAATGAATAAATAAGGATTTTCAATTTTATTGTGATTTCATGACTTTATTTCACTGTCTTAGTGTATGATTTATCCAATTTATCCTAAAAAAACTTCGTTCGCATAGATTCATTTAAACAGGCAAATTATACATACATGAATAGCTATAAGCTTGTAAAATGCAAGATAAGGAGGTAATAATGTCTTTCCATTCCACTTTTACTAAACAGATAAGCAACCAGCCATTTGCTGTGCAATTAGGTATCAGTTACTAATAGTAGAATTCATTCTTGGAAACTAAACCATGTAGTTAGATATATTTCAGTAATGCTGTGAATTAGTTACCAGGGGCTACTGAAGAAGTGTTCCAGGGCTTCGTAGATCGGTACATCATTGCCTTCACTGTCTGTTATGATTCCATGGAAGTACAGGTAGCTACACCACAGCGACAGGTACAGACACGCGCAGAACGACAGCACAATCATACGTCTGAATGGAAGTTTATTAAAAATGAAAAATTACTTTATCGTTTTTCAGCGTTTAAAATGCTACATTTGTTTATATTAAGAGAACTACATAGAAGGAAAAGACAACTAAATAAACAACAAACAGTATTATGATTTCATAAAATAGATGAGGATGTAGAGGTAGCTTGAAAGTTTTTTATTTGCTTAGAAAATATTAAACAACCTACTTAAGAACCTTCTACATGTAGGTTAAATCTCTAAACTAATCAACTATGTGAAATAGATAGACAAAGAAGTAGAGATAAACAATGCAGGGGTATCACTATACCTAGGCATCAGACTATACATTAACCTACAGCAAACTATACTGCTTGAATATTTTTGTTAGTAAGGTAACCATTGCTTGATTGCTCTCACGTTGCCAAGCATCGAGCTGCATGGCGAAGCATCGCGAAAGCAGCGGTGGCGCAAGATTCGAATAATATTATGACCATTACCACTCTGTCGGGAGTGAACGACTGAGAAGAAGAGAGAAGGTACCCATAGTTAACCAGGAGACTGTTGCTTGGTCAACTTCATCACTATTAAAAGTTAGACAAACCAGTGATGCCTTTGGAGTTACATGTCTATCTCTAAATACATACCACTGTACAATAACTTACTTGACTATATGGGTCTTGGTTGTTTTCTTGCGCCACTTCTTGGAGAAGGAATCAAAGGCGAGAGACGCCATGAGGACCATCAGTGTGAACCACAAAGTCTCATCATAGATGTAATAGCGAGTGAAGTAGGTTATGTAGGCAGCAGCAAGCGGCCACTTTAGGCTGCCCTGCTCTCTGCCAATGTTGCCAACGGTCCAAACGCCTGTTTATAAATAATAACTAAGTTCAAATGCTTATTCACAATCAGTTTTCTGGCTTGTGTTTCTAATAGAACCACCTACCAAACACTAAATAAAATAAATAAATATGCGCCAGACAACCACTTGTCATGGTCTCGAAAGTAAGAATAAATATTCTTGTGTTACGAGGTACCAGACAGGGAAATCAGCCAGCACACCCATACCCGAGCCAATTTAGAAAAGATTGTTTCCTGAATTGACCCGACAGGGAATCCAACCTGGGACACCACACAAGCCAAGGCGAGAAAATGTGCTACAGCACACTGCACCAATTGTGTCGTCACAAATTAAATTAATCTTCCTATCACTCTCTTTATCTCATGGTATCAGGACTAATGTCCTGCCTGACTATTATACTTGAAATAAGAACCTAGCGTATTAATGAAAATCATTAGAAAATACTTGTGTCTCTCAGTACTCATTCCCAAAACAGTCACAATGCTCCTGAAGACAGCGCAAGAAAGTATGATTGAAGCTTACCTAAAGCAGCAGCCAATGGTATCAGATAGTTCAAGTATCTAAAGTTTATGCCCCAGATCTCATCTGGAGGGACAGCATACATCATCATCTGGCCCCAAGAGTAGCCCACCATCAGCATGCCAGTGAAGCGATTCATTGAGAATGGTGGCTGTAAAAATATTATAAACATATAACATCGTATGTTATTATAATAAACATTTAATAATGTACATAACTATTTCATGCATTAGAAAAATTACTAAGTAAACTAAGCAACCTTTCAATGTCTATTTATCTAATAGAAAACGAAATTATTCAAGAAACCGTATAGTTAAGCAGTAACTAGGTCAAACCCAGTGAGGTTAGGCATTGAATCAATATAGAACAATTTTATGAGTACTTACCGACTTGTACTTGGACATTCTCGTCGCGAGATCATTCATGTCCTGCGGGTCATTGTTAGTATCACGCACATAGCGAGGTAATCGGAATATTTCACCAAACCAACCGATGCCGAAGCCGCCAAGAGTTGTCCACCAAACAAACGCATGTCTGTCCCTTCGTAGATAAACGTGGTGCAGCCCAAATAGACCACCAAACAACCACAGCACGTAAGTCCAGAATACAGACTTCTGTACTTGTGTGTGTGTGTCTTCTTCTTCTGTGTTCTGCATCCTATCCACCTCTGCAGACATTTTTCTCAAGAAATTCGATGGTTAGCAGTTATGGATGTCGCCTGACGGAAGCTGAACAAATGGTTAAAAATTTGATTTCTAACAAAATACTAGTTGAGAAAATCAATTTGGGTGACCCATTTTTGGAGTAGGTTGCACTTATTCAGAATGTTAATTTGACGAAAGCGCTTTTATTTTTGAAGAAAATAGGAACGAACTTCTCTAGTCAATGACGTGTGTGTTTACGAAAGTAAAATGACATGTCGACATGTCATTTGTCAACCTGTTGAGTATTCGGATACACACCACACCTGTTAGCACCGTTTTGGAATGAACCAGACACTTAGTTCATTCATATACGGTGCGGGGTTCAGACTGAGTTTTCCATAAACGCTTAAAAATACAGTAGAATGGAAGACTGAGATGTTTTTACTCAGAATGCCAAAAATAAATTTATTCAAACTCATCGAGCTCGAGAGCGTAAACAGAGATTTTCAATGTCTTTCACATTGAAAATTTGTCACTTTTAAATCAAGACACACTTTTTATTTAAAACAAGCTTAATGTGTTGTGTAAATGTGCTTCTAGATAGGTTAAAAATCATTTATTTTTAAGTATATTTAAATACAATCATTCTAATTGAGTATGGTACTTATTTTTATTTTTATCCAATACCTTCGTAAATAAATTTTTGTGCGTATTAATAAAAAAGCTTCATCCTACTTCTTTACAATTATTGTCTAAACATACAGTATAATTTTGCTACTAGAAGGTCACCCTTCACTTATTCCTTTTGAAATTGAAATACCAGCCCTGTGAAGTTCAGCTTATCAAAGGAGGATTCATTTTTTTTATTTGTTTCAGGAAGTTAATATATAATATGCTGTAAATGGTAGGGTTTCTCATGGCCCTAAATATTCATGAATTAATAATGTTGGCTCACAAATGCTTTGGAGTAGTTTAATGAATCCAATTCGGGCCATTGCCCATGAATATAGCTCACTGTTGTTTTCTTAAATGGTATTTATTAATGTTGTTACGAGAGCGTCATGGGCAGGGACAGTAATACCGATATTTCTGAATATCGATTTCAAAATATCGATATAAGTACTGATACTTTGTTAACGAATTATACATAATTTCAGTACCAAAATACCGATACTTTATTTTGTCAGTATCGGTAAAGGTACTGATACCAAAATACCGATATTTACAGAACTAGAACTTCTACTAATGCATAACTAGAACTTCTACTAATGCATAACTTGCTCTCTAATGATGGTATTCATTGCAATGCAGATGATAGCACTGTTGATGCCTTTTACACCGGCCGAACAAATATCCCTCGCACCTATGTGGAGTAAAGTCGAACTAAACTTGTGTCTGAAATCGAGAATACCCTAGCTTGGGTCTCCGATTGGGGTCGGAACAATTTGGTCCTGTCTAACCCCACTAAGACACAAGTTTGCGCGTTTACAGCTAAGAAAACTCCATTCACTGTAGCTCCTCAGTTCCAGAACACTACCCTTACCTTAACTAATAGTATTGGGATCCTTGGTGTTGACATATCTAGTGACGTACAGTTTTGGAGTCATTTGGAACAAAAGGCGAAGTTGGCATCCAAAAAGCTAGGTGTGCTAACAGGGTGAAGCAGTACTTCACTTCTAGGCAAAGACTGCTGCTGAACACCCTTGGGCAGGAGCGTCTGGATATCAACTCAGTCATTTTGATTCAGATTTCGTATCCCTATGCGTGTTCTACCGCTTGTACAACGGGTTTTGTTCTGAAGAACTGTTTGATATGATGCCCACGGCTACTTTTTACCACAGCACCGCTCGCCAGCGACAGTGCGTTCATCCTCACACTCTTGAATCCGCAATGGTCTCGTACAGTTCGGTTTCAGAGATGTTTCCTTGACGCTTAAATTGTGGAACAAACTCCCTGCCGAGGTTTTCCCGATGAGTTATAGTATGGAATTCTTCAAGAGGGGTTTGAAAAGGTTTTTGCAGGGTCGACAACGCGCGAGTGATACTCCTGGTGTTGCACATGTCTATAGGCTGCGGTAACCGCTTACCATCACGCATACCATACCATGGTCCGCATGCTTGATTGTCACCGACGTGCTGTATAAAAAAAAGTATTAATTCTCTTTTTTGTTTTGCATAGTAATAAAACAGATTGAATCGTTAAATTTCAGGTAGTCGCCAATTATTAAAAGTGCCGTAATTCGAAGCCTTTGTATGTGAGAGTGACTTACTTGTTTACGTTAGCTGTCGCAGTACCTATACATTCATCTTTTTCCTACCTACGTCAGTTCCTATTTTCGTCTCTTTCACACCTGCAGTTGCTCGTGCTTTTGACGTTGGTTAATAAAAGCGACGGCATCAAGTGCTCGCCGCATATTTGACAGCTTGTTTCCGAACTGTGAAGTACCGCACTTGGTGAGTCAAATTGATTTTCCAAACGGTATTACCGTTCGTATTTTTAATAAATATTAATTTGTCTTTTTTCCATCATGGAAAACTCTGCGCCAGAGCGCAAATTACCTGAGGAGGCATCATCAGCCGATATGTGCTCTGCTAAACGAATTTGTAATGACGATGATGTTTTAAGTAATTTAATTACACAAGTAAAGAATATTCAAAATTATTTGACAACATTTATGCCTTATGCGGATAATAGTGTGCCTCAGGAGTGTGTTATAGATGACGATGTTTTAGATGCTAATATTAGTGGAGAGTTATTCATTGAGGATTCCGATGATGCAAATCATACGCGGCCTGGCCCTGTGCCTACTGACATAGCATTTTCGAACTGAATAATACTTCAGTAACTCGTTTCTTTTCTCCTATTTAAACATAAAATTGTACTAATTGTGTTTACTAACTTTTTTGTTAAAAAGTGTTCTTGTGATTACTGAGAAAATATCATTGTTGTTTAAGTATATAATTATTAGACAAAATAAAATAAACATAAATATTTTGGTTTTGTTGCAACTAAGAAGAAGTGTCATAATGTTTTTTGTTATGAAATAAACATGTTTTTGTAGGGTATCATGTTGTTTATTTTGTTAAGTTGACAGAACATAAAACCTACCTACACTAATGTACTCACTTGTTTGTGCTAACATAATCCACCCACAGACATTATGTATTTTACTTGTGAAGGTGCGTACCACACGCATTATTATTATTATTATAAATGATTCTATCACACCAGGCGATAACAAACAGGTCTCACATACAAAGGCTTCGAATTACGGCACAGTATTTTAATGACAGCGTTTTACCTACCAATAAAACGCCTATTAAAACATTTGCCTAATTCGAAGCCTTTTTTCATTTCTGCCGGTGTATGTGAAGCATAAATATGAGGCGAGCGCTTGATGCCGTCGCTTTTATTAACCAACGTCAAAAGCACAAGCAACTGCAGGTGTGAAAGAGACGGAAATAGGAACTGACGTAGGTAGGAAAAAGACGAATGTATAGGTACCGCCACAGCTAACGTAAACAAGTAAGTCACTCTCACATACAAAGACTTCGAATTAGGCAAGTGTTTTAATAAGCGTTTTATTGGTAGGTAAAACGCTGTCAATAAAACAAAATATTTTTAATAAATAAGTGTGAGGAAACAAAAAAAAACGTAAAACCTCATTACTGTAAAAGTAATAATTATAAATAACAAGGTGCAGAACATAACAGAGAGATAAGTTATACTTTAATTTGAATTCGGCGATATAATTACGAAAATCTTTCAAAAATGTGACGTTTCCGATCCACCCCAAGCAAACACTCACGAAAATAGTTGAACAAACCAAATATGTAGCATGCGCGCTGCGCTCGAAGCGCTGTTGCCGCTCCGCGGGTCTCCACGACACGTGTGCGCGGAGCGGCAACATGGCGTTGGTCGGCGCCTAGCTACTGGTAAAGTATCAGTACTTGGTATCGATATAAATACCGATACTTTTATATCAGTATTTTCAAATACTGACACAAATATCGGTATTCAGCTGAGGTATCGATACCATTACCGATATGTTAATGAAAATACGGATATTTTGAAAGTATCGATATCAGTCCCTGGTCGTGGGTTAAGAAGCACCCCAACTCGAATCGTGGATCATGTGGTCCCGAGTTCAAGTCTGACCAGAACCATCTTACTTCTTAACCTGGATAACGGCGGAAGGCTCACCACCCACTACGTTGGGTTCTAATACCATTGGTGAAATCTGGGCTTCTGAGTTTTCCGTTCAACATGACGGCAAAAGTCACGCGCCTCTGACTACCGCGTTCAGAATACAGTTGTGATGGTATGTCATGTCATGTTAAGTCGTGTTAAAAATATTATAACTGCTGAATAAGCTGAGTTTGCTTAAATGTCATGTGGTGGCAATGGGTGGCACTATAATGGCCATATAGTGGCTTTTAGTGGCCTCTTTACCCGTTCGTGTGTAGTGGCCTATTCAGCCAATGACAGGACTTTTACAAAACATTTTTGGTGTATCCGAATGAGTTCAGTACAAAGACAAATTTTGGAATAGTTTACTTGAAAGAACGTAGGTAGTCAACGTGTGGCTTTTAATTGACATTTATAACTATGTGGCAAATTGTTCACATTACTTAGCATTACATAATTACGATAAAAATAATAAGAATTAATTCATTACTATTGCAAAACCTTAAATTTATCTCTACTCATTTACACAGATTTAACAGTCGAAGCAGAACACTTCCGGAAACGGTAGTTATCCAACGTTAATCAATCGTTACCAGTTTTTTTTTTATAAAAATATACGTCAATCAAACAAATAGTGGTGAAGTGAACGTATTGGAATCTTTCTATCTGTCCTGCTATATTTATAATTACGCACTACACTAACATTACTGCGACATGCTCAAAACATTAATTTCTTGAAGTCGCATTAATCGATCGCACCATAGTAATACGTACACAGAAAACGGCAAATCATGTTTTCGCGTAAAATTCATTAGACGTCCTTGCTAGGGGTAGACTTAATTTACTTTCTTGCTCTGCGTGTTCCTTTCCGCTATAATCATGAATTTCGATGAGACTTCGAGTGGTGTGTTTGTGACGTCGGAGACAATATACGGGACCCACGAAGATTCCCATGTAGTTATGTCAGAGAAGGTCCAGTCGCTTGCTGGGAGTATATACCAGGAGTTCGAGCGTATGATAGCGAGATACGACGAGGATGTAGTGAAGACGCTAATGCCATTGTTGGTGAATGTGCTGGAGTGTTTAGATTCGGCGTACCAGACGAATCAGGAGCACGAAGTGGAGCTGGAACTCCTCAGGGAAGATAACGAGCAGCTGGTGACCCAGTATGAGCGCGAAAAGGCGGCGAGGAAGCACTCTGAACAAAAGGTAAGCACCAAGTTGTTGCGTAGACCTTGGTACAGATTTCTTTGTTTTACTGCAAGGCTACACATTTGATTGCATTCACAGTTGTTTCCTTAGTTTCTACCGATGCACACCTGTGTGTTTCACAAAATATTCGGTAACTATCATCATGATCAGTTTGTAATGTTTGTGATTGTTTTGCAATGTGTCATCCTTTCTGTTATCTCAACCCCAAGGTAAACTTGTTTGTTCACATTCCTTGGTTGCCTAATGTTTATTTTAGGCCACTCAAATCTTTGTAATTACCTACTTATTTTGCTAAATTAATTGGATGAAGTAAAAATAAGGCATTATGAATGATTTTAATGCTGTTATTCAATTTGATTGCTGTTGATGTATGGGGTTGTCTAAGTGGGTTTAATGAACATTTAAAGCTCAACACCAAAACCAACACTTTATATTTGTTATTACAAGTTTGCATGATCAAAATCAGTTGATCTTGATGATTGAGAGTACCAAACAACCAAATGCGATGCATAGTGATGTAAAGGGTGTGAAGTAGAAAATTTTCAACTTTCGAAATTTGTCTATCATACGACAATACACCGAAGCAGTGACTGTTTCTCCTTTGTTAAAAAAATAGGGCCCAATTACACCGCTGGCCGAAATGGCACACCAAATTGTGGTTTTCAAGCTATGTAAATGTTTCTGATGGCGTTCTCTTGGGTTGTTTGGGCACCAATATCTCATATTCTGTTTATTTACATATCCATCGATGTGAAAATGTGTGTCACTAAAGAAAATGTTTCCCACCGCGAAAGCGTTTCAGCATTGTTCATGCGAAGGTTTTTCGCAAAGGATAGTCACTTTCGTTGAGACCCTAAACAATTAGATGGAGTCTTAATTTCTTCTTCAAAATAACATGCACTGTAGACTTTTTTATTCCTGTGGAAGCCGCAATCTTCCTAATCGATATGCGTGGATTTTGAATGATTTCATTTCGAACTTCAGACACACGTTCGGGCGTTTCTGCTGATGTTGATGGTCCTGTAGGAGTTCTATTGAGCATTGTCCCTTCTTGCCTAAATCTTTGTACCCACGACCAGTGCTTGGCCCATCACTTTCAGTATATTTTAGATAACATAATGTATGTGTGCAAAAACTTGCATCTGTTCAAAAAAAACAGTGATACTCATAAACGTAATACCAGAAATAAAAACAAATTGAAAACTCCCAGTCTTAGGCTACACAAGGTGGGAAACTCATTTGTGGGTCAATCTGTAAAATACTTTAACAAAATACCTCAAAGTCTTGTTGATCTACCTCTTCACAAGTTTAAGTCTGCAATTAAAGCAAAGTTAATGAAACAAGGTTATTATAATGTAGAGGATTACTTGAACGACAAACGTTTGTGGTCATAGTAGGAATAATCTGCTCCTCTGCTCAATGTTGTGTTCTTTTTTCTACTCTCATTGACTGTACTCTGAATTTATTTTTTGTAAAACAAACAAAGTTCAAAACAGTAACTATCGAGTTTCTTGCCGGAGTCTTCTCGATAAGAAGCAACGTCCGAACCGGTGGTAGATTCACATTTTGTATATTCACAATATGTACTAAAATTGTACTATTTTATTTATGTTTATTGTTCTTATTTTTATATACTTTTTTTGACATGTCATAAGTGCTTTGTACAAGCTTAAATGAATAAATGATTTTTTTACTTTACTTAAACGCCGAATATTAAAATAAGTACAAAACATTCGACGCGGGCGAACCAACGATTCAACACTATAGATATTGCTCAACCGCGAACGAGCGGTGCGCTCTCCCGGCCAGTGACTCATGGCGACTAGTGATGAGCGTTTAAACGATAAGCAAATAATAAAACGGATTTTTTAATTTAAGCACATAAGCACATTTGTGAATTTAAGCATTTAACAATAACTGCTTATTCGATAATTGCGTATTTTGAGTGCTCACTGAGCCATCTAGTGGTAAACTTTAGCAACTTAGCAACTTTAGCTTTTTACACCGTCATGTATAAACACACTGATAGATGGCGCATGAAAACAAAAGATTCTAAAACAGACCTTAACTTATTACAGATAAAACTTTAAATGATTGCCATATTCTATCCTTTGAATTCATTTAAGTGCATTGATAAACCGACTATAACGAACATTCTTCGATATGTTAGAAATAGTATTGAATAGCCATACTTCTAATTTTTGCAAGTGTTATTTTCGTTATTTGCTTATTTGCTGTTGATGAAATTTAATTATGTCAGTCAGTCAGTGGCGTTTTTTCCTTACCTGTTGGTTTTTTCGAGGGCGGGTTATACTATCTCAGACAGGAGATCACGTTTGACCACCTCCAAAGTAGAAAAAAATATGTTTTTGAACGCCAATCAAGAAAAATAACTAATTTTAAGAAAACATGTAAATACCTGTAAATATGCAAAATGTACATAAAATCAATGAACTTCTAAGTACGCCTGAATGATGATAAAAACTATTATACCTATAACTAGCTAATTATTCAGTTAATAATATATTCAGACAGTCCTAAGCCTGCAAAGTACGAAGGAAAGTTCATTCAAATTGATTGTGTGATCCTTTATCCGTTAATGTGATAATTTAATCAAACAGCAAATAACGTTTAAAATGAAAATAATAAATAAGCAATTAAGCAGATAAGCAGTTAATTAAAGTGACTTAAAAAAAAAAATTAACGATTTAATTCGATTATTATTTTAAGTCGTTATGCACATCACTAATGGCGACTAACAAATTCGCAAGTCCCGAGGCTTTCAATGGTACCCCTCCCGCCCACCTAACCCTGCAGTTAGAAGTTCAAAATTTTCCACTGGACACCCTTTAGTAGGTATTTAAATATAATGATTATGTTATGTTATTTTGTTTTGATGGTATATATGATGGCTAAATCCTGTAGGTAGACAATCTTACTTCTTACTAATATTATAAATGCGAAAGTTTGTGAGGATGTATGTATGTATGTGTATGTGAATGTTTGTTACTCATTTACGCAAAAACTACTTAACGGATTTTGATGAAACTTTACTGTAATACAGCTTATACATCAGATTAACATATAGGCTACAATTTACAAAAAAAGTATGTAATTTGGCCATAATATAGCATTATAACGCGGGCGAAGCCGCAGGCAAAAAGCTAGTAATGATATAAATAAATAAGTTTTAGTTACCATACCTATTCAGCAATGTCTCAATTGGTATTGGTTACAATCAGTTGGGTCTCAGCTTATCAACATGCAATTGTATACATTAAAAAGCCTGTACATATGTATGCCTGCCCTGATATTGATTAATGATATTGTTTTGCTCAACTGATTTGTTATTGCTGTCATTCAAACTGCTAAATTAAACAAACTCTGGGAATAGTGGCTATAAAATTCATTGATAGTTGGATGTGTGCATCATGGGCATTGTTGAGACCTATTGGCATACTATATTGTTCTTAATATTCATTTCTATTAGTAATTATTAGTCAAGATGGCGGACTAGCTTAGATAATGATTAATTCTTCAACTATTTTACTGTACTGTTCTATTGTATTTAATTAGATTAAATTATAGTTAAAAGTTATTGAACCTACCTAGAATATAAGTCATTCCATGAAATCAAATCAATTTCTGGTTGTGTTCAAATGCATCATTCTCATATTACTGTTACTGTTGCATTGGTTTCCGGGTGACTGTGAAATATCACTGTGCTTAACACTCCATATTTTTTGTCCCAAATATTCCTTAGTTTGGCAGCATAGCTTCTTTATCATCCGCTTTAAGTCTGCTGTGTGTGCCTCAGAGTCAACATGGTTTCTAAAACCTGAGAATACCTGTGGTAGCACACAAACTGAGATTAAGCCATAATAACAAAATTGTCTTTGTACCTTATACGTTACAAAGTTTATTATTATTAAATGGTGTCACGACAGAAATTTTAAAAGTTATAAAATTTTCGATCTCATAATATATTTTATTTACATTATATATATCTGGGACAAATTACACCAAGATCATTTAACCCCAAACTAAGCAGAGCTTGTACTATGGATGCCAGAGAAGAGACTGATAAACTTACTTATACATATACAGTGGTGACCACATAAGTAGGGACACCAGTTCATTTTCATTCAAAAAAAGTATCTTTGAAGCCTTGATTCTCCGCCAAGGATTGACTGAGCTGTGATCTGATGATAGCCATCCATAGAGTGAATGGAGGAGATCCAGATCGCCATACACACCTTCAGATCTGATCAGCATTTTAATAGGTGTAAGGATATGTTTAAAAAAAACGCGTAAAGCATTAAAATTTATGAAAATCCTAAAACAGAGAACTCTGACCCTTGTATTTCTTAGAATAAATGCTGATCAGATCTGTTGACTGGATATGTGTGTGTGGACAATCTCCTCCGTTCACTCCCTAGATGGCTATCATCAGATCACAGCTCAGTCAATCCTTGGCAGGGAATTAAGGTTTCAAAGTTACTTCTTCTGTATGAAAATCGACTGGTGTCACTAATTATGTGGCTACCACGGTATATCTAAATACATAGTTAAATAGATTAGAAATTGATACCCAGACGTTGAGCCTTAACCTCAACGTCTGGGAAATACGATTGGCACAAAATTAATCAATAAATAAGTCATCTTAATCAATATAATGTATTTAGAAATAAAAAACGTCAAAAGAATAATAAACGATGTTAAGAAAAATTACATAAATAATATAGAAACAATTTACAAACAATAAACAAATTTTAATGTTATTTTATGCTACAGTGAAATCCATTTTCTTGAACTCCTGTGTAGAATAAAACGGATTATTCAATAAAAGGCAATATGAAGAAATGTGTTCCCCTGAATATCTTTAAGCTTACTATAAAGTAGTGGTAGGTAGTAGTAGTTACTTGGCTACATACATACTATCACACTGCTAGTCAAAGGCCCCTATTGAAATCTACTTAAAATTACATTTATATTGTAAAACAGTTGCTGGAAGCAGAAGACCATTACGAAGGCGAGAGAAAAGATCTCACCGGCAGACTGGAGGCACTGGATAGTATCGTGAGGATGCTTGAGCTGAAGCACAAGAACTCCCTGGACCATGCCAGCAGGTTAGAGGAGCGGGAAAATGAACTCAAAAAGGTAGGTTATTATAAACCATTTATTCACTTCGGGTCATGTCGTATTTATTTATAAAGAGCAGCCGAAAAAAGTGCAGTATGCAAAACTCGGTGCCCGTTTCTTTATAGTCATCGCTTTAATACATTAAGAACATTGATTAAGCTGCATCATCATCATCATCATCCGTGCGGTCTATCCCGGTTGTGAACCCACACTGGTGTGTGCGGTCCCAGGGTCCGCATTTCTTATTTTCTTGGCCCACTTCGCGCGGTCTTGTGCATCCTCTGTAGTGAGTTTGTTGGCACGCATGTCACCCTTAACGAGGTCGAGCCACCGCTTCTTGGGTCGACCTCTTCTACCGGTACCTGGCGGGGGCGGCATGGCCAGACATTTGTTGCCCACGTAGTTTGCCGATCTCCGTGAGACATGATCATACCAACGAAGGCGGCACTCCTGCAGCTTGTCTGCGATGTCACGAACACGAAGGCTGCCGCGGATGTAGGTGTTACGCACGCGATCTTTGCGTGAGACTCCACACATCCACCGCAGC
This sequence comes from Udea olivalis, assembly GCA_947369235.1. Lineage (NCBI taxonomy): Eukaryota > Metazoa > Arthropoda > Insecta > Lepidoptera > Crambidae > Udea > Udea olivalis. Next base: position 30,921,544 of record OX376340.1, read on the forward strand.
ATCATCATTTCCGTGACGCGCAGCTCCTGCTCGTGTCGCTCTAGTAACGGCCATGTTTCACTGCCATATAAAAGGACAGGCCTAATGATGGTTTTATAGACCTGCCCCTTTAGCTTGATCGGCATTTTGGGGTCACAAATGACACCAGTCACCTCACGCCATTTGGCCCGAGCCGCGAAAATTCGGGCTCTGACGTCGCTGTCGATTTCCCCGGACGCGCTTAACACAGATCCTAGATATTTTATACGGTTCGTGCGCTCGACCACGTCAACGCCTATGCGGGGACTGGGGATCTGTGGTATTGCAGGCCATGTACTCCGTCTTCGCCACACGTAAGTTTCAGACCGCCGTTTTCAAGTGAATTTTTCCACTTATTCACCCGTTGTACCAGCCGTCCCCTGTCCGAGTCTGCTAGCGCAATAGCATCAGCATACATGAGCAACCAAGGTGGTTGCTCGTGGTGGTCTCGGATGCTGTTTGACAGAACGTCTAATATTACGCTAAACAGAAACGGGCTAAGCCCGGAGCCTTAGTGTACTCCAACGGTGATAGGGAAGAGAAGCGTGTCACCAACCGCAACCGCAGTCCTAACTATGGAACTGGAATCGTGGTATATGTCCCGGATAATGTCAATAAAGACTTCGGGAACGGCCCTGGACCGCTGCGCCCCGCCGATCATCCCACGAGGGACACAGTCGAAGGCCTTCTGCATGTCTAAGAAAAGGAGATGCAGAGGTGTATTCTTCAGTCTGTATCCCTCCATGAGCGTTCTCAAGGCAAATACGGGGTCCATGGTCCCGCAACCCGGTCGAAACCCATACAGTCACTACGAGATTGTACACTTCTGTCGATTTCGGGAGTCCACCATGCGCTCAAAGAGCTTCATGGTGTGGGACATCACCTTTATGCCGCGATAATTGCTGCACTCCTGCACCGAGCCCTTGCCCTTGAAGAACGGCGTGATAATGCTCAGTCTCCATTCAGCGCGGTCCTCGCATAGCAGGTTACCGAGAGTGTCATTTACACAGCGGCACAGGGAAATATCCTGGGCCGCTTTGACTCTCGAACGTGCCAACTTTTAAACGAGCTTCTGCCCCTTCAGACAACTCCAACTTATCGTACAAAGGACGTAAGTGGTCACGTCTGGCTCTGGCTACAGCTCGTTTAGAGGCACGTTTTGCATCCCTGTACGCGGCGCGATCTTCAGGAGATTTGGACGCTTGCAACGCTTTAAAGAGGGCTTTCTTTACCCTGATCTCCTTCTGGACTGCTTCGTTCCACCACCAGGTCTCGTTGTCAAGCCCACGTCCACCCCGACATTCATTAAGCTGCAACTATAGCTAAAACTTTTTTCTTAATCTTTCCTGCGTTTTTCAGCGGTAAACTAGAATGCGTTTAGTTCTTTACTAGAAATAATAAAAGAACCCCAAATATCTTTCAAGTTTTTGCAAATACAGCTTGTAATGTAAAATCTTCATTAAAATTATGATGAAATTATTGCTTAACAAGTTCGCTATGCCTACCACCGCTAATGTAACGTTTCATCTTCATACCTGGCGCAAAAGAAACCTATTTCAGATTTTCGTAAAATTAGATACAGAATCTCAAAACCTGTGTATGTTCAGGCACATTATTATACAAACATAGCATAATACGGTCAAGCCTTTTTTTCCTCATTTGCTGCTAATCTGGCATAAGACATAATCCTGCCTGTCATCACGACGTTCTCCCTCATTTTAACTGGTTTTCAGTAAGTTTCAGTACGACCACTACTAAGCACTTCTAGGAAATCATAAAAAATATATTTTCACTTGGTATTATGATAATGAAAGACGTTGACTTTTCAACTGAATAAATTTGAATAAATGTTTTAAAAACTCGGTTGGCGTAGTCTGTAGCACGGTTTCTCGCCTCGATTTATGTAGTCCCGGGTTCGAGTCCGGTCGGGTCAATTCAGGAAACAATCTTTTCTGAATTGACTCGGGTCTGGGTGTGCTGGGAGACGCCCCTGGCTTATTTCCTTTTGTGGTACCTCGTAACACAGGGATAACAATCCCTACTTCGAGACCATTGCAAAAGGTGTTTTGTCTGGCACATATTTATATGTTTAGATTTACTAAACTTTACAAACCATTTATAATAAAAGAAATTGCCCCTGGCCTTGTGTTTTTGTGTGGCTTTGTTTTACCTCTCCTTTGAGTGAATTTTAAAGAAAGTTCACAGTCACATGGCTATAGTTACGAAAGGCACGAGGAAGGGGTAACTTTGTAAGAGTTTTCACAGTCACATGGCTATAGTTACGAAAGGCACGAGGAAGGGGTAACTTTGTAAGAGTTTTCACAGTCACATGGCTATAGTTACGAAAGGCACGAGGAAGGGGTGACTTCGTAATAGTTCCGCAACGTGAGCCCAAGCCGGGAAGCTTTGTGGTGGGCTTGAAAACCTGTCAAATTTATTTTTAAAAACCTTAATACGTGTGCACGTTTTGAAAAACGTGAAGATGTTGAAAGAGAGGCCGATGAAGGAAGACTTATGTTATATTTTAGTTTATGTGGAAATAAACTGTAAACTCAACTTATTGCGACACTTGAAGAAAAACAACCAAAGGGACGGAAGAAATTAGACAATTTTGTGTTTAAAATTAATCATATTTGACTTGAAGCTAATGTACCTTTCAGAACGCTTTGCAATGTTCAGATTTGGACAAATGTACAGCAAACGCGTATGTGCACGTTATAAGGAAGTGGTACGATCAGTTCCATGCCTTCAATATAACGTGTAGCCAAATATTTAGGGTAAAAGTCAACTCAGAATCAACTGAATCATTATTATAATAGTCTAAGGCCTCAGCCTCGAATTTTGCAGGCAGCGGGGCGGCAGCGTCGCCCGCCTCCGCGCCGCTGCCGCGCTGCTGTTTTCGAGAACCGGTCCATTTGATTTTACGCATAAGATCCTGCCGCTACCGCGCCGCCACCGCCGCCGCCCCGCTGCCCGCAAAATTCGAGGCTGAGGCCTTAAAAAATATGAAATTATGTACTTAAGCTGTGTTTTATGAATTTCGCTTCGCTCGAAGCAACACATAAGAGGCACGAGACCGACACGTGACACTTTTCAAACAAAAAAACAATTAAAAGCAAACAAAGAGAAACAACAAACAGCTTTTGTGTAATCTGAAAGGGCGTGCTATTTAAGTTTATTCATTGTACAGGAATACGCAAAACTCCACGACCGCTATACGGAACTGTTCAAGACTCACATGGACTACATGGAGCGTACGAAGCTACTGCTGAGCACAGCGAGTGAGCGCAACGAAGTGCGGGGACGGCTGGGGCTCAACCCTGTCGGGAGGTCTAGTGGTAAGTTGGCTATTTGTTACTTACTTCACCAGCTCAGCCACTGGGGCCTTTTAACAATCCTTTCAATCCAGTTAAGTTCGAATTATGATATTTTGATGACAGCTAAACAGCGATACCTGGCCTGGCCCTCCACCTTCGAGATTTGTTAATCAGTGTTAAAACTTATGTTTCAAGAGGTCAATGGTGTCAAATTAAACTATTTTGAATAAATTTTAAACAATTGAAAGCTTGAAGTCAACCTTTAACTGCTACTCGTAATACGTCAAGTTGACTCAAAACTCTAAAGTTAGCTGTATGACTCAAAAAAGGTATTTAATAAAGCCTCTGAAGTAAGTATTAGCCTCTTCCGTAAATTCCGGTTCCCGCAATCATCATCAAATACCCTACATTCAGCCAATACTGGGGCGTCCCACAGGACTACTCATTGTCTAACTCAGATATCCTTCTTCACATAACCGTCGTGGGTGAACACTAGGCCAACCTGCAGGGCTAACAAGAGCCTCGCGACTAACATTATCTTACTATTTTTATATCGTGCCATTCCATACGAATTTGCTATACAACTATACCAGCGAACACCTGCACCACGTACATACAAGTGTTGTAGGCAGGGCAAGAGACGCCGTCTTTGAAATCAAGTCATCGCTACAATTGATGCGTGTTAGCTTAATCACCACGCTTGCCAAGTGCGGTTAGGTGTTCACAAACCCGCGTCCTCTCAGAAATCCAACAACATATCGGTGACATCTCAGGTGTTGCAGTTTTCCATGGGCGGAGGTGATCACTTTCCATCAGGTGATGCCCACACACTTTTGCCCGTCCTTAGATTTGAACCCTGGACCTCTGGATTTCGGCCCGAGCTCTGTTACAACTCTGCCAAGGAGGCGTTACAAGTGTTGTATTACAAGTGTAATTATTTTATTTGTTTATTTATTTATTTGCAAGTCACATTACAAAATGTTAAGGTGGTATTAATAAAGTAACTAAGGTTTACATGTGACGCCCCGCAAGGGCACAGCAATAGGAGAGGGCTAACATTGTTTTAAAACTTTTGAATTATAAACATATTCTTAAAATTAATAACATTATTAACATTATTTAAAAAATCAATAATATTACAAAATAATATTAACTAACTTTTAAATTTAGAGTCTGCTAAATACAAATACATCTCTTACTTTTAAAGAGGCGCATTTAATTTATTTTTTAATATAGGTATTGGTTGAATTTGATTTGTCGTCGAAGTATTCTTTTAAATTATAATAACATTTGATGGATAGTTGATGACCCTGACCCCACCTTATCCGTTGAAGTCGCTGGAACTGTGTAGTTATACTATGGTGTTATCATACTTTCTTTGTTTCTCATAGGTCCGATGTCGTTTGGTTTCGCGTCACTGGAGAATTCCGTGAACGTAGTGGAACAGTCTGAGAGCATGCCCAGCAGTCCCGTCAGCCTCTCCTCATCACCACCGACGCCCCCATTGGGATCCGAGTTGGCAGCGGTGAGGACTGTCGAGAGGGCCCACCAAACCGACCCCATTAGGCAACAAAGCCAGGTATGTTGTAGTTGTTGAATTGTAGTGTAATAGTTTAGCTCGTTATAATAGCGTCTAGACTTGTTGGCACATCTCACGAAAGGAAATATGGCATATCACCATATGCATTTGTGTGGCTAATCCTTTGACGTGCAGAGCCCCATTTACGGAAGATAGACTTATACATATAAGTGCAACTGAGCATCGCGTAACAATTTATGTTAAGTACTCGACCTGATACCACCCTCTACTTTCTGCCACCGGACCACTAGACGCCGGGAGAGCTTCCACCCCCAAGTTGACTTTCCAGCAATCCGCACTCAACGGTTTGCTGCGTCTTTTCTGGTCCGCACCGCCACGGAGTGGGACGCTATCCCTGCGTCTTTGTTTCCGGATACTTACAACATAGTTAATAGGCATTTTCTGGGTAAGCGTGTTCCATCATCAGCCTCGTCATCGCTTATCACCAGGCGAGACTGAGGCCAAACGCAAACCCATTTTCAATAAAAATATATATTTTTGTATATCTAGTCTTTACCCTATCAAGAAATCAGTAATCATGTTTAGAAGTATATTTTTATTTATAATCATAATAGCTGTTGGATAATAACAAATAATTTATTAGAATCCTTAGCCTGGAAAATACGCAGTTTCGTCGAAAATACGCCGCTACAAATAATTTTGAACGTTCACTAAAATCCCACTGACAAGGAGTTTAATTGAAGTTAATCATGCGTGTAGAGATGGGTTCAAGAATATTGTCTGCGTGCATAATTTGACTCGAAGCTAATCGAATGGAAGGTTGAAGCAGAAAAACAAGATGATGACTCTGAGAGGTGTTTTTGACTAATATAGGGCTTTTGATTTTGTATCCTGTTTTTATTACGGTTTTTAATGTAGTTTGTGTTTTTAGTGATGAATATTATACTGGGATTCGATCTATACTAGTATATTTTTTTGGCACTCTCTCTTTTGAGAAAACAATCCGATTTTTAGTCGGTGCTTGAGTTAAGTCTGAAAAGATGACAAGTTAGGGTGGACTTCGATAAACAGTTTTAAACCTACATTAAACTAATCTAAAAATCAGTGAATCTAATTTGACAACACGATTGGCGTAGTGCACTGTGGCACGGTTTCTCGACTTGATTCGTCTAGTGTTCCGGGTTAGATTACCGGTCGGGTCAATATAGAAAACAATATTTTCCAAATTGACTGGTCTCGTAACTCGAGGATATTCTAACAACGGAGCAGGGCAAGTGGTGATGTCTGGTGCATATTGATTTATTTTTCATTTATACTACACGACACGAATATCATAAAGAGAAAAGATTTGTTTCTTTGTTTGTTTGTTTGTTTGTGATGGATGAACTCAAAAGCTACTGGACCGAATATAGGTCTTTATTTCAACTCAATATTAGCACTAACCAGTGACCAGTATATGCGAACGAAACTCGTTATAAATACTTCGCTTAAAACACTCTTCAGAAAATCTTTTGCAGCAAGTGCACTCGTGGATGTGTTTACATGCGCAAAACGTTGGTGCACATCAAAGTTAACCGACACACGGTCATTAAAATGCTAATTGCATTACATGTTCGTTCAGTAGTAGGTCAACCTTCCGGATCTGGAACAGTCATTCATGAACGAATTGCCATTCAACCCTCATCTACATTTCTAAGAGTTCCACCTTTTAAATAGTTTGTTATAATACGCATCAAATCAAATTTTAGTATTTATTTCATTACTTGCGATGGGATATTCACATTTCGATTCGTATGACACCCGATAGAAATGAATCGCAAGGTCCTACCAAGCCAAGTTATACCACGCGTGCCGGCGTGCCTATTCACACAGACGGAACTCAAATAGGAAGTCAAACTTACGTTATAACATCTATAGGCATTTGGGTAATGGTTTTTGTGGTCTAAATATATTTTTTTACATCCTAGCTACACCCAAATACAAGTGAATTAGAAGTGTATTTACTTGTATTTGGGTGTAGCTAGGATGTGAAACTTTTGAATTCGACTTGAGGAAAGTAGCCATCGAACGTGAATTTGCCGCCCTATTCAGAGCGAAGTTACCGACTGATTCGGTATATTTATTATATTTTTTTCTGTATCATTTGTTCGTCATAAGTAAGGGTCATACTTATGACGTCATAAGTAAATGTTACACATTTAAACGAATTGAATGTTACTGTTAAGCGGGTTACATTACCGAATCGGTCGATAACTTCGTTCTGGATCGGGGGCTGTTAAGGCTACTTGCACGCTTCGTTCGTCTACGTGGTCTCGTTCGATGCGTGACTGAAGACAATATCAATAGCAGTGGCAATACTGTTTTACGACAAACACAGTATGTTGATTTCTATAAAATCGCATCGCAAGCTATGGTCGCCTATATCAGTCCCTAACTTCCACAAACTTTGCATTTCCCTTCGTTAATGAAATGAAACATACTTGAGTAAACTAGCATGTCATAATTCTGAATTCATAGTCATTAGTTAGTTTAAGTAAATTAACAGTAATGCCACCACTGCAGGTCCACAGACCCTGGGACCCCACACACCAGTGTGGGTTCACAACCGGGATAAACCGCACGGATGATGATGCCACCACTGCAGCCCAGACTTTGGTGCCATCTCAATTCAACACTAACTTTGAGTGTCAGTGGCAACTCATAATGAAATTCGTCACGGATATCGAAAGGAAATACAATAACAATAACTCACAACATTACCCAATAATAGAATTGGGCATCAAACATTTTACCAGAGGAATATGTTAACTCGTTGTATATTTGTAACAAAAGACTCAAAAACAACGGACCCGATTTGCAAAAATCCTTTTCTAATTTGAAGCTAGGTAACATAGGCTATATTTTAACGGGAAAATAGTCCACGCAGGCGGAGCTGCTGGCGGGAAGCTACTCGTAGGTAGTATTTTAAAATTGATCATTTTTGTATAAGTTTTGCGACATTTTTATTTTCAAAAGAATCAATTCTAGCGCCCCAGACCGTAACGTAGTCTAGTACTAAGACGGATTTTTGACCATACCCGTATGAGTAAGGTTACACCGAATGTTGCAACACGCTGTCACAGTTGCAACAAACGCATTCGAATACACTAGCTAACCAAACTGAGCTGCGGAATTACTGAATGATTCATCCAAGCTTTATATACTACTGTATAACGTTAAATCATTATCCATTCATTTATTTTTTCAAAGTTAACAAATGGACCAGTTACAAATTATTACATAAAAAAAAGATTACTTAATATCAAAAAATAATGACGAGTATATAATCAGAATTTAAAAATATATCCACGTTGGCCCGCCCGCACATGGACCATGTTACAGTGATATATGTAAGTAAGTAATTAGCTTATATTTTAATGATGGAGGCCTTTGCCCACTGCTGGGCAAAGGCCTCCATCATAAAAATCAAGTCATCGCTACAATGGATGGGTATTGGCTTAATCACCACGCTTGCCAAATGCGGGTTGGTGATCACAAACCCGGGCTATGTTCCGAAAAACACACTTTGCCCGACCTGGGAATTTAACCCGGGACCTCCGGGTTTTTGGGCCGAGCTCTGGAACCACAAGGCGTTTATATGTTTATGTGGAGGCGGATATATGTACTGGCAGTCAAACCGCTCGGCGAAAGCGCGCAGAATGCTATTCGGGCTGACCCGCACAGGGAGGTACACCGCTTGCGCATGGTTGTATTAAACAATCAACTCGCGCCTCATCGAATATCCTTGAGGCGCTACAGGCCCCAACAGCACCCTGAATGCATTATTATACTGGATTATAAAGGTAGTTTGGATTTTAGGAACTTTAGGTGTTGAGGTAGAAAAGAACATTCATAACTTGAGAAACTACTATCAACTTCGTAGTGAGAAGCTTACATATTTGTAGGCTAATCATTTTATCTGTTATTAAGTTGAAAAAGTAAAGGATGACTAATAATACATTATTGGAGTTATAAATTTAAAAGTACGGCATTTGACCAGCATGTAACTTAAATGCTTTCGAAATTGATTGATGATTTCAGGCTTGTAAAATTGATGTATTTTGACTGAGCTGTTGGTGCAATGGCAGCGATCCTGCCTTTAGCACTGAAAGGTCGTGGGTTCGATCCCCACCCGTGACACAAATTTATGTTTGTTGTGTGTCTGGTTGTTTTTATCTATTAAAGTTATGTATTCAGAAATATTTAAGTATGTTTATCAATCTCTGACACTTATAGTACAAGCTCTGCTTAGTTTGGGCACAGATTACTTAATAGTTACTAATACGTCACAGATAAATTACATCCATAGAAAAATGACAATTTGCTTAATCCTAAATGCGTGCTGTCATGTGACAGACATATTGCCAGGACCCCCTCTTTCGATATATTATAGATGTCAGTAGTCAGTACTTACAGTACGCCATCGCGTCAGTTCAACCGCAAGAAAAAATAAAATTCAAACTGCTTTAAAATAACTTGATGCGTTAGTGGATGAATAAGTTTTCTAGGTAGGGCACATGGCGCGAGCTGATGGCCTCTGGGCAGCGTCAGGCTCAGGACAGAGCGAGAAGAGCAGACGCTCTCGGCGCCAGGTGACAAGAGGTGCTAGAAGATGTTTTGAAAAGCCATCGATATCTTTGAAAGCAGTGATGTCTAGATGTGCCGAGTACGACCACAACGCTTGATCCTGATTAAGGGATAATGACAAACGTAGCTACGAAGGCCGATGACTGATAATAATATTGCTACTAAAACAATTAAGTATTAAAACGGTTTCAACGCATTTGTTTAGTCCACTTACTGGGTATTTGACGGGGTAGGATATTAAAATATATACACGATATAAAAACCAAATGGACCAACAAGCCTCCTGGCAACATCCAGAATAATAATCTAGGCTTTTTCGAGTTCAGAACGATCTACAGAGTCCTCACAATTCATACTCAACTCGATCCAGGGTACCTACTCACTAATGAAATGTCCGTAGTTTCGGCAGGCCCCTGTCACTTCACGAACTTGCGCGTGATAGTTACCTACCAGCTGCCGGGACATGGAACTACCATTAGGCAGTTAATTGTCAACAGCCGCGTAGAGCATTTGTATGCGAATCTAGCGGTTCAACTGACGCGATGACGTACTGTAGGTACTGACTTGTGACATCTTGATCGAAAGGGGTAGCTCCAACAATTATGCCTGACACATGACAGCACGTATTTAGGATTAAGAAAATTGTAATTTTTCTATTGATTTGATTTAGATCAAGAACTGTAGGTACTGACTACTGACATCTTGATCGAAAGAGGTAGCCCCGGCAATTATGCCTGACACATGACAGCACGTATTTAGGATTAAGAAAATTGTCATTTTTCTATTGATTTGATTTAGATGCCGTACTGTAGGTACTGACTACTGACATCTTGATCGAAAGGGGTAGCTCCGGCAATTATGCCTGACACATGACAGCACGCATTTAGGATTAAGAAAATTGTCATTTTTCTATTGATTTGATTTAGATAACGTACTGTAGGTACTGACTACTGACATCTTGATCGGAAGAGGTAGCTCTGGCAATTATGCCTGACACATGACAGCACGCATTTAGAATTAAGAAAATTGTCATTTTTCTATTGAATTGATTTAGATGCCGTACTGTAGGTACTGACTACTGACATCTTGATCGAAAGAGGTAGCCCCGGCAGTTATGCCTGACACATGACAGCACGCATTTAGGATTAAGAAAATTGTCATTTTTCTATTGATTTGATTTAGATGACGTACTGTAGGTACTGACTACTGACATCTTGATCGAAAGGGTTAGCTCCGGCAATTTTGCCTGACACATGACAGCACGCATTTAGGATTAAGAAAATTGTCATTTTTTTATTGATTTGATTTGTCTGTTACGTTAGTTAAGTAATCTGGGGTTTCGAGTGTTCATAATTTTTAATAACCGTCATGTATTTTTGTACTCTTGAATATTATGATATTGAGTATTCACAAATTAATATTCAAGAAAATAAAATTGTTGTAGGTTTTTTGACACATTCGTTTGACCGAAACTACGGACATTGCGTTAGTGACGTGACGCCTCGTTCAGAATCTATGGGGTATATTCAGCAGCGAATCTCTTATTGCGAGTGATAATGGTGATGAGTATATTTAGGCTGCATACTAGAAAATCCATCCGTATTTTTTGTCTGTCTGTTAAACGTCTTCAAACAGTTTTATATGATTTGGTTCACATAGAACGTTAATTAATTGTTTTTCAACACGTAAATTAAATGTTGTTCGTACTAAATAAAGTTAAATAACATGTTTTTTTACTAATTAAACAAGTTGTACACGCGGCTTCGCATGCGTTATTAATTTGATTTAATCCGAAAGGTATCATTTCGCATATGAAAATTTTTACAGGCTTAGTCGACCAAGTTTCCATCATTCCTGACTGAGATTCAAATCAGGTTTGCAACTAGAACGCCTTAGGGGATCTAGGTCGACTTAATCGGTAACCCTGTCCAAAAACCTCATTTAATTCTTGTTACATACCTTATTATTAAAATAACCTAGTGAATTTGTTTGTTTGATTGTGCAATCAAGATTGCTTATCTTATCTCACTTATAATTTTCAAATATTATGCTATGTACGCACAGACACGGTCAAGTAATTTTTATAGTGCATAAACTTAATGCGAATGCGAAAAAGTGCTTACGTAACTTGTGACCGACTTAAAAGGGTTTTTAATTACTTTTTGTATTCTGTAGTTTGCAATAACCTGCTAAAATAAAACAATAAGTGGCCGTTTACGTGACACACTTATTAAAATCATGTTATTGTTTTTTTAGGTCTATGAAAACGACGTAAAAACGCACTGTAGACGCGATGACACGTTAAAGCCTTTTTAATTTTTAGGAACCGTCCCGAATCCTGAAGTCTTGGTTCCAAATCCCAGGAAGAGTCGTTTGTTTCGAGATTTTAAAACCACACATCTCGGGTGTGCGATCAGATTTGGCAAGCGTGGTGATTAAACTAGTGCCTATCAATAGTGATGTGGACACATGTTACCAAATTCATGTAAAGTTATGACCTATACATTAAAGACAGTATTTAAAAATCTCTAAAAACATTTTAAAAACATACCTATTCGTCACTAATATGTTAAAGACGTAAGCGTTTGTGAGTTTGTATGTTTGAGGCAGGTAATCTCCGAAACTACGGAACCGATTTCAAAATTCTTTCACTGTTAAGAAGCTACATTATGCCTGATTGCTATAGGCATATATTTGTTTTGAAATAATTAGTTTTCAGCCAGATCAAATAGCACTTATAAAGTAATACGGAAAAAAAGCGTTATCGAAAATCTTTCCGTGCGTGCGCTGCCCCCACTGTTGAATATACAATATACATGCATACAATGTACTACAAAAATATAGGTTTTCAGTAGATCCATAAATAATGTAAATTAAAAGGTAAATATCAATCCTTACGATTAAACATTATTTCATCATCAAGCATTTTACGGAGATACATTTTGTCCTTCACAACATATTAATTAGATAGATTCTGAAATATCGAATATCGAAAAAAAATGTTCACTCAGGCGAAACCGCGAACGGAAAGCTAGTTAGTCATAAATTTAAAAAAAAAAAACAAGTTTCGTTATTGAATAACCATTAACATGTGACTGCGAACTTCAATCTCACTGACCGGCAAACAGGCTGATATAACTGTCATACTCAAGTTGAAATCAGGTTAACTTTGACAGAGCGCGAGATTGTTCTTCGGTCTGTGGCGTAATCATAGTCACGTGAAACATCCCCATTGCACCGATGACTTAATTTCAACGATGGGGACTCGCCCAGCAGTAGCACAGTTTAAACCAATTCCCTTAACTTTTGATCTATTTTAAACCCAGTGAATCGGAAAGTCTTTACTGTTCACGAAATCGCATTTCATATAAGTTCTGACAGAATTACCGAATACTGATAAAGCACCCGCGCCATTGTCTATTTCTAGCGGCAGACGAGCTAAGATGCGACTTGACCCTTTAAAATAGGTCACTAGTACGTGCAGCAAAAGTTCATTCTATAACTAAGTGCAGAATGTAGACACACTCAAACGTTTTAAAGCGTTGCACGATTTTATATTTTCCGCCCGCCCCTGGCGATGAAAGGCTCGCATTTTTAACTGAGTGCTTCGCAAATGCTCGTTTTACAAAAAATGTTCATGTAGTTTTTCATTCGCTTCAGACTAACGAATCTGGGTATATTAATCCTATGCAGAAATAAAGCTTGCCTTCCATTGTTGCACATCAGCACTTCGACATTTTTATCAGCGTAGGAAAAAAATTCACTTTGTGTTACGTGACACACAGAAATGTTCATGGCTGCATATCTTTTTTACATACCTTAGTTGTGTTGCCTTCCTGAGCGATACCGTTGTCTAAATGTGGTTGACTCTCCAACAATCTGCACTTACGGTCTTTTCTGGTCCGCATCGCTAGGGGGTGGAACGCTCTCCTGGCGTCTGTGTTTCCGGATACAACCTTGGTACCTTCAAGGCTAGAATAAATATGTATTTTCTGGGTAAGCATGTACCATCATCGGCCTGTCATCGCTTACCACCAGGTGAGACTGAGGCCAAACGCAAACCCATCTATATACATATACAAATACTAATATTATAAAGAGGTAAGCGTTTGTGAGTTTGTAAGTTTTTATGTTTGAACAGTTAATCTCCGAAATATCCAACCGATTTAAAAAAAAAATTCACTGTTAAAAAGCTACATCATCCCTGATTGCTTTTAACACTTATTAGGTAATCCGGAGTAAAAGCGCCCCGTAAATCTTTTCGTGCGTGCGCTGGCCCGACTGTTGATTATACATGCATACAATGTACAACGAAACTATAGGTTTTTAGTAGATCCATAAAAAGCCCGCGACACAATACATTTATCTTTTATAAATAAGTAGCTATAAGGTATGTTATGTATGTGTTAAAAATAATGTAAATTATAAGGTATATTTTGAGAATTATTACTACACAACCTCAATCCTTATGTAAAAGTTAGTTCATCATCAAGGGAATTTGACGGAGAGAAATTTTGTCCTTTACAACACAATAATTGGATTCATAGATTTTAATATACTGTGAAATTAAAAAATCGCACGCAATACTATTCAAATATATAAAAGCGAAAGGTCCACTCATCACGAAATTTCAGAAACTACAAGTGCTAGGAGTTTAAAATTTTGAGATGTAGTTTTTGTGGTTGATAGTTTGTTAGAATGAAACTTCGTTAATTCAAGTGCTAGGCGTCTCAAATTTTGCATTGGGGTTATTTTTAGGACGTAGATGCTAACTGAAACGGGGTTTTGTTAATAACAAGTATCGTAAGTTGGAAAAAATGAAATTTACGCGGGCGAAGCCGCAGGCGGAAAGGAAGTTTTAAATAAATACAAAATAAAATTGTTACATATTGCATCTTCACTCGACCACTCACGCATATCGCTAGTTACGAGTACCCCCTGCATATCCATATAATTCGATTGAATACTCTCTCATCCGACTCCGGTCGGTAAAAGCCACGCTTTCAGGATTGAATTAACATACTAACTTACTTAGTTCCGTAGCAACTCCCCGTACTATAGGAAATTCATTTAGCCCTGTTAGGGTCTCCGTAACAGGGCTAAATGAATTTCCTATTCAGCCTTTGACTATTCAGAAATCGATCAACAGGCCAACATTAATGCTCACTAGGCAATCCTCGTTATAGTTGAAATTGTTTTTGGCAAGGCAGTATACTATTTTAATATTTCGAGTGATAAGGATGAACTCTGGTGTTGTTTGAAGATCTCATTCACAATGTAAAGTAGACATATTTATTTTGTTACTTAAATTATTTGAGTACAAGCATATTATGCTAATATGATGCATGGTGGCGTCAGGTAGATTTGTTCGATTATTAGGGATACCGACATTATGTCTGTATACTGTGTTTTTATATATCTATATTATTATAGTAATTATGTCTATTATTTAGTAGATTTTGCTTTAAATTTGACGATTTAAAAGTACTCACTGTGAAAGTCTATTTGAATAAAGTTATTTGAGTTTTGAGTTCTTTTTTGCGTTTATGCGGATATTTCAAGTGTAGGTTGCCTTTTTTTATAGATAAATCGCCAGTTGCTTCCGCGAGATACTCCACCGGTGGCAACTGGGACATATTTTCAAATAAATTCACAGTTGCCACCAGTAGGGGCGTCGCCTGTGTTGGCGTTTAGGAATAACCCGATTGAATCAGCAAGTATTCCTTTAAAATCTAAAGGATTGTTTTCGTTTTTATACTTCCTCGTTCTCTATTACACATTTTTTCCATGCTTTCTCGTTCGTGATAGATGAAAGGATAACGCCATTGAACAGCGACAGCAATAGACGGTTAAGTGCAAGTTGTAAAAAGAATCGTTATATGGGCAACGCGCTAGTAAGTTTATCTTCGCCATTTGCGTGGCTTCCATAATACAGCGTATCGCCTTCCTTACGATCCTATGCTGGAAACCGGCCAAACACTGTTCTAGCTATCAATAATAGTAAATAAAAATAAATTCCCCATGTTCATGAACTAATTCAGGAAATATCTACTTACTAAATGTTATTTAAAATTAGCAATAAATAAATGCAATAGTAATTTGAATCGTCTAACATTATGTTCATATTAACTACGAGTAACTACGTAATTATTAGTAAATTTAATTTATAATTTCTTTTTGTTATCATATACCTATATAACTTTCCTTTTTTAAAGCATTTCCTCTCTTTATTACCTTTTGCGTGCTTGACAAGGTCCATATTGACATGTATTATAATTTACCATAATTTGTACATTATGGTTCCGAATAAAATATTGAGTATCACACTGTACATGTTGCAAAATAGACTCAACACATCTAAGTCCACCTATACAAACCAGTGGTTTTTTTTCGGCGGGTTAGTCGGCGGTTTCATGTTGGAAAATATTGTGGGCGATACAAAGTCGAAAACTTTTTGCACGTCACTTGAGTGTCGCACATTCTGCGGCGAGCAGCAGGGCGCGTACGCAAGTCGCAGACATGCCGCCGACCATTCACCCGCAGTCGGGTAACAATAATAACAACAATACAATCGCTGACATTTATGAGAATACTTAGCTGCTTAGCTGTGTAGTCTCAAAGAGCTGTATGTATGTGTATGTATAAAAAGCTCTTGAATGTCCGCAGTTACCAAATTTTATATAAGGTGCTTGATAGATGGAGATCCTGACTTTCGGCGTCCAAAACCGGAATTGACAACTATAAAGTGAACGTTGAGAAAGTTAGAAAAAAAGACTCTAGAAATAGGGTTAGAATTAATCTTAATGAAGGAGAATATGAATTGCTAGAGTAGAGCGCTGCTTACAGTGAGATTCTCTGATTCTCATATTATAAGTTTGTAAAATCGTCATTTTCATATAGTTTACTGTCCTAAAAATCGGCCAAGTGCGAGTCGGACTCGTGTAACGCGGGTTCCGTACAAACCTGTAGGTATATTTATTTAATATATTTTTATTATAAAATATGATGTAACTAAAAAGTAAAAGCAACTTTTCGTTCACCTGTGCTATCAGACGTTGCTTCGTACTAAATTTTAAGATTCTGAGTTCACGGGAAGTACCCTGTAGTTTTGATTCCCTTGCGAATGTCGAAAATTTGCGGAAAATTGCTGCATAAACGGCTGGCTGTATCTTCTGATTGCGTTGGCTTAGAAGTTTGACTTTTTTACAGCTCCAATGGTCAGTAGACCTGAGTATTTGATATAAATTCCAGCTTGATACCTCCACGCGTTCCTGAGAAAAAGGTCTTGACAGACAGACAGACGGACAACAAAGTGTTCCTATAAGGGTTCCGGTTTTTTCCTTTCGAGGTACGGAACCCTAAAAATGCAATAATTGTTCTTATAGCTGTCAAATAATAAACCAATAATATAAGTAGCTTATCACTAGAAATGTCGTATACAAATGTTTAGTTGCAACATCAAGATGATTGTAAATAACAGTAGGTATTATGTTTATCCTTGTTAGGAATTAAGGTAGCTATCTACTTACGCTTGCGTACCTAATCCTTTCATAACTCAGTTTATTAGAAATTCTGTTTGTTATAGTTGATCAATAGCACTCATTCATTGATGATTATAAACAAAAAACGAACACTATTAATATACGAAGCGTGAGCAATATATGGGCGTACTAGAATTGCAATAAAAATAGATGCACAATACAGTATCAGTGTGGCACATTCATATTTAAAGATGATGAATATTCAATATATATATTCTGGTATCCAAACTTAGATGATAAAACCAGTAACGTTGTAAAATAACTGATATCAGTACCGTAACTTTGCTATTAACCATAAAATTCCAATAAAGATGATAGGCGTAGCAAACCTCCGTCTCGGTCTAGTTGCTCTGTTGCAACCGTCGTCTCCACATTCGCAAGATAAAGAGTAATGTACATGGCTAAACTTAGACTGGAGGCACCTTAATGGTCGCGTATACATGTACGCACACTCCCTGATCACCGCTACGTCCTGGTGCGACGTGAAGAACTGCAGCTGCGACAGGACCCGACACACCGGCTCCGCACCCTTCTTCTCCTCACAACTCCTCAAATGCACCTCATCCAGGTTATAGTTGTAACAACCTTGGTGGTTTATAGAAGAGCACTGGTAACATTTCAAGCCAATGACCCGTTTGCAAGTCAATAAAAGTAATGTAATCGGAATTACCGTATTTGAAATATTATATCGCATTTTATTTTGGATGCAGAATGACATGACACTGATGACTCGTCGTGCTGGTGACAGCGGTTGACATTGACATGTGGATCGGGTTTCAAAATAGTTTTTTCATTCATGTTAAAAAATGCTACATAAACAAGGTCCGATGTAATACAGTTCGCGAACGAGCTTGGTTATTTGTATGAATAAAATAATTCTCTGCCTCGTATTGCCATCTGTTACGCCTGCTGTCTACAGTTGCAATTTTCTCCTTGATGCCATTACCAGTAAAATTATCTTATTTTTTAAATTATTTACCATTCTAAATAGTCACACAACACAATTAGAAATAATTTAGCATTCGAAAAACCACGAAGGTTTGTGATAATGCTGATATCTTACTCCGTCCTTCCTGTATTTTAATAGGAACGTTGCCGGAATCGTTCTTTCAAATACATACTTGTATTCTTAATAAAGTATTCCTAATGAAGAAACATAACGTGATTTGTTTTCATAACAGCCTTATTTAAAAAAAAACCAATTGTTTTTCTAAATCATAGTCAGTAAAAGTTAATTGAAAAAAACCTATTTTATACGGTATTATCACATGGATTTAGATTTTTCTTTATATTCCACCGGATTTTTACGATCACCAATTTATCATAGTTGGTTTGGAAAAATAAAGTTCCAGAGAGGTGTTTAAAACTTTCGTTATTCAACTATAAAGTCTGAAATTAGAACAAACTATTAAAAAAAAAAACAAAGAAGCAGACTGCAAAAAATTACCATTGAAAAGGAAAAAACCAAATCATTGCAGGCATCAAAGAAGGGAATAACTTAGTAGTCACTTATACTTCGACAAAATGTTTTGTTTATTAATGTTGGTCCATCTTGGTCAGCGCAATGATTTAAAACGTTGTGAACGAGCTTTTTTTGTTCTTTTGAGTGGACATTTTCTGCGGTCGGGTGTTTATTTTTAATAAAAAAAATTTCGAGCGGTACCAATAGCTTCTACTAATTAGTTTAATGTTCCAGGCTACCTCCCCGGTTTCGCCGCCAAACTCAGCTCCTGTCAGCAAGTCCCAAACGAAGAGCGAGAAGCGCAGCGGGAACACCCTGTACCAAGAGCTGGCGTTCCACGACACGGAGACCAACATCGCTGATGGCGATGACGGGGTCGACATCACGGGTAAAGACCGGCCGCTTAGGGTGCTCATCCGCCCTTGTACTTTTTGAGGTTGCGGAAATTAAGCTATTTGCTAAAAAAGTTAAATGCCTTTTGTGTCAATCCCATTATTTAATTTGTGCTTAGTACGATCTCGCGATCTCGCTTGTATCTTTTCCTGGTAGAATCCGGACCACCAGTCCTACGCACATTGTACATACAGACATGTTGTTAAGAGTTTCTACTAATTTTCTTTCGGACCCCCCCCCCCCCCACTAAGTATAACTAGATCGTCTAACATTTCGATGCCAACATACGGCATCGTCTTTTATTTATTTTTACCACCAACAGCAAAACATACATTACATTCCAACAAAAAGGTAGTCGTTGAAATACTTATAAGCCTTTTAAAGTGCTGGAAAACTGTGTGGTTTTTTTTCATGATGTTCAAATAATTGTTTTTGATTCCTTTCCACTTAGCTTTAGCGGATGGTCACCCTACGGTAACCTTAAGAAAACGAATTTAAATTTCAAAATAATGGTCTCATACATTTTGCAACAGCATTATTTTGATTTAAATCCTCAGAAGCTATGAATGTTATTATCTTACATTTTCCTTATGTTTTAAAAGCGTATTTTCTCTCACAGGGAGCTGGGTACATCCTGGTGAATACGCGTCCTCCGGTGAGTTTTTAAATTGTGATTTTCTCACTACTTAGGTCTCAATTTTCTTTAAACTTTTCTTTTTCACTATTAACATGATCTTTAGACAGCGAGATACAATATATCTTGGCCCTATTAGTCGGCATGCAACCGTGTCTTGAACTACCCTACCACATGTACTATTGCTTACAAACTGTACATAATACTAATACATGTTCGTTCTGTTTCCATGCCTTCTAACATTGTCCCGTCACCGTAATGCAGTTAATGATAACTACTTTGGTGAGTAATATAATATGTGCATGACGCATAGAAACAAGATGTGACGATTTCTCTTCTTTTGTGTCTAATCAGTAGTTATATGTTACCAATTAAAGGTTTCGTCCGATCCAAAGATCTGCTCAGAGTTCATTTATAAATATCGATATACCACCAATTGCACGTATTGACAGTAACTGGTTCCTACGTTTAGACTGTTGATTTTCTTACAGAAAAAACATAAACATATTTTAAATTTTTGCTTTTATGAACGAACTGTTTTGCTTACTGTGCATACGACATAGTGTTTTATTCATCATTTTTTGTACAAGTTGCAAATAAATAATCCGAATACTCTGTTTGAGTCATTTAGATTTGAAAAATAAAGTCTTGTAGTGATATGATTTTATTACATTCAAATTATGTAACAATACGATTAAGACATCAGAATTCAAATTAATCAGAAGTTTTAATTAAGAACACGAGATTACGGGCGATATCTTTGCATTCATTATTATTTTATTAAAGTTATATCAAATGTGTTCTCTCATATTAGTTGGATCTTGCTCCTATGCGTTTCTACTTTTGTTCAATAGCAATAATAGTTACTCAAATTTTATTTTATACAAATTTTGATCTAAATAATGTTATTCGCAATGCTGTCTAGTCTAGGGTTTAAACCGTTGTTTAAAATAACGATTTTAAAACGTTTCGAACGGTTTTTTGCATGGGATTTTGTTCGCAAACCAATACGAGATCGTTTATGAGAGGGGCAAAAACCGGTTCGCGGCAAATGACCTAATGACTGGCGTTTTTATTGGGTTTCCCATTAGAACGTAAACAAAATCAATAGGTTCTTCTTAGGTATTTAAGGCGTAAACGCTCCGAACAAGAAATCGGTTTTCAAGCCTTGGTCTAGATTCTGAGGTACTTATGTAAATATATTATCAGTTTATTACAAAGAAAAAAGCATTTATGTGTTTATATCCCAGTTTATTTACAAACTTAGAGGTTCAACATGCATCTAGCTGAAGTAAAAAATATTATGAAATCGGTTAAATTAAATAACTAAATTATTATTGTAGTTTCTGCCATCATGGTGAGTTGGGTGGGGGTGGGTTTTTGCTTCTTCCATAATTTTTCAAATATACATTTCAACATCATTTACGAATGATGAAAATATATATACTCATGCGTTTTTTTTTATATAGGTATGGGCAAAGAAGTTGAGAACCTTATTTTGGAGAACAACGAGTTATTGGCAACAAAGTAAGTCGATTCATTTTTTTTTTTCTGATTAATGTCACTCAAACGATACATTACTTATTGAATTCTTAACCTGTTCAATAGGAACGCCTTGAACGTAGTGAAAGATGACCTGATTGTGAAAGTTGATGAGTTGACGGCCGAGCAGGAGATCTTGAGGGAAGAAGTAGCGAGCCTCAGCTCGGCGCGGGAGAAACTGCGGGAGCGGGTGACACAGCTCGAAGAGGAACTGAGAAACCTGAAGGTTGGTATTAGATATCGTGACGTGAAAATATCGCTAAGCCACTGTGTAAGGGATGTGTCTCACCGGATACGGTATGCAGGCGGGTTCATACAATTAGTTTGGCCCTAAATCCGCTCACTGCGAACCTGTAACAATTAGCAACAATAACTATGGACTGTAGTGCTTTGGCGGGGCAACGAATACAACAGATTTATTGAAAATTGCTTTTCACCCGCGGCTTCGCCTGCGTGAACTTCATTTTTGTGACATACAGGATTTTTTACTTACGATACATGATTCGTAAAATCCCGGCTTAGTAAGCACCTACGTTTGGGTTGTCCGCAATAATCATCGTTACTTACCGATTGTGAAACTTTTGAATATTTTGAACACAAGAGTTATGTTAAACAGACTAGAGAAAATTCCAAATGTTCTAATTAAATCCTAACTTATAACAATAAAATAAAACAAAATATAAATTTTTTTCGACGATGTTTTCTAGCTTAAAATATTGAAAAACCTAAACTGAAATTTTACTGTTTATACCCCGCTTTTTAACAAAATGGTGATTATCAGGAAACGATAAACAACAACGCTGGCGGGGGCGAACACGAAGACGAAGCAGATGTGCCCATGGCGCAGCGGAGGAGGTTCACGCGCGTCGAGATGGCGCGGGTGCTCATGGAGAGGAACCAGTATAAGGTGAGCCTCTTTTTATGCTGAGCTTTCGGCAGCTATCTCTGAAGGTGCTGATAGATCAGAGCTTCCACTTGTAACGTTTTTAAATTTACTGGAACCACATTGCGAACATGACGCTCGATGTTTTGTTACAACGTGAATTCAATCAAGCGTTCGCACGAGCGCGGGTATAGCGGGAAGTGAGATGCGGTCAGTACATATTCAATGAAAGCTGCACGCAAAAATGTTACAGGTGTATGCTCACTCGCCATGACCATGACGTCAAACACAGCGTCGAACATTTGCAAGAACGTTACATTACATGAAAATGTATTAGAAAACTGAATATTTACCTGTATTGTACCATTCGTAAAAACATTACAGTGAAATGTGCAAATGTTCTTGTCTTTAATACCTTAATATTATGATCACTAAAAAGAACACAAGTTAAGTGAATTTCCACTGAAAACCAGCTTTTAACTGACTTACTGTAGCAGTCAATATCATCATCAGCGGCCTTCACGTCTATTGCAGACGATTTATACAGTGTTTTTGACACATTTTCTGAAGTGGCTGTATAGACCAATACGCCACCGGCACAGCCTTCCACAAACAAGACATTGATGGTTTGGATTGGGCGAGCTGGTGGTAATTCGATGTCGTTTAGTTCTTTTTTACTCAGTAAAGAAAACCAGGCTGCATCATGCACTTTACGTCCATTGAAGACGCCATCACGCCATTTAGCTCTGTCCTGGGCGAGTTTCTCCCAACCCTCATAGGATATTCCAAATGCTGTCATATCCCTTTTGGCACAGTCTTTAAAACGGCGCAGTGGTCTTCCGACTGCTCTTTTTGCGTTAGCAAACGCAAAAACACACGCCGTGGTAAACGAGAGAACTCCATTCGGTGAACAAGCCCCAACCACCGCAACCTTTGTTGCTTTAGCAAGACAGTGAAACTGGGTAGCTGTGCAATTTCCAGCACCCTCTCGTTCGTTACCTTTACTTTCCATGAACGTCCCAGGATACTGCGAAGCCAGCTCATATGGAATATAAAGCTCTAACATAATCAAAATTTGAAAAAATCAGTCGTGTAAAACTAGTCGTATGTTCTAGTAGCGTAGTCAAACGTTAAATAAAAAATGTGTGTCACAAGTTGAACGGATATATCTACCTACTAAGCTTACTACGTAACGGAAGATGACAAACAATTCGATCTATGACTTTTACTTTATGAGACAATCATTTCCATCGTTAGAACGCTGATAGCATCGTGAGATGTCATAACACGCTTCACTGTTCGAAATCGAGTTAATCAAGACACTTTTTGAAAGCTCTCATAACGTAAATTCTCTGGTTCATTGCGTAAATACACATAGATTATAGTGACGTCACACTCACCTTTAAACTGACTTAATAAATATTACGACTTGTTAAAAAAAATGAAAAATGATTTTTTTTTAATAATTGATAATAAGTAGGTTCTACATAAATTAAGGTTGACTTCTCCTTTTAAGTGCACAAACACCTGTGACAGGAGAAGCCGCTCTCCCATAGCAGAATTCAACTTTCCAATTGCTTATTAACTAATACATTACTTAATTTTTAAATTCTTTTAGGTAGTTCAATTTACATTATCAAAAGTAGTTAAGCAAGTAATAAAATGAAGAAGTTTAAGCGTGTGGTGTACGTTCGTGCGTGTGCATGGGTGTGTGCATGTGAGTGTGCATGTGTGTGTGCGCATGTTTGTGTGTGTGTGTGTGTGTGTGTGTGCATGTGTGCATACGTTCTAGTAGCGTAGTCAAACGTTAAATAAAAAATGTGTGTCACAAGTTGAACGGATATATCTACCTACTAAGCTTACTACGTAACGGAAGATGACAAACAATTCGATCTATGACTTTTACTTTATGAGACAATCATTTCCATCGTTAGAACGCTGATAGCATCGTGAGATGTCATAACACGCTTCACTGTTCGAAATCGAGTTAATCAAGACACTTTTTGAAAGCTCTCATAACGTAAATTCTCTGGTTCATTGCGTAAATACACATAGATTATAGTGACGTCACACTCACCTTTAAACTGACTTAATAAATATTACGACTTGTTAAAAAAAAATGAAAAATGATTTTTTTTTAATAATTGATAATAAGTAGGTTCTACATAAATTAAGGTTGACTTCTCCTTTTAAGTGCACAAACACCTGTGACAGGAGAAGCCGCTCTCCCATAGCAGAATTCAACTTTCCAATTGCTTATTAACTAATACATTACTTAATTTTTAAATTCTTTTAGGTAGTTCAATTTACATTATCAAAAGTAGTTAAGCAAGTAATAAAATGAAGAAGTTTAAGCGTGTGGTGTACGTTCGTGCGTGTGCATGGGTGTGTGCATGCGAGTGTGCATGTGTGTGTGCATGTTTGTGTGTTTGTGTGTGTGTGTGCATGTGTGCATGTGTGCATATTAGAAATCAATAAACCATAGCTCTTGTACAAAACCCTACTACTTTATAATATGTACTATATCAATTTCTGTTTTCTCATGATTTAAGGATTTTAGCCAGTCTGTCAACAGTTTTTTTGCATTCGAAGCTAGATTTTGTATAAAGTTTAAGAATTTTATTAACAGAAAGCAAGCAGGCAAAAGAAAAAAGCAAGTGATCCGAGACGTGTATTTTAAGTTTATTTTGGTAATGCTTGGAAATAACTATCAAATCTCCATTGAGATCAAAGACACTTTGATTGTAAGTGTGCCCCAAACCTTACTAAGAATTATTGCACGCAAAGCAATTCATCCAATCACCAAACATAAACATGGAATTCGTCGAAATAAATCGAAAATATTTAATTTTGTGCACAGGAACGTTTCATGGAGTTGCAAGACGCAGTTCGCTGGACTGAAATGGTGCGCGCCAGTCGCGTCGACTCCAGCATGGATAAGAAGAGCAAGCAGAGCATATGGAAGTTTTTTAGCAATCTCTTCAGGTAACTTATTCACATATTATTATATTTTCTATCATTTCATTTTGTGAGACATGTGACCTAAATTAAAAAAACGAACACCTAGACAATCTTAGTCGGCCGAATCTGTGAAACTTAAAATCCAGAGGACTTGGATCCAAATAAGGAATCCAAAGGTTTTCGGCTTTATTGGAACAAAGCCCGTATTTGTGAGCACCAACTCTCATTAGGCAAGCGTATTGATTAAGTAATAAATATCTCTTGCAATTGTCTCGAGGACTTAATTTCCTGGGCTTGACTTGTACTGGTTCCTCGTAAAATTGTTGTTATGACATGTTTTTATCCTGTTTATCAAATGTGAACGTTATTAAATCCAATTATATTTTATGATATTATTCAAAATGATACTCACCTATATAGGGTGTCCCGGGTAACCTGTACGAGCGGAGGTTTGTGGTCTCGGGATCCCAAAACCTATCGATTGGACCCAATGTATGCTCCGCGATTTTTGGTAGTTTTCGAGTTATGTTTTTTTACGAATTTTAGTTATTGTGGCGCAATTAGTTGAAGATACATGCTTTTACTAAATGTGGCTACATTTACTTAATGCGGCGAAGACGGAGTAAATGACCGGCAATACCACAAATCCCCAGTACGTCCGCATAGGCGTAATACGTGGTCGAGCGCACGGACCGTGTCAAATACCTGGAATCTTTGCTAAGCGCGTCCGTGGACATCGACAGCGACGTCAGAGCCCGAATTTCCGCGGCTTGGGCCAAATGGTGTGAGGTGACTGGTGTCATTTGTGACCCCAAAATACCGATCAAGCTGAAGGTCTATAAAACTAGGCCTGTCCTTTTATATGGCTGTTACTAGAGTGACACGATGATTAAAAATAATAGTCCAATTGAATATAGCCCAACAAATCGTTATGCTTAAAACTCATTATGCCAAAATACCTACGATAATGCCTAAGAAATTTAGTCAAAAAAAATATGTGAGTAAAATGAAACCCTCGAAGGGGTGACTTCGATTAGGGATAATCAAAAGGGTTGTAATAATGTTTGGCTGGTTACCGTTGTACATCACACTGTTCAGGGAGCGTACTTATGACATTAGTACTATATTTGACTTGCCACGTGAGCCGTGCAACCGTTTTATTTTATGTTGTTCGCTAACAAGGATTGCACAATTAATTCACTGTGGTGTTTAAATATGCTGAGGTACTCTCGTTTCTATTGTTTGGTATGATGCATCTCGTACATTCTCGTACGTTCTGGAAATGCTTCCTTTCCGGGACACCATACTGAAATTGTAGAGTGAACACCCTGCGGAGTTTCCCGATAACATGAAGTTTTTCATAAAGGGACGGATCTCACAAGTTTGTCGTTGCAAAAGTGATACACCTGGCATTTCACATGTTTTGTTTATTTTCATTCTTGCTAGTGGCTTTCTTCTATTTTGGAAAAAAATATTTAATCTATGGAACGTCTGCTATCCGAAATTTTTGCTTGCTAATTATATTAATAAGGGGGTAGATTTTAATGAGCGTTCTGGGCCACTAGATCGTTTGCTAAGGCAGTTAGGTTTTGGTGAATTAAATAGCAAACAATAAAGTAAGCCATATCCCAAAATGTATTTAAAATACATTCAAAATACATTCATTCACTGGCCTATTGGCGCAAAGGCGGCGATCCTGCCTTTAGCGCCGCAGGTCGTGGGTTCGATCCCCACCCATGACAAACATTTATGTGACGAACATTTGTGTTTGTTGTGTGTCTATGTGTTATTATTTATTTAAGTATGTGTTTAGAAATATTTAAGTATGTTTATCGTTCTTTGACGCCCATAGTACAAGCTCTGCTTAGTTTGGGGTTAGATGATCTTGGTGTGAATTGTCCCAGATATTTATTTATTATTATTTATTTTAAGATGATTAATTTTTGTGCTATGCGAAGCCAGTCGCAGGTGGCTAGTAACAAGTATCACAACTAGGACACTATAAAATGTAATTACATGACTCTTATATTAGGGATAAATAAAAAATATACTGTATGTTTCATTTGCGATCGTGTTTGTTGCTTATTATTTATGAACATTCAGCCAAAGCCTTAAACTTTTGCGTTGCGCTATGCTAAAACATTAGGTGTAAAGTAGAGATAAATGTTAAAATGAGAGGGAATTTGTAGAGTATGACAGGAAAAAGAAAAAATGTTTACGATTTACTATTTAATGATTTGAATATGTTGTAATAAGTTTTTCACACCACATGCTCGACAATGCCGAATTATATGTCATGTAAACCTTACCGAAAGCAAGACATTATATCTCTTGGCTTTAGCCGGGTTATAATGTTCTATTATTACCCGCTGGTCAATAATGTGATTTTGACTTTCATAATTCTTATTGCTATGTCCATAAAGTCTAATTTCACTAAACAGAATGTGTCCTCAGCGGGCGCGGCCAACTCGATTTTCGAAGACCGAGGTCGTGGCCCACTAGATTCGCACTGAGACGAACTTCATTTGTTTGTCAAATCGAGTAGGCCACGCCAGCTGAAAGAAGTTGCTATAGCCGTAGCTAGTAGTACTACTAGCTTTAGAAGATTTTATAAATATTTCAAAGAAAAAATAAAAAATGTCGAGTGATGAAAGTATTTTGACTCCAGAAGCTATTAAATTAGATGCCATAGGCATTGTCAATAATCTACTCCCAGAAAAGTCAAAGGAAAAATACCTGAAAACGTTATCTTTCCATAATTATTGGACTAATGTCTCCAATATCAATTTGCACTTTTAATATGCTGTAATAAACACTATCTACTAAGCCTGGTTTTTTATTGTCTCGCATAAAGTGAGAAAAGTAGAGTATACACCACCGGGATAAAACTGTTTTTTTCTTGGGCGCTTGAATCCCTCACTGCACTCAGGACTCAATCTTAATTCCCTCGCTTTGCTCGGGAATTAACTTATAACACCCTCGCTGCGCTCGGGAGTTAAATTTGGAGTCCTTCGTTACGTTCAGGATTCAATGTAGCGCCCGTGACATAAAACAGTGCTTTATCCCCTTGGTGTATAATCTACTATTGCATCAAAGAAAATAAGAAAGGCGGACCCTGGGACCCCACACACCAGTGTGGGTTCTCAACCGGGATAGACCGCTCGGGTGATAATGATGACTAATTTTTAACATGAAATAACGCCGATAAGCTTACTTTGCGTTTTTTTTAATCCGTCTGTTTGTTCGCTTATTTATTTTAAACATAAAATATTTTATGTAGTAAGGCTGTGTGTACAATATATTCCGCTTTTTATGGATACTGAAGTAGGCCGAAGCTAGAATGTGTGATCAGGATCATGCAATGCAAATGTGTATGCTGTGTTTGTTGAAATCATGTTTTTATTTGTCTAGAGTTCTTCATTTGAATGGATTCTAATATTTGTAAACAGAACATGCTGATATACTTGCGCATAAATTAAATATAATTTTCTGGCCATGCTTATAATAGCGACTTGCTTTTTATTATGATGTCTATCTAAAATTACGTGCTGAGCGTTTACTTGATTTTATTAGGTAGAGTTTTCTAAGAAATAAAGAATTACACGTGGAACGCCATGGGGGGTCACTATTAATAGTTATCGACAAACAATAGATTAAATACTGTATTATGGTTTCGGCAGTCAAAGCCGGCATGTGTCACTCCGCAGTTTAGGTACGCTCGGCCGCCGCACCCCATCAAGGGGCTTATGTCAGTAGGTTGATTATCGCTCCTAGCCGGCTCTCGGGTCATTGAATGTTTTGTATCGGATTCGTTGTAACTATAATTTGCATGAGCTGAAGATAAATTATGAATTTGATTGATTGATCCGAAAATGTTCCCTATATAGTTATATCGGCGCGTTGCTACACTGCGCTCTGACAGTTAAATCTGTTTCATGTCGGTGGCGCCACTCGATAAGATATTTTAACCTAAACTTAAGATTTTTTGAATCCCGGACGATTGTCCAATGTCCATGTCAAAAATCACTCTTCTTCTTTTGTGTCGATAGCAACAATAAATTTCATTTGACTAGTAGGTATTCTGCCACCTTAATAGCCTCAGCATTGGCACATACATATAAGGTCATCGTGTAAGCAGTTGTTCCGATACGAGGGGTATGACGAAAGGTGATCCATAGTCTGGGGGGATGCACCACATGCGCACACATTTTTGCACCCTCGATGAATTCCTATCTGAAAAGATTATCCTTGCAGCGACCGACGTGGGTCCGTAGTCTGTTCCAAGGTTTTCCAGGTCGGCCGAATCAAATCATGGCCAGGCGGTAGAATAGGTAGGTATAGCTTTCCGAAGGTGCAACGATCGAAGCACTTGGTTGCGTTTCACGCCACAAACGGATTCTGACTTCCGATGGGGTGCTAGATAAAGGGCGGACAGACTTCATAAAACTCCGTTGACTTTCAAGTCTATGCGGCACGCCAGAGTAGCCGAACATGGGGTGACAAGAGTCTTGTTTCACTTTGTTTTTTTTATGGAGTTAGCAACAGTTCTGCGAGCGGATACAGCATGTTAACCGGGGTCGGCCTTAGGCAGCACGTAGAAATCCGGCAGGTTTCATTAAGTGCGGAGCGACTCCACGGGGCATGCAAATTCGCCAGCCAAGTAGCAGAGTGCTAGACCAGTGATCCGCAGAACTTCAGTGGACGCTCCCCATGTTGTAGACCTGAGTTTCCACAGAATACTGTTTCTGCACCTACTTTCTGCTTGATGTTTATACAGTTGGCTTTGTACGAGTATGTTAGGGACCTATCTAATATAACACCCGATACCTGGGGTTTGAGCAATGTGTGATGGGCTCTCCACGCTGTGTTAGGTTGAGGGTCCGGCTTGCCTGATGGTTTCGCAAGTGAAAGGCACATGACTGTGTTTTAGCAGGGTTGGGTCTCAACGCGTTACTACTGTAGTACTCGCTAAAGTCCCGCAGGGCCACCATCAGGTCCTCTTCGACCCGGTCAAAGCAAGGCGACTGGGAGGCCAGGGCCAAGTCGTCGGCGTATGGATATCGTGAAGTATTTGGGGCTGATGGCTGATCGTTGGTGTTAATATTAAACAGCATGGGGGCAAGTACGCTACCCTGAGGTAGGCAAGCAACCTTTTTATGTTAACCGTATCATAGGCCGCCGACAGATCCACAAACACAATTTCAGTAACTTGGCCAGATTCAAACCCGTCCTCGATGTTCTGAGTGAGCCTCAAAGTCTGGTTAGAGCAGGACTTTCCAGGCCTGAATCCTGCTTGACCAGGTATCAGCTTTGATAGCTTCTATAATGTCGGGGAGATTAAATGGATGGCTTGTAGTCGCGTTATTAGACACTAGGTGTTTTTTTCCTTTAACTGTTTTAAGCCTCTCGGTTGGTTTTCATTAACCAACAATTAGTGTGCTATCTGGTTAGCTGTGACCTGGCTTGGTGCTGATACAGGTGGAGGCTCATCAATGAGTTGACGAATGGTTGTCCAAACTTTTTTCCTGTATGCGTTGTTGATGTTAGCCACTGTAGTTATCCACTTTTCGCGGCGCTTTTCACCAATTTCAAAAATGAGAACCTCTCCCAACTCTATTGTATGATCCGAAAAAGAATCCCTATCAAACGCTTCTTCGTAACATTCCCATAACTCTGCTGACTCTCGCGAAATACCCGGAATGTATCATGTTCGACAACTAAAACATAAGTACTTGTATGACACTGGACTAGTAAAAGCAAAAAATACTTTTTTCTTATCCGTGTTCGGGACAAATCCTTCTGTTGACACTGTGTTGGTTAACACTGTATTGTTTTATACTATGCATACATTATACACCGGGTGACTATTAATACCGTCTGTTTTTGTTCAATAACCCTATATTGAACAAAATCAGACGGATATTATTTTTTATGTATGAAAACCTTACAATAAACATTACTCAAGTAATTGTAAATATCACTTGAGTTGAGAAGGATCTACTTCGCCTACTGATAATGCGATATCGTTTTTATTACGGTATAAATAATCACAAGGTATATAAGATAAACATAGTATTAAATTACCCAAATGTTTTTCTGGTTAGCTCATTTGGGTTTTTAGATCTCTGCGACACGTTAAGAGTACCGAACTACAGAAAAATATATATATTGCACTAGCCCAATCCGTAATTATATATTGTAAATCAGTGTGGGGTGGAGCAGCTAAATCATACTTTATAGATCTAGAGAGTGCGCAAAGAACCCTAATCAAAGTAATGCACTGTAAGCCCTTCAGGTTTTCTACCAAAACCCTATATGAAACCTCTAAGCTCAGAGCTTAGAGTAGCTACTCTCCGTTAGGAAACTTTATATTTTACACATGATACAAAGATACCACAAAACGTTAAACCCTGACCAAGCCAAACTTAAGAAAAGAATGTGCGATGACGTAGACCCCGCATACTCCGCACGCACAGTCTTTTTAGAAGGCAAAATATATCTCAGGCTCCTCACGCCTATAATAAAATCAACCGTAAACATAAGATTTACCCCATGTTACTATACAGTAAGGCACTCATACGAGTGTAGGAAAGCTCTGGCTGAATAGCTCTCCACACTTAAGCTACGATGAGGTTGAAGACATTTTGGTAAGAATGACTTGAACTTGATAGAAACGCACACACACAGACACAACATAAATCAGTAGGTACATTAGACTTATTCATTCACACACTAACATCTACACTTACACACACAGACATCATCCTTATGCATTTCCCCCTTCTCATTTCTTTTTGTCGTATTTTCGTTTTATTTAAATTTTTTGTGTTACTTTAACAGTACCTAATGTAAATGTATAGTGTAAGAGCGAGGCTTTCCCAACACAAGTATCTTTTGATTACTTTCTGGGAAGCCCCGGCAATTTATTTGTAAAGGTTTTACTTCAATAAAAAACTTTTTAATTTTTAATTTTTTGTACGTAAACATCAAACCAATAAGGTTTCGTTTCAAAACAAGCGACAGCTACCTAGGCAACGTGACAGTCACTAAAAAACAGGTAATAGAAGGCGAATAAAACTTTTTTTATAAACAAAGAGTTAATTTCGCAATGAACTCTACATTATTTTAATAACGTGATCTTGGGGTGGGCATGTGCCCAGCGCCACTTTATCAAGACCCCCGAGCTTGCTTATAAACGGGAAAACGAGGAGCTCACTGACGAATCTGGAGTTGCACTCCTAGTAGTTAGCACGCCATTTGATACTTCTCAATTAAATAATTACATTATACAAAATATTTATTTTTTCAAATAAATATTTTGGACTATACACAAGTGGTCTCAAGTGAGCTACATATCCATTCAACCAGTGTAAACATCAAATCCCAAAACTACAACATAACTACAACATGTGTGACGGAAACCAAGAAAAGCATTTGGTATGTATAAGTGCAATTTAATTAAATGAAATCAGCCCTAAAGTAAAATCTTAAAAACTTCTACTGAAAGCTCCTTATTACTATTTAAATTAGAAAGTGTTTGCTGATGAAACACACTTTTTAGTTTATTTAATTGAAGCAACACGTCAAAATTTCCTTGATTATCTCAGTGCAGTCAAATGTTTCGTTTACGTGCGTGTTGTATTTATAACGTAGTTACTCGTACCAACCTTAATATAATGCCTGAATTATTAGTTATTCAAATTATTAGCTATGCAGTAATATCCGATAATTAATAATCAATGCGTCCAATGTGGCTAAGCCTGCATATTGCATAAACGGTATTCGAGATCGAATTCTTCGGTCGGATTCTTAGTAAGTAATTATATTTGAATAACGCTTTATACATTGTTATTTAAGTTATGCTTCTCATGTTATAATAATTCAGTTCATAAAAAATTGCCTTAAAAATAATTGGATTATTAATTCAGTCGTATCTTAGTATGAAACTTTGTTGTTGCATTCTCATCTAACTGCCTTGTTTTTTTTAACATCGATCAATTTAGCTGGCATTTGAAAGAGTGGGAAATCGTAAAGGGCTTCTTTCAAAACTTAAGGCCTGAGGCATTAGTAAAGGCCTGCGCAGACGACTTACGCGGAGAAAAAAGTAGGCTACGCGAATACAAAAGTATGTACGCTCCGCGAATACAAAATCCCCTGCGGATTTACCGCGGACTCAACGCACACGGTGTGCGATCATTTGCTGTCCGAAAGTAAAAAATCTGAGATTACGTTGTGCTGTAATTTTCATTAAGTCTAAGCAAAAGAGAAGACGTTTTAAAAGAGAATACTGTGTCCATCCCTTTATTTAGAATCGATCGTTAACGTGGAGTAAAATCCGCCGTGTGCGTAGACTGCTCATAGTTCATTCGTTCTATTTTTTTTGCGGACGCCCGCGCACTTTAATCCGCTACGCTCCGCGGGCGTCCGCGGTGTTTCGGCGGATTTTTGGTTCGGCGTACTTTTAGTCGTTCGTGTGCGTTGCTCGATACAGTTTGTAAGGGATCTGTTTTAACGGAGAAAAAAGTACGCCGCGGCTCATCCCTCTTCTGCGCAGGCCTTAAATGGTTTTTAAAAATATCCCGTGTGTCATCAATTCTTACAGGCTTTACATGTCAGAGTGCAATTGAGTGCTTTGGAAAGTATTCACGAAGAATTTATGGATGCCCGGAGAGATATGCTGTGGTATTTTGTCGATGTTCCCCAGCCAATCGATCGCAGGTTAGATGCAGAGATTCAAAATTTTAACTTATCCTTAAACTGTGTAAATGTTATGAATGGAAGTTTGGCCTAAAGGCCTCTCCACACTTGTATGCGTTGAAATGGCGGCGCGGATCGCAGTGCAAATGACAGCCAAACTGACACAATTCCATGTTCGAAGATGTTCGCGCCTCGTTCAAAATGGATTTCGAAACTGATGCTGCTGCTTATATACTATCCTTTCTACTCACTCCGCTCCGTTCATTCATTCATCACTTTCCACGTTCCATTCAACACAAACCATTCCCACACTCTGCCATCCTGTAGTCTGACTGTCCTTAGTCAGCCATCTACTCTTCATACATCATTCATACTAAAATTAACTTCACACTTACATCTTTACACTTATAAACTTACTCTTGCAACAGCAAAACAATAACACATTTTCAGTTTAGTAAGTTAGTTAAGGAGAGTAAGCTCCTTTGTGTAATAAACCATTTGTTCATAGTAGTCTGAATATTCTTTCTCTTTTAAAACTTCCAGAATTCGTCTTATTGCTGCGCTTGTCTTATTTTTTCTCTTGTAATAACACCCATGAACGGACTTCTGCCAAGAGCATCAGCATGACGCATCTGAGTGCCAGTCTGTGTTCAATAGTGTAGTTAAATTCTTGCAATTACTTGACCCATTTTGCAACTATTGGTATTAAATTTATTTTCTTTAATGTCAGCTGGAAAGCCTGGCAGTCAGTTACTACGAGTATCTTGAAAGGAATTCCTAATAAATATCTTCTGAACTTCGTTATGCCTTCAATTCATAGCTGGTAAATTTCTTTTCTGCATCTGTGGTCTTATTACTGCTGTATTATACTGGATGTTGGCTTTTATCATTGGGATCTCTTTGTAGCAAAATAGCTGCATATGCTTGTTGCGAAGCATCAGTATGTAGTTCAGTTTGCAGGTTAGGATCAAATATTTTCAACATTGGGTGCTCTGACAGCATCTTCTTTAACACCTGGAAGGTACTTCTTTCTTCCTCGTTAAATTCAATACTTTTATCTTTTCTTATGCCGTGTAGTGCCGGCACATAAAAAAGAATAGCACTACCCCCTCTCTTCCCGTGGGTGTCGTAAGAGCCGACCGAGGGAAAATTCCCATAAGGAGATGGGCAGCAGCGTCTCCGGATAACAGCAGGCCATACTGCGATCGCCAACCCGCCTGCCAAGCGTGGCGATTAAGGCAAACCCCCCCCCAAAATGGCTGCACAACCAGGAAATCGGCCTCCAGTCCCCGGCGGCCCTGCTATTCCTAGCTACGGCAGCGGCTATGGTAACGGCGGGGCAGGGGGTGCTAGGAAGTCCTGGGTAAGATCCGGCTGCCAACAACGACGACTCGACCTGGCAACATATAACACGCGCACACTGAGGCTCGACGCGAAGCTCATAGAGTTGGAAGAGGTAATTAGTAAGTTACATTGGGATATCATTGGGTTATCTGAAGTCCGAAGAGAGGGGGAGGACTCGATAATCCTGCAATCCGGTAACTTACTATACCACCGGGAGGGCGACCAACAGTCCCTAGGTGGTGTCGGGTTCATCGTCCACAAATCCCTTGTCAACAACGTGATTACTATCGGAAGTGTTTCGAGCAGGGTAGCGTACCTGATACTCAGAATATCGAAACGATATTCGCTGAATGTCATTCAGGTCTACGCTCCGACCTCAAAGCACGACGATGTCGAAGTGGAGGCTATGTATGAGGAGATCTCTAAAGCCATGCATAGCTATAAAACCCACTACACGGTTGTGATGGGGGATTTTAATGCAAAGTTGGGGCAACGTTGCGGTGATGAGTTGAGAGTGGGGCAATTTGGATTTGGGCAACGGAACAACAGGGGCCAGATGCTGGCAGACTTCATGGAGAGGGAGAACCTCTTTATGATGAACTCCTTCTTCAAGAAGCCCGTAAGCCGCAAATGGACCTGGATCAGTCCGGACGGTAGAGTCAAAAACGAGATCGATTTTATCATGTCGACGAAGAAGCATATATTCAATGATGTCACTGTGATCAACGCTGTTAAGACAGGAAGCGATCACCGCATGGTCAGAGGCACATTGAATATCGACCTAAAGCTTGAGAGAGCGCGACTGATAAAATCCACGCTCCGACCAATACCGGCTCAAATTCAAAACCCCGAGGGCTTTCAGCTCGAGCTTCAAAACCGCTTCGAAGCCCTTGAGAACAGCATCGATGTGGACGATCTGTACAACATGGTGGTGGATACTGTCCGTACGGTAGGGTCCAAGCACTTTAAAACCCGCCGTCCCAAATCAAAGAAACTCTCCAGTCAGACTCTCCTACTCATGGATCAGAGAAACGAAATGAGGCTACAGAACTCAGCGGATGCCCATCGTTATCGGCAACTCAATAGACAGATATCTAAGTCTTTGACGAGCGACCTTCGCTAATTTAATACCCAGCGTATTAAAGAGGCAATTGAGCGGAATAAAGGCTCCAAAGTGTTCGCCAGAGATCTGTCTATTGGGCAAAGCCAATTGACGAGGCTGAAAACTGAGGCAGGTAGCATCATTTCGTCAACACCTGAAATCCTGAGGGAGATTGAGAGTTTCTATGGACAGTTATATTCCACGCAAACAAATGTTGAAAGCAAGGCTAAAGATCCTAGAGCCAAGCTTACCCGACACTATACCGAAGATATCCCGGACGTCAGCCTGTACGAGATTAGGATGGCTCTCAAGCAGCTTAAAAACAACAAGGCGGCGGGTGGTGACGGAATCACAACCGAGCTCCTGAGAGCGGGCGGTAAGCCGATACTTAAGGTCCTCCAGACGCTCTTCAGTTCTGTCATCCTCGAGGGAAAAACGCCAAAGGCATGGGGCAGAGGCGATGTGATGCTGTTCTTCAAGAAGGGTGACAAAACTCTCTTGAAGAACTACAGACCCATCTCGCTTCTGAGCCATATCTATAAGCTGTTTTCGAGAGTCATTACGAATCGTCTCGCTCGCAGGTTTGACGACTTCCAACCTCCCGAACAAGCAGGGTTCCGAAAAGGCTATAGTACCGTAGACCACATTCATACGCTGCGGCAAGTTATACAGAAGACCGAAGAGTATAACTTGCCACTTTGCTTAGCGTTCGTGGACTACGAGAAAGCCTTTGATTCGATTGAGACCTGGGCAGTACTGCAGTCTCTCCAAAGGTGCCAAATAGACTACAGGTACATTGAGGTGCTAAGGCACTTTTACCAGAACGCCACCATGTCGGTCCGATTACAGAACCAGAGCTCTAATCCGATCCAACTACAGCGAGGCGTGAGACAAGGAGACGTTATTTCTCCGAAACTGTTCACGGCTGCGTTGGAGGATATTTTCAAGCTTCTGGACTGGAAAGGACGCGGCATCAACATCAATGGCGAGTACCTAACACACCTGCGATTTGCCGATGATGTAGTTCTTATGGCTGAGACCTTGGAAGACCTGAACATAATGCTCGAAGATCTCGGTAATGCTACTCAAAGAGTGGGTCTTAAGATGAACATGGACAAAACAAAACTCATGTTGAATGCCCATATTGCACCCGCTCCAGTTAACGTTGGGAACATTACACTCGAAGTTGTTGACCACTATGTTTACCTGGGACAGACAGTCCAGCTAGGTAAGTCCAACTTCGAGAAAGAGATCTCTCGTCGAATCCAGCTCGGATGGGCAGCGTTCGGGAAGCTCCGGCATATATTTGCGTCCGAAATACCTCAGTGTCTCAAGACAAAAGTCTTTGACCAGTGTGTGTTGCCAGTAATGACCTATGGGAGCGAGGCGTGGTCCCTTACTATGGGTCTCATAAGAAGGCTCAAGATCACCCAGCGAGCAATGGAGAGAGCGATGCTTGGTATTTCCCTGCTCGATCGAATCAGAAATGATGAGATCCGCAGGAGAACAAAAACAACCGACATCGCTCGAAGGATTGCATCGCTGAAGTGGCAGTGGGCGGGACACATAGCGCGGAGAACCGATGGCCGTTGGGGCGGAAAGGTTCTCGAATGGCGACCGCGTACCGGACGACGTTCCGTGGGCAGGCCCTCTACAAGGTGGACCGACGATCTGGTCAAGGTCGCGGGAAGCCGCTGGATGCGGACAGCGCAAGACCGATCGTTGTGGAGATCCTTGGGGGAGGCCTATGCCCAGCAGTGGGCGTCGTTCGGCTGAAATGATGATGATGATGATGATCTTTTCTTAATAAGTCTGTGAGTGGTCTTGCGATAGCAGCATAGTCTTTCTGAAGTAGTCCAAGTTTATCTATGCTTTCTATGAAACTAAAAAGACAACGGATTTCCAAACTGCATTAGTGACATACTAAGCATACGCCTATGCGTGGCTTAACTACGGAGTTATAATGTGGGAAAATAGCACCGACTCTCCGAATTTATTCATACTGCGAAAAAAGTTAATTAGAATATTAGTAAATATAGATAATACCGACTCATGCCAACCATTTTTTAAGAAACATGAAACTCTCACATTACCTACGAGTATCATTTACATTCTAAAAATTTGTAAGTTTGTCCGAAAGTATCCAGAGTTCTTAAGCGTATAGACTGTGATCCTAAATACACATTGCAAAATAAAAATAGCTAAACATACCGACGTCTCGTCTAAAACTGAAAAAACTCGTCTAAATGAAGCTACACTGCTATGAAACATATAATCACCTACCGGAACATGTAAAAGCCACAGAAAAAGAAAAAGAGTTCAATAATAAACTTAAACGATTACTTATTAATAAAGCATATTATACAGCCGCTGAGTATTTAAGTGATAAGTCTTTTTAAAAAAGTTTTAGAATACAAAACATAAATAAACAATATATAATCTGGTTTTTATGTTAAATAGTTTATTAATGTTATAAATCTGGAAGTATAGTGCCCTCTATTGTATTGTTATGTCAAATTCCGACCCATAAATATGCTATGTATCTAATTTTTAGACCTTTATTATACTTATATTGGAGTGCAATAAACTGATGGAACTGTTTGAATTGAATTTAATTAATCGAGATGACATTTGATGTCAGTTGCATAATTTTGTTGCTCTTGGCTATCCCCCCTGGTGGTATTTGGCTCAAAATTAGATCCGGGCGTTCTTTTTAGATGACGGGATAAATACAGTGCAGTGTTACATACCGGAACCTATCTGTCCACAGCACCAGCGATCGTCCCCAGCGGCCATTTTCCACCCCTCACCTCAGGGCCGTGGCCGCAACCCAGCCGGCGATGCGACACTCGCGCACGCAGGCCGATTTCATCGAGACGCAGCTGTCTGATCATCATCACAGACGACACGAGAGGAGCGAACAGTTTCGCCAGGTCAGTAGCAAGTTTGATTGAAATGAAAATGTAATAATGGTAGTGCATAACAATGAATGCTTCAGAACGGTGCACAACATGTCAATCAAATTCAGGACTTATAGCAGGTATACATGCATGGTGCAGGTTTCAGTATCTGTAAGCCATATTTTAGTGAGTACCTAGTCCGGCCATTCAAGTTCTGTTACAAATGGAAATGAATTTTTTTATGAAGTTATGTAATATTACTAAAAGTACATGTTACAGTCAAAACCACTGTTGACTTCAAAAAGCAGTCATAAATGGTTTTGACTGATTTATGCAGTCAAAAGTGGTTTTGCCCACCAACGTTCTTAGTAAAAAGACGTTTTGCCTGACTTGAAGTTCAGCCTATCGGTCAAGACTTATAAAAAGTTAAAAAAGCAAACTTTAGTGGAAATTACCATAAAAATCATCATGCAAGTTTAAATTCAACTATTTTAGGAAGTAAAGTTAAAAGTTTTTTTTAGTCCATATAAAAAACATTTCTCATATTTTCTCGTCTGTCACAAAGAGTAAATTCAAGTTAAGGGCGTTTGCCAGATTCAACACAACTAGATATTGGCGCGATCTCATTTTCGCGGAGATATATTCATGTGTGCGTTTTGTTTTTGTATGAGTGTGTAAAATTTTTCAATTATTCTATTTTACACTGGCCAGCTAAAAAATAGCTTGAGAATAAAATAGTAGGTAATCTTAAAAAGCACTATAACATTCTTGGTACTTTCACATGTACGCTGATAATAAAATAATTTCGATCAACAAAGGTGGCTGCAACATTTACTAAGTTTTTCAAAACTTTCACACGTTAAAAGCCAATACGAAAAAGGTGATGTGTATGGGTTTTATGTATTTAGTTCATTAATATGTGATACTCAGAATACCAAATAATCAAGATTTAGTTGAGGATTATTCTTTATACAACACCTGCTCGGAAATACCTTGATACTTTATCTAATTTACGGTAGAAAGTAAGTCATTGCATATCGAACAAATATGCGGGGAGAAAACGCATCTGAGCGGGAGAGAAAAGTGTATGAAAATCCATTTCTTACGTTTTTTCTTTTTTAATTTTGGGTAAGACTATGCGCCGGTAACCTAAATATCAAAAGCCAAAAAGTTTTTACAGTGAGTTTTTATCTCCAAGTTCGCAAAATGACACTGGCCACGATAAGTAGTGATAGTAATGATGAAGATTTTTTAACTCCGCCGCAGTTGAAACAAACATTAATGGAAAAAGTGTTACATTAAGCTTCACTAACTGCAACAATTTCAATATAAATTTCAATTAGTAAAGATTTAGTTTTTTATTTTCCTCGTAGGTGTAGTATAAAGCACTATGTATCACTCGAGAGAAAGTGCGATTCCCGATCTTGGGTGTTTTAAAGCCCTCGCCTAGACACCCTCGACGGTAATCGGTCTCTTTCAATGTTCAATCGTTCTCTTACAATGTACAACAATGTACTATAACGCCTTACGATACTTCGTTGTGAACAAGAAAGGCGAGATACATGCGCGCCGCGAGAAGAGTAAACAAAAAATTCTCCGCCGCTGCATGGCGCGTTATTTTTGTGGCAGTTTTGTAGTGATGTCTCGATTTTTGCGAGAAATATCTTGTCGTTCATTTTTGTGGACGAAAAGCCAATAGTGCATTAAAAAACATAAAAACTGGCGACATGCGTCAAAAGGCAGACATTTATCAGTTTCGTTATTCAAGCTATTTATGAATATCAAAAAATCCAAATAGAGCTAAAAGTTTTTTTCTTATTTGCGAAAAAACTTTAATAGGTATAATTTCAAATAAAATCAAGCTTGTAGTGTTCCAAAAATAGGAGTATTGTTAGTATCGATACAATCGATTATTTATATCGATTATATCTTATTCATCAATAATATCAATTATTTGTAACGATTTTTATAACGATACAATCGATTATTTCTAACGATACAATCGATTATTTCTAACGATACAATCGATTATTTATAACGATACTATCGAATATTTATAACGATACTATCGATTATTTATAACGATACTATCGATTATTTATATCGGTACTATTGATTTTGTCGATTAATATATTAATTAATCAATACCAAACATGGCTACACTGTCATGCGAGCAAGCTTGTCTTGCCTACATCTTTTGTTGACTCTCAGGACGAGAACTAAAAATTACTTGACGTTGCGCATCTAAGCCCTGCAGGACTCCGTTGGCGAACCATGAGGTTTATCAAGATCAAAAAAAAGGATTAGGAATTCACAAAGGCTTCGCCTTGCTGGCACTCTGAGCTGTTAAACTTTGTGTTATATTGTAATATTGTTTGATTTTCTGCATATATCAAAGTTGTTAAGTATCGAGTGCTTGTAAAACTTGCACTGTCACACTTACTTCATAATCGTTTGAAACTCCTATTTACGTGAATAAATAAATTAAACGCCAAAACAATGCAACTATCAGTCCTCAGATCAATAACACTACCCTTGCAAATACTATGCTTGGTGTTGACATATC
Organism: Udea olivalis; assembly: GCA_947369235.1. Taxonomy (NCBI): domain Eukaryota; kingdom Metazoa; phylum Arthropoda; class Insecta; order Lepidoptera; family Crambidae; genus Udea; species Udea olivalis. Next base: position 30,963,070 of record OX376340.1, read on the forward strand.
CAGTAACGTAAAGTTCCTAAGTAATTTGGAACAAAAGCAGAAGTTGGCATCTAAACTGCAATTCGGAACTTGAATTCTAGGCAAAAGACTACTTCTACTGTTTAAAGTGCAAGGCGCAAGTAAGGCCGTAAGTACACGTAAAGTATTGCAGTCAGTTTTAGGCAGGTGTGCCTGAATATCATGCGACTTTTTTTGTGGGCAAATCCTCATGTGACCTTGCCGCCCGGAGGGACGACTAAAAGCCCACGGTACTCGACCTCAACACTTCAGCGGGGTTCCTAAGAAAAGTTTCGCAGCGCCCCGCCACCAGTGCTTCCCCGTATTGGGCCCCCCTCCAGCCGACTTACAATGAAGGGGCGAGGCCGCGGAAGCACCTGGAAAATACTGGGTAAAACCACCCCCGTACTCAAGCCCGCTGGCTCCCGCCGAACGCAACCACAACCCATCTTAAAGGTGTGTTGTGTGTTTTGCACCGCGGCCCGCACCGTGCACCTTAACACGTTCACTGTCCCCCATGCACGAGTCATTTTTTTTCCTGGCAAATCCACTAGTATTTTAGGTTATTAAGAAAATTTGTATGCTATTAGTCATTGGCTATGAGTTTCTTGGAACCCAAAGCGGCGGCAGCCGCAACCTTCTACGTAGTTCATAATAAACGCATACCAAATTCAAAATAATTATAAAGTTGAAAAGAAGTAAGGTTTTTATGTAACAGTATTTATGGCCAGACTAGTTAAATAAATATTAATTGGTTATGAGCTTGTAGTTAAAGTTAATGGCATTGGTACAGGTAGAAAAATGCATTTTAATTTATTATTAAACGAGCTGCCCAGACATACTTCGTTCTGTCAAATGTTTGACAGCTGGTGTCCATTTCGCCCGCTTTTCTCCGACTTGATTCACATTTTTTATTATATTTCACTTAATTTTTTGTTCAATCATAATAAAATATAGCATATCACTCCTGAATATTTGAGCTTTCTGTTAGTGAAAGAATTTTCACGATCGAATCAGAAGTTTTGGAGCCTATTCAATACAAACAAACTAACACATCTTCCTTCTTTATAATGAAGTATAGATATATTTTAAACATAATCCAAGCCATTACTTGAATAACCTTTACCTAAATAACCATTTATATGACGACTTAACTCCCTGAAGCTTTGCAAAAACCTTAATTTGAAGGACATTTTGTGTACGGTGCCAAACTGTTTGTTTTAAGGACCCTAATGACTCACTCTTAAGTGAGTTGCAACTTTAACAATAACATCGATTTTTAATATGGGTTGCTATTTACCACCGTCTCTAAAGGCATTGTTTAAGTTGGCTGGTGCAATTCGCCATGCAACTTTAAAAGGTTCTGATAGTAAATTTGTTCAATAGATAGCTTTTCAGTACTTGTGATATGTATCTCAAGAGATATAAGGTCGCGAGCGCTAGAATAAACCCTGGTGGGATAAGCTATGTCTGCGTGTCAACGTGCTCCAACAATAACTCCAACTAACATACTAATCTTGTAGAGTAATTGACGTTTTTACAAAGTTCAATGTGGACATGGGTGCCATTTGACTGATGACTTTATATTGGCGCTTGACTAATTTATTAATCTAAATTGAATTAATTAACATGGGTTGATTTTCACCATCTGCCGGTAAAGGGCGGTATAAAAACCACTTTACGTGTAACTTTTGTGTGATGTTTCTTTCACATTTGGCGTGTTTAATAGCGCGACGCTAACGCGACAAACGCGCGACAGTCGCACTGCTGTTATCTGATACCATAAACGAAAGCGCGGCAGATGCACTTGAGCGGCGCGAGGCAGTCGCAAGCGCTCACTGCATTTATTAGGCGCCTAGCTTGTGTTGCAAGAGCACGTGTTTTTTGACAGACAGCAAAATGAGCGAGTACGAGTACGGATCTTTCGGTGTCGAACTCGCGTGTAGTGCGCCGCACTTATCCAAGCCGCGGGGCAGTGCAGCGCGCTGCCGCTGGTTTCATAATGTAAAGGCATCTGCTGCTGACGACCTAATGTGAAAGCGGCCTTAAACAGATATTAGTCCCAGTCTGGGTGTTAATTATACCTCTTCTGGTCGTCATAACACAAGAGACATTTTTGTGGGACTGGGAATGTATTTCATATTGTCTTACATTTATGCATTTTCTGTGTGAATGCGGTGAAAATGAACCTGTGTTAACATAATGCACTTCACCCTGTTATTTATACTTAATAACCGCTTATATAAATGTTTCAAATGATCTAATACACTTTGCATTAAGACATACCTCGCCAATTTTTTATGAGACACGGTTTTTTTTTTAAATACCATTTATTTTCTCTTGTAGAATAATTTCTGCTCCGACGGTTCATACGGTGGAGTTCAAATAATTTAGTAAACCACAAACTCTTTTCCTGCGCACCTACTGTTTCATCTAAATTATTTTATATTCTTATCGAAGTTCAATCGTTTTTATAGTATTTTATGAGTAGTTCAAACAGTGCTTCATACATACAATTAGTTTGTTGTGTTCACGTGTTATTTTTGCTGTTGGTATTTATTATAATGTTATTACTATCACACAGCTTGCAGTCTGTTGATCACGCTTCCCTGCGTCTTGTGTGCCGTGTGGTGATTTGTGTTTATGTGTTTTTTTTAAATCTTTTTCTTTATTTCTCCTTGCCCTGAACCTAATTCCTTGTCCATTCTTTTGTTTTCAGTTGAATCAGTGATGACAACCATAAAGAAATTTTAAATGATTTATCGTAAAATCACCCTTAACAGTGATACCTACGACTTAAGTGATATTAAATGTTAGGCTTAGTGTGTAGTATGCTAGCTAAATATATTCATAGATTTTTTGATTTATATTTATTTTATACACATATTGTGATGCTTTGTAAATAAATTTATTATAAATATTTAAAGGTTTTTGTTTTGTGTTTGTCCTTCGCATGATTATCATTTGGAAAAATGTTGAGGTGCTTTTTGTTGCTTTTCTGTATAAAAGGGTCAATGAATAACGTTTCACTGTTTAACTAACCAAACGCTGTATTATTTAGATAGTGTAAGATAAAAAAATTGTTTTGTGTTATTCCGCCTCCCATAATGCGTCTAAACATTGCCAAAGAAATAAATTACTTATATTAGAATCTAAATAAATCTTACTAAATCTTCATTAATGAGAACTAGACAGACAGTTTTGTTAGTAAGGCGCTCACAACCACGCATAGGTCTGTAAAACAAACGATTATTCGTAACAATTTTGTGAAAGGAAAGTTTTGCTGATAAGTCGTCTGGTTTCAAACATAACAGATTTATAAATGGCTATGTTTTGAAAATTTGTGTTTGTAAAGTCATGGAAAACTAAGCTTACTTTTTCGGAACAGTTAAGTATGGATAATTTCACGTTGACTGTATAAGTTTTTATGATGATACAATTTACTACTGATAAGCAATTGAGTGTTCACAATAGTGCTCATTCCGTGGTTCACAAAATCCAAGTGATGATAAAAATATAATTTAGCCAGTTAAAAAACTGTTTCTAATTGTATATTTTTTCGATGACAGTAGGATAATCATAGATTTTTAGGTGTTTCAAATAACTGGTCCAGGTTGAGATACAGCAGTCAAAAACTGGAAGAAAGTTTTAAATCAATATTTATTTTACAAAAAAATATTCACCCGTAACATATCTGGAAGAGCCCAAACTTAGTATGTTTTGAAAATGATTTTTAATTTAATTTAATACATGTGACTATAATGTAATGGTGTGATATATTTTTAGAATTGGCTCAGTAAGCCCTTTCATTAGATACCACACACGATAGATTTAGGAGCGAAAACGAAGAATAAGAATAAAATGAGTTTCTATAGGACGCTTAGCGTTTGCCTTTCATCCGTCCGCTTAATTAAGTTCGAAAGCCACCTTTCAACTCAAATATGCCACAATGAACCACAAATCATTATTTCCACGTTGGACTCCGCCATCCGTAGGTTCGAGCGCACGTCCGCAAGGAAGACGGTCGGATGCAGGCGTACGGCTGGAGTCTGCCCGGCAAGAGCCGGACGCAGGGGCAGAAGGGGCCCAGTCCGTGCACGTCGCTGTCCTCCGCGGGTGTGCCGGTGCCCGTGCCTGTGTTCTGCAGGTGAGTGCCTTTTAGCTGTAACATTGTCCCTTGACTGGCCTATTGTCGCAATGGCAACAATTCTGCCTTCAGCGCCGAAGCTTGCGTTTGGATTCTTCTGACAAGAGCGGCCGGTAACAGGCTCTTAAAGGGCCCAGTCCGTGCACGTCATTGTCCTCCGAGGTGCCGGTGCCTGTGGCTGTGTTCTGCAGGTGAGTGCCGTCTAGTTGTAACTTTGTCACTTGACTGGCCTGTTGGTAGCGATCCTGTCTTAAGCGCTTAAGCTCGCATGTGTCGTCTTCCGGCAAGAGCTACCGGCTTGGGCACTAACATTTATCTTTACAAAAAGGGACGAAATGCGTATATGAGGGCAGACGTGTGATTATTTATTTGGGCTTAACAAAACCTAAACGCAAACGCACGCACACTTAAACGCATTAAGCTCTAAAACTGTCAAAAACCTTGAGGATGTCAAAACCGGACGGCCGGCTCAGAGTTCTTATGACCTAAAGTATAGCTAAAAAGAGTTACCATTCGGATTATGGAAGGCCGGGTTCAAGTCTTGCCGTGCCAAGGTTGAATTCTTCTAGTTTGTATCTTAAGATTTTAAATAGACCAACGTAAAAATGATAGAATCAATTATTTGGCAAAAAATATTAAAACTGTCACATCTCCAACAAAAGGTACTATGTCTAATAATATGGTTTGTGACACCTCATAGTTGTGGTGAGTCCTAAGCCGAATAGTGCGAGTATAGGGCTACATTTATTTTGTATTTGTTGACACCCCGATTGCCCTGTAGGCCGATAGCGGAGGCGGAACCCCGCATGACGCTGCTTTGTGCGGCCGGGGTCAACTTGAACGGTGGCCGGACTCCCGACGGGGGCTGCATGGTGGGCGAGAGCGTCTTCTACGACGACAAGCCGGAGAACACCATGTGTTTAGGTAAGCGCCATTTTTTATCGATTTTCTAGCGACGTGCTTCGGGTTCACAAGGCCCTGTCATAAAAACGGTGTTTGATTTTCCTTAATTTCAAACGAAGAACCTATCATCCTCATGTGGCCAAGGCCCCGAATAGGTTGAAGACGGTCCTGATCACAAGCTCGTTTAAAGTATATAGTTCACGCAAAGCTTCTAGTCCACTAAACGACTTTGGAGTAGTTTTGCGCATGCGCATTACCTATTTTTCGAAGGAAAACTTCAGAGCGGACTAGAAGTTTGACGAGTACTATAAGTGTTGTAGAGTATATGTGCTTTTGTAGACATGAATTTCGAGCATTCATAAAATTCTGCAATGCGTACTCTTAAGCATGATGCAATCTGCTGAATCCTTACCCAGGCACTGGTAAATTAAGGACCACATTATTCTGCATCCCAGCTATAATTAATAAATTTAAATCATTGGCTCAGCCTGGCTAGTATCTCAGAATTGCTCCCAAACTGCTCTTGCAGCTGACCTAAATATTCAAAATAAGTTAAGTTATTAGAAAAATCAGTTGATAGTGAATTTACCGTTCAATTTTGAATAATCTTCACTTTGAGTAATGGTTACTTAAAATACTCATAATTCGGTTTCAGCTTACGAAATGATCAAAGCGCAGTCGGTCCACTCACCAGAAGTGGAGCAGATCAACCAGCAGCTTCAGTCGACGCAGAGCGTGCAGCGCGTCGAGAACAACCTCTCATCGCTCGTCTGGATCTGCTCCTGTACGCAAACTAAGGGCGTAGTTATGGTGAGTGGTTGAAATACATTGGATAGGATTACCAGCGGGTACGTATTTAAATGTCTAAAATTAAAAAACCTAACGTTAAATGACCTACGTTCAAAATCCCAAAACGTTAATACCTTATGGTTGTTTGACTTATATTTCAAATACCAAAAGTTTAAAATGTCAAATGTATATAATACTGAAGTTCTTACACAAGACCTGAGGACGAAAACCGAAAATTAAAAGGATGAATGGTTTTTTGGCCGTTCGTTTGAAATCACGCAATGACATATTACCTGAAAGTCTAAATTCTTAGTCTAAGGCGAAACTTAAAAAAATAAAGGTTTAACATACTTACTATCTATGTACGAGATAGCTCAGCGCGTTGAAATTTGGCATGGAGACTACGGTTTTTATTAGACAGTTTATTAATCCGAATAATGTTTTCAAAACATATTTCAACATTTTTGGGTTTACTCATTGTATACTTGCATACTTACTTTTTACCTACATAGTTTGTTTCCGTTTGAGTGGGAAACGCCCTAAAGTCGGTCCTAGCACTCGCCGGTCTTTCGCTTCGCTCGTCGGCTCGTGCGTTTAATGGTCGCAGTTCTAACCTAACCTTAGCCAAATCTAGCCTCAAAGAAGGTAGATTCAAGGATTTATTGCACACATTTTTTTTAATATTTAATATGGGTTTGCGTTTGGCCTCAGTCTCACCTGGTGGTAAGCGATGACGAGGCCAATGGTGGTACACGCTTACCCAGAAAATGCCTATTCACTCTGGCCTTGAAAACACCAAGGTTGTAAGTATCCGGAAACACAGACGCAGGGAGAGCGTTCCACTCCCTAGCGGTGCGTACCAGAAAAGACGCAGCAAACCGTTGGGTACGGATTATTGGAAAGTCAACCACATGGGCGTGGAAGCCCTCCCAACGTCAAGTGGTCCGGTGGTAGAAAGTAGAGGGTGGTCTCAGGTTGTGTAGTTCCTGCGCAAACTCTCCAAAATAAAAAACCGATAGACAGGCGACTACGCCGATGCTCCAAACTCTGGTTCCAACGAGCGCATCGTCGCGTATGAGTCTCCTAGCCCTTCGGTCCACTGAGTTCATTGCATCCAACTGGTACATGGCAGAGCCATCCCACAGGTGGCAGCAGTACTCCATATACGACTGAACTTGTGCTTGATAAAAGTGGAGCAGCTGTTCCGGTGTGAAGTATCGCCAAACTTTAAAGAGGATACCAAGTTTTTTGGCAGCGGTTTTTGCTTTCGACTCAATAGAGCTACCAAAGTTAAGGTTGGACGGAGTTCTATACCTAGGCGCTCGAGGTTGTAGGTTATCGGTATCGGTGCATTCAGGAAAGTAGGAGTCAGATTGAATGGACTCCGTTTGGCGGAGAACAGACAAGCCTGGGTTTTGTTGGCGTTGAACTCAACGAGGTTGCAGCAGTCTTGTAATGTTGAATTCATCCGCTCAACCATGGCGTCTCTAAGAGACTCAGTCTCAGCGACACTGGCGCGGGCACTGGACATATATCTCTCTGTAACAGTGCTGTCGTCTGCGTATCCAAAGATACCTGTGCACAGTAGATCATTAATGTGCAGCAGGAAAAGTGTCGCAGAAAGAACATACCCCTGAGGTACTCTGGCATTTATAGCCAATAAGTCAGAAGAGCAGCCATCAATGACTACCCTTACCGTTCGCCCAGGAAGTCAGATATCCAGTCACACAGTGCGGTGGGAATTCCATATGAAGGAAGCTTGCTTTTGAGACTGTAATGCCAAACCCTGTCAAATGCCTTCGAGATGTCGAGAGAGAGCGAGTGCTTCGCCGTGTTTCTCGATGGCTTCGCCCCACAAGTGCGTGGCATACGCAAGAAGATCACCAGTTGATCGTTCACGGCGAAAACCGTACTGTCGATCACTGAGCAAACTGTTGTTCTCGAGGTACGCCAGGAGCTTGCTGTTTAATACACGTTCCATACTTTTGCAAAGTATGGAGGTGATTGCGATTGATCTGTAATTGGCAGGGTCAGCTCGACTACCTTTTTTGGGCACAGGTTGCACGTTGGCAAGCTTCCAGGACTTAGGAACTGGTCCCGTTTTGAGAGAAAGGCGGTACAGGCGTGTCAGTACAAGAGACAACACGGGCGCACAATTCCGCAAAACCACTGCAGGAATCCCATCGGGACTTGGCTTTGTTCAAGTCAAGAGTCCGAAGCGTTTTCAGTACCTCTTTTTGGCGTATACGGATTTCTGCCATTAGAGAACCGCTTTGAGGTAGCACAGGTCGTGTTTTACTTCCAGAATGAAGACGTGAATGGCTTGCAAATAGAGAAGCAAAAAGATTTGGTTTCTCTTCCGCAGAGTGAGCCAGAGATCCGTCGGGCTTCTTCAGTGGCGGCAGAGATGGGCGGCAAAAGTTCGATTCGACCGTTTTAGCCAAGGACCAGAAAGCCTTGTTACCCGATGGGTGAGAGACGAGTTTGGCTCCAATGCGGCTAACATGGTCGAATCGAGTCTTTCTGAGTACCTTTTTGAAGGACTTGGCAGCAGCGTTAAAGGCTCTCTTCTTTGTACTGACGTCGGAGGCTTTACGTGCGCGAGCTTCAGCCCTGTTCTTGTACGCCGATTGCTTTACCGCCTTAGCAGTAGCGCACTCAGAGTTGAACCAACGGCGAGCTCGGCTTTCGAGGGATACGTCGGAAAATGGAATAAAGTACTCCATAGCCGTACATATCACCTCAGAGATAGCGTCAGCGCATTTCGATGAGGGCAGGGCACCCACAGGGCAGAAAAACCAGGTTTTTCAAGGTTACGGAGACGCTGGCAACAGATGTCATCGCGAACATATAGGCACACGCCAGAGCGTGGTTTAAATCTGTGCTCCAGGGTATACCCTGGGTAGTTTAAATACGCTGCACAGACGGACACCTGATATGCGTCTCCGTGACAAAGAGCAGGTGAGGCTTATCAGTCTCAAGGTGGTGGTGGACTGCAACGAGATTAGAGTGCAGATCTTGAATGTTACAGAGGGGCACTTGGAGTGACAGGAAGTGCTTCCGCTGTTGAATCTTTTTCCTCAGTTGTGTTATTGTTTGTAATTTGGGGAGAGTGAATAGGCGAGAGGAAGGCAGTTGGAAATGGCGCGCACCGACAACCCAGCAACGTCAGCGATACCGCCGCACCAATGGAAGACTGATCTGGAGGCCGCGGGGACGCGAGTTGGCGGGGCAGCCTTTCATAGGTGGCTGGCCTACTACTTGGGCCCCCTACTAACTGCGGTTGGCCAGCGGAAAAACCGTGCTTCGGAGCCCGCTGCTCTTCATGATGAGGCTCCCGGTACAACGGCACCTCCTCGTCGCACCCGGTTTCTCGGCGCCGCGCAACAGACCAGACCCAACCTCTCGTTAGGGCTCCCAAGGCATCACGCCGGAACGCGTTGAATACGTTTGGCGGCGTGTCTTCGCCTTGGTGGTGGTAACTAGCCACGGCCAAACCCTATCACCAGAAAATCGTTGCTCGTTTGGCACCACCCAGGGGTCACGTGTATGTTCTCGAGGGTACAGCATACGGACGCGAGCAACTTCGACCCCCACAGATGTGGTTACAAAGTTATAACATTATTGTTGTGTCCCAAAACATGTTACCCTGGAAGGGCACAGCTATATGACTTCTATAATAGTATCACATAAAATAAATGAATACTTATTAAAAAACTTAACAATTTCATTAACTTAACAATAACATACATTAGGACTTTTTACATAATTGTCTTTGATAAATTGGGTATGGGAAAAAAACAGACATGGCCTAAATCGAAAACCATTTCGAGGTATTTGTATCTTAAACCTTATTTAAATATATAAAATTTTTGAAGGCAAAAGGATCTAGGATATTTTTAATTAAATACGTTAGCAATCTGGGGTCATTCATTTGACCCCAGTTTGCCAACGTACGAAAAGAGTACTTTGAGGTTCTTATAGGACTCTTGACGGTAATCAAATTGGTCAAATCTCACAATTGAAACCCGTTGGGTCGCATAACCGTCCTTTCACGTGATTGGTTGATAATCTTTCCATCAACCAATCAAATGACGCGATCTGTATCATGAGTGAGATTTTTAGCTAGGTGATTCTACTGCATGGTATTAATGGTGTTGTCAGATAGCAGATTTTAAATTCACCCAATGGAAAGATATTTTGCACAAAGTTATTTTTAATAATACGTACATTAATTTACACCCATTGTCCAGACGGGTACGTAGGACTTAAAATAGCCATTCGCTATAATCCCAACCCTTTCAGGTAGGGTTTGGTTTCAGAACTTGACAAAATAAATTGTTTCTGAAGTCTACTTCTCACATTCTCGTGAGATGCTACATGATGAACGGCGAGCTCTGTTTCAGCCGTAAGTGCTGTAAATCAGTAATTTTCTTCTCATTATTTATTTACCACGAATCGGGGAAAAACACATATAGGAACACTAAGTGATTTTGTGACGTCATGAGTTCGCAATATTCAAAAATTAAATTAACTACCGGCTAGATCAACGAAATATTCAAATTAGTTACTTAAAATAGTAAAAATTTGTCCCATACCCAATTCTTGCAGATCTCAATAGCATTTTTATAATGAATAAATATTCAAAGTTTTTGTAAACTTTGTTGATTTATTTGTTCCTGTATATATTTCAGAATTCTATTATATATTTGATGGCGCTTGCGTGGGGTCCAGTTTGGTGTATCTTTAATTTTGAATCTGGAAGAGCCAATTTATCTCTTTGTCTGAGATTTTTTGGTCTTGAGTAAGTAGGAAACATGATGTTTTTCCGGACGAATTTGCTGATTTTCAGTATGTAAAGACCTGTTAATGTAAGAATTTTAAATTTAAATGAAAGAGCCACACCAAAAAATTGCAGAATAATTTTTTGGTGTGAGCGAAATTGCATTTATTTGTTTTTTTTTAAGTTTAAAAGTAAATTATGATCTTCTAACTATGAAGATATACCAGTAAGTGTAGCGTCTAGATGAGTTTCTGCCTCGAACACGCTTATCCATGAAAAAGTTACAGATAAATCATCTGCAAAAAGCACTCCTATTGAGCCTAGTGTCTTAGGCAGATCATTTATGTAGATAAGGAACAATATACACCCGATTACACTGCCCTGAGGAATATACCCAACGACATCTGTTTTATGTGATCTCACACTAGATCTTATTATTATTTCAACTAGGGACGTGGCAGTGGGCCGGGTGATAAGTCCGTTTGTTGTGGGCCATTCCACCCATTTCCCCGCACACTAGATGTTAATCCGGAAGTAGAGTCAAAGTGCTCTAGTTCCACAAATTGGGTTCTTTTTTTAAGGTATAATGAAAGCCAGCCATGTGCTATCCCCCTCACGCCCATATCTTAAAGCTTCTTCAAAAGTATGCCATGTGAAACGAGGTCGTAAGCTTTACTCATGTAGAGTAGTAACCCTATGGCATATTTTTTATCGTTTATAGTATTGAGGACTTCGTATATGAATTTGTAAACAGCAGTATTAATGTATTTGTATCAGCAGGTATATTCTCGCATTCTACCAAAACACACAAAAAATTGTAAACATAGAAACAAATAGCTCGCAAGTGGTGCATTATTTTGGGTATTTTGACCATTTGATATTCGGTAACTTTGGTGTTATAACTATAAACATTTTAAACATCAGGTATTTAGTCCAATCTGTATTTTAATCTTAGATATTTCGTAGGTAGGTATTAGTTGCTATGGTATATTAAAACATTAGATATTTTGATTTCAGGGATTTTGAACGTAGGTAATTTAACGTTAGGTTTTTTGATTTTAGACATTCAAATACGTTCCCATTTTCTGCCAGATGTTTTTTTTTATATTACAAAACAGTGGCGATTTTAGTCTACAAAATTAGTAGTTGGTCGAGAACAGCCTGACGAGGGTTGAGGATGTGCTACTAAGGGCGTAGTCATGGTGAGTGGTCGTAAGACCTGACCGTCACCTGAAGAACTCACTTCAAATCTCTCGCATAGAATCCATTGTGAATTTGACATTGCGTAGTCGGTAAAACGTGTTTACGTCAGGGAGGCTCGCTCTTTCACGCTTTTAAATTTAGTTCTTGTTATGAAAATGTATTTTATTAAAAATATAATCGATCTATGTGTAGGCGCATTCCTATCACGAAAACGCTATGGTGACGTCAAAATAAGCTTTGAAAGTGGGTTGGTGGTAAATGGAAATAAATAAGCAGCATAATGCAGTTGATCTATTGCTCCAAGCACACTTAAGTTATTGTCATGGCGATGGAAGACACTACTTAATCATACTTTAAAAGTGATTGTTTAGGTACAGCCTTTTGATGCCAATGGAACACCATCGCGTTAACGTGGAAAACTACTTTCTATGCAAACTATTTCATAAAGGATTGAAGGGCTAGAACCAATCATTATTTTTTCTGCGCAATCTTTTAACTGATAATTCAGGATGACACCAAAACCATGTCTTTGGATCGTCACTTACTGTGTTCCAATTTTTCCCAGATTATAGACGCGAACAACCCAGCTGTCGTGCTAGAGTCGTTCCCTGTTAGCGATAAACACATCTTGTGCGTCGCGTCAGTGCCAGGCGCTATGGCTGAGGACTACCGCGAATTTGAAGAGCGAATGGCAGGAGTTTCAGAGACGAAAAGGCATTCGGTGAGTTCCTTACTAAGCTTTTTGTTGTGAGTTGAGCAGTAATTTAACCTGTGGCTTTACTTAGTTTATCACCGTTCCTGATATTGGATCGAAAGATTATTATAAAAGATTATTAAATGAAATCTTAATATTTGATTCTGCTACGTTTTTAAATACTAATCATATGTATTCTTTCCCTGTTAAATCTATGAATATATGACTTGGGCTAAGCCAGGGCAGTCAGCCAGCATAGTCGCCTTCATAGACCCCTCTTGTCATAATATAATTTTGTTTTATTTCCATAGTCGCTGTTTTGCATGGGAGAGTCAGTAGAGAGCCCTAGTAATGGAGTACAGAGCTCTGACAGTGAAAACGGCGAGAAGGAAGTCTACATTGGAACCACCAGATTGGTAATAATATAAACAAATAAAAAACCTACTACATAATCGAGCAGTTCAGTTAACTCTTTTCAAACTTCAAAGCCAAAAGTCTTGCATAATCAAATTTGCCCAGATATTTTTGAAGCCTTTGAAACGTACAGATATCTATGCCTTTGACTGTACGTGTATGATAGACGTTATTGATTTGAATGGATTTGCTTAAATATTTCGAACTGTATGTGACTGTATTGTCTATGACCGACCTAAACCAATTTCTCCCTACAGATAAAAGCGACGCTGTTAACTCCGCCAAGCACGCCGGTTAAGGCGCCGGAACCGCCGACGGACAGCGGACGCAACCCCGGAGAGTCGGTCGCAGATGACGCGGAGGAGGCCGGCGCGAGCCACGACAGTCCGCCGCTCAGCTCCACGCCGGTCAATGGTGAGTGCGAACTTATTTACACCTTATAAGTTCACTTGTAAATAATGAGAGATCCAATGGAAGCTTGCGAACTTTCATTAAATGAAACACACAACATAATTTTTTATTTACTGTAGTAGTATTTAGCTTCCGAAATTTCCAAAAATAGCCTCGAACAAATAACCTGTTGCAGAATGTCTAGACGCGAAATTTTGATATTTTTTTATAATAAATGTTAAACACTGAATATTACATCTATATAAGTACTAATATTATAAAGAGGAAAGATTTGTTAGTTTTTTTTTGTATTGTAAATCCGAAACTACTAAAACGATTTAAAAAAATATTTTACCAAGATAAAGCTACATTATCAGAGAGTGACATAGGCTGTATTTTTTTTAAATTTAGGCTATATTTTGACGGGATAGCCAGAAAAAGCTAACGGACAGCTAGTCAGTAAATACAAAACAAAAAAACGCATGTTGTGTTTTTTAAATGAAAGTTCGGAAGCTTCAATGTTTAATTCGTATGGCTACAAAACATATTATAGATCTAATTTTAAAGGGGTGGACTTTTGGAAGCTTCAATCGGATCAGCCTTTACTTTTTTATATTATCGTTTTTATTTTTTCTTTATTTGTTTCTCCTTTTTTTGTTTTTTTTTTGCTGTGTGGTCTCGAGTTCAAATGTGTTCCCCTCACCGGAAATTGATGGGAAAATACAGTTATTCAACTAGAGCCTATACGAATGTTGTTAATGGTGCTTTCATTATCTATTGAATTTTTACGACATTATAATTTCCATCTAGAAATTTCAAGATGCCCGGATTGCGGCAGGCGTTAGGTCTAGGTCCAAAGTAGATATTTTCTATTTCCTTTATTTATTCAAACTTCGTTCACAGAACCAGAGCCGGTCTCACCCGAGCCGGGCGTAGACGCGTTCGCTCAAGAGCAATCGAACTCAGACAACCGCGCTGACGTGGCCCAAGACGGAAAGATGTCGACAGTCATGGCGACCATGTGGCTAGGCACGAAGAGCGGCCACTTGTACGTGCATTCAGCCATGGGCAATTACAGCAAGTGTTTGGCAAGGTATTTATTTATTTACCAAAAAAACATGGCTCTAATCTATCTATACTAATACATATTATAAAGAGGAAAGATTCGATCGTTTGTTTGTTTGTATTGAATAGGCTCCGAAACGACTGCACAGATTTTCAGAAAATTATTTCACCAATATAAAGCTAACAAAATGGTGGCTGGTATGACGCACCAAATGTTGATGAGATCTTTATTAACAGCTTTCCTGTACCACGAATCACGCAATTACGGCTGTCTGCGACCAACGGATGACATTACGGCGTACAAGAGATTATAACAGATATTAGTCGCTCGTTATCAAAAAGAAACTCAGTAACGGTCAGATTGTTAAGGCCTCCATCCTTTGTCTAGTGGTACAGTAATATGGTAAGGCCTCCATCCTTGAGATATAGTAATATAGTGAGGCACACCACTGAGGATGCACAAGAGCGCGCGAAGTGAGCCAAGAAAATAAGAAAGGCGGAACCTGGGACCCCACACACCAGTCTGGGTTCACAACCGGGATAGACCGCACGGATGATGATGATGGGAGTAATATAGTTAGGCCTAGTAACGGGATAAGAAATGCAAACAATCTGTCCGTTTGCAATTTGCAAGGCAATGATAAGCCTCTTACGGATCCCAAGGCGTATCGCCCGATTACGCTCCTCCCATTCTCGGGCAAGCTTCTAGAGAAGGTCATTTTGGTATGCGCACCACAGTTTATCAGTGGTATCACGGAGCACCAACACGGATTCTCTTCAGGGAACTCGACGGTGACCGCTCTGCGGCGGATCACCCATGAAGATGCAAGTGAAAAATACGTGCAGCTTATCGGTCTGGACATCTCGGGGCCTTCGATAACGCATGGTGGCCGATGATTTTGGTCAAGGCGAAACGCGCGGGTGGTCCAGCCAATGTCTTTAAGATGTCGGTTGACTACTTCGCCGGGCGCCGGGTGGGCCTGTTCGTTGGCAACCATGTTGAATGGAAGACTTCTACTATGGGATGCCCTCAAGGCTCGGTGCTTGATCCGAGTCTTTGGAACCCGCTGCTAGACGACTTGCTGAGACTGCTGGTACCCGAAGGGGCTACCATGACTGCTTACGCTGACGATGTGACGATCCTCATTGAAGCTCAGTCACGGGCGGGCATTGAAGCTTCGGCTTCAACTACCTTGAAGCTCGTCGGGGAGTGGGGGGTCCGGAACAGACTGCAGTTCTCCCCTGGGAAGTCATTTTCAATGACTATCAGGTGGAAACTGCAGAGAGCTCCGACTATAAAGTTCGATGGGGCTTCGATAAGGAATGTTAAGTCGGCTGTAGTCCTGGGAGTGACAGTCGATGCAAGCCTTTCTTTCGCTACGCATGCGAAGAGTATTGGTGAGCGCGCAGCCAAATGCTTCGGGAAGATGTCGCGTGTGTCGGCTTCATCCTGGGGCATTCGGTATCGCGGTCTGCGCGTCCTGTACGTTGTGACCTTTGTCGCCATCTTGACTTATGCCGCGGCGATCTGGTACAAGCGCGCGCACCTTCATGTGGTCCGTAGCGCGGTCCTTCGAGCGCAACGGTCGTCCTTGGTCCTTCTGACAAAGGTTTACAGGTCAACCAGCACACTTGCGCTCCCGGTCTTGGCGGGGGTTTTACCCGCGGACCTGGAGGTTATCCGCGCGGGTTGCATTGAAGCTGGGCGAGTTATTGGCCAAGGAGGAGTTGAGCAGGCCGAGACGCGAAGTGCGGGATGAGGTGATGGCTGAGTAGCAGCATCGCTGGGATGTGGAGACGAAGGGGCGCGAGACGTTTCGTTACTTTCCTGGCGTTCGCGTCAGACTTAAACAGTCCTGGGTCGAGCTCGACCACGAAACGTCTCAGCTGCTCAGCGGACACGGCATATTCAAGGCGCGGCTTTACTCGCTAAAGCTTAGCACAAGCCCTGAATGTGCTTGTGGGCACCCGGGGAAGGACATGCACCACGTGCTGTGGTGTTGCCCTTTACATGACGATCTGAGGGGGGTGCTGCTGGATAACGTTCTTCAGGACGATGAGGGACCTGTATACTACACCGATCTCGTGTCTTTTCTTGTCTCGTGTGATTTTGCACATGCTTGGTACCGGAGGAGGAGCATGCGAGAGCGCCAGGAGAAAAGTGCGAGTAGCTCAATGGAGGAGGAGGTTTTGTGAAGCAGTGATGCCCCGACGCTGAAGGCGTTACTGTAATGTCATGCCCCAGAGGGGGGAGAGTTGGCAAAGTGACAAAGGATTTGAAATAAAGGAACTTGTAGAGAGTCAAGCATTGCGGGCGGCTGAGTGCACGCTGCACAGCAGTAGGAAGTTCCGCGCGCATCTCTCGCGTATCGGCCCGTATGACCAAGACGGTCGGTAGGGCCATGAGAGGATTTGTCCGTTTTCAGGTTTCTTTGTGATGATAACGAGCGATGATTATAAGTCACGAGCCGCCCAGACAGACTTCGTTCTGTGAAATGTTTGACAACTGGTGTCCATTTTGCCCGCTTTTCTCAGACTTGATTAACAATTACTATTATTTTTCACTGAATTTTTTGTTCAATCATAATAAAATATACCCTATATCACTCCTGAATAATTTAGCTTTCGGTTATTGAAAGAATTTTCACGATCGGATCAATGTTTTTGGAGCCTATTCAATACAAACAAACAAACAATCGAATCTTTCCTCTTTAGAATATTAGCACAGTGTTAAAAACTTACAGTGGTCCAACGCTTTTGAAGTGGCGCTAAATGCCGCCATCGTCTAGACATTCGTCATTGTTGCAGGGTTGTCACATTCAATGTTTAGTCTATTTCATATTTTGCTTATTGGTAGGTACGTTTATGTATATCAGGATCCTTAAGTAAAAGAAATATAACTTCACAAAACGTTTTTTTTAACAAAAATACAGTACTTAAAGTAGGAAACGTGAACCTGTGCCTTCAACATATAAATAAAAGTAGCACAGGAATCTCTGTTTTCTTTAATTTATTTTTGAAATACATATTTTCTTTAAAATATAGACAAATATATGGAGTTGTTCTTTAGGCTATGGGCCTATTAAAGCATCTGCTACCACATGCCTCAATCCCAACATTGCATCTGAAATTGATAAATAAAAATTAAATATACAGTAGCTTTCTTTACTGTTAAAACAGAGATATTATACTACTAATGGGTCTTTGCTATTAAATTAATATTATTTTATTTTAACGTCACGTCCGCCATCTTGGATCTCGAAATAAATGTTGTATTCGAAATCGGCATCCCCGAAAACCACGGAAGTGATACCCATATTGATTTTACTGAAAAAAGTCACGTCCGCCATCTTCGATCTCGAAATAGATGTTGTTTCAGAAATCGGCACCCCCGAAAACCATGGAAATGATACCCATATTGAGTTTACATAAAGAAATCACGTCCGCCATCTTGGATCTCGAAATAAATGTTAGATTCGAAATCGGCACCCCCGAAAACAATGGAAATGATACCCATATTGATTTTACATAAAAAAGTCACATCCGCCATATTCAGTCTCGAAATAGATGTTATATTCGAAAGCATCACCCCCGAAAACCACGGAAGTGATACCCATAGAAATTATACATCAAAAAGTTGCGTCTGCCTTCTTGGATCTCGAAATGAAAGTTGTATTCGAAAACGTCACCCCCGAAAGCCATGAAAATAATACCAATAATATTGATTTTATGTAAGTTGTCCACCATTTTTGATCTTGATTTTAATAGGTAATTAAATCTTGCCTAAATATCAGTGAGTACTAAAATTACGTTAATCCATTAAAAAATCCTTGAAAAAGACATGACGCACATTAATATTGCACGTGCTATTCATTAAATATTACCTTTCAATTCGCATTGCAGAAACAAACGTCCTCCATTTCGCGTACTAAAACATCAGAAACACAAGGTCATTTGATTCTAGAAACAACAAAATAAAATATTACTGTATTTGTATGTAATCTATTTTATGTATAATATTAATGTATTGACTTTCCTTTCTTCTGTGTACGGAAACGGATGTTCAATTTAAAACTATTCAAAATTGACAACACGCGTTTTAAAACAATGCGCCACTCCCGCCGCGTGTGTCCCTGGTGAAGTGTATGGTAGGCCCCGCGCCCCGCTCGCCCCGCACACCCCACACGATTGCTCTGCCTAGGCGTGCCCGTTGGATGACTGTAAGAAGAATAATTGTAAGGCTATGATATTAGTATGGACTAGCTTTCTGCTATTAGTATGGGCTTCATTGAACTACATTTTAAGCGTTTTCTCATCAATGTCAAATACAGGGTAAAGCTGAACGACGCGATCCTATCGATCGTGGCGTGCGCGTCGCGCTGCCTGGTCGCGCTGGCGGACGGCACGGTGGCCATCTTCGCGCGGCTCGCCGACGGACAGTGGGACTTCTCGCAGTACTGGTCGCTCACGCTCGGCGATCCTAAGTGCTCAGGTAAACCAACAATTGAAATTACACGATAATGTGGACTTTTTAAAATCACCAATAATCATAGTGATCTAAAGATTTTAAGTTATAAATAACGCAAGTATAATTAATAATATCCTTGTGTTATGAAACTTATGAAGTAACAGACTCGGAAACACCCAGCACATCCAGGAGCCATTTTAGAAAAGTTTGTTTCCTGAATCGACCCCGCCGGGACACCACGCAAGTCTATGATATCTAGGACAAATTACACCAAAATCATCTGACCTCAAACTAAGCAGAGTTTGTACAGAGGCGTTCACATCCACCTTTAAAAAACCCTCGCAAAATAGGTCTTATTTCAGCAGCATAAGGTGCCCCTTTGTAAAGGTTGATGTGAATGCCTCTGTAATATAGGTGTAATAGACTGATAAACGAACTTAAATATTTCTTAACACTTACTCAACTGGATAATAACACTCATAACACAACAAACACAAATATTGTGCATCACATGCATAAGCCATCATTCACTCACACACGGGTACATCCGTCAGATTTACTTGACGGGTTGCCTGTCAGGCTAAAACGTCACGTACGTTTTAGCCTGGCAGGCAACCCGTCAGGTAAGTCTGAATCTGCGTAAATGGTGGCCTAATGTTTGTCATAGAACCCACTGCAAATGCCTCAACCGGCCAGTCATCCACTATCAATATCAACTTGAGCATTTGCTCAGCATAGTCGCGCTGGATTAAAGGCATCTCCCGGGGAACTGACGACTGATTGAATCAAGCATTGATGCTTTCAATCACAATAACGTTGATCAAGATCACAATAAACAGACATGTTTCATCATATAACGCATCGTCACTTACCACCAGTTGCGATTGCGATTGAATGACTGACTAGTCAACTAAAAAAAAAAATCACCGTGTTAGACCAATTTAACAGTCTCTGTTAATTTTTAAATCTAATCTTAAGTCAGTAGTAATTCATTGTTAATGATTCAGTCGCAAAATGTCCAAGTCCCAAATTGTATGATGAATAATAAAATTTTTGATATGAAAACGCTTTCTATTTAATATTTTACTTAATTATTTATCTAAACAAATTGCGACTAAAGGGAATCAAATACGAGTATAAGTTGGTAATGCTTGGATCATATTATATGATCTTCATGACCGTGAATGTTATAAGTCTATTTTTTCTAGTTGGTTATCATGAAATTACCGACACCATACAAATACTTTCCATTCCAGTCCGCTGCCTCACCGCTGTGGGCTGCACGGTGTGGTGCGGTTACCGCAACAAGGTGCACGTGGTTGAGCCGCGCTCGCGGACGCTGCTCCACACTTTAGAGGCCCACCCGAGGCAGGAGAGCCAGGTGCGGCAGATGGCCTGCGATGGTGACGGCGTTTGGGTGAGTGCATGGTATCCCGACATGATATAGCCAAAGATTCGCATAGTAGGATTAACATTTTTTTCTTTGTTTGTTGTTTTGTTTGTATTGAATTGGCTCCGAAACTACTGAACCGATTTCAAAAATTCTTTCACTAATACGAGAGGGAGGGAGTAACAAGGGCATTTTTTTTTTTAAATTTAGAATATATTTCGACGGGAAAGACAGTCTACGCGGGTGAAGCCGCTGACGGACAGCTAGTCTATACTAATATTATAAAAGGAAAGATTCGTTGTTTGTTTCTTTGTTTGTATTGAATAGGCTCCAAAACTACTGATCCGACCGTGAAAATTATTTCACTAACAGACAGCTAAATTAATCAGAAGGCTATATTTTATTATGATTGAACAAAAAATTCAGTGAAAACTAATAGTAAATGTAAATCAAGTCGAAGAAAAGCGAGCAAAATGGACACCAGCTGTCCAACATTTGACAGAACGTAGCCTGTCTGGGCAGCTCGTGTATAATATTTTGAAATAAATAATGACACTAATATCGTTGATTCGGTTTTTGCTCAGCACAGTGACCGCTTCGTATAACATCGTGATATCAACTATACTCTGTCCATTTTCTCTGTTCTGTTTGTCTGTTCAGCATTTGTTGGCCCGAACTAAAAGATTCGGTGACTCGTTTCTTTGTCGTACCATCCAGACGTGGTAAGGTTAGTCAGTCCCGGGTTCTTCAAGCGGGGTGTGAAAATGCATTTCTGCAGGCATTCGAGGGGGATGGCCAGCCCAGTGATTCGTTTGAATGACTGGGCTCTTCAGCCTCATATCTGGACCTCAGGACCGCTTTCCATCAGTTACCTGAGGTCATCTCGACGGACAATATAAAAAATATATATATTAATGGTTTTTTGACAGCTCGACGATTAAGGTATCTCAAACGTGATACCATTCCGATTGTACTGTTATCATTAATCGAATTAGGTACGTAAACAAAATAATTCATATCGACAAATGTACGTTTTGATTTAATATTCTTTTTTTTTTGTAAATTAATATAAATCCGTGTATTTGCATCTTTATTTATTAATATGAAAATAAAGATTAAAAATCGTAGAAATTACGTCACAAAATTATATACGTCAACTGGCAACATCAACCGACCGTCCGCCCGGCCGCCATTTTGACGAGGTCTGTCACTGGCAACAAAACGCCCATGCTAGTCACACGCATTTATGTTCGCTGAGTTGAGTTGTTCTTGAGTATGTTCTCTCGCATTTCTTATAACTCTAGTTGAGTAATTTCATTCCTCGGTGCAACTTTTGGGAGTACTTAGATTGGGCTGAGTACATTGATCGTGAGAATGCCGAAAGGACGTGTGTTGAAAATACAATCGAGAGAATTAGCCGGAGCCGGTATAAACCGGAGTAGGCTCATAGATACGTACTTAGGTACATTATTACATTTCAGATAGGTTCGTTATTATAAAATCAAATCGAGCACTTATAAATCTG
This sequence comes from Udea olivalis, assembly GCA_947369235.1. NCBI lineage: Eukaryota > Metazoa > Arthropoda > Insecta > Lepidoptera > Crambidae > Udea > Udea olivalis. Next base: position 30,984,838 of record OX376340.1, read on the forward strand.
GTCATTCCGTTATAAATAGACGTAAACGTACATTAGGACCCCCTCACACACGCTCATTAGGATCCCCTATGCCACGGGTAGCATTTATCTGCAAGTACTAGCTGTCTAGTTATCTACTAGCTGTCTGCTGCATAGACGTTTTCGGGTTTCTAATTTATTTTAAATTTTTGACTGCTTACCTGAAAATGAAACATTCATTTTAAATAAATAAAATAAAATAACTGTTTAACTTAATCCTCATTCCTCTTTTTCCTTAGCTTTTATTCAAAATGACATAAGTATTCCCATGCGCTCTTCTCTTACGTACATACAAAAGATTGCTCGTCACAACACGAATAACACGCACAATTTTACACATAAAAACAATAAATCATACTTACCTCAAGCTTAAGCATTTGCAAGTTCAATATCAGTGATGCGCTAACCTAAAACAGGCAGTACCTAACAAAATAATACTTGTTCCCTCTGCAGTCTTCAATCTTTGAACTAGACAGTAGTGACAAGTGAGCAGTACCGAGCGTAGCCGCTGGGTGGCGGTGAACGCCGTTTCGTAAATGTCATTCACGCATCTTAAAGCCTTAATAAAAGGAATTAAACTATTTCAGGTGTTTTATTTGTATGCCTCATACTAAGAAAAAAGTAAAACTATATGTAATGTTAATATTTTAATTTATTGGTTTCAACCTTCAAATGTAGTTTTCTTTCTATTTAAATAACATATCAGACCTTAATAACATAATATGAAGGTTTTTCTCTTGTCAAATTTACTGGTACCATTTATTTCTACCGATTATTTGTAATCTGTGGCACAATCGTAGTAATCATTTTATGTCGCACATCACTAAGTGGGCGGTATCCGTCCATGAACTACAATATTATTTGTATGAAATATTAACGTAAACAATACGAAACTTCATGGGCGTGAGCTGTCAAAAAACCAATAATAAAATGGACAGAGTATAAATGCTCAAAATGAATTTGAAATGTCACATTATAGGCAAAACCTTGACAAGTCAAGGAGGCAGTTTATGAATGTGATGTTCAAAATAGAATCTGACTTCTGGAATCTGCTTGCCGGGTTGTAACACCACTGCTTCTTTTCCGTAGGTATCGATAAAAATGGACTCAACCCTCCGACTGTACCACGCGCACACGTACGAACATCTGATAGACGTAGACATCGAGCCGTACGTCAGCAAGATGTTGGGGACCGGCAAGCTCGGCTTCTCATTGGTCAGGATCACGGCCTTGTTGATCAGCTCGGGCCGGCTTTGGATTGGGACCAGCAATGGAGTGGTGATATCTGTGCCCCTGAGCGAAGGAGGAAGTAGGGATTCTGTCGGAGGGTCATGGCCGCCGCAAGCCAGACCAGCTGTTCCTGGTGAGTTGATCGGTTTTAGTTAAGATTACCTAAAAATTGGAATTTACTTTAAGGATACTTTGAATAAAAACTTAGAATGATGGCGTAAAAGTATCTAATTGAAATTTAAATGAAAAGTAGAAGTCAAGATAGTGAAGTATCCACGTATTTTTTTTTATTATTTTTAATAGTAAAAATAATTAGTGTAAAGATTGTCCCGCCACTGCTAGACATAGGCTTCCTTTATTGTAATCAAGACATATTGACAAAGTCGATCCCAAATGGGGGTTAGTAATTACAAACTCGCGATATGTTCGGAAAAAAACTGATTGCCCAAACTAGACCTCTGAAATTTTAGGACTAGTGCTCTGCATTTTTTCTCGTCAAAACATTAAAATAAAGCTTGTTTCTAAAAAAAGTTACTATTATTTATCAAATCCAGGCCACGCAACAGCGCGCGCCCGTTCCGCGAGTCCCTCCAGCGCGCCCATTCCCTGGTGCTCCATGGCGCACGCCCAGCTGAGTTTCCACGGCCACCGGGACGCGGTGAAGTTCTTCGTGGCCGTGCCCGGCGCGACGGAGGCCGCTTCGCCGGACTCCCCCAAACTGGCCATTCCGCCGATGCTCGTCATCTCCGGCGGGGAGGGGTATATCGACTTTAGGATAGGTGAGTTTATGCAAGATTGAAAATCATAATTTAGTTCAAGGTATTTTAGCATATGAATTGGGTATGGAAACATTTTTTTTTACTTTTTTATATATATTTTTTAAATTCCTTTTACTATTTTAAGTAACTTATTTGAATATTTCGTTGATCTAGCCGGTAGTTTTTTTTTATCAATTTTTAAACATTGCGAACTCATGACGTCACAAATTCACTTAGTGTGTTTGTTACATGTGTTTTTTCCCAGATTCGTGTTAAATAAATTATGAGGAGAAATTTTTTGATTTACTGCACTTAAGACTGAAACAAAACTCGCCGTTCATCATGTACAATCTCACGAGAATGTGAGAAGTAGACTTTAGATAAAATTCATTTTGCCAAGTTCTGAAACCAAGCCCTACCTGAAGGGTTTGGGATTATAGCGAATGGCAATTTTAAGTCATACCTACCCGTCTGGGCAATGGGCGTAAATTAATATACGTATTATTAAAAATAACTTTGTGGAAAAATATATTTCACCTGGAGGAATTTTAAATCTGCTATCTGGAAACCCCATTAATACCATGCAGTAGAATCACCTAGCTAAAAGTCTTACGTATGATACAGATCGCGCCATTTGATTGGTAGATTGATTGATTATAAACCCATCACGTGAAAGGACGTTTATACGACCCAATAGGTTTCAATTCTGAGATGTCAATTTGATTACCGTCAAGAGTCCAATAAGAACCATAATATACTCTTTGCGGACGTTGGCAAACTGGAATCATTCATTTGACCCCAGTTTCTCAACGTATTTAATTAAAAATATCCTAGATCCTTTGCTTTTAAAAAAGTTAAATATTTCATTAAGGTATGAAATACAAATACCTCCAAATGGTTTTCGATTTAGGACATGTTTGATTTTTGTTCCCATACCCAATTAAGCATAGCATATTTTAGAACAGAATATAATACTACAAATGAAACTATAGAATAACAGTTACTGCGGTTAAAATACTAGTTAAGCTGTACAGAATTAAATGAAATAATAAAACTATCATACTGTTTTAAATAATGTTCTGTGTTTTTCTGTTTTATTCACAGGGCGGCCAACTTATGTGAAAAGTGATAAAACAAAGCATCGGCTGAAGTAAAGTTATACATATTTGAAATGGCTTTTTAAAGAATAGATAAAGCACTAAAATCAGTTTGTCGCAAAGATAGTAAAGTCGCCCCCGAATTCTGAAATGTCGCTCAAATATACTTAAGAGGACTGTTAACTCTAGGGTGTTTGAGAATTCGGAGGTTAATATTCAGATAAAATGTATGTGCAATTCTCTACACAAAACTAATCTAAAATACATGACTGAACGGACACTACATAACTCACTCAAAAATATCACTGCAGCTGTGAATTCAAAATTGAATGACATTGATTACAATTTCGTTTTAATTCAAAATCTATATATATTTGTCAATTATACATGGTAGTTGAATTTTATACAACTTCCATGTCTAAAATTTACCACAAAGTAAACTGACGTTATTGTTTCGTTCATTTTTAATACTCAAGCACAGACAAACAAACGAAACATCTTTTATGATATGAGCGTACTAAACTGTCAGTTTGTAGTAGATACCTATGTTGAAAAGAGAGACGGGGAGTGTCTAAAGCTGGATAAGTAAACAGTTAATATTAGGTCATTTTAAAACTACCATGAAATACTTAATCGGCTAGTCCATTGAAGAACCTAGTAAGGGACGTTTTTAAAGATTTTTGTTTTTCATCATATAACACCATACAATTAAGGTGTCCACAGGATACGAAGACGGAAATCTAAATATTACACTAAACACAGGAAAGACGCGTACCTCAAAACCTAGCAAGTACAAGGGGGTTTGAGTAACTTTGTATGGATCCGTGGCGTCATTTTTTTTATTAGCGGCCAGTAATAATTTTACTATTGTTTTATAGCACCCTAAGAAAGAAACATTTCTGAGTGGTCAGGATTGTTCTAAGTGATATCGGAGCAGTGATATGTTTCCTAAAGTATAATTTTTTGCCATAATTTCACTAAAATAATAGTTCTGAAATGTTACTCTATGGAGCTTATCTCACCTAACAGCTGTGTAACTTAAAAAGGATGCATAAATAGGAGAGGAAGGTTTTCTGATGTACATCTTGAAAAGAATTGAGTATGTTTATTGAGTATATTTTACTAATAAAAGTGCATCCAGCAATACTTCAAGTTAGATATCCATAGTTGTAATGTGGTCTATATAGCAGTAAATGTTAAGTATTTGGTATTAGGAAATGAAACACTAGCTATTACGAAAAACGACCTTAACGTCAATGACATCAATAAGACATTTTCTTATAGTCAATATGTAAATAGGAAGTATTGGTTCCTAACTGTCGACATTAGAGAAATTACATGAGAAAAGCACCTAAAAGTCTTTTTACCATCAATACATAAACAATAATGGCCTAATATTGCACCTGGCCATTGCAAATAAATATTGTGATTCGTTTGAATGACTGGGCTTGTCAACCTCATATCTGGACCTCACGACCGCTTTCCATCAGGTGGAGTGAGGTCATCTTGACGGGCAATATAAAAAAAAACTAGCCTTCTTAAATCCCAATTGCGTCGTATGTTTTTATGGATTATAAATAAAGCCGCTTTTTTACCTTTTCCTTGGTATGGATCAAGTTCAATTGAGTAGTTAGTTAAAAATACAATACCTAATATCTCAGCTCCGATATACTTTAGCTATATGTGCTCCATATAAAGTTTGTGCCCCTCGATATAAATAAATATAAATAAAGGTACTCAAGAAGACTCATCCGACCGTGTTAGCCGTATTGTAGCGAAGCTCGCCTCTCACCCATCGGGAAGCAAAGCATTCTGGTCCTTGGCTTTACATTTTGACCTTTTTAACGGTCGAATCTAAATTTTGCTGCCCATCTCTGCCACCACTGCTGAAGCCTAACAGATCTCTGGCCCACACTCTGCGGAAGAGAAAGCATTTTTTTTTGCATCTTTATTTGCAAGCCATTCGCGTCTTCATGCCGGAAGTAAAACATCTCCTTTGCTACCTCCAGGTGGTTCTGTGGTGTCAGAAATCCGCATACGTCTAACGTCTACGTATCTCTGCTCAGTGATCGACAGTTCGGTTTTCGCCATGGACGATCAACGGTGATCTTCTTGTGTATGCCACTCACTTGTAGGGCGAAGCCATCGAGAAACACGGCGAAGCTCTCGCCGTCTCTATCGACATCTCGAAGGCATCGTGCCAAACCTTGCCAGGGTTTGGCACGATAGTCTGAAAAGCAAGCTTTCTTCATACGTAATTCCCACTGCCCTGTATGACTGGATATCCGACTTCCTGAGTGAACGGTCAATAAGGGTAGTCAGTGATGGCTTCTTTTTTGACCTATTGGCTATAAATGCTGGATTTCCTCAGGGGTCTGTTCTCTGTGCGACACTTTTCCTGCTACACATCAACGATCTGTTGTGCCCAAGTATCTTTGGATACGCAGACGACAGCACCGTTACGGATCGATATATATCCAGTGCCCGCGCCAGTGTCGCTAAGACTGAGTCCCTTAGAGAGGCTGTGGTTAAGCGGGTGAACTCAAAGTTAAAAGCAGTGTCCGACTGGGGCGAAGCTAACCTTGTAGAGTTCAACGCCAACAAAACCCAGGCTTGTCTATTCTCCGCCAAACGGAGTCCTTTTAACTGACTCCTACTTTCCTGAATGCAGCTACAACGATAGACAACCACCTCGAGCTCCTAGGTATGGATCTCTCGTCTAACCTCAACTTTGGTAGATCTATTGAGTCCAAAGCAAAAACCGCTGCCAAAAAGCTTGGCATCCTCTTTAAGGTTCAGCGATACTTCACACCGAAACAGGTGCTCCACTTGTATCAAGCACAAGTTCGATCGTGTATGGAGTACTGCTGCCATCTGTTGGATGGTTCTGCCAAATACCAGCTCATTGACGACGATGCGCTCGCTGGAACCAAACTCCATAGCTTAAAGCATCGGCGTAAAATCGCCTGTCTATCGTTTTTTATAAGATGTATTGCGGAGAATGTGCTCAGGAACTACATAACCTGATACCGCCCTTTGCTGCGTCTTTTCTGTTCCGCACCGCTAAGGTGTGGAACGTTCTCCCTGCGTCTGTTTCTGAACACTTACAACCTTGGTGTCTCCAAGGCCAGAGTGAATAGGCATTTTCTGGGTAAGCGTGCACCACCATCGGCCTCGTCATCGCTTACCACCAGGCGAGACTGAGACCACACGCAGACCCATAAAAAAAGGTTTGGTGAGTGGCCGCCAAATTTCAAAAATGACGCCAACATTACCCATGCCCCTTTCGTCATGATGCAAGTAGGACTACATATTATGCTCATTTCGGTTTCAAATTACAATTAAAATAATGATTCCTTTTACATGACTACGAAATTCAAAGCAAGCAAGCAATGTGCACGTTAGCATATTATACCTACATAAGACAAATTTTAAAATACAAGAAAAGCTTGTGCTTAGTTTATAAAATAGATATCTGTGTAGTGTTTTTATGTGATGCTTATTATACGCTTTCCATATTATACCATTACGCTTTTGTTAGAAATGGTATCGCTTAGTATTGTATTGAGTTAAGGTTTCCGGATTGAAACTGCCAATATTTGTGCGTATTGTTTGATTTGAGTTACAGGTGCTGTTTTTCTACTAAAATGTGTAATAAGGAGACATAATGCCATCGCTTACTGACTGTACTCGCGTTCGCTGGTCGGTGATCATGTTACTTTATTCTATATCACTATCAACACTTATCCTTTACTTTTGTATTCATAACACGTGTTGTTATTTATTAATTGTATTTAATTTGACGACTAACTGAAAACGACATGCACACTCATTGACATGCAATGCATCAACTTCCAGCGAATGATATATTCCTCGTAATATCTTCATACACATTAACTCCCACATTTTAGTTGGAAATAAGAGAGCTGCGTTCTCATCATAATATTCCCGGTTTTATTTTGTTTGCATTAGAAGAGCATGCGGACGACCGTGATCCGGCCTCCCACCTGATGGTATGGAGGATAGTTCCAAACCCTGATCGTACCTGATAGATTAAGCCCTATAAAGTTTCCCTTTTTACCAATACGGTACGTCTATTTTTTTAATCACATTTGAGGGCATGTACTTAGCTTGAAATCACGTGTAACACTTTTGTTAACTAATCTACTAATGGTACCGATACATTACTCATCACTAACGCATGACGTCTGACCAAAAATATGGACGATTATAAAAATGCGTCGTAAAGTTTTACTGGCATAAGAATATATAGAAAGAGACAAATAAAGCGACGCAAGTCAAGCCTAACATTTTCTTGTTAAGAGCGTTTATCGAAACGTAGCATTTTTGTAAGATTTTCGTGATTATTTTATTATTGACGTGTATGTTTGGACCACCCTGTATAGTTACTACATCACTTACTGAGTATGCCATATCGTTTTCGGAAGTCATTTGATAATCACCCGGTATAAAAACACATTAAACGTCCAAAATTAGGTAGTTGCCATATATCAGCTAAATAAAATAAAAAGTTTTTTTAATAATTGTTATGAAACTTTAAAATTCACTGTACACAGTTGAAGTTATGATTATAAAATTAAAAGGTGCAGACAATAATAGAGAGATAAAGAAATAGATTTATACAATAATTAGAATTCAGTTAAATAATCACGAAAATCTTCAAAAAATGCGACGTTTCCGATCTACCCCAGCAAACGCTCGCTCTTAAGATAACCGAAGCAATCCCCTAATTTTCAAAGGACCGGAGCTTTGCTTCTTTTATTTTTCATTCCTATGCTTGTAATAATACTTATTTAAATTAAATCATTATTTTATTGAAGTGAGACTTCTGAATGGGAATTGCGACAAATAAATAGTGTATGCTTTTGGTTTCCGGGATTCCATTTGCCACTTCATATTTTATCAATGTTTTTTTAACAACCGAAGTAATTCTATAATGTTTTAGTGCCTTATTTTTGGTCAGACATCAGAGTGCCGAGTGAGAGTTGCAGTGAGAGAAGCGAATGCCATCACCGTCGCGTTTTGCGAGCACGTAAATGTCAATTAGTATGGATTTGAGGCAGCGTCATCTAGCGGCAAACTTAGGCAACATTAAGGCCGCTAGATGGCACTCACTCGATGCCATACAAATTCGCGTTCTTTTTCTCGCAAAACGCGATGGTGAAGTCATTCACTTCTCTCACTGCAACTCGCACTCGCGGTCAGTATTGCGACGATACATAGAGTGGTATTTCATAGTCATAGTCATATATAACGATCAAACGACTAACAACCCATCATACGCTAGATTCCGCTTCTAATCATCAAAATACTAATCACCACCAAGTGAAAAGCTTATTATGCAAACGGGTATATTTGCTCAGACATCCAGAAGTCAGAATATTATTTATTTTAAAATTAAGAGCAATATGTCTACTTTGCTTGGAAGCTTTGAAGGTAAGGAGGGTTCATCGTGGTTATTTGGATTTTTGTATTTTAAAACAATAACTTGGTTGCTAACGTGTATATTGCTAATACATTAACTGTATATTAACCTGTGTTTCAGTGTATGTCCAATTTGTATGTAGTTTACGTTTTACATTTTTCACTTTCACAGATTTTGTGCATATTTTTTAAAAAAATGCGGTAATTGGCTTTTTTTGACCTTTGTAAACTTACTTACTCTTTCAACATTCGAAAACCATGAGCTACAAAAAGATAAACTTACATAAAGCGATTGTCGTTAATATCGAAATCTTACTGTCCAAATTCCTGCAAAAACAATGACTACTTGTATATTTTTTGACATGAATTGGAGTCGTAATCATTCCTCAGATCGTTTGAAGAATATTGTTGATTACATTTTCATCTTAGTAATGAAATTAATCAAAAGTATTATTTCAGTTAGAGTATCATATTTTTATGTCGAATGTGTCTAGGCTAGAAAAGAAAACGCTGTGTGTCACCTGAAGAAAAGTATCTGTCGCCATATCAAACTAAGTTGTAACTAATTCATTTAAAAACTAGTTTTAAATTAAATAATCCGAATTGTTTGCTACAGTAAATCAATAGGAAACAAACATTGTTTTATTTCTGTTATTTGGGCTCAAACAATATAATTAAGAAAGATTCATACGATTTGACTTAATTGCAATGGTAATAGGCCCCTTTTTCGGACTTGGTCAGCCACAATCGCTACAACACATAGTTCAGGTACCTTCACTTGTAGACGTGTGCTTCTTATTTGATATTTAAAATTATTTTTATTTTCTCTTGTTCTTGTATTATTTTATTAAATAGTTACTATTGTAAAATAACTATTTTCCAAGTTTTCTTCAAACGGTGTGTGAGTTGGCAATGTTGACATCCGTTTAGAAATATTACAGCAAGCACAGTGTTGTTGGTAGACGAATTTCACGTGTGTCTTTTTGCTAGCGAAATCTTTATAACAAATCCAGATTTGATCTATTTCTATTAGCGTTTTGCTAATAGTATGTCGTTTTATACTATTGATCTCTGGATATTTTATAAAAACAAATGAGATTGACTGGTTTTGATCGGTCCGAATGCTGCCTAAGTGCGGAACGCGTCTAGGGCCCGTGGCTTGAGCTATTTTAATTAAGAGAAAAACGAAATACATTTAAAAATATTCATCCTAGGTAATCAAAAAAAGTAAACGATTAATTTCTATAACCTCCTGAGTATCGTTAATAAACTTTTTTTATTCCATTGGGTTTTTAAAATGTTCCGCTTAAAACATACAAATGCACATCTAATTTTAATGGACACACTGTCTGGTGGTAACATACACTTAGACATTAACTCCGCTGTTTGTACTCTTATTTATGTACAATAAAGAATAAATAAGTAAATACTTTTTAAACCATCTGAAGTATAAGATCTACCTATCTTGGCAAAAAACATTAAATATTAAATAACTTCTTAATTTCTCACGCGTATGGATTTTGAAGCTTAAGGCATGAAGACCAGAACTAGTCGAAGAAACATTATGTTCACAAACATCACTACGTGTTCATTCTGAGCAGCACTTGGTTCAATCATACAAGTCTCAATCCCAATCCCAATCTCTTCTATACCGGCTGATTATCAAATAACTTCCGAAAACGATATAGCATACTCACTAAGTGATGATGTCGAAACTACCTAAGCGAAAATGAAATTTATGTATCTAACTTTCATTTCAAGGTCACCATACAAATCACTCGAACGGTCAGTGTACGAAAAAAACCTTAAAATAAAGTTTTCACTTCTCATGCTCTAAAAGTACGCCATTATATCAATACGAAGCGGGATTAAAGTGACCTTGACGTGGGACTTGCACCTAGAGACTAAACGCCAACTTAATATACCCTCGGTTTCAAACCACCTCTGGTATATTATGGCTTCGTTTAGTCCCTCAATATAAAATATACTATAATTGAATAAATCCAATTTACGGTTAATTAGTTACTACTACATCACTTAGTGAGTATGCCATATCGTTTCCGGAAGTAATTTGATAATCACCCGGTATATACAAAAATGGGTACAAAAAGATATGAATTATATTACGAGACAGCTATGCTGTGGAGTGCTAACAAGTAACTAATTTCTGCAGCGGATCCGGAGATGGAAGACAGTGTGGTGATAGCCGAGGACGGCTCGTCGAGCGGGCAGGCTTCGCTCGCGGAGCGCGCGTCCAAGAGCCACCTGATCGTGTGGCAGGTGGCCTCGGCCTAACGCAAGGCCTGCCGGGCGCGCCTCAGCTCCGACTCCGACTTCGAGTACGTGTGCACCTCCGCCAAGCCTGAGGTGATCCACTGAAGCGGCATGCCGTGAATAGGGAATCGACGTTTGGGAATGTTATTTGTTATAAATCAGACACAAACAAGGTTTAGATTTTATGTGCGACTGATGGCGATTATTTGTATCTCAGACTCTCGACGCAAAGTTTTCATTTCTATTTACCTGACATGTACCTAACTCATGGTGACATTTTTGATTGTATACAATTTTGTATTAAATTTAAATATTTTTATCTTTTACATATCAAGTGAAAAAGTAATCCGCTCGTAGTTTTTTTTTATGTATACGGGTAATAATAACCAAATAATGAATGATCTTCTGCAATTGACAGAATACATTCCCAAGCGATCGGCTAATAAGGATTTATGTGGAGAAATAGGTTTGGGTAGTCTGAATTACTTGAAATTAAGAGTTTGGTTGCATTTGCCAAATCAAGCATTGATTTGTTAAAAGTTGGTCCTCGTAATCCATTACCTATTCACCTCATCGACGCAGTTTTTTTTAGTTCGCGCTGATAAAAGTTCGTGAGTAAATAACTTACCGAAACTAATAAAATAACCCATGTCAAGTAAAAAGTCTGTCAACTGACTTTCATTTAAAAAAATGACAGTAAAAATAAACTTTACGCTTAACAATGATCACAAAGTATAAATAACAGTACTTTAATGTAAACCATTATATCGGAAAAATACTGCTGGTTGCGTTCATCTCAGTAAGTTAAAGACATGTCATGTACATGTCCTAATGTCGCTCTAGCCACAAACAAGTAGGTATATCAGCGCGTACCCAAGAAACTGCTCTCTTCATTCGTGTGTGTCACATCACTACTCACGTCACGTTTTCGGATTGAATGCAGTGCTCGGCATTCATGGACTATAAACTTTGTGTCTCTCTCATGCACATACATATTCCCTTCACACGAACAGCAGCATACACAGGGAAAATGTACAAAGATTTTGAAGTGTGGGACTTGTAACATATCTTTATATGAACTAAAACGAATCAAGTCTTGTGATTATATAAATCGTTGCCTTTGTGTGGTGTTATTCGTATTATTTTACCTGATAGACGCTGTTTTTGTCTCTATTTCATTGTACAACGGGATGAAGCGTAGTTAGTAGCAGCGTTTATAATCAAAGTGTACATCGTACCATTCGTATACATGTTGAAGTCGCGCTCTGTCCGCTGCTCGTCGGCACTCGGCGCCTGGCAACATGCTCATACGGCGTCATCGACTGACGCGGTATTTTAGTTTTCGGCTTGTTTAGCTTAATCTCATGTAGAATAAATGTACAAGATGTAACCACCAAATAATAAAATCATTTTAGTAGCGTTTGTAGGATTAGACTAACAATATTTTTTAAATTATTATAATATAGACTTGTAGATATAAAGGACTTTCTCATAAGCGAGTTTATCGCTGACAGTCGGGCTGTGGTTGTATCATCTGCATCACAATTTAAACTTTATTTAATTTTATTAAAAGATAGTTGTGTTTTCACTTTAACGAGTATTTTAATAATAATTTCTATTGAATAATAAATTATGAACAAAATATATAATACATAATGTAATCCATGTTAAGAACCTCATCTCTTACCAATTATACAATTTTAACTCTTTCCATTTTTCTTAAATCACTTTAGGAGAGACTGCACTTACATATATTTTTGTTTAAGAATTAATTATATGTAAAATGGTATCTCTATTAATTTATTCCACAGATTTTTATAACAAAGTACAATTCATAGAAATCCATTCTAAGATTCACACTAATTATTTTTTTAGTTCATCTAAAACCGTTTCAAACGGTGGTCAACATTTTTCAAGCTAGATTTTGTTATCCGAGCAATTTGTTAATCAAATAAAAAATATTGAAATCCTTGTATATTGTTGTGGGAAAATTTCGTTTAAATATATGTCTAATTTATTGCGATTCTTCATTTAATCTCTATAAATAAAATGAATGTGCGTTTCTTTTAATACAGCATATTATTTTTTTGTTGTTCTTTCGATGGAGTGCCAAATAACCAAAATTAATGATGTTCTTAATTTAACAAAACCTACTTGAAGGCATCCCTTTTAAAAATACACTAAATAGTCATGTCATGTATGTACGGAGGGTTGGCGAAAATATTCAGAATAATCATACTTATTATATAGTGAATTGCTTCATGGCTATATTTATTGGGAAATGTATAATAAAATCATTCAACTCAATGGTTACCTACTAATAAAAATGAATTAACTTGAATAATTGTATTTGTCTTAGTTTTAGGCATGCATGCATACTTTGTTCATATTTGTACCATAATTACCTTATTTAAAACATATTTTTATTATCCTAACGTTTCACTTGTATGTAGTGCTGTATTATAGTTAGGTTTTACTCTTATGAGTTTTAATATAAATTTCCAAAAATATAAAAGTTCACTTTCATATACTATTTTGCAGTTCTATACTTTTCCTAGATTTTTTTTATGTTTTATGAATCTACAATGCCGAAGATAGAATTGTTGTTAAAAATTTATTAGTGATAATTTATGGAATGTTGGAGTGACATTTCATAATGTCTTCTCTTAGAGCGCTCGCGCTGCTGACGCTTACACACAAACTCGAAAAGAAATTCCGCTTCAATAGCTCATGATTGACTTAAGTGGCAAAAGCTCATTGTAGATAGCGACCCGACCATATATGTCGTGTCCCGAAATATATATTTTTTCGGTTTTCCTTAACGCAAGACACCCCAAACTAGCGTAATAGATTGTAGGTTACTAAAATGATCATGAAATTCAAATAAAACAACTTCTTTAAGGCTTTACTGACGGTTAAAGTTTAGAAATATGATTTTTTTCCGATGAAATTTCGAACTTCCTAGGAGGCTCCTGAACTAAATAAACCTATATTTTTACTGTAACTAATAGTTTAGTGTAATACATACACGACATTTCATTATGCATGTAATAATTCGTTCCTAGAGACTTTGAATTTGTCAGTTTTCAACCTACAAAATTACTCAAGCCACAGCCATTTTTATGCCACAAAAGTACAGTTTTTATTGTAATAGTGATAATAGCGGATACAATATTTTTTCATAATGAGTATGAGGCGTATTGACAGTACTTGTGCTATATTTCCACCATAATAGTCAATGGATTCAAAATAATCAGAAAGTAACCTCAATGAGTTGGAAGCCCAATTTTTCCTTCTAAGTATCATTTGGAAAAACATGATTCCCTTTGTTTTGACAACCAAAAGCAGCACATTGAGGCACAATGATTTTAGAAAACTTTCTCTATGTTATTTTGTATGGCATTCGACAGCTTTGATAGATAATTTAGGTTCAGTCGCTTAGAACGCCCTCTGTCGGGATCAAAAAGCAGTATTGTTCCGCATTGGTATATTTGGAAAGAGGACACACAAACAAAATCGTTAGTATTTCAGTAGACCGGCAACGAGGTAAAAATCATAGGTTTAAAAAATGTGTCTTAATATTTAAATTTTTTGTACGTTTTTATGTTTTTGGAAATTTATTTAAAACCAAGTGTATGTCATTTAGGAACGTTTTGAAACGTTTATGTAAATGAGATTAATTTATAAGATCACCATTCGCAAAGACTTGGAGTGTATTTAATTTCTTAATAGAGGTTTTATATTATCTATTTATCCATAAGTTCGCACCTAGTTCTACGAGTAAGTAACGGATTTATGATTGTCTATTCGAGACACCAATTTACTAGTGTTTTCATAGTAGTGTCAGTTAAACCATTCACGTCAGCCAGCCAGAACAACCATTACTCTACATCCCATATTATTCAGTTTAAATTGATAATATAAGGAACATTGATCAACATTTATCAAAAATAGAAGATGTCAGCTGATTCAATCAGAGTAGGCATTTTTCTACAATAACCCTATAATTAATTGGGCGTATTGATTTTAATATTGTTTTCAATGTTCGTTCACACTTCTACTTATTTTTTTATTTTATTTTCTTACAAAAGATAAAATAAAGTGTTCTACCTCGATTTAAAAAAAATAAATAGTACTGCAGGCTAACACAACAAAAAAATTGGTGGTGTATTATTTAACGTGTCGCCAGCGCCATTCAGCGCTACAAAGTCCTATAATCGGCCCGGAGGGGGGTCACGACTAGACTTCCAAAATAAAAAATAAGAAAATGTTGGGTGGGTTAAAGCTGTTCAGTCGGTTTTGATGTGTTTTGGTTCCTTACAACACTCGTTTACACAACGTTAAAGATTTCATTTATTTAATTATTTAAGCTTAAATTTTAAAGCTAAGAGTTTAGGAAACTAGATTCTTTCAATATTTCATAAACATATTTATGCGTTCAAATGTTTTCCATTTTGTGCGCATAGACTTTGGCCCACTTTAGCATGGGAAGTATAAAATGAAGTGTCATAATATTGTTTATTGTACTTGTTAAAGTGTAAATATAAACATATAATCCATAGGAGGCCTATTTTTAATTTTTGTTACTAAGTGTAAACTTTTTATTTTGTTTCATCATTTCAGTATGTTTAGATATGTTGTAGGATAATATAAACAACCGAATCTTCGCAAAAATCCTCAGACGATCGCGAGACACTTTCATCTAATTTGGCTATCAAATGGTCTATTTTCAGTAACACCCCTTAAACACGAGTTTGCACGAGTTTGCTTAGGACGATTAGAATTCTGAACGCTGCACAGTATATCGCCTAGAACAAGCTAGCTGGACAAAAACAACATTAAAATTTCATAAAAACATAAGCAAAAGAGGCTAGTTAACTAATTAGTTTACATTCATGTTAAATCCCCGCCTAAACCCGAACGTTTTCTTCTTTCGAACGGAAAATTACCCTTCCGCACCATTCTAAAACCAAAATCTTCTGCTCGTTTTTTGCTCAAATATATTTTTTACAGAATGAAGTTCGAAATCTGTCGAAACTTGATTTTTTCGTGAAATATGCCAGCAAGGAAAAAAATACTAAATTAAGAGCGAAAGTCCAGTGAACATAAGCAGCAAAGTTTAAACAGTACTGTAGCTCTTGCCTACTACGTGGACTCAGAACCAAGTACTCATTCGTACATGCAGACTCTGAAGTGGTGTATGCTAGCTGGCCATCAAGTATTTCCATTTTTTTTTTCATTAATAAATTATTTTTTTACACAAAAATGCATTTTGTTATCATGAATTACCGACTACTACTTACAATGTTCATAACGATCATTAAACAAATTAGTCTTACCTATTAAAAGCGAAATATCGCAGAAAATAATTTTGTCTAGCTAGCTTGTTCTAATCGATACACTGTGCGCTGTTAAGGTAATCAAAGAGTTTATTTACCCATGACATTTTCATTCTGATTAATTGAGACAGACAAAGGAAGGGAAAGTGAAGAAGTGTCAAGGTGACATTTAATACAAATTCATATATTTTAATGTTGCCTATAACAAATTACCACCAATTAGTACCTAATCATTGGGAGTATAGTATTTATCTCAATAAAATATAATATTATTTCATTTTTTAGATAGTGAAGTTAGATCTAATGTGGGACAGTTGGTTCACAGCATGTGAACCTAACATGCTCGTTGGTTCGCTCATGACAACCCGTATTGTAGCGACATTGGATCTTTGGTTTCTGAGTTCCGGTGTTTCTGCATCGGCTTGGGACCTTTGCTGAGATCCGGTTTTACCTATCTTATGTCAAATATAATATACTATTTCGTTACTTATCTATGTCTATTATTATGAAAAACTAGAATTAGGTCTCATTAATGTAAATTGGTCATTGTAAGTCGTGTTGTTTTAATATCTCATCAAGTTATCACACAACAGCTAATGGTGCAAACATAATTTAAGAGAGTGTTTGTAGGTCTTCCAGAATCTTTTGACAAAATAAAACTTTTCCAAGTGCAGAGTAATGAATGAGGGAGGAAAGTATGAGGTAAGACGATCAGTGCTCACCGGCGCTTGGAAGTGCTTTCTGCTATTATTGTGAAAAGGTGGTTCGTCATTTCATTACAGCCTAGAGCCTTTTCTCCAATCTTGCCCTTATTTTGGGGTAACCCAATTTCTCTCAGCTAGCGACTTATCAAAACATGTCGCTCCGCGAGTAGTTAACTATTGGGCAAAGTAAATTCCGATTTTAAATTAAAGCCAAATATCGATATCCAAATTGAGTTTTTACCCACTTTTGTTGTAAGATTCTAGCGGACCTGGCATAATATTTTATTTTTATGTTCATTGCCATCAATTTATTCTGCGTTTGAGGGCTTTATAATAACAAATGTTTGTATACTTTATTTACTTACCTTAATAATCAGATGAATAGTGATTTTATTAAAGTCCCCTAGTCTTATTAGTTATTACCGCGATGTGTGCAATGAACATTAGTTTTATTTTAACCTTTGTGTAGGGTTAGATATTAGTGGAATGTTTTACAGATGGGGCTGGCTGTAAGGACTCATAAGTATTTATTCCATAATTATTGTCCGCTGATGTATTATTGTAAAGCTGATATAATATAATATACTTGCTTTTTCAATATTTATAAATGTCGTTGTAACCAGCGCCATCTGCACATCCTAGTCAAAATAAAACGATGTAGCAATGTAAAGTTAGCTAGGGTTATGCTGTTTCTCTGTATAGATATAATCGCAAAATATGTTTAAAGATCGCCGGCACACAGAGCTAGTTCATGTTAGGCGATATATTTCATACTAGTGCGGATAAATATTTCATATGTAAATTGTAGGGTTACGTTACGACTTACAGATACAAAACATAACGACGTGACTGCAGGAGGGCTTATCCCACTTGCGTTGATTGGAGGAACCCATCCAGGAGTTCGTCTAATTTTACCATTCGCCATTTGTTGGAAGTCATTTTGCATAAGACAAACTCATACATTGGTACCTTCTATGAACTCTAGTGGAATAAGACTGCTAAAGAACTAAAACTGCTTAATAATAATCAATGTTTAAATATTTAATGGCTTCCATCTCTTTCAGGTTAAAGCAAAGTACTCATTATGCGGTTTTAAATTTACAAATTATTTTTTTTAAATAATTATCAGATGATTTTAATTTATTTATGTAAAAAAAATCTAATATTTACTTACTTATTTTGGGTTATTTAAGTGACTAATTTTTAAAAATGAACTAATTGGCGTTTTTTGTATATTCGTGTCGTTTTAGATCTGTAGAAAGTATATTCGATTGAGATTTTTTTAATTTGTGGTCGTATTTATTTTGATAACTTTCCGTTTTTTATATTCATGTCTAGATATTGCAGTCATTTACCGAATCGACAGTTAATTATCTAATATCTAAGTTTTTTCTTGGTTGTCGTGCAAATAAAAGAATGCTGAACATTAAGAACAATCTTTTATTCTATACTTACTTTTTGTTTATTGAGTTTTTCAGCGGTTGGAATCCAAAAAAACAATTATACAAAGTAGTTTAAATATTTATTAAGAACTAGCTTTTGCTCGCGACCTCGTCCGTGTGGACCACTTTTTTTCCTCAGAGTTGCAACGTGGAGTGTTGATAACCTAACCGCGGTGATAATGCTATGCTATGTAAGGAACGTGTTTGTTAAGAATCAATAGAATCGCGAAGCTAGGTGAATGAAACAATTCTATAGGTTCTTAACGCACAAATTCCTCGCACATCTCTGGTGGAAACGCACCCTCACGGAGCGAATAAGATGTGCTACGAAGATAAGCTGCCGTAAGGTAGCTGTGCGAGTAAGATGCGCAGCTCGAGCTATGTGATGTATCGTCGGTAGGGAAGGCACGCACAGCACGCAGCCATAGCACACCTCCGGAGCACGCAACCATGTGTCTCATTAAAAATATAGCTGAGTAGAACCCGTTTCCACCCTGCTATTATATGTGGACCGTAAATGTGATTGGTTGATATCAATCGCATCCACAAAAATGTAGCATAGCACAACTCTGGTCGAAAAGCAGCCTAAGGGGTAAAATGGCGGACAACCAATTGATGTATTTATTACTAAGTACAGCTGTAATTACAAAAAGTTTTTACCTTCAAAGGACTATGTGGTATCTAAGTTCAGCAACGATCACACACACTCTTTCGCGACTACTGAAAAACTAAACCGAGCGCTTGCTGGCCGAACTCTCTAACAGCTTAAGCTAGTTTCCTTGTATGTTATGGTATCAGACCCACGCGAGCGCATGACCCTTGAGATCGACAGGAAGACGTGCTTCCCGTTCTTCAGTTTTCTTCTGAGATCGAGCTCTGTGAGTGGTCTAGCGAGTTCCCCTGTTAGTGCTACCGGAGCTCCTAAGGAAGTAAGTAATTAGCCTATATACTGTGCCACTGCTGGGAAAAGGCCTCCATCATTCAAATCAAGTCATCGCTACGATGGATGGGTATTGGCTTAATCACCATGCTTGCCAAATGCGGGTTGGTGATCACAAACCCGGGCTATGTTCCGAAAAACACACTGCCCGACCTGGAAATTGAACCCGTCACGGGTTCCATTCTCCGGTTTTTTGGCCCGAGCTCTGGAACCACTCTGCCACGGAGGCGTAACGCTAAATTTACCTGCAAATGGTGTTAAAGTTATGAAAATCGGAACGATTGATCTTTGACCATACGAATCAATTTGACCCGTAGCACGGAAAAAAAGAAAAAAAGAGAGGATTTATTGCTCTGAAACCTATCCTGTGTGGTATCCAATGAACGGGCTTACTGTGCCTGTTCTTAAAATATATCACATCATTACATTTTAGTCACTTCTATTAAATTAAAATAAAAAACATTTTCTAAACATACCAAGTTTGAGCTCCTCCAGATATGATACTGTTGAATATTTTGTTGTGAAATATGCTTCAAGTGGTACGTAATATCCTCAACTACCTAACCCTAAAAAAGGATTTTAGAAAAAAAATACATTTGGTATTTTTATATTATTTTTCAATTGAGTAGGTATCTTGTGGTTGGTTCCACAGAAAATTGAAAAGTTTTACCTAACTTTTTATTTAAAAAAAGTTAGGTAATACCAATGAATAATATAGATTTTATAGATGTAATGAAAATCTCTATCGTCCATTGAATTAAACTTGTTTCAACCAATCGTAATTATATTGTGGTAAAATTGAAAAATTATAAAAAAATACCTACTAAATTAAATATTTTCGAAGAACCTTTTTTAGGCTTGCGAGCATTTTACTAGATTACCAGTTTAAATTACGTGATGGTATTTTAAGTCCTTTAAATAACCCATGAAGATCAATTCAACAAGGGATATATCAATTTTGTAAACCATATCAAAAACAATATAAATATCTGAGTAAAATGCTTTTTAAATTACTCAAATCCATCAAGAAATGACGAAGTGATTAAAGTTTTAAAAAGGGAGTTTTAAAACATGCCTGGCCCCCGCAGAACATGCGATGACGTCACGTGCCACGATCTCCGGCCGCGACGCCCCTTACTCGTGTCGTGCGTTTAGCGTTACTCGTCGTCGGTTATTTGCTCTAATCGATATTGGCGTGGTGTGCTTTGTTTTTATTTGTGTTATTTTCGTTGTTTCTTTAAGTTTTATAGAGATTTTAATATACATATAGATATGTAGCTACCTAGGTAAAAAATATGAAAGTCAGATTTACCAAGGCCCAGTCGGTCCAATCCTCCGAAGATTGATTCGGTTATGGTTGCAGAGTTTGTTGCATATTTTATCTTCCACCTGTCGCGCTAACACTACTCCTATTAGGTGGCTCAAAGGCGCTTCTTTCAGGTCAATCTTATCGTGATAACTTTTTAAGTGGTCATCCAAAATGGTCAGCCACAAATGTACATCAATTTTGATAAGAATGTGATAAATATTCCAAAAGGTGCATTGTAAAAAAAATATTCAATTTAATTGTATTAATGGCTCAGTATTTTGAATATTGTGGCTTCCTCATAAAAGGTGGATATATGCAATGCAGTCGCGGGTTTTTATTTAGAACTGTTTAAGACCAACAATCTCACAGTACATTGTCTTCGTGTACCTAACTCTGTTAAGGCAGCGCACGCCAAGATGGCTTTCAGAGGGCAGGATTTTTTCCGACTCACGATACATATTGTTATATATTACATAAAATCTTTAATAATTGTAGCCTATGAGTTATTCTGATGTTGAACCTATGTGACTGTGAAGTTTCATCTGAATCCGTTCAGTAGTTTTTGCGTGAAAGAGAAACAAACATAATAGGTTGGGGAAAAAGTTTCTTCGCATTTTTCAAGACAATTCAAAATATTTTTGAATATAGTTTATTTACATTAAATTATAGTATGTAGGTGCCATTGCTATAGGAATTTCGAGGCTTATGATCAAAATTCCGCGACAAGTGGTTTTGGCAGTTCTCTCGTGATGTTAACCTGACAATGCCTAAAGAATTGGAAAGGTGCAAGGTCGGGACTATACGCTGGATGCATTAACACCTCCTAGCCACACTCTTAATTTTTGCTGAGTGGCTAAAGATGTGGGAGCGTTATCATGACGGAAAACCACACCCTTTCTGTTGATTAATTCCGGCCGCTTTCTCATAACTTCTTGCTTTAATCTCATCAGTTGTTCGCAGTAGAGTTCAGAATCGATGGTCCTGCCTGGTGGTAACAGCTCATAATGTATAAAGCCCTTCCAATCCCACCACACACACAGCATCACCTTGTCGCGAGTTAACCCAGGTTTCGCCACAGTCTGCGAAGCCTGACCGGCCTTTGACAACGACCTTTTTCGCACGTTCTTGTCGTACGTGATCCACTTTTCATCACCAGTTATCAGCTTCTTCAAAAATGGTTCGGTTTCATTACGTGGTAATGAAACTTTTTTCTTTTTGTACTTTTTTTGTGTACCCAGTTTTTTTCAAATGCGCCAAAACTGTTTTGTGGTCAATTCCCAGTTCTTCAGCTACGTCGTAGCTAAACAGTTACGACGTAGCTGCTACGTCGTAACTGTTTACGCACAGGAATGGAATTTCAAAAGAATCTCGTGAAACTGCTTGAATGATTTGTATTTTCTAAATTGCTTTTATACAGGACTAATGTCTGATCAAAAGTGTGAGCGAATAAAAATATATTATTTTCTACCCCAAAACTTGACAGAACGAAATGACTAACATTACTTTTAACAACTAGGTATGTAATGGTAATGTTAAGTATGATTTGTTGTACAATAAAGTATATTCATCTTATCTTATCTTAACTATTTGCATGATTCATCATCATGCGTCTTTGCTAGCAAAATTGACCCTAGGCGCTAACCCTTTGAAATACGTATGATTTCAAACACGTAGATCATCAGCAGTGGGAAGCCAGAGACGAACCACAGCTCTACGTACGCAGCCTCTTGTTGTATTGACTGACGTCGGCAACACGAGTGATTCCATCCGAGCCACGTATCAGGCGAGCAACACAGCCCAGCCTCCAGCATAAAGGAGGTGTATTAACTTGTAATAATAATAAATTTATTTCCGATTTTCTCAATTATAGATTTAGTAACAAACTGATCTTAATCTGATGTTAGTA
This sequence comes from Udea olivalis, assembly GCA_947369235.1. Taxonomy (NCBI): domain Eukaryota; kingdom Metazoa; phylum Arthropoda; class Insecta; order Lepidoptera; family Crambidae; genus Udea; species Udea olivalis. Next base: position 31,007,300 of record OX376340.1, read on the forward strand.
AAAGATGACACAGGAGGTAAATCAATGAGACTCTGTACATATGAAATATGCTATGTATATACTTAACCAGTAACAGGGGCGTGTAGCTGCAGCCAGCGCCGCAGTAGCGGGGAGTCCAACTAATCAGCCAGCGCGCTCAAGATGCCGTTTGAACTGCCGCGTATCCGCGCCCACAGCGAGGCGCATCGTTTTCTGATGATTGTGTAAAAACAATCAGTACGCGCCTCTGCGAACATGGACGATGCGCTACAATGACGCGGCAGGCCGAACAACATCCTGAACGCGTTATTATATTGTACGCGTAGTGTACTGTATGTCCGCTGCGTAAAGTTCACCCACAGACTGCACGTGTAGAAGGACTGACAGTACGCTTTAAAAAGCGTCAGTTTAACTTCTTTACTACACCGTGCAAATCTAACACCATGTCTCCGATATTCAACTCAGCAGAATTCGTCTTCCACTTTGTTCGTTGTTGAAGTTTAGATATATATATTCTCTCTCCCATTTTTTCAAAAATGTTGCCTTATCTTTTCAAGGCGTGCATATCTTTGAAGGCTACTTTCTTTGGCTTCAGTCAGATCTGGCGCAGGCAATGCGTTCAATCGTCCAATGATGAAGTGCCCTGGGGAAAGGGAAATGAGATCAGTAGGGGAGTAGGGGGAGGACATTGGACACAAGGGCCGACTATTTAGAATCGCCTCCACTTGTGCGAATAAAGTACTATTTCATTACTTATACACGGAAAGTACGCTTGAAGTTGCCTGAGCAAAGGGTCGAAAGCTTCACTTTCAGCCCTAGGGCTGTAAAGTTTTTTTCAGCCCTAGGGCTGTAAAGTTTTGTTCAGCCCTAGGGCTGAAAGTAAATAACTGTCTAATGTCACCATCTATTTTGACATTCCTTTTGCGGCAAGTCGATGTATTCTATTCAGCCACAGCTGTATTTGAAATTTCTTGATCTTGATTTCAAATGAATATTCAAACAATCGAAGCAGGAATATACTCATTAATGCATGTTTTACTTAGTTAGTATTTAATTAAATAAATTTGAGCTAAGCATTTACGATAGAAATAAAAAAAAAAATTGTTTAAATAAAATAAGGCGGGGGATAAATTCCATCATCATTGTCTAAGTATGCTTTTTTACAAATATAAAAAAAAATGGTTGCATTCCACAGACAAAAAAAAAGGCGGGATTGCAACTATACGAACTTCATTCCGTTGTTTCGTAAATCGAGTGAGAAGTTTATTTGGTTGAACTTAAGTAGGTATCTGATTTTTGTTTACTTTCCTTATATTCGTAATGAAAAGCAGAGTGTTTACCTCGGAAGAAAGACCTTTTCAATGCCCTCGAACTATTAGATCTCGTGCATTGAAAAGGTAACTTTCTCACCTTGTGTAACAATCTATTAATCTCTTCGAATGTTAAATGGGTGATAACCATAACACGTTTTATGTAATGTTTTGCTGATTTGATTCCTGCCTCCCAGATTCCACCAAAATAGGGAGCTTAAGCAGGAATGAAATTAAATCTTATACCCGCCATGGCTGCATATTCCGATAAAGAACTGTTGTTGTACTTCATGAAATTACCTATGTCTTTTGCAGCAGCGACGAAGTTACTACCATTGTCTGAGAATATTCCACTTGGTTTGCCACGACGAGCTATAAATCTCCGCAATGTCATTTTAAATGCTTCACTCCTAAGATCACTCACAGACTCCAAATGAATGCACTTATAACGTAGACATATAAATAGACACAAGTAGCATTTTATGCACTTAGCGCCACGTCCTTTAGGATTAAGTATAAAAAGGGGCCTCCGTAATCAAGGCCCACAGACATAAACGGAAAATCTAAAGAGACACGATTAGTAGGTAAATTACCCATTTTAGGCATAACTGTTTGTCCACGAACACGAGTACAAGTAACGCACTGGTGATCGGGGATCGAAGCCAAGGAAGGCTGGCAAGAAATCTTTTTGTGCAAAAAATATTGTCTGGCTTTTAAAATCTCGAACAAAACATGGCTTTACAATGCGCTGGCTGCCTTCAAGAAATTCCTGATAAGAAATACCTAAAATGCATAGTGTGTGCACCGCCGTATGACATCGATTGCGCGAACGTGTCCGAGCAGAGATTTTATAATACAATGACGGCTGAGCACACATAAAACTGGAAATGCCCCCTTTGCAAGTCAAAACAGCGCAAGACAACAAAAAAAAAACCAACTTCAAAAAAAACTATTCCAAAACAAACTTGTACGATAATATAATGTAGGTACAATTATTGTTATTGTTGGAGTCGGTGTCAGCCAATGTAGGTTTTACTACCTGCATACATACGTAACCGTGATATGTAAGAAATAGGTATATTGCTAGGTATATTGTAGTGTTTTCTTGGCTGACACCGACTCCAACAATAACAATAATTGTACCTACATTATATTATCGTATAATTTTTTTTTATACGCAATTATTTCTTTACTTTTTAGTGCTTTGTTTTGGAATAGCTTTTTTTGAAGTTGTTTTTTTTTTTGTTAAAATTTTTGTTTATTTCTTGATTTTAGTGAATAGTTCTTATTTATTTTAAACATCGAAAAAGTATTCGTCCAATTGCTCCTAAGAATTGAAGAGTTCCGTTACTTTGTCATGGATCCCATAATCAGAACCTAACACTCATCAAACTACCCTTGAAACTAAGTATATCCCTTGCAATAAAAAAAGAAGCATCGAAATCGGTTGGCGTGATAATGAATTATTAGTCCATTTGTCGCGCAAATGGTTTATCTAGATTTAACACTTATATGGATTTCCCATGGATGCCACTGTCAGAACTGGACCAAATTAGAATGGGACAACACGGGCAGCATCAGCTTTCAAATAAAAAAAGAATTATCAAAATCGGTTGGCGTAATATTGAGTTACCCGTCCATTTGTCGCGCATTTTGCCTATCTAGATTTAAGACATATGGATTTCCCATGGATGCCACTGTCAGAACTGGACCAAAATAAAATGGGACCACACGGGCAGCATCAGCTTTCAAATAAATAAAGAATTATCAAAATCGGTTGGCGTAATATTAAGTTATTCATCCATTTGTCGTCCATTTGTCGCGCATTTTGTCTATCTAGATTTAAGACTTATATAGTTTTCTCATGGATGCCACTATCAGAACTAAACCAAATTAAAATGGGACCATTCGGAAAGCACCAGCTTGCAAATGAAAAAAGAATGATCAAAATCGGTTCACCCAGTCGAAAGTTATGAGGTAACAAACATAAAAAAAAAAGAAAAAAAAACATACAGTCGAATTGAGAACCTCCTCCTTTTTTTGAAGTCGGTTGAAAATACACCCGTCAGACAACAACAAAATACAGAATATGAAAGTGGACCTACCTTTTACTCCAACGTCATTGACTCTTTTAGTAAAAATGATCGGTGTGACACTTCGGAGAAAAATACCCCTTTACTGTAATAACGAGTCGGCCTGTTCAGAAGATCTGCTGAACTCGATAGAGGGAGACACGATTATAGTGCCAATGTCACCAAAAATCAGCACAAATAGCCGACTTAACGATAGCGCCACTGAAGTATCTTTATTCATATAGACTTATAAAAAGTACTTATGACAAGTCATATAGTTACAAAAAAAAATTATAGCAAAAATATACTGAAATAAACTTACTTAAAATAATAGATAGATACTATGATAGTAAATATCATAATTAAACATAATGTGACTCTACCACTGGTTCGGAGGTTGTTTCCGATCGAGAAGACTCCGGCAAGAAACTCGATGGTTACTCTTTTCAATCTTGTTTTTTAACACAAAAATTGAATTGACAGAGTAAAGTCATAACAAAAAAGTGTGCAGAGGAGCAGATTATACCTAAGATGACCACAAATTCTTATCATTTAAAAAATCCTCAACACTATAATAACCTCGGTTCATTAACTTAGCTTTAATTTGTGACTTAAACTGGTGAAGAGGCAGTTCAACAAGAGTTTGCGGAATCTTATTAAAATATTTAACACATTGACCAACAAATGATTTCCCTACCTTATGCAGTCTTAGACTGGGAGTTACGAGCTTATTTTTATTTCTAGTATTGAGTTTATGAACATCACTGTTTTTCTTGAAGAGATGCAAGTTTTTACGGACATATACTACATTATCATAAATAAATTGAGAGTACACCGTTAAAATATCTATCTCTTTGAATAATGAAGCGATCATTGACCATTTACAGAGGGAAATAGTTGATCTACGGGAGAAATTGAAATTAGCCAATGACAAAATACACGGTCTTACAGTGGATAACAATTGTTATGTAAGAAAATTAGATAAAGTAAATAAAAAAATAGAACATTTGCAGCAAATTAACTTAACAAGTAGTTCAAAAAATAAACACATCACACGAAATCAGGACCAGGAAACACAGAGTGGCACTCAAAACACGGATAATTCCGCTGTCCGCTAAAATCTGTGATCAATAGTAGCATAGATAATATAAACAATACTCTTTGATAGTAGGTGTAATAAATAACTTCTATGTTGTGCCTATTTGTGTTAGCAATCGTATTAAAAAGCAGGAGTTAATGCTTATAAACCATGTTAAAAGCATGGAACAGTAGGCGATCAAGTACAGGCAGAGACGGATAGATGGCACTGCGGGCGGGAAACGATGACGGTGGAGACCGGCCGGAGCGACCTTGCTGTCAGGTCGCGCGTGCTGACCTGACAGCAAGGTCGCTCCGGCCGGTCTAGAGGGGAAAATAATTAGGTGTAATTTGAGAAAGAATAGGCATCGTTCATAGATAACATTATGTCATGCGTCTTTCACACGTTCGTTTTAATAATCGCTCTTTCATTTCGGAAGTGTGGCTGAAAGAACCAAAAGTATTCGGCCTGATTCATCCCAGAACCAGGTGGGTTTTGAAGTCGAATCTTCACACATGAAAGTGTGTTTTACACATACAGGTGATCAGTAACATAAAACTACAAGTTTGTAGCTTATAACATGAACTGGGATTAAAGATTACTATTACGATTCCTTGGTTACTAATAAAGTGACATGTCAGAGAGGCTTGCTTTACATTTTGCTTGAGGTATGTCTGACATGTAATTTATCTTCTAGTGATGATGATCACATCTGCCTTTGAAACCACGTTTTGCAATTTATGTCTTTGGTATCAATTCGCAATTTTATTTTATGTGAAAATGGTGGGACCACTCAATCTTGACAACTGCTTGACAGTCAATAATTCTTCAATCAAAAACAATAAAATGTTATCTTAGATTAAATAAAAAAGACGACTTTATGCTAAAGTGACTCATCATAAAGTCTACACGAACGAATATATTTTTCATTAACATAATAAAGTAATATTTATGTTTGAAAAAGAACTACAATTGTTCACAGAATCCGATGAAATAAAGGTAAGGGCAGGGGGTCAACTCCGGTGCATGAAAGAAGCAGGAACGCACGAAGTTTACTCAAATTTTGAATTACTTAAAATTTAATAGAAACGAAAGCGAGGTTTATAAGTTTTGTGCATTTTGGACAGTAAGAAGTGAATAAGATACTAGAAAATCAATATGAATTTCAAATTGAACGCCTCACGATTCACGATACTTCGTGTTTGGACGAACGAGAGTAAGCCTTCATGGACCACTGTCGTTCGAAAATAAATTTCAAGTCATTCTTACAGAAATGTCTTCAACCTCATCGTAGCTTAAGAGTGGAGAGCCATTCAGCCAGAGCTTTTTTCCTACACTCATACAGTAACATGGGGTAAATCTTAAGTTCACGGTTGATTTTATTATAGGCGTGAGGAGCCTGAGATATATTTTGCCTTCTAAGTCTAGCAAAAGACTGGCTACGTCATCGCACCTTCTTTTCTTAAGTTTGGCTTGGTCAAGGTTTAACGTTTTGTGATATCTTTGTATCATGTGTCAAATATAAAGTTTCCTAACGGAGAGTAGCTTAGAGGTTTCTAGGGTTTTGGTAGAAAACCTGAAGGGCTTACAGTACATTACTTTGATTAGGGATCTTTGCGGACGCTCTAGATCTATGAAGTATGATTTAGCTGCTCCATCCCACACTGATATACAATATATAATTACGGATTGGGCCAGCGCAATATATATATTAGGTATTCAGTAGTTCGGTGCTAATTACGTGTTGCAGAGGTTTAAGCACCCAAATGAGCTTACTGACCCTCTCCTATAGTTAGTTCTAGGTGTGGATACTATCTAAGCCCCTGATTCACATTTATTTCAAGATACTTAACACAGCTAACTTGCTGAATTGTTGTGCAATCACAATTCAAAATGAAAGAAGGAGTGAATTTTGATTTCAAAATCCGGTGAGGGCTGTGAATTTATGTATGGAGCGAAGCATACATAATTTGTTTTTTGGGTGTTGAGAGTAAGGAGATTCTCACTGAGCCAGCGACTTACTCTTGCTAGCCTCCTCTCAGCCTTCAGCCTAACCTCATTCCAGGTCTTGCCAGTAAAGATGATAGCAGTATCATCCGTGTAGGACAATATCCTTCCCCTCACGCTACGAAGGTTGCAAAGGTTATTCATATATATAAGAAAGAGCGTGGAGCCAAGTACACTACCCTGCGAGACACCAAACGTCACATTTTCCCCAACACTTAGAATATTATCAATCTTTACAGCCTGCTTTCTGTTTTGAAGGTAGCTGCTGAGAAGGGAGAGAGCAGAGCTACGAAACTCTCCAGCGGTAAGTGTTGTATAGACTGTTGTGCATTTATATTCTATGCAGTGCAGGTGTAAACTTTTATAATTAGGGTTAGTGGTGGCGTGGAAGTATACAAGTAAATTCTGTGTTTGTATACTATTTCGTTTTGAAAGAGAATGTGTAGTGTGTATGAGGTACAAAGTTGGTAGGTAGGTATAATTGTATGGTAATGGTGCGTGTGTAAGAATGTGTTTTTGTAATAACATTTGTGTAAGTTTTGTAACATAGTAGGTATCTAGTTTTCTCAATAGTTTTAAGTGTTAAGCTAAAATTAAGTAGTTAAGTAAGAAAAATAATGCTAGAAAATAATCGCACATTAGATTAGATTAGATTATTTATTTCTTATTACAAAAATTCACATTAAATTACATTTGTTTATGGTCAATTAATGGATTAGTCATTGTTCTTGCATTAGTTGTTGCACTTGTGCTTCATGTGGAATATGAATAATCTTGGACGTGTCATCTTTTCGGCCTACTTAGCGGTACTTTCCCCATGGAGGTCCCGCAGTATTTAACTTTTGGAGGCCTTTTAAGGTCCCGGGCCATGAAAAATAAGCGTACGCCCTTGGAGGTGAGTTGCTCAGTTATGAAGACAGGTGTGTCTTCGTCGCTAGTGAAGCCTAGATGTTTAGCCTGCAGTCTTGTTTTGTTTTTAAAGGTTGAAGTCCTTCGCCCTTTTCAAGAAATCTGCTCCTAAAATTGAGGACCACAATAATTGAGGTTTCCTCACCCCTTCACCTCTGGGTTTGAAACGGAAGATATCACCAATGTCCCGATCAGTCAACAACACAACACAACAGCCCCCGATCAGTCATCTTAAGATAAATGGAATTTGAGAGGTTTACAACCATTTGTACCAAGTCTTCCCTAGTTCCCTGGGATTTTTAGGAACATTTTTAATTTCTACGCAGGTCTTATGGGAAGTTCTTTGAAGGTCTATAGTTTTGCCTTCCAGCATATAATCACGGTATTCTTGAGTCTGCTTTTCAAGGAGTGCTATTTTTCCGCAGTACTCGTCGTTTAGTGCAGTTAAAAGTGAGAGAGCCGAGTCAATTTTAGCATATGATTCAGATAACTCCTGCAATTTGCTGTTTATTGATGTTAGTTCTTTTTTGGGTCGATAAGCGAGCTGATTAACTCCTTTAACTCGTCCTTAAAATAGCCAAATTGTTTGGGTGAGGTAACTTCATCCCTTGGCCGTTTATTTCGTTGAGTGATATTATCTAGGAACGATTTTACTCCTGCGCTGTTTTTTAACTGCTATGTTTAGGGAAGGATCAGAGGGAGTCACAGTACGACATATTAGTGAGATTTCTATTTGATATCAGCGATTCAGAAGGAGGCGATCGTTGCAATGACATGTTAGTGAAGGCCAATTTGAATCAAAAGCCGTCGGCAATTAAAATAAATAAATAAATATGCGCCAGAAAACACACCTCTTGTAATGGTCTCGAAGTAGGGATTAATATCCCTGTGTTACGAGGTACCACACAAGGAAATAAGCCAGGGGCGTCTCCCAGTACACCCAGACCAGAGTCAATTCAGAAAAGATCCTTTCCTGAATTGACTCGACCGGGAATCGAACCCGAGACACTACGGAAATCGAGGCGAGAAACCGTGCTACAGCGCACTACGCCATTCGTGTCGTCAAAAAATATAAAAAATATCTCTCGATCTTGTTAACAATGGTAGGCGGGGCCAAGAAGAGGATGGGCGCACGAGCAGATAGCTGTCCATATAGGTTTGTTCCACTCAGAGCCGGATTAACCCTAAGCAAATTAAGCAATTGCTTAGGGCATCAGGGGGCACCAGAACCAGCAACAAAATTAATATACTAGTATTTGCTAGCACATAAATGGCAAGGCTGTTTGAAAACCCGCCCTTTGTAATTGACCATAGACGTCTTAAGCTCGAAATCAATATTATACTTACAAGGATGGCCCTGTTTCAGTGCTCCAAACACTTCTAGTAGCGATTTCTTAAAATAATGAGTTTGGAAAAGATCGCTTTTCCATAACTCGATGGAAAATCGATCTTTTACAAAGTTGAGATGACTTTGGAAAAGATAGTCAGTCAAAAAAACAGCAGTGTTTTGTCCAGAGAATAAACATGCAGGCAGTTTTTGGAGCTGGGAACAAATCTTCGATACCACATTTATTTAACCAAGTCCATGACCACACTACTTCCAAACCAAAATTGAACTAGTTTATTTGGATAGTTTATTCATCAACAGATTAAAGAAAAAAATAACATTTTCAAAATAAATATAACGTCTAACTGCGAAATTAGACTTTCGGAAAATATTTTTTGTTTAAATGACTTGTGAATTTTGTTATGATGGAGAACGGTTTCAGACAAGCTTTTTTGTTCGCGCGTATACGTTTGTTTTTGCATTCGCGCTTACACGCGCGCTACATTTTCAACGGTACAGTAAACGGAACGCGCATATATGGGGGCTTTTTTCTCGTGTTCGCTCACACCGGTAGTGGAGAATCTGTATCTGTATGGATTATACGAGCGTATAAGCCCGTCAATATTCGTGAGAGCTCCGCGTATAGCAAAAGGCGCATCTGGATGCCTACATGACCTACATGACCGTCCTAAAACGAGCTTATACGCCCATACAAAACGTCTGAAACCGCTCTTAAGCTAAAAAAACTTTGGACCACTGAAACTGGGCCGCTCTGTTGAGTCAAATATGCTAAAAATAACTATTTTCTCCAATTGAATGCCCGAAAAGTCGCATTCCAAAGAATAAATAAAAAAATCTGTGGTTTTTATTGTTATACATTTAATATCTACTTGACGTATCTCTTTCGTCCTTCACACATTTGGATAATTACCGTTGTATCACTCGAAGACTTAGTTTTTTGGACTTTCCTACTTAAGGATAGGGGGGCCCACAGCCGTGGATTGCTTAGGGCATCAAGTAATCTTAATCACCTTCAAAAGTTCTACAGAAAAGTACGCGATGGCATATATCTATCGCTTACGGATAACCCACAATAATTATTTTTTATCCTTTACTTTCTAAGAGAAATATGGCTTATTTACAAAGCGATTTTAAGTAATACAGCATAAATAATTATCAAATTAAGTACCTTAAATACATTGTGCATTTAATATAGATCAATATGACCCTTTGCAGCATGCAATTTAAATGAATATTTTCGAAGATATTACAGTTTTAAACTTGCGAAAATAAACTACCGCGTCGTTCGCGTCCTGCGTACCTACTGCGTGCGTGACACTCGACTGAATTGTACACACGGGTGGACCGAGCGTGTAGGTGAATTAGTAAACCGAATTACGTAGTGACACAGGCCTGCTCCGGTGCCGCTGCACTAAACAGTGCTACGAATGCGACTACGGTTAAGCCTACGCAAGCAAGCGACTACGTACAAAACGCGAGGTCCGCTGCTACGAAAACTCGTCGCCACCTGTGCCGCCGCCGCGCACCGAAAGCTATAGCAACCTACATTTACATCTATACGTGTGACTGAATAAAGATGCTCGTACTGAACTCTTCCCATACGGTTTATAAAAGAAATAGCCGTCATGTTATCTATTCCTAGAAGAATTTCCTTGTTAGTCATATTATGAGCAAAACCCTGAAGTCCAATATAAGCTGCTCGTAACTCTAACAGATTAGTATGTTTCTGATATTCCGAAAAACTCCAAAAACCATTTGACGTTTCTCCGTTAAAGGATATTCCACATCCAGTAAGAGACGCGTTTAAAAAAAATTCAAAACATACTTACTGTCGGTTTCGAATAGGTTTCATAGTGTTCATAATGTTCTTTTTCCACCAATCGAAATCATAATTTAAATTAGGTTTTTAAATTTCATTTCTGTATCATAATGGTCATTGGATGCTTGGAGGGATGAAAACTTTTCATATTCAAATTGTTTTGTATATATCCAGCCATAATCTACGGCTGGGCAGGCGGAGTTGAGTACACCTAAGATTTCGGCAAAATCTCTTATAACGTCACAGCGTTATCTACACGTAACAAAATAGTGCATTGGATATTTCGTGAGCAAAACATTTTAAACCGAAAAATGCAGCTAATCATTCCAAGAAGTTATTGTGAAAACCTTTTTCCTCTGTCTTCCATTTACCATTAGCTCGTGTATGATTGGCGTAAGCTCCCCATCCTGTGCGGGGCGCATCGGTTAATATTTCTATATCGAAACTTAATGGTCCCGTGAGAGCACTAAATGTTAAGGCTTTATTAGCCCACCCCTTAAGGTCATCCAGGACATTGCTTGAAAATTTGACTTTCATATCGTAAGAATCAGAAGTTTGAATTACTAATAGTTTTTCTCGTTCCAATTGCTTCGTGTACAACCAACCGTAACGGACAGCTGGGCACGCTGCTATCAGAACTCCTATTAAATGTGCATAGTCTCTTAAGGGGCGTCTGGGCAATAAAGAAAACTGAGTCATTAACCTCATTATATTATTCCGTTTTTCATCAGGTAATGATATAGTCATATTTACCGAATTGTACATGAAACCTAAAAACTTACGACACTGCTGTGGTAGGAGACAAATTTTATCATAGTCGACAACGAATCCAAGACATTCCAGAAGATGTAATGTTTCTTTTACATTAGATAGGCATTCGGCGATACATAATATATCATCTAGGCATATAACTGAAGGAAATCCCTTGCATCTCAAGTAAGAAATGACCTCTTCCATCAATTTTGTGAAAGTTCGAGGTGCACTCAAACCATAGGGCGTTGCAGTAAATTCGTAAGTAATATTATTGAATTCAAATCATGAGTATTCATTATATTATTAATTAAGTGTAAGTATTTTCGATATGAGGGTAATATTGGAACGGATAAATAAGCTTCTTTTAAATCTGTGGTGGCTAAATAGCCACCTTTCGGTATCAGTTTGGAGGCAGTGCGGTAATCCTCCATTTTAAAATGATTCTTTTGAACAAATTTATAATACGGTTTTAAATTTAAGATGAACCTGTAGCCAGCCACCAGTAGTTTTAGGTGCTAAAAAGATTTTAGATAAAACTTGATCGATATCCTGCTGTTCACATTCAGTTATAGCTCCAAGAGTTGTTCATACACAGTCTTAGTCTAACATGAACGGGAAAAGCCATGTGGATAAGTTAGCAAGAAAACTGTCAGAATTGACGTATGCGGTCTACCACGAGAGTGTAAAGAGGGTTACGGATTTAAAAACAGCCACTAGTGCTTATTTCGCCTTTGCTCATGCTTGGCTTAGATACGCTGTGATTCTCTGGGGAACGACGTTTTATTTATTCAAATATTATTAACGCGAATTCATTCAACCTTTTAAAAAATAATTACAAAATCATTGAATTACAATCCTCCAACTCCATTACATAGGATCTAACACTATTTAGAAGTTACGTAATGTCAACCCACCAAATGTCAGTTTAGTCTACGTAATTAAATACCAGAGTTTACAACATTGAGCTCCACGCTTGCAACATTAAAAGAAAAAAGGCCGTTTGGATCTGTTGGTAGTTTAGGTGGACTAGCCTAATTAATAATAAGAGTTATGGAAATTAAAAAAAAAATACCTTCTGAACTTTCATTAAACTAATGTATTTTCCGAAACCATCGTCACCGATGTTTTCCAGCTAATTATTATTTCAAATTTATAGATATAGCCGCGGAACCCCTAGAACATGCTCGCGGACCCCAGGGGTCCGCGAACCATAGATTAAGCACCACTGCTTTATATCTATATAAGTATGTATTTAGAAATATTTAAGTATGTTTATCAGTCTCTGACACCCATAGTACAAGCTCTGCTTAGTTTGGGGTCAGATTATCTTAGTGTGAATTGTCGCAGATATTTATATTTATATTTATATATCATAGATACACGTCATGATCGATCAGCGCGTCTGAGATACCGAGAACCCTTCTCGAGGGCTCACTAGTGGAATGTATGGCGGGATGGCATATGAAGTAATGTCAAAGTATAGAGGATGCAAATGTGTTAACAAGATTTTTAATTTTTTAATGGTCAGATAGATGTTATCTATCGAATAAAGCCGCTAACTGAGGAATAAAGTTATCTGCTTATTGGGGGCTGGATACGATTTTATCCATGCATTTTTTTTGACATTTAGAGGGTATGTGGTGTGTGTTTCATTTGAGATTTTGTTTGGTAGACGCAGACACTTTTTATTGGATATTTTCATCCAAATCGACGACGTAACGATTTTGGAGCAAAGGCAGTTACTTAACTATACAAACACTGAGCCCAATAGAAAAGATCGATTGTAAAAGAGAGGGAAAAAAAAAGGAGTAAAGGGATGAAAAGGAGTTTTGGAAAATTTTGCCTTAAAAAAGACGAAGCAAACATATTCTTTGCCATAACTTTAGACAGCAAAAAAAATTGAGGGTAATTTTCTTATACGTCAATGTCACTTTGTCAAGCATCAACTTTTGTCTTGTTTCACTCTAACATTGCAATGAATGTATGAGTGCATCTCGCTTGTGGATAATCCGTGTGAAGTTAGCGATATAAGTACATAGACAACCGATAGATAGCTATTCTTTGGACCAAGAAGGCTAGAGACTAAGGAGAGATAACTCCCGAAGTGGGGGTAAGCTTTCGAGGGCCGAAAGTCGTATACTCTGTGCCGGGCAAAACGCTGTATTGCGCATGTGCAGCGGCAGCTATTTGTCATTTCATGGTCACATGGTTTTGTTTTGAACGGTGTCACGTGCGACAGTTGTTGTTTTTTGTGGGTTGTGTTGACCAATTTTGACACTTCGCGAGGATCGCGGCAAAGAAGCGTAATGCGCATGCGTCACTGTGGGATACGGATTTAGTCCAACCCTTTCCAGGGAGTTATCTCTCCTTAGTTTCTAGCCTTCTTGCTTTGGACAAAAGACGATTGAAAAATTTAAAATATCTATACGCTTGATAAACAGACAGTTAATTTAATACTTCAATTAGCTATCTAGGCAATAAACTAAGAATTGAAATTTCAATATTTGTCTTAAAACAATTAGTTTTTAGCCAGATCAATTTTATTAATGTACGATCCTGGTCGTACGTTGATTAAATAATGAATCTAACTCCAAAATAATAATAGTGTATTTATTCTTGAAATTGAACTATTTAATTAAGATAAAAATTGTTAGTCATTATTACACTTAAGATCTGATTGCTCGCTTTTGCAGGATAAAGTTGGTTTGTATATCCGCCGCCTTACCCCAAAGTACAATGCCGTAAGACATTACACTGTGGAAATAGCTGAAATAAACAGAACGAGCGGTGTCAACATCTGTCAATAACCTTATTTTACTGACAGCGATTGCTGCCAAACTAAGTTTGGCCGAAAGGGTATTTATGTGAGGGTTCCATTGCAATTTCGAGTGTAGTGGAACTCCAAGAAAAACAGTGGAGTCTACTGACTCCACAGCATTATTATCTATTTTCAAATCAATCTGGTTGTCTTTAACATTAGGCAATTTAAAATAAATGCATTATTTTTTGCTTTGAGCTTTACACCATCGTAGTACCTTTATGAGCGCGTCATTTACGTCGTCAAAAAGGTTTTTATTTCTATCAATATTAAAAATTAAGGACGTATATCATCGGCGAATAAAACAACATCAATAATATAAAATAGAAATAGGAAAGGACCCAGAATAGATCCCAGTGGAACCCCTATTTTAACTGGTGATCCAGAAGATAAAACACCATTAACAACTACTTTTTAAGTTCTAGAGCTCAAATACGAAAAAATAAGATCCAACGCAGTATCCTTCACAAGCTTACACCATCTATTCGTTGCTGCTCCGCGTCAATTACGCTCACGCGCATTGTCGAAGTAGACGCAGTTTTGGTTGGCCTGCTATGATAATTTTTAACTAAAGCACCAACAATGATGATTTTATTTTAAGAATGTTGTTGATGTATCCTTTGTAACTTTGTTTTTAGAAGTCGATGCTTTACGTCATTTGTTTACGTGGCGTAATGACTAGCGTGTCTCCCCGAATGACGCAATCAGGACCGAGAATTATAATACTAACTCCAGTCACCTGTTCAAAGGTAACCTGATTTGACATATGAATCGGAAGGTACACTGACCGGAACAATTAATGAAATATGTATTTTGCTTTGTAAGCTTTCGCCATGTAGTCTGGCTCGCGCTGCTGATAATTTTACAATTGTTTGATTGTTTGTTTTTAATACAAAGGCTCTCGTCCGTCTGTCGCTCGTAGACGGGCGTGGAAGCTGGCAAAGATAATCCGATAAACTATCAGAATTATATTCTATGCAATTATAGAACCCTTATAGGTCATAGGTATGAATGTATCCTTCTTCAGGTTTATGGCTACGTGATCAGCAATTGGTATGAGGTTTATAATAGAGAGTGATGAGTTAGCAACTAGATGATAAAGAGGTATTGCATTTTAAATGTCATAATCATCTCTATTTGTAAGTGGGATTTGAATTTCAAGAATAATATATTTCTCTGTCATTCTGGCTTTGACTTTTAAAATCTTGTAAGGGTTAGATAAATCATTTTGAATGTTGTCCATCGGTAACGACAAATCGTTTTCTAGGATCCTTTTTAACCCTTACAAGATTTTAAAAGTCAAAGCCAGAATGAGCCAGATATCATGCTTAATTCGTCTTGCAACTGGGTGGGAGACAGCAGATGAACATTAAAATGCTGAGAGTTGGTAATCGTATCCAGGAGAGTTCCTTGAATATAACGAAGATTGGAGAGAACATTGTTAGCGATGATGCTGGACATGATGAAGTCGTTTGTTATTGCTACTTTTGTTATTTCAACCTTCATGGTATTGGATGCCTTTTCTAAATTATTTTAATGCTGATTAAAGGTCTTAAACTGCTTTTCCATTGTGACTTCTATTCTTTTCAAAACATAATTTTCCGCTTCTACAACTGACGTTAGATTTCTCCAAAGCTTTGCTAAGTGTCTCTGTCTCGAACTAACTTCATATCTTTTCCGTACTGGGCCGCAAACCGCTCGTCTAGGACGCCGAACAATGTATTCGCGACGTAACCGACACCATTGATAAGAACTCTGCGCGCGCGCTTCCGATTATCAAAATGCTGGTTGAGCAACATGCGGTCTTAGTATTGCAGCTTGGTGAACCCGTGAATCAGCTGTTGCAATATTATATCACAATGTGTATTTCTTTCGGTGTTTGTACGTAAACCTTGTAAATGATCTAAATACGTGTTTAATATTCGTGTTCCGTACCAATAAGGTTGCATATCATAATATGTCACTAATTTCCAATGATCTTAACTAATCGCATACTTCCCAATTTTTCGAAAAATATGTATTTGTTACCGCTTAATTTAGTGATATTATAATTAGCTTGCACAGATGTAGTTATAAAAAGCATAAACGTCTTCAGAATAGGAAGTTTATCTAAAAGCTTTTCTTCAGTGTTTTTGCTTTATTACGAGTATTTTTTGCTGATTCTTCCTTTGTAATTTTTTCGCTGCTGTTATTTGACTGATTTATGTCGACTGGTAGAATTGATCATTTGACGACGGGGTCTCCCATTAGCTGTTCGTTCTTATCTGGATTGTGACGCTTGCATCCGACACAATGATGTAAGCGATTCCTCACTGCTCTATTTCCGCTTAGGATCCAACATTGTTGTTTTATCCAAGCGTGAGTAAGGCGGGCTCCGCCGTGGAAAGTGGATTTATGTGCTAGATCGATAAGCATGTTGGTAAGATTACCACTGTGTGGAATGATGTGTGAATGTTGCTATGATTAAGTCTGCCTCCAACTCGTAGTAAACCGTTTTGATCTAAGTACGGATTCAGACAGAGAAGCTTGCTTAGATCATTCCTTGCCTGTTCAAATTCGTTTTTCTGGACGCTCCTTACAATTCTTTGAGACGCGTTACGCAACTCAGCTGTTGTTAAATATGGTAACTTTACGCTGTTTTTTGTAATCGCTCGCAATACCCATGCTAGTACACGTGACGCTCGCGTGAAACTGTTTTGTTTGTGAATTAATGTGCTAATGATATCAACTGGGTCATTGTTTTTATTTGTTTGTACGATGTTAGATAATTTCACTTTGCTTTCTAAGTCAGTTTCAAAAGATTTTTGATTGTCTTGAGGGTCAGTTATCGATGATAGCCAAGTAGGTCCTCTCCACCACAAAGTATACTGCTGTAGCTGTTCTATTTTCATACCACAGGTGGCACAGTCAGCTGAGTTCTCGGTTGTTTTTAAATAACGCCAGCATTCTGTAGGCATGACGTCTGTGATTTCCTTGACTCTATTGGCCACAAATGGTTTCCATCTGTTCGGATCACCCTGAATCCGTCCGAGAGCTGCTGTATAATCACACCATCTGTAGACCTCGATGTCAAGTGATATTAAGGTTTGTTCAATTTTAGCCATCAGTTTGGAAAGTAAAAGTGCGCTGCTTAATTCCAACCTGGGCTGGGATATTTGGCTGTTGGTTGAAGTTTTACTTGCAGGTACAAGTTTAGTCTTTGCTGCTAATATTGTTACAGGACAGGCAGTGTTTTGGTGTTTAAAACACGGGCATATACAACGCATGCGAATGCTTTAGTGGAAGCGTCACAGAAACCATGTAATTGCATTTTACTTTCCATCCCAGTCCTTTTCCATCGGGGAATTTCGTCATTGCTGATTTTTTCTTTGTCTGCTCTCAATATTAACCATTTAGAGTATACGTTGTCAGGTATGACGTCATCCCAGTTATGATTTTCTAGCCAAACACTTTGTAATAACAGTTTAGACTGGACCACAGCTGGTGCAAGCTATCCCAACGGATCGAAGACCTTTGAGATTTCGCCTAATAGAGCCCTTTTGGTCGGTTTGGTTGAAGAGGGCGCTGTCATGCTGCATTGGAACGTGAAGCTGTCATTTTTTGCAATCCAGGTAAACCCGAGTGCTTTCGTAGATTCCTGATGCTTAAAGTCATAAGTGTTTGGAGAAGTTTGTGCCACATCGACGTTTTCTAGAAGCGACGTTTCGTTTGATGAAAACTTGCGAAGGTTAAATCCTCCCGCTTTAAGCAGATCTATAAGCTCGTCCTGTAATTTTTGGGCTGATATGACGTCATAACTCCCACATAAAGCGTCATTCATATAAAAATGCTGATCTAGCGCTTTTGCTGCTGTAGGATAACGTTGACGCTCATCTATAGCTGCTTAAGCGTCATCATTGCTAGAAATGGGGCTGATTTTGTGTCATATGTCACGGTATTCAGCTGGTATCTACTTAGAGGCTGGTTTGAGTTTTCTCGCCAAAATATACGTTGATAACGTTGATCATCTGGGTGCACAATGATTTGCCTAAACATTTTTTCCAAGTCCGCTGTAAAGGCGTATTCATACTATCTGCATTTTAGAATTAATACTGCAAGTTCTTGTTAAAGATTCGGACCTCTGTATGAAACACCATTCAAACTTATACCAGATGATGTTTTTCCCGATGCATTAAATACGACTCTTAGTGACGTAGTTGAAGAGTCGGGACGCTCTACGGCGTGATGCGGCATGTAATACGTAGGTTTACAATTCGCTGTTGTTGTTATGTGCATGTGACCTAGATCAATGCATTCATTAATAAACTTCTTGTAATTATTCGCTAGATTTAAGTCTTTTTTAAATTTCCGTTCCATCTGATAAAACTGTGCATGCTGTGGGCTCCGATAATCCTAACTTCTCGTCAGCATTTGGGTGCAGTGGAAGTCGCTCTACATATTTCCCATCTGACTGGCGAAAAGTAGTTTCTTTGTTCTTTTGAATACATTGATAGTCTTCAGACGACATCTCCTCATTGTCGTTGATATTTTCTATCGACCAAAACTTGTGGATGCTATCTATGTCTACCATGATTACGTTGCAATTATACGACTTTACGCTACCACATAAAATCCATCCTAGGCGAGTTTGTTGCGCGATAGGCATCTCGTCGTTTTCCTTAATAATACGGGAGGTATAATAATCGAAGAATAAACGTCAGCGCCCAATAACAAATCTACTGATCCACTACGACAAAATTCAGGGTCCACAAGTTGGATGTTCTCGATAAATGCTCATGATGGTTTTCCGAATGATTTATTTGGTAGGTTGTTGACTGTGTGATTCATGACAAAAACGTCAAGGTTAATACTATACGTGTTATAATCAGATTACAATGAGATGTTCATAACACCCTTGCAATTGCTCTCCTTTGCACCTACTCCTAAAATGACACCTTTGCAATGCTTACGAGGTAGTCCCAATCTTTGAGCACCATTTTCAGCGATAATCCAAGTTTGAGACCCCTGGTCGATTAAAGCTCGCATTGAGTGCAGGATACAATCAGTGCAAATAAAATCTCTTGAGTGTCATCTAGGGACACGTGTGAGTTTGACACGGTGCGGTCGGTCGTTGCACCCGGAGTTGCAGCTTTTGCAGATACGGCAAAGGCTTCGTAGATTAGCGTATGATGGTTAGCATGGCATTTATGACATCTTTTTCTTGAAAAACATTCCTTACCGTTGTGGTCATAAAGGCAGTTTTGGCATAGCGATAGCTTAGAAATTGTTTGTCGCTTAACGTCCGGTTGATATCCTTAAAAAGTGTCGCAATATGGTGTAGCGTGTGTAAACGTCACCCGTGTGTATGCATTGTAGTATTTATGATCGTTTAGTGATATATTTGACACAATAAAATCGCATCTGTTGACTTATTGAGTTTTCATTCCTCTACTCCCGGTCCCCACATTGCTTGCCAGTGCTGCCTTGGGGCAACGCTGTGCGTGGAAATAAAAAGTGTTAATGCATTTTGAAAAAAAAAGTAATATTGAACACACAAAAAAAACAGTGAAGTGAATAAATAGATTGACGATAATGGACAAAAAGTGGACTGTCCGCCGATGCGAAGAGATTAATATAATAAAGCTGGCAGTCGGGCGTTGATGGTGCCAGATGGAAGTGATGAATATGGAAGATGGAAGGGTGCCGGGAGATGCAGGTGTCTAAAGTTGATGTTGTTTTGTTGCTGGGCGCTGGGAGATGTTGGTGTCTGAAGAGGTTCTCGGTGCCGGGAGAAACAGGAAAGGAAGTTTAGGACACTAAATGGAGTCGGAATGGAAGGTCATTTTTATATTAACTACTAAGAACATAAAATATTTAATAAAATAGGTGGCCACCGTTTAGTTAATAAATAGAATAGTGCTTGTATTTTTATATTATCACGCGGACAGGTCTAATCTATAAAAGTTGATTTTGTTTTCTAACGATTAAATTACCTGCATGTAATACTTTTTTTTAGTTTACAGTATTTTGTATTAAATTTCTAAGGCATTTTTCTGTGAATATTTTTTTAAACCTAATTTTAAATAAATTTGTGACGAACTATTCAAATGTTTAATTTTTTTTTCTTATAAGAATTCACACAAATATTAAGTAACTAAAATTGTAACTGCATTCAATACCCATTATGTAATGCAAGCGTCTTGATTGCACAATGTGTAACATTATTAACGATGCCCGCGAAGTCACGAAGCAACGATTATTTTTGTTTAACGATGAATTATTTAGGTGTATTGAATTTTAATAAAAGTAAAATAATTAATTTTAACTATCTTCAAAATTCACTAAGTTCTCAATATCTGGTAATTTTATGTTTTCTGAGATTCTTTGTTTTTCATTGCAATAATGACAGTCGAAAATAAATTTTACAAACCTTTTCTTTTGAACCGTGATTTATCTAAAAACGTTTTACACGGCGTGCTTCGAATGTATAATAATTTGATTACATTGAAAAGCGTGTTTCACTAAAACATTATGTAACAACTTAAAAAGTAAGTCATCTATATTTTTAAGTATTAGTTTAATCCCAGACAGAGTATGAAGTGTTTTCTTTCAGGCAATCTACGAAGCACCGATGGCTATTTTAAAACATTATTTAATTTAACTGAGCTACTTGGAGTGTTACTTCATGGTTCGTAGCATTACTTAAATCAGCTACTAGGAAATGCAATTTTCGGTATGTTTGTTTGATTTCCAATATGTGTTACAATCACAATAGTTTTTACGTTTAAAGTATAAACATACTTGTCTAGAATTGCACTTGGGTTTAAGAAAAGTCAGTAAAAAGGATCGAAGATAATTAAGTATTTAAAATAGCTTAAAAAAAAATTGTTTCCCTCATAGATCGAATCACGGATAAAATGGCTGTGGTAGATGGAGATAAAAAATTCAACTTAGAAAGTCTAACTTGATTTTTTTATCTGTGCAAAAGTAACTTAGATTATTTTTACGTATGTACTAACTACATTTATTAGCCTGCATGATACTCGTATTTTGATCGCTTGTTTTCAAATACATTTCGAGTTGATGTTGATGATTTTTTTTCTCAGGTTATTTATAAATAAATAAATATATGCGCCAACCTCTTGTAATGGTCTCGAAGTAGGGATCAATATCCCTGTGTCACGAGGTACCACACAAGGAAACCAGCCAGGGGCGTCTCCCAGCACACCCAGACCCGAGTCAATTCAGAAAAGATCGTTTCCTGAATTGACCCGACCGGGAATCGAACCCGGGACACTAAGGAAATCGAGGCGAGAAACCGTGCTACAGCGCACTACGCCAATCGTGTCGTCAATTTGCACGTACATAAAGAAAGTTCGTTTTATTCTTTGTTCATTCGTTTGGTTTCATTCCTTTATAAGTTTACTTGAAAATAGGACAAAAGTTACATATTTTAACACCTAGCAATAAATTACAATTAATAGTTCAGATAACGTGAAGTTTTGAAATATATGTTTTTTACTGTGTCTTGGAAAGACAGCAAGTTCTATTCAACTTAATCAATTTAAATCTATTCCAATCAGTTGTACTTTTTCTTTCATTATTAGAATATCTTAACATGATTTCGATTAAAAACCTGTTTCTTAAATTAGCTAAATAATAAAATACATACGAAATGTTAATTATGGAACGCAATTTGAGTTCCCTAATTTCGCTATTTTCAGTGACCATTAAAAAAAAGAACAACTAATGAAGTATTGAATTGATAGACAATTTTCTATTCACATTGTTGAATAGAATAGTTGATTAGACATTCTTATTCCTTCTTGTAATGGTCTCAAAGTAGGGATTAATATTCCTGTGTTACGAGGTACCACACAAGGAAATATGCCATGGGCGTCTCCCAGCACACCCAGCCCCGAGTCAATTCAGAAAAGATCGTTTCCTGCGTTGACCCGACCGGGAATCGAACCCGGGACACTACGGAAATCGGGGCGAGAAACCGTGCTACAGCGCACTACGCCAAACGTGTCGTCAATGTATCAATTGTCATGTATTTCAGTATAAAAAACAGAAAACATATTTTTTTCTTAAAATATTTGTATCTTTTGACGCACCGTAATACACACATCAAAAGTGTCTAGGGATCAACATATATTTTTGCAATAACTTTTCTCCTGATTGATATTAATTAAAATTTTCTTTAAGGATTCATCAAATAAAGTGTTTTCGTTTGTCTACAGTAACGATAAACCAAGTCACCTTTGCATTAATAAAGAAATTTGCCATTTTCCTAATAAAGGGATTTTTGACATTTGAACCACTAACATTAAAGTTCGAAAAAAAGACTGAAATACCAGTTTTCTTTAAAATTTTATTGGGTAACTTAAACAATTAATAATTCGTGTTTCTACCGCGAACACTAACAACACAAGAACATCGGTTTGGCATACTCAAAATGAGTTCATCCAAATCACGCTGTGGAATGGCCGCCCATGTTCGTTGCAACAACAAAAAAAGGTCTTCTTGCGACTGGATACCCTCCATATTCGGCAGAGCTCTTCTCTGTAGCATATCCCATGCATGCTCAATCGGGTTCAAGTCTGGCGACTGAGCAGGCCAGGGCAGGGCATTGATGTTAGCTGCGGCGAGAGTCTGTCTTACAACTCTTGCGGTGTGCGGTCGTGCATTATCATGCATTAACTGAAATAAGGGACCGATTTGCACTTGTAGAGGAACGATGACGTCTGATGCAATCGTCTCAGCATAAATTTGAGCGTTGAGGTTGCCTCTGATCCAAATCAACTCAGTTCTTCCGCCGATCCAAATACCCGCCCATACCATGATGGTTCCACCACTATAAGGATGGACTTCCTGGCAGGATTTTAATCGCTGTTGGCGTCCAGGGGTTCTCCAGTGTCGTATACGTCTTGTATCCGGTGTCATACCAAAACGAGACTCATCAGAAAAGCACACGAAACGCCATTGTTCTTCTGCCCAATTTCTGTGTTCAAGAGCCCATTGATATCAAATCCTACGATTGTGCATTGCTATATGTGGTTCCCTTAGCGGTCTTCGGGAATGAAGGTTCACTTCATGCAAGCGGTTTCTGACTGTTTGGTCGCTAATTAAGTTCCCTGAAGAGTGATGAAGCCTCACGGCTAACATCATGGCGGTTATTGTTGGAGCTCTTCGAGTTGTGATTTGAATGTATCGGTCTTGTCTCCGTGTGGTGCAGCGATACCGTCCTCCATGGCGCTCAGCCACGGTACCAGTGCTTCGGTAACGTGTCCAAAGTCGACTGATAACACTCTGACTTGTATTCAGAGCTAAAGCCACAGTACGTTGCCGGGAACCAGCTTCTATCATTCCCACGGCTCTGAGCATTTCTTCCCTGCTTAAATGACGTCGCCGCTCCATAATAACGTTGGTTTTAATCAGTAGTAGGGAAACAGTAGCACTAATAATGTCTTCAATGCGTTGTATGTTTTTATAGGGAAAATATTGACAGCTGATTTTCATCTTTTACTCGAATTTGATTGACAGTTCCTGTTTCAAATTATGAAATGCACCAAAAAGGATCCATATAAATTTATAAAATCATAAATTTATTACAAAGCCACATCTCAATCTCAAGAAATCCGCATAAAAATGCTTGATCCCTAGACACTTTTGATGTGTGTACTAACATTACAGTACAACACGTGGTACGAGTATATTGTTACCTTATTCTTAGAGAAAAATACGAAGCTAACCTTTTATGGGAATCCAACAATAGTTTCGTAATATCAGAAGTTGTTTTTGCTCAACAACATGTTTGTAATTCGTTAATGTTTTCAAATGTAATATCATACCTTTCTTAATTGGACTAAACTTAATACCAACATAGTGGATACCTGAGACTTTTATCTGTCTAGAAAACATTATATTTGGAAATGTTATTTTTGTATTTTGATCAATTCATGGTCAGTAATGGTAAAGTTAAGTTTGTTGTAGAAGATATGAGCGCGAATGTATTATAGCTTTTGTACCTAAAGATAGAGTGCATTATTTACATTCGGAGGTAAATATATTGAGGAACAGAGTTTTATGAATGGATTATGAACGAAAGTATGACGTGGTACGGGATGGCGTGTATACACACAACATGGTCTAGGGATATATAAAACTTTTTTTTTAAATATCTTAAAAAGTACTGACCTTACAAAAACTACTATTATGACAGATTAAAAAAACATTATTAAGTTCCTTTCTTAAATTCAAATTTGAATATGGTTTTGTTTTAAGATGAAATTCGCATTCATTGAATTTCTTCCAAAGAAGTAAATCTTCACGAACTTCTAACTTTATTAAAACTCCATAAATTTATATAAATCTTTGTCAAACGCATCTCCGGTGTTCATTTAATCATGCCACGTAGACACTTGACCAGGAACGAAATGTTAAGACCAGTGGGCATTATTCAAGCTGGCGCTACCCAAATTGCGGTTTCTGAAGCCATGAGGACCAGTCAGAGCGTTATATCCAGGCTTTGGTCACGTTATCGTATCACGGGGGAAGTGGTGGAACAGCACCAAGGACCTCAACGCATTACAACATATGTACAGGACCGATTCATAGTAAATGCTGCACGAAGTCAACCAAATGTAACGGCGATGCAATTGGTTCAAAGGCTACAGAGAGAGTATGGTTTGCTGGTAAGCGGTCACACTTTGAGAAGACGTCTGCATGAAGTCAACCTACGTGCTCGTAGGCCACTTCGGGTACCAGCGGAACAAGAACAAGATTACAATGGGCTATTGCACATGAAAACTGGAACCATTCTCAATGGTCACTTGTGCTTTTCACTGATGAATCCAGGTTTGGATTTCATCCTGATTCGCGAAGAGTACGCGTTTGGAGAGAACCTGGACGTTGGAATCGACTGCAGCACCCACAACAAGTTCATGCATATCAAGGTGGCACGATTATGGTTTGGGCTGGAATTCGTCTCGGCGGTCGAACAGACCTCGTTTGGATACAAGGCAATATGACTGCTCTAAAAAACCGAGATGAGGTACTAGAGCCTGTAATCTTGCCCCACCTTGCAAATGGGACAAAATTTCCATCTAATGCACGACAATGCCCGTCCACATACGGCGCGTTTCGTTACAAGTTGGTTACTACAGCATGATATCCAAGCTTTAGACTGGCATGCACAATCCCCTGACTTAAATCCTATTGAGCATGCCTGGGATATGCTTCAAAGAAGAGCTCTTAGGAATTTCCCTGAAGATATTGTGCATGAAAACCAGCTTTTCTTGCATCTTAGCAGGACTTGGGACAGTATTCCACAACAGGAAATTGACACCCTTGTTCTGAGTATGCAGAACCGCCACGGATTATTAATTATAAGTTTTCAACAATTTTTATAAAAAAAATATTTGTTTGTTGGTTTTGATGTTTCAAAAATAAAGTTAAGATTGAAATTTTGTTTGAGTTTTTCCTCTTCTTCTAAGTTTTTTTTTAAATTTAACTTTATCTAAAAGTTTATTTATCAGATTAGATAGGCTATTAAACAAGGTTTATTTTAATGTGTAGGTGTCTTAACAAAAAGTTAATAGAATGTTAGTTATTTAGGTTTCATTGAAATATCCCTAGACCATGTTGATGTGTGTATTTAGAAAAGCGCGGACTATTTTCAACCGACTTCAAAAAAAGGAGGAGGTTCTCAATTCGACTGTATGTTTTTTTTTATGTTTCCTAATAACTTTCAACTGGGTGAACCGATTTTGATCATTCTTTTTTTATTTGAAAGCTGGGGCTTCCTGAATAGTCCCATTTTAATTTGGTCTAGTTCTGACAGCGGCATCCATGAGAAAACCATTAAAGTCTTAAATCTAGATAGACAAAATGCGCGACAAATGGACGACAAATGGACGAATAACTTAATATTACGCCAACCGATTTTGATAATTCTTTTTTTATTTGATAGCTGATGCTGCCCGTGTGGTCCCATTTTTATTTGGTTTAGTTCTGACAGTGGCATCTATGGGAAATCCATGTAAGTCTTAAATCTAGATAAACCATTTGCGCGACAAATGGACGAATAACTCATTATTACGCCAACCGATTTCGATGCTTCTTTTTTTATTGGAAAGGATATACTTCAAGGGTAGTTTGATGAGTGTTAGGTTCTGATTATGGGATCCATGACGAAGTAATGGAACTCTTTAATTCTTAGGAGCAATTGGACGAATACTTTTTCGATGTGTAAAATAAATAAGAACTATTCACTGAAAATCAATAAATAAACAAAAATTTTCACAAAAAAAACCAACTTCAAAAAAACACCGACTACAATAGTAACAATAATTGTACCTACATTATATTATCCTACAAGTTTTAGAAGAATACGCAATTATTTCTTTACTTTTAAGTGCTTTGTTTTGGAGTAGTTTTTTTTTAAGTTGGTTTTTTTTTTGTAAATTTTTTTGTATTAGTACAAATGTTTTGTCACGCAATTGGACTGATCACCCAAGAGAAAACAATATCATTTATGCTGAAGGAGTCATTTGCGAGATGTCCTTTTAAAAAATGGTGAGAGCTTTGACAGTTGAAGAGATGTGTAAGTGGGAATATAGTAAATGGAGATGTATTTACTATAAACCATCTCCATTTACTACCGGCAAATATGACGGTGTAAGACGGTGTCAAATCCTTCAGTTTGATCATGGTGTAAACGAGGTTTCTCTGTAAAAACCGTTAGAGATCAGATAGATCTTAAATGAGGACCCGATATATTAGGGTATAATGGTACAAGGTACAGTTAAGGCTATTAGATCCTTCATTTGATCATGGTTTAGACAAGCTTCTCTCTGTGTAAATGTTTGGAGATCAAGTGATCTTAAAACGTGACCCTGATAAGTGATACTATGCGCATAGCAAATGTCGTTGTTGTTGTTTGTTATGAAAGTCGACTTTAAATAAAATATGTACCTAACAATGATTTATTAGAAAAAAAAGGACCGGCCGGCCTATAAAAGAAAAAATGCCCATTAAGGTAATAATGTACTAAGTTATGATGATGTGATACAAGATTGAATATAAAAGTTTGATAATGGAAGTAAACTATAAAATTATATTTTTTCTGACAAAATTAAAAAATTAAAGGGATGAAAAAGTGATACATGGCTTAACAATTCGTTATTCGTTTAGCGTTAGCGTGTCGGCAAAGCGATTGACCACTGCGACCAGGATTGATCTATTGTGGTGCACCATCCCCTCAAAGATCACTCTCCAGGCCTACAGCCATCATGAACTGAATTATTTTCCTGGGAGTGATGTTAATGGCGTCCGAAGGGGCAAGCTTGTGCCCGCCGAGAACGCGGCTTCTGCTGTGTATTAAAGCATCACAGTCGCATAGGACATGGACCGGGGTCTCTTCCTCTTCACGACAGAATCTACAGGTCGGTGACTCAGCGATACCAATCCTGTGTCCGTGTTTGTTCAGCCTACAGTGCCCCGTAAGGGTTCTGGTAAGGATTCTTATCTGTCTCCTTCTTAATCCAAGGGCCTTTGTGGTGAACTTAACAATTAGAGATAATGTCTTTAATCTACGATGGTAATATCTAAATTATGAAATCAATTAAAAAATTAAAGTTTATTCGAGATTAGATATTATGTATCTACG
The DNA here is from genome assembly GCA_947369235.1 of Udea olivalis. Lineage (NCBI taxonomy): Eukaryota > Metazoa > Arthropoda > Insecta > Lepidoptera > Crambidae > Udea > Udea olivalis. The sequence continues at coordinate 31,035,044 of OX376340.1, forward strand.
TTTTATTTTGTAAAGTACGAGTAATATTATATCAAATGGAATAATTTCATCTCTTGAATTTTTATGCTGGTATGCTTTCTTAACCTGGTATCCCGCTTTCCGTTCATAGCTCGTCATTAAGCTTAGAGATTTATATCATACATTATTCAAGTTTGACGTATTTGCCCATACATTTAGGGGTACTGGGTGGGCAGGGAGTGTATACTAATCTTTTCGGACGAAGCGCTTCGTATAATTAAGATAGAACTTCACTTAAGGTAAGTTCGTTCAATCATTAATTATACTCGCGCTTCGTCTTCTTCAAGATTAGTATAAATACATAAATATTATTATATGACTAATTGTAGAGCTTGAGAGTGATATTGGGGAATAACGTCAGTTTCCCTTGGTATTTCAGTTACTAAAATATCACATAGATACATAACTTCACATATATTTTTCAAATCTGGAACAAAACCGGACCGTCATGTGTAAAATGTATGCTGAAGAACATCATTATTTACCTTTTTAATAATTAATAATACCTATGTTAACTACATAGTTAAGATAGGTATTATTATTATTATTAATTATATTTACATAAGTAACATACATTTTTATTAATTATTACTTACATACGTATATTGTTCTGAAATTAGGGCCAGATACATTTTATTAGCACCGTTTTGTTATTGTTTCTTACAATCGTACAGCAGAGCAGCACACACACAAGTGGAGTGTGCACTGGTCAGCCACCTAGTCGCAGGCAACAAAGATGAAATGCAACGAAGATCGTGTTAGGGTTTTTCGAAATTGAAACTTTATTCGAAAGCTTTTGCAAAACAAACAAAACCACCTAACAGATTTGCTAAAGTAAGTTCCTTTGTGTTGGTTGATTAGATATTTTTAGCAACCAACTACTTCTTGTATTATCTAAGTATACTAGTTAGTTAATATTGTGATGAGGGAAGATTCGATTGTTTGCATTGTATAGGCTCAGAGACCACTGAACCGATTTGAAAGTCTTTTACCACTAAAACCCTACATTATCCCTGATAAACATTTGCGACAGAAAGCCTTTCTTTTTGTAATTACACGTGCAAAGTATGGTATTTATAGAATTAGAAATATAATACTCATAAATGATTAAAGAATATCGAGCAAGCTGATAATAAAATGGGCCACCTCGGGCGATCCTATCGCGTTACAAAACAGTCTTTTCTCTATATCCAAAACATGTAATGATTAAACCCAATTATTGTTTTTGTGCTATAATTTTGAGTTCGAATTAGCTTTGTTTCATAAATATTAAAAGTTACTAGCTACCTTATTCCTTAATAAGAGTCAAAACTAGAAGCCTTTAAACTTTGTTAATTTCTCGTAAATTTACATAATAAGAGAAAATTTTAAATGAAGTTAACTACATAAAAAGTCATATTATGTAAGTACCAGATTTATATTATCGCACTTAAAGTCTATGATAGCTATAAATGTATCAGGGGTAACAGCATTCAGATCTGTAGAGGTATTCTGTGAAACTCACTCCAAACCTCGCAGACTTAATCTGCTGTCAGATTCATACTTCGTATGCTGTAACACTTGATAACAAAAACTATGCGCCTTCCTGAAACCTGTGGTTGAAATAAACTAAGTCAATAGACATTTTGAAGTGTGTTCAGGTCACTTAAGTGAATTAAGTTCTTAATTTTTCACAACAGCCTCCACTGTTTGTAAATGAGCAACAAAATTAAGAGGAGAAAGGAATAATTTCCAAAAAAGGTTTCTATACAATCAAGTCCAAAGGTTACATCGTTGAATCTTTGCATTGACTCATTAAACTAACCGCGCCTTTGGAACCTGAAAAACCTATGTTTTAAGTTGACTCATGCTAGCAGAGAAAGGAGACAGAGGCTTGGATTAGATGTCGTTATTCGAAGTAGAAGTACAGATAACAAGGAGATTAATAAACACCTTATTAATGTTCTAATTTACGAGTATGTTTGTATAATATTATAAGAAGAACAACCTCAGCTTTTTTTGCTGTCTAAAGTTGTGGTAAAAAGTTTGTGATTATAATAAAACTCCTTGAAGAGAATGAAAATAATCTCGAATGACACACCACATCTTAATCTCAAAATGTCAAAGAAAACGCATAGGTAAATGTTATCCAGCCCCTCAAGAAACATATAACTTCATTCCTCAGTTAGCGGCTTTATCAACAGATACCATCTATCTGATCATTGAAAACTTGAAAATCTTGTTAACCTTCCCATAAATGTTTTTCTACAGATAAATTTCAATAACTGAGAATTGAAAAATCGGCCCTAAGTATAGCAATCAGGGCAAATGTAGTTTTTTAATAGTGAAAGAATTTTTGAAATCCGTTCTGTTTTTTCGGAGATTACCTGTCCCAAATATACAAACTCACAATCTCACAAACTTACAAACGCATTATATCTTTATAATATTAGTTTAAATTAAGTCCAGTCATTCAAACGAATCACTGGGCTGGCCATTCTCACCTTGAAGGCCTGCAGAAATGCCTTTTCACGCTCCGCTTGAAGAACCCGGGACTATAAGAGGAAGGAAACACATGTGCTGGAAGGGCGTTCCACGTCTGGATGGCACGACAAAGAAACGAGTCACCGAACCTTATAGTTCGGGATCACAAATGCTGAATTGTTTGTGGATGACGCCGTAGTCCAGCACGCGTGGTACAGGAGTGGAAAGGTGAGGGTGGAATAAGCTGCAATAACTCGTCAGAGCATTCCCCATTGTAGAAGCGATAGAGAACACTTAGCCTGGCAATGTCTCTAATAGTGAATGATGAAATCTACAATTTAATTTACAACCTGGTTTTCACCCAAACAAGTAAGTCATGTTTGATCTCATAATTCAACTCCTGAAGTAGCGATGGCGTGGCGTTCACTGATCTAAAACACATCATCATGATCTTGAAAACTGCTAAAAATGTGTTTTTTTTTCATTTTTGAGTGATTGAATAATATCAATTATTATCAACAATTATACAATCTATGATTTATTATTAGGCATCTGATGAAGAAAAAAAGGTCATTTGTGAAAGATTTAATGTTAATCTCTTTTTTCAGGTTCACGTGAAAACGTAGTCAGAGTGAAGAGTGTTCTGCTTGCTAACAAAATGATTGCAAGCTAAGCCTGCACCAGCTCCTTTAATAGGACAATATCCTATATTACTATAGCTTGGTATCTGAGTTGGGGCCGCCATAACGATATCCGTGCACTAGCCCATTTTTTAGATGGTAATATTTGATGAGTATGCTTATGAAATTGAAGAATAAAAATAAATCAATAAATAAATAAATATAAATATGCGCCAGACAACACACGACTTGTCATGGTCTCGAAGTACGGATGAATATCCCTGTATTACGAGGTACCAGACAAGGAATTAAGCCAGGGGCGTCTCTTAGCACACCCAGACCCAAGTCAATTCAGAAAAAATCGTTTCCTGAATTAACCCGACCGGGGATCGAACCCGGGACACTACGGAAATCAAGGCGAGAAACCATGATACAACACACTTTGCCAATCATGTCGTTAATCAATGTACAGGATGCCCCTGTGTGAGAACGTATTTGTGTGCGTCTTGTTCATGCTAGTGGTAATATTTTCATATTGTACGTGTGTATAAACGTGTCCGAAAAATACGTCTGTGTTGACACACGTTACTTCGCCCACGCAGAAAGTGGCAGACTTTTTTGCATAGAAATAAGTTCGCGTGACGTCCTGAATGCTCTTAGAAATAATCACAACTTATATAAGATAAACATAGTAACGTGAATGGTCCTATTACCGCCATTTTAAGCTGACTTCGGATTAACTTTTGAAAATTAGATATGAGTCGTTATGCTAGAAAAGGAGCTTTAATTTATTTATAGTTATGATAAAGTATTCTATGAATTTAACTGCTTACATTTAGTATTCAATCCATCAATAATTAATAAAAAAATATTTAATCTGAAAAAACAGTTGTTCATATTACCGTCCGATAGAATGAGGTTAGTTTCTACTAACGGCGTGTTGGGTATTCTACGCCTCCTTTTAGTGAGGGAGCCGCAAACGGCCATTCGATGGGGGTTCGCGGTGAATGCTTCGGCTATATCACGTTCTTCCACTTAATGCGAAACTCGGTGTCCCTGCATGAGGTAGCAGAAGAGTCCGAGACTCGTTCGCACGGTGCTCCTTCGGGCAACGTGTAGTCTGTAAAAGATTCTGTTTACACTGGCTTATGAAAAAAGGAGTACGTATACTACGTATACCTGGGTCGAAAATTACAGCTGGGTAGAGACAGCTTTGAGGGTGAAATCGCCAGCTTGGATGGGCAGCATTTAGAAAATTGCGTCACATCACATCTTGCCACAAAGCCTAAAGACCAAGGTCAGTGCGTTATTGTTAATGTTGATCAGTGCGTCCTACCGGTTATGACATACGGAGCCGAGACGTGGAACCTGACAGTGAAACTGGCCCACCGACATCACGTCACTCAGAGAGCTATGGAAAGGTGCATGCTAGGGGTCTTTAATGGGAGCACCTACGTTATTATACTACGCAAATGTTTTTCAAGTTATCTAATCAGCTAACCAAATAAGGTTTCGTTTCAAAATGGGTGACAGCTACCCTAGGCAACGTGACAGTCACCATAATACAGGTAATTGAAAGGAAATATTTTTTTCTAAACAATGTTAGTAAACAATTATGCTAAAATTAACTCTACATAATAATAACGTGATCTTAGGGTGGGCATGTGCCCAGCGCCACTTTATCAAGACCCCCGAGCTTGCTTATAAATGGGGAAACAAGGAGCTCACTGACCAATCTGCAGTTTCCCTCCTAGCAGATAACACGCTATTTGATTAAATAATTACATTAAAGTTTTTTTCTAATTAATAGTTTGGACTATACATAAGTGGTCCCAAGTGAGCTACATATCCGTGCAACCAGTGTAAACTACTGCCTGCATGTGTGACGGAAACCAAGAAAAGCATTAGTTTGGTATGTATAAGTGCAATTTAATTAAATGAAATCAGCCCTAAAGTAAAATTATCAAAACTTCTACTGAAAGCTCCTTATTACAATTTAAATTAGAGAGTGTTTGCTGATGAAACACACTTTTTAGTTTATTTTATTGAAGCAACACGTCAAAATTTCCTTGATATCTTAGTGCAGCCAAATGTTTCGTTTACGTGCGTGTTGTATTTATAACGTAGTTACTCGTACCAACCTTAATATAATGCCTAAATTATTAGTTATTTAAATTATTAGCTATGCAGTAATTATCCGATAGTTAATAATCAATGCGTCCAATGCGGCTAAGCCTGCATATTGCATAAACGGTATTCGAGGAGTATCTTAGTAAGTAATTATATTTGAATAACGATTTATACATTGTTTTTTAAGTTATACTTCTCATGTTTCAATAATTTAGTTTATTAAAATATGCCTTAAAATAATTAGATCTTTAATTCAGTCATACCTTAGTATGAAACTTTGTTGCTGCATTCTCATCTAACGTCCTTGTTTTTTTAAACAGCGATCAATTTAGCAGGCATTTGAAAGAGTGGAAAGGGCTTCTTCCAAAACTTAAGGCCTAAGGCATTAGTAAAGGCCTGCGCAGACGACTTACGCGGAGAAAAAAGTACGTTCCGCGAATACAAAATCACCCGCGGATTTACCGCAGACTCCACGCACACGGTGTTCGATCATATTATTATGTTGTCCGAGAGTATTTAATTATTCTTAGATAACGATGTGCTGTAATTAACATGAAGTTCAAGCAAAAGAAAAGACGTTTAAAAGAGAATACTGGGTCCATCCTTTTATCTCGAATCGATTTTCGCCGTGTGCGTTGACTGCTCATAGTTCGTTCGTTTTATTTTTTCGCGGACGCCCGCGCACTTTAATCTGCTACACTCCGTGGGCGGCCGCGGTGTTTCGGCGGATTTTTTAGTCGGCGTACTTTTAGTCGTTCGTGTGCGTTGCTCGATACAGTGTGTAAGGGAGTTATTTTGACGGAGAAAAAAGTACGCCGTGGCTCGTCTGCGGCGGCCTTAAATAGTTTTTAAAAATATCCCGTGTCTCATTAATTATTACAGGCTTTACATATCAGAGTGCATTTCAGTGCTATGGAAAGTGAGCTCGAAGAATTTGAGGAAGCCTGGAGAGATATGATGGACTATTCGTGTGATATAGAGGAGGAGGAGGATCAATGTCTCCAGCCAATCAATCTGAGGTAAGATGCAGAGATGCAATATTTTAACTTATCCTCCTTAATTCGTATGTTAAGAATGGATGTTTGGCCTGAAGGCACAAACACACTCGTACGCGTTAAAATGACGGCGCGGATCGCAGTGCAAAAGACTCTCCCGACGTATAATGACCAATACAGTTTGAGAAATTCGGAGGGTTTCGAAAGGCTTTCTCACAAAATGAAGTGAGATTGTGATTCAAGTTGTAATTCTTTTCTTTAAATCTATTTAAATGTGGTGCACGGTTGTCATCGAAATGCAAATTTGACTATGTTACAATGTACTCAAAATCGATGTATGTATTAGTTTTTATTTTGTTACTGCGCCAAAGAATAACTAATAAATAAAAATAAATAAAAAATACGCATAACGACAGGATACAAAGTACTAAGTCCGTGGGCTTAGCTGACCGTATTTATTTTTCTGTGGGTGACTTCAACAACTTAATCTGATAGCTGAGCCCGCGGGCACGTGCAATCCGAATACACCGCTAAAGGTCAACTCAGCCCACGTGCAAAATGAATTCCCTTTATTCCCACTATTTCAGTTATTATAGTTAAGCTGATACTTGATATACCTCTACCTACGTAACTTCGTTAAAAATCGTTATGATCGGAGCGCCGTCAGTTCTTGTCCTGAAGGAAAAAATATTTATTTGTTCTTTTGCCAGCCGTGCCTTAGCTCCGCCCACTCTAACGAAAATTTACCTCTCTTTTTCAATCAGTCTGGATTCGGGTGTTTCCGCTACTTGTAAACTGCCGAAGTATTTATCTAACTGCCCATTCTATCATTTTACTGCCCATTCATTAATCAGACTGCCAATTCATATATTTATTATTGGCCAATTTATTTTTAGTTACTGTCCATATTTTGCTATGGCATTAATTTACCAGTTGCCGATAAATAAAAAAACACTCCTTTTTTTTCAACTGTTAAAAATAACCTCTCAATTTTCTGAACAACAGATTAAAAAATTAGTATCCCATGAGTGTCATAGACTTCAAAGAGAAAATTATAGTTTGTCCAATTTAAGATGATAATTTTGACAGCTTTCAAAAGGGGTGGGGTAGTTTATAATCGTTAATAAATCTATTCGATTATCGATTTACTATTTTAGAGAACTTGGTATCTTTACTTAAATTTTATAATAGGAAAAACATAGAAAATGTTATTCAAATATTTTAATGTGCAATAAAGAGATGATTAAAAATAATAAAAATATATTAGTGAATAATAATTAACTTAATATTCAAGAATAATATTTAAGTTCAAAATCTTTATCATATTTTATTCAATGTTTTTTTAGGAAAAATCGTATGACAGATAATCAAAAATAACTTTTAACTTTACCTAATCAAAACGAAACTGTTTTGAAATTAAAAAGTTGTGCTAGCCTCCTTAATTTTAAATTTAAATGTTAGAATAATTTTATTTAACAACCGCTTTTATATTTTCTATAACTATTCGTTTGCATCTTTTGCAAGGCACTGCACTAAGTGGGCGGTACCCGTCAATAAAGATCAGATGATATCGTAATATCATCTGTAGTACACTTTACCGATTTAAAATGCAAAACTTCATATGCGTTACCTGTCAAAGTTATCATCCTAAATTGGACAAACTTATAGATAAAGAGGAAGTAAAACCTCTTCTGAAGATAACAGGGTCGGCAGAAATAAATGAATAAATATTGGTCATTTGGCATATAGGGTATGTCAATATGCGGATTGGTTAATATCAAGGTTAATATGCAAATAAAAAATTGGTCATTTGGCGTATAGAGTTCATTATGCGGATTAGTTATTTTGTGAATAAAATATTGGTCATTCCGCGTATGGTCATTATGCGTATTGGTCGATGTACGTATTGGTCAATATGCGTTTTTTAAACAAAAGTTATTGGTCATTATGAGTCGGGAGGCAAATGACAGCCAAACTGCTACAGATCCAAATTCGAAGATGTTCGCGCCTCGTTCAAAATGGATTTCGAAACTGATGCTGCTTCTGTAAGGATAATTAACATTTTAGCAATTTATAATTATACAGGGTGTCCCGGTATGACAGGATCAAATCAATGTGGGGTGAAGTAAATGAAAAGCAGCCGATAGGATAATACTATTTAACTGTTTATTCTTACTTAATATTTATAGAAAGATCCGCAAGCTTATATACAATCCTTTCGACTCACTCTGCTCCGTTCATATGTTCATCACTATCACTCAGTCTTACGTTCCATTCTACACAAACCATTCCCGCACTCGGCCATCCCGTAGTGTGACTGTCCTCAGTCAGCCGTCAACTCTTCATACATCATCCATAATAAAATGAACTTCCCATCTTTACACTCAAAAACGTAATCTTACAACAGCAAAACAATAAAACATTTTCAGTTTAGTAAGTTAGTTAAGTAAAGAAAGCTCCTACACATTACATACTACATTACATTAGATGTCACATTTAAGAATTTGCATTATTATCGTCAAAATTTATTATCCAAACTACAACAGTCAAATTAATAGAATGTCCAAACCAAATAAAAACAATAAATTAAATACAAATATTAATCCAAATGTCCAAAAATAAAAATATAACAATTCAATCAAAAATAAAATTGAAGTTAAATAATTAATAAATCATGTGAAGTTATCATTCAAATATTCCTCAACACAATAATAATATTTTTCCAACAAAAGGTTTCTCAGCTGACGTCGGAATGTTTAGTCAGATTGTACGTCATTTAGCGCTAGGGGAAGATGGTTGTAGTAGGTGGGGCCAAAGATTCGCGGGTGCTTCAGGGACCGCGTTGAGGCGACCTACTAGATGCGTGCGCTTACTACTATTCAGACATTGACAATCCCCTAAGTTGCATTTAATCTTCAACACACAGTTACGTTAATACTGAAATTAAAGTCCTGTGTATGCGTTCAACTTGGCCGTTGCTTCTTGGCACACCGGTAGTAATAAGAACGTGTTGAATGTATTCTTCTCGCAGTATTCTCTGAAGTCATTGCTTGTAAATGCTGTAACACGATCTGTCATTATTCTTGATGGATTACCATAATTCTACTGGTAAATAATTAATTTGTCAAGGGTTTCCTTCGTAGTGGTTCCTTTTGTAGGGAACAACCACACAAATTTCGTAAAAAGCGCCCACCATTGTAAATATATAATTATACTTCTTCTTGGTTTCTGAAAGTGGTCCTATAATCAAGATGTAAAGTTTCTAATGATAAGATTCATTTTTCAATAACATTCAAAAATCTTTCTCGTTTGTCCTGTTTTTAATGGCCAAATGACATGGTATGCAAGTAGTGATAAGCTCATCTAACTTATTTATCAAGTCTTTAATACATAATTCTTTATTGAAAATTTCCAACATTCTATTTTTACCAAAGTGTCCATTTGAATGTACTTGTTTTAATATTTCCATTGCCATTCCTTTTGACATAACCAACAGTCTTTTCTCTCCTTTGTGTAATAAACCATTTATCATAGTAGTCTGAATATTCTTTCTCTTTTGAAACTTCCAGAATGGCTTCGTCTTGTTGCTGCGCTTGTCTTATTATCTCATTCTCATCTCATTAGTTCCTCTTGTAATAACACCCATGAACGGACTTCTGCTAAGAGCATCAACATGACGCATCTGAGTTCCACTTCTGTGTTCAATAGTATAGTTAAATTCTTGCAATAACATAACCCACCTTGCAACTTTTGGTGTTAAATCTTTTTTCTTTAATGTCAACTGGAAAGTCTGGCAGTCAGTGACTATCTTTAAAGGAATGCCTAATAAATATCTTCGGAACTTCGTTATGCCTTCAATGATAGCAAGAGCTTCTAATTCTCCTGCTGCAGGGGCAATCTAGGGCGCACAGCGGTCGGGGCAATATCGAACTGTCTCTACACACGTACCTGCCCTTCAGTGTTCAAGGACAAGTTGAGCTAAACACACGGGCTAAGAATGGCACCAGTATTATCCAAAAATCAAAAGATCGGCATAGCCCTGGCTCTTTCAGTGGTTCTACCGCAAAAAAAGGAAAAGGACAAACTGGGACAGAAAAAGTCGCTACATAAAAGAACTGATTTGTGCCATATTGACTGGCCTGTTGGTGCACCGGCAGCAATCCTGCCTGTAGCTCCGGAGGTCGTGGATTCGATCCCCACCAATGATAAACACTTATAATAAATAATAATAAATCAATCTTTATTCAGGCAAATTACACCCATAGGACTTAAACATTACGAAATAGAAATTAAAGTTTTCAAACAAATTACTATAAATTAAATTAAATATCACAAAAAATAAATTTAAACCTCAGAACGCATGTGACGAACATTTTGTGTTTGTTGTGTGTCTGGGTGTTATCATCTATTTAAGTGCCTATGTATTTAGAAATATTTATGTATGTTTATCAGTCTCTGAAAGCCATATTACAAGCTTTGCTTGGTTTGTGGGGTCAGATGATTTCGGTGTAAATTGTCCCAGATATTTATTTACATATGAAATCAACCAACAGAATGAGAAATTGCCCCGACCGCGCTACACACGCGGCAGGGCGGCAGGGACAATTTAGGGACCAAGGATGGTCTCGCGACCCTGCCGCCCTGCAGCAGGGCCAATCTAGGAAATTGCCCCTGCTTGCCTATGCACATCACAATTAAGGAGGCAATTAAGTAACATCCCCACTTCTTCACCCTAGATTGGCCCTGCGGCAGGAGTGTGAGTAGCAGTGTAGGCTTTAGGATCAAATATTCTCAACATTGGGTGCTCTGACAGCATCTTCTTTAACATCTAAGTATAAGCTACTTCTTTTTTCATCGTTAAATTCAATACTTTGATCTTTTCTTGATAAGTCTGTGAGTGGTCTTGCGATAGCAGCATAGTCTTTCATATACTTTCTGAAGTAGGGTCAGTCCAATGAAGCTCTGAAGTTGTTTTATGTTCCAAGGCTCTGGAGATTGAAGAACAGCATCAACTTTATCATCGCACCACACTTTAAAAAGGGTAATTGTGAAAAGAAACAAAACTGAAATAAAATAAATAGAACTGAAACTTCAAAGTATTTGACACTTCAAATGATGCCAGATTTGTTTGTCAGACTACGGAGTCTTTGAGTCACGGGTTTGTCGAAAAATTAACAGCTGTTTTTGACAGAACTCCAAAAACTATATTTTAATAGGATGAGTACGTAAATTCGTAGAGATGATTAGATTCATCTAGTCTAGGTTTTGGCATTTGCAACCTATTAGGTTCATCTTATTTCGAAAACAACAGTTATTTAGTAATTATGAATTTACTAGGTTTTATGGTTAAATAAAATCGATACCGATGATTGAAAATAGTAATAAAAGCTTACACCTTATTTAAAAGCTTTAAGGCTCTTTTTTGTTTTGACTCTGGTAATGTTTTCTAGAGTGTTCATAAGTGAATTTATTTCACAGTGACGAAATTGAGTGCCTGGGACTGACTAAAACAGTGTGGGAAGGTGCAAGGTCAATAACTTGTTATTTCTGTAGATACAATCTTTTTACTTGGCCGAATATCACTTACACCGGGGGTGGCACTCGATGGGTGGAGTAGTTCTCGGTTACAGTTTGGCTAAATATATTTGTGTAATTAGTTTTGTTTACATTAGGTACCTTAGATTTTTGTAATTGCTATTTTCCTCAAATCTACTGAAAAGGAAACTTAGGCACAAAACATGCAACTGCCTTATACAACTGATTAAAACATTATACCTGAAGGTGGTCTGGAAGGTGTATCCATCGACTCACTATACATATATAGTTTAACTTTCCACATTTACCTACCACTTGGTTACTCACTTTATGGCAATCATTAAACCTAAATTTTATAATATTATTTTAACATTAATAAAACGGTAATGATAGACCATAGTGATAGACCTAAGAGTATGATGTTACAGTAAAGAAATAATACTTTAGGTAAGGTTACAAAGTTACAGTTTTACCTTGTCCATGGACGCAATGTCCATCCATCACCGGAGAGCTAGTCATAAATTGAACAATGAACTCAAAGATTTTGGTTCTAGCCAGATTTGAACTCGGGACCACACGATCCACGATCCGAGTCTGGGTACTTAACCCCTAGGCCACGACGCTCTCCCGTATTCTTTATTACTCCCTTTTTTAACCTTGTTATCGACCAATTTTTTTTTTTTTGTGGTTTTATTTCATTTTATTTATGTGCAGCGGGAACGTGAGGCCATACTCAACCAACTTGTAATCTATAGTGGTCTCCACGAGCGCATGATACAATTTATATATATACTTGTTACTTCTTTGGAAAATAACCTAAACTCGTTTAAACGAAGCCCATGTCTCTCATAATTATCGGTGACATAAATAAATATTAATATTATAGGACCACCTGCTTTTGGCGAAAATAATTCGATGTATTTAATTCTTTTAGCCGAATATGCCCTACCCCCTTGCATAAACTCACCAACCCACTTAGACTCATGCATCGACCACATCTTTGCTCCTGAAAATTTGATTTTTTAGATTTTTGAATTCCAGTTCCATAGTTAGGACTGCGGTTGGTGAAACGTTTCCCTTCCCTATCACCGTTGGAGTACACCAAGGCTCCGTGCTTAGCCCGTTTCTGTTCAGCGTAATATAAGACGTTCTGTCAAACAGCATCCTAGACCATCATGACCCTGGTTGCTTACGTATGCTGATGATATAGCGCTAGCAGGTTCGGACAGGAGACGGCTGGTACAACGAGTGAATAAGTGGAAAAATTCACTTGAAAACGGTGGTCTGAAACTTAATGTGGCGAAGACGGAGTACATGGCCTGCAACACCACAGATACCCAGTCCGTCCGCATAGGCGTTGACGTGGTCGAGCGCACGGACCGTGTCAAATACCTGGGATCTGTGTTAAGCGCGTCCAGGGACATCGACCGCGACGTCAGAGCCCGAATTTCCGCGGCTTGGGCCAAATGGCATGAGGTGACTGGTGTCATTTGTGACCCCAAAATGCCGATCAAGCTGAAGGGACAGGTCTATAAAACCATCATTAGGCCTGTCCTTTTATATGGCAGTAAAACATGGCCGTTACTAGAGCGACACAAGCAGGAGCTGCGCGTCACGCAAATGAAGATGCTGCGGTGGATGTGTCTCACGCGAAGATCGCGTGCGTAACACCCACATCCGTGGCAGCCTTCGTATTCGTGACATCGCAGACAAGCTGCAGGAGTGCCGCCTTGGTTGGTATGGTCATGTCTCACGGAGATCGGAACAAATTTCTGGCCATGCCACCCCCGCCAGGTACCGGTAGAAGAGGTCGAACCAAGAAGCGGTGGCTCGACGTCGTTATGGGTGACATGCGTGCCAACAAACTCACCACTGAGGATGCACAACACCGCGCGAATAATTATTAGTAGGGCTTGATTTCTACTTTCTAAATAGGCAATTTTGTTGCAACCACATTTAACAACGCAGTCGTGACCCAAGGGTGATTTTACAGAAAATTGATTTGATTTTACTAAATAAACTAATAGGATCGTCAAGTTGTAATAATTCGCTCCAATTTTGGTCTTTTAATTTAAGCTCGATCATATTGTTGTCTAAACGTATTCTATACACAATTTGCGACTACCACGAGTTGCCACTTTAAGTGTACATTATCCTTCGCGTAAAAAAATGGTATTGGTACACATGACATGACATGACAATGTCAAATCCCAATACATTTTTTACGCGAACGATAGTGTAAATTTAACTTGGCAACTCGTGGTAGACCTACTGACTCATTAGTACGTACGCTTGCACCTCAATCGCCTGCGCAGTTCTCATAAAGACGTGGTTAATGCAGGTCGCTGTTCGTTGTTCCGCTATCACTGCCTCGCGTGTCACTGCAATCCTCATGATGATAACATACTTATGATAACTGTTTGAGATGTTGTCCAACTTTCCTTCCAGAATGTCAATATTGTAGTAGTCTCCGATCATAATTATATTATCAGTGGAGGCATGTTTCATTATTTGTTCTATTTCTTTTATAAACAGTGATTTATTTGTATGTGGTGGCCTATAACCGACGCTCAGTTCCAAATCGTAGTTTCTTACTATCAAACTGCCATGCAGCAGCTCACAATAGGTACTGTTCGTGGCGAATGTCTTGTAATAAATACTTGTTCTTAAGTACATAACTATCCCACCACCTCTTTTGTTTTCTCTCGACCTTGAGTGCAGTACGTCTACCACGAGTTGCAACTTTAAATTTACGTTATCGTTCGCGTAAAGAAAATGTATTAGGATGACAAATGACATGACATGACAATGTCAAACCCATACATACAGGTTATACCCATCTATGTTGAAAGAGTTTAAGGATTTACGATGCGTGAATGAAATTTACGAAACAGCGTTCACCGCCATCCAGCGGCTACGCTCGGTACTGCTCACTTGTCACTACTGTCTAGTTCAAAGATTGAAGACTGCAGAGGAAACAAGTATTATTTTGTTAGGTACTGCCTATTTCAGGATAGCGTATCCCTGAGATTGAAGTTGCAAATGCTTAAGCTTGAGGTAAGTAGATATGATTTATTGTTTTTATGTGTAAAATTGTGCATGTAAGTCGTGTTGTGACGAGCAATTTTTTGTATGTACTGTAGAGAAGAGCGCATTTTCCCTCAAAATGACAGGTATTGCCACCTGTCATTTTGAGAAAAAACTGAGGAATGAGGATTATTCTTCATTACGTTTAACTTAAGATAAACAGTTATTTTATTTGATTTATTTAATATGAATGTTTCATGTTCAGGTGAGCTGTCAATTTTTTTAATAAATTATAAACCCGAAAACGTCTATGCAGCTCAGTTGGTAGTACTTGCAGATAAATGTGTCCATGCTACCCGTGGCATAGGGGATGCTAATGAGCGTGTGTGTGTTTACGTTTACGTCTATATAAAACGGAATGACCAGATTTATAAGTGCTCGATTTGATTTTATAATAACGAACCTATCTGAAATGTAATAATGTACCTAAGTACGTATCTATGAGCCTACTCCGGTTAGTACTACGAAGTTTCGTTTCGGGGGGGGGGGGGTAAAAAGGGTTTCTCTCGCCTTGACTTGCATGGTTTCGATTCCGATCCGATTCCGTTCGATTCCCGTCCATACCATTAATCATCTGATTAATCCGACAGTTACATTTTACATTATCGTTCGCGTAAAAAATGTACTGGGATTTGACATGACATGACATGACTATGTTAAATCCCAATACAATTTTTTAGGCGTATATTTAAATTGACGACTCGTGTTACAGATTTCACATAAAAAGAACCCTAGACGACAGGTGCAATACGAGCGCGGGGGTTCTTCCATACCTAGGGCCCTAGCTAACAGCAACACGCTACTTTCGCGTCGACATGTCAAATGTGAAAAATGTACGAGAATGACATAAGCACTCGTTTAATCGAGATGACATTTGATGTCAGTTGCATACATTTTTTAATTTAACATGTCGAAACGATAGTTGCGTGTTGCTCTGGGGGGCCCCCCTGGTGGTATTTGGCTATAAATTAGATCCTGGCGTTCTATTTAGATGACGGAATAAATACAGTGCAATTATACCTGAACATATCTGTCCACAGGACCAGATATCGTCCCCAGCGGCCATTTTCCACCCCCGACCACACTGTGCCCGCGACCCCGCCGTCGCCGCGACACTCGCGCACGCAGGCCGAATTCATCGAGACGCAGCTGTGTGTTCATCATCACAGATGGGACGAGTCCTCTTTTTCCTGCTACCGCGAACAGTATTGCCAGGTCAGTACCAAGTTTGATTCGAAGGAAGATGTTATAATGGTAGTGCTTAACAATGAATGCTTTGCAACGGTGCACAACATGTCAAACAAATTCAGGACTTATAGCAGGTATACACGCGTGGTGCAGGTTTTAGTGTCTGTTAGCCACACTTCAGTGGGTATATACATTTCAAATCAAATTCAAATGTCTTTATTCACACAAATTTCACCATTTTCACATACGTCTGTGCCTGAACTAGGTTATATACCTGTATCTCAGGCATCAGCGCTCCTCCGTTCAAAAACATAATCATATATATGAAAAGAAAAAAAAAAGAAACTTATAATTATAAAGAATTAATTTGGTTGAAAAATTCAAAGCAGTAAAAGTAAATTTTAAAAGGAAATTGTTTTGTGTTTTGTGTTGGTGGATGGAGGATTTGAATTGGTGATGAGCTTGTAGTTTTGAGTTAATAGCATTGGTACAGGTGGAAAAATGCATTAAAATATATTTTAAAGTTAATCCACGCCATTACCTACTTGAATAACCTTTACTCAAATAACTATTTATATAACGACTTAACTCACTGACCCTTTGCAAAATCCCTAATTTGAGGGTCATTTTGTGTACGGTGCCAACCTGTTTGTTTTAAGGAACCTAATTTTTAATAATATGGGTTGCTATTTACCACTGTCTGAAGGCATTGTTCAAGTTGGCTGGTGCAATTTGCTATGCCACTTTAAAAAGTTCTGATAGCAAATTTGTTTAATAGATAGCTTTTCAGTTCTTGTGACATTATATCTCTTGAGATACATAATTAATTCCTACTTCGAGACCATGAGAAGAGGTGTGTTGTCTGGCGCATATTTATTTATTTATATATCTCGAGAGATATAAGGTCACGAGCGCTAGAATAAACCCTGGTGGTATAAGCTATGTCTGCGTGTCAACGTGCTCCAACAATAACTCCAACTAACATACTAATCTTGTAGGGTAATTGACGATTTTACAAACTTCAATTTGGGCATGGGTGCCATTTTTCTGATGAGTTTATCTTGGCGCTTGACTGATTTATTTGATCACTAATCTAATACTTTTTTGTGTGTTGTGTACAGAGCGGTTTCACGTTTAGGCGACTTTGGTAGCGAAACGGTAACGCGACAAACGCAAGATAGTCGCGCGGCAGATCTATGCGTTTGAGCGGCGCGAGGCAGTCGCGGGCGCTCACTGCATTTATTTGGCGCCGAACTAGTGTTGCAAGAGCACGTGTTTCGTGACAGACAGCAAAATACGGATCTTTCGGTGGCGAACAGTCAGTGTAGTCTAGGTATTCATTTATTGTTATATAGGGCACACTAAAAGTTTTGCACTTCTAGCTAATCGGAACTATTTGAATTTCGAATGTTATATTTTTTTAACGTTGCCTTCTTAGTAAAAAAAAACAATTGGCGGGAAATCATTTGTCAATTGTTTTTTATCACACATCAAAGTTCTACGTACGCAACGAAAATGGAATTAAGTCGAAAATATTTCAGAGCGATAATTTTTTATGATTTTAAAAGTTCTCTCTCTCCGCAAGACTGTGCCGCTCGTCTTCAAAATGCTTTTGAGAGAGAAGCACCTTGTTTGAACACCGTGAGGCGATGGTTTGCTGAATTTGAGAGAGGTCGAGTTTCTTTACATGCCGAATTTCGTGAAGGGCGGCCTTCAACTGCCGTTAACGAAAATAATGTGGCTACTGTTAAACGGCTAATTGAAGAAAACCCGCGGATTACCTATGAGACAATTTGAGGAATAGTTACAGATTGGATTTTGATTGTTATGAGCTAAATTCAGAAAATTTTACACGATGAATTGAAAGTTCGGAAACTTTGTTGTCGTTGGATCCCTCATGAGCTGACAGCGGAGCAGAAGCGGGCTCGCGTGGAATGGTGTTCACAGATGCTACTGAAGTACGACCACGGACATTGAAATGCTGTTTATGACATTTTCACAGGCGACGAAACGTGGATTTATTGTTTTGAACCCGAAAAAAAACAGCAATCTTGTGAATGGGGGTTTGAAAATGAGAACAGGCCAACAAAAGTGAGGCAGGCGAGAAACGTTGGTAAAAAAATGTACGCGTTTTTTTTCTCAGCTACGGACGTCCCATCTGTACAATTTCACTTGAAGATCAAATGAGTGTTAATGCCGAGTGTTAGTGGTATTCTACCGTTTGTTTACCAGGGTGTTAGAAAAAGTTCGCGAAAGACGACCCAAAAGCCGCGTTCTCCTACATCATGACAACGCTTCTTCACACACGGCCAACAAAACAAAGTCATTTTTAGCTTCCGAATAAGTACAACTCGTCACCCATCCCGCGCATAGCCCCGACCTAGCAGCCTGTGATTTCTGTATTTTCCCCAAAATCAAAGATTTGATATTTTAGTTATAACATGTTGTTTTTTAAGTTACGAAATAGTACATTATTGCAAAGGCAGCGAAATAGGCAATTGCAGGTCGAGTATGAGTTTGAAGGCCGAGCCGCAGGCGAGGACTTCAATGATACGAGACAGGCAATTGCCATTTCGGCCGAGGCATATATAGTGCTTTTCTTAAAAAAATGCAAGGAAATAAAAAGGGCCTTTTACATAATAAATTTAATTAATAATAATAACAAAATAACAACTCCGCTTTACCGCCAATTTGTTTTTTTTTATTTTACAATTTGTGCCGAAAGGTAAACGCATCTGTGGCTATACAGCCACGAGAACGCAATGTGTACGATAGATGAAAGAGTTCTAAATTCAAACAGCACACCGTTTCATACAACATTGCCGGCGCGCTCTTCGTTCGAAATTCAAAGAACGCGCCGGGAAGTGATTTTGGGTTTTCAGTCTACGTAAATATGATACTTCGCGTGTTCTTTATTCAAAAGTAATGACAATATTTCCGAGCATGTTTAAGAAAAACTTATAGTGTGACCTACGTATTTTGTTACAGTTTTTCTTGCCTACCTATACTTTGACCCTATACAATAAACAAGTCACTGGATTGGCTGATCTTTAATTCACTATTCCAAAACTACATTTACTCCTAAATATTGTGTGATGAATTCTGGCGCTCCGGGTGTATTGCTGGCCTGCAACGAGGATTTCGCCACAAATCTAAATAAGTCTTACTAAATCTTCATTAATGAGAATTAGACAGACAGTCTTGTGAGCAAGGCGCTCATAACCACGCATAGGTCTGTAAAAATAACGATTATTCATAACAATTTTGATAAAGGAAAGTTTTACTGATAGACGTCTGGTTTCAAACAAAACAGATTTATAAATGGCTATGTTTTGAAAATTAGGGATTGCAAAGTCATGGAAAACTAAGCTTACTTTTTCAGAACAGTTAAGTATGAATAAATTCACGTTGAATAGATAAGTTTTTATGATGATAGCTCAAACAGTTTACTACTGATAAGCAATTGAGTGTTCACAATAGTGCTCATTCCGTGGTTCACTGATTGTATATTTTTCATATTATTGTTCAATTGTATATTTTTTCGATGACAGTAGGATAATAATATTTTTTTAGGTGTTTCGCCTAACTGTCCAGGTTGAGATTCAACAGCCAAAAAACTGGAAGAAAGATTTTTAAATTATTAACGCATTGCCTATTTTCAACAGACTTCAAAAAAGGAGGAGGTTCTCAATTCGACTGTATGTTTTTTTTATGTTTTTTTATGTTTGTTACCCCATAAATTTCGACTGGGTGAACCGATTTTGATCATTATTTTTTTATGGTGCTTCCCGAATGGTCCCATTTTAATTTCGTCTAGTTCTGACAGTGGCATCCATGAGAAAACCATATAAGTCTTGAATCTAGATAGACAAAATGCGCGACAAATGAACGAATAACTCAATATTATGCCAACCGATTTTGATAATTCTTTTTTTATTTGAAAGCTGATGCTGCCCGTGTGGTCCCATTTTAATTTGGTCTAGTTCTGACAGTGGCTTCTATGGGAAATCCATATGTCTTAAATCTAGATAAACCATATGCGCGACAAATGGACGTATAACTCAATATCACGCCAACCGATTTCGATGCTTCTTTTTTTATTGGAAAGGATATACTTCAAGGGTAGTTTGATGAGATTTTGGTTAGGGTTTGATTTGTTTTGGAATAGTTTTTTTTGAAGTTGGTTTTTTTATAGACTAGATTGTTTAGATATTATAATAATAATAAAATGCAAAATGGTCACATCTTTTAATTTAAAATCCTGTTTAGAAATATTTCGTTATTCTTTATGGTTCATAATAATAATTATACTGAGCTACTTTGTAAATGATCATTTTCGAAATTACGAAGATAACGTTTGTTACCTAGAGAATAAAATGAGTTTCTATCGGACGCTTAGCACTTGCCTTTCTTGTCAAGTCCTCGTACATCTTCATGTCCGCTTTTTAAGATAAGATAAGATAATTATTTATTTGCTATAACATGGTGATACATGGATGGAAATTCGGTTTAAGTCCTCATGTTGACTTATTGTCATGCAAATACTGGTACAATACATGCTAATTGACAATGGTTTATGAAACTCACCATACAATAGCAGAACAAATTAATCACGGTATGTATGTCATTGAAATATTAATTTGCAGTTACCATGTCAATAAATCGATTAATTAAATACATTATACATTTTAAATACAAACAAACATGAAAGTAATTGTACAATCAGATTATGAATTTATTGGTCGTCAAAATATTCTTGAATTGAATAAAAACATTTAGTCAAAAGCCAGGCATACAGTCTCTACAGTGTTACTGTTATGTTCGACTAACAGTTCAGCTGATTTTGCATTTCGTGTAGGAAATTGAATAATCTTGGTCTTGTGGATATTTATGTTAAGATTATTTAAATCTAGCCACTCTATAATACTCTTTAGCGTGTCATTAATGTCATTATTAAAATTTTCCCTGTCATTACATTTAATAACAATAGTGGTGTCATCTGCAAACAAGAAATATTTGTGTTTTGTTACATCTGGCAAATCATTGATAAATAACAAAAACAACAAAGGCCCTAAAACACTACCTTGCGGCACTCCACAACTGTTAATCCGATATTTTGACCGGAAGGTGCACCTTTTTGATTCTACAATTGCTGATATTTCAGTACATTGCTGTCTATCAGATAAATAACTTTTAAACCAGTCGTAAGCCTTTCCTCTTATGCCATATCTACCTAAGTTGTCTAGTAATCTTTTATGCGGGACAAAATCAAAGGCCTTGCTCATGTCCAGGAATAGGGCTGCAAGCGGAATCTTATTGTTAATACTTTTCAATACTAAGGACATTAAATTATAGCAAGCCAGAGTGGTGGAGCTACCTTTCCGAAAGCCGTATAGTTCCTCTTTTAGTAAATCATTCGAGGTAACAAAGCAAAAGATACGCTTAAAAACTAGTTTTTCATATATTTTGGAAAATATTAGAATAATCGTGATGGGTCTATAATTATACATATTGGCTTTGTCACCCTTTTTGGATGAAGGTTTGACAATACATAATTTAAGAGCATCCTTGCTCCATCGATAAATTAATTACATACGCCAGAGGTCGGCTGATATATTTAAAACATAATTTTACAAGTTGAGTGATAAGGCCGTCATGCCCGACTGCATTGCTGTTTTTGAGAGACATGATAATTGATTCTATTTCAATGTTATTTGTTGGAAAAAGGAATATTGAATTTATATAAAATGAAATATTAATAGTATTACAATTTGAATCACTATTCACCAAATTAGTCATATCTATAAAATAATTATTGAACATTTCGCATATTATGTCAGGGTCCTTAAATATTATGTCATTTCTGTTAATCATATTCACATTATTATTCATTCTTTCATTACTTAAATTATCATTAATTAATAGCCCATGTAGCTTCACATTTTTTTTAAGCCTTACTAGTTCTTTGATTTTCTAACTTCTGAGCTTTTTGAATGCATAATTTAAATATATTGTTGTACAAGAAGTATAGATACTCAATTTTCTTGATAGTTCTAAAGTTACTATTATTTCTCGTATTATTCATATATAAACATCTTTTATTTCTACACGCTTGTTTATTCCCTTTGCTTAGCCACTTTCGATATCTAAACCTATTTCGAATAATAACAAGTTTTTTTGGAAAGCAAAGTTTATAAAACAGTTCAAATTGGCAATGCAATTCATTAAGAGCTTCGTTAGCGTCATTATTGTTATAAACCTCTGTGAAAGACAGTGCAGATATACTTTTTCCAAACTTTACAAAGTTTTCCCTACTGTAGTCTACTTTCTGAATCGTATACTCTTGTGGATGCATCTTTAATTTAAATGAAAAAAATTGAGATGTTTCATGATCCTAGAACAAACCTAGCAGATGGATATCAGATTTTGCCCTACAAATATTACTCGCTATTCGGCCTGAGCATGCTTTTTGACGAGTTGCAGTGTTTATGTGCAATTTTAAATTAAAATTCCTCAAAGTAGCTGCTAAATCCTTTGCAATAATGGTATTTTTTAAAAGATCTATGTTCCAATCACCTGTCAATACTATTTTATGCTTAAATCTATCTTTACTTAAACGTTGTAAGAGGCTCTGAAGTTGAGTTTAAAATAGACTAACATCAGAATTTGGCGTTCGGTAAATATTAACGACGATTAGTTTATATGTGGGGACTTCTATTCCACAACATTCAAAAATCTTACATACTGCAAGTTCCTTACAAACATTGAGAATTTTAAAGTCGAAAGACTTTCTAACCGAAATCATTGAACCGCCTCTTTTCTGGTTATCTCGTGAGAAGTACGCTGCTATGATTGGGCAGTTTAAGGTTCCCTTCATCACCGCTTTTTATAAATGTTTCACATAAACATAAAATTTGTACTTCAATCTTTGATTTTTTAAATTCCTCTATAATGCTATTTTCAAGTGATCTATTTTATTAAGAACTCCAGCTATATTTTGGTGCATCAAAGTAAAATTGTTATGTACGAAAAAAATCCTATTTATTATTTGATTGTGTTTTCTGTAAGACTGTTCTCTTCTCTTGGTAACTTGAGGTATTATTGGGCGAATTGCACATAAGATTAGGCAAAACCTGATTATCATCATATTGTTCTTCTTTGTTATGAGATTTCTTTTACAGCCCGGCTTGGATAAAATCTTTACTGTATTTCAAAAAGTCTATTTCAATATTTATTTTAAATGTCAGCATTTGTAAATAATGTCTAAAATTTTCATAGTTATAGCTATTAATATCTAAGAATTTACAATTTCCATATTTGTTTATCAGCATATTCAGTTCATAATTGAGTCTATGTACGTTAAGATGACGGTTGGTTTTTACATTAACCACAAATAATGTACAATAATTAAATTTACACAAAATGTTGCACAAATTGCTTGCAAGGATCTTTGTCATTTGAACCTACAGATAGTACAATTATATCGTCCTTTTGAATATTGTTAGCTTCGTAGTTGAGATCTGATAAAACATCACTACTTTGTGTTTGAGGCTTAATAATACTGGTAACTTTAGAAGAATCATTCCATTTACCAGATCGAAATTCCAGTAATTTCAGTGCCAAACCTCGTAGATGTTCCGTTTAGTCCTAGTCAATTCTTCCTTAGTTATCTGTTGTTCATTCTTTTCGGGTACATTTATCATTTTAAATTCTGACGGCTGTATATTTAGTCCTTCAAAATTTGCATTGGTTGCAGTTGTTGCAGAGTTGCCTAAATCAGATTTTGCAAACCTGTTTCAGGTGATGTATTTTCAAGTCACTGTCTGCCAGTTTTACTGTTAAATTTCTTTTCTCTAGGGGAAGATTTTCTATCTCTTTCTCTGCTATGTCTAATTTCTTCTGCAAGCTAATCACCCTACCTTTCACTTCTTCCAAATCTTCTGCTGTTATTACTGACAATTCCGGACAACTTCTATTCAGTCGGTCGTCATGGAAGGTTGAATCAAATCAAATCAAATCAAATATTTTTTATTGCCAAGTTATAAGTTTGTATATTACAGGTGTGTGAGTAATATTGTTTAAAGTTACATTATAACAAGCCGTTTAGGCGTACAATATACATTTTTAATAAACTTAAATTCCAACTTAAATCCTTTTCTTACTTATCCTACATACTATAGCCCATAATAACAGACAGGTATCATTGTTCTATCCTAATTTTGTCTTCAAAGTACTCATGCAAATAATAATAACACTTGCCAATGAGTATATGGAACAATGTGTTTTTAAATATTTGTAATGACATTTCTTTTAAATAATCAGGGAGGTTATAATCGAGGAAATAATCGACGTAATCATCATCGTCATCTGATATACTTTCAGCGAATGACTTATAAGAATTCGATGTAGAAACATTAATAATGCACTTATTCCTTACGGTGACAAGCTCGCGTATAGGGGTCGAAAGAGCAACTTCGATCTTTGAAGAATGCGGTTTCGTTGCGCAGGCGAGACATTTCCATCGCCTTTTATGTTTGTCGTTCATAATAAAAAACCGCTTTTCAGCCCCCACATAGTCTTATGTCATAGCTGGTACTACACATAGAACAGGTACAAAATTGCTTCCGCGGTATTTGTTTAGCACATTTTCCGCATTTCCCAGACATTTTTTTCAAAAAAAATATAATAAAAACCAATATTAGAAGTTGTGCAAGAAAATGATAACTTATGCAAAAAAAAATGTCATTCATGGGATTCGAACCACCGTCCTAATCATGTGAGCGGACGTCACCGGATCGCTGAGGTAGGAGGTCGTTGACACAGAGCTACGACTGCTAGTAACGTGATCGACGAGAATGTTCTTATGCTTCGATAACGTTAGGTTGGTTTAAAGCAATTTGTGACCATAATGGTAATGAGATCGAAAACCGAACACTAATATGAGTCACACACATAACACGGCACTGGATGACTGTTTATATTCTGATCAAAACGAAAAGTTTTGCTCTGTTTTAACACAATAAATACACTCTGATTTTTACAGAAATCAGCACAACTCTTGCCCTTCAGGTGGGGAATAGACGTTTATAACTTTCAAATAAAAATTAACTTTTGCACACTATAAACAATAATAATTGACGGAGCTAAACAAAGTACGTGCGTTCGTGCGTACGGCCGCGCGCGCCAATCGTCTTAATTAAGTTCAAAGGCCACTTGTCAACTCAAATATGCACAATGAACACAAATCATTACATCTACGTTGGACTCCGCCATCCGTAGATTCGAGCGGACGTCCGACAGAGAGGCGTTCGGATGGAGGCGTTCGGGTGGACTCCGCCCGGCAGGAGTGGCCAGACGCAGAGCAAGTCGCTGTCTATCGCGGGCGTGCCAGTGCCACTGCCTGTGTTCGGCAGGTGAGTGCCTTGTAGCTGTTACATTATCCCTTGACTGGCCTGTTGTCGCAATGGCAACAATTCAAAGCTCGCGTGTGGATTCTTCTGGCAAGAGGAGCCCTTAACAACTCTTAAAGGGCCCAGTCCGCGCACGTCATTGTCCTCTGCGGAGGTGCCGGTTCCCGTGGCTGTGTTCTGCAGGTGGGTGCCTTGTTGTTGTAAGATTGTCACTTGACTGGCCTGTTGGTAGCGATCCTGCCTTGAGCGCTTAAGCTCGCGTGTGGTGTCTCTCGGCAAGAGCTACCTGCTTGAGCACTAACATTTATCTCTAAAAAAAGGGAGGAAATGCGTATAAGACGACAGGCTTGTGATTAGTTACTTAAGCTTAACAAAACCTATGGGCATTATGCTCTAAAACTGTCAAAAACCTTGAGGACGTCAGTAACGGACATCCGGCTTAAAGTTCTTTTGACCTAAAGTACAGTTAAAAAGAGTTACCATTCGGATTATGGAAGGCCGGGTTCAAGTCTTGCCGGGCCAAGGTTGAATCCTTCTAGTTTATATCTCAAGATTTGAAATAGAGCAATGTAAAAATGATAAATTCAATTATTTGGCAAAAAATATTAAAACTGTCACAATATCTCCAACAAAACGTACTATGTCTAATAATATGGTTTGTGACACCTCATAGTTGCGGTGAGTCCTAAGCAGAATAGTGGGAGTATAAGGCTATATTTATTTTGTATTTGTTGACACCCCGATTGAACTGTAGGCCGATAGCGGAGGCGGAACCCCGCATGAGGCTGCTTTGCGCGACCGGGGTCAACTTGAAGGGTGGCTGGGATCCCGACGGCGGCTGCATGGTGTGCGAGAGCGTCTTCTACAACAAGCCGGAGGACTTCATGTGTTTAGGTAAGCGCCATCTTTTATTGATTTTCTAGCGACCTGCTTCGGCTTCACAAGGCCCTGTCATAAAAAGTGTGTTCGATTTTACTTAATTTTACACGAAGAACCCATCATCCTAATTTGGCCAGGGCCCTGAATAGGTTGAAGACGGTTCTGATCACAAGCTCGTTTAGGTATAGTTTACGTAAAGCTTCTAGGCCGCTAAACGACTTTGGAGTTCTTTTTTTCGAAGGAAAACTTCAGGGCGTACTAGAAGTTTGAAGAGAACTATAGGTGTTGTAGATTAGGATGTGCTTTTCTAAGACATGTATTTCGAGCACTCATAAAATTCTGCAATGCGTACTCTTATGCATGATGCAATCTGCTGAATCCTTACCCAGGCTGACTGGTAAACAAAGGACCACATCATTTTGCACCCCAGCTATCATTAATAAATTCAAAACCAAAGAAAAATTGTCATTAGCTCAACCTGGCTAGTGAACTGCTCTTGTAGCTTACCTAAATATATTCAGAGTGGAGACCTATAAGTTACAAGAAAAAACAGTTGATAGTGAATTTACCGTTGAATTTTGACTAATCTTCACTTTGAGTAATGGTTACTTAAAAGACTCTTGCTTCGGTTTCAGCTTACGAAAGGATCATAGCGCAGTCGGTCCATTCGCCAGAAGTGGAGCAGATCAACCAGCAGCTTCAGTCGACGCAGAGCGTGCAGCTCTCCGAGAACAACCTCTCGTCGCTCGTCTGGATCTGCTCCTGTACGCAAACTGAGAGTGTAGTTACGGTGAGTGGTTGAAAGATATAGGATAGGATTTCCAGCACTGATACAACACTATTATTATATTATAAAATAGTGGCGAATTCAGTCTATCTAATTAGTAATTGGTCGAGAACAGCCTCTCCACCCTCGCCAGGATCTGATAATAAGGGCGTAGTCATGGTGAGTGTTCGTAAGACCTGACAGTTACCTAAAGAACTCACTTCGAATCTCTCGCAAAGAATCCGTTGTAAATTTGATTTTTCGTGACTACGCAATGTCAAATTCACATTAGTTAATATGACATAAAAATCACAGGGTTGCCAAGTTATAGGAGTTAAAAACTCGTCATCTTAATATAATATATTTATCGATTTTTGAAAGTACTGGGAAACGTAAGATAATGATAGATATTGCTAGAAGTAATAATTTAAAGCATAATAAGCGCAAAGATGTCAGTTAGTTAAAAAAAAGTCCTTTTCGCAATAAATGGAAAAAATACCTTATTCTGTATTATTTTAACCGATTTTTTTTATGAAAGTGCCGGCCAACGAAATAAATGGTAAAAATAGTCAGAACTAGTCATTCGAAGTAATAGTTATTATGACACAATACTCGTAGGGTTGCCACAAGCCAAGTTATATGAGTTCAGAAATTCTTAGTTTTTACACGTTTATTGATTTTTGAGTTTTGTAATACATTGAATAATGATAGATATTGCTAAAAGTAATGATCTGAAGCATTTTTACTCTTATGTATGAAAATGACGAATCTTTGAACTCGCATAACTTGACTTGGGACAACCCTACAACTTTCATGCCATGAAAATTATGGCTCCGAATGACTAGTTCTAACTATACGTAGCATTTTTTTTAGTTGGCCAGCATTTTTAGAAAATAAATCGGGTATTATTATACAAGGCAAGGTATTTTTATTAGTTTAATTATGAAAATTACGGTTTTCTAATTAATTGACCACTTTCTTGCTAAAGTGAAAATGCTTCAGATCTTTACTACTAGCAATATTTAGTAGCACTTTCAAAAATCAATAACATTTATGAATATGACGAATTTTTTGAATTCTTATTACTTGGCTTGTGGCAACCCTACGACTTTTGTGTCATAATAACTATTGTACCGTATGACTAGTTATAACTATACGTATTTTTCTTTTCGTTGGCCGGCACTTTCAGAAAAGGCCCAAAAATGGTTGGAGCCAGATTGATCTCCTTTAATTCTAGATAAAGCAATATTAAAGCACTTATAATTCGTCCTTCATTCAAAATATAGTCGATTGATGTGAAGGCGGATTCCTATCACGAAAACGCTATGGTGACGTCAAAATAGAATTAAAAGTAGGTTGGTGGTAAATGGAAAAGATTAAGCAGCATAATGCAGTTGATCTATTGCTCCAAGCACACTCAAGTTATTGTCATGGCGATGAATGAAACTCCAAAATTATACTTTAGGAGTACTTCGAAAATGGTGATTGTTTAGGCAAAGCCTTTTGATGCCAAAGGAACACCATCGCGTTAACGTGTAAAACTACCTACTTTATATACAAACTATTTCATAAAAGATTCAAGGGGTAGAACCAATCATCAATTTTTCTGCGCAACCTTTTAGATGACAATTCAGGATGACACCATAACCATGTCTTTTTATCGTCACTTACTGTGTTCCAATTTTTCCCAGGCAATAGACGCGAACAACCCAGCTGTCGTGCTAGAGTCGTTCCCTGTTAGCGATGAACACATCTTGTGCATCGCGTCTGTGCCAGGCGCTATGGCTGAGGACTACCGCGAATTCGAAGAGCGAATGGCAGGAGATTCCGAGACGAAAAGGCATTCGGTGAGTTTGTTACATTCATTGAGCTTTTTGTTGTGAGTTAATCAGTAATTTAACTTGTGACTTTACTTAGTATATCACCGTTGCTGATGTTCGATCGAGAGATGATTGAATGAAATCTTAATATTTGATTCTGCTTCGTTTTAAACTACCAATTATAAATGTATGCTTTCCCTGTTAAATCTATATTATGAAGAAAAAAAAGAATATATGACTTGGCTAAGCCAGGGTCACGACTCAGCATAGTCGCCTTCATAAACCCCTCTTGTCATAATATGATTTTGTTTTATTTCCATAGTCGCTGTTTTGCAAGGGGGAGTCAGTAGAGAGCCCTAGTAATGAAGAACAGAGTTCTGCCAGTGAAAATGGCGAGAAGGAAGTCTACATTGGGACCACCAGATTGGTAATTTAATATACCTAATAGGTTATTTGTTACCTATTAGGTACTACATAATCGAGCAGTTCAGTTAATATAACAAAATCTGTAAAATTAGAACCATCAAAATTTATCGCTAAATATAATTTATTCTCATCTTTTCTTGCCCATGAATAAATAAATATTTTGGTACCTTTTTTAGTCAAGAAAACTCATTATTTAATATTTTCCTGTCTATTGTCATTGTATCTTCTTCGTGGCAAATACGCATATTACTCTTTTCAAACTACAAAGCCAAGTCTTCAACGAAAACTAGTAATCAACGGTCGTCGTCGATTATTCATTTTTATTCAGTAAAAACTGTTATTTTTAAATCTATGCAGTACATTGGCGACTTTCTAATATTTGATATAAGTATCGTAATTTGCACACATAGTAATTGGAAAATTGTACTTTTAAATGAACCCGATAAAACAATCACGAAAGTCCAAAATTCAACCTGTCTAATAGCATAAACATCTATACGTTTCCAAGGCTTCAAAAATATCTGAGCAAAACATTTGCCACAAATATCTATACGAAAGTGTAGACTCATAGTTGCCTTGTTTAGATATTATGGTTAATGTTTTGCCCAGATATTTTTGATGCCCTTGAAACGTACAGATATTTATGCCTTTGACTGTACGTGTGTGATAAAAGTTATTGAGTTGAATGGATTTGCTGCGTTCGAAATTTCGAACTGAATGTGACTGTATTGTCTATGACCGACCTAAACTAATTTCTCCCTACAGGTACAAGCGACGCTGCTAACTCCGCCAAGCACGCCAGTGCAGACATCGGAACTGCCGACGGACAGCGGACCCAACTCCAGAGAGTCGGTCGCGGATGACGCGGAGGATTCCGGCGCGAGCACCGACAGTCCGCCGCTCAGCTCCACGCCGGTTAGTGGTAAGTGCGAACTCATTCCTCACCACAGTACAAGCGACGCTGCTAACTCCGCCAAGCACGCCAGTGCAGACATCGGAACTGCCGACGGACAGCGGACCCAACTCCAGAGAGTCGGTCGCGGATGACGCGGAGGATTCCGGCGCGAGCACCGACAGTCCGCCGCTCAGCTCCACGCCGGTTAGTGGTAAGTGCGAACTCATTCCTCACCACAGTACAAGCGACGCTGCTAACTCCGCCAAGCACAGTGAAGGTGCCGGAACCACCGACACTGCAATAGTGTTTAGTGGTGAAACTTGGGAAAAGGCTCAAAGTGCTTCACAAACTGGTCTTCGAGTTCACTAGATGCAACATAATCACCTCACACTCAATGCATCTAAAACGAAATTTCCAACATTTACGATAACTAACAGAACTGCACCAGACCAAACTCTTGTACTTAAACTCCATTCTTGTACTGTAGAAATAACTTCCTGCACCTGCCCAACTCTAGACCAAGTCATTTGCACCAGGTACCTAGGAAGCCATGTTGACAAAAACCTGAACTGTAAAGAAAGAGCATTCGCTGCAGGCATAGGAAACTTATGCATATCTTCAGAGCACTCAGCACTGTGTCGCATTGTGTCATTCCATTTTAGGCTACTGTATGACTGTCTTGGGGAAGTGCGATAAAAACCACGTTGCTTAAATTGTAACGTGCTCGACGTGGTGTTCTGAAGGTAGCACTTAGTAAACCATATTGTTATCCTACAAATAGCCTGTACTATGATTGAAAAGTCCTTATTGGCGTAGTGCGCTGGAGCACGGTTTCTCGCCTTTAATTCCGTAGTGTCCCGGGTTCGATCCCCGGCCAGGTCAATTCAGGAAATGATTTTTTCTAAATTGGCCTGGGTCTGGGTGTGCTGGGAGACGCCCCTGGCTTAATTCCTTGTCTGGTACCTCGTAACACAGGGATATTTATCCCTACTTCGAGACCATGACAAGAGGTGTGTAGTCTGGCGCATATTTATATTTAAGTCCTGAGGGTACGTCAAATATACATACTAGCCACTATTCTGTCATTCCTTAAAGTATCCTATAAAAAAGTGCAAAGCAGAAGGCAACCTAAAACCTTAAAAAAAGACCTTGTTTGGCCAAAAATATCCATCCTACATGGGTCCATCTCTTTACACAAAACTAAATCGGTCATTGCAAATATAGATGCATACACCTACCAGACATCGTTGTAAAAGTATTATTTCTGAACACTTGCACGCCTTAAATTACCAACAAACAGAAGACATTCTAAAAACGTGTTAGATAAAAAGAACTGCTCTGTGTAACCGCACATTGTGTGTAATGCAAATGTTAACATGGTACACATGTACACTCACACACTTACTCTCACACACTTACACACAGGCACTTACACACACGCACGCACACACGCACACGCACACACGTTTAAGGGATCTATTTTCCTATTTATTCGCTTGAGAAATGTTCGATTTAAGTTACTTTTTTTTTCCTTATTGTAAAACTTTAGCTGTAGGATTGAAAAGACTAGTTTGCCACATCACAGGGAATCATAGTGTGGAAACTAGTGACGCATTGTATCAAATTCATGCAAAAATTTCAATAAATATTTTTCTATTATTATTTAATAAATGAAAGTTTGGAAGCGCAGACCTGTATAATTGTAGAGTACAATATTATACAGGTCTATGTTCGGAAGCTTCAATGTTTTATTCGTATGGTAACAAAACATCGGAAGTACAGAAATAATACAATAATAATAACAATTACAAGTCTAATTTTAATAATGAGGATTGGATGAGAATTGGATGACCCTTAACTTTTTTATATATTGTCATTTTTGTTTTTCCTTGTTGGTTTCCTTTTTTTATCGCTTTTTTGCTATGTAGTCTCGAGTTCTAATCTGTTCCCATCACCGTAGATTGATGGGAATCTACGGTTAAACGTTAATACAGTTCAACTAGAGCCTATACGAATGTTGTTAATTGTGCTTTTATTATCCATTGAATTTTATTGGTAGTATTTCTACAACGTTATATTTTCCATTTTAAGATAGAAACTAGAAAAATCTAGCCTTGGCTCAAGATGCCCGGATTGCGGCAGGCGTTCAAGTCCCGCCCGACCCCTAGGTCCAAAGTAGATTTTTTCCATTTCCTATATTTATTCCAACTTTTTTCACAGAACCAGAGCAAGCGGACTCACCCGAGCCGGGCGTAGACGCGTTCGCTCAAGAGCAATCGAACTCAGACAACCACGCTGACGTGCCCAAAGACGGATCGATGTGGACAATCATTGCGACCATGTGGCTAGGCACGAGAAGCGGCCACTTGTACGTGCATTCAGCCATGGTCAATTACAGCAAGTGTTTGGCAAGGTATTTTAGATATTCCCGAAAACATGGCTATACTAAAATTAAAAAGAGTAAAAATTTGATTGTTTGTTTGTTTGTATGGAATAGGCTCCGAAACTACTGGTCACATTTATGAATTCTTTTCCCCGGTATGAGGCTAACAAAATGGTGGCTGCCATGACGCACCAAATTTTGATGAGATCTTTTAGTAAGTATAGATCTCATCAAGCTTTTCTGTACCACGAATCACGGAATTACGGCCATCTTCGACCAAAGGACGACATTATGGCGTGCAGAGGCGTCCACATCAACCTTTATTTAGGGGCACCTTATGGTACTGATGTATTAGGACCCATTTTGCAATGGTTTTGGAAAGGTTGATGTGAACGCCTTTGTAAAAGAGATTGTAACAGATGATAATCGCTCGTTGTCAAAAAGAAACTCAGTAACAATCAAATTGTATAGGCCTTCATCGTTTGTCTAGACTCTAGTGTGACAGTAATATGGTAATGCTTCCATTCTTTGTCTAGTGGGATAGTAATACAGTAAGACCAGCCAAAGGGGATAAAGAATGCAAACAATCTGTCCGTTACTGAGTTTACAGGGTAAAGCTGAACGCCGCGATCCGATCGATCGTGGCGTGCGCGTCGCGCTGCCTGGTCGCGCTGGCGGACGGCACGGTGGCCATCTTCGCGCGGCTCGCCGACGGACAGTGGGACTTCTCGCAGTACTGGTCGCTCACGCTCGGCGATCCTAAGTGCTCAGGTAAACAAACAATTCAAATTAAACGATAATGTGGACTCTTTAAAATCACCAGTAATCATAGTGTGATTTTAATCATCCACTATCAATATCAACTTGAGTATTTGCTCAGCATAGTCGCGCTGGTTTAAAGGCATCTCCCGGGGAACTGACGTCTGATTTAATCAAGCATTGATGCTTTATCATAATCACAATAACGTTGATCAAGATCAACACACATGTGTCATCACATAGCGCATCCTCACTTACCACCAGTTGCGATTGCAATTGAATGACTGTCTGGTCAACTAAAAAAAAATTACTGTGTTAGACCAATTTGACAGTCTCTTTGGTAATTTTGAATCTAATCTTAAGTCAGTAATAATAGTTAGTTAATGATTTAGTCGCAAAATTTCCGAGTCCCAAATTTTTTGATGAATAATGAAAATTTTGTTATGAAAACGCATTCATTTTAATATTTTATTTTATTGTTTATCAAAAACATTGCGACGGGAATCAAATACGAGTATAAGTTAGTAATGCTTGGGTTACCTATATTATATGATCGTCGTGACCGTGAATGTTACAAGTCTATTTTTTCTAGTTGGTTATCATAAAATTACCGACACCATACAAATACTTACCATTCCAGTCCGCTGCCTCACCGCGGTGGGCTGCACGGTGTGGTGCGGTTACCGCAACAAGGTGCACGTGGTTGAGCCGCGCTCGCGGACGCTGCTCCACACTTTAGAGGCCCATCCGTGGCAGGAGAGCCAGGTGCGGCAGATGGCCTGGTATGGCGCCGGCGTTTGGGTGAGTGCATGGTATCCCGACATGATATAGCCAAAGATTCGCATAATATGATTAAACTGCTGGACCAATATCAAAAAATATTTCACTAATATGAAGCTACATATCAGGGGACACACATACATAGGCTTTTTAATTTAGACTATATTTGGGAAAGACTACGCGGGTGAAGCCGCTGACGGACAACTAGTCTATAATAATATTATAAAGAGCAAAGTTGTAATTGCTTATTTTTTTGTTTGTTTTTTTGTATGGAATAGGCTCCAAAATTACTGATCCGATCGTGAAAATTCTTTCAATAACAGAAAGCTAAATTATTCAGAAGTATATAGGCTACATTAATTATGATTAAACAAAAAAACTGTGAAAAATAATAGTAAATGTAAAACAAGTCGGAGGAAAGCGGGCAAAATGGATACCAGGGGGGCTAGCCAAGAGCGGGGATGACATAAGCGCCAGTGACAGCTTATGTCATCCCCACACATTGGAACGATTTCCATTGTAGAAATCGTCGTGGCGTGTTGCTCTTGACTAGGCCCCCTGCTGTCAAACATTTGACAGAAAGTAGTCTGTCTGGGCAGCTCGTGTGTAATATTTTGAAATAAATAATGGCACTAAAATCGTTAATTCGGTTTTTGCTCAGCACAATGAACGCTTCGTATGACATTGTGATATCAACTAAATGCTCAAAATGAATTTGAAATGTCACATTATAGGCATATTATCTAACCTCGTCAAGTCAAGTAGGCAGTACATGAATGTGATGTTTTAAATAGGATACTTCTGGAATCTGCTTACCGAGAGTTGTAACACCACACCACTGCTTCTTTTCCGTAGGTATCGATAAAGAAGGACTCAACCCTCCGACTGTTCCATGCGCACACGTACCAACATCTGAAAGACGTAGACATCGAGCCGTACGTAATCAAGATGTTGGGGATCGGCAAACTCCGCTTCACATTGGTCAGGATCACGGCCTTGCTGATCAGCTCGGACCGGCTCTGGATTGGGACCAGCAATGGAGTGGTGATATCTGTGCCCCTGGGAGAAGGAGAAAGTAGGGATTCTGTCAGAGGGTCTTTGCCGCCGCAAGCCAGACCAGCTGTTCCTGGTGAGTTGGTCGGTTTAAGTTAAGATTGCTTGTAATGAAGCTTTATTTACTTTTCCGTGGTTACCTAAAAATTGGAATTTACTTTAAAGATACTTTGAATAAAAACTTAGAGTGATGCCGTAAAATTATCCGATTGAAATTTTAATGAAAAGTAGTTAGTAGACAAGATAGTGAAGTTTTTGAAAAAGATTTGGATGAGGTTTACCCACGCATTCTTCTTTATTATTGTTGATAGTGAAGGTAATTAGTGTATAGATTGTCCCGCCACTGCTAGACATAGGCTTCCTTTATTGTAATCAAGACATATTGACAAAGTTGATCCCAAATGGGGGTTAGTGATTACAAACTCACGATATGTTCAGAAAAAAATTTTGGGTGGGAAAAAGACTAAATGAAACGCCGGGTAGTTCTTAGATGTTTACTTGAGGAGATTTCGCAGGAAAAGAGATCGTTTGTACAGTGATCTTCGGTTTTATCCTAAGCCATTAGGTACTACCCATATTACGTGCTTTATCGACAATGCGAACAAACAATGAAAAATGCTGCTATAGCGCCATCTATGTTATCGTTGTATTATGATTTGCTACTACAGAAAAAGGCCGTGTTGGCTGTGATTACTTGTTAAGGTTGGAAATCCATAGATGGCGCTTTACAATAGTTTTTGTTTATGTATATAAAATTACCTACAATATGTTTGCAACAACATTTGTGCCACTCTTCCGTGGTGACGTCAGATACGTGTTTTTTATACTCTTCGACAGCCTCTTCTGGTGATGAAAACCGTTGATCGCGTAGTTGGTTCTTGATTTTTGGGAACAGAAAAAAAAACACACGGTGCTAGGTCAGGACTGTATGCTGGATGACTTATAAGTTGTACGTTTTTCGCATTCAAAAACTCATTTGTCTGTCTGGCCGTGTGGGAACTTGCATCGTCGTGGTGCAAGATGATACAGCGTTTACCGTTATTTTCACGGAGTTTGCCAATAATTTCCGGTTAACAAATGGTCGTGTACCAGTCACTATTCACGGTACGAAGATTTTCTAAAGCAACAGTATCTAGCCACGTGTCCAGTTTTATTAAAAAAAGAAGCAATCATCCGTTTCGGGGCACTTTTCACGCGCGCCACTTTGGTTGGTTTCGGCTCATCTATAAAGACCCATACGCTCGATTGCTGAATAGTTTTGTGATTAGAGCTATAAATCCATGTTTCGTCACCTGTTACTATGTCCCACAACAAATTTGAAGCCGAACGAGGCTCTGCTGAGCTGTCAAATTACACTTAAAATCGTAAAAAATCATGCAACGAAAATTTTCCCGAGTTAACTCTATTTTAGTGTAATCAAACTATTTTTAAAATGACGCCACAATGTGAAAACAATTGACAATCAGATGAAAAAAATTGTATTCCACGGCTAAAGAGTTCTATTTTCAAATGGAGTAATATCTTTTTAAATATTGTTTATGTAAGTGGCCAATTCCGGAAACTCTTAGTGTGACCTATGTATATTTGAGAATAGAACACACTTGATAATTTTTATTTTTATTTAAATGAGCATCATTTATCAAGAATCTGGCGGGATTCCGCTTGCAGCAATGGAGCTCAGTTGACGTGATTTTCGCGCTATGATTTATTATGACTATAAAAAAGGTTTGAAGCCTCAAGAATGTTTTGAACTTTTGGTGAGTCTGCTTGTTCACGAGCAACAGTATTTAATTGGTTTGCTGAATTTAAAAGAGGACGGGGATGTCTCAATCATGAAGCAAAGACAGGTTCGTTGGAAAACGTTCGTGCAGTCGTAAAACTTATTCGCGAAAACCGACGAATTACGTATGTAGAGCTGGAGCGAGAACTGGGAATTGGATCAGCAGCAATGCAAACCATAATTCACGACCACCTTTCTCTCCGTAAACGTTGTTCAAGATGGGTGCCGCACAAAAGTTTGTTCGGCACCCGTCTTGAACAACGTCATCGTGGTCTTTCTGCTCATCGGTAAGTAGCGATGACCAGAAAGACCGTCGGGTGGATTGGTGCCTATTCATGATAGATTAAATTCGACGGTGCGAGAAAAAAAACGTGTATGAATAAACTGATTGGTGACGAAACATGGCATGTTTCAAAATACTGTATGGTATTTTGAAGATAAACCAACTCCAACGAAATGTCACCGTGCACGAAGCACACAGAAACAATAAATGGTCACCTCGTTTTTCAGCAAAACGGGTCATATTGGTACTGTAGTACTAAAGGATCAAAAAACGGTGAACTCTGAATGCTATGTGACAGTTTGTACTCCAACAGTAATATCAGCTTGGTGTGACAAGCGACCGAAGTCAGGAATCCGGCACCTTCTCCTTAAATAAATTATTTAGTCTTGCATCAAACTATATTGTCCATGTAAAAACCTAAAAGAAGCAGAGGTTTTTATCCGAACACATTATTGCTGTCACTATAACTCTACTAAATTTGTACGCTCATGACTATTGTATTTTTTTTATCATTTTTTTTTTGACAATAATATCACATGACTGCAATTAATTGAGAAGATTAAGTTAGTTTTGAGTTTTGGCACCAATGAGCCATGAATAAGCCCACGCGCAGCTCTGAAGGCTGTCTACCTCCGGCCGTTTGTTATTTCTTTTCGCGCTGCGATCCAAACTCGGGGGTCATGCAAGTTGCGTCGCCGCTCACCTTGCGCTGTCACAAAACACAAAAACAATCACACTATACCACCGGCATATCTATTTATCACTTATCTATTTATTATTGTATTACACTTCTTCACACTACACAATACATTTATTTACTCACCATCCTCTTACTTATCTCAAATATTTATTTTACTTATTTATAAGGCACATACGTGTGTCCACCGCAAGTGTCCGTGAGTCTACTCATCTGGGGCCCACTGAAAATCAGCGCCTAAGCCCTCAAAGCCCAGGCTGAGTGAGGTCCTTTTATTTTTTGGGCATAGGGATGTCGCTGTCTGATGGTATTGTTTTGTCTTGTTGTTGTTTTGTTCTGTTGTTTTATGCCACCACCTACATGTTTTTTGTTTTCTCATATGTAACGATGTCCAAAAATTTAATAAATGTTTTCTATTTCTATTTCTAAATCTAAAATGTTGTGGCGGAAGGGGTTTTAAATTTTGCTCAGTAATGTCATTGTCATGGCAACGTCAAATGCAAATTTTCATTCATTTTAGCACCACTGCTTCTTATTTCTAATGTTATAATGAATGAAGGTTAGACCTCTCAATTTTTAGGCCCAGTGCTATTACAACTCGGTTACGGAGGCATTTATTTCTCGTCAAAGTATTTAAAGAATAGCTTGTTTCTAAAAAAGTTACTATTAATTTATTAAATCCAGGCCACGCAACAGCGCGCGCCCGTTCCGCGAGCCCCACCAGCGCGCCCATTCCCTGGTTCTCCATGGCGCACGCCCAGCTGAGCTTTCACGGCCACCGGGACGCGGTGACCTTCTTCGTGGCCGTTCCCGGCTCGACTGAGGCAACTTCAGACAGCACGCCGATAGCCCCCGAACTGGACATTCCGCAGATGTTCGTCATCTCCGGCGGGGAGGGGTATGTCGACTTCACGATTGGTAAGTTTATGCAAGCTTAGAAAAAACATAATGCCCAGGAATCAAGCATAGCGTATTTCAGAACAGAATATAATACTATACTATATAAACGATTAACAGTTACTGCGGTTAGAATACTATTTAAGCTGTACAGAACTAAAAGAACACTGTTCTGTGTTTAATCTGTTTTATTCCCAGCGCACAACAGCAACAACTTATGTGAAAAGTGATAAAACAAAGCATCACCTAAAGTAATGTTAAATTTCCAATGGTATTTTAAGGAATAGATAAAGCACTAAAATCACTATGACGCAAAGATAGTAGTCACCTCCGAATTCTGAAATGTCTTTCAAATTTAGGAGGACTGTTGACTTTAAAGGGTGTTTCAGAATTCGGCGTATAATATTCAGACAAAATGCAATTCTCTAACATGACTCTCTATACATGACTGACGGGTACTACATAACCCACTCAAAAATCTCACTGAAGCTGTGAATTCTGAACTGAATGACATGCAATTTCATGTTATTTCTAAATCTGGTTATATTTTTTTAATAAAAAAAAACATGATAGTTCGATTTTACACATGGTAGTTACATATTTACCAGAAACTAAACTACGTTATTGTTAAGTTCATTTTTAATACACTGGGGAGCATAGACAAGTAGTCTCTAATGAAATTGACGATACTAGTCAAAATGGCCATGGTTTGGTAATGCCATGGTATCTACATACCTATGTCGAAAAGAGAGTCGGGGAGTGTATCACTATAACTAAAGCTGGACAATTTAACAGTTAATGTCAGGACATTTCTTATCTGTCATGAAATAGTTTATGTATGACAATGTGACTGCGTTACCTATTAAAATTTCGTCATAATGAAAGTAGGACTACTAATAACAATGTGTACGTTAGCGTGCACATTGTTATTACATGTGTAGTGTAGTGCATTTTAGTGTTCAGCGCCAAAGAAATCGAACGTATAGTCTGGTTTTTCATACATGTCTTATTTATAAAATAACATTGCGTACCTAGCCAATTCGTAGTGTTGGGAAATCATCGAATAAATCTTACAGAGTCATTGGCCTACCATACACGCATGGGTTTGCCCCACGGGTGTCAGATGGACAGAACTGTGCGTGTGTGGCGAAACGACCACTTCGCCTTTTAACTTTACGTGTATGGAGGCTATTAACTTTAAAGTTGCTGATTCAATTCACTAGATCTCCCGAATTTGGCCTTAATTTACTGAAATCCTGATTTTGAACGGCAATCTACCGATTGCGTTAAAGTTCCATATTTCAGATTTTTCGCATATTTCCAAAAAGCTTAATATAGTGTAGCCTAGACTTGTTTGGCATACATATATATTAAAACGCATAAACTCAAAAAGCAGAATAAATAATGCACAGGGTCCGAAGCACAAAGTGTCGAAAGACAACATTGATAAGGCATAAAATTAGATACCAGCATTGTCACTAGTATTGTCGTTAATGATCACGCACGACGATGGGTATCGATACAATATCACATGTAGCGTCTTTGGATGTGATTTTTTTTTAGTAGGATATTTATATTTTCCTTTATTCAGCTAAAATTAGAACATAGAATAGAACCTAATCTCGATACCTAGTAATGACACCCTCATTGATATATTTTGTTAGATATTGTATATAAGATTTAAATAAAAAAATAATTCAAACTTAAATTTATATTCTTCTATAAGTTGGAAGTAGGAACCGTGAATCGACAACATTTATCTTTGTACCACTTCCAATCGAAATAAATGATTCTGATTCTGATTCATGCAACGTTCCTATCACTGAAGTCTAAAAACAACCTATTTTCATTAAAAGGAAAAAGTTGTCAAGTTGCTGTCTAGCAGGTTTCATAATTATTTCATTATTTAGTTTTTGATAAAATAATCGCTTAAGAATGCTTAACTTTTACAGTTTTGCATGAATTTCATGTTTTATGTTTCTCTTTTACAACGCAAGACTGATGTGCGACTTGTAGTGTGTGATCAATGCGGCAATTCGTGATTTTGTTACGGTGTGATCTTTGTTTACTTAATTAAGCCTTTAAAAATATCTAGACTATAAATATTGTTTGAATAAAGACTGTCTGGTAAGATGGCCCATATAGTCGCGCCGCCGGCTGAATTTAAAAAAAAGAAATCAAATTAAAAACGCGCGAACTACAGCCCTTCGTAAATTTTCACGGATTGTTAGAAATTCATGGGTTTGTTTTGAAAAATGAGTTCTTCAAGTGACAGTCGGAGGAAGTATAGAATTAACTCCTGAAAGTATTAGAACTGACGCAAGAAATGTGATGGATAATCAATTACCTGCAAAATCCCGGGAGAAATATATGAAAGCCTATGGTAATTTTATTAAATGGAGAAATGCAAGGAGCGCCGAGATTTTTTCTGAATCTGTGTTTTTGGCCTACTTCCAGTACTTAGCCAAAACTAAACAACCTTCCACTCTTTGGAGTACCTACTCGTATCTGAAGAGGATTTCTGATGGATTTAAACCTTCATAAATCTAAAGTATACTCAGTCAAAAACGTGATGACTTTCCTTAATGAGGCACCCGACAAAGTCTTTCTTGCTGTAAAAGTAAATCGCTACTTATTTGAAGTTACCAGATATCAAGCTATAGACAGGACATTGTTTTCGTCGTACTTCTGCTACCCTTTTGGCAGATTCTGGAGCGGACTGAACTGTTCTCAAGCGACATGGAGGATGGAAGTCGAGTGCTGTAGCAGAGGGGTTTATAGAAGATTCCATTGAGAACAATGCGAAAACATGTGAACGCATCGCGGAAATCATTAAATTGCAACCTTCAGTTAATCCATCCATGCCACTGTTGCCGCGCCTATCTACATCCAAACAAGTAGATTCACCGTCACATTTTCCTCAAAATGAGCCAGAATTGGACATTATTTCAAACACGCAAAATATAAAATCTACAACAATCTATATTCCTAATAAAACTAAAAAACAATTCTTAATTGCGAAAATGTCTCAAATGTAAAAATAAGTTTTTAGTTGTTTTATTAGTAATAACTAAAAACTTATTAAGCAAACATGTTTCATTAAATCTTAATATTACAACAAAATATGAGGCGTATTTTATTTTCTCATGGAGGCTGATGAAAAGTTGAGTGTATCACTCGTACCTAAAATATATCTTTGGCTCGGGTGACGTGCTTTAAATCCCTCGCTTCGTTCAGGTTTTTCTACTAAAGAATCCCTCGCTACGCTCGGGATACTACTCTAGAATCCCTCGTTTCGCTCTCGATTCCAAAAAGCGCCCCCGCCGTAAAAGTATTATCTTGCTACCTTATGATACAATCTACTATTATTGTACTTTTACCACAAAGTGTACCCTACAAAGAACCTTTTTTACTTCTGATTTAGGGAATGGAATAGGGTATCATATTTTATATCAAATGTGTCTAGGCTAGAAAAGAAAACGCTGTGTGTCACCTGAAGAAGAGTATCTGTTGCGATATCAAACTAGTTGTAACTAGTTTATTCTAAAAATAGTTATAAATTAAAAATACGAATTGTTTGCTACACTGAATTAATAGGAAACATTGTTCCCTATTAATTTCTGTTATTAAGGCTCAACCATTATAATTATGAAAGATTCATACGATTTGACTTCATTGCAATGGTAACGTGCTATTTTTTCTGATTTGGTCGGCCACAATCGCTACAACACATAGTTCAGGTACCTTCACTTTTAGACGTGTGCTTCTTTCTCACTTGGTATTTAAAATTAATTTATCATTTCTTGTTCTTGTGTAATTTTTCGTGCATCAATTTATAAAATATTAACTATTGTAAAATAACTATATTTCATTACTCATACTCTGAAAGTAGGTCTGAAGTTGCCTGAGGAGCGGGATGAAAGTAATACTTTTCATCCCTAGGGAGAATCACTTTCAACTGACAGCTGTCAAATTATTTAAAAAAAAAAACTAGTTCTTTTTCACATATCTATTGAACCATGTTCCAACTTTATATACAGCCACGATGTAAAATTGAAATAACTTAAAGTTAAGTATTGATTATAGAATATATATTTTTTAAATAACTTTATAATTTAGTTTCAACAATTTCTTTAAAATAATTTAGATTTAGGCAAAATATTTACCATTTTTCCCATGATGAAAATAAAAAATAATGGCTAAATAGCTGGCCGGCCACAGAAAAAAAAACAAACAAAATAGGCGGGAAAGCGGCAATTCGATCTTCATTTATTTTGCACATTTTTTCTTTAGCTAATTCATGTTTTTATTTTTACTTTCCTTGTATTTGTAATGAAAAGCACAGTGTTTACCTCGGGTTAAAGACTCATTTAGTCCCTCGAACTATTGGCGCCCTCACTTCGTTCCGGGCGCCAAACCCCGTCTCGGGACTAAATAAGTTACTTTCACCCCAAGGGTAACAATGTACTATTCCATGTTTTCTTCAAGCGGTGTAGTAAGCTAGCAATGTTGACATCCTATTAAAAATATTTTGGTAAGCACAGTGTTGTTGCTAGACGAATTTCACGTCGTCCTTTTGCTAGCGAAATCTTTTTCAAATCCAATTTGATCTATTTCTATTAACGTTTTGCTAATAGTATGTTGTTTAATATTATTGATTTCTGGATATTTTGAAAGAGATTGACTAGTTTTGATCGAACCAAATGCTGCCCAAGTGCGGAACGCGTCAAGGGCCCGTGGTTTGAGCTATTTTATTTAAGAGAAAGACGAACTATAAAATATTCATTCTAGGTAATCAAAAAAGTAAACGATTAATTTCAATGACCTCCTGAGTACCTTTTTTTATCTATCGGGTTTTTCATATATGTTCCGCTTAAAACATATAAATGCACATCAAACATTTTTATGGACACACTGACTGAGTTGTAAGAGTATAACATCGAGCTCAAAACGAATTTCATCCCTCCCTTTCATTAGTCTGGTGGCCACATACACTTTTTAAACCATATATGCTTCGCTATTTTGGCAAAAACATTAAATATTAAATAACTTCTTAATTTATTACGCGTATAGATTTTGAAGCTTAAGGCATGAAGACTAGAACTCGTCGAAGAAACATAATTTTGTTCACGAACATCACTACGTGTTCATTCTGAGCAGCAGTTGGTTCAATCTTACAAGTCAGCCAATCTCCTTTATTTATTTGTAATTGTAGGTACAAAAAGATTTAAATTATATTACAAGACAGCTATGCTGTGGAGTGCTAACAAGTAACTAATTTCTGCAGATGATCCCGAGGTGGATGACAGTGTGTTGACAGCCGAGGACGGTTCGTCGAACAGGCAGAGTTCGTTCGTAGAGCGCGCGTGCAGGAGCCACCTGATCGTGTGGCAGGTGGCCTCGGCCACTTGCCGCAACGCAAGGCCTGCCGGGCGCGACTCAGCTCCGACTCAGACTTCGTGTCCGTGCGCACCACCTCCAAGGCTGTGGGGATCCACTGAAGCGGCATACCGTGAATAGGGAATCTACGTTTGGGAATGTTTTTTGTTATTAATCAGACATAAATGAGGTTTAAATTTTATTTGACTGACGTCAACATTTTTCATACTAGCTTTTGTTATTCGAACAATAAAATAATAAAATAAAATCGAATAAAAAATATTAAAATAAATTTTCGTTGA
The DNA here is from genome assembly GCA_947369235.1 of Udea olivalis. NCBI lineage: Eukaryota > Metazoa > Arthropoda > Insecta > Lepidoptera > Crambidae > Udea > Udea olivalis. The sequence goes on from OX376340.1 coordinate 31,079,589, forward strand.
AACGACACTCCGTTGTTCGTATTGAATAAAAATCTGACGTACATTATTGTGGGAATCGTTTGAAAATTAATCCTAATAAGCGATTCTTCATTTAGTCTAAATTCAAGGTAAAGATCGATATTAAAAATATTTTGTGTCCTCTATCTATATATACCACTTTCAGGTGGCTATGCCAGCTTCCATACAAAAGTGTTCCAACCCCTTAAGTTATAAACAATAAAATAACTTGAAATCTGTGGATACTAAAAACAATAATAAATTGTTAGTATTTCAGTAGACCGGCAACGAAGTAAAAAATCATAGGTTTAAAAAATGTGTCCTAATATTTTAATTTTTTGTACAACGTTTTATGTTTTTGGAAATTTATTTAAAACCAAGTCTATATCGTTTTAAAACGTCTATGTAAATAAGATTAGTTTATAAGATCACCATTCGCCAAGACTCAAGTGTATTTAGTTTCTAAATGGAGGTTTTATATTATCTATTTATCCATAAGTTTGCACCTAGTTCTAGTAGTAAGTAACGGATTTATGATTGTCTATTCGAGACACCAATTTACTAGAGTTTTCATAGTAGTGTCAGTTAAACCATTCACGTCAGCCAGTCAGAACAAGCATTACTCTACATCCCATATTCTTCAGTTTAAATTGATAATATACGAAATATTGATCATCATTTATCAAGAATAGAAGATGTCAGCTGATTCAATCTAAGCAGGTAATTCTCTACAATAACCCTATAATTAATTGGGCGTATTGATTTTAATATTATTTTGAATGTTCGTTCAAACTTCTACTGTTTTTTATGTTATTTTCTTACAAGAGATAGAAGAAAGTGTTCTACCTCGATTGTTTTTAAACAAAAAAGTACTGCAGGCCGCCACAACAAAAAAAAAAAGACAGTTGGTGAGACCTCCAAAATAAAAGATAAGAAAATGGTGAGTGGGTGAAAGCTGTTCAGTCGGTTTTGACGTGTTTTGGTTCCTTACAAAACTCGTTTACACATTGCTAAAGATTTCATTTATCTGAGCTTAAATTTTAAAGCTAAGTGTGTAGGAAACTAGATTTTATCAAGTATTAGCACTAGTCAGAATAGATGTGCCATTGAACCCTGATTAGTACGTAAGAATAAACAACGTTGACGGCTCGGATGCCCTGTAAAACTCGAGCGGGTTGGTATCTTAACTATTTTCATTGTGAATGTATTTTCTGAATAAATAATAATGATAAAAAAGATGTCAAAATATTGTTTATTGTACTTGTTAAAGTAAGGTAGGATTTTGTTACTAAGTGTAAACTCTTTTTATTTTGTTTCATCTATTTCGGTATGTGATGATTTACAGGGTGGTCCAAACATACACGTCACAAATTTTTTCAGCTTTCTAACACTCAGGGGTATACGAAAATACCACATGTATGTTACCCGATTTTTTGTAGTTTTCGAGATATGAAATTTCTTACAATTTTTTGAAAATTCCTGGGTTGAGTCAGTTTTTCGGTCACTGTGGCGCGATCTGTTAAGATAAATAAACAATATTTTTTCCGGTATTAGATGAATAACAGCGCTAGATGATTCTGAAGAATTTACGGCCATAACGATTATGATAAACTCTAAAAAAAAATTTATGAAATTGAAAAAGTTATAAATACTGTTTTTTCCCTTAACTTTTAAGGCCGTTTAAAAAAAAAGTTACCGAAAACGTTTCATACAAATCTTTTTTAAAAACTTTACTATACTTTTAACTAATTACCATGTAAATTTCAATGAGTTTCTGCCATGGCATCATACTTAAATTTTCATTCAAATTGTCAGGAGTGTAAAATTTAAGTTTCTGTGTTTGATACACAGATAACTTAAACAGAAAACTCAAACTTGATTACAAGTTTCTTAACGGATTTATTTATTAAAATAACGTTACAATAAGTGTTCAAAATATTATTTATCTAATAAAGAAAAAAAATCAAGCATTTATCATAACAGATCACGCTACAGGGAACGAAAAAGTGACTCAACCCAGAAATTTTCAAAAATACGTAAAAAAATTCATACTCGTAAACTACAAAAAATCGGGGAACACACATGGGTTATTTTCGGATACTCCTAAATGTAAGGAAGCTAAAAAAAATATTAACGTGTTTATTTGGACCACCTTGTATGTTGTAGGATAATATAAACAACCGAATCTTCGCAAAAATCCTCAGACGATCGCGAGACACTTTCATCTATTTTCGCTATCAAACGGGCTATTTTCAGGAAGACCGCATAAATACGAGTTTGTTTAGGGACGATTAGAATTCTTCACGCTGATAAGGTAATCAAAGAGTTTATTTATGACATTTTCATTCTAATTAATTATATTGAGACAGACAAAAGGAAAGTAAAGAAGTGTCAAGACGACATTACAATTTTATATATTTTGATGTTTTACCTACAACAGATTATCACCAAAAAGTACCTAATCATTGGGAGTATAATAGTTTTTTCAATGAAATTTAGTATTATTTTAGGTTTTAGATCCTGAAGTAAGATCTAATGTGGGACAGTTGGTTCACGAAATATGAACCTAACATGCTCGTTGGTTCGCTCATGACAACAACCCGTATATACGCGACATTGGATCTTTGGCTCCTGCCATCCGGTGTCTCTGCATCGGCTTGAGACCTTTGCTGAGATCCGGTTTTACATAGCTTATGTCAAATATAATATACTATTTCGTAAGTTAAATGTCTATTATTATGAAAAACTAGAATTAGGTCTAATTAATGTAAATTGTTCATTGTAAGTCGTGTTGTTCTAATATCTCATCAAGTTAACATACAACAGCTAATGGTGCATATATAATTTAAGAGAGTGTTTGTAGGTATTCCAGAATCTTTTGACAAAAATAAAACTTTTCAAGTGCAGAGTAATGAATGAGAGAGGAGAGTATCAGTCAGTAAGACGATCAGTGCTCACCGGCGCTTGGAAGTGCTTTCTGCTATTATTATGAAAAGGTGGTTTGTCATTTCATTACAGCCTAGATTTGGCTTTTTCTCCAATCTTGCCCTTATTTTGGGATAACCCAATTTCTCTCACCTAGTGACCTATCAAAACACGTCGCTCCGCAAATAGTTAACTATTGGGCATAGTAAATTCCAATTATTCAAGCCAAATATAGATATCCAAATTGAGATTTCACCCACTTTTGTTGAAAGATTCTAGTAGACCTGGCATTATATTTTATTTTTATGTTCATTGTCATCAATTTATTCAGCGTTTGAGGGCTATATAATAACAAATGTTTTTATACTTTATTTACTTACCTCATTTATCAGATTAATAAAGTCCCCTATACTTCATTCATTATAACATTAGAAATAAGAAGCAGGGTGGCTAAAATGAATGGCAATTTGCATTTGATGTTGCCATGAAAACCCTTTCCGCCGCAACGTATGAAGGGATTATGTAACATATTAGATTTGGTAGAGTTATAGTGACAGTAATAATGAAAACCCCTGCCTGTTTTAGGTTTTTACATCGACAATATAGTTTGATGCAAGACAAAATAATTTATTTAAGCAAAAGCCTCATGAATTCTGAAGTTCCTTTATAGATTTTAATAAATTCGGCATAAATGTTAAAAGTAATGATGTTTAATGTGATGTGCAATGAACATTAGTTTTATTTTTACCTTTGTGTAGGGTAGATAATAGTGGAATGTTTTACAGATGGGGCTGGCTATAAGGACTCATAAGTATTTATTACCATAATTATAATTATTGTCCCCTCATGTATTCTTATAGCTGATATATTTACTTGCAGTTTCAATATTTATAAACGTCATTGTAACCAGCGCCATCTGCTGCTGCTGCATCCTAGTATGCTGTTTTGCTTAGATTTTATAGATATTATCGCAATATATGTCTAAAGATCGCCTTCACACAGAGCTAGTTGGTGTTAGGCGATATCTAGCATACGAGTTACGACTTACAGATCCAAAACATAACGACGTGGCTGGAGCGCTTATCTCACTTGTGTTGATTGGAGGAACCCATCCAGGAGTTCGTTTATTTTTCCATTCGCCATTTGTTGGAAGCCATTTTGCGTAAGATAAACTCATTCATTGGTACCTTCGATGAACTTGAGTGGAATAAGACTGTTAAAGAACTAAAAGTGTTTAATAATAATCAATGGTTAAATTGTTAAATAGCTTTCAACTTTATGAAAAGTACTCATTAATCGTTTTAAAATTTACAAATTATTTTTATAGTAAATGATTTTTTGTTTTATGAAGGTTTCTTAAATATCAAATACTTACTTACTTATTTTGGGTTATTTAAGTTATTCATTTAAAAAAATATATAATTGGCGTTTGTTGTATAATCGTGTCGTTTTAGATCTGTAGAAAGTATATTCGATAGAGATTTTTTAATTTGTGGTCGTATTTATTTTGATAACTTTCCGCATTTTTATATCCATGTATAGATATTGCAGTCATTTACCGAATCATCAGTTAATTATAATGATCTAAGTTTTTCCTTGTTTTTCGTGAAAATAAAAGAATGCAGAACATTAAGAACAATCTTTTATTCTATACTTACTTTTTGTTTAGTGCGCTTTTCAGCGGTAGGATGGTATCCAAAAAAACAATTATACAATGCAGTTTATATTTATTAAGATTAATGAAAACCAACGTAACGTACAATGCAACATATCTTAACATCAGCCAAAACATTAAAATTATTTAACCTAAATTATATAATCAAATTAACTATTTTACAATATGGGTTTTGTTAATTTAAGTAATCAAAATATAAGTACAAACGAATCTTGTGCACTCAATGTTCGTTGAATTTTATGTTAACAGGTATGTTGAGTGAAAATATGTTTTCTTTGGATAGACGACTACACAAATGAATAAAAAAACATGGTAATAGTGGTAAATTAAATGTAAACTAGTTAAATAAATTTAATGCGCATAATTTCTTTGAGGCGTTCAAGAGTGTATACCACTTTATCCACTGCGTTCATCTATTGATGGATTATCTGGGACTGTTTGTCCCACTAAATCCATTGCGACTAATTACTATACCTACGAGAACCAGGTTCTGGTTCAGTGGATAAAAATATTCACTGAGGGAAACATTTACTGACGCTAATTAAATCCATATGCGACTTTTGTATCTGAATCATATTATGAAATAATACTATTCAATTCATTTTGTCGAATGTGCTTTTTTTGGTTTTTTTAAACTGCCAGTACCTTATGAACAGATAGGTAAATTTAATTCTGTAAATTCTAAATCTATTAGTTCCATTTGCGATTAATGTCGTCAGTGGATAAAGTGGGGCATTATAAGAAAAAAACGCTTGTTCCGAAATATCGGATCCACCCGCTTTCTTTACCTATATTGGTGGTGACTTCTGACTGTATGACTCAAAAAAGTAAGGCGTTGCATCGATAATTTCACGATATGGAGCAAAGGGAAAAGTATACGATTACATTGTATACGCGGTCAAATAGACATCGCAACCGTCAGTTAGCTACGCGGTTATTATTGCTTCGAGGGCAAAAAGACCTCCGTCACAACTCCTCAAACTTTTCTGTTCAGTAAACCATCACCATTTACGTGCCTTCTCAATTATACAGGGTGTCCAGGAAATAGTACGACATACTGCAGGGGGTGATAGCAAGGACCAATTCCGACCAAAATAACACAATATTTTATATGTTCAGCGAAATTTCACGGTATTAAAGTTATTCTAAATTTTCCGAAGTATCGAAAAATCTCTACCTCGAAGCATACCTATCTCAATGCAAAATTCCTTTTCTAGTATTTTTTTACATTAAATTAATACTCATTGATAAGTCTTTTTTCATATCAAAAACATGAATGTTTTCAAAATAAACCATTTATTGTTGAAATTTTTGCAGAATGATTTGCTTATCACTTAACTTTAACCTACAATGGTGAAAAAAAATGTAGGTGAGAGTTTTGTACAATATGCTTAAACGGTAGTTTGTTTAATGGTGATTTTGGAAAGATACAACACTAGTGCGTTTTCATTAAAAAATAAGAAAGAAATGGAATTCTAGTCCCAGAGAAGCCGATTTTGTTGAAAATGTTACTAACGTAATTTGACAAAAACCATTATGAGAGTAAGTAAGTAATCGCTGCTTATTTACGCAAATTATTGTAAAACAAGTTGTGACAAGTAAAATACGACTGTAAAATGCAAAAATTGTCTGTAATTCAAACCTCGTATTGGTCCCTGCTATCACCCCCTTCAGTATGTCGTACTATTTCCTGGACACCCTGTATATCCGTACGGTATAGCTTAACCTGTGCTAAGGTTATCGTTACAACGTTTGTTTCCGTTTTCGTGAAACTTAAGAATAAACTTAATATATATAAATAATAAATCGTAAATTAACAAAATTCAGATGACTTCTACTTTCCTAAGCAATACCCTACCTGCATGATGATCAAAGTGGACCCTAGGTATTTAATTTTAGTTTAATATTGCGACAACTACTTATTTAAAACACAATGATGAACGTATTTCAAATGTTAATGAACTTTAGTAATGTACGTTAGTTATATTTTTTACCTAGGCTACTAATCCATAATTTAGTTTAGAATTGTAGAGATTTACTAAGTTACAAATTAGATTGATCTTATTGGTATAATGAGGTAATCTCGATGAACTTGGGAAGTACGTGTGATAGCATTTTTGATTAGGTACTCTGCTATAGTCATTTTTTTTAAAAAATGCAATGATCGACAGTGAAATGAATTCGTAATTAACTCAAAACTTCAAAACATTGCCACGAAATTTAAATTTTAGTGGTGCCACAGCGATTGTTGAATGATTGATGATGATTTGCTTACATGAATATTATCAATTTTGTGTAAGAAGTTTTAAACTTGATTGACATGACGAATACATGTTTTAGTTTCCATCTATATTCTAACTTGACATCAATTCATCAATCAATCATGATACGATTTCAACCCGGATTACACCACAACAGTGAACTGAGCCTAGCCAAGCTTTAAAATATTTTAATATTAGCATAAGGCTTCAGAAATCTGATATAGGCCATTCAACCGCATCGCTGTAGCTTTCTTCATGGATCAAAGGTTATATGTCGTAGAAAATAAGAAAATCTTATTTCTTAATCCCAGTATTCTCAGACGATGGAATTTTGATCACTGATTGGCTAATCTAAGAGTGGATTTATGACATCCTCATTCAGATTGGACAGAATGAGACACTTTTAGTATTGTTCTTAGTCAAATAATTCCTCTTTCTATAATTTTAGTTCGTTCAAAAAGTAAGAAATAATATGGACAAGTTCGTTTTTGGCCCTCGGGCGGCCATGATAATGTCTGAAAATCACCTGTATAATAGCAAAATTGGATTCCTATTTACTTTTAGGGGTCGTTCTAAGATTTTCGCATAAATCGGGTATTTATTATTATCTCACGACATATACTCGTAGGTAGTTGGTTATCTATAATCTTCCAAAAGAATCATAACACGAACAAACAAACATACCGTCACTCCTTTTTCCTACGGGGTAGGCAGAGACCATTTCCTTTCCCTTGCTTAGATCCTGGCACAACGTTTGCTTTCACTCTCAGTTATCTTTTCATACATGCTCGTCAGCGATACCTAGTCTCCTTCAGACCTGACCTTACAAAAGAGATTTTCTTAAAGACGGTATTTCTAGTCATTGTGTGCTTATAAATTGTAAAAAAATTACTGAAATAATAAAAAGAGCCCGTGAAATGCAGTATGATTAATCATTATTTTTATGTTTGAATATTTTTTTTACTTAATCGTAGATAATTTATACCTATTACTTATGTTATGTAATTTTAAATCTTCCTTATTCACCAACTATGTAGGTACTTTTGGTACATAATAATTGCTTATTAGGAAGGAATTAGTGAATTAAAAAATTTACTTACTACTTTCAGGGTACCTAATCTTTAAATCGTTATTTTACTTATTTACTTCGGGTTCTGTTTGGGCACTGTCTAAAGACATGGCTTTTCTTAACTGAAAAACGCTAGACGTGGTTGACCAAATCTAGGTGTGCGACGAGTTATATTCTAATTTCACGACTGCACTTTGCGTCTAAAGTTCATAGCAATTGTGCTGAAACTTAGTGCTAAGCGTACCGACTGAGTAATCTATTATATAAAAATAAGTCGGGTTTTCCTTCCTGACGCTATAACTCCAGAACGCACGAACCGATTTCCACGGTTTTGCATTCGTTGGAAAGGTCTCGGGCTCCGTGAGGTTTATAGCAAAGAAAATTCAGGAAAAACTTCAACAAAAAAAAAATTCTTCATCTCTTAATCACCAAACGAAATGTTACATAAAACAAAGCCATCTGGTGGCGAAACGGAGTTCGCCGGGTTTGCTAGTGACTCATACTTATTTTACGCGTCTGTGTATTACCACAATCATTGCAAATAACACATGCGGCGCGGCGTCTCTGAAAAATAGTCCGCTTAAAACAAGCCCGCCATTTTGATCACGCACACAGACACATTGAGTTTACAGGCGAAACCGGCATAGTAAAAGGATAGAAGTAGGTTGTTTAGAGAATGAACTTGACAAGTTTTATGGGATTGTATTTAGGCCCCAGCAAGCAAACGACAGCAGAAAAGACCACAGTTTAACTTGGATAAAGATTTGTGCGTAAGTGTTCTTTTTTCGGTTGGTAAGTTCTCGTTGACTGTGATTAGTATCTATGATAGTATCAGTTAAGCATTCAATCAAATAGCTTTTCACCTAGTGAAAAGTGACGCTTGCTTGGGTCATTAGAGTACCGCTTCGAGCATTAAAACGAAGCCAAATGTTCCCGATTGGCCGACACTAAAGCGCTTGCTACAGGTGAATTTGCTTAGAGCCCTTCAGATATGGGGCTCTTGGGTAAAGTACATCGTATTGCTATCTTAACCGGCGTAGTAGGTAAGTACATTTATTATTTTATTGGTCTCAATATTTGACGGCTACGTTTATTTATGTACAACCTACAAAAAGTCGTTATTACAATTATTACCTACCATTTATTGATCTCAGATCGTACAGCCTGATTCACATTTAAACGCAACTGAAACCTTTCTTATTTGATTTGGTACCTTGTTGTGGCAAAAATTATTTCACATCCACTTGTTCGATAAGTCTCAAAAATTAAGCTACAGTTACACATGCTCATAGAATAGTATGCTTATTAGCACGCTCAAAACGAGCGTCCCCATCTAATACTCGAAAGGAGCATGCTTATTATTGGCAATGCTTACCTTACTGTACCGTACACACACGGTAATAAGTAGCAATTGCTTAAAGCAAGCATGCGTTCGTGCTAGTAATGAGCATGTGTATCTGTAGCTGAACTGCCAGAGACCCATGTACCTATTCCTCATGCCAATACGGCTGAAGTCCTGATACCATTAATCACATATAAATTGTACTGAGTTGCAGACAACTAACTAGTTGAGATTGTTGAAAGAACCGCTTACTCAACTTATAAACCAGATATTAAAGTGATAATTTATGTACCTGAATATGAACCTTGAGTTGAAAAGCTACTGCAGTGAATTTTCTTAAATCATACTTTTGTTCCAACAAAAAAAGAGATTTGACGACACCCGTTCATACCTAAAGTTCAGTTTAACCTCTATAAAATATGAACACCGCTGATACCTGTTATTAAATACGGGCCCAAGTCTTTAAAAGAGGTTCTCCGTAAATATTTACACAGCATAAATTAATAATGCCTTTAGTGTTGTTTTCTTTTAATTGGCCGTCCTGTAAATAAGTACCACCTCTGAGACCGGTTACTGGTGTATGTAAACTTGTAAACTGCTTTTGTTATAGGGTGCATTTAGACCAAACCAACATTGAGCTAGAGGTAGTGCAAGAATTTTCTTTTGTCAGACTCCTACACCAAAAGAATTCTCACGAAAAAGGACGAGGAATCAAAAACGAGCCTTCTGGCTCGTGCTCTAGGGTGTCCGCGAAGATATATATATTATAATAACAAATGAATGCTCGGTCTCTGTTTACACAAAGATAATTCGATAGAGTTGGGATAGAATAAGCATTCGCTCATTTGGTCTAAGCGCACCTTTATACTTTACCTACTATAAATGATTGCTTCCTCCCAAAAATTCACTGCTGCAATGCTCGTTGTGTAAAAGGAGCGTAAAAACCCTAAATGAGTAAACTACATACCCATCCAGGAATTTGATAAAAAAATTAATGTGTGCCGAAGGCGATCACTAAATAGATCTTTGTTCTGTTCTAGTGGTTCAATCAACTTTTGAAGGAGATCATCATATTAATTTTACATTTCATTAATTAGTGTGCAAATTACGAATGGATTTTGTTAAAGTCAGCTCGGAGCAATTCTACAATTACTCCTATTTAAACTATTGCCCCTACAAGACTAGTTTTTAGATAACGTATTTTTTTTGTTGGCTGGCACTTTGTTAAAAGGCCCTAAATAATTTATATTCTCTTTTGGTTACATTATATATAAGTAACTCAGTATAATTCAATTTGTGCTATCAAAAGGACTTGAATAAACACACCATAAAGCTTGATCTTTCAATATTTCAGTCGCACTGTACGTAACGTACGCCTAGCGAAAATATAACGTGAAACTTCAAGTAGGTCTTAGCAGAATTAATCTGTTGATCCTTATAAAAATGTAAGGCCAACTTTTATTTATCCTTTTGAAAGTTTTCTCTAGTTAGTTTTACCTCGCTAATTACCTACTATCTAAGCACTCACACGGCCTAATCGATGCATCACATTTAGTAATCACCTTTCTGCTACCCCTAGTGGTATAAATATGTCTGTATATCAATCTATACCTGACTAGATTTTCTACACTCTACACTAAATCTCCAAATTCTTTATCTTGTGATCGCTTCTTCACACTCTGATGCTATGTTGTAGTTAATAGTAACGTTACTATCACATATTTGTAAAAATAAATCAATATTTAAAATTATTATATTCCGCAAAACCACAATAAATGAAATAAATAAGTACAATACAATTTGACAATTTTTCTATAGTAATTTACATAATTGCGCTTATTTACACATCGATCTGTAAAGCTTCGTACAGTTTGTACATTACATCAATTTATTGCTTTCATATTTAAATTTATCTTTGAATCCGTGGAAATATAAATATAAGATTACAAGTAGGTACCGTAATAATTTCGCTTAAGCAGTCATCATAATTATGCATAGTTAGGAACCAATCAATGAAATTTGGTAACGTAGTTTATTAAGATAAAACGAATGTAAAAGTAAATGAGCGTTCACTAGGCGTTTTTTCATTTATTTCAATTCTACATTAGACTTAGGTACTAATGGTGTTTCTGTTGTTTGTACATACATAAATCAAAACAAAATTCTAAGTTGTTTTATATATGAGCCCAATTACATCTGCCTGTGATTGTTATACTCGCTCGTATCTACGACCATATTATAGGTTATACATTATTTGTTTATAACTTTTCGTAGGTACCCAGTTAGCTTTTTCGTAATAAAAAAGATGTGACAAACAATATTAGTAATTAAATTTTACATAATCAGAAAACTGTAGATAAAGAATTACCTAAATGTGGAAACCAAGGGTAATTAAAATCTGCTAGTCATGACTACTAAAGATCGGTAGTGGACCGCCAAGTTCTTCAATTTAATACACTACCGAAGTTTATTTGATCTAAGTCAAAATGTTTAGCCTCTACTGACCTTGAACAGAACCATGAGAACAATGATTGTGGACAGATTTTCATTATTTAACCCATAGCTTTTACACTAATTTGCGTAACTAGAACTTTACTGCTGATAGCAATTACTGCCACATAAGAAAAGATAAATATTATGGGGTATAGCTATCAGATTAATTATAGGTTGCATTCCTTTACTACGAGGATTTAGATATTTGCATTTGTATGGCTTGCGTAGATAATTAAATTTGTCGATCCTTAAATTCATTCTGGTTGTATGTATAATATGTTACAATTTCAATAAGAGTAGATAAAGCAAACACTGACATGTGAAAGGAGTGCGAAAACGTTCAATACCTTTACATAAAACATGAAAAGATTAAGTTAAAAGATAACTTAATATTGCTAACAACCATTTATAATATTATTTATTGCACATAGTCTATGTTGCAAAGGGCGGACTTAATGCTTAGAGGAATTATCTACCAGTCAACCACACAGTCAGACAGAGATATTACAGGCAACTATCAACTTTTGAATTAAGAAACGCAAGTGCACTTGACGTGTAGTCAACGAAATTGTAATTTCGTTTATTTTTCTTCAACTGAGTACCAGTAAAATATGTCTAGTTACGCGAACAGGCATTTTCGGCAATATTTTTTAAATCTACACAAATAAGTAATATAAATTTATCAATTCGTTGTAAAACTTCGTTATTATTGCTTATCGTAGTTCTATTGCTTTATTATTGCCATTACCAACATTAAATCAACAGACAGAGAAGGCTTACTGATGGGACCTATGAGAACTAAGTAAAAATTGTTATTTCTAAATACTAAAAAAATATATCTTAAGCAACCTTGCTGAATGAAGCAAGCTGCTTATCTCTGCCTGTAGCATGAAACTCGGTAATGACAATTACTTAATACATTTACTTAAATACCCTTACCTATCTACTCTTAAAGATTTTACAACTGGTTACTTAATGTATGTTAAGCAGAATAAAAAGTGGGACAACATTTATATATAACTGTGATGAAAAGACTCACTCATCGATTCCTTTGATTACAAGGTATCGAATTTTATAGGACAATGCGGTGACATTTTAAATTTATAATTACTTTGTAAAAGTTGTAAAAATCATTTTGATCGTATAACACGATACACCTGATTACTACCAAAAACCTCGTTTCATCACGGGCTACATAATATGGTACATAATATTTAAGTAGCCATGCGTTTTAAGTTAGATATTATATCAAGTCTCACATGAGTATCTGTTACAATCTAAATATTTTTCCATTGTTTGCTTGTATAATTTATTTTTATGAATAAAATATCTTTCAAAAAATATTAACCAGTTTTAAGACCTTTAAAACTAGTTTTCATTTCCATAGTTTCACACATCACATCACGCATGGGATTCAAGGGCCAACGACAAAACATAATGGTTAACAGTTAACACTTTAAAAGACGGTAAATCTATTTTACTAATTCTTTTTTTACCAGAATTAAACTATCACTTCAAACATTATTTTAGCATAAATTTCTTAACAGCACGGTTGATGTAGGTTCATACCCGCTATTATTTTTCAAATTCATTGTTCATTGCTTTTTAGCGAAACTTATAGTATATCTCCAATCAGGACTTTCATATTGCTTTTAGTATCACATCACGTCTTGGTATGGCGTTAGTGTAACTGTTCGTACATACTGTGTAGCCCTACGAAAATAACGAGATTTCAGAAAAAGGGACTCATATTATATGTATACTTCCGATAGTTATAATCATATAACGAAACAATCTAAATATCACTTCGTCGCAGTCTACTAATATTAGCCGATTTTCTTAAAAATTACAATATTTACGCATCAAATCCATGACTGAATCTATTAAAACCATATTTGACATATTGCTTTAGTACGGTTACCTTATCATTATTCTAATTTAAATATTATATTTACCATCTAGTCATTATATATTTAATCTAAAGTATTCATTGCTTATATAAATATTGCTAATTTGGACATTTTCAAATTTTATCACTGTTTTGCGTTAACTTAACTAGTCGTAACAGTCGTCTGCTCTAAAAACTGAAGATTGGTGGATACAGTACCCTTTCTTAGTTTAAGAGCGTTAGCTGGGGGTGGATCGAAAACGTTGCATTTTTATAAGATTTTCATGATTATTTCATTGATTTTAAATAAAACTTAAATGTTTGCTCTATTATAGTGTGCTATATTTATTTGATTGCTTTGTCTAAAATTAGGTAGTCGCCAATTTTTTGCTAAATAAAATAAAAAAGCCTTTTTTGAAAAAATTATAAGACACTTGAAAATTTACAGTATACGGTCAAAGTTATAATTATGAAATTAATAGGTGCATTCAATAATAGAGAGATATTTTTTTTTTTTTTTTTTTAATTTTATCTGCAATCAGTCTCACGCCTCTAAGCGGATGGGTTCTTGGCAATTTCTTGTTAAGGGTGTTCTCCAGCGAGAACATTACTTTTTTACACTCTATCATGTAGCTTGAGTATGTCGTGCCTCTTGAGGCGCTTGAAGTAGCTCTGTATAGTCAACTGGGTCGCCAATGCGTTAGAGTGAAACGCAAGTCGTCGTTGGCAGTTCTCTGCAGAAGCCCGCACCTCCTCTATCACTGTGTTCATTTGTAAGGCCTCATGGATTTCAGCGTTTGTTACAAACCATGGCACACTAGATATGGTACGCAGAATTGTATTTTGTAGTCTCTGTATCATGGATAAGTTCGAGGTGCTGGCATTACCCCACAGTTACGCCATACATCCAAACAGGTTTTAGTATCGACTTATAAATAAGTAGATAATACTTAATTTGAATTCAACTAAATAATCACGAAAACCTTAAAAAAATGCGTCGCTCACGATCTACCAAAGCAAACCCTCCTAATTAAATTCATAAAGCTATGCATGACGTTCATGGATCTACGTGGTAAACTGACATCGTGGACTAGTCTGCCTTGGAAACCGAAATAAATGATATAACCTGGCATTGACAGATGTAGTCCGATGGGGGCGATGGGCTTGGTCTGTTTCTGCTGCCTTAAGAGGAAATACTGCAACGGATGTTGGTAGGTATCAAACATTCCGAAAAATTGAATTATTATTTCTGAAATAGTAAATTAACTGTCATTTTCCTAATTGCAATCAATGTCATGCAAACTTTCGCTTAATCGGCTTCTACTGGACTATGTTAGTGGGAAAGGCAACTTGAGTAACTTGCTCATAGTTTCAGTAAACTTATTAATCTAATATTAGTGTCGAGCAAAGTTTAAAGTTAGTTATGCTTGCCTTACCAGGTCTAAAGTGGTCTTACGGCTACCTACAATTGTTTCTTTACTATATGTAATCATAAAGTTACTTTTAATGTCTACGACTACAAAAATTGTAAAGAAGGGAAATTTGGTACACAGGGATGTATTTACAATTTAAATGTATATATTTTTGTATATAAGTTGCTTTCGTTAATGTTAATCGTTAACTATGACTAACTTAATACTACTATAACGTTAGTATAATAAATATTTGAATAAAATATCTCAATTTAGATTTATTAAAAGCCATTATTTATGCATTTCCTACTACTGGATAGACAGGGCCGCTAAATACTACAAAGAATAGATAGTAAATGGAAAGCCAGGAAGTACACTAAATTAGGCTAGTTTTAATTAGCAAAGACAGACAAGAAAAGAAAACAAGGAAAAAAGACGAACAAGTCGTACAGGAAACTCAAACAAAATTATGTTATCTATCAATAAATACAATTTTGACAAACAAATTCGTCGCAATATAATTATTCGATGTAGTTTTCGTTTAAATTTTTTTCAATAAGTACTCCGAAGCACCAAAAACGTCTAAAATTCTACAAAACCTTAAATTCATATAATTACTTACGTAAGTCCTACTGTAATATTGCTTATTAATTTACAATATTGCTCTTAAACGCGGAACCTTTCTCCGTAAAGCTTATTTATTTGGTATAAATTAATATGTTGATTAGAGTGAAGGGTCCTATTTAATACCTATAAAGGTTTAGTTAAAAAGTGGTACTACTTCTACAAATAGGAATATTTGGATAAGGGAATATAGTCACTAGATGCACAAGTGCCTCCGTAGGCGGTTCAGTCCGTACCGATAAACTGATTCAAGCTATCCAAATCCAACTGAATGCCAATTTTGTTAACTCAAAAAAGTATTTACCCACTTCTTCATTCAGGCGAGTTTCATGCTGCACCGCGGTCCCTCGCGTATCCGCGGGCCCGCAGTTTATAACATTGTATGTAAGTATCTTAATTTGTAGGTAGGTATAGTAATTACGCCTAGGACTACACACACACTGACAACGTGGCACGGAGCGCAGTGCAGTGGGAAAATCGCCTTGGTTTTAACTTTAAAATTTAACAACGCGAGTTGAATGCGTTACCTCATGCCTACTTTAACTTACTGTAGCATTTTAACTTCAACAAAAACACTTCGATCGATTTAAGTGAATTATCATTAAATAGTACGTTCAAATTCATCGCTTTTTAAAAAATATTTTCATATGCTCACGTAAATTGAAACCGTAAAATTGTATTTAATTTTATCGAGATAGTATCATCTTTCACCATTGTAATCGTAACGCATCAACCCCAGTTTGTATGAATAATAACAATTTTTTTAGGAAGAATGAAATAATTGAAGAACTTTTTCTAAAAGATCCACCTTAATTGACACAATTAAATAATACTAACGATGAATTGACTTGCGAGGCACTCACTAATAAAACTAGGGAGAGAGGCGACATTACTAAGAATTACCTATTATGTATGGAATATTCCCGTAGTTTTTAAACATCCGAGTATAACTAGAGATTGTTGACCATTATTGTAATATACCATCACTACAATTAAATCTGTTACAGGTAAACTTACTCATAGAATTTGTAATGTCACTCAAAGTTTACAACTCAACAGGGTGTAAAAAACATGAGCACTAATACTTAAAGGGCTTGATTAATATAAAGCATCTCTTAATAGAGAGGCTTGATTTTAAGAGCTACGAGTATTTCTGATAACTTTGAATTTGAAATTTGTGTCAAAACTTTTAAGTGTCAACCCTAACACTCCTTAGAATCTCCAAAACAGAGAAAAATTGTACAGACGTGATAAAATAATTGACATTGCTCTTGCTCGACAAAATACCCTAGGCTGCCAAAAATTGTAACATTAGATGCATAAAATATTTTTTTATTAAAAGCGAAATGATCGCTAGCAGCTTTAATATTTTTATAACATATTTGCTCGTAAAGGGTCTCTTATTTCAACAATTTCAATATCGTATTGTATCTTATTACGCACTTGTGCGGTTATGTAATGTAAAACACACGAGTTCTTTTTTGATTAAGGTTAAACGCACGGTTTATCAAGATGCTGCGTCTAAAACGAACAGTACTTTTTTAAATTTTAGCAAAGAGTTTTTATGTCAGAAAAGAGGTCAACATTTTATTAATAAAATTAACTTTTGGAGATAAAATATGATAAATAAAAAATTTATTCTTTAATTAAATTAATTTTGACAATAAATTACAACCGTTTATCTGTAACAAAAACACAAAAATATTAATTTACTTTATCAGTAATACTGGCTGTTTTTTATGCCTTTGCCTTTAAAAAAGCGCTAATGCGCGCGCATCGCTAATTTGTGAACACGTAAAAATTTTTATAACTGCTCTAACAAGTGATTAAAGATTTATTTGTTGAAAAAAATCCGAGTTTTATTTATTTCCTCGCAAATA
This sequence comes from Udea olivalis, assembly GCA_947369235.1. Taxonomy (NCBI): domain Eukaryota; kingdom Metazoa; phylum Arthropoda; class Insecta; order Lepidoptera; family Crambidae; genus Udea; species Udea olivalis. Next base: position 31,097,155 of record OX376340.1, read on the forward strand.
TGTTATAAAACGTCGTATGACATACGTGCGCTTTGATAATTACAGCCTCTGCTTTCTTGTAGCCCTCGCCTACGGCTCGGGCTAGCAATATCGCCTCGGCTGTAATTTTCAACTTACCGCACTTATATCATAATGTACTGTTACAGTTTAGTTTACACATAGTATGTATGCTAACCCTTAAGCAAGTGCTCATGTTTTTTACACCTGGTATTTGTTACTTTAATGTATATGTGGTGACATGTTGCGGGAAAGCTTTGACATGTTCGCGCTTTAAGGGTATGGAACGCCATGAGGGCGGTGCAGAACTAAATTACATTAGCTCTTAGAGTTTCTAGAATTTTCTAACAAGTGTTTCTCTAGTGACGGTGAGCTAACAGTCAGGCGTGACCAATAGCTGCCTACTTCTTCATCATCTATACACTCTTGACAGCAGTCTTGGTCGTCATGTAGTCGTGGAAGTGGAGGGGGCAGATAGAACACGCCGCACAATGCCACGCCAGCTCTCTCGGCTTGACGTCACCCTACTGCACTCGTTTATGGACTCGCCCACAAAGGACTTGATCTGATCGGTCCAACGTGTAAGTGACCTCCCGCGTGGTCTGGTACCTTCTACCTTCCCTTGGACGACAAGGCGCTCTATGCGGACAGGCTATCGCGTCTAGAAACGTGTTAATACCAAAATGACTGTACTATGGAAAACAGACGCTGCTTAATGCCAAGTTCTTGGAGTATGGAGACAGCTGCCTACGCTATGCGCTAATTTGATAAGTAGGATAATATATTATTCATATGTTAGGTCTTCTTTACTGGTTGTCTAGAATTGTATGTTGACCACCTTCGAATTTAACCCGGTGGACAATAATATTGTACGGATAATTATCTAAATGGAATAAAATGTGCTTCTACCACTAAACCGAACAACCATTTAACAAACTAGGTATTTGTATCGGTAGCTTTTTTTAAAGTAAGTAGTTTAAATATACACTTTTGCCATCGTAATAATTTTGAACGTGCAGCAGCCGTCAGGAGTATCATAGCTAACTCGGTGGCCATAGTGCCCGCCTGCTGGGCTATTCACGACCTTCGATCGCAAGAAAATAACGATTTAATAAAATAAATTATTCCTATTACGCCGAAATACTATATCATCATTGGCCAAAGAGCTATCAAACCGCGACTAGCGAACGAGTCGCATTAATGAATATGGAGGGCCAGCTCAGATAAAGTCACACACGGTACATGTGCGTTTGTATTAACTTTTTTTCGAGATTTAAACATTTTATTACAAAAATATATTTGCCTCTCAGTAAAGTCGCCTCTGCTACGGGGTGATCTACTCTACGGTCTGCTGAGTGGCGTCCGACTGCGGTGCGCGACTCATAAGTGCCTACATTATTATTGCTTTTCGAATACCCATTTCTTCCCGAGCACCTCGTGCTCGCTCCTACACTAAGTTACGTCTAGCCTATCCTAAGTTACATTATTGCCAGTTACGTTTACTTCACACGCGCTTGGATAAAGGCATGCTTATATGAGCGCCCCACCACCGCGTGCGTTTCCACCGATCGCCGAAAAATCCTATTACGATGTGCTTAATAATATTCAACGTAGTAATTTACAATTTAAGTTAGCCGTTTGATATGTCAACTTTTGAAAGTCTTTGGACATTGTTCTCTATGACTTGAAAACTTTCAGATGGTTTGTCTTTTTTGTAAATCTTTTGGCATGTTGTGAATTTTATTGACGTAAATGAGGTTGATTTTGATTGTAATAGGAGTTTCAGTGACGGCAGTGAAGCCGCAGGGGGCGCCGCCGCCGCTTGGGCAGGGCTGAGCGATACTCTAGCTCCTCGGCTGACAACTGCGACTGACAGCTAACTAACTAGCTTTAGGTAAGTACTAAGACGGCACCTGCCGTCTCTGTCACTAGAATCGAAGGCCTCGTTGGTTGATTTTTGTAGTATGTACATGCAATTGTCTTAATTATTTACAACTATTATATAAGTGAATTAGCAGATCATTAGAGGGATGAACTAGGGGTCTCGTTATATTTACATCGCAGTTTGTCACCGTGTCAGCTATGTCGTTATACAAAATATATGGTTATCACCCATCGCTACCACTAAGGCACTCGCGGGGCGGCGGCTGCGCAGCACGGCCCACCTGCTTTGTGCTTACCAACCTGCCAGGGACATACTAATCTTAATTGATTCTTTAAATAAAAATCTTGCTGTTTAGGAGAAAAAAGTTGAACAAATTGTAAGCTAAGTTTACGTCGAGGATGGTTTTTGTTTGCACTTTTATCACTGTTATTTTTGTTTAAAATTAGTATTAATCATCATGAGAATAAGTTAATTTGTCTGTGTCTTAAATTTGATAATTCTTAAGTGTTTTTCTTGGTATTTTGTTATGTGTGTACTGTACCGTACAGCTTGCATGTGCCTGGCAGTATGGCGTGGGCGCAAGTAGGCGTGGCGGCGCACGCGCGGAGGGGCGGGACGCGGGGGCGTGTGCGCGGACCTTCGGACGGAAAGTTTTGGCAAGACCGCTTCCGTCCACCGACGGCTCTCGCATCAAGACGCTTAACACCCTAAACTAACCTACTTTGCGGTTGTAAAAATCACCTACAAAAGATATTAGTTTCATTCATATTTCATTACTTCTATGTATATAAGGGTATAATTTATCGATGAATATGTACATTAATGTTAACGACAGGACGACTGTCTACAGCCTATCGCCGCGTGGCGGCGCTACGGGGTCGTACATGATTCGTTGTTTGCGAAACGTTGCTTCATTGCGGCTCGGGGCGACAGGCGACGCTTACTAACGTCGCCGGACGCACTCGCTCCTTTTTGTACATATATTTATATTTATTATGCTAACAAGCTAAATTCATAATAATACTTTAAGTTTACGTGTAAAACGAGCGGTTACGGTCCCTAGTTGCATTAGCCTGATGCGGAGGCAGGCGGCGGCGGCGGGTCGTCCTCGTCGCGCACGCACGCTGACTCCTGGTGCTTGTTGAGGTAGCTTTTGAGCGCGAAGGTCTTGTGACAACGCGAGCACTCGAAGTTCTTGTCAGAGGAGTGTGTTTGCATGTGCGCGCGCAAGTTGGATCGGTCCGCGAAGGCTTTGCCGCAGTGCGCGCAGCCGTACGGCTTCTCGCCGGTGTGCGAGCGCAGGTGGCCTTGCAGGAGCCATGGCCGCGAGAACAGCTTTCCGCAGACGCCGCACACGTGCGACAGCTGGTGCGTGAGGACGTGCATCGCTAGCGCCGGCATCGACACGTACGCCTTCCCGCATTCACCACATCGCTTCGCCGCTACCGAATCAAGACTTCTGTGTGTTTGCTTGTGCCGCGATAGGTTCGATGATGTGGCGTATCTCTTGCCGCATTCACTGCATGTGTATTTAGCTTTCGGCTCGGGCTGCTGGACGCATTCAACGGGGGCACTAGCGAAGTTGCGCCGCTTGGAACGCCCATCGGAGATGAAGAAGGCGTCGTAGGTATATGCGACGGTTTCTTTAGGTTTTTCCAAGGCCGGGTCTTGTGCCGGTTCGGGCGGCGGAGGCGGTGGTTCCGGCGGCGCGGGCTCCGGCGGTGCGCGCGGAGGCAGGAAAACAGCGTGGTGGCTGAGGTCGAGGATCGCATGGGCCGCGTTGAGGTCTTCCTCGGGCCGGTTGAGGTGCGCGGCGCGGTTCTCGAGGCAGTAAGGACGGTAGATGTCCTTCTTCTTGGGCGGTAGAGAGAGTAGGGCGCCGGTGCTGGTGTAGAAGACGGACTTGCCGCTCGCCGGTGGCGGGGGGGAGACAGGCGAAGACTGGAGCTGCACGTGCAGGAAAGGCGAGTCGGAGGCGGAGAGGTGCAGAAGGGCGTAGGAGAGAGGCTGCTGAGGCTGGGGGGCGGCGGGCGCGGGCGGGGGGACGGCGGCCGGACTCACCTCGCCCGGCAGCTGCGCGGTGAACTGCGTCGAGGGCTGCTCCTCGGTGTATCCTGTGCACACAAATATAGATATTCATTATTTTTTCGAGATAGCAACTTTGAAAGGAAATAACAGGATTGTGGATTGCATTGACGATTTATTGGTGCTTGTCGGTGTTTAATTTTAAGAGAGTACAGTCTTTTGAACCTGCATGTCGTGATAATTGGGTTGTAAATACAATACGATCGACGCTTAAGTGTTTATTTTCAAATCGATCGACGAGATGCTGTCCAATGAATAATTGCTATGCTTATGTAAGTCAGTTAAAACTACAATAAGTTAAAATACAAATAAAAAATAACTCCCAGCGTATTTGGACTGTAGGTAAAGGTAATTAATGCAAGGATGGAGATCTAACCATAAAAAATCACAGCAGTAGCACTTTAGGTTTGTAAAACCTCAATGCCCAGTGCAATTCGCAATATGCAACCAATTTATCCTTCACATGTACAAGTAAAACGCGTGCAGCGAGGGTTCGCTCAAATTTAAAAACGTTACGCCTATTTCACATGGTGACTGACAGCTAAAGCCGGTTTACAAAGTTGCAATAAACACAAAAACGCAAAAGCTTAAAAAAACTCGCTACAAAGTTGTGATACTGTTGACAGTACCGCCCGAAGCGCAATTGAAGAGAGGGGTAATAAAAATGACTCAGTTTTGCAGGTTCGTTCGGTTAAACGCCGAGCGGTGAATGTCGTGATGTGCAAACAAACGGGGTAATTTCAGAGCAAACCCTAGTTATGTGAAACTGCAAATGGCGACATTTTAAAGTCCTTTCAGTACCCTACTTTACTGTTCAATTTCTGAGGAATCATTTTTGAAAAACTGGTTTGAAAGCCAAAAACCTTCATTACATTCACAATTTTTAAACATGAAATAATATTTCCTTTTCAGGGGAAAACCCGTTTTGTGTCGTCGTTTCCTAAAGAAAAACCGAAATACTTGATTATTAACTTGCGCGTGCAACATTCGAAGTGTACAGCTTTTACATTCGTTATAAAGGAAGGTTATAAACGAGTTCGCGACCCTCCGTAATAAGTCGTAACTCAGAGGGCGACCTGTAGAGTGTGGTCCCCCTCGCTCGCGGCCGCATTAGGCACGGCCGTGTTTGAACGTTCAAACATAATAAAGAAAATATACGTTTTTATCATTATAATATCCTGGGTTTGAATAGGTACCTGCCGTGTAGAGATTAATTCACAAAATGTTTTGTATGATGTCCTTATGATTGATCCCGCTTAGTGAAGCACACATATGATACAGCAAGTCACGGATTAAAGTACCTATGATAAAGCACAGCTAAGTAGGTAGAGAATGACTAAAATGACTAGAACTTGCAGTCACATTATATGTCTGGAATTTTTCACCCTAGATTCCATAATTCAAATATTGTTTCGGAACTTTATCGTGGAGTTTCTTGCTAAAGCCTTCTGGGTAGCATCGTGGTCGGCACCGGTGTGTCAGAGTCATGTTATGATTATTTTATTTACTTACGTTGTTTTGATAACTTGTCATAAGTTCTTGTGAAAGCTGACGTGCATAAAGATTGTTTTTTTTTTCTTTGTGTTCTTTGCTTTCAACTAAAGTGCTAGCGGAACGCTTAATTACCCTCCAAATGGTGCTACGGGTCAAATTGATTGGTATGGCCTAAAGATCAATCGTTCTGATGTTCAGGCCTTTAACACTATTTGCAGGTTATGTTTGAATTTCAGGGTGTAGGTACCGCTAGCACTTCTATAGATAACGTGTTGAGACTTTGTGCCAAATTGCACTAAACTTTAAGAACATCTTACATTTTAACAACGAAAAATTGCACGGGCTTCTTTCATTTAGTGGTGCCAACTTGCGTATACTGATACATAAGGTTTTAAAATCTTAAAGGTACCAAGAAGTATTCACTATACAGGTAGGTGCCTCCTGCAAACATACCGCGGCGCTCGTTGCTATTAAATCATACTGAGGGAGTGCGCTTGTGTGGGAGTAACTAATAAGCAATAATTCAGAGGGGCGACCTGTAGTCAGGAGCACCTGTGGCGCCCTCCGACTGGAACCTTTCCACCATAAGAACAATAACACTCCTTAATGCTAACAAGGTGGCTTTCATTGGTACGAGGGTGCAACATCTAACATGGATTAGCTATTGGAGCAAGGCAGTCACCATTGATTACTACCAACTTAAAAAAATAGATTTGTATTTGTGGAACATGATATATTATCATATGACCACCTGACAATCAATTCGACAGACCCTCGTATCCACAAACGCTAATCAAAAGTGGAGCACACCTTAAATTGATGCTGCCCTGTCACATGGTAATAAAAATTAAAGGGGCAGCAAAATATTTACACTCAGTATTTTTTATTCTTAAATCATAATCTTTGCTTGACTTCCTAATTTTATTAACTTTTCATTACGTAGACTAGGTAATTCCATGTTTGTATTTATCTCATGTGTAGCAGACACCGCGCAAGCTTTGACGTTGAACGTATATCGCTGTCGGTAGCCGACAGGTGACTGATTAAAGTGATTGATCGCCAGAAAGCATCCCCTCCCGCGTCCCGCGCACCATCAGGAGGGTCAACTATATGGCGGTCAAGCTAGTAGAAAGAGGAACTACTCTACTTGTGCCGTCAATTATGATTATCGTTTTAAAATTCGGACGTTGGCTTGAAAAGTGCGCCACAGATAATAATATCTGTTAACTGTTAACATAAATTATCAATTGCAATTAAACTTGTTCCTAATGGCAATTATCTAAAAATACCTTACCTCTTCCGCAGTATTATAAAGCAACTATTAAGACTGGTGCATATTCTTATCAAGAAGCTTTGAGTGAAATGTGGCGAATTCCTTCTCTTTGTTCATTGCAAAGCTGGCTCAACAAGGTGGAGCAACCTGTAGCGCGTGGGACAGAAAATTAATTGCACTTTCACAAGCAACTATGACGTCATTCTATAATTAGCGTTGGGAATTCTTTTCTCGCACTAAAACCAGAAGTAGTCAATGTGCATCCTTTTTATTTTTTCGTTGGCTGTTGCCTTAAGAGCAAATTAAAAAGACAACTGTTTGAAATATAAAGTGCCGATTCCCGTTGACAGTTCAGATTTGGGAATTACATCAGGAAGGAAGGAGAACCGAGCATTGCAGTGACACTTGAATCCAAACATACAATACAACTTGTTTCCTTGGACATTTGAGTGGATTGTTGATGAAACCCTAAAGTGTTGAAATAAGGCAATACTCAAAGATTTTTAGAACATCTGCAGCTAATACAGGTTGCAGTTGTCCACCGAATGGTTTCTGTTGCAGAACTATTCTCAGCTTACTTGGCGCTACATGCTGTTCGCAAGTTTCTTTCTTTCTAATTCGATATGCAATACTTAACCGAGTCCTTACCTTTTAGCTCCTTGAGTAACCTAGGCTATCCTTCGAGGCCCATAGAAAGGGATCCCAATTTGCATCCTTAAGATTATCCCTGATATTACAGGTTGAATGGAAGGTCCGGTGTCTTTAGCTTAGTCGTAGTGGTCACAGTCTATTTCCGTCAGACAGACAGATTTTACACGTTGAATAAATCAACGAATGGATAAAAATAATGGTACCTATGGATAAATTATCACACAGGGAAACAAAATCAAAGTAAATAGTAGCGAATAAAACCATAAAATACCGATGAATGAATAAAAATCAAATAAGAAAATTATAAAATATGTGACATCCGAATGTTTACTGGTTGTATGTTAGACTGTGCCATGAGGCTGTATCAATTTCATACAATTACTTCCATTCTAGCTCGAGTATTCGGCTAGGGCTTCTGTAGTATCTTCAATGTAAAATATCGAATACGTAAGTGGAGATAGCGAGGCGACCTGTGGTGTCGTCTTGTCTCCGCATAATTGCATTACCTTTGTCACCTAACACCAGTCAGGTAGTTAAGATATAGTGCTGCTCGATAGTCGAATTTGATGCTGCTATCGGGAGTCTGACTATCGATCATTTGTATTAGCACCTGCCCAAATTGACCCAATTTTGTTGTCGGTTTGTAAGAGTAGTATGTATTCCATATTTCTTAAGGAGAAGTAATTAATAATCGAAAGTACGTTATAGAACTGTATATGCAACACGTAATAGCATTGTTTTTAATTCTTTGTTCTAGATTCCTTTTGCTTGATGTATTCTCGCAAATAAATGATTTTACTTTACTTTTATTTTGAGTCTCTATCATTTATCACATATTTTGAACGACACCCTGAATTAATTAACCACCATCAAAATTCGATAACGTCACTTATCAATATTAGTAAAATTTACGTTCGTTTTTGAGGTATTTATGGGTCGTTTATCTATTGTTAAGATCTTGAAATGTAATTTTTTGCAAAAAAATATATTAAATTATTATTGTCTCTGTCCATAGTTTTTCACAATTAGCTATCAATAGCGCTTTCAAGATTTAAACAGTTTTAGTGGTCACTATTTCTACAGTGAAAATATCGATAGTTCCTGAACTACCTAAAGCAACACTACACTATTAAATAACCATATTAGAGGACCGATATACCTAGTCGTAAACAGACTATACGCTCACGCACGTCACTTAAAGACTTAAACAATGTTACTTAAATTCCTACTAAGTAGAATACCCTTTTACACCAGGATAAAAATGCAAAACTGAAAATGACGCTTAAATAACACAAATAAATTCGCGATAAAATCAAACAAAACAATTATCATAGAAGCTAACTTTAAATTTAAATTTAAATGTCATACTGTGGTTGTAAAAGGGCAACTTAGTTTTGACAAAGTTATGAGAATTCAAAATTGAGGGTCAAAATTTTGCGTACTTAATATCATTATTTGCGGGAATTCCTGGGATCAATACCATACTACATTTCTTCTTCTCCAAAGAGAGTTCACGCGCAAGGGAGAGCCAATATCACGCAAATTATTTATAACAATAGAGCTTTAGTTTCCAAACAACGAGGTCTACGAAATATTGCATAACATTTATTGTTACAAGCAAATATTTGTTCCGTTGTCGTCGTGGCAGCAACCAAATAGGTATTTGGTTCAGCACCCGAACTCAAATCGCGGATCGTGTGGTCCCGAGTTCAAATCTGGCCAGCACCAAAATCTTTGTGTTCATTGTTAAACATCCGACTTACTTTTAGATGACGGAAAACATCAGTAACAAACCAAATCAACCCGGATAAAGGCGGAAGGCTCACCACCTACCACGTTGGGTTCTAATACCATTGCTGAAAAGTGGGCTTCTGGGTGTTTCGTTCACCATGACGGCACAGTCACTTGCCTCTGACCACTCCGCTTAGGATAAGGTCGTGATGGTATGTTATGTTGTGTTAAATATTTGTTAGAAAAACGACAGTTTACAAAATGAAGTTGATGAACTTATAACTAGGTATTCAATTATTGTTTTGAGCATTTGTGAATAAAAGCAATAGCGAAAAACGAGTACATTTCAGCGAAGAAAAGCTTGTAAACTTTCGGAACAAAAAGTGGAGTCCAATTTACAAATGTTTGAAAAGTTGCCTCTAGTCATAAAAATTGCCTTCTGGTGGTTAAATGCTGACTAAGTTCACACAAAGTCACAGACCTTGCGCCGATAGATGTTTACACAAACTGTTAATGCCAACCAGGCTTGCTTTATGTGCGATTTACACCATACGGTTTTCAATGGTAAATAAATATATTTGCAGTGATTACGGTCCAAAGAAGAGGAGGAACAAGAACACTAGGCTGTTTTTAATCAGCCACTGATTATGGCTATGTGTGTCATTTAGATTTCCTTTAACAAATTATCGGCCTGGCCGGGGATACTTTGTTCAGATAATGAGACAACTGACCTGCTACCGGAATTACGGGTAACGATGTAAACAGCAGGCCGATTGGGATTTTAGTCCCTATACCAAATGTATGTTGTTTCCTATACCAATCAATTTATACCGCCACATGGCGTTCGGTATAAAACGCGCTTACGGGCACCTGTGGCGCCGTCTAGCGGTCCTGAAATATTAATTCGATAAGCTCGGCCTCGCTTACAAGAACCTGCATCGATTATTAATGCGCATTACTCAGAAACCTTTGAACCTCTACACTAGAATTTTAGCGAGTCACGGAACTTCGATTAAATTTTTGTTCAGCAGAGAATGTTTCAAAAAAATAAAATTATTAGATGTGGTATGGGATTCTAGTTCTGGCATCTTAGTACTTCATGTAGATTAAATAATTATCTTTAAGTAATAAGTTTAGTATGTAACATGGTATGGATGTATATCCATTCATTTGTTATGAAGAATTAATTTTGTAAATTCATAATCATTTGAAGTGTAGCGATACCTCTCGAAACCTAGCATTCAAGTTTATTTGATTTTTTTTCTGTATTTTTTTAAAATATAGCCGAATAAGCATTTTAGTTTCCCATCCAAGACTTCTTGCACATAGCTTTGCAATGGCGTGGTACGATGGCTTACACTTAAGGACTATTTCACTATAGCACGATGCTCGGTCGTCGACAACTAGCATTTTATGATATATACATTCTGTTTAAGCACTCTTATAGCAGTAAGAGTGCGTAAACAGAATGTTTTTATTCAAAAAAATTCTAATGAAAAAAAAACTTAGTTTCTAAACAGATGTTACATGAAATCAACTGATCCGAGTTGCCACTTTAAAATTACGTTATCGTTCGCGTAAAAAATGTATTGAGATGACACATGTCATTCCAATCAACAAATTTATAAGCAAACGTAAAAAAAAATATTGTTAATTGGAATGACATGTGTCATCCCAATATATTTTTTAAGCGAACGATAACGTAAATTTAAAGTGGCAACTCGCGGACGTACTGCAGTTCCACGCAGTAGACAGCCGTGCATGTTAAACACCTGCCTTGTTTTGAATGACAAAATACAGAATGGTTTATTCCCGATAACTTAACTAATGGAGAAAGAAAAGTCTGAATGCGTTGACCTTCTGCAGGCCTGCAGGTGAGCATGGCCAGCCCAGTGATTCGTTTGCGTGGCTCTTTAGCCTCATATTTGGACCTCACTACCACATCAGTGGAACTGCAGTACGTCCGCGAGTTTCCACTTTAAAATTACGTTATCGGTCGCTTAAAAAATGTATTGGGATGACACATGTCATTCCAATGCCAATCAACAAATTTTTACGCGAACGAAAAAAAAAATTTTTTTGATGATTGGAATGACATGTGTCATCCCAATACATTTTTTAAGCGAACGATAACGTAAATTTAAAGTGGCAACTCGCGGACAGGCGCGGCGGTGGAGTGAGATCACCTTGACGGTTAATATAAAAAAGCTCCCAATAAAATAGCTGAATTTTTCCTCCTAAACAATGTTAAAAGTTCCTAACAAAGCGGTATAGAGGTATATGAAAGGAAAATCATGTTGGCATAAATAATAGTACCTCTTCGCAGCGAACAACAGAACTTGAAGCGACATCTAGACTCGCAAAGGCTCTTTAACTTTTCGTGACTTTTCAGAATTGGGGATGGGCCACTACAAGTTAACAATACCAAGTACTAGAGCTTCTTCGGACTCAGTTAAGAGCTTCTAAACTTTAAGTTTCTGAGGCTGCTTTTCCAGAGATGAGCTATGTACCTATGCTGCGAGGATGTGCGAGTTAAGCTACAAAGCTATTAGACCAATTCCACTGATGCTATGCTATGTAACGGAACGAGTAAGATGTGCTACGAAGATGCGCCGCCGCAATGTATCTGTTCTGTGCGAGTGCGAGAGATGCGCAGCTCGAGCTATGCGATGTATCGACAGCAGGAAAGGCACGCACTGCTCGCATCCATTCATTTAAAAAACAAAACTTAGAGAACCCGGAACTGAATAACAATCTCACCGAATTAACTTGATGACTGGCCTGTTGGCGCAATGGCAGCGATCCTGCCTTTAGCGCCGGAGGTCGTGGGCTCAATCCCCACCCATGACAAATATTTGTGTGACGAACATTTGTATTTGTTGTGTGTCTGGATGTTCTTATCTATTTAAGTATGTATTTAGCAATATTTAAGTATGTTTATCAGTCACTGACGCCCATATTACAAGCTCTGCTTAGTTTTGGGTCAGATGATCTTGGTGTGAATTGTCCCGGATATTTATTTATTTATTATTTACTTATTAAGTTAAATTATTAGCATTCAAACAAATTTAACCATGTAAACAGGAACTGCTACATATTTTAACAAGATTATGAATCAATCAATTCCACTAGCAAGTAGACGAACCGGTACTTCATCCATTATTTATTTTACATTTCGCATGCAAGGAAATAATTGGCGATCCACAGGTGCTCAAACTTTGAACGAGATCGGTCGTTAATGGACCGATTAAATAATTATTTTATTAGTTGAAATTGGATTAGCGAGGCTTTTGTTCCAATAATGTACTCTCTATTTCCGTGACCCACTTTATGGCTAAATTATTATATCACAGACTAGATCCGGTGTTTTAAAGCTATTGCAATGAGTACACAATGATTTGAAATTATATTGAAACTAGATTTCCGCCCACGGCTTCGCCCGCGTGAACTTAATTTTTGTGACTTGTAAACATAAAATCTTCATAAATTTGTAGCCTATGTATTATTATGATGTATAAGCTGTATTACTGTAAAGTTTCATCTAAATCCGTTCAGTAGTTTTAGCGTGAAAGAGTAACAAACATACACACACATATTACATTTATAATATTAGTAAGCTATAAGTTTTCCCGAGATCATTCGCTAATTTTAGAATCTAGGAGACTATTGATTCAACGAGACACATCTAATCAATATCGAATATGAGGAACGTCCGTCACTTCTAGTTCTCCAATGACGTTCGGTAATCCGACTCTACATATACCACAATTGGCGTTCTCATAATTGAAAATCAAGTAACGAGTAAGTAGTGTTAGGGGAAAGCATCTTGTATGAGAGCCGTTTGATTTAGGATAAAGGGCTTGTCTTTGACTGGTTATTCAAGGCGAGGTGATTCTGCACAACATCTCCTGAAGGAAACTGGTGAGCGCCACGCGGACCGAAAATCACTAAAATAATCGATTAAAAATTAATAGATTTAATCAAAACAATACCACCGGATGAAATCCAGTTATCTTTTAAAATTTGTTTTGGTAAAGAACCAATATTATCAGATCAATTATTTTAGGAATAAAACCAAAAATAGACAACAAAATGTAACGAAAAGAGGTAACTTTGTGAATTTATTCTGTCGAGCCAACTTTATCAAATCATGTTTCCACCAGATAAATTCCCTGTATTATACCCTCAAAAATATCAGATCATAGATGGCGCACGTATGATGCCAACAATCTTTGACTTCTGTTGACACTTTAACATTTGGATCAATGAGGGTTTTCTGATATGGCCTGCGTGAGATGGCAGTACTGTTGCGTCAGGTTCAATCAACTGTCATATACACATCACTATTTGTATTTTTCGATATTTTTAATGTTTTATATGTTCTTATAAACATTACTATTGGAATATTGTTTTCTTGAAAGCCACAGCGTTGTACAGTGCCTATGTGTGCAAATAAAATAGGAGGGGGTGCGTGGGGGGCCCGGGGGAATGAGTGAAATGGTCCATCACAAGCGGGCCGATCACCCGGCCCACTGCCAGCGTCCCCAGTTGAAAATAATACATACCATACCATCACGCCTTTTTCCCAACGGGGTAGGCAGAGACCACATCTTTCCACTTGCTACGGTCCTGACACTTCTTCCACTCTCATTAAACCTTTCATACATGCTCGTCGATTATGGGTACTCCTGAAATAATACCTACCTTTTAATGAGCTTTTCCTTAGTACCAGTGGCTTTTGCGCTTCTGTTTTTGAGCTCAATCTTCAGATCGGTGACTTCTTTTTGACATTTATCCATAATAACATCAATAACACCCACAAATACAATAGAATTTCAAAAAACAATTATATTTTCGGTATGAATCTATGGGATCTGACAGCTGTTTATACCTTACGCAACAGCAGCGCCGACTTGTGGCAGAAAAAGTATCGAACACCCTCATTGAAACAGGGTAGATCCAGACAATGAGATTTGAATTTCAAGGACTTTGAAAGGAAGAAAGAAAGAACAAATATCATTTAATAATTTAAGCTTGTAAAGAGCACTTATGACATGTCAAAGTACATAAATAAAAATAGACGTGAATGAAATAACATCTACTAATCTACAATCGGTTCCCACGCTGTTTCTATCAGGAAGACTTCGGCAAGAAACTCGATAGTTACTCTTTTGATCTTTGTTGCGTTTTACAACCGATATATTCAGAGCACAGTCAAAAAAAAACCTAATAGGAGTAAGCAGAGGAGCAGATTATTCCTACTATCTCAAATATGCAAAGAAAACTCTTAAAATTAAAATTTTAATAATTTTCTTGTAAGAATGATAACTTATTTGAAACTGTGTTTAAAATAGGGACACAATAAATAAAAAAAAAAAATGAAAAAATAAACTCAAGCAAAAAGATCGTATACATCCTTAGGTATATACTAGGAAACGATCTTTCCTGAATTTACTTTGGTCTGGGTGTGCTGGGAGACTCCCCTGGTTTGTTTCCTTGTGTGGTACCTCGTAACACAGGGATATTAATCCCTACTTCGAGACCATTACAAGAGGTGTGTTGTCTGGCGCATATTTATATTTTATTTATTTTACTAGTGAATTCAAAAAAATATATTTCTGAATAAAAATAAAGTGTTACCTATCCATTTTACCTAAATCCTTTAAAAATTACATTTTCACTTCCCATGCTCTAAAAGTACGCCAATATAGCCCTACGAAGCGGGATTAAAGTGACCACTTTAGTCCCTAGGGAGTAAAAAGTAATTAGTTTTTTAATCTCCCTCATGTGACAAAGACAAACTCAAATAGCCAGTAAGATATACTATTATCTGTGAAGTGTGGACCGTCTTCATTGCGAAAATGTTGAGAGTTTTAGTTCCATGGATTGTCCGCAAAGAAGGTGGCGCCATGATTGTGTTTTAAATTATAAATTTGTGGTTCAGTTCAAAAGAAAAAACTGACCACGAAAATTTCAGAACTTTTGTCAAGTGTTGAGATCGGTTGTAAATGTTTTTGTACTAAATTGACTATTTTTCTCGCACTCAAAGTGAAAAGTACAGTTTGCACCTCGAGACTAAACGCCAACTTGATATACCCTCGGTTTCATTGACATCTCACGCTCGGGAGTCAAACCACCTCTGTTATATTATGGCTTCGTTTAGTCCCTCGATATAAAATATCCTATATAGCCTGGTTTCGGATTTTTTTATGATCGAGTAAAGTACATCCTATCATGTAACAAATTTGCACAGGTTCTAGACAATGTCCTTAAGCGTATCATAATTTTTTTGCAAGACCATTATTAAAAAATAAACACCTAAACCATTGAATCGAAAAAAGCGTTTTTCGAGCTATCCGGCGAAAATTCCGCCTTTTAATAAGAACGTCGAGGAGCTTATCTCGAGAGAGTGGCCACTGTTATTAAACCTAAGCAGGCGTCCTATGGGGAGCACGCCGAAATTGTGCCGCGGACAGCTCAGCGGGCAACTGAAAGAGGTCATAGTATTTTAGAATTTACTTTAAAAATGTTTTTGTTAGAGAATACTGGTACCTAGTATTTCCAATCTTTCTGTATGGAGCCGAAACCTGTACTTCTACCACGAGTTGCCACTTTAAATTTACATTATCGTTCGCGTAAAAACAATGTATTGATATTTGACATTGTCATGTCATGTCATGTCAAATCCCAATAGAATTTTTTATGCGAACGATAACGTAAATTTAAAGTGGCATCTCGTGGTAGACGTACAGGTCTGTTAACAGCGTCTATTGCTCAGTTGGAAGAGCAGCCACCCGGGTCGTGGAAGACGCGGGTTTGAGTCGGGTTTGAGTCCCGCTTGATCCTAGGTTCAGTACGCCTACCACGAGTTGTAATCCAATACATTTTTTCACGCGAACGATAATGTAAATTTAAAGTACTGGTCACTGAGGTTCAGTACGCCTACCACGAGTTGTAATCCAATACATTTTTTCACGCGAACGATAATGTAAATTTAAAGTACTGGTCACTGAGACTGCAAGACACTAGAGACGTGGAGTTGGAGTCATCTGTTAAAAATACCCTGGACGGCGTTTCGCACCAATGTTACTATCGTCAAAGAACTTCACATACGAGATAGGTTATCGTCGATTGTGCAGTTACGAATACTGAAGTTCTTTGGGCATATCTCCAGGAACGAGTGCTTGAGGGAGAGGCTTGTAGTACAAGTCGCAGTCGACAAAAGTGGAGAGACATGCAGATTCCATGGAAGCCAGCTATGCCGGCGAGCCGCAACCCTGTCCATCGACAGCCACGATCACTCTGCCAAGAGTGACCCACTAGGAAAAAAGACTCTAAGTACGAAGAGCAGGAGGTCAACCTTTACAGTGCCACTGCATTATGGTTCTTATTATGACAGCATAAGGTGCCTACTTGTAGAACTTGATGTGCTGTCGACATCAAGTGTCACATCATCACTGAGCACTGTGTGTGACAATGAATTTCAACAGTGAGACTGTCTGTTGTTGATTTTTTTTCCTACACTAAGCAAAATGAGATGGATGAATAGGAAACTGCCATCTACCCGAGAATCAACATTTAGATTGTTTTTTTTTAATCAAAAATCTCAAGATTTTGTGGCATTGAACTAGTTGCTTTTTTCCCTTTTCAGATCTGATTATCGCCATTCACCCCATATAAACAGTTCCACATCAAAATGTGAAAGCTAAATGCAACCCACCTCTCGTTCATAGATGGGCTCCTTTGTCCTCACACGGCGATCGCCTCGAAACATTTCTTTTCCCACCGAACTGGGGCGAAGTGGAAAATGTTTGAAACCTTTTACTTTCAAGTTATCGGCTTATGTGCGGTAAGCTTCACATTCCCGGCACCAGTCGGAACCCGCTCAGCTTTAAAAACATGGCCACTTTCATTCCTCAAGATAAGCTCCTTTGCGTGATTTTATCCTGTGTTGTTGTGGTTATTAAAACAGATTTAAGGGTTAATTCGGTTTAGAGATCATTTTCTATTTCAAAAGAACACAGAGCGTTCACTTATATCAAATGTCAAATACTTAGGTATACTTACTTAGAATTATATTTAAAAATATAGGTCGCTGTTACTAAACTATGACTATTTATTCTTTTCTTACGTTATTCTCTTCATAAATAAATACATATATTAAGTAATCACAAACACACACACTCTCATGTACGCTATCACTCACTCTCTCAACTCAACACAAACACACACTTACACACACAATATCCTCAAAACAAAGTCTTGTTGTAATATAAGTAAAGTCTGAAACGTCTGTCCTTGAGGCGGGCTCTAATGACTGTGACAGAGTCTTCGACTACTGCGGTCATTTACGCTAAAATTGTTTGTAAAAATAATGTTATTGGTTTCAAATAAAGATTTTATTTATTTATTTAAACTCCTTTCATTTCAAGGCCACCATTTTAAAGTCAATGAAACAATTGAATTTTCAACTACATTGTTAACGTCATCCTTACTGAGTACGCCATATATTTTTAAGTATTTTGATAATCACCCGGTATGTACTGGCAATTGGTCATTGAAGCGGTGTTGAAACCTCTAGGTAGCTGTTCCATTCGATATCGTGACATTCGATGTGGTGTACCGTCGATTTAATGATCGTTCGGTAATTCAACCTGTCGATAAAATGACCATTCGATGTTTCGTACCATCGCTTTAGAGACTGTTCGACCTACCGTTTTCGATGTCGCGACATTCGACGTAACGTTTTTCGATGTTATGTAAGGAACCCAGGCGTAAGACTGCTTGAACTTTACGTGAGCTTCGGCTAGAGATGGTGCAGGATGAAATGCAGTTATGATCTAACTGAAATCTTTTATTTAGCACCAAAACTCACCTTATTTAATAGGAGAACCACTTCGGTAGGTCTCTTACTATTTTAGAGAGCGCATCGGGTGGCCTAAAATTATTGCTCCTAATTTCATTCGGCCGGACCTTAATGTCCTACTTCTGACGCCGAATCAATTCTTTGCCTAACCGATGTTTTACTATAGATGGGCCTAAATTTTGAAAACCCTAATTTCATAACTTCTAATATTCAATGTCCTAAAATTCATTAGCATACGTTTCTGGTGACTTATTTGCATTTGATATTATTGGATTCTAATACCATCCACATTATATGGTAAACACAAGTAATAACAACACAGTGTATTTTTGTTTATTACGTTTTCTTGATATTTCGTTCATTTAGATTAAAAAATAGTCAGTCAATCACATCATAAAAGTCCTGTTTGTTATATTATCTTAAAAATAGTATGATAAAGCTAACTTGATACTATGCCATACACTGGAGTGTGATTCAATTAAGAGTCGGAGGCGCGCGGAAGAGCAGCTCTCGCTCGCTATAGTGAAGTTCGAGCACCCGTGCGAGCTAAGGCGAAGCAAGCTGAAGCTCCGGAAGTGAGTGTGCAACTGTGCCAGCTTGCATGAATGCAAGCCTGTTTAATTGCATGCATGCTTCATTGCTCACATGCCTGCGCAAGCTCTTTTGTATGCTTGCCTGATTGATTGTTTGCCTGCGTGTTTATTTTCATGCATGCATGTTTGCAAAGAACAGAAACGAAATATACGAAACAATATCTATGTTACATATTAGGCGTTACGTTTTAATGCAAATAAGAATTCAGTTTTTGTAAATAGTGGGGATTATGAATTGTTCGGCTAAATGACGAATTTAGGAAGTGAAAATACGGCGACAAAACTTTAGGCGGAATAAAAAATTAGCTTGTTAAAAGAAATGCATTGGCACACAATCTATAAGCCAGGCTTGGTAGGAATACAAAAAAATAGGCATTCCATAATAGACTTACTGATTAAGGTTCATTCCTACGTGTTAAAACAAAATCGTCAGTTGGGTTCTGCTGGAAAATCAAATAAAGAACTTGCTGGCCTGGCTGTCGAAATAATCTAATGGCCTGATTCAGTTTCTGTGCCACATCCACATCCGATTAATTAAAAGCAACCGCTCGCTTTCGATCTAAGGAAGCGGCCACCATCGACAAGCGGAGCGGGAATTATAAAACATAAAATATTGTACTCAAACAACCTTATACTTAAGACAGACATCATTATCATCATCACATAAACTCCATTCATTAGAACATTAGAAATAAGTGACTCATAGAACTGCTTCTACGAGCCACTTATTTCTAATGTTCTAATGAATGGAGTTTAAGTGACCCCTACCCCTTAGTACCCCTGCGTGTAATAGAATGAATGACAATTTGCATTTGACGTTGTTATGCCGGGTGACAAACCTGAGTACAACCTGGCAAAATTGAAAACGTATGAAGGGATTATGTAACATTTTAGATTTGGTAGAGTTATAGTGATAGTAAAAATGTGTTTCGACACTCAACCCATGCTTCTTTTAGGTTTTTAACATCGACAATATAGTTTTATGCAAGACATAATAATTTATTTAAGCAAAAGCTTCATCAATTCTAAAGTTACTTTACTTTAAATGTGAATAATTAAGTGTGACAGCTGCTATATAAGTAGATTTTAATAATTTCGGCATAAATCTTAGAAGTAATGTTACCACATAGTGTACCCTAAAAATAACCTTTTTTACTTCTGTCGAATGCTATAATGTATGACAATTATTATAATTTAGCCATTCAAAATTGTTTTCATCCCTCGGCGATTGCAACTTTTTAGCCCTAGTTGTAAACGCGCTATTATGACCTCATTGCAACTAAAATAAAGTTTAAGCTAGCCTAAGATTCAACTTAACTCCCACATAACATGAAGGCTTAAGCTGTTAAGCTATGAACTAAATGTTAATTTTTTCGGAAAGCGCTTGAAGCATTTAAAATATTTTTATGAAGCTGTCACAAAACAAGTAAGTTGTTGATTCGCTAAGCTTCCGTCTGAGCTCTGGAGATACGTCGCCGGGGATTAACAAACTGTGTTAACTGGTCAGGATTACACATTGTTAATAAAAGAGGGATTATACAATGGCATTTGTGGCTATGTCATTCATGAGTCCTAGTACTCCTAGTGCAACACAGGTAACTTTAAAGACCATTTGCTTTTATACACGCTCAATGTAAATCTAACAAACTCGTATCAGTGTCTTTGGATTTTGGCAGAATAAGGCAAAGTTAAAGTTGGTTACTTAGATTTAACGAATTAAAGAAGTAAATTAGGTACGAAGATAAATATTTAAAATTAAGAACATTAATTGACGCCAAAACAAAAACAAAGTGTTAGGGACCTCCTGGCTTTGCTTTTAGGGATTGCGGTAGAAAATGTTACCCTGTTTGCGCTTTCGTCATGGTCATGTTAGTATAAACAATATAGAACATTTTGATATAGTAATTTTTTCATAAACGCAAATGTTCAAAAAAGACATTTTTGCCAGTTTGAAGAAGGTTCTCATCTTAAGTAGTCCTATAGTTTTAAACAAATAAATTACTTACACCAAGTTAAACAGACCCAAAATAAACTAAGCTTCTATGTGTCAGAAAAGGATAAACAGAAATAGAAGAAAATACCCAGACGGAGAATGAATGTTTATCACATAAATGTTTGTGGATGTGGAGGTGGGATCTAGGCGTGGATCAAACCACTGACCTATGATGATATAGGCAGAATCGCTATCGTTTGTTAATTAAATCAAGCACACTCATCCGATCGTTTAACATAGTGGTCGTTTTATGGAAGTACATGAGAAGTCTGTTCAAATTAGGGTGTCGTCTCGGTCACGTGTCAGCATCAATAATTCGCAGCCACGAGGCAGTTCGTGGTACCGTCCGCCTGGGATGCACGCGCTGATGCGGTGAAAGGCCCACTCATTTACCACATGCATCAGGGACCCGTGCGGCCCAACCACTCGCGACTTCAATCAAATAGACTGTTATCCTACCATGAGTTAATTAACTTCAAGTATACTACGATAGATAACAACAGAATCTTGTTTGCCATTTTCAGAATAGAATAGAATACAATTTGATTTTGTAGCAGTAAACACAAAAAAAAGCACAGTGGGAATAAAAACAACATACATTAGCATTTTGAAATCAAACTGGGAGATGGCCCTGTTACGTTGTAATTAATTAGGTAATCTGTGCCCCTGGTTAAGTTATATTTGTTGGTACCTCGTAACACAAGGATATTCATAGTTACTTTGAGACCATGACAATTGGCGTGTGTGTGAATTTAAGAAAAACTGTTTGATTTTTGTGAAGCCTAATCAAATATTTGTTCTTTACCGTCAAAACAAACAGTGCATGGTTGAAGGCTCCATACTTAAGCGTCAGCAGGATTCTGCTACACTTTTATTGCTTCAAATTGGAATAAAACGAGAAAATACAAAGTCAAAACATGATTCAAGTTTCAATATATTCCTGAAGGGATTGCTAGACGGGCGGATAACCAGGTATTTTTCCGGACGCCCGAGCGCGCCCGACAGGCTTACCCTTTCCTTTACGGAGGGGAAATATTTGTAGCGCTTTTCAAGATTTCATTCCGAAAGGCAAGCGTGTGTATTTTCCATGCAACGTGCAGGTAAACGTAGTAAAATTTTACTTTATTCATACACTTGAGCAAGCTCGTACAGCTATAGTTCAATATATGTATATGAATGCCTATTTGTGCATACGTTATTTGCGAGCTTTGCTGTTAGGAGGCGAATTGTATCTTGAAGTAAGTCTTCTTGTAAGTGCTTTTTAATTAGCTATGAAACTTTGTGGAAAATTTCAAGCAAAATCATGATTTAAGTTCATTTTCAGCATTCAACAATGCACTATTTTCTACAAAAATTCTAAAGCTAGTTCCATCTCAATCGAAATTCAAGTAGATAATTGCATTTTTTTTATTTCGGTTGTTAAAACGCGCGCCTTACAACAATGATGAAACAACGTTGGCTTACAACGTTACACTAGACAAATTAACCAGTACGTCTACCACGAGTTGCGACTCTAAATTAACGTTATCGTTCGCGTAAAAAATGTATCGGGATTTGACAATGTCATGTCATGTCATGTCAAATCCCAATACAAAATTTTACGCGAACAATAACGTAAATTTAAAGTGGCAACTCGTGGTAGACGTACAGGACTGTTAACGTCCTCGATTGCTTAGTTGGAAGACCAGCTACCCGGTTCGTGGAAGACGCGGGTTCGAGTCCCGCTTGAGTCCTAGGATCAGTACGTCTACCACGTAC
Organism: Udea olivalis; assembly: GCA_947369235.1. Classification (NCBI taxonomy): domain Eukaryota; kingdom Metazoa; phylum Arthropoda; class Insecta; order Lepidoptera; family Crambidae; genus Udea; species Udea olivalis. The sequence continues at coordinate 31,119,481 of OX376340.1, forward strand.
AGGTCGCATTTTACTAGTTTATATCTTTGTGTAAAATCATGATTTGTTGTTTTGTTCATCATCATCATTCGCAATCATGTCAATTCTGAAGATAGGTCGATTGCAAGCAGCCCCCATATCCAACGAAATTCTGCAATTTTCATCAGATATTCTATCCCAGTGGGAAGCACGAGGTAAGCCCACTGGGAGTGTCTATTCCTCCGCGCTAAGTGTCCTGCCCACTGCCACTTTACATATACGTTATGATATCTTCAATAATATGTTGTACCTTAAAGACATTAAAATACCTCTACAGATGGCAATGCAGCTGCAATTTTGTAAATAATTGTTAAAAGAGTACTCGGACGATTGACAACATAATGATTGATCAATTAGAGCACATGACTCCTAAAGTTTCTAAAGTCTTGTCGTTTGATCCCAGTTCATACGTCATCACCATTACCAGCGCATAAAAATATAGCGTACTAACATGCTAACTACTGATGACAGTGTAATGTAATTTGGTGGTTATTACAAACTGAGAATGCAATCATCGTCGAAAAATCCATACGGTGTAGAAAAAACTAGTAACACGAAGTCACCAGCGAAAGCTAATAGAATTAAGTGTGCTTCTGATCCTGTTTATTAATTAAAGTGTGAATACGGATGCTTAAGTTTACTCGATGTTTGTTCGTCCAATTTTCAAGGCTTTGCGAGAGAAGCACTTTTTGTGCTTGTTTTCAAAATTATTGCTGACCAAGCTGTCCGTAAGCATTGTCTCGGTCGCTTGTATTGATTTTCGTTTGGAACTTTTGCTCGTGTACATTTTAATCGGAATGATTAGGAAGCTTGTGAACTTTGAAATTGGTAACGTCACGCGCGCTGATTTAAGAAATCAAGGTGCTGTAGTTTTGTTAAATCTAAGGCCCGTATTCTAGAACATTACTCGAGCATTAATCTATGCTTATGTAAGGATTAAATTTATTTTTAATTTTGGTTTTGTACTGACGATCTCAATATGAATGCCTGCAATTTAATTTTGTATGCATTGCATTGCATAACTTAATTTTGTAATGTAATTTTATATGAGAAATAAAATATCGAATCTAATCTAAAGTTCAAACAATTACAAAAGCCGCGCATGGCTAATTCTCTGTGGGTTTGAAATGCTTTCACAACCTTAATCGTGCGATGTATCCAATTTTGTTTCTCTGTCAAGTTTAGGTTGGTTAAAATATTTTTCTTGGGACCGTTACCGCATGACGACATTTATGTTGAATATAAATCAGTAGATGAATGATTCAGGTAACAACCAATAAGATAGACGGTGAACCGGAAGATTACAATACTAAACAGTTGAACCTGGACTTCTGCATATTTGACTGCATAATGCCGCAGTTACGTTTGCATCTGAACATTTCCTGCGCATATGCATTTACGTGGATGCAGTTTGTAGTTGCCTGAATAACAGATTTGTAACTTACTCGTCCTATAAATCATCGAAACAGTTAATTGCAAAAATCATCACGAAACATCAGCGGAGTCAATATTCCACCTTATGAGTTTGTTCTTATGTTTTTTTTTATTTTTCATAATTAGCTGTTATAAATATTTTGTAAGTAGTATCCTCCTTGGCCGAGTTGACAGGGCGCGGCTTGAAATCCAGAGAGCCAGTGTTCAAATTCCAGGTCCCAAAAAGTGTGTTTTCAGATTTTTGGACATAGCCCGGGTTGTGATCACTAAACCGCATTTGACAACCGTGGCGATTTACAGGTTCCTTTTGGCTTTTTTGTGTGGTAGCGAACCTGTTAATTCAATACCCATCAATTGTAGCAAATACTTGATTTTAGTGATGGAGGCCTTCGCCCAACAGTGGAACAGGATTTATGCTAATTGGCTTTCGCCTCATAAAACACGGAAGCTAATCGGAAAATATATAACGTCGTTAGCCAAAAGAAACGAAAAGTGTTCTTTCACATTATATATTTATTGTCTATCATCACAAAAAAACACAGCTCCCCTAAGAGAAATCTCAGGAACGTAAGTAATACCTAAACCAGGGGCACAAAGTTTACTAGACAAAGAGGAGACAGTAGCTGGTTACACAAGTACATCTGACGGCGCCGAAGTTTTGCCCACCAAAAAAAAACAAGATGGAAGTGTGGTCGCGAAGTTTTAACGTGTTTTATAATTTGACGGAGGTATACAGATATTGATGGCTGTTGTTGTTTTTTAAAGAAAGGAATAGTTACTTTAACAGTAAATTGCTTTACAAATTGCAATATGTTGTAAGAACTCGTTAAATTACGCCTTTATAAAAACAAAAAATATAGTTATACGCTTAGATTAAATCAAAATGGAAGATAGGTGATTCGCCTCTAGCGCGTGGACAGCTTGAATCAGGCCCCCGTCGCCCGATTAGCTAAAGAATTGTCTTTTGCAATTTCATTTCATTTTATCAGAATATTTTGTTAGCCAAACTACAATTCACAGGTTAATCTTTATTTTCACTCGTCGTAATATACGATTGACAGGACTTAAGTCTAACGCACGCCTGTCTAGCTTACGCTATGATCCCCCGTTTTCAGTTGTCAATTTTAAGGACGTGCCTTATCTTGCCGCTTTTTGTTTTAATCTAAGGTTATAAGTCGAGCACATTTATACAAATTTTCTAAGCTCTTAGACTCAAACATTTAGCGCTAGTGGTGTGGAGTCACATTGTTACTTTCGAGCTGTAATTTAATTGTATTGCATGGGTTTACCGAATGAAACAGGGGCGCCGCGCCGCATGCGTAATTTGTGATTCGGGCGTATATTCACTATTTCAACTGCATAATTTCTAAATTTGGGCCTATCTCCCAGAAGTTACATACAGAATGTCTATATTAATGAAGCCACTAGCAAGCCTGTGTCACTTCTAGTTTAGGTACGCTCGGCCGCGTGTCCCCTCTCAGGGGTACATGCCAGTGGGTTGCCGCACGGCTCGCATACTCGCCGCCACGCGCGTTATTTACTGTTTTGTGTTAGATTTGTTTCAAGTGTAACTTGTAATTACAAGTAATTATAAGAATAATAATGACTACTACTAATACTAAACGAGCTTGTATTAATTACAGTGATACTTTTTTAAAGTTAATAATTAAATCAGTGAGTTGCGACCCTCGACCCACGCTCAGACCCTCTGACAGCTAAATCGGTTTCGTTCAGCGGCGCACAGTGGAATATGAACGCTCGTGCTACGCTATAAGTTTCGATTCCGTGTGCAAGCTACCTAAACATGGCCTTGATCGATAGCACGGACAAATTAAGAAGCACTAGTCTGACACAAACTTTTAAGATTAGAGAAGACCTTTTTTACTTGTCCGCGTTTCTTGACAGAACCTTCTGAGCGGAGTAGGTACTATTACCTATTCTGTGCCATTAGGTAGTATCGTGAAATACATACCTACTGTCGCAGCTATCAAGAAACCCTGCGATAGATACAATACTGCTCACGAATGTTAGTGCACTAAGTTTCAAGAATTTACAATACAATTCAAGAGTCAAGCATACTCGTAGCTTTTTTTCAGGTCACCGTTACAAGCAGCTTAGACTGAAAGCTTGGAAAACCAAGCTACTGAACATTCTGCTACTAAAACTTTCCTAGAACGGTTATTTTCCCCAGAAGACTAGTGCTTTGCTGTTATTCACGTACGTTGGGAACAATTAGTTAGTTAACAATCACATGTTTCAACAACACATTCACAGCCCAGCGCCCCTTTTCATTTGGACACGGAAAGAGTCCCCCGGTTTAATTAGTGGGGTGTTGCTATGACTCTTTACTAGACTCCGGTAGACATCATTATATCAGTCCTTATTACACCTGTTATTGCTACCTATTTGCTAGTTCTGAAGCATCTATGTAAAACTTAATATGCTCATTACTACTCACAGAATTTATTGCCTACTACCCGGGTTCACCGGGTCATCTACCCGGTGAACTTGGTGAAACAGACCAACATGAAAACAGACTTAAGAGATCAGACCTCATACTACAGCCTATAAAGAGTTTACAGAAGGACCGCCAGCACCTTTTTCCTAAACTTGCGTGAAACACCCAGGGTTACTACTGTACTCACTCCGAATTTGTAAAATGAAGTAGTTTGGTTATACCTATTTAACAGAACCGGCCAAAAACAAAATTCATTGTGAAAAATTGCACCTAGTTCGACAAAAACAAAAACACTCATCCGTCCCGTTCGTGTTCGTTTCATACAAAGTGCCACGTTCTTATCCCGTCCGTGACTCCGTGACAAATGTCCTTCAAGTAGATTTTGTGTGAAATGATATTTCCAAAACTTCCCGTCCATATAAAAACCCGTCACGTATACAGTGGCCTTAAAAATCAGTTTGTATCCTGGATCCCGCTGACGTAATTCTTTTCCTTTAACGCCCGGCAGTGAAGTCATGGTACCTAAGCAGTTACTCTGGCCCAGGAACACGTGCAACACTAAAGGTAACTAGTAAGTATTGCTCGCTCACTGCCAATCTGTAAAACTGAGTTAAACTTTTACATAGTAAGCAAAAAGTAATTCCCCAAGCTGACTGAACAACAGCGCCCAGATAACGTCTGATAATTCCTGACCAGTAGGAACGTACCATTTCCAAAATATAAAGGTATTACCATCCAGACGTGCAACCTTAAACACGTATCTCTTCCTCCAATTTCTAAATGTGACTTTAACGCAATTACAGGCGGAGAAATCTGCTTTGCCCTATCTCTACCTATTCTGTGACCAATAAACTTATACTAATAGTTCAACGCTATTTGCGCGCGCCCAAACACTTCTCTTCAATTTACACTGTCAGTCTTTAATAACATCAAATTATGATTTAACTGAATGAACAACCCCATCCCATCAGACGCGGAGTTTCAATATCACCAGGAAATTCGTAGTTTAACTCGGACGTCATTTAAATCTGCAGGGTATTTCCGAATGTCAATTAGGACGAATTCAGGTGAAAATCTTAATTTAGATGGGGCGTAAATGCCCGAAGCATGATGCCACTTGCTATAGTCCGAAGAATGTATCAATTTATCAATTAATACTCAATATTGGGATCACTATATTATTATCTATCGTCAATTATAATTATGCGATAATGCCTGCCCATTGCCACTTCAGCTTGATTATCTGAAGAACTATGTCAGTCCCTTTGGTTCTTTTGTGGAAACCTTCCTTATGGATCTCATCAACGCCGAGCATAGCTTATTCCACAGCGCGCTGATAAACCCGGAATTTATTGAACCTATTGTCCGTCTCTGAACAGAGTCTCAGAAACGTGTTAAGAACATGACATGAGGTAAGTGTAAGCGTATGAAAGAAACATTTTCATTTATTTTAAATTATTCATAGTGAATAGGAGCTAATGCAAAAGTAAGTTTAGAAATAAACAATTTCTGTAATTGTTTTCAGTAGAACCTACGCAGCTATTTAGCTGGCTAGTTTAGTCCCTCTGACACCCCTTGTGCTGTCTAAGCACATTCCTTAACGGAATTTGAATGGCCCCTGACAGCTTCCCTGACTGGAGACTTCCTCTTCACGGGATTACCGACCGTTTAAAAAAAAATCATCCAGTCAGTGGTTACCCGTTACTGACAAAATTGCTCAATACCCACATGTTAGTAAATTAACTTGACTGGCTATAAAAGATGGTAATACGGCCCCTGGAGGTAAGTGTATCCATGACGGATTCTCCTTAAAAATAAAAAACTAAAGCAGGCCACTCTGGCATCATGCCAACCATCCCATATAGTAGTGGATCCGCTGCTATAACGTGAAATAGCCTTGCTATTAAACACAGAAATAAGAACTTAATTCAATAAATTAACTAGTTTTAAATGATTTGTGGATCAAAACCGAACTAATGAGAAAATGCGGCAGAATGTCTGAAACGGTTAATTTTCTTAGACACTTTGTTTTATTAATCAAATATATTCATAGTATTTGTATAGTGTGTCAAAGTTGCGGACAAACGATTATTTTCTTATATTTTATATTCAAAGTTAATTAATTTCTAATTTGTATTTCATTCGCTAACAAGAAGATGGAAAATTTCAAGGCAACATTTTCAGTTTGCAGTTATGTAATATAGAAAATTCCCTTTTTTGTAGCATTTGTTAATGCTATTGCCTAGTTATTATACTCTAGCTAGATCCACGTGACAAACGTTTGCGTTATTTATAAATATATATGAATATAATCTCAATGGAGACGTTTAAAAGATGCCTGTCAAATTACGTATGTGTCGTTTTTGGTTTTAACGCAAAATCAATTCGGATCTGCGTGCTAGCGTCAACAAGTACAGGCAAGCAGGCGGGTCTGCCCCCCCATCAGGGGTGAGATTCAACTGGTGCAATGCGGCGCCCCTCGCTCATCCCATCGCGGGCTTATTTTTTCCATTGTACTCGAGGCACAGTTGGCACACTAAGCGTTGATTTTGTTGCGTTTGTTTTGCAGTAGCGCCTTCAATGAGGGTGGCCTGCCATTATTCCGTTTACTTTTTCTTCGTTCGCCTCGCGGCAGTGTGATTGTTAATTGGAACGCGTTTGAATTTGGAACTGTATAATTCGGGAATGATTCGGTAAGAGGCTTCGCCTGATGCTTGCTTTGATTGAGAATAATTACTGTAGCAGCCGCAATGCAAAACGCTAGTGGTGCGATTGGTATGCAACTCAAACTCCGGCTGTTTTTACGACCTTCTTCGTCGTGTTTCCTAATAGCGTAGAATAAAACACACTCTGACCTTTTACAGGTTATTTGTATCGCTGTTGTTTTTGGCTGAGCAGCAGTGCCCTGCTCTACTTTTCAGGTGGGATATTCTGGGATCGAAAGTGGTTAGTTTCGGCCAAATGAATTGGGATTTTCTGGGAATTAGGTCGGGTTTGATTTATAAACCCGACCAATTAACAAAACTTTAGTTTTAGAAGACTATTCAGACTAACCTTCCCGTGGGTTATTTTAACATTGAAACAAAAGATTGTGTTCGTTTCATTCGGGTTAATAGATAGTTACTACTTTACTATCTAATGCTTTTTGTTGTAACTTAAGTTCTAGATTTTGATGAAAGTGTCGCATAATGATAAGGAGTATCTCTTCGCCCCTCTTTCGGCACAATGGGACGATCGATGCGGGACAGACAGACGAGCACTTTTTACGCCTTCTTTGTAGCGAACCCGTCTTGCATCCACGACTACCTTGATTGATATTCTTGAAGTCCTTGCTGATTATTTATAAAGATGCAGATAAGTTACAGCATACACTCGTATCAGAATATCGAGCATTAACGTTTTTTTAAGTTAACTCGAACCACAATGACCTGGTGGTCAGTAACACAAGTATTATTTTACTTACCATAGATCACCCGTCTCCACAAACAAGCACTATATTTGTAAGGAAAAAAACAATTGTACCTTATTTTCTGTTACTTAAACTAGTATTGTAACTACCTACTTGCTTGTTTGTGGTGAGAAATAAATGAATTTTATTATTATTATTATAATGCGCACATGACTCTCGATGTTTTGTTACAACTTGTTCTTAAAAACCAAACAAAAACGTTATATTACATGGCAATGCTTCTAGAATACTGATCGTTTTGTAAAAATGTTACATTACAACTGCTCTAGCCATAAAATAAATATACTCACCATAAAGAACAGCATTAAAAAAAAAACTTTGAAAAAACATAGAGTTTAATCAAATACTTGTGAAATACAGGTTTGATACATACCATCACGACTTTATCCCGAGCGGGGTAGTCAGAGGCAAGTGACTGTGCCGTCAATGGTGATCGAAACAGTCAGAAGCCCACTTTTCACCAACGCCATTAGAACCCAACGTGGTAGGTGGTGAGCCTTCCGCCGTTACCCGGGTTGATTTGGTTTGTTATCGACGTTTTCCGTCACCGGAGAGTTAGTCGGATATTTAACAATGAACACAAAGATTTTTGGTTTTGGCCAGATTTGAACTCGGGACCACTTAGATCCACGATCTAAGTTCGGGTGCTGAACCACTAGGCCACGACGCTGTGAGGTTTGATGTAGGCCAGGAAGTACAACACAATAAATATGCGCCAGACAACACACCACTTGTCATTGTTTCGAAGTAAGGATATATATCCTTGTTACGAGGTACCAGACAGGGAATTGAGCCAGGGGCGTCTCCCAGCACACCCAGACCCGAGTCAATTCAGAAAAGATATTTTACTGAATTGGCCCGACCGGGAATCGAAGCTGGGACACCACGCAAGTCAAGGCGTAAAACCGTGCCACAGCGCACTGCGCAAATCCTCGCTGTCTCTGATAGGTGGTTTCAGCGAAAAATAGCTTTTGAAGTACTACTTTTACTTATTGTTATAAAATCTCAAAGTCTAGCGCATTTTTTTAAGATAAGTAACTTCTTCTTCTAAAAACTAAGAAATTGTTAGTTGAGATTTTTAATTTTAAGTTGATAATTTGAATGATAGCTCACTTAATTTTAATTCTCAACTATAGGTATTTTTTTTAGTAACTTCCATTAAAGTTATGAGGCTGTTTATTTTATGCATAAATGCAAAGTAGAGATGTAGCAACAAAAAAAAATCGAAGAAACCTTCGTCTTTTTTTTTAGAAATTTTTGAAACTGATCCGGTCACAAATTTGCAAAAATTTATTTAAAAAATCGTTACTCGAAAACTATGAAAAATCGTAGAACATAATGGGGTGATTCAGATACCTCCCAACAAGAGGCACCTAAAAAGACGTCACCTTTCTGGCCACCCTGTATAGCAAAAAAATAAATGTGGCGATATTCGCTCAACAACTAAATATTACGACTAACCTTTTTTTAAGTATAAAAGAACAAGTAAATTACACTCAAATCATGACAGCCCAAAGTTTAAGCATCAGTAAGCAGCACATTATATGAAATTTAACTGATGTAAAACTTTACTTCGTTATTTTTAGGGAAAAACCATCGAATTGTATAAAATGATCTGAGAACGAAAAGAGCACTAATGGAATTTATCAGTTTGTATACGCTTGTTCGTAAACTACTAAATATGATTTTATTGATACAAACACATTCTTATTCAAAAAGCTGGATTTAAATTGTTTGAAACCATTTAGTTTAAGTGTGCATAGTGAAGACGGAGTACATGGCCTGCAACACAACAAATCCCCAGTCCGTCCGCATAGGCGCTGACGTGGTCGAGCGCACGGACCGTGTCAAATACCTGGGATCTGTGCTAAGCGCGTCCGGGGACATCGACAGCGACGTCAGAGCCCGAATACCGCGGCTAGGGCCAAATGGCGTGAGGTGACTGGTGTCATTTGTAACCCCAAAAATCTATAAAACCATCATTACTCCTGTCCTTTTATATGGCAGTGAAACATGGCCGTTACTAGAGAGACACAAACAGGAGCTGCGCGTCATGGAAATGAAGATGCTGCGGTGGATGTGTGGAGTCTCACGCAAAGATCTCGTGCGGAACACCCACATCCGTGGTAGCCTTCGTGTTCGTGACATCGCAGACAAGCTGCAGGTGCTGCTTTCGTTGGTATGGTCATGTCTCACGGAGATCGGCAAACTACGTGGGCAACAAATGTCTGGCCATGCCGTAACCGCCAGGTACCGGTAGAAGAGGTCGACCCAATAAGCGGTAGCTCGACGTCGTCAAGGGTGATATGCGTGCCAACAAACTCACCACTGAGGATGCACAAGACCGCGCGAAGTCGGCCAAGAAAATAAGAAAGGCGGACCGGGATAGACCACACGGATGATGATGAGTTTAAGTGTACATAAGTTATATTCATATACAGGGTAAGAAATTTGAAAAGCTAAGTCCGCATAGTTGTAATAGTAGACAATAGCTAGTTTGACTATAAACGAAAAGTAAACAAACCTTCAATCGGATAATCCGCCGCAACCCGCCACTGCAGATGCAGCATGCGTCCCCGTGCATCGAACGAGATAAACGCGCCGATCGATACGTAATACGAAACTTAGAAACACTATCTTTTCGGTGGTCGACCCCGCGTGAAGTTTGGCAAGTTAGATTTTTTTAAACTGCCAGTGACATGCTTTTTTCTATTTATAATCGTATACATCTGTGGCTGTTACTAGCGACTACTACCGCCTGTATCGATACTGCACTGGACAGACTGAACCTGAACTAGATAAGAAAAATATTTCAAATGATATGTACGAGTACATTCGTGGCCTTTTTGATGCCGGTATAAATGCTGAAAGTAGTGACGAGCAAGAGCAAGTCAAGAGGAATCAAATAATAAAACTAAACTGCCATTATAACATAATGGAGATAAGATATGAAAAAACATTTAAAAAGGACAAATTTTAGTATAGAACCATACGGCGAAGCAGTGTCTGAATCAACGACATATACATCCTAACATTTTCCATTATATTAAATGCACAGCTCGAATTTGATGTGAATTTATATCAACTTCAACAGTTGGTCGGAAAATGGTAGGGTTTATTATGGCACTTATATTGAAGGCCGTCCGCCATGTTGGCTGCGAATGAGCTTGACGAAGCGGCACCAATAGTCTTGAGGAGCAAGCTGAATTGCTATTATGGTAAAGGGTCCCCTCCTCCTCCAGCAAATATGTTCCATGTATGCTAGATTGAGAGGAATTATGCTTTGATAGAATGGGAGCTTAATCAGGCATAGCCTCTTGCATAAACATGTGTACAGATTTATGCAGCTACTAATGTTATGCCTCTGACACAACAGGAAATGTGTACGGATCATAACTACGATGTTAGTCGTTAGAATATTTTTTTACAGCGTGTCGACGGGCATATTTCGCCGTGTTGGCTCGAACCGGTAGTGGTGAGGCAGTATCTGTATGAATTATACGAGTTTATAAGCGCGTCAACACTAGTACAAGTTAAGCGTGTGGCAAAAGGCACGCCTGTCTGCACGCGCCTACATGCGATTCCATAAACGAGCTTATAAGCGCGTATAAAACGCTAAACTGAAACAGCTCGTAATTGTTAGGCAATTTCCAACATTTATTGCCTGAGAAATGTTAGTGGATGATACAAGTTGAGTAAAATGCTTATGTTACATACATCTCAAAATAAAACAAACACAAAATTTGTAATAATCTTGATTTTACATCTTGCGATATAAAATGTATCAGAAAGCCTAAAACGCCCCAAGTTAACATTTAGAATCGTCACATTTTGGCTGTCTAGGAACCCAGGAAAGCCTGTGTCTCTTTTAAACTAGGGTAAATTCTATGTACTACATAGATAACACAATCTTAATAGCCAGAGAATTTATTCTATGTATATTAGTCATCATTGTTCAGATAAGGCGGAAATTGTTATTATCACTCACACAAATACCGAAAATGATGAACAATATGAAAAAAAACATTTATAAAATTGTGTTATGTTCCAACAACATATGAAAATTACTAGTTCGAATTTAACTAAACTTTCTAAATTAATACTAGAAGTTAATGCACTTCAGATTCATTCATAAAAGTTTAAAAAGCTAAGTTCACCCGTGACTAAGTTGCTCGAAACACCTGCTTATAAATCAGGGAACAACGACACGTGTCGACAATTAAAACTCAGGTAGAACTCATATCAAAGCATACGCGGAGCAATGCAGTTGGTGTTGGGAACTGAGGCGTTGGTTCAGAAAGTGAAAGCACAAATTTTAAAGCGATTGCGGAATCTGCGGCGCGCCGACCGGGTTCGGAGTTGCGTACAAAGACACTCAAACTTTCTCCAGTAAAAGGGATGTTGGAATTCCAATGAAAACACCATTTTGCCGCGGAAGAGTAGTTTCAACAGTTTGTTATTTATGAAAATACAAACTTTACCATAGTTTTTTGAATTGAATTTTTTTTTTTAAAGTGCGCTCTAGAGGTTGGTTAGCCACGTCGCATTGTAGGAATCAATATTGATTGTTAGTTGGCTATATAAAAAAAAATAGAATATCCTTCGTTCACTTTTATGTTCTGAACTAGTTTTTATATTAATAATTACTAACATAAAATAAAGAGATTACAGAATTACCGCTCGCGCCTTTTCCTAAACTTGCGTGACCGCCCAGGGTTGCTACTATATTCACTCTGAATTTTTAAATTGAACTAGGTAGGTTATACTTAGATGTCATAACCGGAAAAAAACAAAATTCATCATGTGCAAAATTGCACTAAGTTCAACAAAAACAAACACGGTGCGGCTCGCCCCGACACTGATGCTCTCCGGTATCGCCTGTAAACTCACTGTGTCTGTGTGCGTGATCAAAATGTCGGGTTTGTTCTAAGCGGACTACGAGTATCTATCAGAGTAGCTGCGCCGCATGCGTAATTTGTGTTTACTCAAATGGTTTGCCCGTATGCAATCCGTGTGATCTACGAGTAAATGTGTGATTTCGTAGCGCGCTGCTACGAATACTATGAACGCTACAAGCGCGGTTGTTGTAACCGTAGCGAGACCTTCAACTGAGCAAACTATCTACACATTCTGAAGTCTATGATTTAATAATTGGTTTATTGATTAGATTGAACACATTATGAGGTTCCCACACTCGAAGGTGTTAAAGTGTGACTCATTAAAAAATTAAGATTTCAAATACGAACGGATGAAAAAAGGAAATAGAATGTTTGTTAAACATAACATACTGCCTAATGTTTGAAAAATAAAACATCCTGCCTCAGCAATGTGTACGAAGGTACATTGAAGGTGTTTCGAAAACATTTTCGGAAATAAACTACCACGCACTGGCACATTAAAATGCTCTTCAAAACATATATTTTTTCAATATAACCTAAATTATACTGGTCAAGCTAAGATATCACGGACTATATTCATTGTTGTAGGCTGTGCCTTCGTTCCTTAAGTCAAGTAATTTATTGCTCGTAGCAGATGTCGTTCCTTCACAGGCGTCGATGTATACCTACCAGCTACGCACACATACTACACATAAGAATTCCTCTACCCTTGTTTTTCTTCGTAAAGCCAGTCTCAGCCCGTTCGCGTCGGTGCACCCTAAGCCAATGGCATAAGCGATGTTTTCCAACGAAGCGAACTCAAGCCGAATCTTCTTCGCTACGACCTCTTTAGCCCAAGGGTAGAATAAACGGTTATCGTAAAAAAATATTATTGCATGTTATGACCTGTATTTATAGTGAAAACGATATGGTTGTCTTTACGTTATAGAGTACCCATTTAATTAAGTACAGTTTTATACTTGGATTCAATGCATTGATTGAAGCAGTCGGGAGACATGAATTTTAACGGTGTTAAAAGATTCCCCAAGATTCGAACTTTTTGAGAAAAGCTATTTTAAAACCATCTAATTTATTTTTAGCATTTTTAAATGCTCTATTTCCCATCGAAAGACAGAAACTAGAATAAATCAAAACTTAGTCCCGCTCGGGCCATAGGGCCAATGGAATGTTTAATTTTTTCTAGTTCTTAAGTATATGTTATAATCTCTTTCTGGACTTTAAATTTGGTTAAGTCGTAAAAGTATAAAAATATTTAACGGTTTATAAGTAAGTCCATAAAATGGAAAACAACTATCGCAAAGTGGACAGACGTTGAATGAGGTTGCAAGATTTTCATTAATGACGAGCTGCCCCAACAGACTTTGTTCTGTCAAATGTGTGGGTGTCCATTGCGAGTATCATAGCTCGCCCGCTTTTGTCCGACTTGATTTACATACTATACTTTAATTTTTTTACTGAATCTTTGTTTAATCATTTTAATATATAGCCTATCACCCCTTGAATAGTTTGGCTTTGAAATAATTTTCACGACGGGATCAGTAGTTTCGGAGCTTCAATAGAAACTAACAAACAAACAATCAAATCTTTTTCCTTTTTAATTAGGTAGTATATGCATTTTTTTATGAAAAAACTAAACCTGTTATGATATATAAAAAATATAAATTTTTATATATCATAACAAATGAATCCTTACTACTGGCAACAAAATAAGCTTACTATTGCGCAATCTTTGATTACGATGCAGTGAATAAAAAAAAGGCGGAAACTTGATGCTTATTTAGTACTCAACCAATTCGTGCAAAATAACATCTCATCTCGGGATATTTCATTGCATCACCACAAGGGTCTTTAATTTCAGACGCGTAGAGTCGAAAGTGGCAAGTGGGGGTCGTGAGAAAGCAACAGCTGGTGGTAGGCTTTGTCGGCAACACGAGAGGAGCGCGGGCTAAGTGGAGCCTGTACCAAATTACCGCTCGCAGTAATGGAGAACTTATACGTCACAGTAGCTACGGGTTTTTGCAATCGCTTAAGTAATTCATCTTGCTTTCGCCCGGATTAAAAGGACAATGCTAAAGTGAATATGTCGCCCGTTTCGACGCTATGTTTTTTTAACTTGCTTTTAAATAATGGAGGCGATTAACACCCTAGTGCGGTCTATCTCCTATTGCATTTGACCTGTATTCTGAGGTATATTGAACATAACTTTTAAAGCAGCATCATACAAGATCGTTTTACAATTTATAACGTACAACATATTAATATATATTAGTAGATGACTTCAGTAGATGACAACACTTTGTTACCAAACAAGTTACCAAAATCTGTCAAATCCAAGGTTCAACTATTGTTTGTCTATGCTGGCTCTGACGTGCAATAAATTCACTTCATAAATCTTAAAAGATCTATTCATTTAACACTGTTTCTTCTTCCTATATTTAAAAAACAGGACTGTGGTGAAACATATGTTCACAACTTGTTTGGGCTCAGTAAATGCAGATATCACGTCAGTGTTTATGAAAGTTGGCTTGAAATACGGACCGCAGAACCAACGCATCACTACATAAATTGGCATGGACGTAGACGGGCAGTGTGGCTATCATTAGGTTCATTTATTTATCATGATGTAAATCTGAATGTAATATATTTTAGGAGAAACACAACATGCAAATAGTAGAAAAGTTATAGTAAAATGTATAGTAGATGTCGCTGTTCATGAATATTTGTGGACAAGCAATTTAAATGGAAATGTAGCCTTTAATAAAAGCCTTAATATCGTTCAATATAAAGCACATTGAGATGGGTTACAAATAACAACAGTACTACAAAATGTCATAGCTAAACCTGTTAAAGACTCTTAGCAATAAGAATAGTTCATGTTCCTTGTAAATACTAGCAGTTTAAAACGTAAAACATTGCAGTTTCAAAACTATTTCAAGTTCAATACGGAAGCAAAGTGACGACCTAGTTGACCAATATCCTAACAAGAATCTGACGTGGTCTGAATAGCAAATTGATTAGGTGTAGTACATTTAGTAAATACGTGCACGGTAACACCGTTTCAGACTGGCCATTTACTATATAAATAGCAATGCCAAGCCTGATTGGCCATATGCCATGGATCGGACAACTAGCTTGTCATCATTTAGAGGTTATTCGGAAAATCTGATCAACAATTAAACTAGATATCGCGTCAGGAAGTAAAACAAGTCTCAAAAATGGCATCGACTGAATGAGATAAAAGATGAAAAAAATGTTTCAAGTTTTAATAATTTTAACCCAATTTAGGCGTTGTGCGCAAATAATAAAACGAAGTTTTAATAATATTAACACATAATTACGATCTTACGTCTTATATGACAGAAAGAGTAAAAATGTAAGCTAAAAAGAAGAAAATAACTTACACAAAATTTGACTTCTCTTCATTTAGAATTTTGTCATTATTGACTTTACCCTCGCGAACAGAGTTTAATGGAGTAGGTGTTTTGTATTTTTTTTTACTTGAATTAAGTTATTATGAATAAATAATAAAGGCACTTTTAGTCACCTCAAATTAGTGTTTTAGTGAAGGCAATGCTCAATCCGCACGAAATTGATTCAGAGATTATTACACTCGTACACTGTACGAGTGGAATAATATAAATTTCACCAGTCAATTTCAGTTTTGATTTTATTTGAGGTCATTGTTGGTGAGTTGCATCGCATTATATCCCAATCTTCGCATCTCTATAACCAAATCAATAAAATTCTTAAAAATATACCTTATGACAAGCCTTGAGTGCAGACACTTGCTAGTGGACTGGATTAAAACGCTAAGTTATACAGAAATAGAAAACCTTATTTCACGAGGTGTCTAATTATACTTATCATCTATATACATTTAAACGTACACATAATACATAGTTTCATTTAAGCACGTATACATACACACATACACACATATATATATATATATACACACACACACCTACACACACAATATATATATTTAGAAACTCATAAATACGTACATACCTACTCACCTTAGGTAATGTAAACTTCAACAACAGTTGTATGTAGTATTCTTTGCTGCTATTATATAACTTCTAGATATAGGAGAGCGGTTTCTCCTGGCACAAGTGTTTTCATACACTTAAAAGGAGAATCCAAACTCGGATATTGTAAACACAAAATTGTAAAGCAATAAAGATTTTTTCATTTTCATTTTCATTATAATTTTTCGCCATACAATATTATTAATAAATTCTGTTTTATTTAAATGGTTTGTTTGGTCTTCAAATTATCCTTAGATATTGGCAAAACTGAGAAATAAATGAACAGATGAGCTGGTAACGAATCCCAGTGTTTTATTTTGTCATCCTCAACAGTCATATAGAAAATATGAACAAGCAAGATTAGAACAGCTAATTTTGCATTATCTACCTATACCTATTGGATTATTGAAAAGACGAATGAACAAATCGAAGTAGTAAAACCTCTTGAGCAGTCGAAAATATCATAGTTCTTAATAAATACTAGAAATTAAAAACTCAATCGAAATGTAAAGTATGAACGTATCTCTAATTAAAACTAAATAATATGTAAAATTTAATTTCAGAGAAGTTTATGAGAATCATTGTAAATATACATAAAAATGTGATTTTCATTTTCAAATTGAATCGGGGATCGCGTGGTCCCAAGTTCAAATCTGGCCAGAACCATTTTTTGTTCATTGTTAAATTTCCGGTGGTGGGAAACATTGTTAAAACGCCGGACAACGGCTACCACCTACCACAGTACGGTGATGAGCCTTACGCCGTTATCCGTTTAGTTTTAAAATCAAATCGATTTGAAAAGTGCGATGAACTTATAAATAGGATATTATGGGCGATTTCCACTACTTATTGGAATTATGGGGGTAGCAATCGACGTCTTCGGGAATTCCCCATAATATCGTATTGTTCGAAATAAATTGAGCAAACCACACATTTTTTCCGGTCTGAAAAATACTAAGTAAAACGATTTTGCATGAGAGAAATGGGTTGCCAGGAAATCTACATATGAAAAAACATTTCAGGCTATTTTAATAATGAAAAAATATATCGTATCAAAGTACTACATAGATTCTCTGTTCTAAAGCATTCATACATTGTCCAAACATTAGCCAAATGCTGGCTCTTGCATTGGCTTTAAAAACTGAAAATTGTTATTTCGTTAAACATGTATGTATTATTAATATCATAAAATGGCATTTACTTGCCGAAAGTTTGATATTTCGTCCAATACATTTTAATTCAGGTAGTTATTCTTACATTTTTGAAAACATACTGTGGCATTGTGGCATGTCAGCCCTGTCAAAAGAGAACTAAAACAAATAAGTTACCACTTTTAAAGTGAGACGTTATTAGCTCGGCTGTTTTTAACGCTCTGACCTGTTAGCGATCGAAAGGAAGAGCCAAAAAAAATATGAGGCTATTTGATAAACCAGTAACTAATTACAAAATATAATTTTATAATGTTATATGTGGTTACTGCTCTCTAACTACTAAATGTACCTTACCATGCTATTTTGTTATTTATACGAGGAGCTAGTACAGACTATACCTATTTTGAATCCTGAGTGTTTATAATCTTGTTTTTGATGGTAATAAACGTTATTTTATCTTATTCATGGCATCTGAATCATCTAGGCAGCTTTTCATATAAATTGGGTTACTAAATTGACCTGAATTCATGTCTATTTTAATGTGCTACTCGTGCCACTTTCTGTGAATAACCAGCTCTTTTGACAATCGATAATCGATGCCTCCTATCTAAATTCAACATTCTCAGCTGTGGCTGTGACATATGCGAGGACCAGTGCTCAACATGTTTGTTCCTCATAGATTTTGAAAGTAACAGGCTGTAGTCAGTCTGCATTCACCATTACCCCGTGTCCTTGACTTCATCTATTCCTTCTTCTCAACCTGCGCTTGCGAGTAAATGGTATCTGTTCCTGGCTACGATGGTCACTTAAATTTCATCCGCTCCTCGGAACAAAATTACAGTTCAGAATTGGTGAGAACTGAATAAAGTTGCTCAGAACCAAGTTTCAAGTCATTTTATACTTATGAAGGTGTTACGCCGATTATTTACATAAAATTGAATTTCAACGATATTCAGACTGAACGAGTTGACCCTCCTTCTAAATTAAATCATTCAGTTAAATTACAATTCGAAGTCAGAGCCGATAGTTTACACTTTGGCTCATGCATTTTGCAAGATCTGAGGATTGACTAGCCGAACTAAGTGGCGGTGGAGTTCTGACCTTTTATTATACAGAAGCTCAGTTCCTGATATACCTAACTCTCACTAAGTATCCCTAAATATACGTCGATGCGGTTTCATAGCGCAATGATAATAGTATGTCAAAGTAACGAATTTATGAAGGTCGGCATGAGGCCATTACGAATGAAGCCACATAAATTGGAATTTACTAACGTTAAGTTCTAAAATAAATACATGGCTTAGGCGAAAAAAAATACATTGGTATTTTAAAAAAATATATAAGTAGTTAAAGTAAAACTTTCTACTTGATTATGCTATTCCATTTTGTCAAATGTAATATGGGAGGTAGTAGGGTCAACTTATCTGAGAAAAATAGTCGGAGTCGGAGATATTTTTGAGCTATGAAATCGAAATCGCCAACCACGGACTACAAGCCAAACTGGAAAGATTCTTTATATTCCTTATATTCCCTAAGTGCAGCCAGGGCTTCAAGGCCTAAGTACCTAGCTTTGCTTGGGAGATGAGAATCCTTTGCCAAAGCTTGCGATTCAAGATGAACACTAACAGAGCATAAAAATATGGCAAATATAAAACGATGGTGGCCTTCATACTTAAAAATTGTGACCCACTTTAACGTTCCATTACTTATAAACTATTTGTCTTTACGATTTATCTTCTCCTAGCCTTTATTAAAATGATCCAAACATCAATTAAAAAACGATTGGATTTTCTCGTGTACAACCTATTTACCAAAACAAACTTATATTTTAAGTGTACTTATATTTAAAATGACATTGTCTTACTAGGTCAGATAAATTTTTCGTCTTTCCTGTTTTCACGGAGCAATATAAATTGAGTCATAACCGTTTTTTTTGTTCCGTTGGTATTATTTTGGTGTTCTAGAATGAGATCGACCAAATCTAAAAAACGGAGCTGACCGATTGTGCAGCCATGTGTACTTATTACGATTCACTTGTTTAGCTGTATAAGAGCTGTATAAGATTTAATTATTTAACCCCCGTATCCATAAACGCTACCAAAAGTTAGGGACACCTCAAATTGATGCTGCCTTGTCACATGTGAATAGAAATGAAAGGGACAGCTATGCATGTTCCTATTGGACTGCTCAGCTTTGGTAGACAAATTTTGGATTCGGGCGTAAGATTTCTGGAATCTAACTTTATAAGCCAAATACTTCCTTTGACAGCTGTTAGGTGACTGCGAGTCACGATCACGACAGCGCTCGGCTGGCGAGTCGTTGTGATGTTTGCGAAGTTGTGTATACTCGCGAACGTCTCAAAAGTCGCTGGTGAGTGTCAGTACAAAGTAAGAACTTTTGCGCGCGGGTGTGCCTACTTCTTAATTTTGACTGGATTGGATTGATCATGCGTTGTGGCACAATAACAGAATAGTTCATTATTAATATATTATAAAGAATTGCTATTCTACGGAAGAGCGGTGTCTCCTGACACAGGCAAATGTAAGCCAAAAGAAAAATCCGGTAGTCATTAGTTTAAAATTATCATGTTAAGATCAATAAACATTTTTAATTTTCATAATGAATTGTATCATTTTTGAGTTCTGACATATACATACATCGAAATGAAATGTTTAGAATTATTGAAATAAGCGTTACCTCTCTACGTAAATTTGTTGTTCAGAGCGCTTAGCCCGTAATTCGGAGTTATGTTTCAGGCACGTGGAACTTTCGAATAAAAATTGGTTGGTTTTGGAAGATATATAACATTAGTTAACTTTGCGGTAGTGATAAGTGGTAAGAAATAACTCTTTAAGAGATAATATTTTAGATTATCAGTCTGTGACACCCACTGTACAAATATTTTTAACTAAAATGACATTTATTTTGTGTATTCCTGCCTCATTGTATCGTTTTTAAGTTACATGTTCTACTTCTTAAATGGGCAACTCTGTAATAGGGTACCTATTTGACAACATCATCAGATTCTAAAAATTATTTAATATACTCAAAAAATACATTATGAAAGGGCCCTAAGAAAACTTTTAGTCTATTTACTTATGCACCTTGTACTACTGACATAAGACCAATTTTGCAATGGTTTTGTAAAGGTTGAGGCGAACCTTTAAACTTGGGAAAATCCAATTTTGATAGTGTAAAGTGAATAAAAAAACTATACTATTCGATAATCTACACAACTTGTAGCAACTCTTGTCAAGAAACCATTCATAAACGCAAAATTTTATATAGCTGCCGAACAATAAATGTTTCACAGAACGCAAAGAAAAAGATCGCAAATTACGTCATTTATAGAGAGCGTATTGGCTAAGTCAAAAAATGTGATTCCTAAAATTGCTATTTCTCGGGGAGTTTTGGTACTTTCGAATTTTTTTTTGCAATCGTGCCTATTTTTGAGGGGTCTTTTGATACTACCACAACAAAAAAAACCCTATTATACCGCTTCTTCCTCTACACTAAGGTGACCACAGCAAACCAGCGCCGTGGTGCTAAGGTAGTGCTAGTGCATGCTGAGTGAACATATTTGACACATTAAATAATTAACTGTCTGTATTTATCCTATCTATCTTTTTAAAAAAAAATTTATTTCTATAGGCTTGCTAAATAAACCTCTAACGGAGGTGACTCTTAACCTCCACAGACCTCATCCTGACCTGGCTGGATGGTGCACGGTTACTGCAATAAAAAGGAAACAAAAAAAAACAATTAATTAGGACAACATTTTCTTACCGGCCTTGTAATACTCGTATTAGGAAGCTAATCGTATGAATGTAAAATAAGGGATCTTTTGAACAACTGAAAGAACGTTGAAATTTCCCTGTTTGTGAGCTGACGACCCTCGCCTGGGTATTGTGACTATGAAAATCTCGTTCTGGTGTAGGTCAAAGACACTGAACCTTTTAATTCCGCGTTTGAAAACAACGCAATCAAATAATCCGGCTGCAAACTCGCCTACCTATGCACACAAATCGGCTTATGGCGACGCCAGACTTGTTGTACTTTATAAAATTGCTCCGTTCCGTTTCCACTGGCTTTTATTGACAATACCATTCGTTCAATCCACGATGGGTTTATCTTCAGAAACAAACAAAGCAAACTAATATTTTTCGGTAACATTATTAACAACAAAATATATAATATGCTATACGTACGTCGTACATTATATAAATATTTGATCAAGAGAAATGGGAAGTAGCTACGAGTATCGCTTTCAAAAACTACTGTACTGAGGTAAGCGATAGAAAACTTCACTGAGGTAGATATTCATACAGATGGTCATCCATTTGATACCAAATTATTTCGACCATCTAAGTATCCCTTAATGAACGAGTCCCTACTCAGCATTACACATGTATGTATATACAAAAAAAAACATTTGTAGCTTTTAAGAGTAAATGTGGGTGAAAATCTTAAAAATCAACCCGTAAGAGGTTTCAGCTATCAATAGTCTATGCGTCTCATCGCATAGCCAAGCTGAAGTGGCAATGGGCTGGCCACATCGCTCGCAGATCTGATGACCGCTGGGGAGTAAAGAGTGGCTACCACGAACTGGGAGACGACGACGACCTGGTGCACGTTGCGGGAAGCCGTCGAATGCGTACGGCCCAAAGCCGCCGTTGTGGCGTTCAATAGGGGAGGCGTCCAGCAGTGGACTTCCAAAGGCTGATGATGATGATGATCAATAGTCTCTTCCTCATAGATATATTTAGACGTGATAAATAGATTGACCCACTTATAAAAACTTATGGTCGTCTGAAGTTTAGATTTTGTACTTATAAAACAAATGTAATATGTATGGCAGACCAACTTTCAACGATATTATTTTCACAGCTTTTTATTATGTTTATTATTTTGATTTGCAAATGATAAGATAAATAATAATAATTATTGCACGAATAAATAAATACAACAAGTTATAAAGTTAATAGACATAGAATGTACAATTTAGGCGGTCTTATCGCTATAAAGCGATCTTTTCCATATTACCAAGAGAAGAAGGAGACTTGTATAATAGAGAACGGGTAAAGCTATGATATTTACCTACTATTTGCTTCCCTCTAAATATTTCTTCTTATTTCCTAGACATTGAAAATGTAGACTTAATTATCGAATACCAGACAGAAACAATTAAAACGATCTATACTAATATTATAAAGAAGTAAGAGTTTATGAGATTGTGAGATTGTGAGTTCGTATGTTTGGGTCAGGTAATCTTTGAAAATACCCAACCCATTTAAAAAATATTTCACTGTTAAAAAGCTACATTATCCCTGATTGCTATAGACATATATTTGGTTTGAAACAATACGTTTTCAGCCAGATAAATTAACACATAAAAAGTAATCCGAGAAAAAAGCGTTATCAAAAATCTTTTCGTGCGTGCGCTGGCCCCACCCTTTCATTCGCACAAAGCTACGATAGTAATAGGTCAAGAGCTGAAACGCTTTGACAGTTTGTCAATGCAGTAAAGCCTTTTGTAAAATTTGACGGCAGCAAAAGTGTTGAAAGAATTTTAATCTTGTTTTGAGTCCGGCGCAGTGTTGGCGGCAAATTGACGAATAATTGGAAAACCCGCGGCATAACAAGCACTTACGTCGACTTTCGATCCGCCTTGTGCATGCCTATGGGCTTAATAATGCAAACGAACGAAGTTAGGCCGCGACAAATTATTTTATCATTTGACATCGCATCAATAAGCGATGTGTCAAATATGTAAAAAGAAGTAATGCAAAATAAACACCATTTCTTAGAAACTGTTATAAATAACATACAAGTACTGTTATAGAGTTTTGTTACATTACTTGAAATAACTAAGGTGGTTTTCCGAACTATGAGGAGGAATTATATATGCCCAACTATCGCAGGAAATGGAATAAAAATTGCTTTGACACTTAAAGCACGTCAGGTTACAAACACATACAAAAAATGCTTAGTTGTATGGTTGTAGTTCTTTTGTAACATCCCTATTAAGTACCATGTACGAGTACATTTTATATTTCAGAACGTTCATAGTCATGCTCCAAAAATGCATGTTAGGCCACTACCCTAAATTCAATCGACTTTTCAAGGCTTCGCTTAACCTAAACGACGTCAAATCTTACTATTTAGCGCCTCGTAGAGTACTTTGATAAATGCTTAAAATATAAAAAAAATTAGTTATGATTTTGTGTGAAAGTCAAATACTTAGATGACATCTAAAAATCAAATAAATATCGTTTCAAATGTGCGGAAACATTTGACCATTATTTTGACCCTGCTACCCAATCTGCTCTGTCTATCTACCTAAGTGCGCCATCGTTATAATAATCAATTTTCCCATAAACATTCCTTCTAAGTAGATACTTTCTTCATTTTCTTCCATTATTTTCTTCTTCTGTCTTCTGTATGAAGTTCTCGGTGATCTGCGCTCTATTTAGGGATTAAAGAGGTAAAGAAAGGTTGAAATAGAGACACCTTAGTAATTACTTCTTCAAACCTCAAATAAAGCGTTTTCTTCTTCTTTATCTTCTCCGCCACCTATTTTCTGTAAGTCTAAGAACTGAATCAAGGACCATACAATTCTTATGCATGTTCGTTGTAGTTAAAAACACGCTGTGTGCTTGTGTTATGAGACCTCGACTCGAGTGCTTTTATACCACGTATATTTTTTTTATACCACGTAGTTGACAATCAAGCATGCGGACTGCCTGATGGTGAGCGGTTACCGCAGCCTATAGACGCGAGCTATACCAAGGGCATCGCTCGCGCGGTGTCGACCCTGCAAAAACCTTTCAGACCCCCTCTTGAATCTAAAGTCTTCTCAAATAAGATAAGAAAATAATTTATTGTCAGAACAGTGTTACATTTTTGTTACATAGATATGAGCATCAACAGTTTGCCCATTGCGGACGTACAATATAAATAGGTAAAATAAGAAATGAATACTATTAACAATTACGTGGAATCACAAAATTTTTATTATAAAAACATTTTGTCAGGAGCCAATTTTTTAATGTCTTTTTAAATAGTGGACCGTCCAAAGCTTTGATAAAATTTGGTAATTTATTAAAGATCCTGATACCCATTATAAAAGTATTTTTCCCATAGATATAACTTGATGATTGAGCCAAATAAATGTCATGCTTCTTTTGAGACCGTAAATTATTTTTGATGTTACTTTTCCTATTATAGTGTTGTTCATGTCCTTTTACAAATACACAGTTTTCTAATAAATAAATACACGTCAAAGTTGAAGATCTTGTCAATCAGTCTCGTGTTTTTTGTACTGTACAGCTACCACGAATTGCCACTTTAAATTTACTTTATCGTTCGCGTAAAAAAATGTACTTATTGGGATTTGACATTGTCATGTCATGTCAGCAACTCGTGGTAGACGTACTGGCTTTGCTACAAATTACTTGTTTAACCTCGGCGTCGATAATTTTCGAGCTGTGATATATTTTGTAAAACTTAACTAACCCCAACTTACCTAAACAGTTTATAGGTCAGAAGGAAGAAAAGTACTAACTTGGATACAATTTTTTTAACCCCTCCCTTATTTTATAATATAATAATTAATTCATATATTATCCAAAAAAAATTTTAATCTTGACATGAGTCATTTTAGATGGAATAACTGTATGTTGAATGTCTACCGCAGTCTTCTTCCTTATTACAAATCTAACCGACTTTTGAAGGCTTTGCTTAACCTGAAAGACGTCAAATCTTACTATTTAGCGCCTCGTCGAGTACTTTGTGAAATGCATAAAATATAAAATAAGAACTATGATTTTTTATAAAAGTCATAGGCTTTTAGATTACATCTAAAAATAAATAAATATCAATTCAAATATGCGCAAACATTTGACCATTATTTTGACGCGACTACCCAATCTGCTCTGTCAATCCAAGTGCGCCATCGTTGTAATAATCAATTTTACCATAAATATTCCTTCTAAGTGGGTACATTCTTTATTTTCTTCCATTTTCTTTTTCTTCTATCTTCTGTATGAAGTTCTCGGTGATTTGCGCTCAATTTTAGGTTCGAAAAGGATGAAAAGGTTAAAATGGAGACACCTTTAAAAACACTTCGAACCTCAAATAAAGCGCTTTCTTCTTCTTTCTTCTCCGCCACGTATTTTCTGTAAGTCTGGATACTGAATCAAGGACTATACAGTTCATAAGCATGTTCGATATAGTTAAAAGTGCTTTTTAACTTAGAAGTGTATTTTTTTATACCACATTGGTGACAATCAAGCATGCGAGTCGCTTGATGGTAAGCGGTTCCCGCAGCCTAGAGACGCGAGCAACACCATGGGCATTGCAAAAACATTTTCAGACCGCTCTTGAATCTAGAATTTTCTTGTCAGTCAGTCTCGTGTTTTTTGTGAAATTTGTATTGGGATTTGACATGACATTACATGACAATGTCAAATCCCAAAACATTTTTTTACGCGAACGATAACGTAAATTTAAAGTGGCAACTCGTGGTAGACGTACAGGCTTTGCTGCAAATTAACTTGTTTAACCTCGGCGTCAATAATTTTCGAGCTGTGATATATTTTGTAAAACTTAACAACCCCAACGAACTGAAACAGTTTATAGGTTAGAAGGAAGAAAAGTACCAACTTAAATACTTTTTTTACCCCTTCCCTCTTCCTTATCATAATATATTAATTAATTCTTATAATATCCAAAACATTTTTTAATACAGACATCAGTCACTTAGATGGAATAACTGTATGTTGAATGTCTACCGCAGTCTACCAAATCGTGGTTATTAATAACCTTTTTTTAATGAATTGAGCAATCGGTTTCAGAGTAGTTTAGTGAATTTATTAAGATCTATATATTCATTTAAGAGATCAATAAAGAAATTTCCGAGAATCTTATAACAGTTTCTTGTTGATTACGCTGGAACGACATAAAATCGTTTGCCCATCCCTGGTTTACGACGCAATGCTTTGGTCTCCTCCTCCGCTAGCTGTTCCCAGTCGGGTTTTCAACATCCTGTGGAAGTCGGTATGCGCTGCCCTGCCCCGTTTTCGATAAACGAAGGTAAACAATCGATGACTCTGTTTTTGGTTTTGAAAATTGTTGATTAGATAAATATCGTTTCAAATGTGCGGAAACAGATAGCACGTTTTTAAAAATTATAAGTAAATTGGCATCCAAATTGATTGATCTAAAGTGATCGTATTGAGAATGATAAAATGCTTAATTGTATGGTTGTAGTTCTTCCGTAATATACCTATTAAGTACCATGTACGAGTACATTTCATATTTCAGAACGTTTATAGTCATGCTCCAAAAATGCATGTTAGGCTACTTCCCTAAATCCAATCGACTTTTTAAGGGCTTGCTTAACCCAAACGACGTCAAGTCTTATTATTTATTTTCTTCCATCTTCTTCTTCTTCTATCTTCTGTATGAAGTTCTCGATGATTTGCGCTCAATTTAGGGATTAAAGAGGTAAAAAAAGGTTGAAATGGAGACACCTTAGTCCTCCGGCCAAGTGCGAGTCGGACTCGCGCACCGAGGGTTCCGTGCAAACCTGTAGGTATATTTATTAAAAATATTTTTATTATATGATGTAACTAAAAATTTACGGTTTTCGCAAATTTTCCTTCATCTGTGCTATAAGACGTGGCTTCGTACCAAATTTCAAGATTCTGAGTTCACGGGTAGTACCCTGTAGGTTTTGATTTCCTTGCGAGTGTCGAAAATTCGCGGAAATTTGCGGCATGAACGGCAGTATCTTTTGATTGCGTTGGTTTAGATCTTTAATTTTTCAAGGAACCATGTTCAAGGAACAGTAGACCTGAGTATTTGATATAATTGCCAGCTTAACGCGTCCACGCGTTCCTGAGAAAAAGGGTATTGACAGACAGACAGACGCACAGACGGACAACAAAGTGATCCTAGAGTAGATTAGAATTAATTAATTTGTTGTGATGTAAGGTAAATGGTCGTTTTTCGGCGTTTTACGGGCGTGTTCACGGTGGTTTTGGTTTTGGCGGTCGTAACGCTGAAGGCGAAGAGATTCTCCGGACGTGTATGGCCGCCGACTTGGCCGTCGTGAACACGTTCTTCAAAAAGAGTCCCGAGAGATCACCTACATGAGCGGTAGAAGCGCAACCCAGATCGACTATTTTCTCACCAGGAGAGCCCAGATCGGCAAGGTAGGTAGCTACCTTGCCGATCTGGGCAAGGTAACTACCTACCTATAAGGTTGTAACGATGCCGTTTCGTCCCAGTCTCGTGGACGTTAGAACCTTCACGATGGCTGAAAACTTTATAGTTTAACTTACTGGCCATCAATAGTATTCTGTACCTGTCCTTTCAAAATTTTATTTATCGTTCCACGTTCGCTGTTCAGCATTTTGAGTCAGTCCCACCAAAACCATCGTACTGAACAGAGCTCGCGAGCATTTTACCAGATTACCAGTTTAAGTTTTGATAGTGTATTTTTAAATACTTTAAATAACCAATTATTGTAAACAGTTATAAGTAACAGGAACCCGTGTATCGGGTTCTTTCTTTCCTACCTATATTTTTACCCTATTTAATAAACAAGTAACTGGATTGGCTGAGCTTTTATTAACTATTCCACAATTACATCTACTCCTAAATATTGTGTGACGAATCTCGGCGCTCCGGCTTCTGTATTGCTGGCCTGCAACGGGATTTCGCCACAAGGTCATACCCGGAGAGAGTCTTACTGCCCAACACCGTCTACTTGTGATGGACCTGCGAGTGAAACCTCGAGGCAAATGCCGAGAGCGCTGCCCGCCCCGAACCAGGTGGTGGCTGCTTGATGGAGCCAGATCCCATGACTTTGCTGCCGCTGTCGGTGACCTGTGCATAGCAGCAGATAGTGAGTTCGGGCAACAGCTCTGGGATAGGTGTCAGGCAGCTATTACCGGGGCGGCGAGGGTGGCGTTGGGTGTGTCTCGGGGTGGACGTGAGCTTGACAAGGAGACCTGGTGGTGGAACGAAGCAGTCCAGAAGGAGATCAGGGTAAAGAAAGCCCTCTTCAAAGCGGGGCAAGTGTCCAAATCTCCTGAAGATCGCGCCGGGTACCTGTATGCTAAACGTGTCTCCAAAGGAGCTGTAGCCAGAGCCAGACGTGACCACTTACGTTCTTTGTACGTTAAGTTGGAATCGTCTGAGGGGCAGAAGCTCTTTTACAAGTTGGCACGTTCGAGAGTCAAAGCGGCCCAGGATATTTCCAAGTGCCGCTGTGTAAATGACACTCTTGGTAACCTGCTATGCAAGGACCGCGCGGTGAAGGAGAGAGCGCGCTCTTACTCCACGAGCTGCTCAACAAGCACCACAAAGAGGTGCAGCCACCTGAACTCCCTCCAAAACATGGACTAGTGCCCCCGGTAACACATGATGAAGTCCAGTCGGCTCTTCGCCGCATGAAGAACCAGTAAGCTGTCGGACCCGATGGAGTCCCTATCGAAGCGTGGAAATCGATGGGCTCTCGTGGTGTGGGCATACTTACCCACCTTTTCAACCGCATTATCCTCACCGGGAAGATACCTGACCAATGGAGACTGAGCATTATCATGCCAGTCTTTAAGGGCAAGGGCTCGGTGCAGGAGTGCAGCAATTATCACGGCATAAAGATGATGTCGCACGCCATGAAGCTCCTCGAGCGCATTGTAGACTCCTGGATCCGACAGGAGTGTACAATTTCAGAGTGTGAGTATGGGTTTCGACCAGGTCGCGGGACCATGGACCCCGTATTTGCCTTGAAAACGCTCATGGAGGGATACAGATACCGATTGAAGAATACACCTCTGCATCTAATTTTCTTAGACATGCAGAAGGACTACGACTGTGTCCCTCGTGAGAAGATTGGCTGGGCGCTGCGGTCCAGGGCCGTTCCCAAAATCTTTATTGACATTATCCGGGACATGTACCACGATTCCAGTTCCATAGTTAGGACTGCGGTTGGTGACACGCTTCCCTTCCCTATCACCTTTGGAGTACACCAAGGCTCCGTGCTTAGCCCGTTTCTGTTCAGCGTAATATTAGACGTTCTGTCAAACAGCATGCGAGACCACCACGAGCAACCACCCTGGTTGCTCATGTATGCTGATGATATAGCGTTAGCAGATTCGGACAGGGGACGGCTGGTACAACGGGTAAATAAGTGGAAAAATTCACTTGAAAACGGCGGTCTGAAACTTAATGTGGCGAAGACGGAGTACATGGCCTGCAACACCACAGATCCCCAGTCCGTCCGCATAGGCGTTGACGTGGTCGAGCGCACGGACCGTGTCAAATACGTGGGATCTGTGTTAAACGCGACCGGGGACATCGACCGCGACGTCAGAACCCGAATTCCCGCGGCTTGCGCCAAATGGCGTGAGGTGACTGGTGTCATTAGTGACCCCAAAATGCCGATCAAGCTGAAGGGGCAGGTCAATAAAACCATCATTAGGCCTGTCCTTTTATATGGCAGTGAAACATGGCCGTTACTAGAGTGGCACAAGCAGGAGCTGCGTGTCACGGAAATGAAGATGCTGCGGTGGATGTGTGGAGTCTCACGCAAAGATCGCGTGCGTAACACCCACATCCGCGGCTGCAGGAGTGCCGCCTTCACTGGTATGGCCAATGGCCATGTCTCACGGCGATCGGCAAACTACGTGGGCAACAAATGTCTGGCCATACCGCCCCCGCCAGGTACCGGTAGAAGAGGTCGACCCAAGAAGCGGTGGCTCGATGTCGTTAAGGGTGACATGCGTGCCAACAGACTCACCACTGAGGATGCACAAGACCGCGCAAAGTGGGCCAAGCCACCAAAATGGTCAGTTACGAGAAATCTTTAAAACGTTTTAGACATAACGACATTGTAAAATGGCAAGCCCTTAAGATTCATAAAACAAATGAACCTTTTTGTGCGTCACTACGAAGTGTTTTATATCCGAACCTTAACCCTAACATACATAAATTACTTGCTCTTTTAAAACAACGCTAAAATCCTCTGGCCGCAGTAAAAGCCTGTTTCGTAGTAATTCCAGGCTCGCCGCCTATACTGGGCATTTTTAAAAGGCTCTGAAACGAGGAAACCGCACTATAAGGGAACCCATCTACGCACTAAAAGGAAAAGGTTGACAACTAGAAGGATTATTATTTAGCATGTTTGCACTCACTGCGAACAGTAGTCGTAAGAGCCTATTCATAAATTGTACTTCACAGTCGCCAGATGCATGCATTAATAATGGATTTTTCCTTATTTTGATGATTGAATTAAATTAAATTAAATTTATAAGTAAATATAGTAAACGATGTGTGATCTAAACAGTTTGAAACTGTGTTACATCAACTTTCTCATTTGGAATGCTAAATTGTACCAAATTAGATTTGGTTTAATTTGAATAGGAACTACCTATATTGTCTTGCTGAATTGCAGTATTGAATTGTTGTGAATTTAGGCGTTCTTCTGTCTGACAGAGCGGGCAGTATGTATTTTCAGTCTTCTTCTTCTTCTTTCGTGTCGGCAAGAACACGGGCTAAATCTGACTTGCCCAGAAAGCGGCTACTGTGGTAGCCCTCTGGTTACTGACAAGTAAGTCCTTACGCGAGCAGGTGGTCGGGCACGCGGGACAGTTAGTGAGGTGAGCCATGGTTTGCAGGGGTTCTCCACATTCACAGCTGGCGTCTACGTTGCTTGAGTACCCCCACCGACACAGGTTATCTTTACTTCGGCCAACCAGGGTCCTCAGCCTATTTAGACTTCTCCAGGTTGGCCAAGGTACCTTATAGCCTGGAGGCAGATTTTCATCGGGGGGGTACAGTGAATGTGGGTACTCGCTTGCCCAAAGCCTGCACCTCATGTCAGTAGGGATTTCGTCGGTAGGCTGCGTAGATCGTAGGAAGCTTTTGCGGCTTCGCAACCGGCCTGTGGCGGCGGAGAGCCCGTAGAGTGGATGTCTCGGGTCGCTTTCCTGTTTTTGTTTTACAAGCGAACATGTCACTTCTCTGCGGACTCTGGGTGGAGCTATTCCCGCAAGAGGAAACAGCATACCGACCGGGGTTGGCTTAAGACAGCCAGTCACTATGCGGTAGGTGTCGTTCAGCTCTGCGTCCACGTCTCTGGTATGTGCTGACCTAGCCCACACTGGACACGCGTATTCTCCTGCTGAAAAACACAAAGCTAGTCCCGTAGTGCGCATAACCGTTGGGTTTGCTCCCCAGTTAGTGGAGGTGAGACGGCGCAGTAGATTATTGCGGGAACTAACTTTTTGTTTTGTGTTTCTGCAGTGGGTCTTGTAAGTCAGAGAGCGGTCCAGTGTCACTCCCAGGTATCTAGGGAGGTTACAGTGTTGGATGGCGACGCCTTTCTAGGAAATGTCCAGCTCCCTGTTTGCCTCGCGGTTACAAAGGTGGAAAGCACACGATAGGGTTTTGCTTGGGTTGGGCCTTAGAGCGTTAAGCTCGTAATATTCATGAAGGTTTTCCAAGGCAAGGTTCAGTATACTTTCCACGGTTTCGAAGGTCTTATCTTGGCAAGTTAGTGCAAGATCATCGGCATAGATATATCGCTGAGTATTAGGGTGGTGAGGCTGATCATTCGTGTAGACGTTGAATAGAAGTGGTGCCAGGACGCTTCCTTGGGGAAGGCCGTTTTTTTGACATCGCCATCTGCTCTTCTTTCCGTGTAAGTGGACGCAGAAGCGGCGATTACGAAGGAGCCCACTTAACAGTGACACGAAAGTGGGATCGTTTGTGGCACTCGATACTTTAGACAGTAATTTTTTTATGTTCACTGTGTCATACGCTGCTGAGAGGTCGACAAATACAGCCCTGTGACCAAGCCCCGCTCAAATCCGTACTCAATAAATTGAGTGAGGTTATGCACCTGACTGGTGCATGATTTTCTTCTGGGATGAGAGTGGGGTCAATGGTAATTGTGAGTCGGTTGAGTATTAGTCGCTCGAAGAGCTTGAGGGTATGACACAGGAGAGAAATTGGTCTGTAGCTCTTAGGGTCAGATGGAGATTTCCCAGGTTTTAGTAAGGCCACAATTTTCGACTTTCTCCTACGACTATTTTCAGTTATGTCTATTGGTTGAAAGCAATTCTCTTAGTTAGGCGAGGTGCAGACTAGCGCCCGTCACTCTGGCTCACCGGTTCGACCCGGCAATCACTGATTGAAATATTCTGTTCTGTTTGATTGAAAAAAGGCCGTCGTTATACCTAAGTACTTTGAACTTCACAATTCCGAAGTGAATGGCGCGGATGGCCGAGCATGGAACGGCTAGTATAAATGGTAGGTAAAAAGAATTGCAATATTCCCCTCTATTCAATTTCCAACCGACCTCGACAGCTGGATTTATTGAATTGATAATAATTTCCGTACATTGTACATAGGCATTTTCATCAACCTTTCCAAAACCATTGCAAAATGGGTCTTATGTCAGCAGCGCAAGGAGCCCCTATGTAAAGGTTGTTGTGAACGCCTCTGTACCTAACATGTATTATTTCGTTCAATCTGTATCGACCGCGGTATATGGAGTCTATACACCTAAGCCGCCGATAGAGTGACATTTGGTCGCCAAAATGCTCCTTGTGAATTTTTGATATTTTCACAAGCCGCCGGCAAAACCCGCCGGCGTGTGTTTGTACGGTGTGTAGACTTGATTGCGTCGACTTAAAATTGAATTATGGGAATATGTTTTTGCTTTCATTATAAGTAAATTTAACTATGAACTGGGGCGGCATTTAGATTCTGTACAGTTCGAATTTAATGTTAGTAGTTAGGTACATTATAAGGAGACTATTTTGTTTCAAGTGATTCTACTTTAATAAAGGTCATAATAGAAACTATGCACTCAGTGAGCTTAAATACCACAGGGCTATTAGAGGACAATATAACCGAGGCGATACTGCAGACTCCGCTTTGTGTCGAAGTCTATTAAGACGAACACAATGCAAGTACCTTAATACAATCACTTGTTCCTAGTCAGTTTACTTAGCAAGTTTAACTGCATCGCTTCGTTGTTAGCAACTAGACAGATGCACTTAACCCTTGCCCATTTCTGAGATTTTATGTTCGAAATCTTACTTTTCTAATTGAAGGAGATTATTAATACCTATGATAAAAAACGTTTTGACTGTACCCTAAAGTGTCACGTTATCGAGTTATTTGAAGTAAAGATCGATTTAAAAAAGATGTTCTTCATTAAAATCTACTAATTATGAGGCTTTTTTTTGTTAACAAATAACAGACTTCAGGAAATTTGAACAGTTTGTAACTTCTTCCGCAATATCCCCACATCCCAACATCGTCTTCTGCAAGAAATTGCTCGAAGCAATAAAGTCACTATTTGCTATCCTATGCTGCCACAAATGAAAGTGCATTTTTCTCATAGGAAATAAAGTACATTTGGTTTAATATGCAACTTTTTTGTAGATTTTCGATTAATTAAATTTCGATTTTCAGTTGTTGTTTTTTTCGAATCCCAAATGATTTCATTTTTAACTCAAAATTAACCAACACTTTGAATGTTAGTTGATTTAGTTTCTATGAAAACATCTCAAACATTTTGTAAAACAAACAGTTTTAATTTCGAAACATATGAAATTAACAATTTCACTTCTTGTCACATTATGACCTCACTCGAAATGTTTAGAAAGCAAATAATGTGAAATCATCATCATCATCCGTGCGGTCTATCCCGGTTGTGAACCCACACTCTGGCGTGTGGGGTCCCAGGGTCCGCCTGTCTTATTTTCTTGGCCCACTTCGCGCGGTCTTGTACAAATAATGTGAAATAAACACTTAAACTGTTTGTGTTTAAAGCAAAAAAGCTTTCTGGCGCTTCGCCATAAAGATAAATAGGTTGAAATTAGAAACTCCAAAAAACACGACTTTCTTGCTCAAAATACTCACAACCTTAGAAATTATTAGAAAAACTGCAGTTAATACCATACCCATACCTAATACCTAAACCCATACCTTATGTAAATGAGCAACATTTTGAAATACTTGGACAAGTTTCAGTAGTACGTTTGTTTTCACGAAGTCTATTCTTCTATCACGAAATATACAAATGTATAAATATATAAATGTACCCAAATTTATATTCACAATAAATTTCATTTCATTTCATATTTTAACTTTTAAGATTGACATGGGTTTTCTAGCTCATAAAATAACTAGTCAAAGTAAGATCATCAATCACCTGCTGATCTTTTAGCAAAAAAAATAAGTTGTTACCTTTGATACATTTTTTTAATAATTAATTTTGTGAGTACAGACTTTGCCGATTTTCTGAAAAAAACCCAGCTATGTGCTATTTTGATTTGATCCTTACTTCCAGGGAGTCCAGGGACACCCTGTATAGTTACTTTAATTGGGATTTAAATAATCAGGAAAATCTCACTAATATTATAAATGCGAAAGTTTGTGAGGATGTATGAATGCATGTCGCCGACAAACTGTTGCACAGTTTGGCAGAAAATAATGTTAAGCATCCCTGTAATTTTTATGGTTTAATAAATAATAAATAAAAAAAAAAGTTTGTTACTCTTTCACGCAAAAACTACTGAACGGATTTGGATGAAACTTTACAGTAAAACAGCTTACATATACATAAGAATAACACATGGGCTACAAATTATAAAGATTTTATGTGTACCTGTTATAGAAATAAAATTCACACGGACGAAGCCGCGGGCGAAAAACTAGTCTTCCATAAATGCGTTGCGACGTTGCGTAAAGACTACTGTTT
Source organism: Udea olivalis (assembly GCA_947369235.1). Classification (NCBI taxonomy): domain Eukaryota; kingdom Metazoa; phylum Arthropoda; class Insecta; order Lepidoptera; family Crambidae; genus Udea; species Udea olivalis. Next base: position 31,154,725 of record OX376340.1, read on the forward strand.
GCCCAGCTAGCCGGGTCGTTAAATTGACAGATGTGTACAACTTGCAAAACCATTTCAAAATGGGTCTTATGTCGGCGGCATAAGGTGCCCTTATGTACAGCTTGACGTGAACGCGTGTGTACGTACAGGCCTACGCTACGGCAAAGTAAACGTAGCATAGCAGCCACCTCGGCATTCGCAATAGCTAACACGACTAACCTTGACTGTGGTATCATGCACTAATGCCTCGGATAACGCTATTAAGTGATATTAGTGCATTAAATAGTTAATGTCTGAAGTGATATACTGCTCTTAATATTGGTGACACTATTGGTGTAGTGCGCTGTAGCACGGTTTCTCGCCTTGAATTCCGTAGTGTCCCGGGTTCGATCCCCGGTCAGTTCAATTCAGGAAACGATCTTTTCTGAATTGGCTTGGGTCTGGGTGTGCTGGGAGACGCCCCTGGCTTACTTCCTTGTCTGGTACCTCGTAACACAAGCATATTTATCGCTACTTCGAGACCATGACAAAAGGTGTGTTGTTTTATTTGTATTTATATTTATTTATTTATTACTGATATGACTATTTGGGAAACTGCAGGTAATTTTTATATATACGAATATTATAAAGAGGAAATATTTTATTGTTTGTTTGTAATTAATGGGCTCCGAAGCTACATTATCAACGAGTGGCATAGGCTTTATTTTTTTTTATTTGGGCTATGTTTTGACAGGAGGAATAGTATACGCGTATATTGCCTCGCGAGTGTCGAAAAATTGCGGCATAAACGGCTGTATCTTTTGATTGCGTTGGCTTAGAAGTTTGATTTTTTACAGCTCCAAGGGACAGTAGACCTGAGTATTTGATATAAATTCCAGCTTGATACCTTCACGCGATCCTTATAAAAAGGGTCTTGTTGACAGACAGACAGACAGACGAACGGACGGACGGTAGGATCACTGTGTTGTCCGTTGGGTTTAGTTTTTTCATTTCGAGGTACGGAACCCTAAAAATGATAAAATCTGTCTTCTTATTATGCAAAAAAACATAATTTTGTCTTAATCAGATGTTAAAGAACAAACCCCCTAAGGTGGTGACAAATGGTCACCTAGCCCTAAGCCATTCTAGCTGTACAGTCAGCAACATGAGTGGCTTAACACTTCAATACCTTGTCAAATTACTAACAACAAGTCGTCATAGAAATTTTAAGGAAAATGACAGGGGGCAAGCAGAATCAGAACAACCATGTAGAGTTACTAAAGCACTTAATATATTTTCTGTAAGAACCGTAACAGGTAAAAAAAAGAACGAGGTTCATCGAGGTCTGAAATCGAATTTTTCCAGTTTTTTTTTTTTAGATATTTAAAGCATTGTAAAATGCTAAAATAATCAAAGTTATAACCCGGGGACATCGACCGCGACGTCAGAGCCCGAATTTCCGCGGCTTGGGCCAAATGGCGTGAGGTTACTGGTGTCATTTGTGACCCCAAAATGCCGATCAAGCTGAAGAGGCAGGTCTATAAAACCATCATTAGGCCTGTCCTTTTATATGGCAGTGAAACATGGCCGTTACTAGAGCGACACAAGCAGGAGCTGCGCGTCACGGAAATGAAGGTGCCGCGGTGGATGTGTGAAGCCTCACGCTAACCGCGTGCGTAACACCCACATACGCGGCGGCCTTCGTGTTCGTGACATCGCAGACAAGCTGCAGGAGTGCCGCCTTCGTTGGTATGGTCATGTCTCACGAAGATCGGCAAACTACGTGGGCAACAAATGTCTAGCCATGCCGCCCCCGCCAGGTACCAGTAGAAGAGGTCGACCCAAGAAGCGGTGGCTCGACGTCGTTAAGGGTGACATGCGTACCAACAAACTCACCACTGAGGATGCACAAGACCGCGCGAAGTGGGCCAAGAAAATAAGAAAGGCGGACCCTGGGACCGCACACACCAGTGTGGGTTCACAACCGGGATAGACCGCACGGATGATGATGATGATGAATCAAAGTTATAACCTTAACAGTTAATTAAAAAATCGATCTTTAACTCATAATACATAGTTTCAACATCAGCAGTAGCTACTCAGTAGAATTTGTCATGTCATTTCCAATCATAGAATCACAGAGCAAAGACAAATTAGTTAAACAATTAGTAAATTACTTGTCCAAACGCCGTGGATGTAATCGTGTTGCCAATCACGGCATCGCGTTGCCAATCACGGCGTCAATGCAATCGGATCGCTGCGACGCCACACTCCTCAGCTCAGAGGGATAATTAGACGGTCAAGAGATTGTCGCTTCAATAAGGCTGGCTTGAGCATTCACTGTGCAAATACCCAAAGGACCGTCCAAGAGCCGCAGACTTTGACTTTGACCGACTTTGAGCAATAGAGGGAAACATAAAACACTTTAACCTAAAGTGTAACTTTTAATAAAAACGAAACACGAAAAGTGGACAGTGAAAGCAACAGGCAGCCGGTGCAATACAGATGTTAACTTATTTTTGGAATTCAAGTCAAATATCGTTTATCAATAAAAACGGTAACCTTTCTTATTTTTTAATCTTTCTTATCATCGAGGCAATTTTTGCAAATTGTTATGTCCAGATAAAGGTATGAAGCAATGTATACCGGACTTGCAGACCCGTAAGACCTTTCAGTGATGTACAAAATCAGATCAAAAAAGATCTCAATTTTCTTTAATTTAAGACGAATAAATATATTCCTAAAATGTTATTATAGGTTTTTAAATACTGTCTTTAACATAACTTCGCATGAATTGGTAACAGTGTCAACTTCCCTATTATTGGACTTCGCTTTGAAAATCTTAAGCTTATGTTAATGTTCAACAGTGGAAGTCTTATGGTAGCGAATGATAATAATAATTACTTTTTATGTGACCCCGTTCTTCTTAACAAAATTGATAGCGAGAATTAATGGTAACGTACTCTTATTGCTAAGCCTTAGTTCTAGGTTGAGTAGATTATCGTTAACTTCTGTAATATTTCAAACATGCATCATAAATACATCGGATGTTCTAATTTTTTTTTGTTTTACTCCATTATTAAAAAAAGCAACTTTTTTCTTCTACCTAGAATACGCGGTCGAATCTTCTGGGCGAAAGCTAGTAAGTATGTTATTAAAACATGTAAGGTCCTATTATCGTGCAGTTCACCGCTGCACTCTGTTTATCGTGCCAGAAGTGAGGGCAGCGTCATAATGACGCCAGGGGCGACACAACCGCAATTGTCCTTTAGCGGACGCACTGCGCTAATTGCCCTGAATTACGTCGCTTTGTCTAACCATACTGTCCATAAGGCATAGCCACAGATTGCTTGATATTTATCACGTAACAAATAAAACATGTTTGGAAATGATTCCTACGAGTACGTACTGCTATAAAAATTACCTACTCTTGCGATTACGACGTAGATACGTAAATTAACCAAAGCTTACAAGCATTAAGTTACTTTTTCTCAGTAAATTCGCAATGCCGCGTGATAAGCGTGGATTTCCAGAGCTACCTCTTTCGATATAGATGTCAGTAGATATTTACAGTCACTCTATGAAATAAAATGATTTCAATGTTTCAGCATGTTTTAATTTTTAATATAAAAGATAAGATTTTCATGCAGAATTAAAAAGGTCTGCCGAAAGATTACCGTACGAACACTACGCGGCTGTTGGAAATCAGCTGACAAATGGGAAGCTTGCTGCGATGCGGCCGGTAGGTACTAGTAACTATCGCGCGCAAGTACATGGAGTGTGAGAGGCCTGACATAGCTGCACACCGGCATTACGGTTGGACTACGTCAGTACCGAATCGCACTTCCCAGTGCCTTTATCCTTTTCTATCACTTAGAACCTAGAGCGAGAAAGAAAGTGGGAGTGGAGCAGCAACACGAGCGATTCAGTGCAGCCAGATGTAGTTCAACTTCCAAAGGCTAGCTTTTTCATAGTTTGAGAGCGTCTTGGGGGATAAGCTCTCCACCACGGGATTGGTGTGGTCCGCCGAGTTGAAATTTGGGAAATACATATGTTGTCCTGATTGATAAAATCTCTCTATCAATTTATGATTTAAGAATGAATATTTACAGGTTATAACTATGATTTATTTTAGAAGCAGATTAAAAAATCGCTACTTTTCAACTCGCCAACATCCATATCCATAAATGTACGTTCACCAGACGGATAAAACCGCTCGCAATTTACAGTCCGGCTTATCGTTTACCACAAAGCGCCACCGTCCGCTCCAATCGCTCTCAAATCTCAAATTCCAAATCCAATTGTTTTTAATTCACCGAAAGTGGAATGTAGTTTGTGAATCTGATCGAATAGGAAGCTAAATTTGACTCACACAAAGATTTATTTGAATAAACGGTGGTAATTTCTAAATTTGTAATTCCAATAAGTAATTCCATGTCATTGTTACAGTTGATAATAAGGTGTAATTGTTAGTAACACGATAACTAACTGAGTCTGGTAAGTTTATCTAAATTAAGTCTTATAAGTATGGTGACTTTATTTAAGTCATGTTTATGAAAGTTAAAGGTATGGTTAAAATCGAGTGTAATTTGTTATTTGCGCGTATATAGCGCTCATATGAATACTCTTAAAGGCATTTCAATGCAAGTGTGCATGACGATAGATCCAAAGTAAATTAAATATATACCTACCATGTTTTCACATCAAAAATTATTTGAGCGAAGAGCATAAATAAAATGCGTGTGACTCCTTGATAAACCAATTGAAGAGTCGCTACAATCGATCAGCTTATTTATCTACACAGCTGTCTGGTACCTACAGAAGATAGAAATCAACAATTTCTGAGCCTTCTAAAATAATCCGTGGTAATTTTGCAACGTGTAGCTACGATAAAATTAGCAATCTGAAATATTTGTCATCCCTTATTTTGATTAAAATCCGATATTAATTGTCGAATGTGTGAAATTTGATAGTTGATTTTGAACAATGCCAGCAAGTACTGAAAAGTGTGACGAGTGTTCTAAGATAAAATCAAACATGTTTACTCTAAAAGTAAATAAAATGTCTTCTGCTCATAAAGCGGTTGGCTGCTTTGTACTGCACACGTCGAGATTCGTAATACCGGCAAAGCCTCTTCGAGTATGAAAGCTGTAAAAATGAAAGGGCTTCAAGCGTGGAATCGCGTGAACTGTGGTAAACGTGTGGTTTTCATTCGTTTGCTTTTAATGACTATTAAATTAAGGTAGTGTTGCGAGTAAATGTTACTTTTGATGTTGAATTTGCAGATTTTGATGTTGTTTTCACAATGGACAACCAAAATCATGTTGTTATATTGCTTGTTCAAACTCAAAAGCCAATATATTTTTGGCTTCATCAAAGCATCATCGTTAAAAAAAATTAGGACATCATCACCTACATTAGCCTGTTCGTTAAGTTGGACATCAAAAATGATGTGGGTAGCATAAAATCCCAGAGTCAATACAAGTATATTTCACCAACTGACTTGCACTAGTGTGGGAATCGAACCCTTTGCGACAAACTTGCGAGCGTGCGCTGCCGCGCTGGTGTCAAATTGGCAACGTCGCATTTGTGGAATATTATCGTGATAGCCTGCGCTGGGACCACGGATCTTTATTTGGTCTTCGGGTCGCAGTATGATGTAACTAAAACATAGGCTAACCCATATCTTTCCCCCGGAGGTCTATTTTGTAAAAAATTCTATGTAGATTACTTGAGTAAAAGATTTTTATTTGCTAAGAGCCACCGTTTACGAGTTGTTTAAGAAAAACTTTAAAAAAGGACTTTATGGCCCCATCTACAGAAAAGGTTGTATTGTCTGAGGCCCCATCACAGTGCACAAACTAACTGGTTGTTTCATCATATACTTATTCCAATAAAAGATAAGATACTGGTCAAAAATGTGTTACTAAAAACACGGAAAACAAAGGTAATCTGTAAATATACACTACCAATGAACATTTGTGACATATTGCGGAGATCCGACGTTTACAGAAACCTTGGAATTGGTACCGTTACCCGTTCAAAAAGTAAAAGTAAATTAAAAATTATACTTTTGCTTAAAAACTTTTAAAAAGCACTCATGAAAAGTCAATTACAAGGCAAATGTACTCAATAAAAATAAAAGTATAAGATTAGAAGTTTGAACTATATCTAATTACGATGCTGACGACGTTGTAAAATAACTGTTGTAAAATAACGACCGACTTGGTGTAATGGTTAAGAAGTTGGCTACTACACCAGAGGTCGCGGGTTCGATCCCCGCACAGTACAAACATTTGTGTGCATGAACATGTCTGTTTGTACTGGTCTGGGTGTCTCCTATGTATAATAAGTATGTACAAAAGAAAATGTATTTAAGTATGTTTATCCGTTGTCTAGTATCCCATAACACAAGCTTTAATTAGCTTACTTTGGGTCTAGATGGCGCTGTGTGGAATAATGTCCAGGGATATTTATTTTATTTATTTATTTACTGTCATTGTATGATCAGTGCGAATAATTGCGCTTTAGATCTTTTTGCGCTTGATTATACACGAGCTGCCCCAACAGACTTCGTTCTGTCAAATGCTTGATAGCTGTGTTGTTCGCTATCATATCTCGCCCGCTTTTTTTCCGACTTGATTTACATATGAGTGCTACTATTTTTCACTAAATTTTTGGTTCAATCATAATAAAATGTAGCCTATAGCAGATCATCGTGGCCTAGTGATTCAGCCCCCGAACTCAAATTATTTCAGAGAACCAAAATCTTTGTGTTCATTCTTAAATATCCGACTAACTCCCCGGTGACGGAAAACATCGATAACAAACCAAATCAACCCGGATAACGGCGGAAGGCTTACCACCTACCACGTTGGGTTCTAATACCATTGGTGATGGTGGTGCAAAATTTGGCTTCTGAGTGTTCCGTTCACCATGACGACACAGTTACTTGCCTCTGACTACCCCGTTTGGGATAAAGTCGTTATGGTATGTTATGCTATATCACTCCTGAATAGCTTATCATTCTGTTAGTGGAAGAATTTTTACGATTGGATTAGTAGTTTCGGAACCTATTCAATACAAACAAACAATAACCTTCCCTCTTTATAATATTAGTATGGACGAGCTGCCCTAACAGACTACGCTCTGTCAAATGTGTGACAGCGTGTCCCTTACCACATCTCGCCCGCTTTTCTACGACTTGATTTACATATACTATTTGAAGGCCACGACGCTCTGCCAGGTTTGATGTAGGCAACAAATAAATATGCACCAGACAACACACCTTTTGTCATGGTCTCGAAGTAGGGATAAATACGAGGTACCAGAGGAATTAAGCCAGGGGCGTCTCGCAGCACACCCAGACCCAGGTCAATTTAGATAAGATCATTACCTGAATTGACCTGACCGGGGATCGAACCCGGGAGACTACGGAATTAAAGGCGAGAAACCGTGCTACGCCAATCGTGTCGTCAAGTAAATTAAATTGAAACTGTTATATGAGTAAGATGGACCGTAACGATAGCACTGTATCTGATACCTCGCTGTTAATTGCTTGATATTCCCCGTCAAACTAAGGTAATTATATAAAGCTTTTCATTGCTAGCTAAATGTAAACACACTATACGGTGGTTAACAGCAGGGACGCAGTGGTGTAAAGGTATTTTTTTAAAGTTTTTCTCAAACCACTCGTTAACGGTGGCTCATAACAAAAAAATTATACTCAAAGAATTTACATAAAATTCCCTACCAAAAAGGTTCTATACACTTTTTCGCTGGGATAAAGATTTAACGATATATTGAAGTAGAAAAGTTGGAGAGGATGTCGACTTGATAGTCCTCCTTATGGGATTGTCTCCGCCAAATATCTGAAATCCTTATTAATAAATGTTATTATGATGTTAATGAATATTTTCATGATAATGAATTTTGAATTATGAATATGAATATTTTTGTGATAATTAATTTAATTTAAAATTATTAATGAATATTTTTATGATAATGAATTTTGAATGATTAAATGTAAGTATAATTAATTTAAAAAAAAAAATCAATGTAATTTTGTAAGCTTTTTTAATTTTTATATTCCCGTTTATTGACATTAATTAATGAGTTTTAATATAAAATAATTTTCGTATGCCATTCAAGGCACATCATGGAGAGACTGCATATGCCTATACCTGTCAACTTTTTACCACCTATGATGACGAATAAATGAATTTGTATTTGTATTTGTAATATCAACGTGTTCCAGGTCGTGGAAAGGTGGAGTCAAAACTGTTTTCAGTGCGACAACTTCAACAGCTGCCATTTGCTCCTCCACAGTTTTTCCGGATGCGTGCGACCTGTACGATCTACGGAAAAAGCAAAGTGGGAATTGCTAAGCTGTTCACGGCTAAACCAAAAAAACTCAGACATTTGGGGTGTGGGATGCGATGCGGCTGCCGGAAAGCAGGCATCGCCTGCTCCAGTGTCTGCGTAGTATGCTCCAGCTCATGTACTAACGGAGCCTCCATCGAAAACACGATCGACGATGATGTTGATGATGATATTTTAGATTTAGAAGATAGTTAGAATTAAATCCCTAGGATCAGGTCGAATTTTTCTAGTCTCTATCTTTGTGGAGAAAAAAAAGTGCACTGTAAATGCTAAAAATAATAATTCACTTAAACGAGTAGTTTGTTTAAATATGCTGTCTTGGATTTTCTGACTAACTACTGGCCCTAGATAATTGGCAGAAATATAATCAGTAACAAAAAAAAAGTTGACGGTAAAATAAAATCGGGAAAAAAGTGGGATTCTGTTAGGAATGTAATAAAGTTGCAATTAAATTATTATCAACAGTATTAACAGCCGCTGTTGCTATAACTTTATCCAACATGTAAACTAGATGAATTTCGAACGGAAAAATCTTTATTTATTGCTGGTGGAATACTACGTACAATAAATTTAATTATCTCTTGTGGTACATACAGTTTTCTATAGGTACCAATGAATAAATTGCAATTAATAAAAACCAATTTTGGTATTTCTTATAAGGTAGTTTTCTACAGTGTACGCCAACAAATTCATGTTATACACCAACTTGCGGTGCGATTTTGTTCTTTTTTGCGTTATCAAAGACGCTATTACGTAAAAGCTTTCGCTTTGTGAGGTCACACCCCAAGGTACGCGAACGTGCCGGAGCACCCGAGGGCGTCAAGGGGGATTGTGCCCCCCACAATACGCAAAACACGCGTGTTGTTGAAGTAGACAATCAACCAGTTTTTTTCACTGATTTTGCATAAAATGGAATCGAAAGATGTGGAAAAATTATAATTAAAATTGCAGATTTATGAAGAATAGATGATGCTATGAAAGTGTGGTGGATAAATGACCTATTATTACATAATTCTTCATAATGATACAAACACGATAAATTATAAATTTGCCGCAAGAGATAAGGACGTATGTACACTGTTCGCAATTATGTTTTTGCATTTGGAACAAAGGGTTAATTTCGGTTCGGTAAGCGAATAATAAGCTCCTATTCCTAAGTTATGAAGATCTAGCTCTGTAGAAATGCGATTGCTACGGTTACGGCTTAAAAGATCAAAAATTCCATCATTATTATCGACAGCCTTTAAATTCCAGTGCTGGACATTGGCATCCCAAAGAGAGCGCGACATCGAGCGATAAAAACTTTAATATCAAACAATATAATTACTTACAATGAGTGAAAAACTGCCTAAGGTAAAAGACTGCCGTGCCATGCCATCCCTCTGTGGACCGGAACATTGTTCACAACCTCGTGAGACTGGAAGGTTTTTAAGTTGACACATAGAAAGCCTGCAAAAGACAGGTGCTCTAAAAGCTGCGCTTTTCAATATCGGCACAACACCGCGGTGAAAATGTGCTGACGAAACGTTTTAAGCAAATACTCGTACCTGCGATGCAGGGTAATGCGAAGCCGAAGCGCTTCGGAGCGCAGAGCCGACCACGCTTCGCTCTACACTGCACATTGCAGGGGTTATCAACATATTTGTGAAGCACATTGCTCTGGTGAGTTTATTGTGTCCTTTATTAAGGAATTTCAGAAAGAATTTATCGTTACTTTCCTTTAAATGACGTTTTTTAAGAGATTACATGTTGTGTGGTTAGTTTGGTTACATATTTGAACATCAAAACTTCATTAAGAAAATTTCAAAAGAACAACAAACGAAAAACCAAAATTTAAAAGACCAAATGTTTCATTTGGCCGAATTTTCTAATCCAAATGTAAGTGTCACCAAATGGACGACTGACCAACAGTTGATAGATGTACTCGTACATTTTAAAGTGCTAAATCATTCCTGATCAAATTTCTTAATGGCAAATGATTTCTTATCCAGTGTTTTGTTTACCTTCCTCAGTTTAATAGTTAATTAGATTCTTGATCCAGAGGTCGCGGGTTCGATTCCCACGGGACAACCTCTTTGTGTGTTATTCAAAATAGTGAACAATAATTCAATAATTTACCAGATGACTTCAGATTAATTCATGACATAAATACATTTAAATCAAAGCTGACAAAATGGTTATTACACTACAGTTTTTACACTGTTAAAGAATTTCTTGAATTTAAAGATAAAATATAATAAATTTTAAACTCCACTCAGTTTTGTCCTGTGATAATCAGTTTTGTGACAGAATCTGGGTCCGACGTCGAGCAATTAAATAACCACTTTTCACTATAACTGTGTTTTATTTCGTACATTCACTTTACAACATTATCTCAGTTTCACAATCAGTGCACGACTGCCTGCCTAGCGCCATCTTGCTTCCTTTTATAAGCGTGTTTATCTACCTACCATGAACGAATTAGTAGCAAGGTGGCGCTAGTAGTCAATATCGATACTTTTTAAATAATTATTCTTATAACATTAATTAATCAGCATAACTTTTATAAATATTCAAATGCAAAATTACACAGATTATACAAAATTAAAGATAGCTTTCTAACAGTCGGCCTTCCTGAATTTAAGTACACGTCTCGTGTTAGGAGATAAAATATACAATTAATTATATGCTTAAATAATTTGATAATATACTTATCTCAAAATTGTTGTAATTTAAGCCTAATATCAAACCCTTAAAGTATAAAGATTACTCATATAAATTTTGCCTATTACAATAATTTAACTAGAATTAACTAGTGATACTCGTATATATACTAAATAGTCATTAATAGTTTCAATCTCATCGGAATATAATATAACATGAAGCAATTCATATCTTCATTGAGAAGAAATGTTTTGAAACACTTAACATCTATATCAAAATTAACTCCTGATATTGAAGTGATTTATAGCTTTAATGTTACAAGGATATAATATTATATAAAATGGAGCAATTCATATCTTCATTGTAAATTACAAGGATATTATATATAAAATGAAGCAATTCATATCTTCGTTGTAAATTTATATAATAAAGCATTATACATCTTTTAAATAGTACAAAAAGAAATATTGAAGCAATTCATATCTTCAATAACAAAAATTGGTAATATTGAAGCAATTCATATCTTCAATAACATAAATTGGTAATATTGAAGCAATTCATATCTTCAATAATAAAAAAAAAAAACATATTGGAACGATTATGCAGTTACCAATACTTTGAATAATATGAAATGATATAATTTCTTAGTAGTAAACAATAATCAACAATACACAGTATTCACACCGTGAGTAGTAAATTAAACTAATAAATTTGACCTAATAGCCCTAAATGATCTGAGAAATTACTCACTCTCCTCGGAACTTGAGCTAGTGTCGCAATTAGTTCGGTTAAAAACCATCCAGGGATGCATTTTGTCTACTGGAAAGACACTACTGAATACCCTATTCCCCTTTCGTGTGATAGGAGTATCCTCTACTATGTATCTATCGTTCCCTAGCACCTTTGCTACTCTATATGGACCACGAAGTTTTGGAATTAATTTACGGCTTTGTCCAGTTGAAGGAATGTCTCTCTCAACACGTACTAAATCACCCTCTTTATAATTAACCTTTTTCCTATTTTTATCGAAACGTTGCTTTTGCTGTAATTGATCCTTTTTAATATGCTCAGTTATTTCGTGTCTTACAGTTTCCAGGTTGGTACTGGTACTCTCACTATCAGAATTCACTGCTAAATGCAAAAGGGAATCTTGAGTTCCAACTAATTTAAAGCCAAATAAAGCTTCTGCTGGTGTCTTTCCTGTGCCTTTATTAAGAGTATTGTTAAGACCCCATTGTATTTCAGAAACCCATTCATCCCAGTAGTTTTCGGGCTTTGAATGATTTTTGGCGGTTAGTGCAGCTAAAATAGTGCGATTGTAGCGCTCCACTTGGCCGTTAGCGCGGGGAGTCGCTACCGCATTTAGAATATGTTTAATGCCAAGAGACGACACATATTCCTGAAATTGCTTCGAGGTAAAGGAACTACCTCTGTCTGAGATAAGTCGTTTTGGTACCCCAAACGTATGAAAGAAATTCTTGATAACTTTAATAGAGTGCACAGTTTTGGTACTTTTTACTGGCACTAATATTATAAATTTGGTAAATGCGTCAATAATTACAAGTAGGTATATATTTCTGCTTTTACTGCGAACAAATGGGCCTAAGTGGTCTATGTGAATGGTGTGGAACGGGCAGTCAACTTTATCGATTGGGTGTAACTCACCGGATTTTTTTCCTGCGGGTGCTTTGGCATAGGCGCACTCTAAACATGACTCTACATATTTTTTTATAAATTTTCTCATTTTCGCAAACCAGTAACTGCTTTTGATTCTATCGTACGTCTTCTCAAAACCAAAATGACCTATCTCATCATGATTTGCTCTCAGTATCTGCCACCTAACCCCTTTTGGTACAACCCAGCGTTCTCCAACATCTGTTTTTTTATATAACAAACCTCTCTTGACAGTGTAATTATTTTTTAATTGTGAAATAGGCTCGGAATCTTCAGTGGTGAGGGTTTTTATTATATTCTGCAACTCCGAGTCATTTTGTTGTACTGTGGATATCCAATTAGAGTCTATATTTCGAACTTCTTTAATATTAGGATCTGGTACGGGGAGTGGATTTCTACTTAAAGCGTCAACATGTGACATGGCTTTTCCAGGTTTATACGATATATCAAAATCATACTCCTGCATTATGCCCCACCATCTGGCAACTCTGGGAAGCATATCTTTTTTTTCAAATGTCGCCCGTAAAGAATTACAGTCAGTTAGGACATGAAAGTGAATTCCCAACAAATAAACCCTAAATTGTTGAAGAGATTGTACTAACGCCAAAGTTTCTAAATCATATGAAGTGAAGCGTGCTTCTTCGGGCGACGTTTGTCGGCTGTAATATGCAGTGGCGCAGTAGGGTAAATTTTTGTTCGGCCTTTGTAACAAGATACCCGCTATGCCTACTTTAGATGCATCAGTGTGCAATTCAGTTTCGTATAAAGGGTTATACAGAGCAAGGATAGGCCTTTTGACTAGCTCAGTTTTAAGAGTAGAGAATGCTTCTTCTTCTAACTGACTCCATTGCCATTTAACATCTTTTCTTAGAAGTCTAGTCAGGGGTCTTGCTATAACCGAAACGCCTCTTACAAATCTTCTGAAGAAACTGGCCAGTCCGATAAATTGTCTAACAGTGTGTTGGTCAGTTGGTCGAGGAAATTTAGAGACCGCCTCAATTTTTTTCTGACCTGGTTTTACACCTGCTTCGCTTACTTCAAAGCCTAAATAGTCAATGGTTTTCATAAAAAACTTACATTTGGCCAGTTTTAATGTTAAACCGGATTTGCGGAATAAATTTAAAATTCCTCGAAGCTTTTGTATTCCTTCCTCCACTGTCCTTGATGGTATAATTACATCATCCATATACGCGAATGCCTCTTTAAACCTTGCATTTCCTAATATATTGTTGATGGTTCTTTGAAAAGTCGAAGGGGCATTAACAAGCCCAAAGGGCATTCTATTAAATTCAAAATGCCCCTCCGCGGTAACGAAAGCTGTTAGGTGTTTAGATGATTCCGACATGGGCACCTGGTAATAACCTGAAGCTAAATCTAACGTCGTATAGTATTTATAACCTGACAAATTATCTAATTGATCGTCTATTCTGGGGAGCGGGTAATGCTCCTTTATGGTTTTTTTATTTAGTGCCCTAAAATCAATACAAAGGCGAAAGTCGCCGGTCTTCTTTTTAACTAACAGTATAGGTGATGCATAATCTGAACAAGAAGGCCTTACTATTCCCGCATCTTCTAACTCTTTTACCATTCCTCTCACTATCTCACGTTCTGAATACGACATACGATAGGGTCTGTATACGACAGGGGTGTTATTATTTAATTTAATATCCATCTCTGCTTTGTCTATACAACCTAATTCTTTCACGGAGAATGCGAAGCATTGCCTATACTCATTCAGCATCCCTTTTAAATCATTCATCCTATCTTGTGTAATGTTTTCATCCACATTAATCATTGTCTCTTCAATCAAAGATAGTTCTGACTGGGAATTCACCTTCACGTTTTCAATTCTATTCACTTTTTGGGTCAGGATATCTTTTAAAATGGTTGCGCGAGCTACTAAACTATTAGCATGAATTTTTGCATCCACATTAAGACTATTGATAACAATAGGGCCCTTTCCATCTGTCAATGTTGTGACCCCCTGAATAACCTCATATTCATTACCCGGTATTTGACAATAGCTTGGCTGTATAAAAACATCGCCACTATATGTAAGTGATGAATGTGTAAAAATCTTAGTATATCCATTTACTAAAACCGGTTCCGAGGCATATAAGCAAATAACATCTACATCCGAAGTGAGAGTAGTCATAAGTTTCAGTTCATCTTTTGTTTTATGCATGATAACATGTTCTTGTTCAGTAAATGTTTGGCCTATCAACAGTGATACTTGAAGGAGCGAGTCGGGTACAACTAAAGCTTCTAAGGATGCCTTTACTGTATCTACTTCTATTTCTACTTCGCATTTACCCAAACAAGTCACAAAAGAATTACCAAAGCCTCTTAAAATGGGTAAGTCTGTCATCACCCACGTGTGAGACAAATTTCTAGCTGCGGATTCCTTTAACATGGTACACTGACTACCAAAATCAATGAAACAATCCAGTTTTGTTCCGTTGACGGTAGCGGTCTTAAAATACTTTGAGTCACTATCTGTTACTTCTGAAATTTTTAAACTAGTCTTGGAATTGATCTCTTTGTTGACCGTGCATTCAGATTCTAGGTGGCCAACTTTACGGCAATTATGACAGCGTTTGATTGGTTGCCTACATTTATAATAAGTGTGTCCATCAGTCCCACAATTATAACATTTAGGAGTCGGTTTAGGGTCTAAATTATTGTGAAAACTGGTTTGAGGCCTAGGTTTTCTATTTTCAGAGCTGTTTGCTAGCATGTGCATATTGGGTCTCTCTGTTCTCTTAGTAGCTTTAATACTTCGGAGGTAAACTAATAATTTATCGGGTTCTGTAAACTGTGCAGCCTCTGCGCTCATGCGAACTGATCTATCTTCTATGCCTAACAATATGCAATCTATAGCGTTTTTGCCAAAAATTTTACATCTATTTAATAGTACGTTTTTCTCATAAAAATATTCTTCTAATGATCCGCCAAACCGAGCTTTACAAGCCAGCATATCAGTTAAAAGTATCCCATAATTTTCATCACTTACGAAGGCTGACCGGAGTTTATCCTGCCATTCTTTCCACGTGAATAGAAGGCTTGGTAGACCTTGATACCATTTTTGGGCCAAACCCACCAGTTTAGGCAGAGAATAATGGACAATCTGCCTCTCAGACCAGTTATAAATTTGAGCACATTCATTTACTTTATCTATCCACATCTCTATAGTCTGAGTTCTCTTAGAGGGGTCAAATTCTGGTAAAACATTTACATTTGGAAAACGATCGTTATTACTATCGGATCGTACCGCATGCACAAGTTGTTTAAAAGTGCTGAGTAAATCTGCACTTTCTAATTTAGTACCCAATGTCACGGTAGGTTTATCAGCAATCTCGGGCGATGATGATTTAATTTTCAAAGTAGTTGGAGACAAGCTAGGTGTTCGTCTTTGACTGCTAATCCTAGTCATCCTAATAGGGTATACAGGGGTTACAGATCTCTTTGACTTCTGGTTGGGTTTGACAGACCACGTGAAAGACTGTAATGTGTTCTGGCCCGGAGGCTGACTATGACTTGAGTCGGATCGTTCTAACCTGCGTCTTCGGAGTTCCAGGCTGCGTTTAGAACTGCTTGCCCGCGAAGAATGAATATTGCTTCTAGTCTCCCAGCCGGAACCAATAGATGACTCGCTTGATCGCCGAGAACGACTGCGCCTTCGCGATGCCCGGTTGAGCCTGACGGCCGCTTCACTACGATGCGAAGACCGCTCCCGCCTCCGCGAGTCACGGCTACGGCGTAGCAAACGAGCAGTTTTTCGCTTAGGTGACTCCGTTCTACTTTGAGAACGATGAAAGTCACGCTCGCGTTTGCGAGATTCTCTTTCCATTATCTGAAAACAAGGGCACAAAAAGTGAACGTTGCTAACACCTTTTCATGCTTGAATATAGGCATAAATTACCAAAGATATAACTCCAATAATGATAACATGAAATTAAAAATGAGTTTTGCAATCATCTCCCGAAAAGTTAGCTAGTCAAATTTATAACATCTTCAAATTTCTAGATTCATAACAAGTATTTGCTATATTTATTGTAAATTTAAATCGTATTTTAATATCTAACATTTGAAAGAGTCTATTTTCTGATATCATTTATTAATATGCGTTCCTCTCAATCAAAAAAAAAAATTCTCGTTAAACAACGTTTAATACGTTCTCTACTTAAACAACATTTCGAAGATCGTTTTATTACATACAAAACATCTATTCACATGAATGTTTGTTATTATGTTATGCTAGTCTCTTTAGTTTATCTCAGACTTTTTAATATTTAGAAAATGTTGCATTATTCACTCTGTTGAAATGCTAGCCGAGTTATAAAACGTTTTAATGTTAATTTTAGGATTGATTTGATTTACTTGTTAATCAAAACTAAAATATGTTAAGAAAAAAAAGAACAGTATTTTCACTGTACGTACCTTAATTTGTGTAGGCGTGTCAATCCCACTTCTGAGCTTTAAACTCCACTCAGTTTTGTCCTGTGATAATCAGTTTTGTGACAGAATCTGGGTCCGACGTCGAGCAATTAAATAACCACTTTTCACTATAACTGTGTTTTATTTCGTACATTCACTTTACAACATTATCTCAGTTTCACAATCAGTGCACGACTGCCTGCCTAGCGCCATCTTGCTTCCTTTTATAAGCGTGTTTATCTACCTACCATGAACGAATTAGTAGCAAGGTGGCGCTAGTAGTCAATATCGATACTTTTTAAATAATTATTCTTATAACATTAATTAATCAGCATAACTTTTATAAATATTCAAATGCAAAATTACACAGATTATACAAAATTAAAGATAGCTTTCTAACAAAATTAAATTTTCATTAATATTAATAATTATTATTGTAATATGTATATTTGCACGCTAGTATTAGGCTGAATGCATTGGACTCATTCTATCATTATCACCTGATGTATTTACTGAATTCTTGCAAATTAAACATTTGATTTGATATGATTTGATTTGAACAGTAGGTTTAATAGGGTTTGAAATGTAATAAAATAGATTTTTGTTACAAATGAAATGTATTATTTCTTTTAATGATTATTTAATATAAAACTTATAACTAATACAGATATTCTATGGAGAGCCAATCTATTATTACATAGTGTACCCTCCGACCTTATACTTGATATCAATACACTTTGTTGCCACTTATGTTCATTCGACAATGCGGTTCTGGCCATTGCCGATCGTTCCCTGAATTGATCCGACCGGGAATCGAACTAGGGACACTACGGAAACCGAGGCGAGAAACCGTGCTACAGCGCCCTACGTCAATCGTGAAAATGAAGTGTTGAGCCGTTAGTTTTCCGCGTGATACTAAATTACCTAAACCTCAATGCCCACAAGACAGCCGACGTGTTCATGAGTCATTTTCCAGGAACTTTTCTTATACGATTTCAACGGACCATCTCAAAGCCGTGAGTCAATTAATGAGTAAATTGCGGGTACCTTCCTCTAAAGCTACGTTTACATTACACCGAAAGAAGCAGGGCAGTGTGCATGAAATTCGGCATCGCGAGTATGTAAACGCTCTTTGCATCAAACGTTCATTATAACGGGGTTATACATCCATATATCATACAATGTGAACAAGCGGCTGAAACTCCGAAAATGTTTCATCACACGAACAACAACATCTCACGAGTAAAATAAAAGCTCGGAATGAAAACCACACCGAGGAGACAAACAGAAAATTAAAGCTCCGTTTTAATAGTATTTTCCCGGGGAAAATACGCAACGAAACCTTTGTGCAAAGCAATTCCGGAAATGTTCGGAACTAAGCGCGAACGAAGAATGACACCGACATCGCAAGGTGGCATTCACCTGATGTTATTGAGAGGTTTCCAAAGACGTGCCTAAACCAGTTAAGCACTAGCTCAAACTTTATCTTGTACTTGAATAAATTCGTAGTTTTACCGGGTGTTTTTCTAAAGACTTATAAAAAATTGCATTATACTGTGTACAGTGAGGGATGTACAAATTATCTAAGTGCAATGAAACTTATTTAATCTATCGAGGTCCTACTGGTGAGGTAAAGGCTTTGTTCTGTACAGGACGAACATAAGTTTAAAGAAGAAGTATAATTTGTTTCACCATCCGCATTCGCATTCTTTTTTGATGCTTTTTCTACAAATCATCCGGTTTTCCTCTTTAGGAATCTGATATTTAATCCCAGCAGTCTCAATAGGTACTAATTTGGTTGCAAAGGCCATATCTGTCTCAGTGTAAGATCTGATCAGTGCTGTTGATCAGTTTCAGTTCTCAAATGCCCACTCCAATTAGCGAAGTGAAATGTAAAAATAGGTGTAAGTATTAAACAGAGAATAGACTCTGATCGCTCCTGTGCACGAGTTTGCAGGAGTTAAGAGGTTATAGTGAGGCACTATTTGGATTAACTTTTAATAGATCTACCCGAGGAAGTAAACAAAATAACTAAATAGACCAAAAACATTAGATAAAAAAAATTGGTGAGTGTTTCGCTGAATAATCGAATCAAAAAATGAATACCTTAGAATTAGAACAACAAAAGTGACCGAAAGGGTTCGTTGACATGACAATGAACAAGGTAGGTACATGTATAGCGCGGGGAACTAAATTTCTGGATTAGATACCTTTTGAAGGCTAACTCAGCATGTGTAAGGCGATCAAATAAGAACGCAAGATGCAGGTCGCCTGAAAGCGCAAACGAAATTCATGCAGGAGACATACTCGACTCGTATGTTTTGCAAGGAACCTCTTGTGACTACGAAAGACAAGTATGTTCCTCAAACTGATTTATAAATATTATTATTTTTGTCAGTTTGTGGCGCATTTAGATGTTCAAAGTTTTATTGCAAATACAGGTTAGTAATAGCAATAAGTGTTTAAAATGCTACGAGTAAATGATTGGAGATATTTGACTATAAAGCTTACAAATTTAAATTTAAACGTCAGTTAAGATATAAAATATGAAATCAAATCAATGAACAGAAAGAAAAAAACTTATCAATTCTACCTTGATTCTACCAGGCAGAAAATATTCACGTTGAAAATATAAAGACTGTAATTTATTCTCGCGCTCGTTGGACAGAGCACACTTAATGAAAGCAAAAAGTTTGATGTTTGAAATGGAGTGACAAAACGATTACCCAGTTGGGAAGATTGCTGTCGTAGGTAAAACGGTGAGTTTTGTTATGTTTCGCGGAAAACTGTGATGTCTCTATAAGGAGCTGTAACGGTGCGAGGTTGTTCCTTGATGCTATTTGTGCTTTTTCTGGTACCCATTCAGACCGGGTAGAATATGATTCTTAATTTTTTTTACTTTAATTACGCGTTCTGGTTCAATTTTTCTAAGAATAGCTACTATGTGAAGCGAACGGTTTATCTATACAAATATATACTTCTATACTAATATTATAAAGAGGAAAGATTTTATTGTTTGTTGGTTTGTATTGAATAGGCTCCGAAACTACTGAACCAATTTGAATAATTCTTTCACTAATATGAAGCAACATTATCAGTGGGTGACATTGGCTATAATCTATTATGATTGAACAAAACATTCAGTGAAAAATAATAGTATATGTAAATCAAGTCGGAGAAACGCGAGCAAGATGTGGGCAACTTAGTAACATAATAAGGTCCTTCGTATTGGATAATCGTATTACTACTAGTTTCAGGAGACTCAAACCCTATTATTAAAGTGTCCAGGGCCAGACTTAGTATTAGGTTGAACCACATTGCAATTTGATAACGCTCTTCATTTTCGATTGATCGCCACAGGCCGGTCGGCCAGCGCGCCACCGCACTGTCGGCGCTCCGTTGCGGTTACGGCTACCGCCACTTAGTACACACCTACTAAAAGTCCTTTAAGCATTTGTTACAATGATGGTACAAGCTGGTTTCACAAAACTACCTCATTTTATCGAGACCTGCACAGAGTAACTGCGATTGATAGGTCAGAGTAGTTAATTTAATTACAGTGTTAATACTACTAAAAAAAAATGCTGGCACTGCAGTATTGGTATAGCGCAATTTAACTTTGAAGATAAGCTTGGAGGACAATTTATTTACCAAATTCTTGTCACAATATCTAGAAATCGTCAGTAAGGATTTAGGATTTGTAAAGTCACTAACAAGGCAACTAGCCTCATAAATAAAATGACGTACACTCCAGCTATTGATTGCTCCAGCTAGTGTTACTGTTTAATGGGAAAGGCGTTCACTACTTGCTCGATCACTCTATAATTCAGTGCTTTACTCGATAATGCGCTTTGTAATCTAGTCACAACGACATTTTCCAGTTTAATAATAAAGCATAGGTCGGAGTCAAACGAGGGTGAATAAAAAATGTGCACCACTTTACAATTGGCGTCGTTATTTATTCATGAAAATGTCAACGGAGTTAACAGTAGTAATTTTTCTATTGATATATTTACACGTAGGATTATTTATAGCATGCGCATAGAATGGTGAGTACTACTTTTAATAAAATAAAAAAAAACAAATAACAATGCCCAAATTGATGTGTCAATAGAAACGAAACAGGAAATATAAATATGTACTAACTTTCTAAAGGAAAGATTCTTTTTGAATAGGCTCCGAAATTACCGAATTAAAAAAAACTTTTACATAAAGCTATATTAATAGCAAATGACGAAGGTCATATTTTAACGAAATAAATAGTATTTCCGAAGTCGCTGACGGGCAGCTAGTAAATTACACAAACCATTTTGTACCCGTCTGCAGACTCGCACCGGCTGTCGACTGCAATCGGCAGACTTCAGTCTGCTTCAGAATCATACTTTGAAGTTTAGTCTAGCGAGTGCATCTAGCAGTCACGTAATCCAATTGAAGGCAAGGTATTCCGAGCAATGTTACAACTTCAATTTGAAGTGAATTTGCTTTGAATATTTATTGTATAGTATTTCCATTTCAATTTTTTTTCATCATACTGTCTAAAATGATACCTCCATAAGATTGATAAATCTGAGGTTTGAGAATTGATAAATTTGGTGACGATAATGCTCACCATGAAGTGTTAAGGTAAATTTTTTTAATAAGATTTTGCTTGCTGTTTTTAATGGCTTATTGGGCTGATCTTTATTTGAATGCCATCTGCAGTATACCTCAAACAAGTGCAAATGAATGATTATGATTAAGTTCAAAATCGGCAATAATAATCCGCGATAATTAGCCGATTACCACACTGCACCGCCTTCCTCCCCGGCGATGCCGGGTTTTAGAGCGGTGCTGTTGCCTTGCCGTGAAAATGTGATGTGACCTTGAGGCCTCTTCCTTACCGGCTCGGTGAGTTTTCGTTTCGGTACCTGCACCGAATCTGTACAGATTTTTTACCGAGCGCATAAATAAATAAATATCTGGGTCAATTTACACCAAGATCATCTCCCCGAAATAAGCAGAGCTCGTACTATGGGCTTCAGAGACTGATAAACATACTTAAATATTTCTATATACTTACAACACAACTACACGTTATCTCTGTGAGCGCTTCTCCTATCTTTCATCGTCCGGCAGAACTCATCGTTCAGCCTATAATTTACAGCTGACTGCCCCTACCTGTGGAACGAGCATGTATGGTGACTCTTTTACTGTTCAGGCTGTGAAACTGTGGAACAAGCTGCCCGTTTCTATTCGAGAGTGTCGCACTGTGGGTTCCCTCAAAAGATTGTTAAAAGAACATCTTTTAAAAAATGATTGAATTGTGTTGGATCATAACAATAATTATTATTATTTTATTTATTTTTAAATATGTATAATTATTTTAGTTAGGTACTTATATATTTTATATTTGTAATAATATATGTCTATTTGTAAGTAAGCTGGTATATTTATAGAAATTTTGATCTTTAAAATTATGTACACAGTTTTGTCTATCCATCACTGTTTGTATTATGTATTTCCTTGCATCATGGTCTGCTGGAAGAAATCTCTCTTTAGAGATAAGCTCACCTGTACTTTAGCTATCCTTATTTTTCTATGTAAAAAACTGTAATTTGTGTACAAACTAATAAATAAATAAATAAAACTAACACAAATGTTCGTCACATAAATGTTTGTCATGGCTGGGGATCGAACCCACGACCTTCGGCGCTAAAGGTAGGAAACTACTTAAACATTTTCATGTTTTTTCTACGGAGCGGACGACAACTACATAAATAAGCCTATGTTATTGTCTCTTGTAGTTGGACTTGAACCAGCTACGCACTTCCTAGTGATCCCTCGAATCACTAGGAAACTACTTAAACATTTTCATGTTTTCTCTACGGAGCGGACGACAACTCTTAAATAAGCCAATGTTACTTGAATCAGCTACGCACTTTCTAGTGATCCCTCAAATCACTAGGAAACTACTGAAACATTTTCATGTTTTCTCTACGGAGCGGACGACAACTCCTTAAATAAGCCTATGTTATTGTCGCTTAAATAAGCCTATGTTATGGTCTATTGTAGTTGGACTTGAACCAGCTACGCACTTCCTATACTGATCCATCAAATCACTAGGAAACTACTTAAACGTCGTCATGTTTTCTCTACGGAGCGGACGACAGACGACTTACTCGTATTTAGCTAAAATTGCACGTGTTTAGTCTATTATTTTAAAATCTAAGATCACAATATTATTAATTTTAGGAACAGGTCACCCTCACTTATAAATATTTGAATATTCGATTTCGATTTTCAAAAGAGCTAAAGTGGAAGGAAAGTCGACTCCTTGGAGAAGCAGAATGCCACGGAACGAATTCGGGTTTCAAACCAAGAATAGAATTTAAGAAACGAACTGAAATGATATAAAAAGGACGGGTTTTCGAACAGAGGGGGAGTCATCTTCTGGATACACAACTAAAGTCATCTCTAGGATACTGAACCGACAAGAAGTTACAGTCATCTCCAGGATAATGAACCGAGAAGAAGTAATTGTGAAACCTCTTATCTCGACTCCTGAGCCTGATCCTGCCTACGCCCTCCTCTGCCCTGCTTCCCTGTTCCCGGAGCTATGCCTACCTGCTGCCGGCAGTTCCCGGAGCAACGGCTACTCTGCTCTTCCCTGCCTACTCCGTCCCAACGTGGTTGCTGGCTGTTCCACCGCTAGTCACACGTGAGCTGGTCCTTGTAATTTATATTATTACTTATATACTTTAACGCCTCCATGGCCAAGTAGTTCCAGAGCTCGGCCCAAAAACCCGGAGGTCCCGGGCCCGGGATCACTATCCAGCATTTGGCAAGCGTGGTGATTAAGCCATACCCATCCATTGGTAGCAATGACTTCATTTCAATGATGGAGGCCTTTGCCCAGCAGTGGGAAAGTATATAGGCTAATTACTTTACTTTACTCTTATATACTTTACTTTTAAATTAGGTTCTGTCGAATACATTTACCCACTTTTTCATTCAATTAATTCCTTGTTTTTTTTTTACCTTTTTACAACGGCAACCTCAATTCCCCTGCGTAACATGACAATGGCAAGTTAATTGCCGGCTTGGAGCGGTGATGTTGCGATGCCGGGATAGTGTGCTGTGACCTTTACACTTGATTCCAGCAACGTCAATCAAAGTTTGAGCGCCCTTCAAATCCATGCTGTCTTGTCACATGTCAGTAGATATGAAGGGGTAGGGTGTTACATTAATAAAGATTTGCTCAACTTAGCTTGTCGTTTCTGGATCCGGGCGTATTTATGCTTGCCACAAAATTATTTAAAGACTACTATTTAAATAAAAATATAAAAGACAGATCCACTGAAATTCATCTAACGAGCGAGTTAATAGAGTTCGAATATTTCAAGTAAATTTAAATATAAAACTGAGGCTTGATAGATTTAATCTGAAACCAGTGAGGCGGCGACACTCCTGAGATAAGATCTTGGAAAATGTAGGACGGATTTATTAAATCTTGAATAACGTAGACATCACAAAGAAAAAACGTTGTAATGCTTGCGGAGAAAAACTTCAGAGCAGCGAGCTAGTAAAAAAACTTCAGGGTGTGTAGGTTGATTAGAATTTGTCCCTAATGAGTTTTTTGCGAGCTATGGAGAGGAGCTATGCTATTTGTTTCTCTGGAGAATACCGGAACGAGGCAATCCATAGAAGTAATTCGACAGAGGATTAAGGTTATAGACATAATTCTGAGAATTTGTAAGCTCAAGTAGCAGTGGGCGGGTCCTGGGTAATCATGTTCTAGAGTGTAGACCGTGTCTCATCGAACGTATTGGAGGCAGCGAAAGTTTGCTAGCTGTGAATACACCCCCTACATGTAAGCAAACTAACTAAAGTCAGTGTTTTCTTATATTTACGCGAACACTATACATTAAAATGAAACCTTTTTACGGATTCTACTCGCAGAATTTATATTTTTACATTTTCTAACTCAACGTTACGACTCCTTTACAGTAGTCGTGATCACGGGATGGCTCAGATGTTATACGTCAAGAAAGTAATTATTTACATAGCAACCGTCATTCAACTATCGTCATTTTCACTATCAGCCCCGGGAACATTCCTAACCACGCAGACAAAACTAACCGTTCCTTGAAGTCTTACAGTATTGTGCTGCCCCCTAGGCTTAATGAGTTTTACTACCGGATCCCAAGCGTATGGTAAATTCCAACCATCTTAAAAAATTTAAAAATAGAAATTCCGCGAGTAGAATCCGTAAATGTGTTTGTTTCATTTCAACCTGTTTTCTGTTTTTTGTGACACGACTGCAATGCAGACGATGAAAAGATGGCGGAGGAGGTAAGTGTCAGTTCTTTAAGTAGCAAATGCGAAGCCGCACAAACGTCAGCGATACGGTTTGACGCAGCACTGCGATGTTTTCGGCGCTCCGCGATCTACACTTTTTTAAAATCGCTGCCATTTCAACCTAAAGACTAGCAAAGTAATCGAACTGTAAACTGATCGGTTCACTTTGTATAGGGTGTCTCACGTCTTTGTCTCCGGTCTCAGGAAGGTCAAATTGAATTCACGATCATTAAAGTGTAAACTCTTTTTTAATAAATAATTCTGCTATTTCGTGCTGGAGTCACGTTTCCATTTCGTCGCATTGCTTTTAGGAGATAAGTTTTAAAATAAGATATTTATTAAATATTATGTAGTTTTAGCTATGAATAAACGGTCATTATTGGTGGATATAAAATACATCCATAGCTCACATCATTGTGAAAAAGCAGCTTTAAGATGGCCTGAAGGACAAAATAAGAGTAAACTGTGATTTTTTTAAATTGTTTCACAAACCCGTTGGTGCAATGGGATGTCCTGTTCATACAAACACTACTAATGCGTCAAGCATTTGGGAATAAATTGTTCCGATAATTTGACCCTACCGGGGGTCGACCCGGAACACCATTTTTAAATCGGAAAGCAATAGTTTCAAGCACCTTTAGAACGTAAAAATTTCCAACTTATTACAGTGGCGAGCCGGGGAGTTCCTATATCTTGTCTGCCTGTGGGGAAGTAAGCATATGCTCAGACATAAGAGTGTTTTAATAATTGAGGACGGAGTCTCTGAGTTCAGTACGTCTACCAAAAGCTGCCACTTTAAATTGAATAAAGTGAATAAATGAACAAAATGTTTTGGGATTTGACATTGTCATGTCATGTCATGTCATGTGTCACCCCAATACAATTTTATTACGCGAACGATAATGTAAATTTAAAGTGGCAGCTCTTGGTAGACGTACTGACATCAAATGCCATTTCGTTTGTACGAGCACTAATGTCACTGTCGCATATTTCAAGGTATCGAGTTTCTTGCCGGAATCTTCACGGTAGAACCATCAAGCAACATCCGATTCAAAGGTTGAGTCACATTTTGTTTATTTATTCACTTTCATTGCATTCTTTGTTTTCCTCTATTTTATATTACCTGTTTACTGTGAATAATTTGTCCATGTACTTTTACAAGCCTACATGCATATTTTTTTAAGTTCACTGTTGTACAATTTTCTTTAATTTATTAATTTCACCAATTACCTACTATTTCTAACAGGTAACCATCTTATGCGAAAGAGTAGTAGTGCTACTTTTTCAGCTAAAAACGGTTAGAATACTATAGGTCCGGCAATATTGCTAAGCCGCCGATAAATCCGGTTTCGAACCGGATTTATCGGCGGCGATCGAGCCAAATGGAATCATCGGCCAGATCAAACCAGTCGATGACCCAGATAAACGCCTGAATGCCAGTCACAGTAGCTAGCTGCTAATAGTAAAAGAAAAGTAAAGAATATCTTCATTGATATAGACCCAAAGTACTTATGACAAGTCAAACCAATCAAATTTTAGTCGCTTTTTAACTAACAGACTTTCTAAGCAACACGCTTCTTTCGGTTCTACTTTTCAAAGTTTGAAATGTATGGAAATGAGATTAAGTTATATTTTGATTAACGAATGCTTATAAATTACCATTCCCATTCATGCGATATTTGACATGTTAAGCTTATTCTTCTTGGCGACGGCCTCAGGTATAGTTGCTGAACCCTTCAGATACCTAGCACCACTCTCGAAGGGTGTACCTAGGTTACATAGCTATCTAAGGTGTTGCGGCAAACAGCATGAACTACCCCTATATTAAAGTTTGGGCCCACTGAAAATCAGCGCCTGGGCCCCTAAAGCCCAGGCTAAGTGCTGAGTGAGGTCCATTTTTTATTTTGCATCGTGACACCGCTGTCTGATGGTATGGTCTTCTTTTATTGTTATGTTTTTAAATACGAATGCCTATTGCTTTTGTGGTTTTTTGTGAAGAGTAACGATGTTCTAAAACATAATAAATGTTTTTTTATATCTGTATTCTTGTACACTAAAAAAAACAACTTCAAAATTTAAAAACTTCGAAACACTAAAAAGTAAAAAAATAATTGCGTATTCTTCTAAAACTTATACGATAATAATATAATATATTGTAGGTGCAATTATTGTTTTTGTTGAAGTCGGTGTCAGCCTACCCAGCCAACTATCCTTTCCAATAAAAAAAGCATCGAAATCGTTTGGCGTGATATTGAGTTATTCGTCCATTTGCACATATATAGTTTATCTAGATTGAATACTTATATGGTTTTCTAATGGGTGAAACTGTCAGAAGAACCAAATTAAACTAGGACCACACGGGCAGCATCAGCTTTCAAATAAAAAAAGAATCAAAATCAGTTCACCCAGTCGAAAGTAATGAGGTAACAAACATAAAAAAACATACAGTCGAATTGAGAACCCCCTCCTTTTTTGAAGTCGGTTAAAAATAAGATGGTTGCATGTGCAAAATTTTAAAAATAGATCACTCGTTGGGATGAATATTCAATCTCCCACCGAGAAAATCTTACACCCCCAAATTACGAGACGTGGGTATCAGAGACTGATAAACAAGCTTAAATATTTTTAAATACATAACCTACTTAAATAGTTAATATAAGCCAGTCACAGAACAAACACTGATTTTTATCACACGAATGTTTGGCCTGGGTGGGGATTGAACCCACGACCTTAGGCGTAGACAGGATCACTACCATTGACCCAACAGCCCAGTCACGAATAAATAATAAAATGGTAGTGGCTTATGCCTAAAATCATCCCGTTCTTAAAACCATCTACACATTTGTTTTTTAATAAACAGGTTACATAAAACCCCTTTTAAACCTTCAGCGTTGGTAATGCGTTCCTGGCGTATAACGTTAAAAAACGGTAAGGGGTATCATTCAAAATAAAACAGATTGAAGTTAAAAAACAGTGATTGGTTTATTCCATCAATTAATCGCTCAGTCCCCCGCTTTATATCGCCGACCTTTTTATTTTGAAGCAAAATTCGTCGGAGCTGGCCTGCAGGCTGCGTAAAAATGACGAATTCATTTTACTCATACGAATACGTGGCAAGGCGACTCTGATGCTTACGTGTTGGCGAGTAGAGTGCAAAAATGAGTTTAACTTCAATGCTTGAGTATACTGCAGCGTCGAAAACGAATTAAAAAGCACTTTGTGCAGTTAACTGATTGCACTTCCATTTCACTTTGTTACTTTACGCATTTTAACGTAAATAATGGATTGGTAATCTCGATATGCGTAGACATTAATGAACATCTCACTTTTAACCGCACGAATTCGTGACTATATATATAATAGCCGCCCAGCGCGCCAAACGCAAGTTGTAAGTTCGCCGTCGCCGTGCCCGCAGTGAGATGCAAGCTTGCTATTATCTCGCCGTTCTGCGAGGTGCTCATAGGTACTCGAGGTGGGCAGTGAAACACTGTCCTTGTAAAACACTGTGCTCATAATGGTGGTAATGGCAATGGCATCCCGAATTTTGGCTGCCGCTGGAAGCCCAACGCCAAACGCAAGTTGCAAACTCGCCGTTGCCGTGCCGCGATGTACTCGTACTTTTAAGCACGGAGACCGCTGGCTTAAAGCGAGCAGGCAGCGAGTCGCGTCATTTTGTTGTTATTTGCTGCTTTGAATTCGTGTCGAACAATATTCAATCTGGTACCTTAGAAGGGCCGTTCGTGGCGGTGCTCAGGCAGCCAAAGAATATATTTATATAATTTTTTTTTTTTTATATATTGCCCGTCAAGATGACCTCACTCCACCTGATGGAAAGCGGTCGTGAGGTCCAGATATGAGGTTGACAAGCCCAGTCATTCAAACGAATCACTGGGCTGGCCATCCTCACCTTGAAGGCCTGCAGAAATGCCTTTTCACGCCCCGCTTGAAGAACCCGGGACTATACGAGGAAGGAAACACATGTGCTGGAAGAGCGTTCCACGTCTGGATGGTACGACAAAGAAACGAGTCACCGAACCTTTTAGTTCGGGCCAACAAATGTTGAATTGTGTGTGGGTGACGCCGTAGTCTAGCACGCGTGGTACGGGAGTGGAAAGGTGAGGGTGGGATAAGCTGGAATAACTCGTCAGAGCATTCCCCATTGTAGAAGCGATAGAGAACACTTAGCCTGGCAATGTCTCTACGCAATTGGAGAGGCTCAAGGGTCAAAGTTGCCTCTGGGTTTCCAATAATACGGATAGCACGCCGCTGCAACCTGTCAAGAGCTTCGAGTAGGTACTTAGCGGAACCGTCCCAGAGATGAGAGCAGTATTCCACACACGAGCGAACTTGTGTCTTATACAAGAGACAGAGCTGCTCAGGCGTGAAGAATCGTCTCACTCTGTTCAGGACTCCGAGTTTACGGGATGCAGTTCTAATGACGCTCTCAATGTAGTCCCGCTGGTTTAGGTTGCTACGAACATCCATGCCAAGGATGTATAGGCTATCCTTAATCGGTAGTGGGGTGCTCTGAAGAGTGGGATGGGAAAGGAAAGGCGACGCCTTTGCTGTGAATGCACACACCTGCGTTTTCTTGGCATTGAACTCGACAAGATTGCATGCACCCCATTCTGAAATGCGGTCCAACACTCCGTCAAGCTCAACAACAAGACTTCGCCTCTTCTCCTCGATGTCAGTCTGCTTTGCCCCAGGGCGCTCGAAATATCGCGCGTGGACCGTGCTATCATCCGCATAGCAATGAATATTACCAAGAGATTCATTGATTCAGATGTCATTGATATGCAGAAGAAACAACGTCGGCGACAAGACGGAGCCCTGCGGCACTCCGGCATTAATCTGGAGAAAGCGTGATTTTTGACCATCGCAAAGGACACGAATTCTACGTCCCTCCAGAAATCCGGCGACCCAGTCGCATAGGCGAGGTGGCAGACCATATGCCGGAAGCCTGGAAAGAAGCGAACGATGCCATACACGGTCGAAAGCTTTGGCAATGTCAAGGCTGACGGCCAAAGATTCCCCATGCTTGTCCATAGCCTTCCCCCAGATGTGTGTTACGTACGCTAGAAGATCACCCGTAGACCGTTTTGGTCGGGAGCCGTACTGACGGTCGTGAATGAGAGAGTGATCCTCTAGGTAGCGGATGAGCTGCGTGTTTATGATCCGCTCAAACACTTTAGCTAAAACTGAGGTTACGGCTATTGGACGGTAATTAGCAGGGTCAGACCGGTCCCCTTTTTTGGGAACTGGTTGAACGTTCGCGTCCCTCCAAGACAGCGGCACAAGACCCGAATTGTAGGAGAGGCGATACAGGCTAGTGAACACTGGAGACAACTCCGCTGCACATTTCTTCAGCACCACAGCTGGAATTCCATCAGGGCCACTGGCTTTCCTGACATCGAGTGACTGCAGTTCGGCACGAACATCACACTGCCTGATACGAATATCAGGCATTGTGGAGCCGCAATGTGGAATATCAGGCGGTGCAGCACCGCAGTCATCGATGCAAGAGTTTGCGGCAAAGAGGTTAACCAGTAAATCGGCTTTCTCTTGCGGCTGATGAGGCAACGATCCATCAGGGAATCTCAGGGGGGGCAGCGTGACAGACGTGTTTAGCCAGTCGCCAGTAGGAGCGGCTACCCGTAGGGTGCGTGATGAGTACTTGGCCAACACGTGCAATTCGCTGGGCGTCTGCTCTAATGTAAGCCCTCTTCGTGGCCTTGGTGGCTTTATTAAAGGCTGCTTTCAGGGGGGCAAGGTTTGAATGATCATTGAGTGCCTGGGCCCTAGACCAAGCACGGTACGCCGCCTGTTTTTGTTCAACAGCTGCGGCACACTCGCGATTGAACCAGGGACCAGTTTTGCTAGCACTGACGACATCAGTAAAAGGAATGTAGTATTCCATTCCGGTACTGATCTCGTCAGCGATAGCAGATGCACTCTCTGAAGCATCCCTTTCTCCAAAGCAGCACTGCCGCCAAGGGACGGAGGCCAAATACTCTCGCAATCCGTCCCAATCTGCCGACGAGTAGTGCCATAACCGCCGCGTCACCTCCACAGGTTGTGGGGGAGCTGCACAAGGCACTGTAGCGCCAACCAGACAGTGATCGGAGGAGCCCAATGGAGCACCAACCGACACTTTATACCCGGCTGGGTGACTCGTCAGCAGAAGGTCCAATAAAGAGGGAGTATGACCGACAATATCTGGTATCCGGGTGGGCTGGTGTACCAGTTGCGTCAGGTCTTGCGTGAGAGCAAACGCATGGGCAGTTCGGCCTGCATGGTCTGTTTTTGATGAGCCTAACCAGGACTCATGGTGGGCATTGAAGTCTCCCAAAAACACCATTTCGCCATTTGGGAACTGCGCCTGAGCGTTGTCTGCGGCCTGACTCAGATGCTCGAAGAGTCGAGTTGTCTCGGCGTCGCCTTTGTGGGAGCGGTATATGCACGCATAGACCCGGCTTGTGGAGCCCAGGTCAACGTGCACCCAGAGGGTGGAGAAGGATGGGCCTTCTAGGCAGCGGAGACGGCTACAGCAGACGTCCGCCCTGACGAATAGACATACACCGGCTTTAGGTTGGAAGGACTCTTCCAGCACATAGCCGGGGTAGTGCCAGTATGACGTATCGGCAGGGCGGCCTATCTGTGTTTCCGTCAAAAAGAGCATCGCAGGCCTCGCCGTCTCAAGGTGTTGATGGACGGCGTTGAGGTTTGCATGGAGTCCGCGGATGTTAGCGAACTCCACCTCAAACAGCGTGTTGGTGGGGGATGGGGATGCCGCTGTAGGCCGTTTTTTTGTGCTTCTGACTGCCATAGAAGTTAAAGGATGGGAGGGGCGTGAAAGGACGACTGTGATCGAGGCAATGAAAGACAAAGCGTGGTGCCCTGCATTGGTATTAATCGCGTGGAATAGTGTAGGCCGGTCCGCCGGACGGAAGGGCCCCCGTACCCCCTCGGGTGTGGTCGCCGGGCCCCACCGGAACCGGGCACCACCCGGCACGACGAGCCAACCCGAGATTATGCGCGACCTGGTGGGGCAGCCTCCAGAGGTGGTTAACCCCTTTTGGGCCCCTGTACTATGCCGCGGGCGGCCAGCGGCACCACCGTTTCTACGGGTCTCCCTGGCCGGCGGGCCGATACACACTACACACACAATACCGCCGCTAGGGCTCCCACTGGTCCAACAATTGCCACGATCACAGTCCCCCTGGCACCGGTTAGTGCAGTGCTGATCCCGGAACGCGACCTGACCGAGATAGGTCAGAATCACTTGGCGGGTTTTACACAACTGCATGGTGGTAACAACAACCGGCCGACATAAGTCTTCCACCTGAAGAGCAGATGGTATGCTGGAAGAAAACCTTAGTCGCCTCATACGACACCCATGGGAAGATATGGGGCTGTGGAAAGTATTCTTTTAAAGTGCCGCCACCAGCACGGCACAAAAAAAATATACTTCAGTTCTGTTTCAACAGACAACGTGCGAACGGCACGTAGTCTCCGCGAAGCACAGAGATCGCTCGCACAAACGAATCGGGTTGTATGGCAGCGGTAAGCGCGCTGTTTGCGCGCATTGGCTTTTTCTTATTGTATTGTGGAGAATGAAGTCACGGCTATGTGGAAATTGCGGGGGATGCAGACCGCCTAATAGCGGCTACTAGCTACTACGTTCAAAATTTGACGTCTTGTGGTGGCTAATGATGATGAATATTCGAATGCTCTGCTTGAACAAATACTCCGTCGGCATGGAATCAAACAGAACCGTCTGTTTGATTCAAGCCGATATTCCTTTACCGATTGCGAGTTTCAAAGATTAATTTGATTGAAACATCTGCTATCCTGAAAGGTTGAAATATTTACGAGAATTCATTTCTATCGGATAAAATGACGCTCCGATTCCCGGCATCGAGTTTCAAATTCATTTCCGATATTTCTTACAGTTTAGTTTTATTTTGAGATGAGTGCCATTCGCAGATACTCGTACCTACATAAGTTATTTACACTTCCTTTTGATGGATGGATGCATTTTTTCTTGTTAAATATTGCAAGTCGCAGGTTGATTTCAATAGTGAATTGTAGATATGTAATAAACATTAAAATAAAATGAGCACAAGAATGGCAACGGTGTTCCATTAAAAAGGTTACTTAATTGTGTTGTTAATTTGTGATTTAAGGCTATGCTTCCCCAAGATTGTCAATATTTTATCAACTTTGTTTGAAGTTAAATACTAAATTAAAAGATATTTTAGGAAATAAAAAATTGTACGAGTAGGGCAGTTTCTTTAACTAAGGCGACAACTTTTCCAAAACACGATATAGCATGATTTCACCGATGAAAAAAACACAAAGGAGTACGTCAACGATTTTTTTGTTTTACACTTGAATATTAATTTTTAACATTTTGCACTTAAAAAATATATATAGATAGGTCTTTGTATATTCTAGGTCGACAACTTTTAAAACTTTTTAATTTGTCTAATATTATAATATATTTCATAATATATTAATTACACGGAAACAGAAGGAAGCCGCGGCGTTATTCCGTTCGCGCAGAACTTTCAGTGGCCCACCGAATGTTTTATCGGACGGCGCGCTAAATCCCAGCCTTAATAACATTCAATTCGTTAGCAACTGAAGTTAATACTACTATTAACGAAATATTCTATTGGTTTGTGATGTTCTTCTATTGCTTAATATTGCATCACAATATTATTTCGGTTCAAATGCAATAAGATACCGCAGCGTTAATACTGGCATACGAACAGTGTGCTGCAGTAGCGGCTCATCAAATTTTAACCCCATGTCTCTAACTCATAGGGGTCGATGTGGAAACACGTGCCTACTTGCACATGATGCGACCCCCATTGTAACGCATGCGCAGAAAAGTACTAACTTCTCAAGGTCAGTGCCTAGTGCCCTTAAAAGTTAACTATGAAGGCATAATCAAAAAATAATTTTCGTTACTATTCTACAATTTTGTTTTATCCACCAATGTGTAGTTTTTGGCACTGATTTGCCATCTATTCATGAACCTAAATAGGTGTAGCTTATAGATCACAATCCTGCAAATGACATTTCTTATTATATTAAGTGAATGAAGGGATCGTGATTAATGCTTGAAATCTGGTCAAAATTGGTATTTGAACGCCTTCTGACTAAGTAGGTGAAACGAAGACAATGTTGAAAGTAGCTTAAAGTGAAAGCTGCGTGTGCTCATCATTTTTTTTAATGCCAATAATAATAATATGAACCCTGATGAACAATGTTGGAAAATGGTAAAAAATATACCACAAATAAATGAAACAGTTTTACTTTTTTAGGGTTTATTCAACAAGTGACAGTATTTTTGCCTGTTGACTGTCTCAATCCGTGTTTGTGTGCGTAAAATGAGTTTGAACTAGGTTGAAGAACACTATGAAATCCTCATATATCAAATGGATTCCTAATATGTTATGTGTAAGTGTGTACTTGGGACCGAAAAACATGGTATTATTTAATCAATTGCTACCTGATAATAAAATACATTTATAGGCCAACATTAATCACTAACTCAAAGGTATAGTACTTAACTTCATAATAAGTGAACGCTCAGGGGTAACATTACACGAAATGACATAGTATTATCGCAGTGTCCACGACGCGACAAGACAAACATGACGCAAGCTATAAATTATTAACGGCTGCAATATAATAGTAATCTTAAGGATTTTATCGCGGTGTACTCATTTGTAGTATGAGAGGCTTAGGTAATTTACTATCACAACGATTTAGATGTATTGTGCTGTTGTGTTCTAGATGTATTGACATAAGAATACTTCCTAATTTTGTACGCAATAGTACAGAGTTGGTTTAAAAGCACTGAAGTACTCAAATGAAACGGCATTATAGTTATTCCAATGAGTATAAGGCCTATTAATAAATGTTGTTCATCATCATCATTAGGAATTAGATATACTCGTATTGCTCGTCAATAGAAACCGTCGTTAGGGCCGAAACCAAACTAGTCGTTTAGTGAATCACAGCAGAATGTTTCAAAAATGAGCCGTGTATTGATTTCAATTCATTATAAATCCAATCAGACGGTTATGCGCTGGCTAGGTATGGTGTACTCCGGTTATTACACCCTCTCCCCTTTTTAGGGTTAGACCCTAACGAGCTGTGCGAGTATAATAATACGCGTCTATGTACATATTACGACCGCATGGCCTTTGATGCATCAGGCATTTCAAATAAGGTTCACAACGAGTTATTTGCAGAACGATATATTCGCAAGTATTTGCACTTTTTTTCCCATTTTCTCCTCGTTTGTCATCATGTAATCAGAAATAGCAAGTTTTGAATATAAGCTCATAAAGGTACTCGTACAAAGAAAGATTCGTACTTCCAACGAGCTCTAGGAAAAGCAGGTAGGTACTGTGAAGTATGTTGAAAGATGATTATTCCGCAAAGAAATGTAATGTTTAAAAGATTTAGATCTTTAAACTGTTGAGTCTTTATATGAAAATTATTTGTCTATAATGATTGCTGAAACGATTTTTTGCTGATTTCCAAAAATTTTAAAGCTTTTTGGTTATTTCTGCAAATAAAACAAATTAAACCTTAATTTTACATTGCTTGAACGCGCTAATCTCAGGAACTACTGGTCCGAGTTAAAAAAATATTTCAGTATTAGATAGCCCATTTATCGAGGAAGGCTATAGGCTATATATCATCATTTCACGCGGACGAAGTCGCGGGCAGAAGCTAATGAGTAATAAAGCGATAAGGGCCGGTAAAGTTATAGCCCTACTTGAAGAAGGTTTTTCGCAAACTTACGTGTCTCAGCGGTTAAATGTGAATCGTTCAACTATCAAGAGGACGCGCGGCCCGGGGCCCTAAATTACTCCGTTAGAACCGTGTTGCTCGACTTTAGTTTGCTCTGGAGGACTGGAATAAAGTATTGTTTTCTGATGAAGCTAGAATCTCTTTGTGTGGAGAGGACCGACGCCGGTAAGTACTGCGAAGACGACGGGAACGCTATGCGGACGTGTGTTTCGAAGAAATGACTCCTTCTGGCGGAGGCTCCGTTATGTTTGGGGCAGCAATTAGTTCTACGGAGCGTACGGAGTTAGTTTTTATAGAAAATGGACCATTAAATGCACACCAGTACATAACGGGAGTCCTAATTCCATATGATTCCATTTTTATGGACAATGCTCGCCCGCACCGTTCTGGCGACGTTGAAGCGTACATGCAAGAAGTTGGGATCCGTCGTTTAGATTGGCCAGCTCGAAGAACTGACTTCAAGTCAATTGAGCATGTCTGGGATGTTTTAAAGAGACGGATGAAACGGACGGAGAAATCAGGCAACCTGCTCCACAAAACATCGGGGAGCTAAAAAGAGTCAGTGCCGAAGAGTGATATCGTACTCCTCAAATCGTTATTAAAAACATTGTGAAAAGCATGCCTAGAAAGATTCAAGCTGTAATTTTGGCAAGAGAAAGTCACAGTCGGTATAAGGTTTTTCCAAAAAAATATTTTTGTCTTTATTGCCCACCACTTCCTATTGTTTTGAAATAACAATTTCCAGATTTAACTTCACGTGTATTATTTTTACACGGTTATTATGTCAAACAATATTTTTTTCCGTCCTCGCTCAAAGGTTCAATATGGTCATTCAGCGAGGAAACGCAGTCAACGTTCTGAGATCCTTGCCCCACGGCCCATACCTTTTTTAAAATTTACATTTATGATCATCACTTTTTTTGCGAAGGAGTTTATATCTTTCTCTCTATCATCCGCAGCACAAGCTCTGTTTGGTTTGTTTCAAAACAAATCTTTGTGTAAGACTTTTACCTTCTAGCTCGTTTGCTCCCTATTACATAAAAAAAAAACAAATCTAGATTTTTCAGTTTTTTTAGTAATGGCAAATATCTTTGATACCTCTACATTTTCAACATTTTTAGCGTTAACTTGAAACTACTGTACTGTACACATAAGCCCTGCATAATGTGTCGCTCTGGCTTCGAATGCGGTACTAAAGCTAATCTTGTACTTAGGTATGTAACTATAGTTTGCTCTGAATCTGGCAAGCGGCCATCTCGATGTTAGTGCACTCAGTCCGAGGTGCAACTGGTATGGCCTCACTAGTAAGAAATTAAATGAATAACATTTGTTCAGAAGCAGCAAAGAAAGTTAAATTAAGTATGCATTTTGCCGTCCTATTGGTATTGACTTTGGCCTGAGTTTTCGGACATATAGACAAATTTATATTGGTACTATACAGAATTATTAAAATTCTTAGCTGCAATTGGTAAGTACTACTTGAAAATGCTTGGGAGCCAAAAAACTTGAGCCAACGCCGTTTTTTAAGTTTTGTCTTAATTATATTATAACGTTTGTCGTTATAATATAGTGAAGATGCCTCAAAAACGGGAGTGTACTACCATTTTTTTGTTCCAATGTCTAAAGTTTTTTAATTGATTCTCTTACTTTAATGTTCTAAATGCATGATACTCGTATGTAGACGCGTGACCTATTCATCCGGGGGCTTCCAACGCTGCAAAATCACCATAGTTTTAGCTAAAGTAAATGTAAAAAAACACTTATTGTTAGCTTAAAAAGGTTGATAGTTTGTTCCATTATCACATTTAGGTTAAACTTTTAGTAAAGAATTTGAAAATACGAGTTTACACCAGTTTACTATGTTAATTTCTTAGTTGACCAGACACTCCGGAAGTTTTATGTTAGTGGGCCTCGTACGACCTGCTGCCCTTGATTTGACAAAACACTTGACTTGGTTTATAATGGTTTAGAATGGTTTTATTTCGGAAACGGCTTCGTTGAAGGTCTTTGAGTTAGGTTTCTCTTTTAGGTGTAATACAGCCCAGGAGAGGCCGCTTTCCCTTACGTTGATTATGTACACATTTGTGTATCTAATCCAATTAAGTTCCTTATTTATTTCTGTAATAATTCGATTAATTTTCGTTTTGTCAAACACCTACTTGTGATGTAATATAATTGCTATATTTCAGTTCATAGCTAAAATGTCTACCTGACCTACTAGAATGTGAGCCTAGCCTGTAACCCTGGCTAGCGATGAAACGCACGTGGGGCAGCTAAGCCCGAACCAATCGTAATCCGGGCCGCCGATACAGTCAAATAAATTTCTAATGGTTCGTTAAAATGTGAAAATGACTCCTTCACTTCTTCATCGATTAAATAATCGAGCATAATGATTCTAATGAGATTCGCATAAGGAGGCCACGTTGTAGCTTGTAGATGGTTAGCAACGATGAGGTCCAATTTGAAAGCTAACTCAAGAACAGCCACGTCATACAATGCTCATTAAAGAACTTTGTCATTGTAGCTCCTTCAAATTATAATTACAAAGTTTTCAAGGCAAAGGTAACAACATACTGTATTGTTGCTTCTTAATAGGCAATTCATAACATAATTTGCAGGTTTGCATTAAACGCTGATCCGTTTCGTGCAGAAAGGGGGAACCTGCACCGAACACGATAATTCGTTAATCGAATCAATTTTCGAATACTCGTATGATCATTAAGGGGAGGTGGTTCACAAAATATGTTTATAAAATTCATTTTGGAAGTAGTAAACAGTGAAATTAAAATCTAATAAAATTAACTGATATTTTTGAGGGAATAATAAAATAAATAAATAATAAATAAATAAATATTCGGGACAATTCACACCAAGATCATCTGACCCCAAACTAAGCAGAGCTTGTATTATGGGCGTCAGAGACTGATAAACATACTTAAATATTTCTAAATACATACTTAAATAGATAATAACACCCAGACACACAACAAATACATAATACAGGGAATTCATGCGGTAGAAACATGATTTGATAAAGTTGGCTCGACCGAATAAATTCACAAAGTTACCACTTTTCGTGACAATTTGTCTTCTATTTTTGGTTTTATTCCTCAAATAATTGATCTGATAATATATATTGTAAAGGACCCTTTACCAAAGTTCAAAGATAACTGGAGGGATTTCATCGGATGATTTTTTTTATTAAATCTACAACTTTTTTAATCGATTATTTTAGTGATTTTCGGTCAGCGTGGCGCTCACCAGTTTCTTTTGGGAAATGTTGTGCAGAACCACCTCGCCTTGACTAGTAATTTAGTGAGTTTACAATCGTTTATTTTGTGTGAAATATTTTGGTTGGTAAAGTTCACAAGGTCCGTGTGGTTTAAACTGATTTGTTACTAGGAGTCTGCTGGCTAACCAATCTTCCGTATTTTCGGACAAAACGGAGTCTGCCTAAATACTTGTAAGACTATTATGATATTGATAGCCGTAATTTATTTTGTATAGGCAAAATAGCATGTAGATGGAAGTAAGTTAAGTTAGTTGAATAGGTTTTTGGACAGATTCGTTTTATCGAATTAATGTAAGTTGTTTGAAGAAGTAAACTAAGTATTATAATTCGTAGTTTTAGGATAAATACATTTACTTGCGTAGTCGATTTGTGTGAACAGGAGTTTCTGAAAAGTATGAAAACTCGCATGTGAGCATAGCGTAACGATAACGTACCATATCGAATTCGCAAATAATTTTGCCCTCGCTATTGTGCTGATGCTGAAGCCAGAAGAACAAGCTTACGGTTTAAAAAAAAATGGAGAATCACACGTCGAGGACCTTGAGAGATGGACTAGAGGAAAAAGAAGTGGGGGGGGGGGGTGATGACTTACCGTTGTAGAGGAGCGTGGGCTCGGGATCGCGGGGCGAAGGGCCCGGCGCGGTGGCAGCGGGTGCAGGGCTCCGGCCGCGCCCCTCGCCGACCACGTCGATCTCCTCGTCGGACTCGTCAGCCAGCTCCGCCGCCGGGGCCACCTTCCACTTCTTGGCCATGAGGCAGCGCGGCATGGCGGCGCCCGCATCAGCCTCAGCGCGGCCGCATCAGCGAGAGACAGACGAACAGAGAAAGAGAGAGAGTAGAAAGAGCGGTGCCCCGGGCGAGCGGCTAGTGGGCGATCGCGCGCGGTCTCTAGCAGTTGTGGCAGTCGGGTGGAAGCACCGCAGTATATATGCGCTTATAGGGGGTGCGCGCGCCGCCGCTTCGATCGATGGGGTGGGTTCCGCACCACGCTCCAAAGTTTACCCGCCGACAACTTGGGGCGACACTCGCCGAACCCCACACGATCAACCAGTGGGATAGCACCCCGCATGTCGTGGACATACCTAGGCTACGCACACAAAATTGGGCGCGCTCCGTATAAATGTGCTTCGTTTGTAAATGAAAACGTCATTTGCCGCACGTTTTGTTAAAGTTTTGTTTACTTTCAATACTTTTGAAAGTTTTCGCCGCGTTTCGAACTATGAAGTACTGCAATACTTATGCACACATTGTTGAATTTTTGGATACCCAAAAGCTGTTCATTTCGATATCAAAAAGTTTTGAATACATAATTTTCTTCAAAACTTCTTGATGTTGAATTCATTATTTTCTTTTAATGTCTGTTTTTTACGTAATTCTTTCAACACCATTACTATTTAATGTTTATAATATTGTTTAGATTGAATCGTTACGAAGTCGCTCCCTTGAGTCGAGATAAGGCTGGATGAGCGTCGTGGCATACAAATTTGCTTCGGCCACAACTTGAGCAAGCGCCCGCCAGACTAGACCCTTTTCATGCAGTGAGTGAAAAGCCGCTAAGAGGAGCGCTGCCCTCTTAAAGTTCAAGGTTAGACCCATTCAGCTCTGCAGGTATTTAAGTTTTCGTGCTCGTAAATGCTGTATATGGGCAGTCGAGCAAATTGTTCGACGCATGACATTTTTAGATAAAAGACACCGAACAATTGCGCCAACGGGTCGCCGTCGGCGCATTGGTTCGGTGTATATAGCAATAATAGTCGTCGGTTCAATACCCACACATGACATCATTACTGAGTTGAACAGGTGTGTTAAGGTGTATACTCGTACATTCAACAAATTTAAATGATTCGACTGGCCCGTTGGTACTACCTAAAGCGCTGAAGGTGGTGGCTTCGATACCCACCCAGGAGAAACATCTGTATTGATATGTGTCTGGGTGTTATTGTCTTGTTAAGTAAGTATTGTTGTAATATTACAGTATGTTTATCAAACTCTGAGATCATTGTTACACGCTCCTCATAGTTAGGGATATTATATATGGGTTTCGACTAGCAGATTTGCTTTTTATCCTTAAATAAAGCTCCTGAAAAGAATCAATAGCTATTGAATCATTGCTTAAAATTTCAATTCAGAGCCTAATATCCCTATAAGCGCGTAGCTGTGTGAACTCGGCTCGGAGGTGGAGCACTTAGTTTGAATACTCACGTAGGTACCCGGTCCGAAATCTCGTTGTCCAAATTTGTTTCGGAATTTTCGGCAAATAGCCTAGTGGCTACCAGTGGCGTGCACAGTGGCCTTTTCATTACACCAATAACTTGATTCCAATGAAGCTTCGTAAAAGCAAGCTCTGACACTGGAATATCAGGAAAACGTGGAAATATCTGGGACTCTGTACGTCTACCACGAGTTGCCACATTAAATTGACGTAATCGTTCGCGTAAAAAAAATGTATTGAGATTTGACATGATATGACAATGCCAAATCCCGATACATTTTTTTACGAGAGGGATACCGTGAATTTAAAGTGGCAACTCGTGGTAGACATACTAGCCTAGAATTCACTTAACAACTGTCAGACAAGAAAGGAAGGTTTCTAACTAGATCAGAGCATCTTCGTTATCAAACTTTGAACAAACGCTTTTGTTTGTGTTGTGTATTTATGAGTGTATCAATATTTGTTATATTAATGCATAATGCATATGAAAATCTATAAGTCTGTTCATTAGGTCTTGACAATAAGTTGGAGATCTGTTAGTAACAAATAACTCTGCTATACTTATTAATATTTAAAGTTATGACTGGGTAAAAAATAATAAGTTTAAAAATAAAACACAAACGTATTTACCACCACTTTATTCCAAATAAAAAGTTATCTACTATACACAGTATAATACGTAATGCACTTCTTAATGATAGTTATTGCTGTCGTGTGATTTTTAATTATTCTTACCCTAAGTGCAAACTATTTTAAATACTTATAAATGTGTGCACGAGTTATTACATATGTCTAATTCAATTGTATAATTGTAGATCGGCTTCTCGGTCCGATTTAATCTACTTTCGTTTCATTAAATTTTCTAACGTTAGCATAATTATAACAATAATATTTCTAAAAAACCAATTATCTAAACATGGAGTTTCATCTTCATTTTCTGTACGTACGGACCGATATAATATCTCCGAGTAACTAATGGGCCTAATTAAATATAAGAATTAACCTTTATAAAATTGCAAAAGGTGCAAATGTAATCTTTTACGAGCTCCCTCGACGGCTCACGGCCTTGACAAGTCAGCGTGGTATTAACGGTAAAAGTTTGTGATTGCCCTTAATTAAAACTTCACATCACGTTACGGTATCCTGGTTGCCTAGCAACCCTGAGGTTTCCTTACACAATCACAAACTTTCATATGATGGTATGCTTGTCAGCGCACTAATTTTGACGCTAGTATGCAGAGTGCGTTGTTATAATGTTGTCACTAAATTGACATTGCAATTAGCGCGCTAATAAAAGAAGCTAAGATTAAATAACTATACAAGTAATTTTTAATTGATTACTGCTATGTATAATAAATATCTCACAAACAATTACTTACCAAAGTAATAACTAAGTATTTGGTGAACAAATATTTTAATATTTATTTGCATGGACGGGTCCACCACCAAATAACAGATGTTTTGTATAATTTTTTTTAGCGCAACGAAAGAGTACTTATTAGTATTCAATTAGATTACGTACGTTACAACCGTATTGGTAAAATTTTTATGCCACAAGAGACGTGAACGCTCTTGAACCAGAAAAGAAACAGTCAAAAAGCTTTCAAAAAACAGAAAAAAGAAAATTGGTTTTCAATTTAATACCTAACGATTTCCTTAACATCCTATCTTCAATTTTCATATTTGCAATGTGATTTTGATATGAAACCAACAAAACTGTGCTGATTTTTGAATCCCGAAATAAAAATAGAAAGCCACTTTCATCGGGTGTATTTTGGTATTCCCGCTTTTATCCTCATCCGTGTAGTGAAAGGGGTTTATAAATAACTGGCTTGCGCCGGATGAATGGGCTGGTATTGCTTGCTCGTAGTATTGCAGATATTCAACTGGCCTTTCACTGGCGTCAATCGTCGTTTTACTCGCAAACTTCTATACCTATTGGACATTGTCCTGTCATGTCATGTCATGTCAAATCCCAATTCATGGTTCACGCGAACGTTAACGTAAATTTAAAGTGGCAACGCGTGGTAGACGTACTGTACCATGATCTTACGTCACATCCATTAAGATTGTAAACTACAGCGACTGGTATGACATAGAACTGTTAAGAATTCGCTTACGAATACTTTTACTACAGACACTATCTATTAACGTCGGAGTGAACTCATGGTGGGTTATTTACTGTCCATATCTGCTGTATCGCCATTTGTTTTAATCCGACTTTTATTTGTTTTCGCTTTTCGCTACATCTTCAAGTATAATATTAATATTATAATATTATATTAATTATAATATTATTATAGTAATGTTATCTTTATAATAAGAAAGTTTTTTTTGTTTGTATTGAATAGGCTCCGAAACTGCTGGACCGATTTTCAAAATTCTTTCACTAATATAGAGCTACGTTATCAGGAAGTGTCATAGACTATTTTTTTTTATAGAAATGGGGAAAGACAGTCTACGCGGGCGAAGCCGCTGACGGACTGCTACGTTTTTTATACACGGTTAATTATTGAGAAAAAAAAAACATTTTGGTTTTATAAAAAGCATTTTGAAT
The DNA here is from genome assembly GCA_947369235.1 of Udea olivalis. Taxonomy (NCBI): domain Eukaryota; kingdom Metazoa; phylum Arthropoda; class Insecta; order Lepidoptera; family Crambidae; genus Udea; species Udea olivalis. Next base: position 31,199,056 of record OX376340.1, read on the forward strand.
ACCAATTAAAACATTTTTTTTAAATTTAAAAGCTCTTCCGTGGGCTTTCGTAATTTTATTATTTAATTGAAGTACAATCGGGTTCAAGATATGAAAAGGGTAGAAAACTAAATGCAGATCTATAAATTTTGCTGTGCCCTAATCCCACTGTCCTTGTATCGAAAAGCTTTTTCCAAATGTATAAGGCTGCTCGAAATTCATCAGGATGAGTGTGAAAGAGTAGTCTCTTTAAGAGTAGTTAATTAAATTCCTTTCTATATTAAAAGAACAACAGCATATCTACCAAGATACATAAGGAGATTAGCGCGTCGATGCTCTGTTTGTGGGTTAAAGTGCACACAACCCGGGGAAGCGCACAACTTGCCCGAACATGCTAGAACAAAGGCAACTCGGGTAGCCCACTGCTCTGCTATTCTAAAACTTTGGAAGTAACGTACAACAAGCTCTGTATATTGTAGTTTTAATTACTGCGTTCTTTACTACGAGTAGGTTACTAAATGATATTTTTAACATAGTAAGTAAACTTATATTTTGCAATTACTTTAATAGCATTTTTCCTCTTACGCTTTAAGTCGCTATTTTCTAAAGCTGCGGGATTTCTAAAGATTTTCTAAAGACCGAGTGCTTTCGCCTGTGAAGAAAATAAATATATTTGATTTTGAATATAACATTACAATATTACGATACCTCACTGCTGTGATGTAATTCTAATCACATCTGGTGATGTTTCATAACCATTCAAGATTCGTTTTCCATAAATCTGAGAATAATAATTTAAATCAGTTAAGTTCAAGAAATTTGTTTCGCAATATTACGTTGATTTAATTCCTGAAGAAAATGCCTGTGGATACTCAGTGAAACATATAAAAACCAACATGACTGGAAATTAAGAATCAGTGATGCAGTCCTATAAATCAGACTGTATCAGTATTTCTCATCTATCGCCACTAGCTGCATTAGTTCCTAAAGTGGTCCAGGTCCCAAGAGGTCCACGGGAGACTCGACGGGGGTCTATGTTGGCGTCACATTTTTGGTCGAGTCTTGGGAATATGGTAGAAATGTAGCTAGGAGGGGCCTAGTAGTAGTCCACTGGAACCAGCAAAATTTTAAAGGGGTCTAGGTAAAAAAAAAGTCTGGGGACCACTCAGGCTCTGATTACACAGTGTACCTACCTGAATTGCAAATTCTAAGAAAACACAAACTTTTCAACTGCAACTTAAATTATATAATGGCGTCAAAATTACAGTCGTTTCGTTTGTAATTAGAATACAATAATTACCGTTTTCACTTCTCACGCTCTAAAAGTACGCCAATGTAGCCCTACGAAGCGGGGTTAAAATGACCACTTTAGTCTCTAGGGAGTAAAATTAATTCGTTTTTTTTAATTACCTTCATGTAACATTGACCAACTCAAACAGCCAGTAAAAATATACTATTACTCCACAGAGTGTGGGCCATTTTCATTGCGAAAATGTTGAGAGGTTTAGTTCCATAGTTTGTCCGCAAAGAAGGTGGCACCATGTACTTTAAATTAATAATCTGTGACTGCTTCAGTTTAGAAGAAAAAACTGACGGCGAAAATTTCAGAACTTTTGTCGAGTGTAAATTTGTTCGGTTTTAAATGTTTTTGTACTAAATTGACTATTTTTCTCGCACTTAAAGTGTAAAGTACAGTTTGCACCTCGAGACTAAACACCAACTTAATATACCCTCGGATGCATTGGCTCCCTCGCACGCTCGGGAGTGAACCCACCTCTGGTATATTATGGCTTCGTTTAGTCCCTCGATATAAAATAAACAAAAATAAATCCTGTATTTGTTAATATGTTTTTTTTAAATTGGCGTTCATTGTTACCTACGTTTATTTAAGCTGTTGTATGGATTCCAACTCTGCACTCATTATTTATTTGCTTCCGTCGGAGGGTGTCTACACAAGACACCCCTTTTATGAGTATTTACTATCTCATGTTAATTTGTGGTGATAAAGTACAACCTCAAAAGTTTCCGCTCCTCCTTCATTAGGAAAAGCTCGAGTCGTAACGATGAAGACGCTAAATTATCTTCCTAAGCCATTGAGATTCATTTGGTATTCTACTTGCATGCATATTGTGTTAGCATTTGAGCTTTATGCGGAAGTATTTAAAAAAAATATTGTGTTGCTGGAAGGAGGAACGAGCTGGAAGGTCACCTGATGGAAAGTGATCACCTCCGCCCATGGACAACTGCAACACCTTTGAGACGTCAACGATGCGTTGCTTGCCTTTTAAATGGGAATACTCTTTTTTCTTGAACCCTTCGATTTCATATCTCTTTGGAAATACCGCTGCAGGAAGATGTAAGTGTCTTTATATTAAATAATGATAATAAATATGCGCCAGAAAACACATCACTTATCATGGGCTCGAAGTACGAGTAAGGGTAAAAATTCTTGTATTACGGGGAACCAGACAAGGAATTAAGCCAGGGGCGTCTCACAGCACACCCAGACCCAAGCCATTTAGAAAAGACCGTTTCCTGAATTGATCCGACCGGAAATCCAACCCGGGACACAACGCAAATACAGGCGGGAAACCGTGCTATTGCACACTACACCAATTGTTTACTAAAAACCCATATTTTTGTAGTACAATAAATGCATGTTGAATCAACAATGGGGCGGGGCCAGCGCACGCACGAAATCGTTTTCGGATGCGGTTTTTTTCCGGATTACTTTATAAGTGTTGATTGATCTGTCTGAAAACTTATTATTTCAAAACAAAAATATGGCTATAGCAATCAGGGATAATGTAACTTAATAACAGTGAAAAAATGTTTGAAATCGGTTCAGTAGTTTCGGCGATTACCAGTCCCAAACATACAAACTCACAAGCTCGCCAACTCACAGACGCTTACTTCTCTATAATGTTAGTATAAATGAACATTATAAGCTCCCGGAATCCATCCGGACTCAACAACATAAAAACACTGAAAATTTGTCACAGTAATGACCAAAATCTCATCATCTACTATGCTACAGGCTTACTGGTAAGTTTATAAAACTGTTTTGCAGATTGAAATGAAACAACAAATGTGGACATATTTACAGGTTTGGGAATTACTTTGGTAAGACAAAGTTCGCATTTAATACCACGATTGCAAATAGTTATTCTTTAAAAAAAATAGTTTTCACTCTAAAAATAAAACTACCGTAATCGTTGTTTTAATGAACGAATAATACCTATTTGATCCAAATGTTAGAACGATAAATAATTAATTTGCCTTACTGAATTATCTATTACCTTATATAAATACTTTAAAGTGTATTGAAAAATAAAAATTACTGTTATAAATAATTAAACGTTCTACTTCATTACAGTATGACTTATCAGATAAATTACAAAAACACAAACTAATTATAGCTTAATAATAAATAAATATTGTTTATTACCTATAACAAAAAGTAAAACAAGAATAATATTATTGACGACATCTAGTCCTTAATTTAATTGAAGATATTAAAAGGTAATACACAGGTAACCTATTTTATTAAGTAAATTAATATTGAGAAAATTACGATATTTTCTACAATTATGGGAAATATTTAAATAATTCAAAAAAGTTTACCATTCTTAGTAGCACAAGTGACCTAATGGCATTTTATGAAATGGCATTGAAAATGTCAAATAACAAAAGGATAAATACACTATTTATATAAAAAAAAATATCCTACCTATTCCTACTTAAAACATTAAAAGACAAAATCCCAAGTCACTTGTCTGAGTTAGATCAAACAATGGCACATGAATCGAGTATAAATAACAATAACAGTTTATTGAGATCATTTCAGTAAATTGTGGTAAAACCAAAGTGTTTAAAACTCGTTGAACCTTAGGCAATAGAGTTTCCATTGTGTCTGGTTCGCTTCAGTCAAAGCTTTTTAAGTTCTGTCTACTTCAGTTCTGCCACGATTATCGTATTTGCTACGAGTTTTCACAAGGAGCGTACTTCGTAGCATTCTCTAAAATAACCGAGACCAAAATACCTCTGGGCGCTTCGACTTTCTACAATCGGGACGAAATTAAACCTCTACTACGAAATATGCTGTAAGCGCCCGTAAACGTTTGTCTGTAGCAGCTACGACGCCGTAAGCCGTTGTTTGTTTTGTTACCATTATTAACTATTTGATTTGTTGAGACTTTGTTGGAAGGTTCTACACTATTAATGTCATCACATTATACATCTCATATATTACGAATTACTAAGCAAATGTGTCAGAACTTCTCTCACTTTGAGAAAACGTATGTAAATGCACTTAAGCTCAAGCCTACACTATTCGTAAATCTCTATAAAGATGCAGATTCTCGTTATATAATCTGCCTCTGTGGCCAAAAAGCGCACCTAAGCAACGAATCATTGTACAGAATTAGGACAATAAGAAACTTGTGTCTAAAGAGTAAATTTCGATTTCTGAAAAAGAAATGATATCACCATTTGACACAGTTACATTAAGACATCAAGGCAAATTTATTTACTGTGCAAATTTCTGAGAAAAGGGCTCATGAATTGTTGGTGATGAAACCGGGACCTTAATTCCAAGTGACTATACTAAACAAAATAGTTTGTCCATCGAGATCATTTGACTAAATCCTAGCTAGAACATTTATGAATTATTTATGTCACAGACAATAACGCAGCCTTTGCAATTGCAGCATAGACTCACGGTTCTCTAACTCTAACCACATGCGCGTATACTTATACGCTTATATTATCTGTAATGTTTGTTCCTTCACAATACATAACTATAAGTATAAGTAATGCACTACACGTACAATTGATTACAACGCGAATTCTCTGCCTTCACGCCCCTGAGCCTAATAAATAGTATTCACTAGTCTAACATCTACTACAGACATGTATATTCACTCGAATGTTCAACGATCTTTAAAAGATGCGCATAAATATATATTTATAACAATCGTTCATTAAATTGACATGCCTACAAATTATACTAGCAGCATTCATTTGTTTTTTTTTATTCTAATTAAAATGGGTTTAATTGCAACGAAACAAAATTACGATAAATTCTTTCACCTATTTTGCTCGACGTTTCGGCGACAATTGCATGTAGTTTTTTTATTTTTTACTACAAGGTGGCAAACAAGCTAACGGGCCGCCTGATGGTAAGCAGTTACCGAAGCCTGTGGACGCCTGTAACATCAGAGGCACTACGTGCGCGGTGCCGACCATTAAGGAGATACCTATTATCTCCTCTTAAAGGACCCCATACTGTATTCCCCCGAGAAAACCTCGGCGGAAATTGATAAAGTTAGAAATGCTCTTCTTGCCTGAACGTTGAAGGCCGTTTTAAAAAAAAATTACCTACAATTTTTCATGCATACCTTTTTTTAAAACTTTACTACACTTTTCACTAATTACCGTGTAAATTTCAATGTGTTACTTCTACAGCATCATACTTAAATTTTCATTCAAAATGTCAGAAGCATTTATTAATAGTTATTACTTATGAGTTGATATTTATGGCAAAAGGGATAGAAAAATTTAAATTACTTGGCATTAATTATAACTTGTTTTAACAATAATAATCATCGTTGATTTGGTTAGCAATATAAAATGTAAAGAAATAATTGGACAAAATCGAATGTAGTTTTCGTAAAGATTTTCATCATTAAAACATTTTTGAATCAATTTCTAAATCGTGAGCAATAATGAAGTAAAACTAATTCAAATAACATGAAAACAAACTTTTTATCTCCCTTGAACAAAAAAAGCCATTCTATAAATAAAAATCAAAGGCAGTGCACATAAAGTTATTTTCTTCAGCATAGGAAGTGACAATCTTATAAATTCCTTAATATCCACCAAAGGCTTTTGGTTTGGCGATTTATATTTTTTTATGCAAAAGTTCAGCAAGTGATATACTGAGTAAAAAAATCTGTCGGTGTATAAATCAGTTGGTAACTGTCTTTTTAACCACTGCATAGAGCACGGAAGTGGGCATGGAATTGGGCAGGGCGAGTATGTAAACAAGTCACTCGTGGTTGCCCATACCATTGCTGTGCTGCCAGACGATCCCTGAGTTGGCAGTTTTTCGTGGTGGAGTCAAAAGACAAGTAGCGCAAGCAGATTATTTTCAATTAATATTCGATTTTTCTTGTTTTTTAAAAGTAAAGTAAAAAATCATTTCTTCACTTAAGCTTTTACAATGAAGCACTGACGTATCAAAATTCTCAAAAATTAGATATAAGTAATAATAAAAGTAAATAAAATAATACAATAATAGTACATATCGTAAATAAATATAATGCGAATCTACCACTGGTTCGGACGTTGCTTCTTATCGAGAAGATTCCGGCAAGAAATTCGATAGTTACTCTTTTGAACTTTTGTTGTTGTACAACAAATAAATTCAGAGTAGAGTCAAAAGAACAAGAAGCGTACATTATTTGAGCAAAGGAGCAGATTATTCCTACTATGATCACAAACTCTTGTCGTACCTTCCTTGTTCCATCTTCACCGTATCCTTTCGCGCTGATGTATTCGGTCTTATGTCTCAGTGCAACGAATTGTGTTTAGTGGAAGAAAGCAGTAATTATTATTATTCTAATTTATTTTAGGTTTTATAAGCGTATTCAGGCATACTGATGTTTTTTTCTTTAGGGAAAAACGTAATCGTGCATACAAATACAAGACTATTGGGGTTAGAAATGATACGGAATAAAATCATAGCGTTTGTTACTTTTTATTTTCTACAATAAATATTACTGAAAAAAAAACATACTCGGGAACACGTTTTATTGATCGACTTTATTCTTTGCGTTTTAATGCATATGCTATTCTTCACTGAGGAGAATACCATGAGTATCATAGTCGAAATTTGTAAAACAATTTTCGAGCATAAAATTGACAATTTTAACAAGAAAAATATGAAAAAAATCACCAGATGTAATATTAAACGTACTTATTATGTCAAAATCACGATTATGTAGTAAGACCACTTATGTCTTTTTTCCTCTGGGGGTGCGTCATGTCATCTCGCAAACGATAACGTAAATTTAAAATGGCAACTCATGGTAGACGTACTGAAAAGGTAACGCTTGAGAACACAAGGGGCACTTAAAGTTCCTTGTACGTTTCCTATGTAGAGTCAAAAGCATAAATATCTATTTGTTTCCATGGCTTCAAAAATATCTGACCAAAACATTAGCCACAAATATCTATACGAGAGATCGTTTCGCTGTACCTACATGTATTATTAATTGTTTTATTTATAAACATTCACTTGATTGATAAATTAATAAAATTACAATATTTTTATGAAATATATACAGAACTAGACAAAATGCTTATGTAATACCAATTTCATAACCAATTACAATACACTATTTACTTAATTTCTTATTTTGGTATCATAAATACATACGAGTACATACCATCACGCCTTTTTCCCAAAGCAGTAGGCAGAGACCGCATCTTTCCACTTGCTACAGTCCTGACACTCCTCTTGCGCTTCTTCCACTCTCATTAATCCTTTCATACATGCTCGTCGATTATGGGTACTCCTGACCTGGCCTTTCTGAGCACGTCTTGGACTTGTCCTAAGTACGTCCGTCTAGGCCTTCGCCTTCCAACAGCTCCATCCACCCTCGCCTTGTGAATTGGTTTCGTTAATCGCCTTTTATCCATCCTCTCCATGTGCCCAAACCATCTTAACATCTACATTTTTGTGACAACATCCTCTTTCGCACCACAACGCTCTCTAACTATGCTATTCCACACTTTATCACTCAATGTCACTCCTGCCATACTTCGCAATGCTCTCATTCAACTCTCACTTCCGTACATAAGCGTCGGCACTAACACCCTCGCATGAACAGCCAGTCGCGCCTTCTCTGACACCTTCTGACTGTTCATAAAGGCATGCAGCGCTCCATTTAACATACTCCCAGCATTCACTCTTCCATCAATATCACCCTCATGCCTTCTATCCCTCGTGAACCTAGTCCCCAGATACAAAAATTCCTTCACCTTTTCACCTCTAATTAAAACATCACATTCTGTCCTATCCTCCTGTCTTTCAAAAACCATGGTTTTTGTCTTACTCACGTTCAATTTCATACCTCTAGCTTCTAACGACGCATTCGTTAATGTTACCATTTCCTGCAACTCGTGGGCCGACGACGCCAGTATCACTTGGTCATCAGCATAGAGAAGGCATTTGACTAGCAATCCATCCATTTTTAGTCCATAATCACAGTCTTTCAGATCTGTCAAACAGTCATCCATAAATAGGTTGAACAGCCATGGGGACGGTACACAACCCTGTCTGACCCCTATAAGGATGTCAAACCAGTCAGTGTACGATCCGTTTATTCTGACGCAAGCACTGGAACACTCATTGAGAGATTTCAGCGCTCGTATCAGACAGCTGCTCACCCCTTGCGCGGATAAAGACAACCACAACTCATTCCTTTTCACCCAGTCATAGGCTTTTCCGGGTCCACGAAAATGCCATAGACTTTTTGGTTTTTGGCCAAAAAAAATTCCGCTACGCAACCCAAGGAAAAAACCTGATCCGTACATCCCATTCCCTTTCTGAATCCCGCTTGCGCATTGCAAATCTTTATTTCCGTCTCTTCCACATCCTGTATAAAAATTTGCTATCAAACTATATAAAAACAGTTTGCAGGACTTTATAATTATTATGCTATACCACAGTGTTAAAAACTTACAGTGGTCCAACGCTTTTGAAGTTGCGCGAAATGCCACCATCGCCCTAGACATTCGTCATTGTTGCAGGGTTGTCACATTCATTTTTTAGTCCATTTCATATTTTGCTTATTGGTAGGTACGTTTATGCATATTAGGATCCTTAACTATAAGAAATATAAGGTTACAAAACGTTTGATTTTTAACAAAAATACAAACGTGAACCTGTGACTTTAACTGATAAAAGTAGCACAGGAATCCCGAAAACCATGGAAGTGATACCCATATTGATTTTACATAAAAAGTCACGTCCGTCATCTTGGATCTCGAAACAGATGTTGTATTCGAAATCGGCACCCCCGGAAACAATGGAAGTGATACCCATGTTCATTTTACATAAAAAGTTGCATCCACCATTTTTAATCTCGATTTGAATAGCTAATTAAATCTTGCCTAAATATTTGCGAATTCTAAAATGGCGTTTAAGTATTCATAAAAATATATATATTGAAAAGGATATTACGCATATTATAATGCATGTGTTATTCGATCAATATTACCTTTCAATTCTTATTGCAACCACAAACATCCGCTATTTTGCATATCATATCAGAAACACAAGCACATTCTAGAAATCACAAAATAAAATACAATGTACTTAAATTTCTGTTAACGCGAGAGGAACATGCAGTCATTCAGAGCCCATGTAGGAACCGAACCATTTTTAATGTTAAGAAAATAAATTAAAACTGAATACACGCATTTCATTCTTTTTTATATATGTCTATATGTTCTTGACGATTCGAAAGAACTGTAATAATTGTGGTATTCTCGAATAAAGTTTTGTCAAATCAATAAGATTTTGACTTCTGATTTTGAATGCGCCACTCCTAACGCATGTGTCCCGGGTGTAGTGTATGGCGAGCCCCGGTCGCACCGCGCTCCGCTTGCCTCGCACACCCCACATGATTGCTCTGTCTAGACGTGCCCGTTGGCTGACTGTTAAAATTGTAAGACTGTGTTATTACTATGAAAATCATTAACTTTCTTATTTGCGTGCCTCAATTGACGTAACCTTTTGGATCATCTTTCCATTTCTGATTCAAAGCAGACAAAGGGGCAATTTGTGCTATTCAGAAAATCAAAGAGACATCATTTCCTTTTACTGAACTTGTTACGAGGCGAACATGCACCTCGTTAAAAAGCACGTCGTAATAAATGCTCTAGACGGCTAGTTGGTTGGTATACACTGACTAGCGTTTATTTTCGCGCGTATACTGTCGCTTTGGTAACGCTAAACCAAACGCTCTTGTACGATTTACGCGTCTGACACATGGCACGCCAGTTCGCGCCTACATGCTCTCCCAAAAAGCAAGCTTATACCACGAAATAAGTTGCATATACGCGCTTATAAAACGTTAGTCTGAAACCGCTCCTAAAGTTAATTGACTAATGAAACAACTAACTATCGAGTTACTCGACGTAAAAGTCTTGCAGCGTTCCTGATATTGAAGCAAACGTCAAAGTTTTTCATCGAACTTACTAGAAAGGCAACTAATTGCTTATGCTGTGAGTTGTTACTCACAGCATAAGTAATTAGTTGCAAGTTTGCAACTAATTAAAGTTCTAGTATTTAGTTTCAATCAATTAATAATCGTTTAATCATCTAATTGACTAGATATTATATGCATAATGCATAATGCATATAATATCTAGTATGAACTCCTATTTGACCTTTCATACCATTGTTTAACTGTCAAATACTCTTAGTCCTAGTCTTTCAGTTGCAGAAGTAGCTTTAAGAAAGTGACATCGTAATGCCAACACAAAGTGAGCATTTTAATGACCGTAAACGGTGCGATAGTGGCAAAAGATTGTAATACGGCCCCAAAACCGTTTTTAACTAATAGGCAGAGGTCAGAATTAGGTAGAGTTATAAATAAATAAATAAATATCTGGGACAATTCACACCAAGATCATCTGACCCCAAACTAAGCAGAGCTTGTAATATGGGCGTCAGAGACTGATAAACATACTTAAATATTTCTAAATACATACTTAAATAGATAATAACACCCAGACACACAAAAAATAAAAATGTTCGTCACACAAATATTTGTCATGGGTGGGGATCGAACCCACGACCTCCGGCGCTAAAGGCAGGATCGCTGCCATTGCGCCAACAGGCCAGTCAGTCAGTTATTTATTTACTTGCATCGAAATGTTGATATTAATATGGATCTTCCCAGGATTTTTATTGAACAATCCCGTGTGGCCAACAATGTTACAAAAAAAGAATAATAGAAACCTCAGAGATGGATAAGACAAAACAAAGATAATTAACATACAATTCTCATTAGTATTTACATTACTACACAATACAAATAATTCATACAGTCTTAAGCAAATTCTCATACTTACACCAGGCTTGTGTCACTACGTTATTCGGTCCACTTTATTCTTTCGCTGTATGAAATCAGTGTGAGTACATAAATAACTCTACCTGATTACGACCTTTGCTAATAAGTACTAGTCAAATGAATCGGTCACTGTGATAAAGTTATCTTTATGACTGATTTTAATACTATATCAAAATGGCTATGATAGCTATGGTGCAATTGCTCACGAACTACTGTAACGGGTTGTACGTAGAAAACTGTAAGTTAAGTGGGCTCAAATAATATATTCTAGGGATTGCCAGAATTGTACCTACCAAGTCGCAAGTGGACTACACAGAATCCACTCTCACAGTAGACCATTAGAATGGCAAAAAATACTTTTTACTGCTATATGAAACAATATAATATTTACTATATATATAAATATATAACTTTATTGTAATTTAATGAATAATTTGCAAATTATTATTAGTTTTAAGGATGACAGCACGTCGACAGCGTACGCTGTACGTTTAATTAACTAGTAAGAATTGACTCGTAAACTAATTAATTGACCTAATTCGATTATTTTCTATGAATTCATTTCTTTGAACAAAATAGAAACGTATTTAAATCATCGATAACTTTCAAGATGCTCAGTAATGCTTACATTCTTGGAAGCCATTGTTATAAAATCTTCTAATAACTATTGATAGACAGTAATCATTTATAATTTCAAGGCATATTTTGTTCTATAATTGCTAGTTATGCTTAAGATGATGATTATTATTGATACGAGTTCCGTTTCTAAATACAATATGGATTAATATTTAAAAAATTCTACGTTTAGGTAAAGTAGTTACAGTAACTACCGCTTTGCAGAGATAATGGTAGGTTGGAAATAGTTGGAATGTTTAACTGTCTTTTTTTAATTAAATTCGTTAGCAGCTCATTATTAGTACGCTAAAACATTGACTTGGTAGTTTAAATTGAGTTAGTAGGAGAGTTGCTATCGGTGAAGTCAAAATCGAGAATCGAGTACTTAGGTACATTAAAATTTTAGTACGAAAAAATATCTAAGTATGTGTTTTACTGAACAAATCGCTCTTCCATACTTTTTGTTTCAAAAGGTTTTAAGTATTTGAAAAGAAAACTCGCATTTGAAGTTTTTACGCCCAAAAACTATAAAATACCATCACGACTTTATCCCAAACGGGGTAGTCAGAGGCAAGTGACGGTTGCCGTCATGGCGAACGGAACACTCAGAAGCCCACTTTTCACCAATGGTATTAGAACCCAACGTGGTAGGTGGTGAGCCTTCCGCCGCTATCCGGGTTGATTTAGTTTTTATCGATGTTTTCCATCACAGTAGACTTAGTCGGAAATTAAACAATAAACACAAAGATTTTGGTTCTGGCCAGATTTAAACTCGGGACCATACCATCCGCGATCCGAGTTGGAGTGCTTAACCACTAGGCCAAGACGCTTTCAAAAACCATAAAAGAACTACAAATCTAACCTAACTAATTAACCATAACGAGATAAAAAAAGAAGTTACTTCCATTACGAATATTTACGTAATAATGTGAAATCATATCATGACAAAGAAGTGCAAGGCAGTCCTCTACTAGCTTGCTTATGTACTCGTCTGTACGTGGTCAATGTTAGGTAGCTTTAAGGTGGCAGGTAGACAAGCGGACTAGAGAGCCCACTTCGGTGCAAAATTCATTAGGTTTCGTTAACTTTTGGAAGGTTAGAAAGCAAATTAAAACGAGTCTGATGTTAACAGCTTCTACGTATTTGTACAATGAAATGATGATTTGGATACCAAAAATCAAACAATTTTCAACTTTAAGTAACTTTTTTGAGTTCCTAATTTTTTTTATTTATTTCCCGTTTGATGACTTCCCTTCACTTTATAGAAACCGGTCGTGAAGTCTAAGAAGCACAATAATGCAAAGGAATCACTGAGTTAGCTATTCACATCTGTAAGGCCTGCAGAAATGCCTTTTTACGCCCAGGTAGAAGAACCGGGGACTATAAGAAGAAGAAAACACATGTACTAGAAGAGCGTTCCACGTCTGATGGTACGGCAAATAAACGAGTCACCGAACCTTTAAGTTCGGGCCAGCAAAATGCTGAATTGTGTGTGGATGACACCATAGCCCAGCACGCATAGTACGGGAGTGGAAAGGTGAGGATGGAAAAAGTTGGAATAACTCGTCAGAGCATTCACGTTACTACGTGTTCAGTTGTCTGGGCACTTAACTGTGCTTAAAACAAGTTAAGGCAGCTGTTGCTGACTTTCTATGGATATCATCTTACCTAGCGAATCGACGCCGGAGCGTGGTAGTAATTAGAATAGTTAGTGAGAATCTCACACCCTTTGCATCAAACTTCAGAACTAAACACTTCACGCTATATTTTATGATAAGTGCCTAGAACGGTTTAAGGCCCGTATTCTAGAATCGTACTTAAGCACTGTTTGTTTGTTTTAAAAATGTCTTTTATTGAAATAAATCACAATTTATACATATGCCTAGTGTACATTTTATCGTAGGAGTAGCATACATGTTTAATCAGTTTAACAGACAGTTCCGTCTTTATAAAACTTTATGTATTGATGACAATAGGATGTGTTTAATGTTACAATATAAATTTTGATTTGAAATGGCCTACATTTCAATGTATATCTGCGAGAATTATGTACACTTTGTTCACCAGCTTACATTTAAAACTTGTCTTTTATATAATATTTTTTTCTGAGCAACGTCTAAGTACTGTAAATACATAGCACATACGAGTATATACACTGTGTAAGAATCAGTAGTGATTACGGTTATAATAAATTTGGCAACAGTAACTTACATCAAAAATAAACATATTTGCTAATCTCGGAGGAACCTGATGAAAAAGAGAGGTTTATCAGGTAGGTTAAAACAGAGACTAATTCTTCTACGCAGGCCTTAATTTTTTTTGTGCTCAATCTGTCAAGACTTTCAGATGTGGTGCGATTTAGACTCATAGTTTCCATTTTAACTTCCTCTCTTGCCACGGGGCTAAGGAACATTGAGTTAGGTACTGCATTATTCTTTGTTCTTGTGCCTGTATTTGCTATTCTAGTACCACGACCCAATTCTATATAATAGTTATTGAAGGCTGAAGCTATGTCTAAGGGGGTCTGTTGAAGTTTGCTTACTTAAGTTTATTTCATTGTTATTTTGTGAATTACAAACTTCATTTTTTACTATCGTCCATGCCGCCTTACATTTGTTTTTACTCTTGTAGATAAATCTGTAATAGAATTTTTCTTTAAAAAGTTAATGCATTTTTTTAATATTTTTGAAAAACACTACATTCTTTTTCGAGTAGTTAATGTAGTTTTTTGGTGGAAATTACGAAATTTTGTGATTGTCGCCATGTAAAACCGTTTATTTCTGAAACTATTAAGGCTATTATTCGATTTAACGCTTGATCTTTATTTTAAAACATTGCTAGCTACTTCGCTAGCTTTCTAAAAGTATCAGTTGAGTGCCCAGACTTCACTAGTGATTTTATAGCAATTGTTTTTCGAAGGTAAGTCGGAAGCTATAGAAAAAATATTAAAAAGCCAATATCTCGTTACCTATTAATTTTGGACCCCTAGTTGACGAGGCTTTACTTATTGCAAATAACGTCTGCTATAAAGGTTTTCAAGGAATAGGTCTATTTTCCCTGTCACCCTGTAGAATCCGTTATTATAACTTTTACTTTACCGTTACCACTGCTTATTTCTGAAGTGACTAGATTTAAGAAGAAAACGCAAATGTATTTCAATTATTTCACGCTCACAGGATATGATTCGGACACATTAAGTTATTTATAACAAAACAGTTCTTAGGTCGAAGGGTTAAAGCATAAAGCTGTGTTTAAAAAGTTTTCTATGAATAAACCCTTACTGTTGCGAGATCGAAACGTTACGCCGAGGCCTTTGAAACAAAAAGAATGGGTCGCGAAGTTAGTACACGCTAAGATATCTAAATTCTCGATTCACATGACTGTCTATCATTTAACTACCAAGTTTATTCAATTGACAAAATAAATTGACTCACCAACTAACATTATACTAGTGTATATTATAAAATATGATAAATATTAGCATCCTAACAAATACACATTTAAGCGCGGCGGCTTAAAAATGCTAATTTTACTCTTAACCTAATCATGCTAGAACTGTCAGTTTTAGGTATGTGAATACTCAACTTCGTAAAGCATTTTCTAAGATGATATAACAGCGTCAATTTTGAAATACCTAATTGTTATTATTTATACGAGTATGCCTGCATTGTTTATCCTATTTTACAAGGCAAGAAATCTTTTTTGCTTGTCCTGTTTCACTAGATTTTATCGTTCATTTGTGAAAGATCCTGTCACCTTCTTCAGGGAGTTCCAGTCTCAACTCACAAGATAGGCCGTACACCAAATAGGGCTCTCCTATGTTAATTTTGCGCAGCGTAGTGCTGAGTATGCTATTAATCAATCTGACTTCTACAATGCTGTGCCTAATGGCCCTTGACATTAGACTTCAAAGGTTTACTCAAGGACTACGTTTAAGTTCTCGTTAGATAGCGCCATGATGCCTTCATTTTTGGGATAGAATACTTCGCCGTTTTCACTACGAGTAGAGGTACTATCGAGGTCTCTCGCGCCTTTTTCAGTCTAAGGGCTGAAATTGTTTGCACATTCCGTGTTGCCGCTCACTTTAAGCCACGCCCTCCATCCATTCAAGTTTCGGGTCAAGCGGCGCATCGATCACGGATGGCAACGTCGCATATCAGTTAGTAGGAAGAAATGACAGACTGACCCATGGACGGTTACAAAAAACATGTTTGTTTGTAAACAATAATTGTCTCTAAAATCATTTCAATAAGATGATCACGGTGTCAGTTGTCTGCGTCACGGGAAAATGAACTCTTATACAATGAGAATACGGTTCATAGCACATAAATAAATGCATCCATAAAAAATCAATTCCCCGTGACACCGATAATTAGCAGGAATATAATTGGTTATAGTAAAACGTAGTAAAAATACGTAACCAATCAGGGGCAGATGGAGCTGATGCCCGATGCGATGCGCTCACAGGAACATTACGTGGTATGGCGCGATAGACCTCGGTAGTACGTTAAGTATGAAACTTGGATAAGTATTTGAGTCGAGAAACCTAACGTTAACCACTACTATATTTTTTATCAAGCATCATTTTTATCATACGCTATGACAACTGACTCACAACAATATAATAGAGTACCTTCCATAAACTTGTAAATAAAATTTTATAACGAAATTATTTTGTGCTTAAAATATATTATAAATAGTATCCAGAATAGTAACGTCAATAAAATGTATGTTTCGTTGCGTTTTCGTACTTTTGTTTTCTTTGTTATTTCATTATACCTTATGTATTTAGATTTAACCTATTCTCATAATATTTAAATTGGTTAAGGGTAAATTTTGTTATTAAAGCACTACTAGCATAGTTTAGCTAATATTTAAAGAACACTATGAAGTATAAATATCACTTCGCCACGCATAACTTTAACTAAACTATACTGAAAAATCTATTTGTAGAGTTCTCCATTTTAATCTTCTCATATCTCCTATCGTTTTAATTCTTAAGCTGAATTAATCTTTGAGATCGCTCGAAACACTTAATCTAATAATAAATAATATTTACAAGAAAAGTTCTCTTACTCTTTATCTAGCTCAATTGTTGTAAATGCTTATTTTAAATCCCGATTACGCAAAATCTCTGGTATTTAAGATTGAGAAAATTTGGCGCTAAGTTTAATCGCTTTGAGAAATATCCTTATGTTAAGTATTATAACCTATTTTCTACGAGTACGTCGTGGTTTCTCTACCAGCAACTATTTTCTACGAGCTTATAAATATCGTTAAATTATGATATGAGAATGGAAAATTTCTCTACTGGGAATATAAAAATATCGCTTATCATTTCACGATTGCGTTATAATTTGGAGACTCACTAGTCTAAGATAAAATCATTTGCTGGTAATACAGTGGTACCTAGCAAATACTAAGTTAGCGAGCATTTGCCATAATGGAAATAGAATACATTATTTTAGGTGAAAAGGGAACTGTAAAGTTGAATATTATAAATGTCGGGAATAGTTTCATATTATTTTTCTCAAGTTGTAAATTTTTAATACTAAGATGTGTGATGTTATAGGGCCCAATAAACGTAGAAAACTTTTAAATAACCTAAAATGGAGTTAAATATTCTTACATGCCACCTGTCGACTATGCGCGCCGTGGCAAAATTTATTCATAGATTTGTTTACTACACAAATATGACGTGGGAAAATGCATGACCAACTGTTGCTTTTTGAAAAAATGTAACCTGTTGTAAATTGAATTTCACAGGTCAATTTTCCAAATTGCCACTACACATCTGATTTGACAATGTACATAGGTATATGACCATTAGTTAGTTTACATTAAATTATCTTTGGTTTCACATGCAAGTTTAACACTTAAAAACCTGTTTTGTTTTATTTTACGAGTATGTTTAGTTAAACTGAGTGTGTGTTGTTTGTTTTCTATTTTGTTATAGGTAAACTCACTATTGTTTGTGAAATAAGGTTTATACTAGATTTGTAAAAAATCTAACTTTGCTAGCTGATATTGTTAAGAACAAAAATTGAGAGAAATTAGTAAAATGCTTAATCAATACATCACGTAATACTTGTTTTGTAAAAGTGCAGTAAAATGTAGAATACTTATCGCGAATGTCTAAGAGTGTGTATCTTAAGATTATTCGTAAAAGATGCGCATGGATTTGGCCAAATATAATTAATTAAAAAAACTAATTTAATCTTTTTTATAAATTACTTTGCTTTTTTTAAATTCAAGTTCAAAACTAAAATCTTTTGTACCAGAGCAGAGAGCGAAAAATGTACAGTAAGATGATAAAAAAAACAGATTACAGGAAAAATGCAATAGCATTTTGTTTAAAGAAAATTATTACCACTGGCCAAATCTACAGGCAAATTTATAAGGGGGTGTATCGTACGTCCTGCGCGGCACTTTGGGCCTAAGACCGGCACTTCGGGACTGAGACCGACACTTCGGGACCACGACGTCCCCGAGGTGGGGACGGCACGGGACCGCGACCGTGGAGCTGCTAAAAAATGGTTGAAAACACTAAAATAATTTTTAATATTAGGGTGAATTAAAATGTATAGAAATTGACAAATTTGATTATTACCTTTTTTAAATTGACATTTATAGGTGTAAGTTATTCCGACGGTATCGGTTCACGGATACAGCACTGCATTTTCCCGGGTATTTTATTTTGGTGTGAAACATAGAGTTTGAGAAAACGCATTAAGATATTTTCCAGGTCTCCTTTCAGTTTTAAGTAATAATTGGCCAAATCAATTATATTAACATTGGCGTGGTTGAAAACGCACAAAGTAAGGAACGTTAGTGATGGTTTGGTTTTTATAAATTTCAGCAGCTCGTGTCCCTCAAGTAGGGAGAGGCACCCGCGCCAGTGGTAAGAGCCCGCTCGTGGGTGTGGGCCCGTGCGACGGCAGCCCGAGCAACAGTTTGGTCCTCCCGGCGCTGCCCGCCACGCCACTCCTACACGTCACACGCTACTCGTGCGTCTAACTGTCACCCTACCCTCATTACTTTATTGCTCTCTTTGTACCACAGCTCGACGGTTTCATTAAGTCTCTACGTATCACCGTAACTACTATCTAAAATCTCGCCACACAACCGCACGTGTGACGCTAACTTACCTAGTACTAAATTACGCAACGTAACATTACAGGCTCTTGCCATATATTGACTCGCATAATTCCGTCGATGCCGGACTTATAATTGAAAAAATATTATCATGAATATTTTTTCATATTTTTTAGAATTATGGAAAGAGCCATAACGATATTCTATTAGGTACATTATTATTGCTTATTTTTTCTTTCGACGCCATGACCTTGCGGGCCATCTACGCTATAAAATATTTCTTTGTTCGAATATAAAGGTGTAAAGAAGTTCGATAGAGAAATTTTTCGTTGCAATTGTTAGTCGCGCGCGGACGCTCCCTCTTCGTCGGAGCGCACGCACGCCGACTCTTGGTGTTTGCTGAGGTAGCTCTTGAGGGCGAATGTCTTGCGGCAGCGGGTGCACTCGTACTTCTTATCGGAGGAGTGCGTCTGGAGGTGCGCGCGCAGGTTGGAGCGGTCGGCAAAGGCCTTGCCGCACGCCGCGCAGCTGTACGGTTTCTCGCCGGTGTGCGAGCGCAGGTGCCCGCGCAGCAGCCACGGCCGCGAGAACTGCTTGCCGCACACGCCACACACGTGGCCCATGCGGTGCGTCAGCACGTGCATCGCCAGCGCCGGCATCGACACGTACGCCTTCCCGCACTCCTCGCACCGCTTCGCCGCCCCCGAATCCAAACTCCGATGCGTCTGCTTATGCCGCGACAAGTTCGATGACGTCGCGTACTGCCTGCCGCATTCGTTGCAATCGTACTTAGCTGATTTCCCCTTCGGTGGATCCTCCGCGATGACCAGCTCGGGTTCTGCATCGGTGTCAGGTTCGGGCTCCTCGTATTCTTGTATGGGTTCCGGTGCTGGTTGGTAGACGTAGGTGACCTGTGGCTCGACGGTGTAGTCGACTGGTTGCAAAGGTGTGACGGTTTGGACCGTGTGGAAGAAGGGCTCGGGCGGCTCATCGGTTATGATGTAGATGTTGGTTGGCTGGATGGTGTAGGTGTAGACAGGGACGAGGGGGGGTTCTGCGGGGTGGATGACGGTGACGACAGCGGCGGGGGGGAGTGGGGGCAGGCTGTGGGCGAGGGAGAGCAGATCGTGAGCCGCCTCGGTGTCAGCGGCCGATCTCTCCGGCCACGGCCCGCCCAGCTCAGCGTACTCGGCCCCGCGTGGTTCTGGAGACAAAAATGTATAGATAACACTTTTATATTATCTTAAAGACTTAAATGCCAATGCAAGTACTAAATATATTCTACAGTTATGCGAACTGCCTGACACATCAGAAGTATACCTACTCCATTTGTGAGTTTAACACTGGATGCCGAAATTCATTAGCCCGCTTAGCACAAGATCGATAAAACTTTAAGCCATTCTTTAGATAAACAAATACAAATCCTTTATTCAGTATCAAGTTTTCACTTATCTCAATTTCGATTGAGGATTTCTTTTCAGTAATTGAATACTTGTGTTAAAAAAATCCCGCTCTCCATACAGTTATTCATGAGTGATACCTATTAAAGTACATTTCCAGTCTATAAGTTAGTTTTTAGTTTAGTTCGACTAAGCAATTGGCCTAAATAGACTTGGTCGAACGAGCTTTCGATTTTTAGGGTTTTGTACCTCGAAAGGAAAAAACGAAACCCATATAGGATCACTTTGTTGTTCGTCTTTCTGTCTGTCAAGACCCTTTTTCTCAGTAACGCATGGAGATCTCAAGCTGGAATTTATAAAAATAACAGACAATAACAGAAAATAACAAATACTCAGGTCTACTGTCCCTTGAACAGGTGAAAAAATCAAACTTGTAAGCCAACGTAATCAAAAGATACAGCCGTTTATGCCGCAAATTTTTGACTTCCTGAACTGAACAAACCCTTGGGGTACTTCTCCAGGAAGTACTCCTGTGAACTCAGAATCTTGAAATTTGGTACGAAGCAACATATTATAAGCACAGATGAAGGAAAATTTGTGAAAATTGTAAATTTTTAGTTACATCATATAATAAAAATATTTTAAATAAATAAACCCTCGGTGCGCGAGTCCGACTCGCACTTGGCTGCTTTTTTTTACATTTGATCGAGTAAACGTTTGGTCTTAAAAATATTTAACTTTTATACCTCAGAAAAAGCAATGCATATGCAGTTTCCTAACATAAATCATCAGAATAAAAGTGCAAATCGTAATCAAGCATTAATTTCAAAGACCCAAGTGATGATTTAGTTCAAAATTAATCCCGGAGTGCTTTTGTTAAGGGGATTTGCATCGCGGATTTCCTGATTAATCAGCACTTGCGTAGAATCATCATGAAATAATTCAACTTGTTGAGATTTTTTTTAAATTACAGGGAATGTGGGCTTCTTCGGATAAAATCACATCTAGATTATTGATAGATGGAAATTGAAAAAGGGCATAAACTGATACAAGTACATCTTATTTGCAAATTTTGTTTGGTGATTCCTGTTTCTGAAATCACTAACTCTTTGAGGGTTTGTTCAGTTCCTGGTGACGCGCTCTCTTTATTTCATTTAACAGTTGTTAAACGCCACGCATGCGATGAGTTGTATTTAATGCGGCCACGCCACGGTAGTGCATATCTATTAAATAACATAAATTAATATTACAAACAGGTTTTGTCCATCCCTTATACGGTTAGCCAACCAACTTATATGAATTTTACGCCATTATCTTAAACCCAAAATTTTATTTATCGTGATATGAATTTTCACAGCAAATTTTTGAGATAATAGTTATACATTACTACTAAACAAAAAATAAATACATAATAATAAAATAGTTATACATTAGTACTACTCACAATCAATGTGCCAAAGACTAAGTACGTTTGTTTCAGAATATCCGATGCCACTAAGCCACCATCTTTTTTCTCTCTGAAAGCCCATACTGGTAGATGTACCTTGGATTATAACTTCAATTCTATTTGCGACTGTCCCCTAATAGAACATACGGATACTTATAAATACCTAGGTATTATCTTAGACAAAAATTTAATTGGCAATACCCAACGCACAAGCTGTATGAAGAAGCCGATTTGCTCACAATTAGACAACTATTCATTTTCCACTCTATTCTTCGCCACCACAAAACAGTTAACCCCTCTCTACTTCCTCAACATAAAAGAAGAATCCGCACCGACGTATTACTTCAAGACAATCTTTGCTAGACGCCAATCATTTTACACAGGACCGTTCCTCTACAGGCAAATTAATGATTCCTTCCATATATTTAACTTAAATAAATCGAACCTAAAATCGATAATAAAAACTAAATTAAAGACGCTCACCTATGTCGATACGGAAAAATTATTAAAAATCAGCCTTTAATTATGTTTGTTTGGTGCTTTGCTCATGGTTTGCTTATGTTTTGTATTTTGTATTCTGTATTCTGTTAGCTTTTTTTTGTTTTTTTTATTTTTTTATTTTCTTGTTTTTAAATATTAAATAGGGTGTCAGTAACACGCTAATTGTATTACATATTCTACATTAAGAAACTTATGTTGGGGTGGAGGGTTGATAACCTGAGATACAGGATTCTTCCTAGTTCAGGTATCAACCCACCATAAAATAGTACCTGTACCTTTTAATTAATTTAAGTATACTTACTATGTATTGAAAAAAGTTAATTGTATAATCTCAAGTGTCTGTTTTATGGTGAGAAATAAAGTTATATTATTATTATATTATTATTATTAGTAAGCCCGACCCATGTGACACCAGCAAAGTATTAGTTTTGCTAGTGCTAATGGAAACCCAACACTCATTACTCTGTAATATTAAGGTTTGATATTTTGTGTGCATTATTCATTTAGGCGCACATTCAACAAACCCCAGATGCCAGAGTAGAAAAAGTTACTTCATAATTCAGTTCTGTTTATTGAATGAAACTTGTTCCAAAGATATCCAACCAAATAAAAGCCTGCTATTATATCCGTTAAATCAGCATTTCAGCAAGCATAACTGAAAGTCTTTGTCCATCCTTGCCTTCATTTTGTGAACGTAGAACCTAACAGAGCATATTAGTTCCATCTAACCATGCGCATCCCTACAAATTTTATCCCTGAAAATCTTCCCGCTTCACCTTTTATTTACCTTAAAACTAGCCTTTGAAATCCTTTGAAGCATGTTTTAGGACAGAAAATGCCCACAAACTATTTTGTTTTAAATTACTACACATTTCTTAAATATATTCAAGTCAACAGTAAGAGCAAGTACACAAAATTGGCTAATGTTATCATCTTTGAACGACTGGTGGAAAACTTAGCGTCAACTCTTGTATAAAGACTGTAGTACGATTATTCGTAAGGAATTTGCACATCAACATTATCCTGGCAGTTGAAAAATCACTTCTTTTGAGGCACAATTTAATAAGGATTGCAATATTATTGGCAGCAACGTCAGCTGCTACGGAGCGTAGCGCCTTTGGGTTACTACGAAATTGTAGCACGTAGACCGGTAAGTTGTCCTGTCATGTCATGTCAAATCCCAATAGAAATTTTTACGCGACCGATAACGTAAATTTAAAGAGGCAACTCGTGGTAGACGTACTGTATGTCTACCACGAGTTGCCACTTTGAATGTTTTAGGACAGAAAATGCCCTATAACTATTTTTTTTAAATTACTTCACATTCCTAAAATATTTTCATATCAAGAACAAGTTTACCAAATTGTCTTTATTACTATTATTCGTAAGGAATTTGCACATCAACATTATCCTAGCAGTTGAATTTAATACGGATACGGAGAGGCACAATTTAATACGGATTGCAAAATTATTCGCAGCTACGTCAGCTGCTACGGAGCGTAGCGCCTTAGAGTTACTACGAAATCGTAGCACGTAGACCGGTATGATGTCAATCAAGCGACGTTAATCAATGGTGACTCGGGCATGAAAAGCAGTTGAGCTTATAGCCATTAGAAGTAAATCAGAAGAGATTAAGACAAATCGATAAGAAATGCAAAAAGATCTCCATGTGCCTATATTACATTCAGCGATATCGTAATTTCAACAAAAATACTCACTGCTAGACCAGTATGTCTACCATGAGTTTCCGTCACGTAAACGGCGATCGTTGCTTTCAGATATTTGTCACTTTGGTTCCATTTTAATTCACAAGGGGCGCTGTACCGAAATCCCATAAAAAAGTCAACGGTTTACGCGGACGCTAGCGGCTGTCATTGGTCGAGAGTACTCCTGCCATGAGTACACGTTACGCAAAATGTGATAGTTAACAACAGCAACTTGTACCTATGCCATTTTTAGTTATCTATTTTTTTTCATAAATTGAGATGGGAATGCTAAGATGGTTTGGGCATATGGAAAGGATGGATGAAAGGCGATTAACGAAACAAATTTACAACGCGAGTGTAGATGGAGCTGTTGAAGGGGGAAGGCCTAGACGGACGTACTCAGGACAAGTCCGAGACTTGCTCAGAAAAGGTCAGGTCAGGAGTACCCATAATCGACGAGCATGTATGAAAGGCAGTATGAGAGTGGAAGAAGCGCAAGAGGTGTGTCAGGGCTGCAGCAAGTGGAAAGATGTGGTCTCTGCCTACCCCGTTAGGAAAAAGGCGTGATGGTATGTATAGATAGATAGATAGATATACTTTATTGCACAAAATAGGAATAAAAACAGTTGTATTACATAAAACAAGCAATTTGTACAATTTAGGCGGCCTTATCGCTAGAGAGCGATTTATTCCAGGCAACCTTTGGGTAGAGGAACTTTTCAAAGCATGAGCTTTGTGTGGAGTGAAAATAAATCTATGAGAAAAACAACAAAATATATTTATATATATATATATATATACATATAAATGCTTCAATCAATCAAGATTATATACCTACAAATACATATAAAATAAATGTATATATCTGTATATACTAAAAAAAACATACATAATACAATAAACATACCTACATATACCTAACACACATACGAAGAATTATTATGGCAAGGACGTCGATGTATGTATGTATCTACAGTTTCTAACTTTATTTGTTAGTTTGTATGGGGTAATTTTTAGAAAAACTGATCCGATCATGTAAATTCGATTACCAACAGTAAGCTACTCTATTCAGGATTGATATGGGCTATATTTAATTAAGATTGAATAAAAACACATGGAGAAAGAATAATATGTAATCATATGTAAATCTAGTCAGAGAAAGCTGTTCCCAGCTGTTAAACATTTTGACTTCTTTCAATAACGTTTAACAGAACGAAGTCTGTCGGTGAACTACGGTAACGGTGTACTTAGTATTGTGTGTGTGATAGGCCCGCTATTCCACGCAATTATTAGTCTGACATGATTATTAAATGAATATTAAAAATATACCATGGAAGTACAAGGCGATCTCAAAAGGCTTCGTTTGCGCACAGTGTTAACATAGCTTAAGTTACTCGAAGCTAGCAAGGTTGATACGAATGAATGTTCTGAATATTTTAAATTATTCTCAGATATTTTAATAGACCACATCGCATTGTCAATAAATAGGCATCTAAGTTCGACCGTAGCACTTGTAGCACAGCTCCGATTTGATTCCTTGAACCTTTTTATCGCGCATTACCTCCGGGACGTTGTGCGGTGTAAATCGTTTTATTTTAGGCACTTGTCCCACCGCCGGCGATTAACGAGAAGCAAGTAGAGCGGTAAACTAGACACGAGGTGGCGAGCAGCGAGAAGCGAGTCTGTCGTTTCGATAATTTTGTCCCTGGAATAGTAACGAATGTAATGTGGCATATAATGAAATCATAATCAATCAGGAGAACAAAAACAATATAAATTTAACTCAGATTCAATGTAGAGTAAAATTAAAAAATATAAATTTCACTCAGATTCAATGTGGAGTAAAATGAGTGAACAGTCAACGTCGATAGTTAGAAGTTTTTTCTTCGGCGGTTGGACAAGTGCCCCAGGCACTAATTGTCAAAATAAATCACAAGCAGTGAGAGACCAACCAGTCGTAATATTTCCCGCCCCGAAGGAGGGATGCAATTAATCTTTGCACTCACACGTTTGCTAATAGGTATATATTTAGTTTCGCGCTGTACTAGCTTCTTGTTCATCGTCGGCTGTGGAACAAGTTCCTTAACCTCCGCCGATGTCAGCGATGCCTGTTGCATAGCCAAAGGATACTGAACCCTATCCTCCTTTCGCAGGGTGAGTTTATTAGGAAAAGGCAACGTCCAAAGAGCCATCGCGGCGTTCAAGATTGCTTTTGTAAGTAAGTTTTCTTGATACGATATGAAATAGATGGATGTAACTTTATACTGATGTAATCTTAGACACGTACTCGTAAACGTTCTTCTGTAAAGCAATTTTTCAGAAGATAAGCTTCGAAACACCATTTTCTCTTTCAACATTCTCATCAAATGTTATTTGTCTTTATTTTGGTTGATGTTTTAGTAGCAATATAGCACTATTAGGACGTATTGAAACTTCTGTTTTTGAATGTGTTCCACAGATTTCACACCACTTTAATTTGTCAGTGGTTGCTAGCCAGGATATAATAGTCTCATTTCGATTCCACCGCTCAATGGTTGAAAAATATGGTTCCTGGATATTTCGCGCAGAATGAAACTTCAGAATAAATTTCTAACAAAAGTCAAATTTTGGCAAATAAGTAAGGTTTGCACGTAAAATCGAATCTCATCGCGTTGCACGAGCGTTTACATTCCGCTGGGCACCGCTGACATGAAATTGATTTAGCTGTTAGGGCTACCAATATTTAACTGGGACACCATGACAATGCAACCAGTTGCCGCGCTACCAACAAAATGTATACGAATTGCCAATTGGTTGCGCAACCAAACGGACACATGGTGAGTAACTCTCTATAGAGCTGTATCCGTTTTGTTGGTAGCGGCGACTGGTTGCGCCACCATGGTGTCCCGGTGAAAAAAGGCTCTTTTAATGCAGGGTCGACAATCAGCGATATTCATTTATTTTTTAAGTAGGTACACCAACAGCACAGTTAAATTTTAGGGTGTACGTTGTTTAATAAGTAGATGATTTTTTTATATTGCTCACTCCACCTGATGGAAAGTGGTAGAGAGGTCCAGATATGAGGCTGACAAGCCCAGTCATGCAAACGAATCACTGGGCTGGCCATGCTCACATTGAAGTCCCGTAGAAATGCCTTTTCATGCCCCGCTGAAGTCCCCGGGACTATAAGGTTACATAGACTTTCGTTACACAGAAATTGTTTCTCATATCATTATTTCATAGAATGATTAATACGCAGAATAGTTACTTTAAAAAATCATAGATTTTCGCTAAAAATAAAATTTATATTTTAGAATATTTATATCAAAGAATTCAACGATTCAAATAATATTATTGATCATAAATTTTAGTTAAGTAACATAAAACTTATTACCAAAAAAAACATTCTATCAAGGGTCAATTTATTATTACACAGTAAACTAAATATCTACATATATTTTTGCCACAAATAGTTGTTGAAACTATTATGTTATGTTAGTTAATATTCGACTTGAAAATATATGGACTGAATCTTCTATGAAATAAATTGTCGATGAAACAATAATATTCGAAATGTTAATATATGGACTGAATATTCTATGAAACATTTTCTGCGCAACGGAATTCTGTGAAAATTCTGGCTGTGAAAGAAGGGATCACCTCAATTTTAAATACCAATGTAGTCTTACTAATATTATAAATGTGAAAGTTGGTGAGGATGTATGTATGCATGTGTCTGTGTATGTGTGTTACTCTTCCACGCGGAAACTACTGAACGGATGTGGATGAAACTTAACAGTAATACAGCTGTATAAGCTGACAGAATAACACATGTTACAATTTATAAAGATTTTTTGTAATTTTTCCATAATTCATAACGGTAATGTGGGCGAAGCCACGGACGGAAAGCTAGTATTTCATAAATAGAATATAATCGTTCGTAGCGTAGCTCGTTTATTTGTACTTATTCATTAATATTCTTCAGAAAATACAAATTATAACTGCTACAAATCGGACACATGACCTTCAATAAAGCGCAACGCGGCGTGTGTGCCTAAACCGCGGAGTGACACATGTCCCAATTATCATTGCCATATTTTAGCATCAGTTAACGCTTCAGATCACCGACGCTCAGTGCCACGAATCCCGCGTCCTCTAAATCCAAATACTCAAAAGCCAACTAGCTAGTTAAAAGCAGAGTTAACTTTAAGTGAGCGCCAGTACAGTTTATAGAAATCATGCTTCAAATTCGTTTTATTTTATTTATTTTCCTTTGGTGTTTTCCAGAACGAAAATATCTGTGTATAATAATCTACTTGTTTTTGTCGTGAAATCAAACCTATTTTTAAAACCGCATAAGTTTTAACCGACCGAAGCGTCTGTTCTGAACCAATTTTTCGTCCAATAACGGCATCCTTCTAATAGTTATTGATTGTTAAGTTATATTTATTTTGAGCAATATTCATTTGATTTGATTTCAGTATAATTCAGCACAACTTTTCAGAGCGATCCACTCAAAAACGGGGGAGATTCCTTTGACTTGCATAAAAGCTTGTAGGAGCTTTACGTTATCTAACAGTTTAACTGGATCTCCGTTGTACTTTCAGCACTATCGCGTTGTTTTGTTTGAGGGACAAGCTCACCATAGTGCTAGCGGTACGGTAAATTTACCTGCAAATAGTGTTAAAGACATGAACGAAAATCAGAACGATTGATCTTTAGGCCATACGAATCAATTTGACTCGTAGCACGGAAAAATAAGGGAGGAGTTACGGCGTCTTTTTTTTTTTGTATGGGAAAGAAAGTTTTTGCTTCTTGTGTATTTAATGTTCCTATTTAATGAAAGGGCTTACTGAGCCAATTCTAAATATATATCACATTAATACATTTTAGTCACATGTATTAAATTAAATTAAAAATCATTTTCAAAACATACCAAGTTTGGGCTCCTCCAGATATGATATGGTTGAATATTTTTTTGTAAAATATGCTTCAATTGGTACGTACTCGTACTATCCTCATATCTAACTCTAAGAAAGGATTTTTCAAAATATTTACATTAAGTATTTTTATATTTAGTATTTATAATTATTCTTATACTTTTCATCAACCTAACAAACATAACCTATTAAACTAGACTGCATAAAGCAGAAAAAACTTTCCCAGTAATTTTTATAAAGTTTGTACTGGTTTTAATATGTTCAATACTGCAGGTTAATGTGATTCTTGAACGTATTTAAACACATCGTCAATCGATCTACACTCAAATATGATTGTTCAAAGTAACAATTTGCTTTTCCAGGGAAAACTTGTAACACATGCAAATTGAACTCTAGAGCCCAGTACACACAGAGCAGTACAAAGGCGGGAGCGGTAGCGGTAAATGTATGGCGGTAATGTATGGCCGGCGGTAGCGTTGCCACGCTACCGCCGGTCGCTGAATAGCATGTTGTTGCATAACAACTCGTTTGTTCTACGTTTAAATTACTCCAGACGGAAGTGGTGTCGATACGCTACGCCAATGTGTTCCTTCGGACCATTTCTGTTCCGGTGCACCCTGGGCAACGTGAAACAACTTCTCCACAAACGGTTCTTGTTCTTGTGAGGTAAGGGGAATTTACTAGCAACTTTGTTCGGGGATCTGCACCGTATCAGCACAGATTTGTTAGTGTGGGGCGCTCTGAACCCTCGTCGTGGGTTTGAAACCATGACCTGTGGCCACACTTTGATGGCGTGGGATGGCAAGAGGAGTCCCACGGTTAGGGGATCCGTATCGGCAGACCATTATATCACCGGCAGGGGTGGTACAATGGTTAACGCCTAAGTGGAGTTAGCGGGTAGCTGGTCGGGGTGGCCTGGTCCTTCCGTATTTATGTACCTTCATGGCTCTGCCCGCCGGGGAGACGTTTTGGGTATTCCGTCTCCCTTCAGTGAGAGAGCCGGTACCTACCGGCTGGACCCCTGTCCGCGCCGGTTAATGAGAAATAAGGATACCTATGGATAAATGGTGAAATGTGGAATGGTATCTTACACATAGATCTAGCCCTGCTTAGCTTTAAGTCTAATGAAACGTCTTTAAAGATGTTTAGAGATATTTGGTTTTGCGAAGTGCATTAATAAAACAATTGTTCAAGTATCTTCCTGTGTGTGATCAAGAATATAATACTTACTTATTGCTTTTAGGATCCTGCCTAGTATTCAACGGAATATTAAGCAAACATTTACGTGTTTAAGTCATACAAATGCTGTCCTGAATAGGAAAGCTTTGATCAATGAACATTCCGTGAATGCAGGCGGTCGCCTATTCAGGTAATTTGCAGGCCATTACGCATGGCATACAATAACGAATCACTCAGACAAGTCAACTACGCTGAATTTCTGAATCAATAGTCACTTTGAATTACGTTCGCATTTATAATATTAACTAGCATTTGCACGCGACTTCGTACGCCCGTACCTTTTTTTTTCCGTCTCTATAAGAATAAAGGGAAATCTCAGTTTCCAGTGTAGGGACACTCCCCAACGATCCACCCGTTTCAGCTTTCTACACCCAGTAGCTTCGACTGAGCGTTATCTGTCAGTCACCTAGTCGCTCAATCCGGCTTTATCGGAAAAGATTCATATACATTGATGATACTTAGTATGGATTGTCCAAAACACATTAATTATTGGCAACATACTCGTTTCTACATTTAGTCGTTGTGCAGAACAGCCTACGTAGGCTAGACAATGACAATACGCGATAACAAGATTTCGAGTTAACAGTTGTGTTAATTATCGTGTATTTAAACAGTATTGTATTCTGCGCACATAGTAGATAGTGTTTATGTGCCTAGATAAGTGATTATAGTTGTGCTAAATTCATTGTGTTAGCTATGTTTTAGGGAGAATACTAGTTGAGAATCAGCCGTTTATGTTTGTATAGTTCATGTTGTGTCATAGTTATTAGCATAGTTATTGTATAGATTTAGACTTTGTAAGACCTAGGTTAGCTATTCTATTATGAATAGTTATTGTTCGTTTATGTTTTGATTGTTTATTTCTGTTCACATTTGTGAGTTCCCCTAAATAAAGGATATTGATTCCGGTTGTTTTATTATTGATAAGTAACAACAAGATTTAGGTAGAAATAGGTAAATAGGATAAGTTATTGTATTTAACAGAATAGTTAATAGGCTTAAGTTCTTTATTAAATAAATACATAAATTTCTGCTAATATTGCCAGTACAGGGGGAAGATAGGTTGTGTCGAGGACGCGATACGATTTGCGCGCGGCATTAGTTTACGGATTGCGAGTGAGACATCGAGTATAAGTATAGTGCCATAACAGAGGCCATCATGCACTTATCTGGAAGACTCCGAGCAGTAATCAACAAGAAGCAGAAAACCTGAAGAAGTCTTCAAGGACTGAAGAACCTGAAGGAGTCAGCAAGTAGTGAAGAATAGCTGGCGAAGAAGTGGAAACCTGAATCAGCGTAGCCGTCTAGTCTGGAACCTGAACGGCTCGTCGCATACTGGGGAAACAACAACGCACCGTGTAACTGGCAGTATTGGCAGCGGGTTCTTATTTATATAAAAATCCTATCTATTATCCCTAACTACGTAACCCACCCGAGTCAGTCGCCGGCCCCCCGAACGAACCCACCGCACTGTTCGTTGTTTCAAAACGAGGAGTGAGTTAATCCTCCATGTCGGGTCGTCCGTCAGGACGCGCTACGCCCAGCGAGCGTAATGCCACGCCGTCAGCCACGATTGAGCAGGCCGAGGGCTCGCCTATCGCCGCCTTCACCGTCCAGCCAGAGGTGCCGTCCGTCGTCGCTAATGTCGCCGCAGCCACCGCCGCCGTTGCTGCAGATGCTGTCCACGCCGCTGGTGTGTCACCCCGAAGGGACTTCCGCACCTGATGGGCCGCCGCCCGCGGGAGTTATAGCCTCGGAGGGGGCGCGCACTGGGGTCTGTCCGTCAAGAGGGCAAGACCTCTCTCCAGTCAGCGTCACTTTAAGCCACGACAAGACTAGCACGCACACATGGGACTATGGAAGCACAACTCAAACAACAACCCGAGAGTGTCATCAAGCTGAAGCAGGGGGCCCGCCCGGCGACCCCTGCCACCCGGAAGCCGAGTGAGGGGTGCCTCCTCGGTCCGCCCGACGATCGACCAAGTCTCGTCGGTCGCGGCTCGCCAAGGCGAAACATGATTATTGCACCTCCAAGTGGATCTTACTGCCGCCCGTGTTGCCGCCCTAGAAGAAGAAAGCGATGAGGAGAGCGGAGAAGATGGAACAGTAACTACGAAGCGGGATACAGCGCGACGGGTTACGGACTGGCTGGACAAGAGCCAGACGATGGCCGAGGCTGAACAGCCGTTTATGCCGACGAAGAATGAAGAAGACAGAATAACGGTGCCGCCACAGAAGAGCGACGCCCGCCGCCTCACACCGGAAGATGCGGCTGTCTTCAAGCAACATTACGTGTTGCGAGAAAAACCGCGGACGCCTGCTATCAAGACGATGCCTGCTGCTACACTGGCGGGAGATGACGCAGCCGGACCCCAGTGACCGTAAACAATTGACCTGGCGGAGCTGGTGTCCGCAATCACGCTCGCCGCCAAAGCGGGACAACAGATGGCGCCGCCGCGTCATGAATCGGAGCTGCCGTCATACAACGGCGCAAATCAAGACTGGCTATCCTTCCGCGCCGCCTACAATGAGACAGCGAGCCTGAATACCGACCTGAAAAACATCGCACGGTTCCGTCGCAGCCTACGGGGAAAAGCAAAAGAAGTCGAAGAGAGTCTTCTGATTTTCAGCGCGAAGCCCAAAGAAATAATGAAGACCCTCGAGACAAGCTTCGGTCGCCCCGATGCCATCGCCCTCGCTGAGCTGGAGCGTCTGCGGGCTCTGCCGCGCCCGTTTGATGCACCAAGGGACCTGTGCGTCTACGCGAAAAAGGTGGCAAACATCGTGGCTACACTTCGCGCACTTGAAAAGCTCTACTACCTCTATAACCCGGAGGTCACCAAAGCGACTATTGAAATGCTGACGCCGGCGATTCGGTATGGTTTGACTTCGCCGCTGAACAGAAAATCGAAAAGGCCGATTTACTGAAACTATTTTGCTTCTTACAGCGCAAAGCCGACCGCTGTGGGCCTCACGCACAGCCGGAAGAGATACGAGAATCAGCGGGGCCTACGCAACCTCACCAAATAGCGCAGAAAACAAAAAAAATTCGCGACAGCGGAGGAAGCGCAGACTGAAAAAGAAGACAGCTGCCCCGTCTGCAAGAGGAGCGGCCACTACGCCTGGAGCTGCAAGCAGTTCACCGAAGCGGAACTAGATAGAAGATGGGAGATAGCGAAACACAAGTCGCTATGCTTCAGATGCCTACGCCACAGAACACGAAAACACAGTTGCAGGGAGAAGATCTGCGATATAGATGGGTGCAGCCAACTGCATCACGCCCTGCTCCACTACAGAAACAGAAAGAAGAGTGAAGCCAAGATGGAAGACGCAAGCAACGAAGTCGTCGCCTCGACATGGACGCCCCGGCAGACGCAGGCCTATCTCAAGATAGTGCCGGTGCGTATATCCGGGCCTAAAGCCGACATCAACATGCACGCGCTACTGGATGACGGGTCGACGGTCACGCTCATCGACGCCGAGATCGCCAAACTGACCGGCGCTCGATCCTCTCCACATCGAGGCCATCGCGAACACTGAAGTGGATGCAACAAAGTCTAGTCTCTCACCCTACATAGGACGACCGGAAGATGCACGATACAGGCGCACACTTTCAACGGCCTGCAACTGTCAACACAGCGAGTAACGCAGAAGGACTTGGCTGGCTGTCGACACATCGGAGACAACGCGGCGCAGCTCACTACAAGCGGTGCCGCACCGAGACTGCTCATTAGGCAAGACAACCCGAGTCAGTCGCCGGCCCCCCGAACGTACCCACCGCACTGTTCGTTGTTTCAAAACGAGGAGTGAGTTAATCGACAGTGAGGTGAGGTAAACTCGTATGAATTTTGCCATTGCTTTCAAGAGTAAAAATCAACTTTTCGTTATGTTTTTAAAGCCAAAGGATATACTTTACTACGTGTTTGGGCGTACGTGAGTGAACCCTCGGCCAGAGTACGCGGGCCGGAGGGCACTGACCGATTACACAACTGCAATGACGATTCATTCGCTAAATTGGCAGTTTGATGAGGCCTTTAAAAAGAGCTTACGATACATAATGGTTCGTTAGCCCATTTATTATTTTGAAATACTTTGAAAATGTAGTTGAAAACTATAAACCACGTAAATCAAAAGACACTTTGAATAATACAATTCCAAAAAAGTAGAAAGCTTATTTAAGCAAAGATCTGACCATTTGATGAATGCGAAGAAATTAACAACAGATAGTGTTTCCATGAAGTTAGAGGTGAAGCAGAAGCAAATAACTTAAGGGATTTCCCCTGATTCTCATGACGCTGCTTAAATCGACCCAACAACTACAGAATATCGTTATGCATTGCTTTCATGCAATTCACAAAAAGAAACTTGACAACTAATTTCTTATGGGAATATATTGTTGGTTAATTTAGAAAGGCTAGAATGTGGTTTACAAAAAAATATTTATCATTACTGAGAACTATATGATTCTAACCCAATAAGAAACTAACAATTCTGGTTCCGCGAAGTACATTATGTTTTATTGATTAAATGACGTAATTTACCAGTCCATGGCTACTAGGAGTAATCAACACGCCTATCAGCATGCACCAAGTTACCGACGGCTTTCTATTTGAGTTATAACTGTTACTAGGTCATCCACTACCTTGCAAGTGGGCGATCTATTCTGCCTTTGTCTTGCAAATTATTTTCATTCTCAGGTTGTTTTTCCAAAGAGCATTGCTATGCAGCTACGCTGCGAGGGTGTAAGATGTAGGATTAGACCGTTTTCACTGATGCCATGCTTTGTAACGAAGCAAGTAAGACGTGCTACGAAGATGCACCATCTCCACCTCCGTAGCTGTGCGAAGAAGATGCGAGCTCGAGCTGGGCGATGTTTCGACAGTAGGGAACGCACGCACAGCACGCATACATAGCACTCCTTCATAACACGAATCCACTGCACGCATTCATGTGTCATGTCATGTGTCGTATTAAAACATAGCTTATAGTGCTAGCGGTACACCTCTAAAATCAGTCAAAACCTGCAAATGGTGTTAAAGGCGAAAATCGAAACGATTGATCTCTAGGCCCTACGAATCAATTTCACCCGTAGCACGGAAGAAAAGCAATAGCTATTTGTTATACAAGAGTGCAAAGTTGCTTTTTAACCGCGTGCTCAATTTTGATGACCGAGCAAGCGAAGGATTCTAAAATTGGAATCCTGAGCGTTAGCGAGCGAATCAAAAGAGCACAAGGTGAAAAATCTTTGCACTCGAGTGCAACACGTACGTAACTTTTCATCCCCCCTCAGCGAGGAAATGACTAAATGCAGAATAAAACATAAACAACAGATACTTTTATTTCAGTTTAGGTACATATTTACTAGAACATTATAAGATAGGTAAGTATTACAGAAAAATATTTATATTAAGTATAACAAATAATACTTAGGTAGGTACTTGCACTTAAGAAAAATTTAAAGTAACGTTGTGACAGTTACTTATGTTGTTTGTAATATTTTTGTTAGGCACTTTAATGTTGGTGTTAGTGACTTGTGTCATGTTTTTTGGTAAACTATCTGTCATAGTTAATAGTTGTTTCGATTCAGCGGATTCCCTTGGCGTGAATGTTAGCGAAAGAGGGCGATGGTTGGGTGTTTCGTATCGGCTCATTTTTGATGTAGAAGGGCCAGTCCAAGGATCTGACTGGGGCTCTTTCAGTGTAATGGCTCCTACGATGCCTTTACATATTTTAGACTTATTTTGGATGGAATCCTCTATGCACCCCTCCACAAATGCATCGGATTTCTAGCCTCCATGGCGCTTAAGTGACAGGAGATCAGCTCCTGAATCGGCCGTGTACAACTGGGGTTCTCGAAGTTCAAGAAAAGCTGCTATTTCTCGCGGGATACTGCCAATTTTATTAGTACCCATAGGCTGTCTGACACACTTTCCGTTGCGATATTGTAGAAAAAATCGATCGATTGAAGTGTAAGGCGGGCGTAAGGCTTGATATTACTCAATAATTGTCACGTATTCCTTGACGAAGTTGCGGTCTATTTGTGTCTTTGTATTAGGTAAATTAATTAACAGTAAGTCACCTGAATGTTTCTCAATGTTTTTGACATTAAGTTGTGTTAGTTCATTAGTTCGACATGCTCCGTTTATTCCAATGATGAGAACAACCTGTAATATAAAGAGTATTGTAGTAAAAAAATAATAAAATGTATATGCATACATAATTATGCCTATCAACATTTACTAAGTACGTATTAGATAATGTTAAGTACATGAAGATACTTAATTAAGTAGATACTGAATGTGCATGTGACTTACTTTTGCCACAAACACACGGAATCAGGTGCTTCGTTAAGAAACTTTTCAATTTCAGACGCTTTCAGAACTTTAGATTTTTTCGGCTGATGAACAGATGAGGCTTTTTAAAAATGCATAGTATCGATATATCGATATGTATGTCTTTTTTCATCTTTAATGTTCCTTTCAGCATTGAATACGTCCTCCATATAGTGTTTGATTTCTTGGTCTCGGATAATTCAATAAAATATGCCAGCAAAACGTTTTCTAAGAAAGTTTTGGCTCCTTTAGCTAGTCGCCACGAGTTAAACATATCGTACTGTTTTAAAAACTTCTCGCGTGATTGTTGAGGTAGAAAGCTCATTTGCGCAGTGTTAACAGTGTTAACAGTTTCTGTCAATTCGGTTGGCGTTAAATAAACTTCTTCGTCGCTTGAAACACTCATTTTCGTTTTTTTTACTTGTTTTCAAGTTTCTTTATTATAATAATACGACAAAAGCAAATTAAAAACAAAAAAAAACACCAAGGAGGTTCAGAGTCTGAGTTTTTAACAAATTTTTAAAAAGTTGTATGATAAATACGGCACCATGGAGATGGAAGTAAATAGGTTTAATGATGTTTTGAAATCACATACCTAGTGCACGCGATATTCTAAATTCAAATTTACTTTGACCTCGAGCGGGTAAAAACGGCTTTTGCGCTCAGGGGGGCTAGCCAAGAACAACACGCCACGACGATTTCTATTGTAGAAATTGTCGTGGCGTGTTGCTCTTAGCTAGCCCCCTAGATATCGAATAGCAAAAATACCATATCCGAGGTGATGAAAAAATATTTTTTAATCAAAACGAGTACAAACGTATTGCCATCGCTATTTCGTAGATCTTAGAAAAGTCGTAGTCGATAGATAGTTATTTCGGTCTTTATTACCACTCGTTTTATGAATTGGCCTCACTACAGCTATCTTGAGCAAATCTGGGACAATTCCCTCGGCAAAAGATTGATTTATAAGATAGGTCATTTTTTTTTAAATTAAGACTGAGGGGAGTTCATCATAGCCAAAACTCATCTTATTTTTAACGATTTTCTAAATTTTTTAGTACTTAGTTATAAACAGGTCTTCCTAATGGTAATTTGGTGTTTAGTGTGATATTTGCGTCTTCTACAGCTTTAAAAAATTGATTAAATATATTAACGATACTAGTCGGCTCCTATAATAAGACATAACGTTTAACTTTATATTTTCGTTATCTTTGTTAGAAAGTTTATTTTTACTTTTTTTTATCTGGATAGGCATTACCAATATCAAATTTAAGCTAGGAATTTTTATTGCACACGTTTCAAAATTCATTTAATTGATGTAACTGACCTGTTGGCGCAATGGCAGCGATCCTGCCTTTAGCGCCGGAGGTCGTGGGATCGATCCCCACCCATGACAAATATTTGTGTGACGAACATTTATATTTGTTGTGTGTATGGGTGTTATTATCTATTTAAGTATGTATTTAGAAATATTTAAGTATGTTTATCAGTCTCTGACGCCCATATTACAAGCTCTGCTTAGTTTGGGGTCAGATGATCTTGGTGTGAATTGTCCCTGATATTTATTTATTTATATTTCTGAAATTTAAATAAGTTATTTTTACTCAATATCTTCATTTAGAAGAATGCATACACCACCTCCTTTGCAGTTTGGACGAGTATATGATGCAGCTGTTTCGAATCCGTCAAGACAAAGAAGGTCTCGCTTTGAGGGAGTAATCCACGTTTCGGAGAGGCATTGTGCTTTTATGCTTTTATCTTCTTCCGTATTGATTCGAGCAAATGTCGTTTTTTATTGAAAATGTTTTGGTAAAGTATGTTGAAGTCGTTATTAGTATAGATATTGGTATCGATGTTCCAAATTAGAGCTTTTGATTTCGGATGTTTCCTGGAAATGGATGTGGAAATGAATGTGGAAATTTTCTGGCCTTCCATTATTAATTCGTTGTGGTTAATGTAGGCCCTATAACCACTTCTCATTGCAGATATTAGGTTTTTAATAAGTTTTTTCCTATATTTAAGTGAATCTCCTTCTAGTAGTTCTGAGACAGCAATACCAGTATTTTTGGAAGCGCGATGAATTTTCAGTATATAGTCTCTTGCTCAAAAGTTCAACTTGCAGAGGTATTTTGCGTCCTGTTTTGTTCCCTAGTCTTCTTATGTCTTCTAAGTCTAAATCAATATTCCTTTTTAAATAAAGCCATGACTTTAGAGATCAGGGAGGCGACACTCTCCATAAGGTCGCTAAGCAAGTTTATTTATTTATTTATGGATATTTATTTATCATTCCTATCTATATAAACAAATATCTGGGACAATTTACATCAAGATTATCTGACCTAAAACTAATCAGATCTTGTACTATGGTTGCCAGAGACTGATAAGCATACTTTAATATTTCTAAATACATACTTAAATAAAATAACACCCAGACACACAACAAAGACAAGTGTTCATCACATTAATGTTTTCATGGTTGGGGATCGAACTTACGACCTCCGGTGCTAAAAGCAGGATCACTACTTTTGCACCAACAAGTCCCTTTCTCCAAAACTATAGAGATTTATTTTAGTGGCCCCCCCGACCAACCTCTCGGTTATGCAGAAAGGCACACTATTGCCCATACCTAGCACACCTTGAAGTGTACCACGGACCATCTGCGGTACACAATGCATTACACATTATGGTACTCATAGGCGAGTAGCCCGTGGCATAACCCACTCCCATTTATCCAGAATGGTACCGGAGCAGTTATAGTCGCTCACCACGCGCATCCAAAGAATGCTAGCGGCTTCAATCCCTGGACTCGACTGGGGACGTCAGAGAAGCCAACTACCATTTCTCCAGAATGGTGCCGGAGCTGTATAGCACGCTCACATCTCAATGCACTGCCGTACATCTACCCTTAGCTACAGCAGGGTGGCCGGATAGGCAATCTAGCGGATACCCATCTCCTTGCTATCCATCCAGGCAAGTACCGGAGGAGCGGCAAGCTGCTATAAGGGTTCCTCACTAACCCCGCATCTAAACACTTAGCGGCCCAACGCCCTAGACCAGTGAATTTAGATGCTCGTTGCGCGCGAGGAGGGACGCTCGGTACACACTACCGAGCAGACGAACATGCCCAACCTCTGCAACTAACTACATGCCACCACGAATCCAACTCCAAGTTGGGGCCTGCCTTATGACAGGCAGTGCTAGGACCCCCCAACACCCGTGGTACCCTTATCCTAACAGCCAGACCCGTAGTTCCGGCTGCGAAAACCCTACCTACCCGGGTGAAGTAGATATGGACTATTGCACCAACAGTCTAAATTTCTATTAACCCTTTCAAAATGGATTGAGAAACAGCTGATTGTTTTTACTTAAACGTTGTCGTGACATCACAATAAGCCACCAAAAAGTGCCAAACTTGGTTTTAATACAAACGGAGCGCCAAGCTTTATCTTCACAGGCAGTAGATTAATATACGGCACATTAAAGACCTAAGGCTGCCACATGCTCCACTTATCCCTTACCTGGGCTGAGCCGCATGCATAATCTTGAGATTGCGCCTATAGGACGGCTTATTGCAGAGTAACAATAGCTACTTAAGCAGGGATAGCCTAGGCAACGAATAAGTTTGAATGGAAAAGTCGAAAGCAGAAAGTTTGACTTCGGAACTTTGTTTGAACTAGTTAGGAGATCAACATACTAAAAGTCGTTACCCCTCCGAGGTGAGCCCGAGGGGGGAGGGCACAAAGAAGATTCCTTGCTTTGTTTTTTTGCGTATATCTCGAATTATGTAATACTACATAATTAAAGCTAATAAAATTCTGTACAACATTGGCATTCACACTTTTTATCTATCTCCAATCTTTGCCTACCTATAAAAAAAAGTCCTAATAAAATACTCCTGGCTAACATTATGCCATCCCCAATGCTACTCACGCTGCTGGAATTATTTAACGAGGCAACTGTGACCGTATTGATATGTGTGATGATGTTCGCGCTGCCCAATTCTCAGTTACCCCGCTCCACGCGGTGTATCGTGAATGTCGCATTAAATGTATTGCTATTCATTCATTTATGCTTTCATATTACTGGATCAATTTGACGTTTTCTCAAAAGAGTTCTACTCGTATTTCCGAATTTGGGGTTATGCAGCGAATACGTAGACTGACCAATAAAAGTGCACTTTTACTACTCATTAAGTTCGTGTCAACCCCGGCGCCGTCTACAAAGTGTTTGCCCGAGTTCTTGTCTTAAGTTTTCGATTAATTTGAGAATTTGAGCACAAACTGCGAGGTAAAGAAAACGAGTTTACATCGCACTTCAGCAGCGCCTCGGGCTTTCATTTTATGAGGAAACTTCAAGCTGCATGTACTTAGTAGTGTGTGTGCTAAGCTTATTCGAGTATCTTATTATGATTTAAGAGCGTTAGCTGGGGGTGGATCGAAAACGTTGCAATTTTGTGGGATTTTCGTGATTATTTCATTGAATTGACTTAAAACTTAAATTTTTGCTCTATTATTGTGAGCATAATACTATTTAAAAACACATTGATTTGTCTAAAGTTCGGTAGTTGCCAATAATTTGCTAAATTAAATAAAAAACCTTTTTCTTTTAAATTTATAAGTCACTTTAAAATTTACTGTACACAGTTAAAGTTATAATTATGAAATTAAAAGGTGCATTCAATAATAGACAGATAATTTTTACTTAATCTGAATTCGGCTAAATAATCGCGCAAACCTTGGAAAGGTCGCACTTGCGATCTACCCTTAACTCTTAAGAATGGCTGCACTATCCTCCAGTACGTCTACCACGAGTTGCCACTTTAAATTTACATTATAAAATTATAAATCCCAATACATTTGACATTGTCATGTCATGTCATGTGTCATCCCAATACATTTTTTAACAATAACGATAACGTAAATTTAAAGATGCAACTCGTGGTAGACGTACTAGTAACGCATCGTCAAATAGTTATTATGAATTTTTAGGGTTTTTTATGGAAATATCCTTGGGTGCGGATGATGATCCTTGGCTTGCTGCCTAAAATAGAGTTATCTAACTCAAGATATACTATCTACGGAACACTTACTTTCGGTACCGTAAAATATTTTCTGTCCACCTACCATGATTTTCAAGTTCAAGATCAAGTTATTGTCTGTAATTTTGGTACAGCGGCTCCCGAGAATAGTATCTGAACACACTATGCCAAAGGTACGCGATCGAAGTTCGGCATGATTACGCCTGCAATGCTAATTAAATTACTTATGACACGTTATGCCGAAATTACGTTGCGTTATAGCGTACAGCCTAACTCCGATTGGGCGTTAGTTCAGCGGCAACTTATCTTGAAGAGCACACATTATACACAATTAAAGACACTGAATACGTGAGTAAAGTTGAGCAACTCGATTTCTGCCACGTAAGTTCGGCACTTTTGGTGTGTCGTATCAGCCAAATACGTCGGAACGTAAAATCAGCCGCGGAACTTAGAGTGTTTAGACACATATATGACTAAATGCAACAGTAGTAGCAGTAGTTTAATATGTAAGTTTACTTTAGATACAGGTATGGAATGAGTTACCTATCTGTTAGTTCTTAGGATATGTTATTGAAAGTAATGTAAGTCATGCGGCACATCTAGACCAATTAGGTAGCCATCTTTCTTCAACAAATTATGCCATTATGAAATTAAAACATTTAGCTAGTGTACAAACCTTGAAAATGGCTACAATGCATACAGTCTATTTTTAAGTTATGCAGTTACAATTTGAAGAAACATTGAAAATAAAAGAATATTGAAGTTACAAAAGAGGTCCGTCGGAATTATGTACGGCCTAAGTAAAAGGACGTCGGCTCTTGATTATTTTGCAAAGCATAATATCATGACAGTAATTTCATATTTTTTTCCGCTACTTGAAATACATTATAAGTACCCTGACCTTAAAAAACACTCTGACGTTCATAAATATAGCACTAGACACAAACATGAATTAATATTACTGAAAAACAGACGAGACAAAACATTCAAGCAAGGAATTAATATGAAGTTAAAACTGTACAACAAATTGCCCCAAGAATTAATTAAGTTGCCATATTTTGAATTTAAAAATAAGATTAAAAGTTTTCTCTCCAAACACCAATTTTTCTCTATCAATGAATTTTGAGACATGAAACTGAAGACGGCGGCATTCTAATTAAAGACATGTGCATTTAATCTGTTCCCTTAAATTACTTTTGAATTGCCAATTTAATATATTATTACTACGCATTTGCATTAAATTGAATTATTGATTATTTTGACGATTTTTTTAAATAATATTTTTTTTTATTTTTTATTATAGTTATTAATATATTAATTTGACTTTTATAATTATTTGTGAATTTTTAATAATAATTTATCGTAAATTATAGCTTATTGTTTTAAATTTTAAGTCATCAGAATACTATGTAATTTATCACGAATGTATATATTATGTATTCTAATTGACGTACCATTTTGTAATGTTTCTGTTGCATTGGTGAAATAAACGAATCTGAATCTGAATTTAGAGCACACAATTACCAACACAGATATTGCCAATCTGTCAGTGGTAGTGCATCCATTATAGATTTTCCGTGCAAAGGAAGAGTAATAAAGGTGTTGGAGCTCTCTGGACGGAAATTAACATCTCAGGTGACTCTGTTATTAACACTGCCGAATGGTTTGCACGAATTTCGCCGCCGGCCCCATTTGTTTACATAAATCGAGGTAGATTGGATGAAGTACTGATGTTCAGTTGGTTTTACTCTAACCAAAATAATATTTTTGTATCTTAACGTAGCTTACGTAAAAGAAATCCTATCAATAAACATCCATAAATAATACATGGGAAATTAACTCTTTTATAAGATTTTATGCATTTATGCCTAATTTATGCACCATTCTATCAGTTGACAGTGCATTTGAAAATGACAGTCCAGTACCATGAGTTTACACCAATGACAGACGCTAGCGTCCGCGTTGACATTTTACTTTGGGATTTAGGTACAGCGTCTCTAGTGATTAGAAATGGAACTAAAATGGCATACAAATTTCTGAACTCAACGATCGCCGTTTACGTCACGGAAACTTGTAGTGTGGTATATACTTGACACTAGAATGAGAGGAACATTACAGTGTGTGCAGGGTAGCTAGAATAATTAAAATACTCCCTTTGAATCCTCAACTGTCGTCACAGTCACAAACAGATGGCTTAAAATGGCATGTAAATGTTAACAAATACCCTGCATGCTACTGTTTGATTTATTAACATTTAGGAGAACATTTTTAGCATTTACAGACTATATCCTTGAATAACATATATTCACACGGGAGGTCATTGAAATTAAGAAGCATCCAAATTTAAATGAGGAGGATGGTTGGAATCTACCACCTGCTTGGGATCCGCTAATTAAACTCATCAAGCCTACGGGGCAGCACAAATAGTGCAAGACTTTGAGATACGGTTTTAGTTCTTTGTGCGTGTGGATAAGAAAATTCCCGTGGATTATAGTGAAAAAACGGTAATTGAGTGACGGGTACTATAAAAAAAACTTTCTTGACGTATAACATCTGTGCGTCTACCAGGAGTTGCTACTTGAGATTTACATTATCGTTGGGGTAAAAAAATGTTTTGGGATTTGACATTGTCATGTCATGTCATGTCAAATCCCAGTAAAAACTTTACGTTGTCGTTCGCGTAAAAAAATTGATTGGGATTTGACATTGACATTTTTTTACGCGAACGATAACGTAAATTTTAAGTGGCAACTCGTGGTAGACGTACTGCAGCTGAGTCATCCCGTGATCACGACTGCTGTAAAGGAGTCGGAACGTCGGGTTAAAAAATATATTTACAAAATCCGGGAGTAGAATCCGTAAAGTTGTTTCATTTCAATATATGTTATGTAGGTATAACAAAAATAAAGTATTTAAAATTTTACT
Source organism: Udea olivalis (assembly GCA_947369235.1). NCBI lineage: Eukaryota > Metazoa > Arthropoda > Insecta > Lepidoptera > Crambidae > Udea > Udea olivalis. Next base: position 31,243,399 of record OX376340.1, read on the forward strand.
AAATCCAGATTTTAATCCCGTGCCTCAATAATTTAATTCCATCTTCGTTACAATTCAATTCAATTCGAATTTAACAGTTAGATAATGTATCTATATATAAATGTACGTTTTTTTTACGTGTCTAATCCACATCTAACGTCTCGTTTCGATTTCGAGAGAGTGGCCGATATTTAGTTGCTTGTTCGTCAGCGTTAGGACGAGTGCCTAAGAATCCCATATCAATGAAACATATTCATTATTTTCGACTGAATCGGTGATAGCTCAGACTAAAGGTGAGGGAGGACCTCATCGACTCTCTACTTCATCGTTGGTGGTGGCATAAGTGTCTAATGATGACATCAGGTCTTCAATATGCCTCTACTGTAACTGATTAAAATAAAAGAGTTATTTGGATGTTTATTAGCTGTATCATAAGTGCTTTTCCAATAAATACAGCATGTCTATTATTCTACGTTTGCGATACTAAAGTGTATACATACCCTACATATTTTACAGTTAAACAAAATATTATAATGAAAAAGACATGGGATGAGAGGTGCCCGATACACTGCAATCACTTAGCCACGGGCACCTCAGACTTTTTACGATTTTGATTACATCATTAAATCGATTAAAGCTGCTTCGCTTAAAGCTCTCTAGAAAAGCAGTAGTGCTCACCGGTATAAGCGGAGTCCTCCGTTGGGCTGTAGCAGGGCGGGGCCACGGTGGCCTCGGTGGGGCTGCAGGGCGAGGGGTCTTCACGCCGCTGCGGGCCTTTCTTCACCATGTAGCAGCGCGGCATCGCGGCCAACGCTGAAACAATTCGCTTATCAACATCGGCAGGTCGGTTAAAATGTACAGCGATGTTTAGCGGGCGGGTCCATGTTGGCTCACCTAAAGTTCTTTACCCGAAATTGTTCTTCCTACCGATTTGTTATCCGAGTGTTAAAAAAAAACTATTCCTAAAATTTTTATTCTTTGAGTTTCATTCATACAATTCGTAGTACAGAGGCGCACATCAACTTCAACTTTTACATAGAGGCACCAAATGCTGCTGACATAAGACCCATTTTGCAATGGTTTCGTGAAGGTTGATGTGAACGCCTCTGTACTACCGACGATTTTTTTTATTTAGTCAAACTTACTAGTATTATAACTTGATCTACCTTTACATATACATGATCTAATGCGATGTTCATAATACTCATCTCATCACCAATGTAAACATATTTAAATTCCTACTGTTGTTTTTATAACGCTTTTCTCCCTTAACGCTGGGATTTAGCGCGCCGTCCGATAGAGCATTCGGTGGGCCACTGATTAGTTCTGCGCGAACGGAACAACGCCGCGGCTTCCTTCTGTTTTTGTGTAATTAATTTATTATGAAATAACATTAAAAAAAATTAATAATATTAAAAGTGGTCGACCTAAAATCGTCGAAGTACTTCTTTGTGTTTTATTATTAGCGGTGAAATTATACTCTATCGTGTTTTGGAAAAGTTGGCGTCTTAGTTAAAGACACTGACTTACTCGTACAATTTTTTATTTGCTAAAATAAATTTTAATTTAGTAGTTTGATCGACTTTGTTTGAAGATTCAAACAAAGTCGATCAAATATTGACAATCTTAGGAAAGGCCTTCAAATAATTTTCATAATATATTAACTCATTTTCAGAAAAAGTAAAGTAATGTAAGTATTTAATATATAGTTACAAACACTCCATATAAGTTATCAAATTTGGATATAGGTTTTCTTTCAAATATTGAACAGCATAGCCAGAACTTTGGATCCGACTCCAGTAAATAAGCGTAGAGAGAAAAAGAGAATGAGGAAGCAAACGGCGCTGTCGCGGTCGCTCCGGACATATCGTACGCCCGCAAACCAAGCGCCGGCAAATAAGTTTTTGTCTTTATTTCATCAATGCGAGTGAAACAGTTCGGGTTGTTCGTCGGTCGGTAATCGGCACAAACATACATCATGGTAGACAACGCGGCCGTATGTACTTTGGGCAACAAGAGGAAGTGAAAGGCTGTTCTTTATTCACTCGTAGGCCTTGCCCTATCGATAATGCAAAATCAAGTGGATTAAATTTGTATTTTTTTTGTCAATAACCTCGATTGCAAATCCATTGAGATATTCTCGTTACATCAGCGCTATCATAAGCGGAACCTCCACGAGCGACGACCCGCAACAAGTTGACGTAATCGTATCGCTGCGAACATCACCGTTTGGAGACACGATATTTAAATAATCGAATTTTCTGGAGTTATAGCGCGCTCAAAGATCTATACTTGCGGTAAAGTACTTCAAAGAAGATTTTTCTCCAAGCTTTACGAACTTTGTAATCTGCTGTCAGTGAGGAAATTGTACATTCTTCACATCACCCTCAAAATACACAATGAGAACCCATACGATCCGAAAATACTAGATGAAAGAAATAAACACCGCATAATAAATATTTCCTCAACCAAAACAGAATTTGCCAACAGAAAATATAAAAAACGCTCAAATTTATAAATTAATATTTTTTACGATAATAGGAAATATGAATGTAAAACAATCTTGATGACATGGTTACACAGTTTTAATTATAATGATACAGAATTACTGCTGCAATGTATTACTTAATTACTAAAGTGGAGTGTTGTATACACATATAAGTTCACACACAAACACACACGCACACACATTATCAATTGTGGTCTATCAATTCAGTTTCCCTGGAGTATTTGCATGATATTTAAATCTTTGCATTGTTATTGCACTTTTGTTCATCTCGAGCACCGCTTGTAATACTTTGGATAGTCGTAATTGGCCTACATAATTGTATTTAATATTGTACTTAAAACTGTATTGAGCTGTGTACTGTCTCTAAATAAATAAATGTATTGTATTTGATACGAAGTAAACTTATTTTTTTTATAAAGCTAAGAACTCACGAAGCGGTTTTTTGAGGAACGGTGGTTTTATCGCCATACTCACGAGACCGTAGTTCTGTGCAGTCCCGCAGCCGTCGCGGTTGCGATTGTCGCCCGCAAACTTGGCGGGCGACAATCGCAAGTCGGGCGGTTGGGAGACTGGCGTTACTGCGTGCATCCACTGATACACTTGCCAATCGACCGCTTGACTGATCCGGCGATCGCGCAGTTGACCGCGGCCCGCGCGATTGCACTAGTTGCCCGCCGGTGGAGAAGGAGCCGCAAAAATTCAGGCAAAATCAGCTTTATTTTTTACATAAAAATATACTTAACTGCATTCTACAGGGTGACTGTGGATTCATTGGCAATCTTTTGAAATAAGAACCTATACCTACTAATAATATACAGTACTTTCATCAAGTATGAGGTTATTTAATAGGTACACAATTGCAAATTCTTAAACCTTATAAACAATTTCCAAGTATTGAACATGATGTTCATAAGGTTGGAAAATACGCAGTTTTGTATCTATTACATATGAGGTTATTTAATAGGTACAAAGTTTCATATTTTAACCCGTATAAACAATTGCAGAGTATCAAAAATGATGTTTGTAGGGTTAAAAATATGCAATTTAGTACCTATTAAATAGTCTCATACTTGGGTAAAGTACTGTATATCATGAGTAGATTCTTAAGTCAAAAGATTGCCAATGAATCCCCAGTCACCCTGTATAAATGCTGCGGGACCACAACCTAGTCGGTGCGGGTGAAATGTACGTACGAGGCTTGACGGTAAAAACACCACGATACACTCGCTCGTGGAGATGACGCCTAAGCGACATAAACGTCCTTAGTTAAGGTGCCATAGGAACTTGCGTTATCCCTTCTGATTTATGTCTGTTGCATTTAGAGTAGTGCCCAGGGCGGTCTGCTTGTACAATGGTCTACCGTGCACGAAATCGCAATTTTGGCCGGAATATTGTTCGCGTCTAGTTACCTCTGGTAAACCTATAAACGGGCTGCTATACAACTGAAGTTACGAATTGCTGACATTGTAACTTTCGTTTTCATAGATTGTATGAACACAAACAGTTAGCCAGTTGCATGGTAAGGTTAAATAGAACAATCTGCGAGCTTTTGTTTGCAATCGCAACGAAAGTGCATATAAATCTTTTTAAATAATTAGTTGCACTTAACTTTACAACGACTTTATTTTGAAAAATGTTATTTTGCATAAATTATTTTGATATATTAAAAGCGCGTTAATTTTTTATTGGGATTTGACATTGTCATATCATGTCAAATCCCAATACATTTTTTTACACGAACGATAACGTGAATTTAGAGTGACAACACGAGTTGTCACGTGTTGTCTACCACGAGGTAGACGTACCGTTCATTGCAGCGCGGCGTAGACTGTCCTTTGTGAAAGGATTTACGAATACCGAATGTATGAAATAATATCAATTTCATTTGTAAAACATATTGAAATAATACCCCATTTCATTACGTGATTAGCGGACAAAGCCTTGACTAATTTCAGGAATTGAATATTTTCATTATGAGAGTAGCAATATTTCCAATCATATCTATTTTAAATACCTTGTGACTACTAATGTATTATGTTCTGTCCTTTCAACGTTAATAAATTGTATTATGATACAAGTCTAGCTTTTGCCTGCCGTGACGTCTTCCACGTGGACCAGGACGTCTACTATGAATTTACCTCAAGTAAACCACGATAGTTAACTACAGTAATTCGTATGCCATTTCAGTTACAGTTACTAAAGGCGCTATACCGATTTCCCAAACAAAAACTAGACAACAGACGCTAAAGAGTGTGTGATTTGAAATAAATAAATAAATATGCGCCAGACAATGAGAGTAGAAGAAGCGCAAGATGTATGTCAGGATCGTAGCAAGTGGAAAGAAGTGGTCTCTGCCTACCCCGTTGTGAAAGAGGCGTGATGGTATGTATGTATGTATGTATGTAATACACCTCTTGTAACAGTCTCGAAGTAGGGATTAATATCCCTGTGTTACGAGGTACCACACAAGGATATACGCTAGAGGCGTCTCCCAGCACACCCAGACCGGAGTCAATTCAGAAAAGATAGTTTCCTAATTAGACCCGACCGGGAATCGAACCCGGGACGCTACGGAAATCGAGGCGAGAAACCGTGCTGCAGCGCACTACGCCAACCGTGCCGAAATGACGCGCCCCATTACCTTTTTATTTGATTTAAATGTGCCGACGCTGAGTGTACTTTGAAACAAACGACGCGTGCTCCTAGGTTATAGTCCAACTGGCTACCAAAGATGATGAAACCAGAACGTCTACTACGAGTTGCCACTTTAAATTTACCTTATCGTTCGCTTAAAAAAATTGTATTGGGATAACACATGACATGACAAGACAATGTCAAATCCCAATACATTTTTTTACGCGAACGATAATGTAAATTTAAAGTGGCAACTCGTGGTATCAGTGGTAACTCAGTATCTCTATACTGAACGGTCAACTAGCGGCTTGTTTTGCTTTGCGTTCAAATTAAAAATTATTATTCCTACAAGAAGCTGTAGCGACACCATTGCGATGTGGTATATGTATTTATGCCAATCTGCAGTGTTTTGAAGGTGCTCGCTAATGCTAGCAAAAGGCAAGACAAATTATTTTATTTATTTATTTATTAATACAGAACAATAAACATACAGTTAACAATGCCCTGCAAAACTGTATTAAGAGTTTGACTGCAGGATGGAGCCTTAAATAATACAGGTAATAAACACTTTAACAACTTAATACATACGCCTTAGTTTGTTATGTTATCTTCACACATAAAGCGAATCCAAGAAATACTTTTTAATTATTTTTTGAATTTATTTTCATACGGTTCAAGGCGGATGTCCTCAGACAAACTATTTAGCAGATAAGGTACACTTTTTTTTAAGGGTTCTGTCACCATACTAATTGGAAACTCTCGGTACTTCAAATTTACCTGCGAACACCGACCTCGTGCCATAGCCGTGTACCAACTGAGGGTCACGCTCCAGATTGCCGTGGTTGTTTAATGCTAATAAATGTTTGTAATTAAGGCTTACTGGTAATATTTAGCAGATTTTGAACACTGTTATATATATTACAGTTTCCTTCAGTATTATTTTTAGCAAGCAATTTTAAAAATCTTATTTGTAATGATTAAATTTTCACAATACTTATATGTTTTTAATGTCAGGCCATAACAATCGAGCTAGAGCATAACCCAAAATTGAATCAACTAAAAAAAAATATTCACATTTTAATGTACTTATAGGCACTTTGTAACTTAAATGGTAAAACTTGCCAAGTAACGTCCTTAGCTTATTACTAATATAATCAATGTGATTAGACCAGGAAAAACTAACATGTATTTTATTACCTAAATAAGGTACACAGTCTACTCTATCGATAGATACACAATGACAATCTTTTTGTTTAGGATGTAAGCAAGAAAAACTATGAGTGAACAAACACGGTGGGGATTCTTCCTGTTGAACTAGGCGACACGTGTCAGCAAGGTACTAATATAATCAATGCGGTTAAACCGGGAAAACGAGCATCTATTTTATTACCTAAATAAGGTACACAGTCTACTCTCTCGATAGGTACACAATGACAATCTTTTTGTTTAGGATGTATGCAAGAATAACTATGAGTGAACAAACACGGTGGGGATTATTTCTGTTGAACTAGGCGACACGTGTCAGCGAGGTCCGTACCTGCCAGGAGCGTGCATGAATCATCTGCAAACATGTGAGCTGTACAGTGACGCAGCACACCACATAAACTATTGACACGCATCAACACAACATGTGTTAGATGCGCTAGAACATAGCATGTGTGGGATTAAACTCAATTAAAAAGGGGTTCCGTCGGATCGCACTCATTTGCGCTCTTCGCTTGTGGACCCAGATGATGTTTAAGCTCTGCTTGAACATGCCGTGACAAGACGCACCATGAAACGGCACGTCTATTGAATCAGCTGAATTATTGATGTATCTGCTTAGAGCTGAGTGATTATTTGGATGCATTATCTAGAAGTCCAGGTAAGTTGAAATGGCAGAGGACAGAGCACATAGCGCGATAAATATAGATTTGAAGACCGTTTAAAGAAAAACGCAGTGTGAGATGTCCATCCCCAAGGTGGACGGACAACTCAATGAAAAATGCAGGATTTCAGTGGATAGAGTTCTCTATTTTGTCTAATACATTTTTCATTCATAATTTAACATCTCATAATGTTTTTTAGCATAATCATCATTTCTCCGAATGACCACTTGCCCGAACTTAATATGTCATAATATCACGTCTCCGGAAATTTAAATCCATAACTACAATATGCCCGAAAATTCTTTGTCATTAATATTGCAATCCATAACTTTTGATAGTCATAAAATCGCCTCGTAATAGTCATAAGTCCTGATTGAAATCAATATATATATTAAAATAAAAGTCGGAACACACAAAATGAGATTTATTGAACGCAATAGCAGCTAGTACGAATTTAGCTAGAAATGTTCTGTACGAATTATAAAATGACAATTATAAAGTTACAATTGTTTAATTCTACCAAAATTCAACTTGGTGCTTAATGTACTCGTAGTGTAAGGTAAGTAGATAAGTATTCAAAAAAAATCGATTCCTTGTGCAGGCAAGTAAAAATTAAAATCCTTGCCTTCTGTGATGACTCTGAATTACTTCTAGGGGTAGGGCAAACAAGACTACATGGAGTCAATGTTACGGCGATTATTTTTTGTCATTAAAACCTAATTTTCATCAAATTATTAAAAACTAATTATTAAAAAGACAATTCGGGCATTTGACTTTATAACCTGAGAAATGAGGGTGGTCAATTATTATAGCACCCGATATCATGGCAGAATTGAGAGTTTTCGGAGAAAAGATGATTAGGTGTAGGTAGTGTACGTCAATGACATATTTATTTATTTGTTTATTTTTCATTGCACATAAAAAATAAAGTACAATTGGCGGACTTTTTTCTTCTTCATCAGTCAACCGCAAAGTTTAACAGAGAAAGTAGGAATAATAGGCAATTCGGCAAGTTATGCTTAGACAGTTTTTTTGAGTCTGAATTTAACGTACTTATATGACGAGTCTACGTATCTGAGTGGATACACTTGGCACTTGGCCTAAAATCTAGAAGCTAAAACGATGGAGGCTCATCGGTGGTATAGTAAATGCCCATTACTTATGCTGACCATTCCTTGTAAGATATGATCTTTTGATAGCAGTTGCAGTTAACGATCCACCGATTTCATCCAGGCCGAATTAATAAGGTACCATGTAAATAGCCACACTATCGCATTAGCTATTGCCTGTAGTGATAGATGTTAAGGATTTTGAATAAATAAATAAATGAATAAATAAACAAAAGTGCAAGCATGAATAACTTACTTCGTACGGGATCGTAACACGTTATGTAGCTTTCTCTATCCGAACTAAACTTCTATTCTAACACTGTTTGAATCTTCTGCAATAGACGTAAAGACGCCGCTGATGATGATGGCTAATAATAATAAAGAAGAAATTTATGAATTATTGTATGTTTGTTATGAATTAACTGAAAAACTACTGGACCGATTTTTAACCCTTAATAAGGCAGAGGTAAAATAGTTACCACCTGAATTTGAACCTTAATACTTGGGCATACAGGCGAAAACCTATGATTTTTTTTACAATGCAATGCCTTATTAAGGGTTAAATTCTTTCACGAATAAAAAGTTGCATTACCAGCAAATAGTATAAGGTATATTTTTAGGCTTTATTTTATCAGGAAAGTCCGTGAGAGCGAAGACGCTGGCGGAAAGCTGGTATGAAAAAAGGAACTCATGGCACAGCTCATGGCATAGTAGATTTTCTTTTAATCAATGTAAAACGGTTATACCTGGTTTAATAAGTAGCAATTATAAATAAAGGTTGGTTTACCCCAACCTAATCAAGGTTGATATTTATATATTTAAGATCTACTCTGATCAAACTCCAGCGCAAAAACAGTACTTCCTTTCCGTTAAGGAGGAGTTGAAAAAACGTCTCGATAATGGCGAAAACGACCTCATCATTAAATACATTAAAGGAATACCCAGCATCATTGAAACCAAAACCAACCAAAAAAACTAACTTCGTCTTCATCACTAAATAGAAACCGTACAGAAAAAATAAATCATCACATAGTGGACAAATATGAAGATATCCCACTCGTTGCATCATCCCTTCGATTTTTCTACGCAAATTTACGAAGTATACGCAATAAAAATAAGTTCGATGAAATTAAATGTATTTTGAAGGCCATACCAAGGATTACCCACTTATTAGTATTTACAGAAACATGGTTTGTATCTGAAGAAGATGCTAAGAAATATCAAATCCCAGAGTATAGGCATGCATATAACTACAGACACGATAAAAAAGGTGGCGGCGTTTCTATTTACGTACATAATACAATAAAATTCGAAGTAACAGAAGACCTGATCGAAAACGGAAACCACTACTTATGGATAAATATAGAAAAACTATCATTAAATATTGGAGTTATATACAAACCTGACGGATATTCTAACATGGACCACTTTCTCAATATATATTCATCTCAACTGGAGCAACGAAAAAGATCTTTAGTATTTGGCGACTTTAACATCGATTTACTCAAGAAGGATAAATACATTACAGACTATATCACTGAGGTGAAGGAATCAGGATATGAAATCTTGAATAATATTAACCCGAACTATTGTACACGAGAGACATGTAAAACAAAAACGATAATAGACCATATCAGCACTAATATAAACAACCATACATTTAGCCTTTCAATAATAGAATCATGTCTCTCCGACCACAAACATCTGTATCTGGAAGTTGGAAAAGAAGCACCAAGATTTAATTCAAAAATTAATTATGCAGCATTAGACTACGATACATTATTTAAAAATGTGTCAGGGACAATCGATAGGGTGGAGGACGATTACAACAGCCTCGAAAATTGCATACTACTAAACATCAAAAATAGCCAAATGCATAAAAGCAAAACACGGAATCCTCCACAGAGAGATTGGATCAATAAGAACATTATCGATGCAATAAGTACAAGAAACTATCTATGGAAGGAAATGAAAAGGAACAAAAACGATGAAGAACTAAAGGAGTTATTTATGAAAGAACGAGATAAAGTCTAAGTTATGATCAAGACGCATAAAGAAAATTATTATCATAATTTGTTTCAAGACACATATAACCAACCAAAAAAAATGTGGGATGTCATCAACACCCTTGCAGCAAATAAAATAAAAGATAGCCCTGCTCCCCCAAAGCTGATGTCCAATTCCAAGCTAGGTACGGAGGTATGTGACTTGTTTAACTTGTTTTTTTCTTCTGTCGGTGCAGATCTATCTGAAAAAATTCCCCAAAAATATCACAATGACACAGGTAACATCCTAATGTACGAACACAACCACTCACATGACAAATTGCTAAATGAACTAAAACTGTGTACTATACAGGAGGTAATTAATATAATAGATAACCTAGACATTAATGTTAGTACAGGATTAGATGGAATTACTACCAAAGCAATTAAATGCCTCAAAAATCTCATTGTTGAAAAGCTAGTCAATGCAATAAATAAATGTTTAGAACTCGGTGTTTTTCCTGACTCTCTTAAGGTGGCCAAAGTAAACCCTATCTACAAATCAGGACCTAAAACTGACCCTAGTAACTATAGGCCGATATCTGTGCTACCCGTTTTATCGAAGATATTCGAGAGACTATTGTATAACCGGCTTAACGACTATTTAACAGAAAAAAACTTTTAATTAACGAGCAGTACGGCTTTCGTTCACAGTCTAGTACCCTGACAGCTGCAGTAGATTTGATAACGAAAATTAAAACTAGTATTGATGAAAAGAAAATAGCTGTGGGTATATTCATTGATTTAAAGAAAGCTTTTGACACGGTAAGTCACGAAAAGCTACTTTTGAAACTACATAATATTGGTATCGACGGCACGGCACTTAAAATGTTTAAATCGTATCTTCAAAACAGGTCCCAAATTGTAAAAATAAATAATTTTGTAAGTGGCTCTCACAAAATCACGTTTGGTATACCTCAAGGATCCATACTCGGCCCATTATTGTTTTTAATATATGTGAACAACATTAGCAAAATAGGATTAACGGGCAATATAACACTTTACGCCGACGATACTTGCCTATTTTATTTTGGCCAATCAATTCAAGAAATTACTGCAAAGGCTCAGAGAGACTTGGATGTGTTGAGTGAATGGCTCCTTCATAATCTACTGACCATAAATACATCCAAAACGTCCTACATGATTTTAGCTGCGAAAAATAAAGTGATCCCTGATTTTATTCCAATAACAATAAATAACGAATTGATTAAAAGATCCAGTCGGGAGAAATACCTGGGACTATACATTGATGATAAATTGACATGGACGTCTCATATTGACCACCTGAGAGGTAAACTAACATCTTTGGCAGGAGCTCTTCGTAAGGTAGCACATTGTATACCACCGAAAGTCAAATTAACTATTTATAACGCTTTGGCAAAATCACACTTAACCTACCTTATCGAGACTTGGGGCTCGGCAGCACCTACAAACCTTAATCCTTTACAGAGATCCCAGAATAAAGTCATTATAGCCCTATTTCAATATCCCTTTCACATCCCAACTAATCAAATTTATAAAAAAAACTAAAATATTCAACCTATCCCAACTATATATATTTAATACGTGCATTTTAGTAAAAAAAATAATTACAAATTCTATTAAAAGCAATATAAAATTGGATATAAAAAGCAACCCTCACAATCTCCGAAACAAGAATAAAGTACAATTATCAGTGCCTAGAACTAACTATGGAAAAAAGACTGTAATGTTTGAGGGAGCACAGCTATTTAATAAGTTACCAAACGATATAAAAGTGTGTGAAAACATAAATATATTTAAAAATAAGTTAAGATTGTACCTAGAGTCGGGTACCGGCTAATATTTGTTAAATTATAATAATTCTCTATCTCATTGTAAATGAAATGTAATTTCGTATGAGAATAAAGATCTTTAAACCTAACCTATTCAGCTTCAGAGGCTGAATACAGTTTAAGTATTCTGTGAAAGAACAAATGAACAGGTTTCAAAGTTATTGGACTAGGCATGTGAACTTAAGAAAAAGTTACCAATATTTTTAGATTCTGATGTTATATCAATTACTTACAGTTGCTTTTAAATGAATGCCAAAAAAACCGAACACGACACTTATCTGATAAATGTTTTATTGATTGCTACGAATTTCCAAAGAGGCATTATATGATATTATTTGGTAAAATAATGAAAACACTAATAATTTGGATTCGGAAATTCAGGGCAATACTTTTTCATGTTTCATGTTTGAGCATGAATGGTCGCAGCTCTGAATAAAAGTATTAAAATATACGAAACTGAAACGACGTCAGGAAACCACATGAATGTAGGTAAATGGTATTTAATGAATGGTTCGATTGGAAGATTTGATTCTGTTTTGTGATATTTGGGCCCTATTTTTCAATCCTTAGTTTAGTCTCTAGATAGCTAAGTGAAGTAAAAAATTAACTGGCTGTTTATCAAGCGGATAGATATTTTGAATTTTTCAATTGTCTCATATCCAAAGAATAGCTATCTATCGGTTGTCGATGTACTTATATTGCTAACTTCACACTGATTATGCACAAGCGAGATGCACATAAAACTATCATTACAATGTTAGAATTAAACAAGACAAAATGAAATTCATATTTAATGACACACCACATAAACTCAAAATTTCAAAAAAAACGCATAGATAAAATCTTATCTAGCCCCTCAAGAAGCAGATAACTTTATTCCTCAGTTAGCGCCTTTAATTAACAGATAACATCTATTTGACCATTATAAATTTACAAATCTTGTTATCATTCGAATGAACTTTATTCTACAGATAAATTTAATTAAATGAGGATTAAAAAATCGGCCCTAAATTAACTGAAACACTTGTAATTGAATAAGAGTGATTTTATAATTCCTCGGGTTTACGGAAATGGACGCTTGTGCAAAGTAATTGCAGCGCGTTCAACGTGAAACGTCAAAAGGACTACCTTTTAGCTTGGATTGGTTGGACTGTAACATAATTATTTCTGTCGTCGACTTCGTCCGCGCGGACTTAATCCGAACTGCTCGAAATTAATTAGATTTTTTGGGAATCCAATCATCATATCTTTAATAGTAGAAAATACGAACTTGTTTGTTTATATTACAATACTTTTTGTGTTTTTTATCCTTTCAAAGATATACGAAACTTCTTAAATTTTGCACCGAACGTGGCGTATTAGCGCCGACCGCGCATCGTTTGCAGCGGGTCAGCCGCTCAAGGAATGAGTTAAACTGCGCTAAACAGCGTAAATTACGCGGTGTGTGGACAATCCTTTTAAAAATTATAGGGACGCAAACTGGAAGCAAACAGTTGACCGCTCGCAATTTAAAACTTTTCATCTGAGATGAATCTGAAGTACACTACACAAGTACACATATTTCAATTTGTACAGTAAAACACCAAGGTGACCACCAAGATGTCAAGGATTTTGAATAAATAAATAAATAAATAAAATTTCAAATCTGTACGTCTACCACGAGTTGCCACTTTAAACTTTTTCGTTCGCGTAAATTTAAAGTGGCAACTCCTAGTAGACGGACTGGATGATAAAAAAAAAATTAAATCAATAAAAGCAAAAATTCTTAAAATATGGTCAAAACTTTGCCTATCCCTGGTCTAGGTAGTTAAATAATAAGGAACCAATTAGTATCAAATCTGAGTATGACCTGCACAAGCTAAACCACTTACACGTGCGGCTCGCTCGCCAGCGGCGGCCGACCCAAGGTTGCTGTCTGTCACAGACATAAAAGAAAACAATCAATGCAAAGCCCTGAGTGTGCCACTTTTAGACGCTCAATTGTGTTAACGCTGTAGTGAAAGAATCCGTCATTTAACAACTGATTTTGATTTAGTCCGTGAAAGAGAATCATTCAGTGTAGTCAAGTGAAGCAGCTTTAAAAAAGGTGCATTGCACTCTTTCTTGACACGCGTGAGTGAGAGATATGGCATACCTACTCATTAAGTGATGTAGAAACTATCCAAGCGACAATGAAATTTATTTAATTAACTTTTATTTCGAGGTTACTTTACAAATCACTCGGTCAGTATTACCTTAAAATTAAAGTTAGCTGAATAAATCAAAATTTCGCTTATATGGTAACTACATCACTTACTACTCACACTCACAACAGACTCACCACTGAGGATGCACAAGACCACGCGAAGTGGGCCAAGAAAATAAGAAAGGCGGACCCTGGGACCCCACACACCAGTGCGGGTTCACAACCGGCATAGACCGCACGGATGATGATGACATCACTTACTGAGTATGCCACATATTTCTTGACATTCTTGAGCCTACTACAGATATACTGACTAGCTTACCACAAACATTGTGTTCGTTGTGGTAGTTGGTTTTTCAAAATGAATTAACTAATAAAACACTACGAATACCCTAAAATTATACACGCCACAATACGCTTACCTCGCCACCTATTCGGTCACTTTGTAGTAGAGACGTGAGCGTATAACGGATGACTATGGACCCAGTGTTTAAGGAAAATTAAATGACATACCTAACTGGCTATGAAAAATAAACTTAAATTTTTGGATACAAACAATATAAAATTGCGTCCTTCCTACAAAAGACATAAGAAACGTATACAAAAACAATAAAACATTGTACACACGCTTCGAGTGTGGTCTGAATTTGTATGTGGCGCCACAGCGCAGGGCCTCTGGAGACACATTAGAATGAACCATTTCTCTGCCTTTATTCGCTCGACTATTGTAAACAAAGAAACTACAAACTCGACTAAAACAGTTAAATAATTAATAAGTAAATCAAGGTTGTTGTCACTGAGTGGAGCCACGTCAGTCGAAGGTTTCCCATGACCTTCAATGCAGACCACGTAACCGAAACGTGTCCAAGCAGAACTATATTTGCTTGATTCGATTTTCCTCGGTTGTCGTGCAGCAATTATAACGTACGCTGAAGGTCGCTACCCTGATTCCAATTGCATAGAATTTGTTATTGTGGGGTGGTTTTGTTGTTCTTGTGTGACGGATAACTTTTGAACCAAAAAGGAATTAATAATAATGATATTATTGTTTATTACTAGCTGATGATAGCGCCTTTGTCTGCGTGGACTTATCTCTTTGAACTTTTTCCTCTGTGTGGATTTCATTAGGAGTGCCCCATTTCAAAATCAATCTTTAATGAGATCCGTGCACAAAGTACGTTTAAAATCATTCACGTGATGTTGAAACATACAAACAGGCAAACCCAAAATCTAAAAACGTTTTTTTTACAGTCTCTCTTGTTCATAAAAATTGCAATTCGGATTTCTGTACGTCTACCGCGAGGAGTTTGTTCTCAGATTTGGATTCCTGAAATCCAACAACTAGGGTTCCGTAACGTGCTCGTAAAGACCAAACTGTGATCACTCCGTGGGTATTTCAAAAACATTTGAAGTCAAGAGAGAAAGTAAAAAGTAAACTAATTAGCCTATTATAAATTCAGCGGCTTAGCGATACAGTTTTTTTGGAATTCAATTTGGCTTTACCCTCCAGATGACTGCGGAACTGTACATCACTCGAAACGTCAACACCAAGGCTTCCGATGCTAGGCCTGATTCTCAAGGGAGTGTTCTCAAACCTAGGACATGCTACAAACGGGGCTTTTTTGCGACAAATGCGCAGAGTTGTGTCTTACCGGGCTTGAAACATACGATGTTATTCTGACCCCATTGTGAGACCTGTTCAAGGGATGCCTCGACTACAGACACAAGCTCTCTTCGGTTCTCGTCAACTGCGGTCTTGGAGAGATTGCGTTGGCCAAAGTGCAGTTAAGTAAGTAAAAGTAAGTATTGGCTTAATCACCACGCTAGCCAAATGCGGGTTGGTGATCACAAACCCGGGCTACGAGTATGTTCCGAAAAACACACTTTGCCCGTCCTGGGAATTGAACCCGGGACCTCCGGGTTTTTGGGCCGAGCTCTGGAACCACTCGCCCACGGAGGCGTTAGAAGGAAAAGTAGCGTTAACAAGAGAAAGTATACTATGTAGTAAAAACTATAATTCAGTAAAAACTTTATTGAAACCGTAGCAATAGGGTATTTGAATTTTTTTTCGTTGATTTGTTATCGATGGACCTCTCAATAATGGAAACATTGGTAAAAGAAATATTTCGAAAACACGAAAACTCCTCGAGATATGTCATTTTTCAAAATCATATTTTCGGACTTGCCCAAAACGCTCCCTACAAACTGTCGCAAGATAATGACGTCACAGGTCGCCTATTTCAATGCGTTTTGCAAGACACTTGTTCGGTTGCTATATTAAATTTAGCGTTTCCTAACAAAAGATACTATAAATTGTGTGGATTACCCAATGGTATACTTATTTTTATAAATTTTACACTTTTAAAATTTGACTTCCCACCCGAGTTTGAACAGCCATAAAATTAATTATACCTATGTGCACGAACTACAAGTTTACATTATGTCTTTTTTAGTGTATTTTTTGATTATTTTTTATAATTTTTAGAATGCGATGATGTTGATAACTACCCAATTTCATACTTAATTAATCATGCACTCTGACACGAACAAACACAACACAAAATGTTATTCATTTGAATATATCTTCTGGGTGGTGATATCCAAGACTTCACTCATTAAGCCAAAGAGCCATTTAGAAGACCTTTGCCTGTGGTTGCGAAACAAAAATTCTGCTGAACCACTAAATGTCCTAGTAGCGCGCGGCGCTCTTGATCTGAAACGTTTTCATTTAGATCCATTACTCGTCCAATCGGCCCGCAGCGTCTGTCGCATGCTTTTTTTTCTCTTTCGGCGAAATGAACGATCCATTCGATGTTTCCGGAACTATCATTCACAGAGGAAATAGGACTATTTCAAAAAATCCACGATCCTACCGATTAACAAAAAAGGCCTACTTGAAAAGTTTCAATACAACTCAGAGTGCCGAGTGCGAGTCGCAGTGAGAGAAGTGAATAACTTCACCATCGCGTTTTGCAAGCACGTAAATGTAAATTAATATGGAATCGAGTCAGCGCCATCTAGCAGCAAATTCAGACAACATTAAGGCCGCTAGATGGTGATGACTCAATGCCATACAAATTCGCGTTTTTTTTGCACGCAGAACGCGATAGTGAAGTCATTTAATTCTCTCACTGAAACTCTCACTCGGCACCCAGAAGAGAGCTTTGCAAATTAGATACAAATTGTTTTCATCGAATAGTCATCACCAATCATCAGGCAATTATTAATGTGTTGTTAATTATTGTGTAATGAAGAATATTTTTATTGATAATTCAGTTTAAATTATTAAAACAGATTTCATTAAGTAACAAAGAATAATATGCCCGAACTATTGTTTTTAACATTTTTGTCCTGTGATTGAAAATAATTTAATGTTAATTTTATATGTTACTAAGTATAAATAATAATAAATAATAAATAAATATCCCTGGACATTATTCCACACAGCGCCATCTAGCCCCAAAGTAAGCTAATTAAAGCTTGTGTTATGGGATACTAGACAACGGATAAACATACTTAAATACATTTTCTTTTGTAAATACATACTTATTATACATAGGAGACACCCAGACCAGTACAAACAGACATGTTCATGCACACAAATGTTTGTACTGTGCGAGGATCGAACCCGCGACCTCTGGTGTAGTAGCCAACTTCTTAACCATTACACCAAGTCGGTCGTCAAAAGTATAATAATATTGTGTTATTTTATTGATGAAGAAATAGCCCTTAATTACTGAACTATTGTCATGCCCTTGCAGGGCGTCACATGTAGACCGTATACTTTCTTTGTTACCTTTATTAAGCAATGTGATATCCAATAAATGAATTATGAAATATCTGTATTGGGCAATAAAATGGTCATTTTGAAAGCGTTATTTATGGTCGCTTACAATATTACTGGCCCATTTGGTGCAACAGGTAAAGTCTGCTTAATACCACCTAATGGCGTGAGTTCGATGACAATTACTCAGGACATACAGTCATCTAACGAAACATATTTTGATTTCTTTTAATAAATTAACAAATTTGAGTTAAAAAAGTTATTAAAACTGTATGAACTCTGGGACCCAGATCAATTGTATCCCTTATTAGTACAATTAACCAAATGAAACAATTACGGAATGTTGTACTCAGAAGTATACCGTAATAAGCAAGTTTAATAGAGATAACGATCTCATATTAATTGTAGGGTAATTTTAAAGGTCTCTGTTTGCTAAGTAGTTGAGTAAACATAGCATAGTGCTTGGGCGAAACACATTAGAGGAATTAGAATAGTCACAGCTGAATTGAAATTCTGATGCTGCTACTAAAGCAATGTTTGAAAGGGAATCGATGGCACTGGATGCTATTGCTTATTGCACGATAAAACAGATATATTACTCTCGCTAGCTATTACTGGGGAAGTAAGTGCACGAGTAAATGAAGTATCTTAAGTTTGCTAATTATAGTGGGTACTAGAACACGTGTGTGTAATTTACAGATCACTAATGTGAAGTTGTTTTTGGAAATGTTTTTTTGCCAAATGCGAATTTGCGTATAATAGTTTGCGAAGTGATATTTTGAAAAAGGTTTTTTGGTCAAACGTTAGTGTTCCGTGTGTAATTCGTTCATATGTACTAGCAGTAAGTGAGCACCATGCGAACCATTTCATAAATTACAAAGGTACATGCACTTACATAACTTACATGTAAAGATTTAATTTAAATGGTTGTGCGCTTTCGAATGCGAACAGAGGCGGGCCAAAGGCACAATAACCGCAATACCGCGTTTCATTAGAACGTACCTCGCAAAACTTAGTCTACCTTCTCCCATCCCAATGAAGTCTAAAGTTGCTTACAGCCTGCCAAGGCTCACCGCTCCTCTTGCTTTGTACATATCCCACCAACATTTTACAAAAGCAAGTAGACTTTACCTACAGGATAGTCAAAAAATTTTAAAATTATGGGAGCAGGGAGATGGCGTTAACATTTTTTAATATTAAAGCTTTGTATGTATTCAATTTGAATAATATCATTGGTTGTAGTACTGTTTGTATATGGGCATGGGCAGAATTGGATAAGTACATATATTTTTAAGTTAATTACTAATGTTATTTTATTTTATCTTATAAATTAATATTAACACTGTGAGTTACTTTTTGCGGAGTTGTGTTTCTTTCTTTGTATCGTAAAAGGCTTTATTTTATTCATACATGATAAAAAAGCTTTACGAATACAAAGGCTGAGTTGGCGTTTTAATTAAGCAATGACTTAGGCGGATATAAAGTTATTGTATGCGAGTCTGAGTGCAGGTTTCGTGAATCCTACCAATCCTACTACTAAAACTATGAATGCGAAAGTTTGTGCCTTAATATATAACGATAAGTATCGTAAGTCGGAAAAAATTCTGCCCGCGGAGAGCCATATTGGCGTGCGCTGTCTAAACCGTTGAAGTTTAAACGAAGATGTACTGTGGGATTGTTGGTCTTAAATAAGAATCACGACAGCATACATCTACATTGATTGTGGAAGCTTCTATATCCAAAATAGTGAGCCATCAATACATCATTAAATTGAATACTTTTTTTACAATGCACATTTTTAAATTTTTATGAAATTCTTATAAAAATTGATTCATTTGTTGGTTTTATTATTTAATGTAGATAAACTTTTGTCTTTACCACTACGCAATTTGGAAGAAACTTTAAAACTTATTACGATAAGATTGTCCTGAATGAAGCGCTATTGAGCGCCAACCTATATGAGTTGGCGCGGCGGGTGGAAGATAAATGAGAAAAACTGAAAAATTATTATTGGGGGCTTTTAATAACATAATAGAACCGAAAACAATGATTTTTGAGTTTTTGTCTGATTGTCTCTTTGTCTGTAGGTGTGTTTATTTATCTGTGCGTTTATGCGCGCTGATTTCAGAAACGGCTTAATCGATTTAGATGTTGTATTCACTAATGTTTTGGGGTAAGCTTCACTTAAAATTTAGTGTATGTTTCATTTCATTTCAAAAGTTATGCCAGTTTAAAGAATCACGTGGAACTATTGTTCGTAAAAATGTTATGAAATAACTGGTCAGTTGAATTGTTTGTACCTTTAATTAACTTAATAATTAAGTATTAAGGTCTGTGAAATATTATTTATAAAAAGTTTATCAAAATGAAAAAAAAAATTGACAGTACCAAAGTAAGTTAATCTCAGATATACATTACTAACCATAATACACAGGGTTCACGCTTTAGCTGGACGTGGTCTTGATCACAGGAATCTCAAGAAGATTGTGAGGTGAGACTTGCTACGACTTAGGAACGTCAGGCCAGCACATATGCTACAAAAAGATCGGCTCAGTGGGAACCTGGACTTTTACACGAATGATAAATTCATTCAATCACATCTTACTGCTGATTGTGAGCCTCATGTGTGGTCGCATGAGTTGGATAAGCACAAGCTTATGCTCTTAGAGAGATCGGACTGCAAGAACTTGGTTCCAGTTTCAGTTGAAAAATGCGAATCAAGTATGGAAGTGACTGTAAATTAGATAGCAAAATAAGTATACTTTATTTCTGCTACCCTCTAATTTCTGTTTTCTAATAAATTCAAGATAAACAAATGCATGAGAACTTTTAGCTGTTAGGAATTCTAAAAAAATTTGGTAGTAAGGTAAAACCCATGCGTCTGTAGTCGCGGGCAGCACGCAGCGGTAAAATATCAAATTCTTTTTAACTACGGTTTTTTAAACTATACGAGTATTTCAACGGGCAACAGCCGTAAGAAATAAGTTTATTGGTTGTTCACATGTTGTGACGACAATGGAACGAATAGAAAGTTCCATAATGTAGAGTATGTGCCCAGTTATAGTTAGCTGCTTATCACCAATAGAAATTGAATTACTGCGGGTAGGATTTCAACCCTCCACGTTGCGGAAAAAGTGTGATAC
The DNA here is from genome assembly GCA_947369235.1 of Udea olivalis. Classification (NCBI taxonomy): domain Eukaryota; kingdom Metazoa; phylum Arthropoda; class Insecta; order Lepidoptera; family Crambidae; genus Udea; species Udea olivalis. The sequence goes on from OX376340.1 coordinate 31,264,469, forward strand.
GCTCATGCACGCGATAGTGCATGAGCGTAGAAATTGGCAGTTAGAACTGCTTCCCGTTCTTCAGGTTTCTCCTGAGACCGAGCACTTACTGTTCTCTCAAATCCAAAGGGCCCTCATTCGAGAACGATGTGAACCAGTCGAGGTTCCCGCTGAGCCGATGTTGCTGTAGCACATAACCTGGCATGACGTTCTAAGTGTTAACACTATGGACACAAAGGTGCAGGCGCGTTTTATATGTTTATGTTATGTTTTATGTTTGATAATTCGCGCCCACCATCGCGACCGCGCTAGGCTTGCAGTTTAGGGCGGACGCACACTAAGATGTAGCTATTCTCGTTACACAATTTTGTTCAGATTCCTGTTATCAAGTCCACGTTCAGCTAAAGCTGAACCCTGTTTATAGTTTTATCAATTTGCCTAGGTTTTCTTTAGTGCATTATTGTCATTAATTTCCGTCGCATATGGAACAAGGTTTAAGTTTATTTACTTGTATTAGCTAAATGCTACTTTATTTAACTTGTTAGGAACTTCAACCTATGAAAAAAAATACCATATAGTACCATTTTTTTTACCTTACTTCGTGGTATGAGAAAAAAATAATTATAAATAGAGAAGCCTTTATAAAATACTTAACTAATGTGATGACTGTTTGTAGAATCGAGTCGGGTATTAGTGTAAAAGGTATGACATTTTATAGTATATTTTATATCGAGGGACTAAACGAAGCCATATACCAGAGGTGGTTTGACTCCCGAGCGTGCGAGGGAGCCAATGAAACCGAGGGCATATTAAGTTGGCATTTAGTCTCGAGGTGCAAACTGTACTTTTCACTTTGAGTGCGAGAAAAACTGTAAATTTAGTACAAAATACATTTAATAAATATTACTTAATAAAATAAAGATCACAAATGTTACTTATTCCTCCAATCCATAAAACTTTCGTAAGTTTTTAGGTAAATATTACGCGATTTTGGCGGCAAAAGATTATCTATTATTTCTGACATTCTTAATAAATTTATTTAAAATCGAACAAATTGACAGTCGACAAAAATTCTAAAATTTACGCGGTTAGTTTTTTCTTCTAAACCAGTCACAGATTTAACAATTTAAAATACATGGCGCCACCTTCTTTACGGACAAACCATGGAACTAAAACTCTCAAAATTTTCGCAATGAATATGGCAAGAAGGCTAGAGACTAAGGAGAGATAACTCCCTGGAAAGGGTTGGACTAAATCCGTATCCCACAGTGACGCATGCGCATTACGCTTCTTTGCCGCGATCCTCGCGAAGTGTCAAAATTGGTCAACACAACCTCGAAAAACAACAACTGTCGCACGTGACACCGTTCAAAACAAAACCATGTGACCATGAAATGACAAATAGCTGCCGCTGCACATGCGCAATACAGCGTTTTGCCCGGCACAGAGTATACGACTTTCGGCCCTCGAAAGCTTACCCCCACTTCGGGAGTTATCTCTCCTTAGTTTCTAGCCTTCTTGGAATATGGTACACTCCACAGATAATAGTATATTTACTGGATGTTTGAGTTGGTCTATGTCACATGAAGGAAATTGAAAACTAATTACTTTTTACTCCCTAGGAACTAAAGTGGTCACTTTAGTCCAGCTTCGTAGGGCTTTAATGGCGTACTTTTAGAGCATGAAAAGTGAAAAAAAAGTTAATCATCATGAATTGCAAACATGTTTGATTACTGGATGTGTTCATTTCGCCGTATTTTCCCACATAATGTGATACGGCGAAATGAATACAGACAAACAAACGATAACGTAAATTTACTGTGGTAGATGTACTGGCGAATTTGTATACTGTACAGCGTTGCCAACGTTGTTTCATATGGCCTTTTAATACCTACCTAATGGCCTCGATAGCTCAAAAGAGCAGCTACCCAGATTGTAGAAGACGCGGGTTCAAGTCCCGCTTGAGCCCTAGAATTAGGCCAAATATATCTGGTGTCTATATTTGTGTGGAAAATTTCATCATTCTGACTTCACAAATAATTATTACTTATTGATATAAGTATTTTGGGTTCGCCAAACCATCCCGCCCAGTTTTCAAAGATTCACCGGTAGAGGTACTTGCACCAATTTGTAGCAGTAGCAGTCGAAATGTCTCAAACAATTGTCTCGGTAAAATTCAAACGTGGCCATATCCGTTGACAATAATTTAACTGTTTTTGATTGTTATTAAAACGCTAATGTTTTACAAACCAAACTGTAAAAATCAGATGGTAATCTGCAGAAGTCAAAGAAAACGACCGTTATTCTTAAAATTATTTGAAGTGACAGACCAAATTTAGTCAGCTGCATTTTAGCCAATCACTGCGCGCGGTTTTGTTATGATTGTGACAATTATTGTCACTGTCGAACAGCTAAAGCTTTGTTGAATAAACAATCGTTTTCAGATGAACTTATGAACTGGAACAAAGCACAGGGTTACAATATCTGCGGAACTTCTACAAACTTTCTTAGTGCATTAAAACTCTGTGACAGCAGGGCTGGACAACTATTGGATAATATAGAAGCTAGTGATATGCCCACCACAATGTGTTTGCTACTAGTTTTTCTATAACAAAACAGTAAAGGCATGACTCTTAAACCGACTACAGACCGGAGACTGCAACCGCAAGAGCGAATTACCGCTGCCGACTGCAAGCGACAGTACTGTTTTGTGTGAGTCTGCGGTTACTGTTTTGGAATTTTAACAGGAATTAAGCTAAAATAAGCTTCTTCCTTTATATATGTGAATAAAAATTACGAACGATGAACGGCTCGACCAATTAGGCTAAATAATAAAAAACAACCCTATTCTTTTCACTTAAAAACCAATCTGTTTCCAGACAGAACCAAGTCTGTCGGGGCAGCTAGTTTAAAATAAAAGCAAAGAGAAAAAAAAGTCATTCAGTACGTACATGAGTACACATCACCTAAAGCCAACCCCGTATTATCATTGTGTGAATATGACCAAGTTCTCCGTTGTAAAACACCGTTGTTTCCGAAAGCTGGTAGGACGGCTGCGTTTTCCAAACCAATGGGTTGAAAAAGTAAAATTGAATAAATTGTTCCGACTTCCTTTCGAGTTTCGCTCGGCGTGTGTATGCACATTGCACACATCTGTGTTACGCTACAGTTATAATTATGCTATTTCATTCTGATAAGGCAGAGTTTTTTGTACCATGATATGGTATTACTAAATTGAGTAAAAATGCATTAAAAAAAATAGGTATATACCTACATAGTTGCTTGGCAAAGATTAAGAATGAGTTCAAATTTTGAACGTACTGTTTACTAATTCTTTTATGTCAAACTGTACCAAACAAATAATAAGTCTAGTCTGCTTAAACAATAAATACTTGATCTTCTTTGATATATACTGTCTATATTATACTGTCAAGCTATCTTATGTAATATTTGACGGATTAATTTACTATTATAGATGAGTATGAGTAATGTATCAGATAGAATGCTGAGTTTCTTGCCGGCTCTTCTCAGCAGAATCTAGGTTCCGAACCGGTGGTAGATTCTGATCAATTTGAATAAGCCAATATTTAAACATAATGACCATTTAAACCATTGCTGTTGTCTTTATTTTCTCCCACAATAGTTTTCTCCTAATTAGGTAGGCAGGTACACAACTTTTGAGCTAGTTTTAATGATCCTTTAGTTGTTATTATAATTTAATTAGTTTAAACAAGATTAAAGTTAGCCATTTAATGAGTAAATACCTTGACACATATAAACTATATTTTGACACAAGAGAAGAGTAAGGTTCGGTGACTCTTTTCTTTGTCGAACCATCCAGACGTGGAACGCTCTCCCAGCGCATGTGTTTCCTTCCTCTTATAGTCCCGGGGTCTTCAAGCGGGGCGTGAAAAGGCATTTTTGCAGGCCTTCAAGATGAGTATAACCAGCTCAGTAATTGCTCTGCAATACTGTGCTTGTCAGCCTCAAGCCTGGAACTTACGACCGCTTTCCGATGAAGTGAGGTCATCTTGAAGGGCACTACATTAAAAAAAAGATTTTCCAAACAAATTTTGTCACTTCTTGATTTTGTCTACTGTCCTTAACATGGCAGCTATTGTCGTGACTTAGTATTTTGTATGTGAAATTCAATTTCGTTGACAGATCCTAACATGGCGCCTAACATTTGTCGCGGTTTTGAAGTGATGTCTCGATCTTGGCGAGAAATAACTGGACGGTCATTTTTGTGCACAACAAACCAATAATTCATTAAAATAAAATAAAACAGCGACGTGCGTTAAAATGCAGACTATTTCTAAGTGCATGAACAAAGAATATAAATTTTAAAGCGTACAAGTTTTTTTCTTATTTGCGAAATGTATTTCCATGAAAAGGCGGTATTATATTATGAGTATAGTAATATAAATATCATCAATCGATTTTGCTATCGATTTCATTAGAGGAACCTAAAAAAGACGATAAGAGAAAGGATACAAATAAAATTTGCTATATAAACCTGTTTTGGATGCCCTGCCCTGGAATTGTTATTATAAGCTTGATAAGGTGTTTATGTAGTAATCTTCAAAAAAATACAAAACGTTATCGCAATAAAAAAACACAAGTTAAGTATTCTAAGATGAACATAATCGTTCCTGTTGTGATAATCGATTAGAATCGAAACCCAACGTTTTGTAGTCCACAGCATTATTTGCTTCATTCGACGAAAAAATACCATAAGTGACCGTACCTCTACGTTGCGACAAGTAAAACTATAGACGGTTTCATTATCATTGCGTGTTTTGAGAAACTGGTCATACAACTGGGTGACAGAAATCGGCAATGTATTAGGATTTATTAGGCTCACAGTAAGTTAGTACTTTTTCATAGTAAAACCACAACAAACATAAAATAATTATTTTAAAATACTTTTTTTTACGAGTTCTTACATATTAAATACTCCCCAATTTGTAATTTTTCTGAATTTCGGTTGACAGCCGCTGCCAATAGCCATAGACGAGGACTGAGTGAAGCAGCGTTTGTAGCGGCTAATTTCTCCGCTATTTTACCGGGGAACTTCTAAACTCACGTGATCTAGTTCAATCCAGGTCTGTGGTTTAAGTACGTACTATTTAGTCGTATATATTAAACAATCATAATTTTCAGTAAGTATTGTAATAATGAGGTCTATCGTGGCATCATTCACTAAATATAAAACAATTAACCAATAACCTCAACGACTAAATAAAAAACAAAATTCATTATTATATTAAGGCACCCAACACAAAGTATTGAAATTGGCTAAACGCAGTCATTCTATTCGAAGTCAATTAACAATGTCAACTAATGTCATTCAAACAAGTTTATTGTATTTGTGTGCGTGTAAATCTTGCATTTGAAGAGCAAGCGATACGTCCTCTCGTTGGGATGACCCAGTGCGGACTGATATTAGTACATATTCTCATTTATGATACTGTACAAAGACTACTACAGTATCGGACGGACGAAGAACAAGTGATTTCACAGGTGTTTTTAAATAATCAGTAGGAATAAATAAGAAAAAAAAATATTATGCACTAACCAACCATACCTGTTCTTTTATGAAAGGTAGCTTTCGAGTATTAAAAATCAGGAAACAATAGCAAAATAAAGGATTGAAATTACCTAATTGTGCCATTGTGACGGTTTTAGCAAACCTAAAAACTAATAGAACTTGAAGGAAACAATAGTACTCTGATTAAATGTATTTATTTCTAAAATTGAAGACCGATGAGGCCGGGCGTGGGACGATTTAATTTCGTGGTCTGAAACGCGTTACTCGACCGTAAGACACTCTAGCCTGTGTTTCGCAGTGCGGTAGGGGGAAGCGGGTCGGCGTCCAGGCAGTCGCTGGGCGCAGTAGTAGGGGTGTGGTAAGCGTCAGCCGATCCCCGCACAGCAGCGCAGCAGTGGTAGTATGTACACGGGTAGCCGTGCGGGTGCACCCCGGAATTCAGTATTTGGCCATTTTAGCGGCTGCCCAAATTGCGAGTCTAACCACCACATTCTTTGACGATATGCAAAGCGAAAACAAGCAGCTACGAGTATGTCTACGCATTGAATTGAATAAATAAATATCTGGGACAATTCACACCAAGATCGTCTGACCCCAAACTAACCAGAGCTTGTAATATGGGCGTCAGAGACTGATAAACATACTTAAATATTTCTAAATACATACTTAAATAGATAATAACACCCATACACACAACAAATACAAATGTATGTCATGGGTGGGGATCGAACCCACGACCTCCGGCGCTAAAGGCAGGATCGCTGTCATTGCGCCAGCAGGTCAGTCAAATCTAGGAGGAGGCAGCCAAACTTTTGCACTACATAAATGAAGGAACTAAACACAATGGTTAACAATCCAGAGGAAACTATAGAAACTAATCACAGGAGTTATTTTTACCGTGGCAAAAATACGGCAATTAATATATGCTAACAGTAGGTACCTACTGTTTCTAAACAACAAAAACAATAGAAGGATTATGTAGGCACACATTAAATGTTCAATGATCAAACCCTTTGTGAAGGTAACGGTTATTGATAATTTCCGCAAGGTAGACACTAAATATAATATATGTTTCTTATCTAAAGAGACACAAAACACAACGAAATAAAAGTGGTAATTTTAACAACTGAACGACTATGCCATAGAATGACCGTTAGTACCAACGACGAATGTATTAGAAGTACCTACATCACAGAAAGCAGTTAGAAATATAATTATAACACTCACCCAAAACAGGGTATAAGAGCACTATTATAACTTTCTCTTATTAAAATAAGGATGAAGTATTTTACTTTCCGGTTTACAGGTAGAATTGTAAGACCTAGAAACTCAGGTAGAATAAACAAATTAACTGTCCATGAAGAAATTCAAATCGCAAGTGAAAAAATCTGAACGTTTTTGTATGTAGGCATAGGTACGAAACATTTTGTCTGCTGGAATTTTCACGAGAATTTAGACTCTTTATATCTTAACATTTTAAACTTTCTTGTTGCATTTTAACTAACAAACGGTTCGGCAAAAAACAATATTATATCTTTATATCTTCATTGATCACCTACTATTAATAAATATGCTATTGCTGGTCACTTAAGTGATAAACTTTTCTATGCTTTTACTATTACAAACTGACCACTTAAACATTTGTATTCATGTCTTTTATCGGTAGAATTTCTAAACCAGTTAAAATGCACGTACGTGTACGATTGAAATACAAGTAGTGCTAGCGGTACGCTAAATTTAGCACGCCAAAAAATAAAGAAAAGCAGAAGAGTTATGGAGTCATCTTTTTTTGTTTGGAAAATATTTTTTTGCTTTGAAACCTATCGTCTGTGATCTAATGAAAGGGCTACTGAGTCAATACTAAAAATATATCACATCATTACATTTAAATTCCTTGTTTAAAATAAAAATCAGTTTCAAAACATACCAAGTATAGGCTCCTTCAGATATGATACGGTTGAATATTTTTTTGTAAAATAAGCTTCAAATGGTACGTAATAGCCTCATACCCAACCATAAAAAAGGTTTTTTTTAAACATTTACATTTAGTTTTTTTTTAATTTTGCCATTTTACAAAATGTAATAAAATTACGATTAGTTGAAACCTGTATAAAAAGTTCAATTTCAGACACTTGATCTTTGATAAAATAAAAAATTATAAAAAAAATACTAAATGTAAATATTTTAAAAAATCCTTTTTTAGGGTTAGGGATATTTTCAATTCAATTAAATTTTATTTATTTAGATGAAAAGTTCCATGGGTTAGTAATACAGATGACTTAAAAAGGAATGTTAGAACTTAATAGCTATTAATCAAAGCAAATACGAACTATAAAAAATAAGACACTCGGCCCGGCGAGTGAGTCAAAAACAAAATAGGCCTATTTGACCTATCACCCGTTGAAATGCCTCAGCACAGGTGCTCTGAGGTCCTCAGCGACAACCTTTAGGATTGTGACTGTTGTGGCTCCCCCGTACTCTTCTCAGACATACCGCGTGGAAGCCGTTTGTGTGTCCCTGTGCGAACATGTCAGAGGCACTTCATCAGCGAGGAAGCCCCAATATCATCCTAAAGATGTTGTTATATTGGACGCGCAGGGTTTCTATGGATTTCTTGGTGTACGCCGTCCATAGGCCGCCGGTGTACAATCCCTGGCAGTACGCCTTAAAGAGCGTGACTTTAACCAGGTCCGTACAGCGGGGAAACTAACGAGTTAGCATGTTACCACGAACCACCAGAGCCCTGCGCTCCCTGTCTATATCTACGTCGTCTTTAAGGTCGTCCGTTAGATAGTGACCAAAATATTTGAACTTAAACACCCTTTTTACGTTCAAATCATTGATAGTGATGGGTGGAATAGCTTGAAGACACTTACCGGCGGCCCTGAAAACTATGTACTCGCTCTTTTTTACATTGTGAATAAGACCATGCTTAGTGGCATAGGCTTCACAAAGTTGAAGCATATCTCTTGAGCCTTTCACCGTCGGGCTCAGGAGCACCATGTCGTCTGCGTAACAGATGTTATTATTATTAACACACCCCATCGACACGCATGCTGCTGAGTCCGGCAATGGGATCGTTAACATAGAGGCTGAAGAGCCCCGGAGAAGCTAACCCCCCCTGCCGCACTCCACACTCCAGCCTATATGCTTCTGAGAACGAGTTCGCCCACTTTACATGGTTAGTCTGGTTAGCATACCAGAACTTTTTATTAACTATTGCTCCCGGTACTCCACTGTCAGAAAGCTTTCACCATAGCACATCGTACGAAACGAGATCGAAGGCATTAGATAGGTCGAGGAACTAGGCGTAAACCGGGGTCTTGCGATCAGTATAGTATTCTTCCTTTGAAAACCTTACGAAACTTGCGCATTTTCTCAAACACTAGCCCGGTGGTGAGTCTGTTATGTCGCAACAATACCCTGTGTTTAAGCCTGGCGTCCTGATGAGCTTCTTTAACATGCTTATTACAACCGCATACTATTTTTTTGCCTTTCTGTCTAGGTTTACATTCTCCTTTGGTTTTACTGGCTGCGTCCGCCAACACATGTATAATGTCGCTGTATAATCGGTTTATTATTAGTTCTATGCTCACCTATGTTACATTTACCAAAACTACAATTTGTGAACTCTGTAGAAAAATCCATGATCCGCAATCCTTCAATACATAAGTCATGATAATGACTGGTCTGTGTCTCATTTCTTTCCCCCCACAAAACTGAGTTACTTAGTTCATTTCTGTCATAAAACTTGGGCCTAACTGTTTTCAAATTACACTCAACGTAGACAGGCAGATGGTCGAATACATATAAATCTTCTAAAATACCTACATTTAATATCGCCTGCCAGGCTGAAAAAGAGACCACACAGTGGTGTAGCCAAGTCCTTCGTCCGTCGTATGCATCAATATAGGTATAGCTACCCGAGACAATGCCCAGTATACAAACATCTGCACACATCCATTTTCTATCCACGCAAAAGGTATTTAGCTCAATATAGAATAGGTCGTTGGAATGGATATTAAAGTCACCCAAAATAAATATTGACTCGGTATCACTCCTTTTTTCAATAGCGCTTATCTCACCCAAATCTTCAGAAAAAATAGTTAGTTTCTCATTTGAATTGACTGGCATGTACACAAAAATTATCAGAATAGACCGTTTACCCAATTTAACTTTAATAGCAGCCAGCCAGCCAGCCGAGTGCTTCTACATTCTATATACTATAACTGAGACGAGTCAAAAATACCTTTCTTACAGAGAATGGCCGCCCCGCCAAATGGTATCCTCCTCAGTGTCCCGGTAGATGTGTCTATAGCAGACTTGCCAGTGAAGTCGAAATCATTACTAACTGCCCCCCCCCCCCCCCCCCCCGGCATATTTAAAATGCAAAAATCTCCTAAATGTAATCCGGCCGGCCAAAACTCACAATTTAAAAATAAGTTTAACTTATCCTTAGACAGAAACAATTTGTACGCGTTGTATTTACTACCAACTTTCATGTAAACTTACTTTAATGACACTTCTTTATTTACTTTGTCCTTAATATAACCTACTATGTCTTGTTTTCCTTGTTGACGTTAGATATAAACGAAGGAATTTTTATGTTCGCTGCCTTTAACTTAACGTCCGGTCCTGTGGATGCGCGACCTTTTTGTCCTAGTAATTCGTACTTTTTAGCTGACTTCGATCGTACAACCTGCCTCTCTGAGTTTTCGTTTGGTTTCTGTGAATAGTATTTTATGCTACAACTGGTTTCGCGTAATTGTTACGAATCCGTCACAAAAGCAGTCCGGAACAAAAGCAATGTTGCTTTGTTTCAACGGATTCGTAACTATTACAACAGCTGATCTATTCATTGAATCAGAGATACGGTTCGAGTCATCACTCTGCGCCTGTGTTTGCTGTGCTCCTACAGCTGATAATAAAACTGGTTCCTTTGTAGCGGGGATATTGTTATCCTCCAAACAAAACTTCGCTCGGTCTCATTCACTCGCTCGGCCAATAGCGGCTGCGGTTCCACTACACGTCGATAGCCACTAGCGTCGCGTGGTTGTGTGATTTGAAATGCAACGGACCTGCTATTATCACTCATATTAAACGGTGACTTTGTAGGCGTATAATGGTTTTTCACTGGTACCTTCTGGACTGCCAACGTATTCACTTCAGACAATCACAATCAGTTCATATGGAAGTCCCACAGGACCGCTACACCGCTCATAACTATCGTTGCGAAGACATGCTCCTCTTTTTCTTGTGTTTACAATTATGTTCTGTACACTGTGATTATCTTATATGGATGCATGTCTCATATTCTCCATATCACGTCTTAGAGACTCAAACATGTCTTGCGTGACATATGTCTCTTGCAACTTTTGGACTTGGTTGCGTACCACAGTATGTTCTTACAAAAATTTCGTACAATCAATATGATCGAAGCTTACGCTCGGAAAAACATATAAGTCATTGGCTACAAATGTTGGGAAGATTTCAGAATCTGCAGACTTTAGTAGGCAGATCATGTCATGCAAGTCCCTCGACATCATTTTCTTTCCATCCTTTAGACTTTATGGCATCTCCTTCTTTGCGTCAGGTATCGACTCGAAGAGCAGAGATTTAGCTTTTGTAATGGTCTCGACATTAAATGACGTCGTAACCAATAGGTGAATACTCTCCTCGTCCATGTAATCCAGGATAGGGACAAAAACGCTAACACTTCATTGATAACAATGTTGCAATTAGAGCACTTTACTGTTCGCGAACTCATCGTTTCCGCAAGGCAATTAGTCAACGTACCAACGAAAGCACCGCGACCGTCGAATGCAGTTGCGGACTCCATCTTACGTTCCAATTAAAGCATATTATACAAAAAAATATTCAACCGTATCATATCTGGAGGACCCAAACTTGGTATGTTTTGAAAATGATTTTCAATTTAATTTAATACATGTGACTAAAATGTAATGATGTGATATATTTTTAGAATTGGCTTAGTAAGCCTTTTCATTAAATACCACACAAGATTTTTTTCAAGAGCAAAAGTTTTTTTTTCCCATACTAAAAAAAGATGACGCCATAACTCCTCCCGTTTTTTTATTTTTTTCCGTGCATATTGATTCGTATGGCCTAAAGATCAATGGTTTCTATTTTCATGCCTTTAACACCATTTGCAGGTTTTGAGTGAATTTCGGGGTGTACCGCTAGCACTAGAGTAGTTTCGAGTCCGACGAACTAGCCTTATTAAATGATGGTAGTATTTTGAACCGTTATTTTTAAACAAATCATTGTTAAATTTAATTGATATTCATCCCTTACAGGTTGCCTAAACGCAATGTCCAAGTAAACCACAGCCAACATTTGGTATTCAAATGCAGAACTCGTCTGATGGCTTTGATTTCAAACTGGGCACTTCACTTAGCCAGTTATTGACACCCTCAATGCGTCATCAGGCGTCAAGCGAGAACACAACACGTTTGAGTTGGACCGTCTCATCGTCAGTGTTATGTGTTAGTGACGTTATCAGCAAGGGTGCTGAATACATGTTGTGAACTCAATTGTACAGAATTACCACTAAATCTGAATGCTTATTAGAGAATTATAATTGGAATCTCAACCCGATTTAGTTACCATATTACATTACATTTCAGTGCAAATGTTAAGACAAATAAACAAATGATTACACGAGCAAATGTAATACGGTCAACTCTTGTAACTTCGCCTTTTGTAGCATACTTCGCTTATAATGTTAAAACGGTCATAACTTTTTTATTGCACTGGTAAAATTGCTTCTTGTTCATTAATTAATTCACTAAATAAACTATAGCAATAATGCAACCTTATTTATTAAAATCAAAGCCACCATCTTGGCAGTGTGAATCCAAACGTGGCGCTGGGTGCATGTGATTTTCGCGAACCCCAGAAAGTAACACGTTGCTAGGAAACTACTAAAGGTAAAGTTATGATATCCATAATATAGGTTACTCATATGATGGGCTCTCCGTTGCGCTAATATGAATAGGATGTCTCTGAATTGAACAGAACTATGGTGACAGGCAATGTTAGGAAGGGTATCTTCAACAGTCTTCTCCCATACTTCGCCTAACATTAGGGTTGGTTTTAGAAAATAAAACAAGAAGAAAAATAATAGTAACAATAATTTGGTATGGTTGCTTACGCGATTTCTATGTTGGTTCTATAGTAATGTGATTCAGTTTCAAAATATAATAATAATACAAAACAATTTTAACAGCGATGAATTATGCAATGAATAATGATGTTACATCCTATGCTATAAAACCGGCACAATTTTTTATTTGTTCCCGTAAAACAGCTTTAACGATTTCGATGAATTTTACAAAATAGGTTTTTTGGGTGCGACAAACTGATAGGTATAATTTCCTGGAAAAGTTGTTTTCTCTGAGCGGTCGTCCAGGTATATTTTTAAGGTATTCATATATTTTTAATAAAATTGCGTTCTCGGAAACAACTCGAACGATTGTGATGATATTTACAATATGGGGGTTTTTGTGGGCAAAAAATCCATCTAACTAGGTCTCATTTAGCCACTGAGCAGAGCTCGGCCGCCCGGGTATTTATCAATGATAATTATTTAATAATGATTAACTCTTTATAATATCAGGACAGATATTATTTGTATGACAATAATGAAATCACCTGTATGAATGAAGTCAAATGTAGTAATACCTAGAGAAATTTAACATTTGGATTATTTAGAAATAACATTTTAACTTTGTCGTCTACGACAAAGTTAAAATGTTATTTCTAAATTTGTCCACTACTATACCATTACTATACTACCATTATACTACTATACTATACCATTTTAACTTTGTCGTAGACGACAAAGTTAAAATGGTATAGTATAAAGTGTTCAGTTACTTAAGTTGCTGACCAAACCTGAAGGTACGTCGCGGATCCAGCTTCTAGGTAGATACTTAAATGTTAATTGGCAACGTGATGGTGAGAACTGCCTCCAGGGGGTGTATGAGAGTAGCATAACCTTATTTCACCGAAGACGAATCAGTCTGTGGCATTCGCATTTTGAGTTATTAATTTTTATGAAATATAAAGTAATTTCGCCATAAAATTGTCTTATCCTGGAAATACTGAACTTTTAGAGAATTTTTTAACAAATATGTAGATTACTCGTAATCTGCGTAAATAGTTTACATTTTTCTTCTAAAGTACACAAAGATTTGATTTTGGTGCGCTTTTTATCATTATATTTAGTTCGTATCAGCCTATAATACATGTGACAAAAGTGTGATATCAGAGAGTAACCAGAAATAACAAGGCCGGATTGCTAGTCAAAACAAATAATAATAGGTGTCCAGCCTGCCTGTAATATGAACGCAGTGACTACGCCGCCGGGGTTAGAAACTTGGAGATAAGCTCTCTGAATAAGTTACGTTTATATGACTACATGGGATCAAGAACATTCGGGTCGTAAATGACAGATACTTACAACATTTAGATTAATTGTTACAGGTACCAGCAAAAATGCATCAAAACTCTTATGGTTCCAGGTGCATAAGGTCATATATATATACTGTGAAACAAAGTCCTGAAATGCTATAACTTGCCTTAGAGTGTATTCTTCTTTTTTAACCAAGGCAAGGCAAAACATAGCGACCATTTTGTTTTTCTGACCATCCACTGTAACCTATGTTTAACAAATAAAGCGTTTGATTGATTGATTGATTAATGTCAAATTATTATCCCGAAAAAAAAACAATGTAAAGCTTGTTGCAACCCTATTGTTTGTTCCTAGAATCGAAGAAAGCCAGTCCGACTTCACCTACCTATAAAGATCCCATCTGATTGGTCAGGTTGATGTTGTCCGATGTGTCAGACTATCATCATTCAACGGGAATATTTAAAAATATGCAAATTCTTGTCAAAAATCAGGCGAAGTTACAGGAGTTGACGGTACAATAGTAACCAATGAGAAACGGGTTTTTCTTGACCCTAAATTCCAAAAACTCATCATAATACCTTGTGCGTCCTGTTCAACAGCCGCACGGTAGATTAATGTGCAACCTTATACAATTACAATAAACTCAAGAGATACACGGTAAAACGGTGGCCCTTCTGAGGACTTGCTTGTCCTAAACGAAGACGCAACTAAGTAGCTGAAAACCCTTTAAATAAGATTATAAATGCTTTTTGTACTAAATTTTGCCAAAAGAGAAAAAAAAAGTGGCAACATATGAGTGAATTATCGGAACAGAGCTGCAACAACTGTGCTGTACAACCTCTAAAATTGAGCACTGGACGAGCCGAACAAAACGAGTTTCTCTACAAGCGTGACGAGGTTGCCAGTGTTCACGGCACACGTGTGGTAGTGTCACCTGTCGTGGTGCGGTTGTTGAAGCTTTGTAACTCTGTTCCGTCTATTTACTCATGTGCTGACAGTAGGACGTTGCCAATCTTCTTGTGGGTAATTTATCACTTAAAATGAGTATCTTATTGTTATGATATCATAATATTATGGTTCAGTCTATAGAGCGAAGAGCTCTTCGTTATTATCGAAGTAAGCGAAGACTAACGAGAGCGTATTTTCTTTATTGGAAGCAAAACACTAAGCTTTAAAGCTCTTCTTCAAAATAAAATGATAAATAGGGAAGAAATATTCCTAGAAAGAAAGATTCAAGAAATAAATTATTTCAAGTAAAATTCAAGCACCGAACAGAACAAGTTCCAACCCGGAGAGTTCCGAACAGTTTTGTAGCGCGCTACGAGACGAGAACGCTACGAGGCGCTACAAGTCCGTAGTCCGACTACAGTCGGGTGGGTTTTCTCGGTGGGACGTAGCTGTTGATCAATTTCAAAAACTTTGGCAGATTCTTATAAATTACTCAGCGCACGGTTCATGGATAAAAGTGATATCTGGTGTTCGAAGCCTTGATTCTATTCGTGAATAAAACATTAATAGTTAGTGAAATTCATGTTCGTTTCGACATGTACGTACGAGTACAATCACTACAATCTTATTTTTTGATGGGACTTTTTTTGTGCTACCAAAGTATTTCATCATGTTAAGTAATGGGCAAAAAATGTAAAGAAAGGGGTTTAAACTTTTGTGGCATAGCCAGCCAGCCGCCATTTTGTTTTTTTCTCGATTTTTCCGCGCACGATGAACGTGGTGGTATTAGAAAGAAGACACTTATACAAAAAATAAAATCTTTTAAATATGATGCCCTAAAGTATCACGCTTCCGACGTATTTGAAGATAAAGATCGATATTAAAAAGGTGGCATTCATCAAATATCTATACTCGTATATACTGGGTGTCCCGGGTAACCTGTACCAGCGAAGGTCTGTGGTCTGTTGTATAATTGTAAATAAGCAGAAATATCTTGGATTGATAATTGATGACCGACTGAAATGGACTGATCATGCTCATTATGTATGTGACAAATTGCGAGCGATATTAGCTAAATTAGTACTGGTTAGGAATAAAATTCCCTATTCTATACTTCTGCAATTGTATAAGGCCTTAGGAGAAACTATTATAAGTTACGGCATAAGTAATTATGGCAGAACATTTCGTTCGTATTTGGACCCCATATATAGATTGCAAATTATAATACTAAAAGCTATAGTTCCTGCCAAAATAAAAATGCAATGCAAAGATAATGTCACTTTTCTATTATTTCATAGTAAAATTTTACCCATCCATGTACAAGTGAAGCTTAATATACTTGAAGATAACTTTTTTAATTAAGACTTTCAGACTATCAAGCAAAACACAAAATTAGCAAACTTACTTTAAATATTCCGCGGTATAACAATTTATACGGCAAACAACTGCTACAGTATCAGGTACCCAATTTCATTAACGACTTTAAAAAGCACAGATGAACAATAACAAATGTTAAAAATGATCTCAAAAACTTTTATCTATCACTTCGAAGAACGTAGCTAGTCTAAAAAACCACCCGTTTCGATAAACACTTCACAGATGTTTTTTTCTGTATGAGATTTTCGTGTTGACCGGCCGGCCGCGTGGTGTTGCGATATGCAATGGACGGGCATAAATTGTTAACTGAGTGAAGGCGACCGATACCAGTGTTCGGTTAATGAATGTGGCATTGTAAATGTGAAATATAAATGTATTACTTTTTGTATGAATAAATAAAATAAAATAAATAATTGACTCAGAGGTAAATTAGACAAATAGTTAAAACAAGAGCTGCATATCGGGATAAGCCATTGGTAGACCTTAAACTTCAAGCTGAGCTCACCGCGACATTGAGAGTTAATCAGCGTTCAGCACCCTCCAAATTGATACTGTCCTGTCTTGTGTCAGTAGAAATTAGGAAATAGCTATTGTTGTCGCTTCAGAGTTCGTGCTTTGAAGTCATAGAAGTCACCGATGACCCGAATAATAAAATCATTAATTTTCTCTCCACAATAAATAGTACCTAAGTTGAGCGTAAGTTACGATGAATAAAGTAGTTTAAGTAAAAAATTACAATTCAAGCAAAAAATAGGATAGCCTGGTGCCTGAAATAGGTACATAAAACTGTATCACAGGTTAGTAGTACGTTTACAACGAGTTGCCTCTTTAAAAACATTAACTAATGAGTAACCGAAATCGAAAATCAAAACGAGGATCGAATTCCGAAATTTCAGCATCGTGTAGCGGCCAAAGCGGCTAGTCACGGCAGGCACGCTAGAGCTTATAAGAAGTGCCTTGAAAAAACACATTATGTAATTTGGTCCATACAAAAGAATGTCAATGATACGTGATTTTCCGCCGACTGTGTGTCATTCAAAGACTCAATCACGACGACGCTTTTACAGGAAATTCGATTTCCATTCTCGATGCTACAAAATGCAATGCCTGCCGCCTGCCAATATGGAACCTTTTCACCGACCGGTGAACTTGTATTGCTAGACTTGCTCGACGTTCATTATCACCTCTGCAACCTGGCGCTAGTCAAAATTGCCTTCCTCACTTTAAATGTCACCGACGATGATGTAACGTATGAGTACCTTTGGTTTTGTTTAATTTAGTTAGAGCATAATTGCGCTGTTTCTACAGCTTTATACATATATATGTTACAATAATAATTTCCAAAAATTTCCATTTTACAATAATTGTTTTGTTTATATAAATAAAATAAATAAAATAAATATCTGGGACAATTCACACCAAGATCATCTGACCCCAAACTAAGCAGAGCTTGTAATATGGGCGTCAGAGACTGATAAACATACTTAAATATTTCTAAATACATACTTGAATAGATAATAACACCCAGACACACAACAAATATAAATGTTCGTCACACAAATATTTGTCATGGGTGGGGATCGAACCCACGACCTCCGGCGCTAAAGGCAGGATCGCTGCCATTGCGCCAACAGGCCAGTCTATGTTTTTTATTTTAAATATCGTGGATGAAAATGATACAAATTTACAATATAGACTTATCATGTATTTATTTAATTAATTATGTGATCTCCAATTATTTTAATAATTTTTTGAAGCGATTGTAGCTTGGAAAAACTAAATAATAAAAATCTGAGAATAGCATGCCCTAGTTTAGCACATTAAATGAGACTATGTAAGTGGTCTAAGATACGAAATAGCTATTTCATTAATAAATTGTATTTTTTTGTCACTGTTTTTACATACTGACCTTATGACTGTTTGCGCTGGACGAAGATGACACAAATTAGGTTTGCACACTCCGCAGGCTATCCTAGATGTGATACTCATACCATTAAGATTTTTAACTTTAAATTAATTTCGGCAGTTTTATTATGAATAAAAAGTATCACATATAAATGATCACATTGCTGATTATGCGACAGTCAGATGTGACACAAAACGCAGTAATAAGCTTCTCAGGTACGATTATATCCACACTAATCCACAGGCAGGAAATAAGTAACTTTGGAATTTTTGAAACTTATGACCATAAAAGAACCTAGCGCTAGCGGTCTATGTGGGTGGATAAAATGGTAATCAGCGATTAAGAAACACCACTTATATTATTTTTATTATTTATTTTAATCGCATATTCGAGAAACAAGTCGACCAACACGAAACAAGAGAAAAAGCGCATAATTAATAAAAAATATTCCAACTCACCCCATACGTTACTCTCTTTCACTCAGTTGTACGTTATATTTTCACAAACATTCCCACATTTACACACACTGACTATTAAAAAAAGATATAGAAAACATTTATTAAATTTATGGACATCGTTACATTTGCGTAAAAAAACATGTGGGTGGTAGGCATAAAACAATTGAACAAAATAACAACAAGTCAAAACAATACGATCAGACAGCTACGTCCCGATGCCCAAAAAAATATTGTGAATAGTCCTATTCAAAATATTTTTGAAAAGCAGTGAAATCACACAACTGAATTAAACCAGTTTTGGCTGCAGTAGGTCATATAATTTTCGACAACCCCAAATTGAAACCTTGCCAAAAGTATTTTTAAGTTCATTGTAATAATTACGGAATATAGAGTTTATGGAAAACATCGCTAGAAAACCCAAGTTACCCGCGTATTGGCGCGGTAGCTTACCACCTACCTCGTCGAATTCTAATAGGCTTGGCGAAATGTGGGTGATGAGTGTTCCGTTCACCAAGACGGCAACTGTCAAATTGGCTCAGGTTATCCTGTGTTGGAGTTCGTATCCTTAGATGTAATTGAAAGCTGGAATTAGACTTAACTTTAATTAAACACCCTCTTTACATCCTAATCCTACATTAGTACTACATGGTAACACCCTAGTGTTACCATATAGTGAAGTAATTTGACATCAAATGTTGTTAAAACTACTCGTAGCTGCCCTGACAGACATCGTTCTGTCATAAGTTGTTAGTAAATGTTTGACAGCTGAAACATTTCGGATTGGAAATTTTCGCTTTCAGTATTTTCCGTTACCTATTTATGTTTCTCGCTGTTCAGTTTAAACCTCTCCTGAAAACCCACGATCATTTCAAGATCAAAATTAGCCAAATCTGTCCAGCCATTCCCGAGTTTTAGCAAGCCAAACGAACAGCAATTGATTTTTATATTATTTAAAAGAAAAATGAGTTTTTTCTATGTTACTTGCACACTGGTCTTCACAACCTTAACAATAAGTTTACTTGTGACATACGAGTACACTCCTTTACTAGTCGTTAGTAGATAATTTTGTTAGGCCACGTTCATATTTTGAGTCTGACTGCAAATGCGTCGCGCTGTGTTGCCAAATTAATCTATGTTCATTATGCCCTGGTAGTAGTAATTAGTCCATACACTGTCCCACTTTTGGTCCAATTGCTCCATCATTGATATCAAGTCAATACAATACAAGGTTAACTTAATCACCAAGCTGGCAATTTTTAGAAATAACATTTCAAAACTATTATTTTAGTAGAACTAGGGCAAAAAATATTACTTTAAGAAATCATATCTCGGCTCCGATATCACTCAGAACATTTCTGAACACTCAAATATGTTTCTTTATTAGGGTGCTATAAAACAGTGATAGAATTATTGCTGGCTGCTAATACGACTGGCGACACGATTGGCGTAGTGCGCAGCACGGTTTATCGGCTCGATTTCCGTAGTGTCCCGGGTTCGATTCCCGGTCGGGTCTGGGTGTGCTGGAAGACGCCCCTAGCTTATTTCCTTGTGTGGTACCTCGTGACACAGGGATATTAATCCCTACTTCGACACCATTACAAGAGGTGTGTTCTCTGGCGCATATATTTATTTAGTAAAACAATGACGCCACGGGTCTATACAAAGTTACTCAAACCCCTTTGTTTTGTTGCATTTCAAAGATAATTAATAAAGATACCCATCGCCGGTCCCCGTTTCACATTGTTTGAACAGTTTCAGGCGCACGTATGCCGGGCTGAACGCTGCTCACGCATGACGCGGAATGAAATCACGTCGTTAAAATATCAACGCCTATGTAATCAATTTAAAGCCCAAACTATGAAGCTAGTCCAATTTGTAGGGTATACCTGCTCGTTTTTGATGACTCTGTTCCAGTCCAATTCCTATCAAAAATAGCAACGGATGTAATTATTGTACAGAGTTTTTAGAAAAATCTGACGTTTAGCCCGCGACTACGTAGTACGAGTATCATGCAACAGTAACTCTTGTAGATCTCAGTATTTATGGTAATATGATTTGATACAACTTAAAGATATAAAAAATCTAAAGATGATAACTTCAAGGTCCGAAATTAGATTTTTTATAGAAATTTATAGAAAATTGCTCCTAATTATTGTGCTAAAATTTAACACGTTAGGTACAACTTCACGCATTCGTGCATTTTCACCACAGACATGAATTGTGATGCAGTGCACCTATTTATTTAGTCAACGCTCAACCGTTATGGCAACAGATATCAAGATACAGTAAGCTGTAAATGTTGTAAGGAATTTTTTTATTTTCGATTGATGCAATCGAAAAAAAAGACATATTAAATAGTGAGAGAAAAATAAAGAAAATAGTAAGAAAATAAGATTTCAGATGCGTATTTTAACACCGTTAAAAATTACCTACTACAAAGTAATTCGATAAAAACAATGGCAAATTTCATAATCGTAATTTCGACTAATCTGTTTCAACCACATAACCCCATAAAGCAGTTTTTTTTTTAAAAACGAAAAACCCTGTATTGTACTGCACTTTGTACGGTATTTATACTAGGATTAGTTGCGTGTTCAATCCAGCGTCAATTTCATCGCAAATCTCATGTCGCCAAAATTAATTGATACTGTGACGATTATGCATATACTTATCTGCATTACAGAATTTATTGAATTAGTCTTCCTATGTTTGTTTTATTAACTCGATTGTATACTACTTAATAAAATAAATATCTGGAATATTCCATGTTAATGTCATTTGGAACTAAACTGAGCAGAACTGAGCTATGAATGTTGGAGATTTTTTGAAAAGTTCATTAGTAATGTGTTATTATATTATTATTATAATTATTTATAACCAGAACAAATGGACACTAATTTAAGAATAACATGGCTACTAACGATTTAATTTTTTTATCAAATTTCCCCAATAACTACACTCTGTTTTGTTACCCATTTTTTTTTTGATAACTTGCTTGTTAACCTACATATCTTTGTATTTTAGAACTATACTATTTTTGCTACAAATCTAACGATTGAACGAAACTTAAAAACATTATAATGATGTTTCCGTCAGAGAGTTGGCATGAGAAGAGTTTCATGCCAAAAAGTTGAAATGAATAAAAACCATGAAAAAGCATGAAAGTTCACCGGACAGCAACAAAACCCGCGGCATATTTCGAACACAATATAATTCACTCTAATTGACTTAAGGCGAGGTGGTTCTGCACAATATTTCCCGAAGGAAACTGGTGAACGCCACGCGGACCGAAAATCACTAAAATATTCGATTAAAAAATTCATAGATGTAATAAAAAAAACCAACGGATGAAATCCCTCCAGTTATCTTTAAACTTTGTTTTGGAAAGGACCCATATTATCAGATTAATTATTTTTAGGAATGAAACCAAAAATAAAAGACAAAATGCCACGAAAAGAGGTAACTTTGTGAATTTATTCTATAGAGCCAACTTTATCAAATCATGTTTCCACCGGATGAATTCCCTGTATTATCCCCTCAGCAATTTCAGTAAATTTTATTAGATTTTAGTTTCACTGTTTACTACTTCAAAAAAGAATCCTAAAAACGTACTTTGTGAACCACCTCCCCTTAAGCGCATTAACGAAAACCATTCTCATCAAATACGAGTACAATTAATGAAGTCCATTCACACCGAGACAAATCTGGATTCCAGTATAATTAATTTTGAACTATTGCTTGCTATTTAACAAAACATGTTATTTTATGTTAACTGGCTCTTTCAAAAAGGGCCAGAAATTTATGGAGCCTGAATGAACTCCTAAAGAATGAGTTCATTATAATAATTTACTCTTCAAAAAAAAAAATGGAAACAATACTTTTGTAATCAATAAGCATATTTATTAAAAAAGACTTTGGCATGCCTCTAACATTATATTGCGATGTCTGATATCAGAAATGTAAATGTTTCGTATTTACATTTCTGATACAAGCATCCGTGCAAGAGAATTCGACATGAATTTTCCTAACAATTCGTCACAGAGGCGTGTGAGGCGGGAAGAGTAAACATGTTGTGTCAAGCTCTCGCGGCCACGCGCTTTTATTTTGTTATATGTAGTCAAATGTTTTTGTAGTAGTAACGATAGATTTTTGTTCACTGCATTCGCTGTCTTTTATGGAAATAGAAATATAAAAAAGTTTATTTAGTTCCAAAATATACAAGAAAAATACATTGAACAATAAAACAATATAAAAACTAAATAAAACACTCTGAAACTTAATCTAATAAACAAAATACCAAAGTGGTCGTGACGGTCACTGGTACTCTATCGATGCCAACAAAAAAGACGCGTAGCTCAGCAGTAAAAAGGCGAAAAATGTATATTTTATTGTTAATGTTTGTGTATTTTTATCTTTGCCTAACTAAAGTTATTTCAGTGTATCTTTAACCCATATCAATTATTATGTTCGATTGATCTTTTATTGTTATTTTTTTACGCGATTTTACGCGCCACCTTCTTAGCGGACAAACCATGGAACTAAAACTCTCAACATTTTCGCAATGAAGATGGTCCATCCACACTCCACAGATAATGGTATATTCACTGGCTGTTTGAGTTTGTCTATGTCACATGAAGGAAATTAAGAAACTAATTACTTTTTACTCCCTAGGGACTAAAGTGGTCACTTTAATCCCGCTTCGTAGGGCTATATTCGCGTACTTTTATAGCATGAGAAGTGACACAGTATATTCAATATCGAGGGACTGAACGAAGCCATAATATACCAGCACGCTCGGGAGTCATTGAAACCGAGGGTATATTAAATTGGCGTTTAGTCTCGAGGTGCAAACTGTACTTTTCACTTTGAGTGCGAGAAAAATAGTCAATTTAGTACAAAAACATTTAAAACCGAACAAATTTACACTCGACAAAAGTTCTGAAATTATCACGGTCAGTTTTTTCTTCTGTTCTAAAATTGTTTATCTGTGATTGGTTGTCACAGATTAACAATTCAAATACATGGCGCCACCTTCTTTGCGGATAAACCTAGGAACTAAAACTCTCAACATTTTCGCAATGAAGATGGTCCATCCACACTCCACAGATAATAGTATATTTACTAGCTGTTTGAGTTTGTCTATGTGGCATGAAGGAATTAAAAATCCAATTACTTTTTACTCCCTAGAGACTAAAGTGGTCACTTTAATCCCGCTTCGTAGGGCTATATTCGCGTACTTTTAGAGCATGAGAAGTGACACAGTATATTTAATATCGAGGGACTAAACGAAGCCATAATATACCAGCACGCTCGGGAGTCATTGAAACCGAGGGTATATTAAATTGGCGTTTAGGCTCGAGGTGCAAACTGTACTTTTCACTTTGAGTGCGAGAAAAATAGTCAATTTAGTACAAAAACATTTAAAACCGAACAAATTTACACTCGACAAAAGTTCTGAAATTATCACGGTCAGTTTTTTCTTCTGTTCTAAAATTGTTTATTTGTGACTGGTTGTCACAAATTAACAATTCAAATACATGGCGCCACCTTCTTTGCGGACAAACCATGGAACTAAAACTCTCAATATTTTCGCAATGAAGATGGTCCATCTACACTCCACAGATAATAGTATATTTACTGGCTGTTTGAGTTTGTCCATGTCACATGAAGGAATTAAAAAACGAATTACTTTTTACTCCCTAGAGACTAAAGTGGTCACTTTAGTCCCGCTTCGTAGGGCTATATTGGCGTACTTTTAGAGCATGAGAAGTGAAAATAAAATAAAGAATAAAACAAACATTTAAAACTATCACGCATGTCGATAATACAGGATATAGGTATTGCACAAGTGATAGAAACCAACCTTTTAAACTTTTCTAGTAGGTATACACGTGTACAACATTTTGTTAAAATACATGCAGTATTTTTCACGTGATGCAGGAACATAATACCGTTAAAAAGGCAGAGACAACACCGACGCGGTGGTAGAGTCGCATTATGTTTGTTTGTTGTAATTTTATCTATTCATATTATTATAGTATTTATGTTTATTATTTAGTTTATACTTTCTTTTATTTTAACTATTCATAATTACTTTTACAGTCAGATTCGTATATCGATTTGACCTGTAGCACGGAGAAAATAAAAAGGAGAGGAGATGACATCATATTTTTTGTATGGGAAAAAAATGCTCGAGAACCTATCGTGTGTGGTATCTAATGAAAAGGCTTACTTGAGCCAATTCTTAAAATATTTCACACCATTACATTTCAGTCACTTGTTCTAAACAAAAATGAAAATAATTTTCAAAACATACCAAGTTTGGTCCTCCAGGCATGAACTGGTTAAATATTTTGTGCAAAATATGCCTCAAATATACGTAATATCTTCATATCCAACCATTAAAAAGAAATTTTATAAATATCTCATTAAGTATTGCAAATACTAATAAAATCACGGTTAGTTGAAACCTGTAGATAAAGTTCAATTTTAGACACTGAGGATGATAAATACTAATGCGAGAGGAGTTTTTAGTCATATTTATATTATTTATTAATATTAACATAGGTATTTATTTATACACAAAGATAGAAACTAGGGACCTGATCCTAGGGATTCAGGACGCGGGATCCCGCTTGAGTCCCTAGGATCAGGTCGTTTTTTTTAGAGTCTATCTATGTGTAGAAAATAGTGCATTGGTAAATGCAAAAAATAAAAAATCACGATATTAAATTTATATAAACAAAAAATACTTATCAATTAAGATCTGTAATGGTGTCTAACTCCTCTTCACTTCACTAGATGTGAATATTTTCAAAATGATTTTTGTACAAAATGTATATATTGCGGGGAACAAAATAAACTTGACCACCTATTTTGAGGTTAAGATTTTATGAAGACACTTTTTAAGTATCTATATTTCTTTAAGTATGATTACTGGGAGTAATGCAACACGATCACTGCGGCTAAGCCTACACATTCCCCCATAGATTCTTCAGAATGGCCGATCACTGCACAAGAGGCCTGCAGTACCAATCAAAATCGTTAAAACATAACGTACTCGTATGTTAGGTCATCCTTTCATCGTAAAGAAGGTAGTATTCGCAATCTTAGTTATTTAGCGAGAAGTCATTAAAGTATAAGTTCGTGAACTCTTCGGCATTTGCTTGTTATGTCTACTTAATAGAACTCACGAATCCGACAAAAATTGCACTGGAACCGTGTTCTAAGTCTGATTTCTGCCAGTGCGAGAATCTGATTTGAATTTTCCCAATAATTTGTCAGTGAGACGGCAAGAGGACGGTTTGTCGGAAATGGTCCAATTCAAACCTCATATGAATTACTTCGCAGAATTCGACTGTAACTTCTGCCATTCAATTTACCGTTCATAAACTATTACCATTTAACACAACGTCGGTGGCAAAAATCACACGGATGCAAGCATCAGCTATGATAGGACACAAGAAATTGGGGTTGTAAGTTTGCATAGAATGTAAAGTAAAGTATTAAAAAAAGCTCAAAAATAACATTTCTTCATTTTAATCATAAATGCTTTTCATTTCCGAGGTTTTTACATTTACATTCTCCGCACACTAATACAAAAAAAAATACTAATTGACCAATAGAATAGAAAAAATTAACATTTAAAAGAACAATAGCTACATGACTCCGTACTTTCGCCTACGTGCGGGGGGGGGGGGGCTAGGCACCATCTGATTTAAATTATGTAATTTGGTCAAAAATTGAGGATTTTTGTCATAAGGCGCAGCCTGGGATGTATGTGAAATTATCTAAACCATTGCTCATATTTTAGCAATGTTTGCGTTGTCAAATCCTCCAATTGGCAATATTATTTTCATTTTTCTATTTCAACAAATCTCCCATTATCAGGAAGTTTAAGCATTTAACGCAGGCTAGTGGGCAAAACGAAAAAGCTTTAAAATTCTTATTCTAAAGGGATAATTTTGCGCACGATTCTGCACGTATCTAAGATGGCTGCCTTTTGCATGAGAAGAAAGTGATGGGGTGCATCTGAAGAGCTCCCAGGCTATTTTTGAGTGTGTCTGTGTGTGTATAACACCCGTAAATAATTATTGGTTTAGTGTTTACTCGCCATTGCGTTTTAAGCTTGATGGCTAAATCAGCGAATTTTCTTAATTTTTCTGTGCGTGTTGATGAGATAATGTGTGTATTAGGGATGGCTATGTCAAATATATACTGTTTTGTTGTTTATGTCATGTAAAGTTATATAGGGGCTATATTATTGGAAACCCAGAGGCAACTATTATTATTTTGACGACCGACTTGGTGTAATGGTTAAGAAGTTGGCTACTACACGAGAGGTCGCGGGTTCGATCCCCGCACAGTACAAACATTTGTGTGCATGAACATGTCTGTTTGTACTGGTCTGGGTGTCTCCTATGTATAATAAGTATGTATTTACAAAAGAAAATGTATTTAAGTATGTTTATCCGTTGTCTAGTATCCCATAACACAAGCTTTAAGTAGCTTACTTTGGGGCTAGATGGCGCTGTGTGGAATAATGTCCAGGGATATTTATTTATTTATTTATTTATTTATTAACTATGACCCTTGAGCCTCTCCAATTGCGTATAGATATTGCTAGGTAAGTATTCTCTATCGCTTCTACAATAGAAAATATTCTGACGAATTATTCCAGCTTATTCCAACCTCACTTTTTCACTCCCATACAACGCGTGCTGGACTACGGCGTCATCCACTCACAATTCAGCATTTGTTGGCCCGAACTAAAAGGTTCGGTGACTCTTTTCTTTGTCGTACCATCCATACGTAGAACGCTCTTCCAGCACATGTGTTTCCTTCCTCTTATAATCCTGCTTTCTTTAAGCGGGGCGTGAAAAGGCACGCAGGCCCTCAAGATGAGGATGGCCAGCTCAGTGATTGCTTTGCATTACTTTGCTTGTCAGCCTCATATCTGGGCCTCACGAGCGCTTTCCATGGAGTGAGATCATCTTAACAGGAAATATACAAAATGGCTTTCAGGACGTTAGTTAGTTTCGCTACCACAGTCCTATTATTTGTAGTGCGTCAGCCCATCATTCCACATCCTTTATTATTGTTTAGACTTTTTTCGTCGACTTCAATCACTGTCCTACTGTGAGTACTGTGACACATACGATGAGACGTTTAAGGCGAACCTGTTCAGCTTTTGGACAACAATGGCAGTAGTCTAGCGTCAGCTGTCTAGGAATATGGCAATTTTACAGTAGTTTATAACCATTTTGATATCAAACAAAGCAGAAAATTCTGTTCAGGCACATTTAATTCCTTAATATCAATACAGCCTTTATCCATCCTACTTCAGGCCGTACCGCAACTTTAAGTTGGTACGAACGAACTGTATCATGCTTCATACAATTCCATTTTTATTTGAAACGCGAGATCTCAAGTATTGTGTAATTGTGTACAAGATGGGTCTATCTATAACCCGTGGAAGTGACTTAGATCATGTGATGCTGCAACTAGTGCTGCAAACGCCGGTTTCACTTTGATTGTCAAAAAAAAAACATTTGCCTTAAAACAACTCATAAAACGATTATTCGATGGGGATGGGGAACTCACTAAACATAACATATATAAATACGTGCCGAAACTCTTACTACTTTTTGCACATCATTTGCTACTGCGTTACTTTTAAATACCCCGGCCAAAAGTTATGAATTTTGTAATTAGTTAGTTTACGAACTAATAGAATAAACAAAAAAAATATGACAAAAAAAATAACTTAAAAAACGATATAACTTCTACTACTACTAGATTACTTCAAATGAAATTGTACCAAAAAGTAAAAAAATAATTGTGTAGATATTCTTCTAAAACTTATACGATAACATTATAATGAAGGAACATTTTTTTTGTTGTTGGATGTCAGCCAAGGAAACACTACAATATACAATTAAAATATCTCATGTTAAAGTATGTGTGAGTTCCAAACCTAGCTTGGCTGACACTGACTCCGACAATTAAAGTAATTGTACCTACATTGTTATCGTATATGTTTTAGAAGAATATGCAAATATTTTTTACTTTTTACTTTTTTGAACTTGTTTTTTTTGTAATTATTCTTTTTTTCTTGATTTTTAGTGAATTGGACCTTGTTCATTTTATACATCGACAAAGTATCGTTAACTCGCTTCTAAGAATTTCATTACTTTGTCTTGGATCCCATAATCAGAACCTAACCAAACTCTTATCAAACTACCCTCGACGTTACTTTGTCATGGATCCCATAATCAGCACCTAACCAAACTCTTATCAAACTACCCTCGACGTACATCCTTTCCAATAGAAAAATAATCTTTGAATTTGGCTGGCGTAATATTGAGTTATTCGTCCATTTGTCGCGCATATACTTTATCCAAATTGAAGACTTTGATGGTTTTTTCATAAATGCCACTTTTAGAACCAGACCAAATTGAAACGAGACCACACGGAAAGCATCAAATTTAAAATAAAAAAAGGATCATCGAAATCGGTTCACCTAGTCAATAGTTCTGAGGTAACAAACATTTAAAAAAACATACAGTCGAGTTCTAGAACCTCCGACTTTTTTGAAGTTGTTTAAAATATAAGAGGTGCTATTATATGACAAAATACATGTGAACTGAAAACAATATTAGGTACCGATACATAGATAGATATGTAGCAAATGGTTTAGTACTATAGTCGAAATTCCATTTTATGATTGTCGATGGAATGGACTATATCGATAGTCATGCTCGGTTTTTGTTTTGACGATAGCTTAGTCTATCGAGCGTCACCCTAGCTGCAACTTGTTGTACAAAATAGAAACGAGTAAGACGCGGAATACCTCCTCAAGCAATAGATTGTTATCCCGGGCTGTGACTGCTGAAACTCAATTTTGAAATAAATTTATATTGCCAATATTGCTATCATCTTCTCATAGCGTAGGTAGTCCACTTTTCTTAGATTTCATCATTTCATTTCAAACTGAACCTTGTCTGAAGCTAAAAGCTAATCTTTAGAAAAGACTCCGGAAATCACTATAAGTTAATTTGAGAAAATATTCAGTCTATTGTTCAAACCAACGGGTTTAGCATGTCTAAATAGTCTTTAAAGGTATTTAAAAGATACGAATATCAAAAAAAGCATACGTAAAACGCTGCCCAATTGTAAAATGATTGTGCTTTTATAAAGTATCCAGTAGTTGTCCGAAACAGGACCACCAAATTGATCAATTAATCAATCAATTTAAGTGTAAAATGTTTCCGATAATGTAGGTACGTCAGCACAACCTGCCGTGCCAATCCGTCATGTTGTAACATTTTGGTAAAGTAAAAATATATATATATTATATATTAGCTCTGTCAAAGGAACAGAAAAGAGTGTGCTTTTCCTTAGTAACAGTGTATCCCTACTCCTTTCAGTTATACAGGTCAGAAAGAGACAGAAATTTGGCTGCACTGCCACGATTAGCCGTGGCTATCCTTGTCAAATTGTTTGACGTGCATTCTCCAGTTATGGAACATCGTTGAGTACAGCTGTACGTCTACCACGAGTAGACACTTTAAATTTACGTTATAGTTGGCGTAATAAAATTGTATTTGACGACACGATTGGCGTAGTGCGCTGTAGCACGGTTTCTCGCCTTGATTTCCGTAGTGTCCCGGGTTCGATCACCGGTTAGGTCAATTCAGGAAATGATCTTTTCTAAATTGGCCTGGGTCTGGGTGTGCTGGGAGACGCCCCTGGCTTATTTCCTTGTCTGGTACCTCGTAACACAGGGATATTTATCCCTACTTCAAGACCGTGACAAGAGGTGTGTTGTCTGGTGCATATTTATTTATATTATATTTACTTATTATTTATTTATTGGGATTTGACATTGTCCTGTCATGTCAAAACATTTTTTACGCAAACGATAACGTAAATTTAGTGCCTACTCGTGGTAGGGGTACCGATTATTCATTCAATAAAGTGTAGCTGCTGGGTGCTATCTTGAGAAAGTTTGTTTCTTTTTGGTTCGAGTCATGAAACTTTGACTAGACGTAGTTGTAACTACTGGCCATATTACTAGTACCTGAGAGAATAGAAGTAAGTTTAAAAGGGCTTCACATTATATCCAAACTATTGAAGGTAAACCACATTAATAATTGTACTTTGAGGAAATGATATACAAGTAGCACATTCTTGATGGGGAAACTATCTAAGAGATATGTTTTTAAATAGGTTTCATTTCAACGTTTTCATACCAAATTCCTGACACTTTCGGCAATTTATTAATTCCAATTTCTTTTAGACCGTGATAGGCTTCGCCACTTGAGTTCCCGAGGGGATGATAACAACAACGACAATGAAATCAGTACAGTAGCTAAAACAATGTTGAAATATTTTAACAGCTATGCAGCACGGGGGCTTTTAGTAAGACGTAGGGCGTTTAGAGGTATAATGTCTTCACAAGCGTTTGTGACTTCATAATAAAAATACCAAAATGCACATTCATTTATCATCCTCCAAAAAAACACTTCCAGACTGTGTTTCATTGCTACTACACCATTTAAGTTCCTCTCACATTTTACTGTAAGCTTAATTGGAAACTATATACTGACTATGAAGCAGCGGCTCTACGTTCATTTGCATTATTTTGTTAGCGCTGGCGTTCTAACTTCCAGCTTAGAGGAAGTTACCGGCGTGAACAGTGGAACTCTTATCTCCAATTAGTCGGCAGACATCAAACATACTCGAAGAAACGTAGAAACCTTCGCAACGATCGGTATTACACGTGCAGTAATGATGTGGAGTGCAGTTAGTTTGCTCAGAAGTCGGTTGACAATTTTTTCTATTTCTCGGTCGTTTCTAGCCTAACCCTTCCTGATAGGAAGATATGCTGCCTAGAGTATCTAAGGTGGCTTCAACTCCCAAATAGGAAAGAATGCGTGTGGTGAATTTGAAGGGCAGCGAACTTCCACGTAATTTAAGACCTCTACTTACGGGCCGCGTACATAAAAGAAATCGCTTGATGTTTTTAGAACTACGCTAGACTAACAAAAAAGTAAATTGTTCAAACTTTTTCAAAGCTGGGGTTACAAAGATATTTAAACTATTAAAGGTAGTGAGGTTATTCAAACGATGTTTATTTTTTTTTTTAATTAATACAAGGACAATGATGCTTACACATCAGTCAGATTTGGTGAGACGTGAGCAGTGACATGTTCGGGCGTTCCTCGTTTAGGAGGCTGTTTGGTTTGATATGTGTTATTATAGTGATACAATGCAACGTACAATTTCCGCATTTTGTCTGACTAGGCAAGGTTCCATGCATATGTGTTCCTGTCCGGAGAATTGCGCAGCTGACCGCGTCGCGAGAACGTGGACTACGCGCCCTCGCTGACGGGCCCGCGTCCGTGCGACGGGTCCGGTCTCTCAGGTGTACGTGCGGGCTTGTTCAGCAGTCAACAGCGCTACATGGTACGTGCGATGGACCCTATCCACTCCACCCAATCCACCCCATCCCCATGCCATGCAAAGGCGCACTGCGAGTTTGTTAGTACGGCCGCGTGCTTCTTCTACTATGCGGCTAGCTCGTGCCGCATCGGTCACCCGAAGCTCTTATCAGATCGTCACAAATAATAGAACTAGACAAAGAACAAAAGAAGTAAATTTCTGGTGTACATAAATTAAGTTTGTTTAGCTCAGTGTGAGGCTTATAAAAGTTTTACTGCTGTCAAAGATTATCTTTGCTGCTGTGTCAGCTATGAAATAAAAAACTACACTCGGTTCCAAAAATTACGGTCAGTCACAAAAATATAAATACCTCCAGAACTGTAAAAGTTAGATCAATGAAATAAGAACACAATGAATACTTTTTAGTTGCGCTTCTAATAACATATTATTTAAACTGGTTTATGAAAAAAACTTCGTAAGAAAAACAATTTTTACAAAAATGCCTATTTTTAAAACAAAATGTTTGCTTCATGTCAATGAAGATGTTCGGGTTTATGTAACTGACCCGTTATTTTTGGAACAGAGTGTATTTACTTATTAAGTACATAGTCTTCTAAGACCCTTCTCCATAAAGAATCAGGTACATGAAGTTTTTTCCGATCATCACACTCTGAAAACGAGCAACGGTCTGCAGTTGCAGCTGCTCTTCCTATTGTTGGAAGAGCTATTTAAGTGTTTTTTATTTTTTGTTTGCTGGGTTTTCAATTAGATTTTTTACTTCTGCAACAGGTGGTGCAGGTAATTCTAGAGAGCTATTTTCTCACAGCACACAGCACAGCACACAGCTTGATTATTGATGACCCTGCTTGCACCTCAATTGGATTTTGTTACTGGCCATTAACTCTTAGATCAAATCAATTGATTCTAAGCATTGACTGCTGCACGCTGTGCTTGTAACCAACATGGTATGCACACTTCATCCGTGGGTTGAATCTGAAATAATGATGCTAATCGATGTCCAGTCCAGGAGGCAATGCTAGTAATGTTAGAAAGTGATGAATCCAGTAACCACTTTATACTTCACGCAAGAACTTCACAGAAAGCACTCAAACGTAACGTAATGTGAGTGATTTGATATTGAATTGACATTGATGACAACAATGGGAAAGCAAAGAAGTATGTACCCATACAGCCTTTTTTTATCAGTTTACTTTGCATTAGAGTACATTCGAATTACAGGTAAATACATTAAAATGTTACAATAAAACAAATTAGTTCAAAACAGTCAAAATATAACTTAACGTAACACAACTTGGAAACTGCGTAGATTGGAATATACTCTTTCAGGAAAAAATAACCGTTTAGTATTTGCACTTTTCGTTGCACTACAGAAAATATTAGTTTTATTGAAATCTGGAATAATTTATCTTTGATTTGCCTTCTTTGAAAATCACGAATTTATGGAAATAAATTCAACCAATTTAACTATATTTAATTCCTCGGTTTCCGCGTTCTCTCAGTCTTTCTTGCAATTGCAAGCGAGCCCTTTGATGTTCGTCCACTTCATCCTTAATTGCTGGTCGACGGCTAACAAATAAATACTGCCACTAAACAGAATTGGACACTACTCGCACTACACACCTGCACTAATCACTTGCACCTACATTAGTATACCTGCACTCGCACTAATAAAAGTGAAAAGCCTTTAATATACGCACGGTGAGAAAATGCTGTCACGTGCTATCTCGTAAAATTTGTATGGACTGGTGAGAGAAAAAGCATGACATATTTTTTTTTATGATGTGCGTCTTACACCTACAGGCTTAATTGTAGCGTTTGCCTAATTTATTTTCACCCGTCGGCGTGGATAGAATCTAAAATGTTGTTTAAAGGCTCCCTCCTACCTACCGAGAGCATTTTCCTGTAATGTACATCAGTGAGTGAGGAGAACCGAGCATTACAGTGCGCAAACTATAATGTTACAAATTCTAGCATAACGTTGGTTAGGGGAAAGCAGCGAGCAGTGCGCAACTTGATGATACAATGTGTAATATTTCAATACAACTTCCCTGATGTTTAGTGAGGCAGCATTGTAATGTAATAATCGAATCTGAAATAAAAATTACAGGCGAATATTCCTCAAGTCAGGGAGGCAGTTCTGTAATGAATGCTCAAAACCGAATCTGAAACGTTACAGGAAAATGGTCCACGTGAGGGACCACCTTAGGCTTCATTTAAAAAATTCAAACTTGCAATAAAAATCATATTGTCCAGTTATTTTAATGTTACTTTACTCACGAGTATTAATAGAAACATAAAGTTTGAACAGAAAAACGGTGACTTACGAAATTGAGTTTATCCTCCACGTTTTATTCCTTTTATGTAAACTTTGATACTTCTCCTTCATGTTTCAGAGCGAAGCCGAAGTGGTGCTTACCCATCAAGCCTTACGGCTGCAAATAGAGCTCACTTTAAGGCGCAGTTTTCGCCAATTGCTCGGAAAACCCCTTTAACGATTTAATGGTTTTAGGTGTTTATTTTTTAATAATGGTCTTGAAAACAATATATGATACGCTTAAGGATATTGTCTAGAACCTGTGCTAATTTGTTACATGATAGGATGTACTTTACTCGATCATAAAAAAACCAGGCTTTAATGAAATTTTTAAACGTATTTGGGTAAAATGTGGAAAAAAGCACATTTTTATAAAGAAATATTTGACTTTGAATTCTTTAGTGACTGTGCTAAATTTAAACAATTAAAATTATATTTATCCCGAAACTAGATCGTTGCCCAGCGTATGACGACACGCCGCCGCCCGTCATCCCGCCAGTCGCGCATTTTCTCCACGAAAATGTGTTTCATTTACCTTCAACACTCATCATTTGAATCATAATATATGAATTCTTAATTATATTGAAAATTGCAGGAGACACATTATTTTTTAACGGCACTATTGGCGTAGTTTCACGACCGTTATAGACCGCACGGATGATGATGATGATTGGCGTAGTGCGCTGTAGCACGGATTCTCGCCTTGAATTCTGTAGTGTCCCGGGTTCGATTCCCGGTCGGGTCAATTCAGGAAACGCCCCTGGCTTAATTCCTTGTCTTGTACCTCGTAATACAGGGATATTTATCCCTACTTCGAGACCATGACAAGAGGTGTGTTGTCTGGCGCATATTTATTTATTTTTTAATGGTTTAGTTATGTATTTCACAAATGAATTTTAAAACGCTATGCGACTGCCATCTAGTTTCGAATAGCCAAAAAGCAAACAAAGTTATCTTTGACACAACACATTTTTGGTATGAACCAACTTATATTTAGTTTATTTATTCAAATATGATCCTTAAGCCGATGAGTTTGTAAGTTTGGTAAACGCATTTATGTTTTTCATGTAGTGACAATAGGATGTGCGCATCTTTTAATTGTCACTGTCAGAGACACGCAGAGACGACAAACAGAGGGATGTTTTTTTGGAAACTTTTTTGTAACTATTTCAATTGCATGTATTCTTCACATGAAATTAAAATTAAAGTAAAGCGAATCAAAACGCCTGGCAAAACCTAAGGATATGATAGTTCCATACAAAAAGACTCAAAAATGGTAATGTCGAAATCAACATGTGGCGAAGTCACCGTTACAGGCCAGCAATACAGGAGCCGGAGCGCCGGGATTCGTCACACAGTATCTAAGAGTAGATAAAGAATTGAATTGAATTGAATTGATATAGTAATGGAATAGTGAATATAAGATCAGCCAATCCAGAGACTTGCTCATTGTATAGGGTAAAGAAAGGTATAGGTAGGAACTAATATAACAACAATAAATGAAAAGAGTCCTAGGTACAAGATTATCTAATAGTAATAGGTAAGCAAATAGGTATAATATGCTGTTTATAATTTTTTTTTTTTTTTTCCAGACAACACACCTCTTGTAATGGTCTCGAAGTAGGGATTAATATCCCTGTGTTACGAGG
This sequence comes from Udea olivalis, assembly GCA_947369235.1. Lineage (NCBI taxonomy): Eukaryota > Metazoa > Arthropoda > Insecta > Lepidoptera > Crambidae > Udea > Udea olivalis. Next base: position 31,300,555 of record OX376340.1, read on the forward strand.
TACCACACAAGGAAATCAGCCAGGGGCGTCTCCCAGCACACCCAGACCCGAGTCAATTCAGAAAAGATCGTTTCCTAAATTGACCCGACCGGGAATCGAACCCGGGACACTAAGGAAATCGAGGCGAGAAACCGTGATACAGCGCACTACGCCAATCGTGTCGTCAACTTAATTATTTACTTTAAATAACCAACATCACGTAATTTAACTCATACTTATAATCTGGTAATACGCACGCAAGCTCTGTTCAGCCGATGGTTTTGGTAGGACCACAGATCAAAATGCTGAACAGGGAACGTGGAACGAAAAATTTGATTTTGAAAGAACAGGTACAGAATACTATTGATAGCCAGTAAGTTAAACTATGAAGTTTCCAGCCATCGTGGAGATATTGACGTCCATGAGACTGAAACGAAACGGCGTCGTTACAAACAGTCAAAATAGTCAGTATGTTATAGATGTTACGTATGTATATTTTTTATGTTTTGCTACTACGTCTGATGCACAAATTGTCATTTTGTCCGAGCTCTTACTACGATAACTTGACACTTAGCACTTATGGTACTTCAAGAATAGGCAGCCGGAAAGCCTAAATATTTATGGCATCACCGGATGGTCGGATTCGGTTTCTGTGTTATTAATTATTATTCTACGTTTATACCTACATTCACCTAATTCAACCTTAGCCTTTTAGAAAGGAAAATGCCCATGGGTGCTTGCTACTTCAATGATTCCTTTATTTTAATTTAACTTTTATATTAATTATAAATAAAATATGAACTCTCCGAACAGAAAAAGGTTTAACATAATAATAGTTCTAAAGGATAAAAATGTAGTTCGTATCTATCTACCATACCGTATAGAAATCGACATCGAGCCTAGGACGTGAGTACATGATAAATGCCAATTACGATGTCCTCCAAGAAATGCTTCACACTACTGCGCCCAACTTTATTTAGTAGCGATTGCTGGGTTTTAACCACAATTTGGCCGAGCACCACGCGCGTCCATTTATATTCGTAGAAAATAAAATTGATAATTTTCTGAAATCGAACGGGAACGCGAGCGGTAAATAAATTGTTGGACGGACTATACAAACGCATGCCACTTGCCTGTCTGCCTACCTTTCATGTGGTTGGCATGAAAGCAGTTGATTAAACGGATATTTCTATCCAGTTAAAAATATGTGAAATCCAGTGCAAAGGTGTATTAAATTGTTTATTTGGACTAGGGAATTTGCATCGGCAGTCCTTGAGAGAAGTGAATGATGATACCTACAATTTGCTTTGCAACCTGGTTTCCATCCACACTAGTAAGTCATGTTTGATCTTATAATAAAATTCTTCTCTGGCGTGGCGTTCACTGGTCTAAAACACATCATCGTGATCTTGAAAACTGCTAAAAATGTGTAAGCCTGCACCAGCTTCTATATTAGGACTATTTCCTATATTACTATAGCTTCGTATCTAAATTAGGGCGTCACAACGCACAACGATATCCATGCACCAGCCCTAATTTTAGATAGTACTATTTGATGAGTATGTTTGTGAAAATGAAGAATAAAAAGAAATCAATCTAATTAAAGTTGTCTTTATTTGTACAATTTAATTTCCTTTCCCGTCCCCAGTACCCTTTTACCTCTCGAAAATACTCTTGTAAAACAATGAACGCCAGTTTCTTTCGATTAATATGTCAGATAGATGACATTAAATCTATTCCAAGTCGTTATTTTTGCCGTTAACTGCGAAGAGTTGCATTAATAATAATGACTAATAAATATAACTAAAATTAATAAGAAAAATAAGCGATAATATATTGAGGGATTATAAATTTGATAGCGATACAAACTTCTATAGTCACTGAGGGATTCTTCTTTGATATTTTCACTCAATAAAAAATTTACTCCACACAATCACGAAATTATAAACATTTTCTACATAAGACATTAAACTATGTTTTAAATATACTGTAGTCAGTAGCATTTGTTTGAGTACTTTGAAGGTGTCAGGTCAATAAATAAGAAGCAGAAGCTGAAGTTTGAAGTTTGTTTGAATAGCTGCACAGAATAAGATGTTGAATTTCGCACTTCAATCAAATTGCATTTTGGAACAGTGGACTTCGACTTACTCATAAGGTCCAATCTACATTAAGATCTAAGGTTCGAATCCCACTCACATACGACTTTTTGCTAGTGTTTTTTTTTTAATTTTTCTTATTCTTATTTATTGTGTCCCGATTTTAAACTCTGTTTCAATTAAATGAATATTCTCACAATTAAAGAATTTTAATTTTATGAATTTTCTTCGCATATCTGCCAGTGGCTGACATTAACTTAGAAAGAGGGTATATTATACAGTCATTCAGTATTTTCATTTTTTTAATTGATACATCAATATTATTGAAAACTTTAGCAAAAGCTTCCTCTGGCCCCAATGATTTTCCAGAAATGGATAGTGCACGTCATACAATATGCGATGTGCTAACAATTTTTCACAATAAGTTCAAGCGCAGTATATTTTAGTCAGTCCTGATGATTACCTCTTTACAATTTTAAATCTACAGTCAGAACGAAATTGATGTAACAAGGGTATTTCTGAACAGGATTACTTGAACAACAAGAGTTGGTGGTGATAGTAGGAATGAATCAGCTCCTCTGCTCAGTAGGTTTTTTTTTGACTTTGTTCTAAATATATCGGTTTTAAAATTCGATAAAAATCGATTTTAATTACCTTTTGTGAAAATTGTCTTTAAAGAGCACGTCTGTAATGCCTATCTGTGTAAGGTGGGCGCTAACAACTGCGACACAGTCTTTGACTAATGCAGATGTTAACGCTGTAACAGTTTTTGTTCAATTTTGTTTTGTGTTAAAAAAAAAAACATTAGAATAAAATGTGCAGTTATTTGAATATATATAAAATAAATAACTAAAAGCAAAAAAAAAAAGCAAAACAAAACAATGATCAAAAAACTAACCCATGGGAAGGTAAAGGTACCAGACCACGCGGGAGGTCACCTACTCGTAAATTATTAGATTATTAGGTTAATGTATAATATAAACTATTCTAGTATTCATTCATTTACGTCTATGCTACTTATGTACTTTTACGTTGTTGACATGTCATTAGTGTTCTCTACAAGCTTCAATAATATTTGTTCTTTGTCACTGTCTGGATCCGCCCTGTTTCAATTAATTCAAATGCTAAAGTTTCGACAGAAGTCAAAGATTTTTGGCATTATACGTGCGCCATCTATTGTTGACTAGATTATTTATTGTTTGGTTGGTATTTCAAAATAATTGTATTGTATTTAAAAATAAGGTATAGTAGTAGCTTCAATTATAGTTAGTGACGACAAAAGAGTGTTAGTAGTAAAATATAACGCTTATAGTGACAAAGCAAGTTTATAAGAGCAACAATGTTAGGAGGTTAAACGCGTGGAGCAGAGATTATAATCCCTACAATACAGACCAAAGCTTCTGTGTTATAGCTTTGAGCGAATCTTACAAAATAAATATTTACTATTATCTTCTAAAGTTCTAAACAAGCCACCACAAACTCTATCGGAACGCTGATAGTTGAACAAACAAAGAGTTTAAATTTTAACACTCAACTTCGCCATTTATTTTCGTCAACACAATGTATCATTTTTGATAAGGGAATATCACACAAAATTCATTTAACAAACGTTATAAAAGAACATACCGCAGCCGGCTATGGATCATAGACGCTGAATTTTTCTATTGTAGATCTAAACTGGAACTCAAGGTGTTACAATTTGCCTTATTGCCACCCTCTAACTCAGGGGTTCCCAAACTTTTTTTCGCATAGACCACTTTCAAAATTATGCTGGTTCCGGTGGCAGCTAAATTCCTACCATATTCCCAAAACTTGACAAAAAATGTGACGCTAACATAAACCCCCGTCGAGTCTCCCGTGGACCCCTTGGTAACCAATGCAACCGCTCAAACCGTAAGGCCTGTATTCTGGAAGGACGCTCAAGCGTGAATCTTGACTTGAAACTCGATTTAAGCCGAGATCTTATTCTAGAACCGCCCCTGAGTACAAATTCATTGACCATAGTTTAGACTTATTCCGATACGTCACTCAGGTATGAATCGACGCTCAAGTAGAGATTTGATCTGTGATCACGCAAGTGACCTCCTGACCACGCTTGAGTAGAAATTTGCTTGTTAAAAACGATGGATTCCTTTAAGGAACGATCCTTAGATATTTTTGACGACCTCAATAAATAAAGATAATTGCATTTTCTCGTTCCTAGATTAACTAAAATTTGTAATTAACCATAATTAGAAAGAAATTCAGTACCTATAAAAAAATAAAGTGGGTGGTATGCAAATCTATATTTAGGGGTAGGTATTAGGTATACAACCACACACACATATACACCAATTACAGATTATATCGAGTGCCTTCCTTGTCAGGTTACAAATACGTTACAGTTAATAGCATAAATTAACAAATAAAAAGATAAAACTTAAATTGAAATAGTTTCAGTGTAATAATTACATTACACGAACAATCTGAGTATTGAAAGGCTAATTAAACCTTCTCTTGGTGCAAATCCATTGTGTATCGGTTTAATTTGTACAATAAACACATTGTATCTGCTTGTAATGGAACGTAAAAACGGTAAAAATGAATTATTGTGAACGAAAACAAGCCTGATTCATAGACAAAAGCAAACTCTACTCAAATCTTGTTTGAAACTCGATTCAACTGAGACCCGTTTGATATTCGTTTTAGAATAAGAACAGATTCTCAACTCAAGAGTAGATCAGGTAATCACAGTTCAAAGCGCGCTTGGGCATCCTTTCACAATACGGGCCTAAGAATCTTAGATCTACTAAACCCCTTACGCAGTTGATATTCATACATTTGCTCCCTTTATGTCGCTCAAAGTGTGAGTCACTGGTCACCTGAATACTACTCTTACAGCGCCTTTAAGCCTCAGTAAGCGCTACAGTAGCTCTACAATGGCTGTACTATGTCTCTTTTATTCATTTAGGGGACTCCACTACATCGCCATAGTGGAACCTAAGACCATAAGAACTTGTTGCCATTCTAGGGGTGTAGTGAAGTTATAGCTCGCTATATTTCCCATGTGATGTGATGAACTTATTGATGACCCTAGGATATGTTCAGTTCGTTTATATGTATATCTGTTCTAACTTTTATTAGCGCTTGTGTTAGTTGGTTACGTGTGCCATAAAAATATTGAATTAGGCAACAGATATAAAAAGATGAAGCGGCTGACGGACAGTTAGTTAAGTAATAAATATATTATAAGATCGCGTATCTCGGTTGAGAACATGAGCTGCACAAGCGCGTGTGCCACCACGGCAAACTACTGGTAGTGCTAGCGGTACCTACACCCCGAAATTCAGTCAAAATCTGCAAATGGTGTTAAAGGCATGAAAATCGGAACGATTGATCTTTAGGCCAGACGAATCAATTTGACCCGTAGCAGGGAAAAATAGAAAAAAACGGGAGGAGTTATGGCGTCACCTTTTATTTTTGGGAATTTTTTTTTTTGTTCTGAAACCTATCGTGTGTGGTAACGAATGAAAGGGCTTACTAAGCTAATTCTAAAAATATATCACATCATTACCTGCCAATCGCTTGTATCAAATTAAAATAAAATAAAATTTTGGAACATACCAAGTTTGGGCTCATCCAGATATGCGACGGTTGAATAATTAAAAAAAAAATACTTCAAATGATACGTAATATCCTCATATTTAACCCTGATAATTTTTGAAAATATTTACGTTTAGAATTTCTTCATAATTTTTTAATTTTACAAAAGGTGATATAATTACGATTAGTTAAAACATATAAAAAAAGTTTAATTTAGGATACTGAGGATGATAAATACTAATGCGAGAGAAGTTTTTATTATTATTTACAGAAAACGGGCGGAATATCAAGCTGGAAAATGGGGGTGAAAAGCTGGAAAACTTGAGCAGACCCTAACGCCACCCAAGAACTGGGGAAGGCAGCAGCCAATTGATAAAATTTGGGTACCATTATGGACCTCACAAGATACACACTGGAAAGTTCGTATTTATCATTCTCGGTGTCTAAAATTAAACTTTTTATAAATGTTTCAACTAATCGTAATTTTAGAACATTTTGTATAATTTTAAAATTATACAAAAATACTAAATGTATATATTTTTAAAACTCCTTTTTTTTAGGTTTGATATGAGGATATTACGTACCATTTCAAGCATATTTTACAAAAAATAATTCAACCGTATCATGTCTTGAGGAGCCCAAACTTGGTATGTTTTGAAAATGATTTTTAAAAGTGACTAAAAGGTAATGATGTAATATATTTAATTTTAGAATTGGCTTAGTAAGTTCTGTCATAACATACCACCACACACGCTAGGTTTCAGAGCAATCATTTTTTTTTCCCCAAAAAAACGACGACACCATAACTCCTCTCATTTTTTTCTCGTTTTCCGTGCTACGTGTCAAATTGCAGGTTAATTTAGCGTACCGCTAGCACTATGGAAGAATAGCGTGCGCCTTGTGCCGTCCCGTGGCGGTCACTCAAGGAGGCTAAGGGCGCCCCAGTGTGGTTCAGTTTGTATGCTGTAAGTGACAATGCGCTCTTGAGTCCACCAATAAGCCCCACTGTGCACGTGTAGTTTTTTCAACTAGGCGAATACGATCATCATAGTCAAGAATGAGAAAAATTACTCACGGTACGAAATAATCACTCATTAATCCTTAAAAAATTAAAATGTCTCGGTAGCTATATCGGCATATTATTACGATTCTTTAAACCCCATTGTAAAAGCTCGACTAATTTGAGAAAATCCTTAACAGATTTTCTGAAACATTCTCGTTTGACAGACAATTATGTTTCTCACTTCCGGAACAAACAATTATACAAGAAGCCTTTACTTAAAACACGTATGCCAAAGAAATAGTTAAAAAAAGTTAATCTTGATTACAGTTTAAAAAACACGATAGAGTTTTTAGAATAAGGTATCATTAAAAAAAATCGCCAAAGAATCGGTTCGCTCGCAATGGCCCATTTACCCCCCATCGAATTGAAAATAACTGCACGTTTTTAACTTGCAAAACAATCGCTGCTAGCTGCAACAATTCGCTGCTAGCCGCAACAATTCGCAAGTGGACAATCACAATCACACAATTAAATCACAATAATATAAACTTACAGTGAGTTAAGTTTCTAGTTGCAAATTTCAACAGGTAGAGCACGTCAGGGAAGTTGCGAAATCGCGATCAACAGTCACCTGAGGCGGTACCCGGATGCGTCCGAACGGGCCGGAGGTGCATTTTAAACTAACGCATAAACCATCCACCGGCGCCGATGTAACGGCCACCTGAAAGCTGCGCTGTACAGAACCCTTTTACAATCATTTTCCTACTATGGTGTAATCACAATCAGGACACATCTTGGAAAACACATTAAAAAAAAAAGATTTGGTCGTGTTTATAAGCTACCAGGTCATCAAGGTGCGTTGATTGGATTTGGCTCCGGTGCACTAGTCAGCGAAAAGCAAATAGGAACACTCAGGAACAGACTAACCCAATCTCTCTAAACACTATGGCGCATTGGTTAAGCGCACCTGTTGGTATGCAAAAGGCCGCAGATTCCCGCCAGACAAGTCGATCTGTGAGACATATTGATATAAGTGATTGAATAATTTAAATTTGTAGTATGAAAATCAGCAGCAATGGTGCCACTAACCCAGGTCAATTAGAAAAATGCCGGATCTGGAATCGAACCCGCTAACTTTTGTGCACACGTAACAGCCCCTACTCCCGTACGTCTTACACGCAGAAACGTGAATTTTCTATCGTTAAAAAAACCTACTTAGCGTTCGTAATTGATGTTGATTTTTTGGTATTCTAATAAGCACATTTTATTGTGCAAAATACATGAACCCTTTTTAATGTATATATTTGTTTTGTGTTTTTTTACCCTTTCAAACTTTCACGAAATTTCGCAAGTTTCAACCGTTGTAGGCCCGCAGGTTCGTTATAATTTAAACATATTAAGGTGGGTAACGTTACGCGGCTTAATGTAACATGTTACACAGCGAGCATTCATGTAATCATTACGTTACGGGGAAACTAGCGAGTGACGAGCCGCTCGTTGCTGCTGTCGGTTTTTTGGCGAATCCTATTTGAGTTACGCGGTTCAGTCAGTACGCTGTTCGTCATGACACCTCCTCCTAACACAACCTCACTGTCGGACATCTTGACTGAAAGTGGCTGGCGAATATGGAACACAGAGTTGAAACGAACATGTTACGATGTCCGATGTCCGATTTTAAAGGTGGGTACTGACCAACGTTACGTGGCGTATTGTAACTATTCGCAGCGAGCATGTTACCATGTACCTATGTTGCATGTTGTTCCCTAAAAAGTGGGGAGATTAAAGCCTTAATGAACTTAAATTTCATAGATTTTTTGATGGTCATTATCTAGCGTGTGTAGTTAATGTTGTTACCTATATCAATATTAGGAATATTTTTCACAATAAACTGATTTATTCTAAGGTGACTTTTAAGTTTGTCCTTTTGATTTTTATAACCACATAAATAATATTCATGTTCAAAAATGTAATAATATAATTTAATATATACACTGTACTTCGATTTATTGGAATGAATATCGTCCAATTCACTTAAAGTTGGAAAAATGTTTTCTCATTTCTGGCAACATTTTCAATTTTGAAAACAAAAGTGCGACGGCGCTCATGACGAAGAGCTTACTGACTGAGCCGCGTAACACACAAAGGATTCGCCAAAAAAACGACAGCCGGGTGGAGCGATACGCCGCGTAACATCAGTACCCACCCTTTAATTGCCGCACTAAACTGATTTTACACTTTGGCTGCTGAAAATAATTGAATCTCCGTGCTTTGTAGGGCGAGCCAATGAGTGATTAATCCTGTTGTGCCACGGTGGTAGCAAGGTGTATTGGTACACTGCAGGTTTCAATTAATTCCCTGCAGGTATCTATATATATATATAAGTTTTAAATATATAAATGTCAGATTCTTATTATCGCGTTCGTCATAGGATTTTAGCGAAATTTCGGCGCTTTCTATCATCTCACGACATTACGCAACACAGTAGCAGTCACGTAAATGCAAAAGCCAATCAAATGGATAGTGTAAAATCTTCAGCATCTTGCCAGATACCTACAGCATTTCGCACAAATTAACTGACATCTGCTGCCACGTGACTGCAAGAAAGAAACATATTTTTAACTCAAGTAACAGCAATGAAATGGGGATAAAAATTAGAAGCAAAACAAATTGTAGTTTATATTCGAATAAAGCATAAGTTTTACATAAAGATGCTGTTATTATGTTTCCTAAGGTAGGGAGACCGAGGGGAGTTGAAACAATTTTTACATTACTTAATTGTCATACACAAAAAACTAATTGATGGATTTGTACGAGATTCCTACCAATCCATAGTTCATTTCTTTCACTTTAAGGTGTATTAAACAAAAACAGCGTGAGTGTGAAAGCCAGTTCGTAAAATAGACCTGAACATGACAAGTCATTCTGGTTCAACTCCCCTAATACCGAGGTGACTTGAAACAGGGGTATAAGTTAGTTGAAACAGTCATTAAATTTGAAGAAAGGGCTGCAAATATAAACAATTATGTATTTAAAAGGGCTTCACTAAACATGAAACAATGAACACTTAATATCTTGGCGACGTAATATTTATATTTAAGAACAATGATGATTGGTTTTAAATTTTATTTGAAGGCAGCAACCGGTACACTCTTAAGGCGCAATATAACCTCCTCTGCCGCATGGTCATTTACTTCTTGGCAGGCCATTACTCGGTCTATTTTTTTTTTGTATACTGATTGATTACAATAGAACTACAAAAAAACACAAAAAAACACACTTTAAAATATTAAGCTAATCGTCATACAAAATAGAAACGAGGAGAGTTGAAACAACCTATTTCAAATCTCCTCAGTGGCAGAAATCCTACCATCGGTTAAACAATTATGACCGAAATTCAAACCACAATGACTTGTATATAAGCTAAAATGCCGAAACCATATCAACTTTTGAGATACCTAAAAAATCTGCTAAAACTTCGATTTTGTTCTACAACTTCGCAATCACGTGCCATGAGTGACGGACGCAGGGGCTAAGGCGCGACAAAAGAGCGTCGCTAAGACTTATAAATGCTGCAAAAATTACGTTGTGAAACTCACCCTTGTGTCGAAACCCGTCGGTCTTCCATAAGTACGATCACGTTTTTAAACTTCTTTCAAAGCGATATTCAAAACTCAGACTAAGTATTATTTGAAAATAAATCATATTTCCTGCGAGAGAGTCGATTATATAACCCGTGGAGTAGTGAGTAGGATGAAACATACGTGATCCTTTCTAGAGTCTTTATTAGCGGGTCGTTGCGAAAGCAAATATCTTTTATATCTTTTCAGTTTCTGAAAAAAAATCAGCTGAACTGATGATTTAGACTCGTAGATCATTACAAAATAACAGAAGAAGAAGAAGAAAAACATTTAATTTTTCATGGACATCGCATTACAAAACATCATAATTATAGCAACAATTATAAAGGAATAAAAAAAAACCTAAATTTAAAAAGACATGATAAAAAAAACTAACAGGCAGCGGTGTCACGATGTCCAAGAAATAAATTGGACTGCGCTCAGCTAATGCCCGTGCCTGGGTACCTATGTAGGTACCCAGCCAACGTAGGTTTGTAACCTACATACATACGTAAACGTGATATGTAAGAAATATGTATATTACTAGGTATATTTTAATGTTTGCTTGGCTGACACCGACTCCATCAGTAACAGTAATTGTACCTACATTATATTATCGTATGAGTTTTAGAAGGATACGCAATTATTTCTTTACTTTTTAGTGCTTTGTTTTGGAATAGTTTCATTTGAAGTTGGTTTTTTTTTTTGTTAAAATTTTGTACTCTTAAGTATGAAATCAGCATCACACAAATAATTATTAAAGAATATCGTATTGTTGTAGATTTTCTTGACATATTAGTTTGACCGAACCTACGACATTGCATTAGTGAGTAAGCCCCCTGAGAGCCCAGACGCTGATTTTCAGCGGGCCCAGCGAGTGGGCGCACGGACAATTGCGGGTACGTTTAAATAATTAAAGTAAATAAATATTTTCATCTTAACTTATGCAATTAATTTGGAATCCTGACAGGACAGCGCGACATCGGCGAACTTGTGTAGTGTATGTGTGCGACTATATAATTATTATGACAGAACGGCGCGACATCGGCGAACGACCCTCAGGCTGTGTTAGCACCACCAAAGAATTTTATTTATCTAGGGCACAACGAAAGTACCTACCTCGGCTCGCAGTCGTAGGATATGTTTCGTTGGGCCGGTATATAGAGTCACAAAATCACAAGACGGGATACTAAGTGGTGTATTAACATGAGGATAATAAATTATTATTTTTTATCTGTACCTCAACGAGAAAGGAGGCTTTTTGTTAATTATTTCTTGTAAAAACCAATTCTTACTAGTACACTTTAGAGTTAGGACTGCTTGTAAAACTCTGGCTTAAACAAACGCGCAGTATTTCTAATGAAATTCTTATTTCCATAGACATATTTCGAAATAGATGAAGCGAGAATGTACGTTACATGTTCTTACTTCGCATGTCAAAAATATGTACAACCAGCAATGGTTTTTTTTAATGTAGCTCTATCTGATGGAAAGCGGTTGTCGGAATTACTGAGCTGGCCATCGTCATCTTGAAGGTCTGCAGAAATGCCTTTACCCGCCCAGCTTGAAGACCCTAAGAGGAAGGGAACATACGTTGGAAGATCAGTTATTCCACGTCTAGAGGAAAGAAACCTTTTTATGAGACCCACACCTGCTGGATAGTGTAGATGACGACATAATCTAGGACGCGTAGTACGGGAGTGGAAAGGTGCGGAAAAAATAAGTTGGAACTCTTCAGGGTATTCCCCATTGTATTTCCACAACGGTAATGAACTTAATTGAGAATGGCGGATTTAAATCGCAAAAACGCTTTGGCCTAAAAGTGTCATACTTGGTTTGCGTACGAACGGAGCGCCGTGTGTTATTTAGATTTATCTCTGTGCATATTTCTGTTTTAGCCTTTTTTCCAATTATTGTGAACAAAAAATATCCGTCAAAGGTAAAATATTCTGGAGTTTTAACAAAACCTACTGCAATAGAAAGCATACTCGCAAGTACCGCAACCATGTGATATGGTAGCTAATTATAATTACTTTTGTACACTGCACGCAGTCAGCCAGTCTGACCACAATTCTGTCGGAAGCAAACTGAACAGATTTAACTCGGATTTTCAAGAATAGAGTGTCTCGTTCTCCGTTTAGGTGTTCGTCTGATGGGCAAAACATCAGGGCATTTGTTAGGATTCATGGAAAATCTTTGTTAAATCCTATAGGTATTTGTGTTAATTTGTCAAATCATTACAACTCTGTCTATGGACACAGATGTAAACCACAACCTCTCATAGGATATACCGAGACGTCGACTTAACCTGTAACCCCGGCAGGCCAACACGCGGAGACATGCGACCCGAAGCGAGCGAGCTCCAGTACGCACACACACATCGATGTAAATAGATTTGCGTAGTGCCGACAGTCAAGTGGCAGAGACAATTGGCGTAGTGGCTCGAAATACAGGGATATTCATCCCTACTACGATACCATGACAAGTGGTATGTTATCTGGCGCATGTTTATTATTATTATATTTACATCCAGTATTCTGTCCTCATACAAACGGGCAGAATGCGAGTTACGAGTATACCTACGCGCCTCGATTTCGATAGACACTCGGTAAACAAACAGTCTCGAATGCGGTTATGGTAATACTCCACTCATACGAATACTGCACGGGACTTTAAAATATATGTAAAAATTAGTTCTTGAGAATTTCATATAAAGCAATCGTATGCTAGCTGTGCTCGCGAGATGCATATTTGAATTGTAACATCGCTAAGAGCAAAAACACAGATAAAAAGTAAAAAGATAACGCGATTGCATGATTTGCATGTACTTCGCGTGTCAAATGGAAGTCTTTCTACGCTGCTTATCTCTTGTAACACGGCTAAAATTAAAAATGAAGTAAATCAGATTGAACAAAGGAACTTCTCCTCGGCTTAGAATTGAATTATCGAAACATAATTCACTTTATATACTTTCCAGAGTCAGCTCCACAAATGCAAAATATAAAATGATTTTGCAAGATATTGAAATAAAACAACTTTGCGGATTCTACTCGCGGAATTTATATTTTTAAATTTTCTAAACCCACGTTTGGACTCCTTTACTGCAGTCGTGATCATGATCACAAGATGACTCAGACTATTGTATATGTCAAGAAAGTAAAATTATTTACATAGCAACCGTCACTCAACTACCATCATTTTCACTATCATCCCCGGGAACGTTCCTATCCACGCAGAAAGAACTAACCGTATCTTGAAGTCTTACAGTATTGTGCTGCTCCCTAGGCTTAATAAGTTCTACTACCAGATCCCAAGCAGGTGGTAAGTTCCAACCATCTTCCCTATTGAAATTTGGATGTTTTTTAAATTTCAATTTTGATGTCCCACTTTGTTAGTTTCTCTTAGTAACTCGAAGCATCAAAAATATGCCCAGTTTGATATTATTTTGGTGTGCATATTCTGATGTACAATCAGAATGTTTGATAATAAAAATAACAACATTTTAGTGTTAAGTTATAACTAATCTACCCTAAGAATTATTTCTACCGTCCTCAAAAAAGCGTCACGTCCGGGTTATGATGGATATACAAATGGAAGGAATAGCATTATTTATGTCTGTGTTTCAGGGATTAAATGAATTTCAATAATAAAACCGAATTTTCAACGTTCAACGGCATAATAACAAGAGGAAAGGATTCTTGACTGCATACAGCTTTACCTTGTTATTACTTCGAGAAGTATGTGATGTAGTGTAAGTACCCTTTATACTGTCCCACGCACGCATCGCTGCAATTGATAACTTCATCACCTCGCTGGCCAAATGGTGGTGGTGATCACAAACCCGGGCTATGTTCCGAAAAATCCGAAACACACTTTGCCCAACCTGGGAATGAAGCCCGTACCTCCAGGTTTCGGGCCGAGCTCTGTAACCACTCGGCCCGTGGCCGGCGGATAAACGAAACACATTGTATATATTTATTATGGACGCAACACATAAAAAACATACCACTGTAATTGGTCGTTAGGGAGCCGGTTGGACTCAAGCCTACTCGTAGGAACACGTATTTTTTGTTCGCAAAAGTACACTCGTGACATCTCAATCAACTAAAAAGTAGTGGTAATGTATTTGTTCTTCAGTTTATTTAATTTTATTTATTCATTCTTTATTGCACAAAGAAAAGTACAATTCTCAACTTGTTGTCAATGTTTCTGTAAAAACAAGTTGTGGATTGCCATTTTGAAGAAAAACTTACTGGTGGACAATTTCATTTTATTGGACAGCGAGTTCCATAGCTTATTGGCAGCCAATGCACAAATTAGACATACGCGGCGCTCTGACAGATAGCCCGCTTAGAACAACGCGGCATTTTTGACACACGCACACAGAGACATGAGTTTACAAGCGAAGTCAGTGAGCTTCGGTGAGTCGGAAAATCGAACTGTCGAGAGTGTTTTTGTTTTTGTCGAACTTGGTGCAATTTTTCACATGATGAATTTTGTTTTTGGCCGGTTCTGTTAGGTAGGTATAACTTACTTCATTTTAAAAATTCAGAGCGAATATAGTAGTAACCCTAGGCGGTTCACGCAAGTTTTGGAAAAAGGTTCGAGTCCTTCTGTAAACTCTTTATTTTGTGGTCAATGTGAATGAGACACATAAGAAGACGTACGAGTATGAAGATGAGTGTGAAGTTGTAATAAGTTATGCGAGCGATGGTGGCGCGTGCTGCACTCCACTTATCAATTACCAACTATAAGATTACGATGTTTATAAGCGACACTAAGGGCCCTTTTTCATTAGGAGACCATGGTTGCGCCACCCGGGGGGGGGGGGTTATTCGGTTGCCTCTTGCGGCAACAAATTGGTTGCGTGACCAAGCTGACACCAGTATACATACCATGAGTTTCCGTCGCGTTAACTACGATAGTTGACTTCAGTTGTTTTTGGTTTCATTTCTTATCGTTAGGGGCGCTGTACCGGCTCCCATACAAGAACGTCAACGCGGACGGTAGCGGCTGTCATTGGTGCAAACATGAGTTTGACTTCTACCATGAGGTAGAAGTGCGATAAATTTATACAAATTATTAAATTCCTCGGTGATCTGATCTTGGTGTTAATTCTCCCAGATATATACAGATATTATACTTAAATATTTCAAAATAAATATAAAATAGTTAATAACACCCAGACACACAACAAACACAAATGTTTGTCACATTAATGTTTGTCATGGGTGGGGATCAAACCCACGACCTCTGGTGCTGAAGGCAGGATCGCTGGCATTGCACCAACAGGCCAGTCGACATATGCGCCATACAACACACCACTCGTCATGGTCTCGAAGTAGGGATAAACATCCTTGTGTTACGAAGTACCAGACAGGGAAATAAGCCAGAGGGGTCTCCCAGGACACCCATACCCCAGACATATTAGAAAAGGTCGTTTCCTGAATTGACCGACCAGGAATCGAACCCAGTACACCACGGATATCAAGACGAGAAACCGTCTGCACACTGCGCCAATCGTGTCGTCCAACACCACCCAAACTAGCTGTCTTGTTCAAAAACTATACATTAGGTAGAGCGCAAACGTGGTAACTTTTGTGTCTTGTGTATCAAGTCCTTTTACCTATAAATATTGTAATATACGAGTATCATACAAAATACACAGCTGCTCTATGTTTCATACTAGACCAGCGGCCCCGACAAACTTCGTTCTGTCAAAAGTAATTGGCACATGCTTGACAGCTGTGAACATTTAGTATGGAAAAATTATTATGCTTTTATTTATTTTTTTGTCAATTTCTCAATGTTTTTAATACTTATTATTATATTCCTGATGTAAACAAATCCAAAAACACTAAATTCATAAAAATCGGTCCACCCGTTCTTGAGTTATACTCGTAAGTGGTGTAACTAACACGACTTTCTTTTATATGTATAATTATGGTGTGTGTACAGGTATCGTCAGTGAAGCCTGATCTATAATTCCTGGAGCCACACGATGGGTAGTTACCGATTAAGCTTTGCCCTTTTCTACTTGTTTTCTAGAAATTATTAAGTAGGGAAACGGTTTGAAAAACTATTTCAGACTCACCTACTTAAACATTAAGTTGTTTTCTTTTCCTAGCCTTTTAGAGACGGCTTCAAATGTCTGTTGTTGGTTTAAAATTCTACAGACCAATGCTACTTATAGAGTTCAGACTTAAATTTCTGTCTTAGGAAGTTGTTTTTTGTGTCTGTAACGTTCTAACAGAGCTTTATCAACACGCCTGATAGGTTGAAGTCAAATGTAATTTCCATATATTTCTTCTGTTTCGTTACGTGCGTGTTGTTCTATAAAATCAGAATACAACGTAAAAACCAAATTAGTAACGGAATTTAATGGGTCACACTATAAGTTTCTTGTAACTTAAAACAACAACATGTTATAACCAAAATATGTATTATGTTTATTTTTTACAAAATAATCTCCTTTACATTTTAAACATTTTTTCATGCGAACGAACCATTTTTTAAAACAGGAGGACCACAGATCTGAAGGCATGTTTTCTACGTGCTGATTGAACGCTATCACTGCCTCTTCGGAGTTGGTAAAAGTGAAACCTCTCATCAAATCTTTGATTTTGGGGAAAATACAGAAATCACAGCGTACTAGGTCGGGGCTATGCGCAGGATGAGTGACGAGTTGTACTTTTTTGGAAGCTTAAAATGACTTTGTTTTGTTGGCCGTGTGTGAAGAAGCGTTGTCATGATGTAAGAGAACGCGGCTTTTGGGTCGTCTTTCACGAACTTTTTCTAACACCCTGGGTAAACAAATAGTAGAATACCACTCGGCATTAACACTCTGTTGATCTTCAAGTGGAATTGTACAGATGGAACCCGTAGCTAAGAAAAAAAACGAGATCATTTTTTTACCAACGTTTCTCGCCTGCCTCACTTTTGTTGGCCTGTTCTCGTTTTCAAACACCCATTCACAAGATTTCTTTTCTTTTCGGGTTCAAAACAATAAATCCACGTTTCGTCTCCTGTGACAATGTCATAAACAGCATTAGAATATCCGTGGTCGTACTTCAGTAGCATCTGTGAGCACCATTCCACGCGAGCCCGCTTCTGCTCCGCTGTAAGTTCATAAGGGATCCAACGACAACAAAGTTTCCGAACTTTCAATTCTTGGTGTAAAATTTTCTAAATTTGGCTCATACCAATCCCCAATAGTCCTCGAATTGTCTCATAGGTAATCCGCGGGGTTTCTTCAATTAGCCGCTTAACAGTAGCCACATTATTTTCGTTGACGGCAGTTGAAGGCCGCCCTACACGAAATTTGTCACGTAAAGAAACTCGACCTCAAAATACAACAAACCATCGCCTCACGGTGCTCAAACAAGGTGCTTCTCTCCCAAAAGCATTTTGAAGACGGGTGGCACAGTCTTGCGGAGAGAGAGAACTTTTAAAATCATAAAAAATCATCGCTCTAAATTCAATTTCCGTTGCGTACGTAGAACTTTGATGTGGGATAAAAAACAATTGACAAATGATTCCCCGCCAATTGTTTTTTTTTATTACTAAGAAGGTTACAACGTTTAAAAAAACATAACATCCGAAATTCAAATAGTTCCGATTAGCTAGAAGTGCAAAACTTTTAGTGTGCCCCATGTATTAACAATAAACGCTCGAATAATGTTTCTATGCAATTAATTTCTGTGCAAAATTGGCTCGTTTCATTTATCTGAAATACTTTCTCTATACAGGGTGTCCAGGAAATAGAACGACATACTGCAGGGGGTGATAGCTGGAATCAATACCTACCAAAATAACTCAATATATGTGCAGCGAAATTTTACGGTCTTAAAGTTATAATTTTTTTTTCGAAATATCGAAAAATCTCTACCTTGAAACAGATTTTTTAGCATATCTCAATGAAAAATTCCTTTAACAGTATTTTTTTCACATCAAATTAATCGTGAATAGTTATTCTATTCAATAATAAGTCTTTTTTCTATCAAAAACAAAAAAGTTCTCTAAAAAAAACTTTTTGTTAATTTTCGTAGAATGATTTTCTTATCGCTTAACTTTAACCTGCAGTGGTGAAAAAAAAATGTATGTGGGAGTTTTGTACAACATGCTTAAAAAAGAACTTGTTTATTGGTGATTTTGGAAAGATACAACACTAGTGCGTTTTCATCAAAAAATAAGATTAAAATGGTATTCTAGTCCCAGAGGAGCCGATTTTGTTGAAAATGTATCTTACGTAATTTTGTCAAAAACCAAAGAGAGTAAATAATAGCTGCTTTACGCAAATTATTATAAAATAAGTTGTGACAAGTTCAATGCGACAGTAAAATGCAAAAATGGTCTGTTATTTAATTTCGAGAGTTAAGGTTATAATGAAAAAAACAGAGGACTAAGCTTTTATAAAAAAAACAAAAAGGACACAAAATTAATATGTATATGAATAGCTGTCATGTATTTTGTTCAGTAAAATGGTTATTAGAAAACCAAAAAATCTACATCAATTTCGACCGCTAGGTATGTTTTTTGACGATCGAAGATTCACGTTAGGTACTACGTGTTCGACGAATGGGAGTAGGGGGGGGGGGGGAGGCAGGTTTTAAGGTGAAGAAGCTCAAGGTAGGGATAAATCATCATCATCATCATCATCATCCGTGCGGTCTATCTCGGTTGTGAACCCACACTGGGGTGTGAGGTCCCAGGGTCCGCCTTTCTTATTTTCTTGGCCCACTTCGCGCGGTCTTGTGCATCCTCAGTGGTGAGTCTGTTGGCACGCATGTCACCCTTAACGACGTCGAGCCACCGCTTCTTGGGTCGACCTCTTCTACCGGTACCTGGCGGGGGCGGCATAGCCAGACATTTGTTGCCCACGTAGTTTGCCGATCTCCGTGAGACATGACCATACCAACGAAGGCGGCACTCCTGCAGCTTGTCTGCGATGTCACGAACACGAAGGCTGCCGCGGATGTGGGTGTTACACACACGATCTTTGCGTGAGACTCCACACATCCACCGCAGCATCTTCATTTCCGTGACGCGCAGCTCCTGCTTGTGTCGCTCTAGTAACGGCCATGTTTCACTGCCATATAAAAGGACAGGCCTAATGATGGTTTTATAGACCTGCCCTTTCAGCTTGATCGGCATTTTGGGGTCACAAATGACACCAGCCACCTCACGCCATTTAGCCCAAGCCGCGGAAATTCGGGCTCTGACGTCGCGGTCGATGTCCCCGGACGCGCTTAAAACAGATCCCAGGTATTTAACACGGTCCGTGCGCTCGACCACGTCAACGCCTATGCGGACAGACTGGGTATCTGTGGTGTTGCAGGCCATGTACTCCGTCTTCGCCACATTAAGTTTCAGACCGCCGTTTTCAAGTGAATTTTTCCACTTATTCACCCGTTGTACCAGCCGTCCCCTGTCCGAATCTGCTAGCGCTATATCATCAGCATACATAAGCAACCAGGGTGGTTGCTCATGGTGGTCTAGGATGCTGTTTGACAGAACGTCTAATATTACGCTGAACAGAAACGGGCTAAGCACGGAGCCTTGGTGTACTCCAACGGTAATAAGGAAAGGAAGCGTGTCACCAACCGCAGTCCTAACTATGGAACTGGAATCGTGGTACATGTCCCGGATAATATCAATAAAGACTTCGGGAACGGCCCTGGACCGCAGCGCCCAGCCGATCATCTCACGAGGGACACAGTCGAAGGCCTTCTGCATGTCTAAGAAAAGTAGATGCAGAGGTGTATTCTTCAGTCTGTATCCCTCCATGAGCGTTCTCAAGGCAAATATGGGGTCCATGGTCCCGCAACCTGGTCGAAACCCATACTGACACCCCGAGATTGTACACTCCTGTCGGATCCGAGAGTCTACAATGCGCTCGAGGAGCTTCATGGTGTGGGACATCACCTTTATGCCGCGGTAATTGCTGCACTCCTGCACCGAGCCCTTGCCTTTGAAGACTGGCGTGATAATGCTCAGTCTCCATTGGTCAGGTATCTTCCCGGTGAGGAGAATGCGGTTAAAAAGGTGGGTAAGTATGCCCACACCACGAGAACCCATCGATTTCCACGCTTCGATAGGGACTCCATCGGGTCCGACAGCTTTCCGGTTCTTCATGCGGCGAAGAGCCGACTGGACTTCATCAGGCGTTACCGGGGGCACTAGTCCCTGATTTGGAGGGAGTTCAGGTGGCTGCACCTCTTTGTGCTGCTTATTGAGCAGCTCGTGGAAGTAAGAGCGCCATCTCTCCTTCACCGCGCGGTCCTCGCATAGCAGGTTTCCAAGAGTGTCATTTACACAGCGGCACATGGAAATATCCTGGGCCGCTTTGACTCTCGAACGTGCCAACTTGTAAACGAGCTTCTGCCCCTCAGACGACTCCAACTTATCGTACAAAGGACGTAAGTGGTCACGTCTGGCCCTGGCTACAGCTCGTTTAGAGGCACGTTTGGCATCCCTGTACGCGGCGCGATCTTCAGGAGATTTGGACGCTTGCCACGCTTTGAAGAGGGCTTTCTTTACCCTAATCTCCTTCTGGACTGCTTCGTTCCACCACCAGGTCTCCTTGTCAAGCCCACGTCCACCCCGAGACACACCCAACGCCACCCTCGCCGCCCCGGTGATAGCTGCCTGACACCTATCCTAGAGCTGTTGCCCGGACTCACTATCCGCTGCGATGCACAGGTCACCGACAGCGGCAGCAAAGTCGTGGGATCTGGCTCCTTCAAGCAGCCACCACCTGGTTCGGGGCGGGCAGCGCTCCCGGCATTTGCCTCGAGGTTTCACTCGCAGGTCCATCACAAGTAGACGGTGTTGGGCAGTAAGACTCTCTCCGGGTATGACCTTACAGTTAGCTACCTTGCCGATCTGGGCTCTCCTGGTGAGAAAGTAGTCGATCTGGGTTGCGCTCCTACCGCTCTTGTAGGTGATCAGATGCTCGGGACTCTTTTTGAAGAACGTGTTCACGACGGCCAAGTCGGCAGCCATACACGTCCGGAGAATCTCTTCGCCTTCAGCGTTACGACTGCCAAAACCAAAACCACCGTGAACACGCCCGTATTCCTCACACTGTTCACCCACATGACCGTTCAGATCGCCACCCAGAACGACGCCTTGGGACAATGGAATAGTGCATAGGAGCTGGTCGATTTGCTCCCAAAACAGTGCCTTATCCGAATCGCTACAACCGACCTGCGGTGCGTAGGCACTTATCAAATTGGTCGTGACCCCTTCGATAAGCACCCTCACGACCACAAGGCGGTCGCTAACGCGATTTACTTCCAAGACACTATTCTGGAATTCCTCGGACAGCGCCACCCCCACTCCATTGGTCCCACCAGGAGAACCCGCGTAGATCAGCTTGTAGCCGTGTTCGATGTTCCGGGACCTGTTGCCTCTCCAGCGAGTCTCCTGCAGGAACGCCACGGCCACCCTCCGCCTGGCGAGCACATCGGCCAGCGCGTCCCGTCAGCGTGCCAACGTTCCACGATGCGAAGCGGACCTTCCTCTGGACTAATGTCTTTAACCGGGCCCGCCCATGGCCCGGTAGCCCTAACCCACTTAACACAGGAGTAGGGCGATCCCCCTGCGCGTCGTTTTCCGGCGACGCCCTATCCATGTCGGGTACTCTGTGCTGACTTTCCATGTTGGTTTGGCTTGAGGTAGGGATAAATCATAACCATCATAATTGGACCAAGGTGGACGGAAAAAATAATAAAGGTAACTTTGCTTTTGGCCTATGTTCAGCAGTAGACCTCTCATGGCAACGAATGATGATGATGCCGAGCAACCATTCTTTGCATAGTGTAGGCACTTTGCATACATTTTTACAAGCTTGGATTTCCAAGGTGAAACGTACGTCAATATTGGCCGACATTGGCCGCGAGCCTGTCCCATTGACCCCTGTATTTGGGTTGAATATAAACTTTCATTTTCGAACGGTTCAATATTGCGGTTCTGAACAAAATGTAACTTGGGCTCACCCAGGTTATCAAACGCACTTGGTGCGCGTGTAATGTTAATTTTCAGTAACTTATCACGAAGATAGAAAAACTAGAAAAATTCAATTTCGGACCTTGATGATCTCGAGCGGGAATCGAGCCCGCGTCTTTTACAATCCGGGTGACTGCTCTAACCACTGAGCTACCGAAACCTAAACGGACCGAACGAATCTTTCTAGTATATGCTTACGTTACAAGCCAACGTTATTCCATCAAAGTTTTTAGGCAAGTGCCTATTACCATCCGAAAGAAATATTTTTAAAAAAAAATTTACTTTCAGAGAAAATGAAACATGCTATTTAATTATTATTTTGATTATTTTAACATTTTCTATGTTTAGATATGAAAAATAAGCATTGTAAAATGCTAAAATAATCCAAATGATAACTTATCACGACTTAATTTGTTCCACTACCACATTGTGCGAGGTTCGAGTTCGGACTTCAGAGTGACTACATCAAAATGACCCTACAGGATTCAATACACTGGAACGCATGGGTTTGGATTTTAGGTCCGCTAACCACGTTGCTCGATGGCATTATATACAATTTATTTATAATTCCTTTACACTCTAAGAACATGACGTGACGTAGTGCGCTGTAGCACGGTTTCTCGCCTTAAATTCCGTAGTGTCCCGGGTTCGATCCCCGGTCAAGTCAATTCAGGAAACGATCTTCTCTTAATTGGCTTGGGTCTGGGTGTGCTGGGAGACGCCCCTGGCTTAATTCCTTGTCCTGTACCTCGTAACACAGGGATGTTCATCCCTACTTCGAGACCATGACACATTTCGCATCTGCACTAGAAAAGACTGGGGGGTCCACAAAGCCTTTTAACCCCCAAAACGGATATATCACAATTCAAAGTGAACCAAGCTAACCAACGCCTCTCGCGGGGGCAGGGTTCGCGAAAACATGCAGTTCTATCGCGTGGAACTCAATACAGTGGTCATAAATCAGGTTTTCCTATGCAAGCGCATGCCTGTAATATTACACCCTCGTGAGGTGGATAACAACAATATTCGCAACACGATCACAGAGGCAATAGGAGAGGTAATTTTCACAACCGAGGTTCGAATTTTACAAGGGCCGCTAAAGATGTCAATGACTCGCAACAGTTTCAAGCCGGCCAGTTAGCAAACTATCAATCAAAATGGGAGGAATTGGGGGCACCACTGATTATACTGAAGTTGATCCAAGGGTATCGCATACCAGTCCATCAAAAGCCTCCACTAATATACCCAAATGTACCCAAAGGCCCAGTTCAAACTACAACGTCCATTTGATAAATATGTATCGCACACCGGATTACCTCCAGGCTTGCGATTGGATGTGCAATATCGATCTTTCTCAAGCCTACTTTCACTTGAAAGTAACAGAATCCCGCGGGCGCTTTCTACGCCTCATATACAAAGAATAGTAGGACTTAAGATAGAAAAAAGGAAGGAGGTTTCGGTAGCTCAGTGGTTTGAAGCAGTCACCCGGCTTGTGAAAGACGCGAGTTCGATTCCAGCTCGAGATCATTAAGGTCCGGAATCGAAGTTTTCTATCTTTAGATATGAAAAACAAGTATTGTAAAATGCTAAAATAATCAAAGTAATAATAGTAGGACTATTGAATTTTGTCAGTTTTGTAGTCCCGAAGGGTCGCTTGAACCATCGGCAATTGTTAATGTTCATGAACTCCACCAGAGCCATCCGCAATTGCTTACACACTACCACAGGGTGTAAAAAAACGAACTGAATTTGTGGATTCAGAATTGTCGGCTATCAACCCTTTTTACATTACCCTCCTTCAACTCATTTTCTGACCGACGTATCGGATCAGGCTTGGGGTGCACAATTGAACAAAATAGCGATAACAGGCCGTTGGTCGCAAAAAGAACAGACACTACATTGCAACCAGAAAGAAATGTTTGCAATTCTTCATGCGTTGGAGTACCACGCAGACTCGCTTTGTCACAGCTTGATTCTCGTACGGTGCGACAACAAAACTGCTGTCGCTCACCTGCGAAAGGAAGGAGGTACGAAATCGAAATGTCTGATGGAAATAACATACCAAATTCTAAATATGCTAGATCGACATCAAATGTAATTTATTCTAATCTAATAACATTGTGGGCTTCTGAGTGTTTCGTTCACCATGACGATACAGTCACTTGCCTCTGACTACCCCGTTTGGGATAAAGTCGTGATGGTATGTTATGTTATGACATCAAATCCATCTCAGTGTTCATTATATACTAGGCAAATACAACAGACACGCCAATCACCTGTCCCGATATCGCCAACCTACAGCATTCTGCACCTCTTCAGCTCCATCACCACTGTGTTTGCAAAGTGGGGAAATTCCAATAGTGGATCTTTTGCTTCAGAAACAGCACATGTAGCAAGCAACTATGTCTCACGGGATCTGAGAGACACTAAAGCGCTTTTCCACGACGCGTTTAGTATCCCTTGGAATTATCCACTTCCCACGCAAGTTTTTTTTTCCGCCACCGTACCTAATACCCAAAGTGTTGGCCCACTTGAATCGTCAACCGGTGTGTTTCTGCTGGTAGAACCACGATGGACGATGGTTTTCTGGCGCGCTGATTTCAAAGCCTGAGGCGCTTGCAGCACCTTTGACGCTGAGGAATCTGCAGAAATATCTGATCAATACGCCCACCGGCCAGCCACCTCCGAAAGTCGAGAACATGACGCTAGAGATTTGGAAAAGTGGGAGTGGTCCAAGGCTGTAAGGTCATGGAACACTGAGCAACTTTCATTTCTCAAAAATTCATGGCGTAAATCCACAAGAAAAACCTACGAAGTAGCTTGGCCGGTGTTTATGGGCTAGTAAAAATAATGTAGATATATAAAATATCCTACTGGATCACAGTTAGCACAATTTTTGTGTGATTTATATTTAATCAATAAACCTTCTTAAAATACAATCCTCTTACATAAATCTGTTGTCTGGATATTGTGTAACGCTGTAAGCTCAAGTCAGTTACGTTCACACGTACTGGTAAAACACATTTTAAAGTCAATTGAGCCGTCAAGGTCCAACCAAATGTAGGATGTCAGTAAATTAACAGATTTTTTACCAAATACTTTATAGACATTCATAACACATTCCTGATTTCAGGTCATAAAACAATTTTGTTATTTTTTTGTTCAGGTAGGCGTGTACATGATTTAACCTTGCCTAGAACAGATCCAGATTTTTGCATAAGATCAAGTGAAAGCATTATATTTTGGCCACAATTCGGCTCAAAAACGGATAGCAGTAATTATAGACAATCTGGTTGGAGGCTGTTCCCAAATACTAAAGATCATAATTTAAATCATATATTAAGGGTAGAGAAGACGATAACAGTACTTAATGAAAGACGAAGTACTGCGAAATCTTCTAGTTTATTTATTACTGTCAGAGGGGCAGCTGATTCTGCGTCACGCACTGATAGCGGGCTGGATGAAAACTTTGTTCATAGAAGCTGGTATTACAGCTGCCCCAGGAAGCGTGCGATTAGCCGTTGCTTCTAAAAGCTAGCTAGATAACCACCCTCTCGAGAAAATTTTAGCTTGGGAAATTGTCAATCGGCTAATACATTTCAACGTGAAGTGATTAATAGCAATAATTCAGAAGAAGTGACACAATTGTTTAAGCCAGTGAAATAAACATAGTATATCTTACTTAATAGATTTACATCCATATTTTAAGTTTGTTCCTACAATTGAATTGGTATTGGGATTGTTTTTGTCTAAGCATTATGTATGCAAATAATAGTTAATAGACGAATATAAAATTAATAAACCTACGGTATAGTTACCTGTCTTTTAAGAATATCAAGAATCAGCTTGTGTTTAGCCATTTCAATTTCGCGTAGGTACCAAGTTCCAGAAGTAAATACACGATATTAACAAACTTGTTGGATTGGAAATAATATCTGCAGGCAATATAAGTTCCAAGCGTGTAAGAGCTGTGAGACGAGAATTTTAATTTGGAGTCGGAAGTCAAGTCACTTTTATTAGAAGGAAGAAAATCGTACATCTCATATCATCTAAAAATTATTAACCTTTTTTAAAGTAGTTGGAGACCAACTTTTAGAATGGCGATTTTTAAGTAATCGTAAGTCTTAGGAAATAAGTTTAAGTCTCATTTTTGTAGATAATTTTGTAAAGTTACATTACAACTCATGCGATTTCGAGATTAATCCAAAAAACTGAACACTTTGACCTTTGACCTTTGACCTCGACCTGGAATAACTTTTTTAGCACACAATTCATAGGGACTTTCTAGTGTACCCAAGGTCTCTACCAAAATTCAGCTCTGTCGGATTTTTGTGAAGTGAAATGTTTTAGACCGGGTTAAGTTCATATACGAAACGTCAAACATCTATTAAAACAAAAAAAATCTTTAGATTAATCTCAGAAATACATTTCATTTTCGCTGCAGTCATTTCTTGACAGCGTAAATTGTTTGCAATATTCTGATGACTTGGATACAATTCTTACTACACTAAAATTGCACCGAGCAAGCATTAGGACAACGTTATAGTAAGTTGTAACTCCTGCCTAGGGGCTGCACGTGCAACAACAGGTATCAAACGCGCGTGGTTAGCCCCGTTAGAGCGGTTTTAGCAGACTTGCGTCTAACCGCGCGTATAAGCTAGTTTCAGGAAGCGAGTGTAGGCGCGCACAGGCGCTCCTTTGCCACACGCGTAACTCGTACGAGAAGATAGTTCGACTACAATACTTTATATGGTACGAGTAACGTAACACAAACTAGAGGCGCTTCTTAAGATTGTGACTCGTGCAAGCGTCTTATATTCCCGAAGGGAGGAACGGCGCGCCGAGGAATCCTCAAGGCAAGGAACTGCATACTACGGCCGTGACATAAATGAAAGTAAGTATATCTGTTACCGGCAATGTGTATAAACCGGCATTGTATACAATGCCTAAAACGTTCAGGCAATGTATGGATTCATTTTATACTGTGTCTTGACATTATATGTTACCGGCAATGTGTATATTATACTTTGCCTAGCATTGTAGGTATGCAATGCCGGATGCGTAGCCGTCAATGTGTATAAAAGGGTTCACTAAAAAGAAAGTACAGTCAGAATCGTCTTTTCGCATACATTTTCGATCGGAAAGATAAACCAAATCGTTTGTTTTCATTTTCAAAATATCGAATCGAAAGTTACCGGAAAAAAATACCGGAAGTTCAAATTCTGAAATATATGGATTAATTGCAAGCATCAGCAATGCAGCATGTATGGTTTCTGTCGCAGATGGCTTTCGTCCACCACCTCAGCTTCGGCTTGCTGGCCAGCATTCAGCCTCAGCGACGATGGCTCTCTCACAGCCACCTGCTCTTCAGCCCGCGGGCCACCTCGCCCCTACGCGACTAAGCGGCTCTGAATTAACTCTAGGGGTAGGGGAGATAAGACTCCATGGAGTTTATGGAACTCGAGGAGTTTGATTTTCGCTAGCATTCCATTTTCATTCCTTTTGGGCTTTATTAACATTTTTCACTTCGTGATTTTTAAACTTCCGGATAAAAGATTTCGGTCGGCCCAGCCTTCATGCCGGGCCTCCTCACGCTACGGGGACGTCCCGATAAACTGGGACACTCGCAGACGGGAGCACCGTGCAATGAGGTGAAAGCCCCCCGGCTAACACTCCGGTGCTGTTTTTAAGGAGCAATAGGAGGACGGGCGAATCGCCGTCTTCGTGCTCCCCGCAGTCTGCATCGGACAGGGGTCGCCAGAGGATCATCCTCTCGGGCCCTCTCCACGATCTCCTTCTGCGTCATCACCTACTCGCAGAACGGGACCACTGCCATCCAGGCCATCTCACTTTCCAACTGGCTTGAACTACGGCCGGGAGTGAGAGGTCACCACCAATAACCACTACTAGTTGGCGGCTCTGATCCGCCCATGCTGCGCACACTTGAAGAGTGCGCTGGGCGGTATCCTCGTCCGCACAGCACTCATGGCACTGCCCCCGCGGGCTCCCGCCGGGCGACTTTAAACAGGTACTTCCCGAAGCATTCATGTTCGGAAAGCACCCGTACCAGCCAGTATGTCAGACGCCCCTTTCTGTGACACACCCACCGGGAGAACCGGCCGTATCGCTTCTATGCTGTCGCGGCCATAGAGCGGGTCAGCCAGTTCCTCCGCCCACCTCCTCATCAGCGCTTGTTGCGCTCATCTTCGGGTGCCTTCTACTTGGTCAAGGTAGGGCGCTCTCCCTGTGCTCTCGCTGCCGTCTACCAGCACCTGAGCGTCCAGTTCCCATGGGGGCATACCCGCTAAAATGCAGGCAGCCCCCGCAGAGATGGACCGATATACTCTAATAGCTCTCACCGCCATCACCCTTTTTTTCACGTTTTTGACGACACGGTTGGCGTAGTGCGCTGTAACACGGTTTCTCGCCTCGATTTCCGTGGTGTCCCGGGTTCGATTCCCGGTCGGGTCAATTTAGGAAACGATCTTTTCTGAATTGACTCGGGTCTGGGTGTGCTGGGAGACGCCCCTAGCTTATTTTCTTGTGTGGTAGCTCGTAACACAGGGATATTAATCCCTACTTCGAGACCATTACAAGAGGTGTGTTGTCTGGCGCATATTTATTTTATTTTATTTTACTTTGTGGGCGGTGAGAGCATTTACCCAGACTGGACCTCCGTAGAGCACCATGCTGCGAATTATGGCGGCGTAAAGTTGCCGGCATGACTGTCCGGGGCCACGCAAATTTGGCAAGAGCCGGCCCAAGGCACCCGCTGCCTTGTGCCTCAAACTTCCACCGTCCATCCAAAATGAGACCCAGATACTTTTACCCAATAAATCAGAACACACTTATGACCGTTTATTTTCACTCATAAAAGACAAGCTAGAGGTCCAAATCCGTAATTTTAAATCAGATTACGAAATCTGTATCATGAATGCAGTTTCATCTGTATATCCTGAAGCTGAAGTAACTGGATGTTTCAATCATTACAATGATGCCATTTGGAAACAATCAAAAAAGATCAAATTAAATGCGACTAGCAAAGGACGTAATAAACGAACACGAATGTGTGCTATTATTCCCTTATTACCGGCGAATGACAAACCAGCTGCGTGGCACTACACATTAGAAACAAGTTCAAGCTCTGATGAAATGCATAAATTTTGTCAATATTTTGAATCCTCGTGGTACCCTAAGAAATCGCCAGCTATATTAAGTTGTGCTGGTCAACGTCACCGGACAACAAACCCTTTAGAAGGATGACACAGGCGATTAAATGGGCGGATACCAAAGAAACCAATTTTTTATTTGTTTCTGTATAAATTAAAAAAAGAAAGCAAGTACTGGGATAGTCGATTGAAGGATTCTCTGTTTAAAAATATGAGAAATAAAAGACGAGTCAGAGACATTATGTTTGATAAAAAATACAAGAACTATTTGATCCAATTAGCAAACAAAGAACTAACTTTGCAGCAATTTAAAAAAAATGATTTTTCTGCGACTTAGATTATTCAAATAATAGTTCCATTAAAAATATGTTTTTTTTACATAGTAAGTTTAAATGTTGATTGTTAGATGAAAAATATGATTTTTTACATAGTAAGTTAAAATGTTGAATGCTAAGTTAAAAATTGTTCTTTTTACATAGTAAGTTAAAATGTTGATGGTTAGATTTAAATCTAACTAAAAAAAGATGTTGATTTATGGATTTTTTTATTATTGAACGAGAACTCCCTTATCTTCATAGTCTAACTGAAAACTTGACTTTCCAGGGTGTCGTTCGCGTAGCAAATGACACGCATCCTCGGAAGGAGCGTGCTGCGGAGTACCGGATCCGGAATATCGTAGTCAAGGATCCAGAGCAGGGGCCCTAAGACGGACCCCTGGGGAACCCTACACCCTCCCCCCCAGATACTGGAGCGCAAGTGCGAGCACCTTGCCCGGCACGCCGTCCGGCCCTGGGACCTTTTTCTTGCCCTTGAGCCGAGCCATCACCGTCTTCATCTTCTCGTCGGTGATCGATGGGATCGGCTGGCCCTCAACGCCTCTCACGGGAGGAGACATGACTCTCTCCAACACCTCCGGCTGGAGGGTCTCGATCACGGGGGGGGCTTGATAGCGCAGCTTGTCGCGCGCTGCGCGGTATGGTCTCCCCACGGATCTCGATTGAGATCCTCCAGCATCTCTCCTCCTGAGCCCTGGCCTTTGCCTGGCAGATGGCCAGCTGCAGTGCCTTTTTGTCGGCGTTATATGTGGCACACAGCTGGCCTTCCCTCTCAATATCACGGTTTCTGCGACGCTGCGCCCGAGTAAATGCTCTGCGCGATGTTGAACACTGTTCCCTCAAAATTGTAATCTCCTCGCACCACCAGTAAACCTGATGGTGCCGTGCAGGACGACCTCTAATCCGAGGCATGGCGGCGTTGCAAACTGCCGAAATCCTGTCCCGGAACTTGCTCACCGCCTCGTCGACCCCTGATGTTATGGTGGTCGCGCCCCATGCCGCCACTATTGCCGCCTCTTCGGCCCGTTCCCTGTCCAACTTGGTGAGGGCCCACCTGGGAAACGAGGAGTGGCCCCGACGTCTCATCGGCAGCGCTGGACTGCCGGAGGTGGAGACCTCAAATCTGATATATTTATGATCTGAGATCGTCTCCACCTCACATAAAACGCGCCAGTCCCGGACACGGTCTGCTATAGAGGGGGTGGCAAACGAAAGGTACACCACGGACCCCCCCGCGCTGCGCACACAAGTGAGTGACGTCCCCGTGTTGAGTAGGGACATCCCGGAGCTGACGGCCCAGTCCTTTACGGCCAGGCCCCTCACATTCGTTGACACATTCCCCTAAAAGGTCGACCACTCATTGAAGTCACCCATAACAAAATCTGGGAGAGGTGTCAACCGCTGGACCACTGGACCAAGAACTCTCAAGTACGCCTCTAAAGCAGCGAGACTTCTGTTGAAGGAGAAATATACACCAACAGTGGCAATTTTTACTACACTAAAATTGTGCCGAGCAAGCATTAGGACTACGTTATAGTAAGTTGTAACTGCAGCCTAGGGGGTGGAGCCCAACAACAGGTATCAAACGCACGTGGTTAGCCCTGTTAGAGCGGTTTTAGCAGACTTGCGTTTTAACTGCGCGTATAAGCTCGTTTTAGGAAGCGAGTTTGCCACACGCGTAACTCGTACGAGGAGATAGTTCGACAACACTACTTTATATGGTACGAGTAACATAACACAAACCAGAGGCACTTCTTAAGATTGTGACTCGTGCAAGAGTCTAAAATTCCCGAAGGGAGGAACGGCGCGCCGAGGAATCCTCAAGGCAAGGAACTGCATACTACGGCCGTAGCATAAATTAAAGTAGGTAAAGGTATGTTACCGGCAATGTGTATAATCCGGCATTGTATACAATGCCTAAAACGTTCAGGTAATGTATGAAATATTATTCATTTTATACTGTGCCTTAGCATTATATACAATGCCGGATGTGTAAAAGAGTTCACTAAAAAGAAAGTTCGTTGTCATAATCGTCCTTTGGCATACATTTTAGGTGGGAAAGATAAATCGATTCGTATGTGTTCATAACCAAAATATCAATAGTTTAAATATCAAAGGATAAAACGGCAGTGTTTTCATTATCAAAATATCTTTAGTTTTAATCTCAAAGTTTAAAACGGCAAAAATGAGAATGAGAGCAGAGCGTTTCTGGCAATCGCTCGCCGCTACCGCGGCACGCTCGCTTCGCTAGCTCGGCTCGTGCAGCTGGTTTATGCCAACCTAACATGCTCGTTGCATCGCTTCTCACAACCTAATAAACCCGCGTCATACATAGTGAAATACTTTCTGCCTAGAAAGGTTTTCAGTATGTAAAATTGAACAAAACGAATAACCTTGTATGGGTTTGGGTATATATCTCAATGAGGTATTCTATACAACTACGAACAGACACGAAGCGACCTCGTTATCTTTATTGTCGTTTCATACTTTTACATCCTAACTAAAGATATTTTGATAATGATAACAAATGAATCGATTTATCTTGAAAATATATGTCAAAGGACGATTCTGACAGTGAACTTCCTCTTTAGTAAACCCTTTTACACACATTGCCAGCTGCACATCTGGCATTGTATCCAATACCTAGGCATTGTATACATTGCCTAGGCAAAGTATCCAATGGAAAATCTAATTAGTTATATTTCATACATTGCATAAACGCCATGGCATTGTATACAATGCCGGATTATACACATTGCCGGTAACATATACATTAACCTAGGTATCCTTGACTCTGGGGGTTTTTGTGTTATCAGCGAAATTTACTTTAAATTGGGGTACGTGTTGAAATACCGAAAGTTCATAAGCCCGACAGTTAAAATATCGATGATGGAAATCGCGGAAGGTAAAAATTCCTATTTCTGTTTGTGTGTCTGTCTGTACGGTATATACCAACGCTTATAATACCGATAATCAATTGACCGAAAGTTTAAAATACCGGAAGTTCATATTCCGAAATATATGGATTAATTGCTAGCAGCAGCAATGCAGCATGTATGGTTTCTGTCGCAGATGGCTTTCGCTCACCACCTCAGCTTCGGCTTGCTGGCCGGCATTCAGCCTCAGCGCCGGCGGCTATCTCACGGCCACCTGCTCTTCAGCCCGCGGGCCACCTCGCCCCTACGCGCCTACGCGGAAGAAAGGAATTAACTCTAGGGGTAGGACAGACAAGACTCCATGGAATTGATGAAACTCGAGGAGTTTGATTCTCGATAGCATTTCATTTTCATTCCCTTTGGCCTTTATTAATATTTGTAACTTCGTGATTTTTAAACTTCCGGATTATAGACTTCGGGATTTCAAACTTTCGGGATTTAGAACATTTGGTCAAATAAGCATTCGTTATTTTAATATCCGGTCTTCCGATGATCATCATCATCATCATCATCCGTGCGGTCTATCCCGGTTGTTAACCCACACTAGTGTGTGGGGTCCCAGGGTCCGCGTTTCTTATTTTCTTGGCCCGCTTCGCGCGGTCATGTGCATCCTCAGTGGTGAGTTTGTTGGCACGCATAACGCACCCTTAACGACGTCAAGCCACCGCTCGACCCAAGAAGCGTCTTGGGTCGACCTCTTCTACCGGTACCTTGCGGGGGCGGCATGGCCAGACATTTGTTGCCCACGTAGTTTGGCGATCTCCGTGAGACATGACCATACCAACGAAGGCAGCACTACTGCAGCTTGTACGCGATGTCACGAACACGAAGGCTGCTGCGGATGTGGGTGTTACGCACGCGATCATTGCGTGAGGCTCCACACATCCACCGCAGCATCTTCATTTCCGCGACACTCAGCTCCTGCTTGTGTCGCTCTAGTAACGGCCATGTTTCACTGCCGTATAAAAAGACAGGCCTAATGATGGTTTTATTGACCTGCCCCTTCAGCTTGATCGGCATTTCGGGGTCACAAATGACACCAGTCACCTCACGCCATTTGGCCCAAGCCGCGGAAATTCAGGCACTGACGTCGCGGTCGATGTCCCCGGACGCGCTTAACACAGATCCCAGGTATTTGACACGGTCCGTGCGCTCGACCACGTCAACGCCTATGTTGGAGGTTGGTGTTGCAGGCCATGTACTCCGTCTTCGCAACACTAAGTTTCAGAGCGCCGTTTTCAAGTGAAGTTTTCCACTTATTCACCCGTTGTACCAGCCGTCCCCTGTCTGACTGAATCTGCTAGCGCAATATCATCAGCATACATGAGCAACCAGGGTGGTTGCTCGTGGTGGTCTCGGATGCTGTTTGACAGAACGTCTAATATAACGCTGAACAGAAACGGGCTAAGCACGGAGCCTTGGTGTACTCCAACGGTGATAGGGAAGGGAAGCGTGTCACCAACCGCAGTCCTAACTATGGAACTGGAATCGTGGTACATGTCCCGGATAATGTCAATATAGACTTCGGGAACGGCCCTGGACCGCAGCACCCAGCCGATCATCTCACGAGGGGACACAGTCAAAGGCCTTCTGCATGTCTAAGAAAAGGAGATGCAGAGGTGTATACTTCAGTCTGTATCAATGCATGAGCGTTCTCAAGGCAAATACAGGGTCAACCCGGCAATACGGTCGAAACCCATACTGACACTCCGAGATTGTACACTCCTGTCGATTCGTGAGTCCACAATTCGCTCGAGGAGCTTCATGGTGTGGGACATCACCTTTATGCCGCCATAATTGCTGCACTCCTGCACCGAGCCCGGCGTGAAAATGCTCAGTCTCTATTGGTCAGGTATCTACCCGGTGAGGAGAATGCCGTTAAAAAGGTGGGTAAGTATGCCCACACCACGAGAGTCCATCGATTTCCACGCTTCGATAGGGACTCCATCGGGTCCGACAGCTTTCCGATTCTTCATGCGGCGAAGAGCCGACTGGACTTCATCAGGCGTTACCGGGGGCACTAGTCCCTGATTAAGAGACGTTTTAGGTGGCTGCACCTCTTTGTGCTGCTTGTTGAGTAGCTCGTGGAAAGGAGAGCGCCATCTCTCCTTCACCGCGCGGTCCTCGCATAGCAGGTTACCGAGAGTGTCATTTAAACAGCGGCACATGAAAATATCCTAGGCCGCTGACTTTCGAACGTGCCAACGTTGTAAACAAGCTTCTGCCCCTCAGATGACTCCAGATTATCGTACAAAGGACGTAAGTGGTCACGTCTTGCTCTGGCTACAGCTCGTTTAGAGGCACGTTTGGCATCCCTGTACGCGGCGCGATCTTCAGGAGATTTGGACGCTTGCCACGCTTTGAGGAAGGCTTTTTTTACCCTGATCTCCTTCTGGACTGCTTAGTTTCACCACCAGGTCTCCTTGTCAAGCCCACGTCCACCCCGAGACATACCCAACGCCATCCTCGCCGCCCCGGTGATAGCTACCTGACACCTATCCCAGAGCTGTTGCCCGGACTCAGTCATGGGATCCGGCTCCTTCAAGCAGCTACCACCTGGTTCGGGGCGGGTAGTGCTCTTGGCATTTGCCTCGAGGCTCCCCTCGCAGGTCCATCACAAGAAGACGGTGTTGGGCAGTAAGACTCTCTCCTGGTATGACCTTACAGTTAGCTACCTTGCCGATCTGGGCTCTCCTGGTGAGAAAGTAGTCGAACTGGATTGCGTTCCTACCGCTCTTGTAGGTGATCAGATGCTCGGGACTCTTTTTGAAGAACTTGTTCACGACGGCCAAGTCGGCAGCTTACACGTCCGGAGAATCTCTTCGCCTTCAGCGTTAAGACTGCCAAAACCAAAACCACCGTGAACATCCCCGTATTCCCCACACTGTTCACCCACATGACCGTTCAGATCGCCACCCAGAACGACGCCTTGGGACGATGGA
This sequence comes from Udea olivalis, assembly GCA_947369235.1. Classification (NCBI taxonomy): domain Eukaryota; kingdom Metazoa; phylum Arthropoda; class Insecta; order Lepidoptera; family Crambidae; genus Udea; species Udea olivalis. Next base: position 31,336,223 of record OX376340.1, read on the forward strand.
ATAGTGCATATGACCTGGTCGATTTGCTCCCAAAACATTGCCTTATCCGAATCGCTACAACCGACCTGCGGTGCGTAGGCACTTATCAAATTGGTCGTGACTACTTCGATAAGCACCCTCACGACCACAAGGCGGTCGCTAACACGATTTACTTTTAAGACACTATTCTGGAATTCCTCGGACAGCACCACCCCCACTCCATTGGCCCCACCAGGAGAACCCGCGTAGATCAAATTGCAGCCGTGCCCGATGTTCCGGGACCTGTTGCCTCTCCAGCGAGTCTCCTGGAGGAACGCCACGGCCACCCTCCGCCTGGCGAGCACATCGGCCAGCTCGCGAGCGCAGCCCCTCAGCGTGCCAACGTTCCACGATGCGTAGCGGACCTTCCTTTGGACTAATGTCTTTAACCGGGTCCGCCCGTGGCCCGGTAGCCCTAACCCACTTAACACAGGAGTAGGGCGATCCCCCTGCAAGTCGTTTTCCGGCGACGCCCTATCCATGTCGGGTACTCTTTTCTGACTATCCATATTTGTTTGGCTTGAGTTGGCTTTACGGGAGCGACTGCCATCTGACCTCCCAACCCATAAAAGGGGAGCCGTCGCCAGAGCCTCCTTCGTTGATCAGCAGGGCGCACCAGCTTGCAGGCGAGGTTGGCTTGGGGCCCGAAGATGTGTCCTCTGACCCTCTTACACCCCGGTCTTCTTGGTGGTCTTCCGATGATCAGTATCATGAAAATATGTTTTTTGTACTTTGTAATTATCCATGTTCTCCGTTCATCGAACACTTTCTTGTCCCGTGTATCAAACTAAATCTATAAACTACATACCTATCGTTGACTGAGAGCGTCGTGGCCGTGGTTTAGCACCTGAACTTAGATCGTGGATCCTGTGGTCCCGAGTTCTAATCTGACCATAACAAAAATAATTGTGTTTATTCTTAAATATCCGACTTATTCTCCGGTGACGGAAAACATCGATAACGAACCAAATCAGCCCGGATAATGGCGGAAGGCTCACCACGTACCACGTTGGGTTCTTATACGAGGTGCATTCAATAAGTACCTAGCCTCATCGCCAGAGGGCCCTGTAGTTTCAAAAGAGTTTTACCACAGTGTAGCACATTCTTTTTTAATTCTTTTTTCAAATTTTCATTCCAATCCCTTCATTTGTTTTAATTTGACAACTTATGGAAGCGAACGTGTCGATCGGTTTTACAAAAATGGAAAAAGAGCAATATCGTTCGGTGATTCGATTCCTATTTTTGGAATAGAGAAATCAAAGAGCGCTTGGATGCTGTGTACGGTGACTCTTCTCCATCGATGGCCACCGTCAAGAATTGGTTCAACGAGTTTGCACGTGGCCCTACGTCGGTTTTTGATGAACCACGTCCAGGTGCACCGAAAACAGCTGCTGCGGAGGAAAACATTAAAAAATTCATGATCTCGTATTGGCAGATCGCCGATTGAAGGTTCGGGAGCTAGCTGAGACTGTAGCCATTTCAGAAGGAACAGTGCATCATATTCTTCACGAGGAACCCGGCATAAGAAAGCTGTCGGCGCGATGGGTGCCGCGTTTACTCACACCGGAAAACAAGAGCAACCGTGAGACCACATCGGAGACGTGTTTGGCGCTGTTTAAGCGGAATCCAGCGGAGTTTTTGCGTCGTTTTGTGACCGTCGATGAAACCTGGATCCACTGGTACACACCAGAGACCAAGGAGCAATCAAAACAATGGATCCAGACCGGGGAACGTGCTCCAAAGAAGGCGAAAACTGTAAAATCGGCCGGAAAAGTTATGGCCACCGTTTTCTGGGATTCACAAGGTGTGATCTACATCGATTACCTCGAAAAGGGTAAAACAATTACAGGGCTTTACTATGCCGATTTATTGGGCCGATTCGACGCCGAATTAAAGAAAAAACGACCCCATCTGGTGAAGAAAAAAGTTCTGTTTCACCACGACAACGCACCGGTTCACACGTCTGCCGTTGCCATGGCCAAATTGGTCGAATTACGCTACGAATTGCTGCCCCATCCACCGTATTCTCCAGATTTGGCCCCTTGTGACTTCTTTCTGTTTCCTAATCTGAAAAAATCACTCGCCGGGAATAGATATGGATCAAATGAGGAGGTCATCGCCGCCACGGAGGCCTATTTTGCAGAGTTTGACAAAAACTATTTTTCGGACGGGTTAAAAAAGTTGGAGCATCGCTGGGCTAAGTGTATCGAACTAAAAGGAGACTATGTTGAAAAATAAATTGCCACTATTCCAAAATTTTCGTTTACTTTTTGTAGGCTAAGTATTTATTGAATGACCGTACCATTGGTGAAAAGTGGGCTTCTGAGTGTTTCGTTCACCATGACGCCACAACGCACCCGGGTGTAGCCTGACCGCTTTGGAATAGGGCAACATGGAGCCTTACGGATTACCATGTCACCCCAGCGGTCGGCCCAGCCTTCATGCCGGGCCTCCTCACGCTATGGGGGCGTCCCGATATATTGGGATCCCCAGACGGTCGGGCGCCCCAGAATTGGACATTTTGAGGCCACTGGACATTTTGCGAATTGGCCATTATGCGCCCAAATGTCCCCAGACACCCTCAGACGGGATTACCGTGCAATGAGGTAAAAGCCCCCCGGCTAACACTCCGGTGCTGTTTTAAGGGAGCAGGAGGTGGACGGGCGAACCGCCGTCTTCGTGCTCCCCGCTGTCTGCGTCAGAGACGGGCCGCCAGAGGATCATCCTCTCGGGCCCTCTCCGCGATCTTCTTCTGCGTCATCACCTCCTTGCAGAAGGAGACCACTGCTATCCAGGCCATCTCACTCACCAACATGGCTTAAACTACAGCCGGGAGTGAGAGGTCACCACCAATTACCGCCACTAGAGCGCGGCGCTGATCCGCCCCTGCTGCGCACACTTGAAGAGTGTGCTGGGCGGTATCCTCGTCCGCACCGCACTAATAGCACTGCTGCAATGGCAATGGCGGGCTCCTGCCGGGTGACTTTAAACAGGTACTTCCTGAAACATCCATGTCCGGAAAGCACCTGTACCAGCCGGTATGTCAGACGCCTCTTTCTATGACACACCCACCGGGAGAACCGGACGTATCGCTTCTATGCTGTCGCGGCCATAGAGCGGGTCAGCCCGTCCCTCCGCCCACCTCCTCATCAGCGCTTGTTGCGCTCGTCTTCGGGTGCCCTCTACTTGGTCAAGGTAGGGGCGCTCTCTCTTTGCTCTCGCAGCTGCCCTGCACTGGTAGACAGCAGCGAGAACCTGTGCGTCCAGTTCCCATGGGGGCATACCTCTAATAGCTCTCACCGCCATCTCCCTTTGAGGGGCCCGCAAAAGTGACACATTGTGGGCGGTGAGAGCATTTGCCCAGACTGGACCTCCGTAGAGCGCCATGCTGCGAATTATGCCGGCGTAAAGTTGCCGGCATGACTGTCCGGGGCCACGCAAATTTGGCAAGAGCCGGCCCAAGGCACCCGCTACCCGGATAAGACGTGAAGTGAGCCTGGTGAAGTGTGCCTCCAACTTTCACCGTCCATCCAATATGAGGCCCAGATACTTACTCACGTTAACGCCGTTAAGGTGGACTGACGCCCCAGGAGGCGGCCCCTGCCGAGGTCCGTGAAATAGTAGGGCCTTTTGTTGAGGGCCACCTATAGCCACAGGGGTTCCGACTTCCAGCAGCCTCTGTACCTTAGGGAAACTGCTGCCCCTGGCTACGACTAGGGTGTCATCCGCGTAGCCAATAACACACATCCTCGGAAGAAGCGTGCCGCGGAGTACCCAGTCGTAGCCGAGGGTCCAGAGCAGGGGCCCTTAGATGGACCCCTGGCGAACCCTACACCGCATTGGGTGACGGACCTGTACCCCTCCCTGCCCCGGAGGTAATCCTCGATAAGCCTGCCTATATATGAGGGCACTCCGAAAAAATGAAGCGCCTCTCTAATAACGCCGAACGGCAGGCTGTTAAAGGCGTTGGCGATGTCGACGCTGATCACCAGCGACTTCTCTGTGTGGGCAGACGCAGTCTCTGTCTCCTCTTTAAGGAGCTCTAAGGCGTCTATAGTGGAGCGCCCGGCCCCAAACCCGAACTGGGTATCAGACAGGTTCGGGCCTACCTCACTAATATGCTGTATGCTTTGGCTTCCCCTTTGGGGTCTAACGGCTTTTAGGAGAAGGCACAGACGCCCCTCCATCAAGAGCTTGGGGAATCACGCCAACGCAAGCGCTGCGTCGAAGATTCCCTTAAGCTAGCTCCGCCTCTTTGGCCCGTTCCCTGTCCAGCTTGGTGAGGGCCCACCTGGGAAACGAGGAGTGGTCCCGACGTCTCATCGGCAGCGCTGGAGCGCCGGAGGTGGAGACCTCAAATCTGATCTATTTATGATCTGAGATCGTCTCCACCTCACATAAAACGCGCCAGTCCCGGACACGGTCTGCTATGGAGGGGGTGGCAAACGAAAGGTCCACCATCGACCCCCCTGCGCTGCGCACACAAGTGAGTGACGTCCCCGTGTTGAGTAGGGACCTCCCGGAGCTGACGGCCCAGTCCTCTACGGCCAGGCCCCTCACATTCGTTGACACACTCCCCCAGAAGGTCGACCACGCATTGAAGTCACCCATAACAACAACTGGGAGAGGTGTCAACCGCTGGACCACTGGACCAAGAACTCTCAAGTACGCCTCTAAAGCAGCGAGACTTCTGTTGGGAGATAAATATAAGACCAACAATGGCGATGTCTCCCCATGTAACCGCAACATATCAGTGCCCCCTCTCTTTCACAGTCAGCAGCCGGGAGTTGGATCCGGCCGCCACGACTATGGCCAGGAGATACAAAATATGCATCTGCGGCCACCGCCACGTCTTTCTCCTACTGCGACATGGACTGGATCATGAGATCCTGTGCCCCGGCGCAGTGGTTGAGGTTCGCCTGAAGGAAATTGAATTGCCAGGCGTAGCTCATTCCTGCATTTCAATTTCCACTGGCACAGGTGTGCGCCTCTCACTCGTGCCGGCGTGGTTCCTGAAGGCCGCTCTCGCCTTGATGGGGGGAGGATTACAGTTCCTCCCACCCATAGTGTGGCCCGAAGACCAACCCGCTTCAGCACAGATGACGCAGTGCGCCGCCGCCATATAGCCGGCCACCTTGTGCCCAGGTTGCCCACACCGGAAGCACAGGTCGTCTCGCTCCTTGCTCGAGGGACAGAGCTGGCGCGTGTGCCCTCCTATCCCCATGCACTTAAAACAGCGCATAGGGAGCGCGTCCAGAGCCCGGACTTGCACCGAGCTCCATCCCACAAGCAAGCGTCCTCCATTCAGGAGTACTTTTGCCAGCGCAACTGGGCACTTCAAATTTACTGCCCCGGCTCGGCGGGGCCGAAGCGGATTTCTCCCGCTTTCACTAGGGACGCGTCGCAGCCCCCCTTGGCGGCAACTGCAGCCACCACATCCTCACGGGTGATGGTGTCATCAAAGCCCGTCTTGCGCAGATCTGCGCATTTCGTGGGCCTGGTGACGACAACCATACCCGCGAGCGCTTCCGTTAACTTAGCCGCCAAACGATCGGCGGCCTCTGCGCTCTTGGCACCTGGCAACTGGAGCATCCTAGCACCGGTTGCCATTTGCCTTGTTGTTAGGCCTGATATGCCCAGCTCTGGGAGGCAAATGGCCTTCCTAGCCTTGAGCAGCGCCGTTTTGTATAACACCCCTCTCTTGACGGCCTCGGGCTGCAGTGTCAAAACTACAGCCGATCAGCGTGGGGGGGTCAGTTTGACTTTTGGCTTCGTCATTTGGGCAGCTGGCTGTACCCTTTTCGGGACGTAGCGGGTCTTCCTTTCTTTGGGGTAACAGCTTGTGCCAGCCTCGGCCCCGTAGTGGGAACTGGTGGCGCTAGGGAGGGGTTTTTGCCCTTTCCTTTTTTGCCCCGGCTTACCACTTGGCACGTCTCTTTGGCAACACCACCGGCGATGTTTTGGCTCTGTTGAACCGAGGCAACGGTGCCGGCGGCAGGCGGAGCTGTCGAAGAAACGGGCGAGGGTCCCGCTTTTTTGCACCCTTCCCTCTATTTAATGCCACAGCGGCAGCTAGGGCAATTTCAATTTGGGGCGGTGCTTGTGATTTTACCGCAGCCGCTGCCCTCCTTTTGTCCGCTGCAAGGGGCGGACGGGTAGCAGGCGTCAGTGCCCCGTCAATGCGGGCACTGATCTTTTTTTTTAAAGCATTGAAGTGAGAGAGCCCTGTTGAAGCTCTCCTCGGCCGCGTCCTCCTTACGCTCGCGAAGGATTTCCTTCGCCCGGGATAGGCCAGATGCGTGTCCCGGGTTCTTAACTTTTCCTCTTTTGCAGGCAGCCGCCCTGGAAGGGACTCCTTGCGTCGTCGGTCTCCTCCTCCAGCACAAGGTTGTCCTCGTTCAAAAACGAACCTTTTCGTATCGACATGTTGTCTAACACGAAGAGTCAGAGATCCAATATGCAAGCCAGGTCAAATGCACGCAATGAAAATCCAGTCTAAGAAGCAAAATATAAAAAATCAATGAAATCCGGGAGGATAGCCATAAATCGTTGAAAACCACAAAATAAGTCTTTCGAGCGCTATTAGGCCCCGCTCAACCTGAAACCGGAGACACCTCGACGGCCAGAGAGCTTGGGAAAGTAATAGTTAGGAAAGATCCGCAAGATGTGCCCCAAAGTATTCAGAATTGGTCACCAGTCTAGGCAGCGTTACCGTTACTAGAACTGGGAGTGCCAGGGGAGACGACGTGGACGTACTGAATACTTGCTCACAGAATACATGGGGCCTCCCCCACACAGTCACTTGCCTCTGACAACCTCGTTTAGGATGAAGTCGTGATGGTATGTGTTATCTTTGACTGTTCTGTTGACTAAGCAGTTTTTATTTAAATATTGCATGTGGCAACACTCTCTCTCTCTCTCTTCATCGGATGCCGCGTCATTGTAGCTACGGGTACTGTGCTAAAATTTTATAATTGAATGAATAGCGTTATAAAAATGCTGTGTTTAGAGTCCTGCTAAAGCCTAAACCTTGTTAAACCACCAGCGTACCGTCCACCGAAAAGTTGGTGCAATAGCAGCGATCCTGCCTTTAGCACCGGAGGTCCTGGGTTCGATCCCCGCCCATGACATACATTTATGTGACGTAGATTTTGTTGCTTGTGTGTCTGCGTGTTATAATGTATTTAAGTGTGTATTTAGAAATATTTAAATGTTTTCAGTCGCTGATGCCCAAGCTCTGCTTAGTTTTGGATCTTGGTGTAATTTCAGATATTTGTTTTATTTATCTAAAATGATTGCATCATAAAGGTATAAAAGTTTCTACTAGACCAGGGTTTCTGAAAGTGGGGTACGCGAACCCCTAGGGGTTCGCCATTCGTCAGTAGGGGGTTCGCGGCAATATTTACGTGATGCTGGCTTGATGACTGACACGACGAACGCCCAATCCGTGGATTCCGAAATAAGGGCTGAAATTCTTATTCATCTTTCTCAGCTCTCCAGCTGGATTCGTAACCCATTTGTGGTCACGAATGAGAGCATAAATTCTAACTTAAGCAACAGGAGTCATTATTAGAAACGTGTCACCCCATTTTAAATGTGCACTTTATGTTTTTTTAGTGTTTTGTCTCCAAATAAATATATTTTATTTCTTTCAAATGTCCGTAGATGAAACTCGTCAAGCTGATTTAAAAAGGATTTCTTTGATAGATATATAGATTTTTGGGTAGCTTGACAGGAAGAGTATCCCGAACTCTCACGCAAAGAGCGAATTCCCTTTTCCTCTTGGCTACAACATACTTAAGTGAGAGTGGGTTTTCACACCTGGTCATGATAAAACGAAATAAAGAAATCGATTTGATGCCGAGTCAGAATAAAAGTTAATATTGTCAAAATTACTTCTAAATTGTCTCAATTTGCGACAAGAAACAAGCCCACTCATCACATTAATAATAAAAAGATATTTCTTTAGACACTGTATTTGTTATCCTTTGAAATAAAATGGTTAGTCAAGGGGTTCCCTGTTAACTGGAAACTTTGGACCCAAAAGTTTGAGAAACCCTAGTACTAGACGAACTGAAATCGTATTTTTTTAATTTCGCAGCTGCGGTCTCTATGAAAAGGAAGAGGTGAAGAAATCTGGGTCCAAATTACTATCTCTTATAGCCATTAATTTCCTGAACTGACAGTAGCAAGCAATTTCGTAAATGACCTTTCATTTCCAGCCAGTGAGCAGCTACTCGTACAGAGGCGTTCACATCAACCTTTACAAAACCATTGCAAAACGGGTATTATGTCAGTGCCCCTATGTAAATGTTGATGTGAACGCCTCAGTACCTGTCACTAATGCATCTTTCAGGCTGGATATTTACTGACGAAATTGCTCGCCACCGTCAGTTCAGGCAATCAACTTGGCTGGCTATAAGAGATTGTAATATGGCCCCTGGTCTATAAATAGGCCTTGATAACACTGGTGTTTGTAGCATAACATGCAGGCCGCGGGTACACTGCATCCGCGCACGTCCAGTATCCCTCCATGAGTTCACACCTATGACGTCGCTAGCGTCCGCGTTCATGTTTTTCTATGGGATATCAGTACGGCCTCTAGTGATTTGAAATGGAACTAAATATGGCATACAAACTGAACTCAACTATCGCCGTTGACGAGATGGAAACTCATGGCAGACCTACAGGAAACGCTGGTGTGATCGGTGCTTACCACAACGATAGTATGTGCTTCTTCGGCTAGGTGATTTCTGCGCCACTCGCATCTCCATCAAGCGCGTTGCTGTCCTGATGAGACGTCAACGGAACGGAGGCAAAGCTTCATACAAGCGGGTGTGACAGATATACCTACTACGACGCGTGTATACGTCAGCCTTAAGGTACTATATGGAACCGAGCTGCCGACTGCAACTGCCGACAGTACGTGCAGCGTCCCATTGTCACTTGATGGTGTAACAATGGGACGCTGCACGTGCACGGCAGTTGCAGTCGCCAGCTTGGTTCCAAATAACACCTTTAATTTAACCACTAGCCGACTTGGCATTACGCTGCTTATCCAGCAGAGATGTGCTATGCTATGATGATGTGAATGCTTTTGATATCCATCAAGCACATTAATTGGTCCACATAGCCCAGCACTAGTGGAAACGGGTTCTACTATGCAATAATATCTAATAAATATGCCTTTGCAGAGCTTTCTAGTGTTTTAAGGTAGTTTTTTATCCTTTTTCTAGTAAACCTGTAGAGCTTTTAACTTGGTTTAAGATTTGGCTATGTGCTGAGTCATTTTGCTTATTTTAAATAATTTCCTATTCGTCCTCAAAACGTTTTCCTACACCGACAGGCATCACATGTCGTTACTAATTGTCGTGACAGTTGTTGCTTCTTCTTCCAGGTTTTTCAAGACATTTAGAATAATTTCGGGATATGGTCGGCCAATAATGTGTTCCACCAACCTAGAATAGAGATTCATTTGAACGTCATGAAACAACAAGGATCTTACAGAAACCTTTGTCAAAACTGGTAAACCTCTTTCTTGGTTGACGGTACAAACATCCGAAAATGATATTGTAGGATGACTCGCGTAATCAGAGGCTTAATCTACTCGTAGATTACAGAAATGCCAATTTTAAGGGACAGATTTGTGTTTAATGACCAGCTACAATGGTTTTAAGATGAAAATTATAAGTATGATAACTAGATTTTTCATTGTACGGTCGGTCAAGAAAGTGGTCTACCAGAATCCACTTATTTGGTTTTTAAATAACTGACTAACCAAATCAAAGCGTAGCCCACTTAAGAGTATTAGACAGACAGTAAAGAGTAACTTGAAGATGTCCAGAATAGTTTGTAGGCTCTGAAAATAACTGAAAGCGTGTAATATCATCATATTCTGTCAAAACCTTTATTCTGTGAAATATATCTGTCTCAAGTCAAGAGTGAGCGTGTCGATTCAGTAAACGATCTTTTCTGAATTGACTCAGGTCTGGGTGTGCTGGGAGACGCCCCTGGCTTATTTCCTGGTGTGGTACAGAGGCGTTAACATCAACCTTTACATAGGGGCACCTAATAGTGCTAACATTAAGACCCATTTTGCAATGGTTTTGTAAAGGTTGATGTGAACGCCTCTGTACCTCGTAATACAGGGATATTAATACCGACTTCGAGACCATTACAAGAAGTGTGTTGTCTGGCTCATATTTATTTATTTATTTTAAAGGGTAGATTTTTAGTGCCAGCACTTTAGCTTGGACAACTCACATTGGCCACGTTAGCAGGAGAATGTTTGCCTCTGCCAGTTACTTAAGTAAACTTCGTAATTTCTACCAATACCCACCAAAATTGCTCTTGTACAAGCCTTCCTCTTTTCCATACTGGACAGCAGTCCGCGCTGCTACGTAGACCTAAATGAGAATCTCCTAAAAAACTTGCGGTGCTTCACTTCACTTGGGCGGCGAAACTCGACTGCATATTTTACAAAAACGTTACCAAACGGACATATGTTGAATAAATAGAGTTAAATTTGTTGATTTTTTTTCATAAAATCGAGATTTTAAAAAAAGGCAGGTCAAAGATAAATTATTCCCGATTTCAATAAAACAAAACTTTGGTGTAGTGCAACAAAAAGTGCAAAAACTAAATGGTTTTATTTCCTGTAAGAGCATTTCAATCTACGCAGAAGTTTTTTAATAACTGCAATCAATTTTTTTTTCAATTTGTGTTATGATAAGTTATATTTTAGCTGTTTTGACCTAATCAACTAAATCAATACACCTTAATGAACATTTTAAAGCCATATCCTTGTACTTTGAATGTATTCTAGTGCAAAGTGTGAAAACAAACTGATAAAGAGGCGTATGGGCATATACTTCTTTGCCTTCCCATTATTGTCATCAATGTCAATGTCAAATCACTCACATTATGTACGTTACGTTTGATTTTTATTATTATAATATTTATAACATTTTTTTTTCGTTTTAAAAAAATAATCAAACTCTAAGATAAAGTAGCCCTTCAGAATTACCTGCACCACCTGTTGCAGAAAAACATCATCAAATTGAAACCCAGCAAACAAATAATAAAGCAAACAATCGAATAGCTCTTCCAAAAATAAAAAGAAAAGCAGCCACTGCTGGCCGTTGCTTGTTTCCAGATTGTGATGATCGGGAAAGACTTTATGTATCTGAGTCTATACGCAGAAGGGTCCTAGTAGACTATAAGTAATACAAGGAAGTGAAGCCATTTTCGGATATTATTGTTGTTGTGCTGCTGGAAATTACACAGTTGGGTGTTGCTCGCACATAATGTATATTTTATGGTACGAGTACATGGGATACGCTTGTCATCAGGATCGTTTCGGAGCTCCTGCTGCATTCATGGACAACTTGTTAAATATTTAAATAAATTTACATAAATAAGTTAATAGCTTTTTATATCGTAGCTTACATAGCAGTAAAACTTTAATATGCCTCACACTGAGCTGAACGAACTCAATTTAGGTACACCAGAAATATACTTCTTTTGTTCTTTGTCTAGTTCTATAGTTTTGTGATGATGTGATAAGGGATACAAGTGACAGATCGCTCGTGCCGCGTACCGATGCGGCAAACGCGAAAGTGGAACGCCCGAACATGTATCCGCTCACGTCGGACCAAATCTGACTGATGTATAAGCATCAGTGTCCTTGTATTAATAAAATTGATTAAAAACCAACGGTTTAAATTATAACCTCACTACCTACAATAGCTTTAATATCTTTTTAACCCGAGCTTTAAAAGAGTTAAAACAATTAACTTTTTTGTTAGTCTAGCGTAATCCTAAAAACATCAACCGATTTCTTTTATGTACGCGGCCCGTAAGTAGAGGTCTGAAATTACATGGAAGTCCGCGCTCCTTCTTTTATGCGATCGAATCATTTTTGGACTTCGCAAGTACGACCATGTTTCCGACTACCGAGCCCAGCTTAACTGGCTTCCCATTCGTCTTCGCCGTGATTCTCATGTCCTCTTTCTCCTATATAACAATCTCTTTAACCCGATGTCACCCCATTACCTTAAGGAGCGGTTCCAGTTTCTGCAACCAATCCGGGGACTGGAAAAGCGTTCATTCAAGAAACTCCGCCTTATATTTCCTCCTCATTCCTCTCACTCCTCCACAGCACAAAATAAAGAGTTTACAGATGGACCGCTCGCACCTTTCTCCAAAACTTGCGTGAACCGCCTAGGGTTACTACTATATTCGCTCTGAATTTTTAAAATGAATTAAGTAAGTTATACCTACTTGACAGAACCGGCCAAAAACAAAATTAATCATGTGCAAAATCGCACCAAGTTCGACAAAAACAAAAACACTCGCGACAGTGCGACTTTCCGACTCACCGAAGCTTACTGACTTCGCTTGTAAACTCATGTCTCTGTGTGCGTGCGTCAAAAATGGCGTGTTGTTCTAAGCGGGCTATCTGTCAGAGCACCGCGCATGTCTAATTTGTGTCCTCAGTATTTTAATTTGAAGTCCATTTGTTTGTGGAACTCCTTACCTCTATCGATCAGAGAGTCCCAATTCCTATCCATCTTTAACGCAAGGGTCAAAACTCATTGCCTTACACCTTGACACTCACTTTACTTTTGTTCTACCCTTCTTTTTTTGTTCTATCATGATAATTTTTGGTTACATATATGGAACATACCTTATGTTTCGTTTGTTAAGTACGTTTATGTGTTATAATCGTTTTATTTTAAAAATATTGCGTTTACTGTTTAAAGCTATTCTTAACTTTTCTTTCAAGCACGTACTTGCCCTTCTTGTCAATTTTCCTTTTTCTGTGGGTTGCTTGGTAGAGATCGCTTGTTTGCGATAAAGCCACCCAAATTGTGAAATGTGTTGATTATCTATAAGTTATTGTTATTTTCTAGTGTGCAATGAAGAATATTTACTTACTTACTTAGTCAAAATTAAAAAAACTTATAAAAATGGATAGATCCGCCTAACATTAGGAAATTAACATAATTTCGCACATTCTAGACACGTCGTAATTTGCCTGATAATACGTTTATTCTGCGACATATCTCTCCACTTATCAAAACCAAGTACAGTCTGCGACAGCGTGACTCGATGACGGTTATCGCCTTATGCAATAGCAATAAAGGTTCATTTGCTGTGCGCTTGAAATGTGGTTGCTGTGTATACTAGTAAGATCATCCGACACAAACACATCGGGCCTCTTTAGCCCCTAGCACGAAAGATTAATGCGTGTGGGCGGAACGAGGGATTCAAGGGTTCGTTAACTAGAGCTGGTACCCTAAGTACTTATACATATACAGCTGGTTTTAAAGTAGGTTTTTGTTGAATATTGTGGTGATGAACGCGATCGCGAGAGCGCGTAAGCATGAGCGTTTATTAATTAATTCAGGATAGCAGTGTGTAATAATTTGAAGACGGTGTTTTGCTGTCTTGTTGAGTTCTTATCGTGAATATGCCACTGATTCATTCAAGATGGAAGTATTTTTTTTCATAGATATTTTCATCATTCGAATAAGGCATAATGGCTAATGAAACAGCAATCAAGAAACAATGCGTAAAACACTTATCAAGCACCTATACAAACAACTGGAGACATTTACCTTCCCAAGAAAAACACAAGTACAGTAAGAAATGAAAGTAACACCGAGTTTTCACAAAAGGAAAGCAATAAAACTACTGCAATCTCATTAAGCGGCTTTTAGTATCAGCCGGCAACCGCAAATCGCGGGACAATGTAGTCGCCGGCAGCGGCATAGACGTAAAATGCGGCACAAATACGATAAATTGAAATGTATAAAGCTTGGCACAAACATTTCGATCGCAGCCATGTCTTGCGCTACAAAAACAACAGGGTGCTCAGCCGCACTGGCGGCACGCACGGAATGACAACACGCGGAACAAGGTCAGCGGCGACCGCGCGTTTTGAGTTTGTTGCAAACTTTTTTCCGTGGGTGAACTATGGTGAAAGTCGTCCAGAAGTTTCTCGAAGGTGGTATGTACTCACCTGAGGTTCACGGCACTTCCATGAGTTAACAGGTGGCCCTTGCAACAAGTCGCGCGGCCGCGCCACAGGTCGCGGGCGTGCGTCGCGAGCGGCGGTCCGGCTGACACACGCGGGAGACGCGCGCGGGACGCAAGCGCGCCCCTCCCCTACACCCCCCATCGATTTTCGATGTACCTTCGCTGCCTAAGGCGCGGTGTTTACTAATGCAAAGAACTGGAGCCCTTGGTTCCCCTTCATAACACTTTTCCCTAATTCAGAGTAAAGTGTCCTGCAGTAGTGACGCGACGCGAGGCCGCACGGCGCGCCGCTATCAAACCGGCATCGCGCGATAACGTACGCTCGATAGCGGCCGTAACTCGCCGGCCGGCGTAAACTTTCCAACACGCTGTAAACTTACTTTAAACTTTAAATAATTAGTTTCGTAGATTAAATGTAGGACAACAGGTAAAATAAGTATGTTTTGCTAAACAATAAAGAGGAGTAGACGAAGACGAAAGAGTCAATATATTTTTGTTATTAAAATTATATATTGTGCGAAATTTTGATTATAGCAATTGTTAAAATTATCTGACATAGTTATACAGGTAAAATAAACTAGTCAATAGAAAGTTTATTCAAATATTTTTTCAACCTTCGCAATGCGGAATGCGGAAGCGCAATAGAGCAAAACGCAACTTTCGTTTCGACATGTCAAATTAAAAAATGTATGAAACTCACATTAAATGTAATTCTGATAAGACTTGTGCTAATAACATTGCCGTAAATTTTTAATTTGATATGTCGAAACGAAAGTAGAGTGTTGCTCTTGGCTAGGGCCTCAGAAGATGCTTAGAGGAGCTAAAGCGCCAAAGGTTTTCAATCTTCACTCAGAAAAAACATTCATGTTTCGATCGTTTTAATCGTTAATCTATTTATTCAAAAATATATTACTATGTGACTGATACCCACAAACTCTTCGTAATTTGGTGTCACATGTCCTTGGAGACACATTTATTTATTCAGATATTAAATTATTTAACTTTGCCTAAAGACACAAAAGTACCTGAACATAGGATCAGGGTACACTTTGGTGCCTTTCGGAGTCGAAACCCTCGGTCCGTGGGGTCCAAGTGCACAAAACCTAATTAAATACTGTCTAGAAGACTGAATACTTTCACTGGTGACCCAAGAACTGGTACATTCCTCGCGCAACGTGTGAGCCTAGCCATCCAACGAGGGAATGCTGCCAGCATCTTGGGCACCTTACCGCAGGGGCAAAATTTTCTAAGTAGTTTTTAGTTTTATTACTTAAATTGAGGTTTTTTCTTTTTTAATTTTTACTGAACTGTGTATATAAATATCATCTAGTCTATTTAAAAATAAATATATTAACTGGTAAAAAAAAAAACCCAAACTCATCTCAACATTGAGATTGGTTTATTATCCATGTTTACAATGGGTTTCATAATTCAGCAATTCTATTTAAATAGGTATTTAGAAGCAACATCGCACTGGCAATAGGGTATATGACTACATCATCGGATTCTAAAAACAATTTAAAACTAACAATTTAATTTAACCTTTATTTTGTTTACTTAAATACAATTCATTCTATGGCTCTTCAAACTTAGGTGGGAAAATCCTATTTTGAAAGTGTAAGTAAATAAAATATCCTATACCATTCGATAATCTACACAATTTATTGCATCTTTTGTGAAGAAACCATATTCATTAACGCAAAATTTAATATAGCTGCCGAACAAGTGTTTTGCAGAACGCAAAGAAATAACGTCAGATACTAGCGGCAGTTTTTTAAGGACCGTTGTGGGTTCAAAAAGATGATTTTTAAATTGCAGTATATCGGGGAGTTTTGGTGCTTCCGAATTTAATCTTTTCCCAATGTTTCTAGTTTTTTTTAAATACAATACCTATCTACTGATTCTTCTATCAGCCCTTTCAAGGAATAGGTATAATTTCCCTATCACCCAAATTCAGTTTATCTTCAGTTCAACATTTTATAGACATAAATATCGAAAACCTTTAGGCTTTACTTTAAAAGACCTCGTACTAGTAAACGTAGCGTAGGACGACATAGATAGAGCGATGACTTGCCATAGCTCACTGGCAGAAATGCGTCGAGCTGAGGATGACGCGCTGCGGGGGAATCATTTGTCCAGCAGCGGATTATGATACACTTATGATGATTTTATTCCATTCCAGTCTTTAAAGTACGCTTATTTTTTTCCCCTTGCAAGAGTAGCACATGATCTATTGCGATATGGGATCTTGGATTTATCATAGACGGTAAATTGAAATTCAATTTTCACATTGACGCCACTGTGAAAATATCTGCTCAAATGCTAGACTTTCTAAAGCGCAACGTACAAGGATTCCAGCGACGCGAATCACGAATTATACTATATAACAGTCTAGTTTGAAGCAGACTTGAGTTTGCGTCCGTAGCTTGGAACCCTGTCTATGCTGACTCATCACAAAGGGTTGAGAGTATTCAACGGGCCTTCACAAGTCATCTTGCATTTAACACTCCGGGTATCTATCTCAAGGTACCATACAATGTGCGTTTATCGTTCTTTGGCATGATTTCGCTAAAAAACCGTCGCACATTGCTGGTTTTTTTTTCTTTATTAAGGAAAACAAACAGCTATTTCTAATACATTTGCTCAACTTAACCAAAATAGTACATTAGCATTTAATGTTCTCACTGTTGGGCAATACATCACATCTAGACAACATTGCGATCAGGAAGAAAAACTTTATCAAAACAACACATAAAGATATCAAATAAATAAATATAAATAAATAAATAAACATGCGCCAGACAACACACCTCTTGTTGGTCTCGAAGTAGGGATTAATATCCCTGTGTTACGAGGTACCACACAAGGAAATAAGCCAGGGGCGTCTCCCAGCACACCCAGACCTGAGTCTATTCAGAAAAGATCGTTTCCTGAATTGACCCGACCGGGAACCGAACCCGGGACACTAGGGAAATCGAGGCGAGAAACCGTGCTACAGCGCTCTACGCCAATCGTGTAGTTAAACTAAGTACCTATGTTTGTTTGCATGCTATAACTAGAGAAGCAAGATTTACTAGATAAGATCTGCTGGCCTTTTCAATAAGTCACGGAATCGTTCTATTCTTTCATGTAATATGTCGATGTTACTGTAAGTGCTGTTGTACTTGTTGCAGACTCTTATTAAGAAACTATTTTTCCTATAATTGGACTTGTAAGACGGTGTACTGAAAGCGTTACTGTGCCGTGCCCTAGGTCTAGGACATTTATAAAAAACTTTGTCAACAAATATAGAGAGTCGACTACGTTGTTGATGATTTTGTAAAGTAGAACTTGATCCCTGTGCTCTCGTCGAGGTATCAAATTCTCAATTTTATTGGTATCAAAATCTTTAAACCGGTACTTCAAACAATTTTTAAACTTATTCTGTATACTTTCCAACTGTTGAATATACTTTGCATACATAGGCTTCCACACAGTGGAAGCATACTCAAGCTGAGACCTCACATATGCGTTATACAGTATTAACAATGTATTGACATTCTTGAAGTCCGTACTTTGGTGCAATATAAAACCAAGCAACCTAAATGCCTTAGCAGTAATTTTATTTATATGCGATTCAAAATATAATCCACTATCCAGCTGAACTCCCAGGTCCCTCACCTCATCAACTCTCTACAACCCCTTGTCAAAGAGCGTATAATTGAAGGTTATTCGATGTTTTTTTTCTTGTCAACGTAATCGCATGGCATTTTTCAACATTTAGATGTAATTTGTTAAGAGAACAATAGTTACATAGGCGACTTAGGTCATTTTGTAATTCAAAACAACCATTATCTGATTTGATTACCGAAAATATTTTAGTGTCATCCGCGTACAATAATAATTTAGAATTTTGGAAACATGACATCGTTTATAAAAACGTTAAAGAGCAGAGGTCCCAAATGCGAGCCCTGGGGCACACCGGAAGAAATAGGAATAAAACTAGAAGTAAAATCCTTAACCATGACAGCCTGAGTTCGGTTTCAAAGATAAGACGTCAGCCACCGTAGCAAATCACCATATACATAATTGTCTCAAGCTTAGTAATACGTAGTGAGTGAGAAGTCTTATCAAACGCCTTTGCGTAATCGGTGTACACAGCATCCATCTGAAATCCCTTATCTACTAGCCTTATCCCTTAACTACATAGTTCAGCATCTATGGATAAGGGATTTTTTGTCTAAAAACTCAGAAATGTTAGTCTCAGTAGAACGTTTAGCCACAAAACCATGCTGGAGTATGGTCAGGACTTAGTGAAGGATAGATGGAGTCATATACGATTTTTCAAAAACTTTAGGTAATATTGATAACTTGGAGATGCCTCGATAGCTACGTACACCATGTTTATCACCCACCTTATGTATGGGGACCACGAATGACTGCTTCCATTGATCAGGCATAACCCCACAAGACAGTTAAAAAAAAAAATATGTAATACATATACATATACATAAATTGAATACATATAAGCGCAATAGGGTATGCCAATTGTTTACTACAAAATCTTAAAAATAAGAGATGAATGCCGTCGGGTCCGCTACCCCTGGAAGTATCAATCTTTGAAAGGTATTTCTCGACGATTTTTTCTGTTAAATGTATACTGCCAATTACCACGTTATTCGATTATGTTGGACTTGAACCATTCAAAACATTTGTATCTTTTTCAAATACTGAGTAAAATAAGTTATTAAACATATTAGAAATTGTTTAACCATCATTACCTACAGTATGGTCCATTTTCAGTGTCAGGAATACTAGTAATATTTTCTTTGGATTTAATGTAAGCCCAGAAAAACTTGGAGCAGTACTTGATATCAGTCTCAGATCTAATAATAAATAAATTTTAAGATGAAATCTCAAGCTTCTTCACCGAACGCCTCAAATCAGAAAAGGTTTCATCAGAGATTCTGCCATAATATTTTCATTTTTTGTGTAATTTAGATTTTCTTTTAATTAATTCAATAAGTTTAAATGAAAACCAAATAGGATATCTGTTGTGATCTTTTATACTTTTTGTAGGTATTTGTTCATCAATAATTCTATTAACTATTAGGTAAAAACTTTCTAATTCCCTTTCCATATCCGAACTTGATAGATGCTGCCACTTTACCTTCTCAAGTTAGGGTTTTATAACATCATAGCTAGCAGCATGATAACGCCGCACAGTCCTGGGTGGTTGCCGCAGGCAAGAGTCGTTCGTGACCACGCTTGCAACCATGCCTAAGGACGGATGATGACTGTCCTCCGGCTCAGACAGAGGCTCAGTGCGAGTTACGGAGCACGGAAAACTAGTGAATATTAAATCAAGAAATCTTTTGAGCATGGCAACTGTTGCATTGGTGTCTTTTTAGATTTGGCAAAGGCCTTTGACACCGTTCCTGTTGATCTCTTATTGAGGAAGCTTGAAAATTTTGGCATAAGGGGCCTGCCTCTAGAATGGTTCCGAAGTTACTTGTCAGACAGACGACAGTGTGTGAGGGTGGTAAACTATGTCAGTGACGAGTTGCCGATTAGATTCGGGGTACCGCAGGGCAGTGTGTTGGGTTAGGTTAGCTACCCTCTTCATACTGTTCGTAAACGACAATCACAAGGTAACGTCTTCGGAGGTAGATGCTACGCAGATGAACTATCGCTCTATTTCATGGCAAGACCTGGGACGACACTTTCCGAAGGGCTGAACAGGGTGTGGTTCTTCTCAAAAAATGGCTAGATGGTAATTTGCTTACTTTGAATTTGAAATGAAATTGAAACTTTGAAAATACTTGTGCTTTCATAAGACCAAGACCTCTGCCTCTCCTTCTACTAGCTTTCGCCTGCATTCTGCAAGTTGCGTGGGCTGCTGCTCTTGCCAAAACATTGAAAGAGCTACGAGAATCTTTTCTTCAAACATCACATCGAAGTGACCAGCTCCCGCGTCAGAAAGCTCATTTATGTGATGAAGCTGCTAAGAAACTGGGCTGACAATGAGACCCTGAGTTTGGTACACACCAGTCTAGGTCAATCACTTTTTAGCTACTGCATTCCTGTCTGGGGTGGCGCCGGTGTCACGGCAATGCTGCAACGAGCAGTCCTAAAAACTATGTGTTCTAAACCATACCCATTTCCCACTGATAAGCTCTACTCAGAGACCGGGGTACTGAGGGTGCGTCAATTGCACCGCAGAGTACTGAGCTCCCGTGAGTACCCTGCAATGCTTGGGAAGAGGGCATTCAAACTTCCTACTGTTGCCGTACATACCTCATTCTCACAGCGGCTGCCCACTTTTCTGTCCTCGTTCATATACCTACAACAAGATCACGAAACTCTGTGACATTAAGACTTCCACTGTTAAACAGACCAAGCTCACTATCACCCAAAAACTGCTTTCCCTGACACACAACCAAACAGAAGGACTTGCTAAGCCCACTATTTTTTTTGAAATAATATTTAAAAAAAATGTGTAGTTAAATATTATTATTATGTGTAGTTAAAAATGTGTAGTTAAATATTATTACAAAAAAAAAATTATGTAGTAACTGATTTACGTAGGTAGCTGTTTATTTACTATATATGTACAATATGTATATTTATTAATTGTATTTATTTATGTATCTAAATTAGTGTTTTGTTTTAAGTTGTTTTTATATTTAATTTTTTTACCCTATCGGAGGATCCATCCTCGCGTCCCTCTCCACTTTCCAACAGATGTGGATCTCGAAACAGGAGTACGATGAGTCTGGTCCCTCGATCGTGCACAGGAAGTGCTTCTAAGCGCGCTGCTGCTGATACGCTAGGCAGCCCGCGGCTGGGCCGTCACGCGGTCGGCTGCACACTCAGGCTTGTAATCTCAGTTAATTTAATTGTACGTAAGATATTATTGTAATTAAATCGTAATAGTGACGGTAGGACGGAGCGCGGCGCCGCGGGCGCGCCTCGACCGCCGGCCTCGGTACTGCACTCGCCAAAGGATCTTTTTGTTATCTCATGAACATGCGTCATTAACGTCGTTTTACATTTAACATCAAACCTTACAATAGGTTATGGGCCTCATACTTTGGAGATATGGATCTAGCTAAAGTACAGATAGCGAAACTGGAAGCCAACAATTGGACTCAATGGAAGTACCGTATGACCGCTATTCTGTCGGGCATCGACGGACTATTGGATATTGTTGAAGGTAGAACACTAATACCAGTTAGACCTGATGCAGCAGCAGGCGATGCAGCAGCTGTGGAAGCATCTATGTCAAGGTATGACACATCCTTGAAAGAGTTCAAGAGAAAGGAGAGTATAGCTTTGCTTCTAATCACAAATAATATTAGTGATGAAACATTAGACAAAGTTATTCGTTTGTCCAAACCAAAGGAAGTCTGGGATGAACTACATAAATTGTATGATGGTGTCAATGACAACCGGGTTTATGATTTGTGTCTAGAGTTCTTCAGATATTCGAAGGATCCTGGAGATGACATGGGTACGCACATATCGAAATTGAAGAATCTGTGGTTTCATTTGAAACAGGAACTAGGCAAAGCGGAAACTGGTGCAAACTTGCCAGAGCTTTTACTAATATGTAAGATATTGGATACCTTCCCTGAAACTTATTTTTCGTTTAAAGCGGGTTGGCTGTTAATGTCAAAGAAGGACCGGACGGTGGACAACCTTACTAGTCAACTGTGTGCTCATGAGAAAGCACTGAACAGCAAGGATGGTGAAGGCACTTCGCAAGCTTTTCCAGTTGAGTCAGTAAGAAAGGATTTTAGGAAAAATCAAGACCAGGATAAACGGTGGCAATCCGATTCGTTAAATAAGACAAAGAAGTTGTGGTGCTGGAAGTGTCGATCAAAAGGACACTTGAAGAAGGATTGTACTCAAAAGAGTGTATCGAGCAATCTGGTGTTATCGGCGCTCAGTATAAGTAGTAACAACGGTTTTTGGTTTATTGACAGTGGTGCAACTAACCATATGACAGGATGTTGTGAGTGGTTTGACACACTGAAACCGTCTACGATGAAAGAGGTGCATGTTGCTAATGGCAAAAAGTTAAATGTGAGCGGTACTGGTAATGTACATTTTCCAGTGGAATTTAACGGAACAAATTGTTAATATTACTTTAACTGATGTTTTGTTTGTACCGGAACTTACTGTTAACTTGTGCTCGGTTTATAGTCTGTCACAAAAAGGCTATAATGTTGTTTTTTCTAACTCAGAATGTAATATTTCTAAGGCTGGTGTAGTAGTTTTGAGAGCCAAGCAAACTGGGAGGGTTTACAGACTTGCAACTGTCGGTAGGGCCAACTTGATTAGGGGAGGTTCAGACGATATGAAAATTTGGCATCAGAGGTTAGGACACATTAACTTTGAAAGCTTAAAAGCTTTAAAACGTGTCGCTAATGATATTGATTTTCAGGTTGATTATTGGACTTTACTTGAAAAAGTGAGATGTTTACTTTTTAATGCTCAATTAGATGACAAGATGTGGGGAGAAGCTGTGTGTACCGCAGCGTATCTTATAAGTCGTTCACCAAGTTCTAGAATATCGGGTAAAATCCCGGAGGAATTGTGGACTGGCTGTAAAGTTAGCTTTAAGCATCTTCGGGTCTTCGGTTGTGAGGCATTTGCGCATGTAGATGATATTAAGCGTAAAAAGTTAAATCCCAAAAGTAAAGCTTTCGTTTTCCTTGGATATGAAAACAATGTAAAGGGTTATCGATTGTTCAATCCAGCTAACAACAAGATTATCGTTTCACGTGATGTAGTGTTTAACGAACATGTCTTTCCTGGGAGACACTCGAAAGCCAAAACAGAAAATATACCTATTTATCTTTCAGGAGGTTTTGATGACTACGTTTTGGAAGCCATGCCGAATGAGGCGGAGCTGTCACCTGTTCGTGCAGAGTCATCAGATACTCCTGTTGAGGCGAAGTGTGAACAAAGTCCTGACAGACATTCTGTGGTTGATAGTACCACTGAGTCTGAATTTGTCGGACATCGGTATAATTTGCGACCCAGAAACCCGAGAGAAACCTGTAACGTGGCTAACGTTAAAGATGTTGAGCCTATCGTACCACGAAGTGTAAAAGAGGCTTTAAGCTGGGTAGAACAAGAATTGTGGCAAAAAGCTATGCAGGAAGAAATTGATTCTTTTTATGCTCACGAAGCTTGGGAGCTGGTCGATATGCCACTAAACAAAAATATTGTTAAAAACAAGTGGATATTTACACTGAAGAAAGATTCCGATGGCAACATTACACGTTACAAGGCAAGGCTCGTTGCGAAGGGTTTTACCCAGAAATACGGTGAAGATTACACCGAAACTTTCTCACCGGTCGTACGTCACTGTTCTATGAGGCTGTTATTATCATTAGCTGTGAAATTGGATCTTAAGATTGATCATTTGGACGTGCAGACGGCTTTCCTGAATGGGGATTTGAAGGAAGAAATATATTTGCATCAACCTGAAGGTTTTGTTAAGCCTGGTAATGAAAAGAAAGTCTATAGATTGTGTAAGGCTGTGTACGGGTTAAAACAAGCTTCGCGGGCCTGGTATCAGAAGGTAAAAGATGTACTTACTTCTTTGGGTTATTACCAATGCAAGCAAGAAGAATGTATATTTATTCGAAAAATTGGTAAGTCAATTGCTATTATTGCTTTGTACGTCTACGATTTTTTCGTATTTTATAATGACAGTTTTTTAGTGACAACTTTAAAGAAATCTTTACTAAAACATTTCAAAGTTAAGGACTTAGGGCAAGTTAGAAATATGTTGGGGATAAAGGCTGAACGCGATGACAGTTGCATTAAAATAAGTCAAGAGCATAAGATTGACGATTTGCTTGATCGTTTCGGAATGACGGATTGCAAGTCTGTCAACTCTCCTATGGTTGCTAACATTAGTAATTCTTTAGGTAGTCCAACTACTAAGAATGATGTTGAAGTAAAGCTTCCTTACCAGGAACTGATAGGTAGCTTAATGTACTTATGAGTACTCGACCTGATATTTCCTTTGCCGTGGCATATCTAAGTCAGTTTATTAGTTGCTATACTGTGGAACACTGGAGTCATGCCAAACGCATATTAAGATATCTTAAGGGTACTGAGGACAAGGCTTTAGTATTTAAGAAATCGGATGTAAACTCAGTCTTGGAAGGTTACGCAGATGCAGACTGGGCCGCGGACTCTGACCGCAAGTCGTATACAGGTTACGTTTTCAAGTACGCCAGTAATACTATTTCATGGGGTTGCTACAAACAGTCGTGCACTGCGCTTTCGTCTTCCGAGGCGGAGTATGTTAGTCTTAGTGAAACGTGTCGAGAGGCGGTATTCCTCAGAGCACTGCTGTGTGAATTGGATTTTGCCTGCAAAATAATTTTGTATTGCGATAATCAGTCGGCCCTCAGTCTTGCTGAAAATCCAATTCATCACAGACGTACCAAACACATCAGTGTGCGGTATCACTTTGTAAGAGAGATATTGAATAAGCTTGATGTTAAGCTATTGTATCTGCCCACCGGTCAAATGGTGGCGGATGTTTTTACTAAGACCCTAGGGCGTTTAAAACATGACAAATATACAGAGGAACTTGGAGTTCTCTAAGGTGCCTTAGTTATGGGAGGGTGTTGAAGTATAGAACCTTCTTTACTGTAACCAGAGACACCTTAGCTGTCTATCGTTTGTTGTCTGGGAGTCATGGTGATGTGATTGTTATTGGTAGATTGTATTTTTCATGATTTGCTAAATTTATTATTCCTATCGATTGTATTATTCCTATCTTTTCTAATCGTCTGTTTTACTTGCCTGCCCCATATCAAACCATACAATAACAACGCAAATCAACAGCACGAACGCCATTATTTAACCATTTGTCAAGTTGAAATGACAAAGACCGTTTTGTGCCGTGCTGGTGGCGGCACTTTAAAATAATACTTTCCACAGCCCCATATCTTCCCATGGGTGTCGTAAGAGGCGACTAAGGGTTTCTTCCAGCAGACCATCTGCTCTTCAGGTGGGAGACTTATGTCGGCCGGTTGTTGTTACCACCATGCAGTTGTGTAAAACCCGCCAAGTGATTCTGACCTATCTCGGTCAGGTCGCGTTCCGGGATCAGCACTGCACTAACCGGTGCCAGGGGGACTGTGATCGTGGCAATTGTTGGACCAGTGGGAGCCCTAGCGGCGGTATTATGTGTGTAGTGTGTATCGGCCCGCCGGCCAGGGAGACCCGTTGAAACGGTGGTGCCGCTGGCCGCCCGCGGCATAGTACAGGGGCTCAAAAGGGGTTAACCAACTCTGGAGGCTGCCCCACCAGGTCGCGCATAATCTCGGGGTGGCTCGTCGTGCCGGGTGGTGCCCGGTTCCGGTGGGGCCCGGCGACCACACCCGAGGGGGTACGGGGGCCCTTCCGTCCGGCGGACCGGCCTACACTATTCCACGCGATTAATACCAATGCAGGGCACCACGCTTTGTCTTTCATTGCCTCGATCACAGTCGTCCTTTACCGCCCCTCCCATCCTCCAACTTCTATGGCAGTCAGAAGCACGAAAAAACGGCCAACAGCGGCATCCCCATCCCCAACCAACACGCTGTTTGAGGTGGAGTTCGCTAACATCCGCGGACTCCGTGCAAACCTCAACGCCGTCCATCAACACCTTGAGACGGCGAGGCCTGCGATGCTCTTTTTGACGGAAACACAGGTAGGCCGCCCCGCCGATCCGTCATACCTGCACTACCCCGGCTATGTGCTGGAAGAGTCCTTCCAACCTAAAGCCGGTGTATGTCTATTCGTCAGGCCGTCTTATATATGAATCTAATAGCTCGCTTCTGAAGGATGAAAATCGTATGTATATCTGCTGCCTTACCCCAGAGTACAATGCCGTAAGACATAATACTATGAAAGTATCTGAAATAAACAGAACGAGCAGTGTCTACATCTGTTAGAGACCTTTTTTTTTTAATAGCAAATGCAGCCGAACTGAGCCTGCCTGAAACGATATTTATATGAGGGTTCCATTGTAATTTTGAATCAAGTGTAACCCCAAGAAAAACTGTTGAATCTACAAGCTCCATGTTATTACCATCTACCTTTAAATCAATGAGATTATTTTTAACGTTAGGCAACTTGAAATTAATACATTTGGTCTTTTTTGCGTTTAGCTGTAGGTTATTGACATTAAACCATTGTAAAACCTCAGAATATTTCTTCCTTCAAATCCCCATTCAGGAAAGCCGTCTGCACGTCCAAATGATCAATCTTAAGATCCAATTTCACAGCTAATGATAATAACAGCCTCATAGAACAGTGACGTACGACCGGTGAGAAAGTTTCGGTGTAATCTTCACCGTATTTCTGGGTAAAACCCTTCGCAACGAGCCTTGCCTTGTAACGTGTAATGTTGCCATCGGAATCTTTCTTCAGTGTAAATATCCACTTGTTTTTAACAATATTTTTGTTTAGTGGCATATCGACCAGCTCCCAAGCTTCGTGAGCATAAAAAGAATCAATTTCTTCCTGCATAGCTTTTTGCCACAATTCTTGTTCTACCCAGCTTAAAGCCTCTTTTACACTTCGTGGTACGATAGGCTCAACATCTTTAACGTTAGCCACGTTACAGGTTTCTCTCGGGTTTCTGGGTCGCAAATTATACCGATGTCCGACAAATTCAGACTCAGTGGTACTATCAACCACAGAATGTCTGTCAGGACTTTGTTCACACTTCGCCTCAACAGGAGTATCTGATGACTCTGCACGAACAGGTGACAGCTCCGCCTCATTCGGCATGGCTTCCAAAACGTAGTCATCAAAACCTCCTGAAAGATAAATAGGTATATTTTCTGTTTTGGCTTTCGAGTGTCTCCCAGGAAAGACATGTTCGTTAAACACTACATCACGTGAAACGATAATCTTGTTGTTAGCTGGATTGAACAATCGATAACCCTTTACATTGTTTTCATATCCAAGGAAAACGAAAGCTTTACTTTTGGGATTTAACTTTTTACGCTTAATATCATCTACATGCGCAAATGCCTCACAACCGAAGACCCGAAGATGCTTAAAGCTAACTTTACAGCCAGTCCACAATTCCTCCGGGATTTTACCCGATATTCTAGAACTTGGTGAACGACTTATAAGATACGCTGCGGTACACACAGCTTCTCCCCACATCTTGTCATCTAATTGAGCATTAAAAAGTAAACATCTCACTTTTTCAAGTAAAGTCCAATAATCAACCTGAAAATCAATATCATTAGCGACACGTTTTAAAGCTTTTAAGCTTTCAAAGTTAATGTGTCCTAACCTCTGATGCCAAATTTTCATATCGTCTGAACCTCCCCTAATCAAGTTGGCCCTACCGACAGTTGCAAGTCTGTAAACCCTCCCAGTTTGCTTGGCTCTCAAAACTACTACACCAGCCTTAGAAATATTACATTCTGAGTTAGAAAAAACAACATTATAGCCTTTTTGTGACAGACTATAAACCGAGCACAAGTTAACAGTAAGTTCCGGTACAAACAAAACATCAGTTAAAGTAATATTAACAATTTGTTCCGTTAAATTCCACTGGAAAATGTACATTACCAGTACCGCTCACATTTAACTTTTTGCCATTAGCAACATGCACCTCTTTCATCGTAGACGGTTTCAGTGTGTCAAACCACTCACAACATCCTGTCATATGGTTAGTTGCACCACTGTCAATAAACCAAAAACCGTTGTTACTACTTATACTGAGCGCCGATAACACCAGATTGCTCGATACACTCTTTTGAGTACAATCCTTCTTCAAGTGTCCTTTTGATCGACACTTCCAGCACCACAACTTCTTTGTCTTATTTAACGAATCGGATTGCCACCGTTTATCCTGGTCTTGATTTTTCCTAAAATCCTTTCTTACTGACTCAACTGGAAAAGCTTGCGAAGTGCCTTCACCATCCTTGCTGTTCAGTGCTTTCTCATGAGCACACAGTTGACTAGTAAGGTTGTCCACCGTCCGGTCCTTCTTTGACATTAACAGCCAACCCGCTTTAAACGAAAAATAAGTTTCAGGGAAGGTATCCAATATCTTACATATTAGTAAAAGCTCTGGCAAGTTTGCACCAGTTTCCGCTTTGCCTAGTTCCTGTTTCAAATGAAACCACAGATTCTTCAATTTCGATATGTGCGTACCCATGTCATCTCCAGGATCCTTCGAATATCTGAAGAACTCTAGACACAAATCATAAACCCGGTTGTCATTGACACCATCATACAATTTATGTAGTTCATCCCAGACTTCCTTTGGTTTGGACAAACGAATAACTTTGTCTAATGTTTCATCACTAATATTATTTGTGATTAGAAGCAAAGCTATACTCTCCTTTCTCTTGAACTCTTTCAAGGATGTGTCATACCTTGACATAGATGCTTCCACAGCTGCTGCATCGCCTGCTGCTGCATCAGGTCTAACTGGTATTAGTGTTCTACCTTCAACAATATCCAATAGTCCGTCGATGCCCGACAGAATAGCGGTCATACGGTACTTCCATTGAGTCCAATTGTTGGCTTCCAGTTTCGCTATCTGTACTTTAGCTAGATCCATATCTCCAAAGTATGAGGCCCATAACCTATTGTAAGGTTTGATATGGGGCAAGCAAGTAAAACAAGCGATTAGAAAAGCTAGGAATAATTATTTTAGCAAATCATGAAAAAATACAATCTACCAATAATAATCACATCACCATGACTACAAGACAACAAACGATAGACAGCTAAGGTGTCTCTGGTTACAGTAAAGAAGGTTCTTTAGTTCAACAGTTGTCGTGTTTTGCTGTATTTCTTGTGACTTGTGCCTACCATATATTTTCTTTACGTCAAGTTGATACCTTGGAAGTGAGTCGTACCTAAATACCTGGATTGCAGGGAACAAATTCTATGTTCGAGCAAAAATTCAATCTCGCCACTCATCGGGAAAAACATACTTTGTTTCCATTGTATTGGAGAAAAATATGAATGCGCGACAAGCAATAAAAAGTTATTGTTGCAACTGCATTGTGGGCCTCAGAACTGTGGGATGCTGGCTGCTCCCATGTTATGAGTATGCTCTGGGACTTAGATTATAAATAAATATAAAAAAAAAATATGCGCCAGACAACACACCTCTTGCAATGGTCTCGATGTAGGGATTAATATCCCTGTGTTACGAGGTACCACACAAGGAAATGAGCCACGGGCGTCTCCCAGCACACGACCCGAGTCAATTCAGAAAAGATCGTTTTCCGGAATTGACCCGACCGAGAATCGAACCTGGAACACTACGGAAATTGCGGCGAGAAACCGTGCTAAAGCGCACTACGCCAACCGTGTCGTGTCATGATCACTACAAGGGTATGACGCGACCAGCTGCCTTCCTAGATGATGTTATTCCAAGAATTTAGGTAGAAGACACGCTAAACAAAATAATTTAATATTTTGTTATTAATATTACATAATTGTTTTATTTTATCTGAGTATATTAGTAGGTATACCTACTCAAGTACTGATGATGAACTAAATCTTTTTAAGTCATACCTACTTATTTATTATTTATTTATTTATACTTTATTGCACGAAAAAGTACAATTGGCGGACTTAATGCCTTAAGGCATTCTCTACCTGTGAACCACCAGAAATCTTTACGGCGGGGTTTTGTAAAATCAAGAGTAATTAAAATAAAAAGAAACAGTTTACTTACATAAAATATATACCTACCTACTTATATATCATATAAATACATATTTAATATTCATAAGAATATGTACATTATAACTATTTATCAACACATGACATTTTGTCTCGGAATGATTATATGATTGATGAGCTGACTATAAGAGATAACATTGGGTTATATAGAAATTACACAAATTAGGGTATTTGGAAGAAAAGATTGTGAAAGGAATTTTCGAAGGCAAATTCACTGGAAGAGATTTTAATTTTGTTAGGAAGCAAATTCGATAACCTAATAGCAGCCAAAGTGAAGGAGTTGGACACGTGCGGGGACAGATGAGAAGGAGTGTTAAGTTTGAAATAAGCATTTGAGCGTTAGTTACGCGAGCTGCACTCACCTCTATATTTAAAATTACACTTGAGGTATTCCGGAGCATCGGGTTTTTTAAGTATATTGAATAGTAAACATAGCGTTCGAGAGTTTCTTCGCTGCCTGATTTAAAGCCACTTCAGCTGAGATCGGAATGGAGAAATATGATCGATCATACTTTCTCACACTGAAGATGAAGCGAATGCAACTTTTAACTAGGGGTTCGAGCTTAACGAGAAGCGCCTGGGGCAAGTTGGAACAACACACGTCCGCATAGTCTATATGAGGCAACATAAGGGCATGGACCAGTAAAATTTTGGTGCTGAGTGGGAGAAAGTTTTAAAATCTATACACTATCTATATATTTAATTCAAGGTCCATTACCAATGTTGTAAATGTAAAAGTACGTAGGTAACTCTGCTGTCTGTTACGTTTTCAAGCCACCTCTGAGCTACTTTTTAATTTGGATGAAAGATTTCGGTCGCTAGCCGCTGTTGGCCAGTAGGATTAGATTTGAAATCGGATTTAAGTCCTACAAAAGGTTTTATTGCTTTATTGGCTTCATTTGTTGCCCAATATTACTATCTTAAGTTTTCCCCTCCGTGGGTCTTGTAGGGGGTAAAAGTTTACCCCAAAAACGAAATTTTTGCGATTTTTACGGTTAAATCTTGTAAAAGACTTGAATTATCCATGTGATCTTCATAAAACTTTTAGAACGTTTAGTTTTGCATAGAATGGTTCCAGATTTATATAATTTAAACTACTCGTTCTCATGCTGTTATTAAGAACAGTTTTAACAAGTCACTGTAAGCTGTAAGTTCTAATGGCTGATTAAGTAATGGATAAAATTAGATTAGAGGCAAAAACAGCCAAAGATTTAGAAAAACTAATTTAATTTGGAAAGTGTTTCCTTAGCTACTTATTTGATGTGCCACACAAACTTCATATAGTTACACATACAGTTACACACTATAGGTTTGGGAAAGACTTCTCCACTACCAATGGTATGTTACTAAGAAGAGACCGAGTATTGATTCCAGAAGCCATGAGACCAGAGTGCAAGAGTTAAAGAGAAGGAGCAGGTGGCACAAGATCAGCCACTCCGGATACGTTCCGAAACACCTAACATGTTACGTATTGATTTATTTGAAAACTATTCACAAAACTTAATAAGAAATCTGATATTTGAGCTACAGCGGCGCTTCAGTCGCAGAATTCTTACAAGAACACCATGTTGGCTTTTTTTAATATTTGGAAATTTGTATTACAAAATGTATTTCGCGCGCTATGATTTAGGACATTTCAAATTTAATTTCTGTCAAACTCTGACGACAAGTGCTGCGGGGGGGTTTTATTGTACTTTTACGTTGTTGACATGTCATAAGTGACATGTCAACAACGTAAAAGTACATAAATAATAAAAGACCTAAATGAAATAATACTAGAATAGTTAGTACATATTACACATAAACCTAATGCGAATCTACAATCCTTTCACACGCTGCTACTATAGGTAAAACTCCGGCAAGGAACTCGATAGTTTCTCTTTTGATCTTCGTCTTATTTTACAACCGATATTCAGAGCACAGACAAAAAAAAACCTACTAAGCAGAGGAGCAGATTATTCCTACTATCTCCACAAACTCTTGCTGTTCAAGTAATGCTCTTCATGAATACCCTTGTTTCATCGATTTTGCTTTGATTGTAGATTTAAACTTGTAAAGAGGTAATCAACAGGACTTAAACTGAGCAGGGCTGACTGAAATATACTGAGTATTAACATGTCATGAAAAATTGTAAGCACATTGCATAATGTATGACGTGCACTATCCATTTCTGGAAAATCATTGGAGCCACACGAAGTTTCTGCTAAAGTTTTTAATGATTTTAATGTATCAATTTAAAAAAAATACTGAATGGCTGTTTATCATACCCTTTTTTTAAGTTAATGTCAGCCACTCGCAGATATGCGAATAAAACTATGTAAATTAAAATGAAATAATTTTCTTGTAAAAATAATACTTTATTTATAATACTTTATTTATAGCCACATAATTATTAAAAAATAAGAAAAATAAAAAAGAAACTCTAGCAAACAGACGTATGTGAGTGGGATTCAAACCGTAGATCTTAAGATATACTGGACCTTGAAAGTAAGTCGGAGTCCACTGTTCCAAAAGGGATTTAGATCGAAATGCGAAATAACATCTTATTCTGTGCAGCCATTCAAACAAACTTCAATCTTCAGCTTCTTCTTCTTATTTATATAATACTCAGTGAGCTGGCACCTTCAAAGTACTCGAACAAATGCTTATCACTACAGTGTGTTTAAAACATTGTTTGATGTCATATGTATAACCTGTTTTTAATTTGACATAGTGCTTATTAGGAATTTAGTCAAATGAATGGTAGAGATAATCGTGATTGTGTGAAGTAAAATTTTATTATGTGAAAATATCAAAGAAGGACGGCGACCTTCCATGTAATTTCAGACCTCTACTTACGGGCCGCGTACATAAAAGAAATCGGTTGATTTTTTTAGAACTACGCTAGACTAACAAAGAAGTTAATTGTTCTAACTCTTTTAAAGCTGGGGTTAAAAACATATCAAACCTATTGTAGGTAGTGACGTTATAATTTAAATCGTTGGTTTTTAATCATTTTTAAATTATTACAAGGACACTGATGCCTACACATCAGTCAGATTTGGTCCGACGTAAGCGGATACATGTTCGGGCGTTCCACTTTCGCGTTTCGGACGCTGTTTGGTAAGATATTTCTTATTATAGTGATACAATGCAAAGTACAATATCCGCACTTTGTCTGACTAGGCACGGTTTCATGCAAATTATTCCGTTCCGGAGAATTGCGCGGATGACCGTCGCGTGAAGGCGGACTCCGCGCCCTAGCAGACGGGCCCACCTCCGTGCGACGTGTCCCGTCGCGAGTGTACGAACGGGCTTATACACTACATGTTACGTGCAATGAGAACCCTCGATGGGCCTCATCCACCCTATACCCGTCCCATGCAAAGGCGCACTGCGAGTTTGTTAGTACGGCCGCGTGCTTCTTCTACTGTGCGGCTGGCTGGTGCCGCATCGGTACGCGGCACGTGCGATCTGTCACCTGTAGCCCATATCACATCATCACAAAACTATAGAACTAGACAAAGAACAAAAGAAGTACATTTCTGGTGTACCTAAATTAAGTTTGTTCAGCTCAGTGTGAGGCATTTTATAGTTTTACTGCTATGTAAGCTACTAAATAAAAAATCGATTAACTTATTTATGTACATTTATTTAAATATTTAACAAGTTGTCCATGAATGCAGCAAGAGCTCCGAAACGATCCTGATGACAAGCGTACCCCATGTACCATAAAATGGGCATTATGTGCGAGCAACACCCAACTGTTTGATTTCCGGCAGCACAATAACAATAATATCCGAAAATGGCTTCACCCCCTTGTACTACTTATAGTGTACTAGGACCCTTCTGCGTATAGACTCAGGTACATGAAGTTTTTTCCGATCATCACACTTTGGAAACAAGCAACGGCCAGCAGTGGCTGCTGCTCTTCTTATTGTTGGAAGAGCTATTTGATTGTTTGCTTTATTATTTGTTTGCTGGGTTTCAATTTGATGATGTTTTTCTGCAACAGGTGGTGCAGGTAATTCTGGAGGGCTACTTTCTCTTACAGTTTAATTATTTGATAAAAACGAAAAAAATATGTTATAAATATTAAATTAATAAAAATCAAACGTATCGTAATGCGAGTGATTTGACATTGACATTGATGACAACAATGGGAAGGCAAAGAAGTATATGCCCATACAGCCTCTTTATCTGTTTGTTTTTACACTTTGCACTAGAATACATTCAAAATAAAAGTAGGCTTTAAAATGTTTATTAAAGTGTATTGATTTTATTGATTAGGTCAAAACAGTTAAAATATAACTTATCATAACACAAATTGGAAATAGAATTGATTGCAGTAATGAAAAAACTTCTGCATAGATTGGAATGCTCTTACAGGAAATAAAGCCGCTTAGTTTTTGCACTTTTTGTTGCACTACAGAAAGGTTTTGTTTCATTGAAATCGGGAATAATTTATCTTTGACCTGCCTTCTTTAAAAATCCCAATTTTATGGAAATAAATTCCACAAATTTAACTCTATTTATAAATAAATAGAGTTAAATTTGTTATGGTAATTTAACTCTATTTATAAATAAATAGAGTTAAATTTAAGTATAAATGCAACAAGCACAAGTGCAGTAGAGTTTCGCCGCCCTTCTTTCTAAAAGAATAAGGTTGAATACCCATTCAATGCAGGTATAAACGTAGAATACTTAATTATTAATAACACAGAAACCATAAATATTTAGGCTTTCCGGCTACCTATGCTTGAAGTACCATAAGTGCTAAGTGTCAAGAGCTCGGACAAAATGTCAATTTGTGCGGTAAACGCGGTAGCAAAACAATAATATGTATATACAACTATATACATACGTAACATCCATAAATAATAATAATAAAACCTTTTTATTTCCTATAAACTTAAGTAAGTGATTATAATATTTATTTCCTTAATTCTAATGTTAGTAACTCTAAGTGATGCTAATGTTAGTTTTCAATTTCTTTTACATTATAGAAACCCCTTTGCAGGGTATAGGCCTCCTCCAATTTCTTCCATTTTTCTCTATTCTTTGCCATGCTAATCCAGTTTTTTCTGATACTATGTCGTCGGTCCATCGTTTTTGTGGCCTGCCCACGTTTCGTTTTCCTGGTGGACCGGTCCATTTCGTGCTCTTAAGGGTCCATCGCTGGTCTGTGCATCTCGCTATATGGCCGGCCCAGCTCCATTTAAGTTTTAGTGCTTGGTGTAACGCATCTGTTAGTTTTGCCTTTCTTCATAACTCTTGACTTCTTGTTTTTTGTATTTTCCTTAGGTGTAACACGCTTCTCCCCATTGCTCGTTGACAAGTTAATATTTTGTTTTTAATCTTGTTTGTGAAGTACAAGTGTCCATGATGGTCTTTTTCATACTTAGGTCGTAGTTACCCTTTAATATTTCCCAGTATTTTTTCCAGCTGCACGTGACTCTTCTTTTGACTTCGTCTTCGTTATTCATTTTAGAGAACGATACTTGTTTTCCTAAATAAACGTACTGATCCACATACTCAAGATGAGAGAGATACCACATCATCCAACATTATTTTTCCTTTTTCGCCATTTGTCATTATTTTTGTTTTGCTAAGGTTCATACACAAGCCGACTTGCCGACTTGTAAGTAACATCCATAAAATACTATTATTCTGACTCTTGATTTCGACATCACCATTTTTGAGTTTTTTGTATGGAACTATCCTATCCTTATGTTTTGCCAGGTGTTTTTATTCGCTTTTCTTTATTCCTTACGTGAAATTAAAATAGTCGCAATAATGTTTTCGAAAAAAACATCCAATCTCTGCATTTGCCACTGACAGTGACAAGTTAAAGAATGCGTCACATCCTATTGTCACTTCATGATAAACATAAATGCGTTTACCATACTTTCAAATGCATCGACGTGTGGATCTTATTTCAATAAAATAAAATCTATATAAGTTGGTATGACTTTGATACAAAAGATTTGTTTGCTTTTTGGCTATTCGAAGCTAGATGGCAGACGCATATCGTAACTTTTAAATTCATTTGTAAAATAACTGAGCTATTAAAAATAATGTGTCTCTCCCAATTTTCAATAAAATGAAGAACTATTATATTCTAATTCAAATGATAAGTGTTGAAGGTAAAAAAAACACATTTTCGTGGAGAAAATTTGACACAAGTCTTACGTTGGCAACCGCCTGAGCGCGACTGGCGGGATGACGGCTGGCGGGACGTGTCGTCATACGCTGGGCAACGATACACGATCTTATTCTTAAAAAACACTAATGTCGACTTTAAGTGATGTATTACTATCGTAACTATAAGCCCTTAAAGTTTGCGATAAAAAACTTTATTCATAAACGATCTTTAGAGCCTCTATTGCTAAAGTGGCACAGATCACTTGCATAATTTGCCAATAACAGTTAATTTCACGTTATTTTTGTACTAAGCCTGATAGAAATAAAAATATAAAAAGGAAATTGTCCATGGTATGGAATGTCAACGATGTCAAATACTCAGAATGTCATCCACTTTTAATTTAAAAATTTAAACAAAATAATGTAATTGTTGCTGGATTGCGTAAATATTGTATTATATTACAACGGAAAAAATTGACCAGACTACAAGTGGCCCTTTTTCTGTGAGAAAATCGTCAAAAAAATTTCTTCTTATACAAGCCTTTTATTATGAATCTTTGAAAAACAAGAAATACAATTTTATTCTTATTTACAGTTACAACCAGTCTGTGCAAAAATACGAGTATCAATCTTAGCGGGAATTTGGCGGCTCACTGACCACCTAAATCAAATAGCTCCACTATCAGAAATTTGTTAGTGAATGGAATCATATCTATGCTATAATATAACTAAAAGGGAGTTCCTGCCGTGAGAAAGTTTTTTGATCGCCGATGCGATGAAGCCAAACTAACAAAGAAAAGTAGTATAGTGTGAAGTGGCCGATTAGAATTTCAGTGGAAATGTAAATGTACATATTTGATAAAAATTATAAGATGTTTTCTGAAGTGTTTACTAGTTTCATTATTCATCAGATACAAACATGGACAATAAAGTGTATGAACATATCTCTAAGAAATGTGTCTTTGCTATGTTATCGAAGATGAATCAAAGAATACATTCAAGTGATAAAATATATGGTTTTTACTTACTTAGTGGTGAAAACCACTGAGTTATAATGGTAACCTTGCAACTTAGAGGTACATATTGGAATGTTTGGTTCAATAATTAGCATTTAAATCAGAACAAGAATGTACAGTTCTAAATAACACTTATTAAATAAAACTAGTTGTTTCTCATTTATTTGATTTTATTCATAAAACACCAAGTAATACAAGGAAATGATTGAAAACACCAACTATTTTCACAATTTAAGGTCTACCGATTTATAATTTTATTCATCTCACAAAAATAATATAAATTAAAACCCATGCTTCTCTAAGTAACAGAGTAGTTAATGTTGTTTCTTGTGATTACCAGGGCTAGGTATTTATAATCCTTCACAGAGGTTATAATTACGTGGTTTGCTTGGAAAAACAGGGGTGATGTCAGCGCCTCAGATCTTCAAGAATTGAGCCAGTTATCCAACACTTTTCACACAAATTTTGTACGTTGTAATTTAGGGTTTAGAATCAGAACAATGCATTACATAGCCAGAAAGCTGTTCATCACTCTTGCCAATCTAAATTTTTCTCATCTTATCACAAGTATTTTAAGGGAAAATCTGTAATAAACTAGTTGACGAGAATATTATTGATCCAGCTGTTTTTACATGAAGCCATATTGGAGTGAAAAAATACGTCAAATGTCACCAATTGACATCATCGGAGGGCTTAATGCGGCGCTAAAGATACCCCGAGGCTGCGATAGCGTAAACCGATGCTAAAGTCTCCTCAGCGCTAATGTGCGTATATGAATAACGTTTATGAGCAAACGGTTGTTTAGTCCTCTATAGTTTTGACGACCGACTTGGTGTAATAGTTAGGAAGTTGGCTACTACACCAGAGGTCGCGGATTCGATCCCCGCACAGTACAAACATTTGTGTGCATGAACATGTCTGTTTGTACTGGTCTGGGTGTCTCCTATGTATAATAAGTATGTATTTACAAAAGAAAATGTATTTAAGTATGTTTATCCGTTGTCTAGTATCCCATAACACAAGCTTTAATTAGCTTACTTTGGGGCTAGATGGCGCTGTGTGGAATAATGTCCAGGGTTTTTTTTTTATAGTACACTTTAAGAAGGCGCAAAATGTTTATGAATGAGAACGCTAGTTTCGGGATAAATATCATTTTAATTGATTAAATGACATCAAATTAGTACAGTCACTACAGAATTCAAAGACGAATGTTTTTGTATAAAAATTATTTCACATTTTACCCACTAATATTTCGTTTAAAAATTACAATAAAGCCTGTATTCGGTTTTTTTATGATCGAGTAAAGTACATCCTATCATGTAACAAATTAGCACAGGTTCTAGACAATGTCCTTAAGCGTTTCATATATTTTTTGCAAGACCATTATTAAAAGTAAACACCCAAAACATTGAATCGAAAAAAGGGTTTTCCAAGCAATCTGGCGAAAACTTCGCCTTATTTTGTTGCAAATATGGTCTACTATAACCCCTTACAAGGAAGAGACTGACTGACTGACGACAACGCACAGCCGTAACTACTTGGGGTAGAACGCTGAAATTCGGCATCCGATTTACGTTTTGTGAGTTTTCACGAGAAATTCAGTTTATTGTATTTTCCGTCGTCGAGCGAGTCTTTGCAAGAGTCCTACTCAAAGATTAGAGTGGATTGGTATAAGTATTTCCTGTTGATACTTCCACACATTACTTACATAACAATTTATATAGAAGAAAAGTATTCCTGTAAGTCCTTTATGTAGAGTCGGCAAGAAATGTGGTCATTGGTTGAGGTTAACATGAATGACATGGAGCATCAAGGTCAATTTCCCCTTGCAATAATATTATGACAGAAGCAATCGATATTCTGCGCGCTTTAGTACAATAATTACTAGCAATAGCTGATTATCTTACGATAGGTGCATGGCTATATTAACTAGTTTTAACCAGTTAGTAACCAAATAATTGTTAGGTACGCCATACATACTAAAGAAACATTAAATTTGTTTAAAATAATAGAAAATAATTATGCCGAATAAGTCAGCAAGAACGTTCGAATCTTCAGTTGCGATTTGTTTCGAAGTTAACTCTTTTAACCAGTGCTAACTGAATTTTCATCCCTCCTTAACTAATCTTCAAAACAATAGAAATAAAAAAAACCCCTTAATATTTAAAACAAAATCAATAAATTATTCCTTAAATAACACAATGTAAAGAATAGGCAGATATGAAATAAACAACACCCGGTTCCACATCACTACATCACTGAAACAGCTTACTTTTCATCTGTCTCCCACATTATTCAAAACTTCTAATATGAGTGTCACAGACAGATATATAACAACATAACAAGTGTCCAAGATTAAAATAATAGTATCTACAAGCGAAATTCACAAGCGGAAAATTGTAGCACGTAGCATCTTGCTACGGCTACGAATGTGCCGTTATTAGCGCTCTACCTAAACTCGTAGTCATCCATCGCGATTTAAAAATCAACTGACTCTTTTTATTTTGTGATGTTTCATAAAAATATCTGACCTTACCAGAGTAGGCTTGAAATATTATTTTAACTTCTTAGGAAATAAGTGGTTATAAAATTAAGCACCTCAATATAATTATGGCATTGCGGCCGACACGATCCGTGGTTATTGGAAGTGGACGTGTCGCTTGTTGTTGATTAAAATACTCCGTATTGTGCACTCTAAAATAAGTGGTATTCGTTACTACGCTGAGTGTCCAGTGACCAGTGAATTATTAATTATTAAAATCTAATGCAAAATCGTGGGACTCGTGTGGACTCGTGGATCTTTTACGGTCGGCCAGTTAGGAACGGTAGCCAAAATAGAGAAATGACGAAATTTGATTGGAGGGTTATTTGTCTACTATTTGTCTCATCTTAGGCCCGCAGATCTACGCCGCTGCGTGCGCTGTCTGTCTCTGTCGTTTGCAGCAGCTGCTGCAGCTGTGCGTCCATATCAGTGTTTAATTACATACCCACTTACTTTACCCACAGCGACAAGAATGCAGAATTGCGCCGCTCGTAATAGCAAACTAAGCGGCGGTGATTATTTGGAATGCGTACGCTGCGTCGAGGCTTATCACAATCCATGCTCGAATTTGAATTTTTAGACGGTTTCTCGCCTCGATTTGCGTAGTGTCCCGGGTTCGATTCCCGGTCGGGTCAATTCAGGTGTTACCGATTCAATGAACCTTTTTAATTGACTGTTATAACCGTTTCTACGAGACTGACTTGACAGTTATATGACAAGAGAAAATAAGAAGAAAGACAAGTAAATATAATGGAAAAATGTGTAAAATTTAGATTAAAAACGCTTGTTAAAATATAATATTAAAAGTATAACGCGTTTTCTTGAAACAAGTGGTCCTTCGAGCCGTGAAAACAGACCAGTAAAAGAAAAAAGCAATCATGGAATTACGTGACGGACGTATTTTGAAAATAAAATTAAACGTTGGTTCTGTTCATGAAGACGAAGTTAACTCAGAAATGATGAGCACGAGCACCGTGGTACCGATTACTACCACAGGTGACGAGCAGAACCCACTCAGCTCGGGTACACGAGAGAACAACATGGAAACATCCAAAAGTACATCCGTATGTAAATCAAACTGCAGTAAAATCAGTCTTGCCTCGCAGCGCCGCTTGTTGGAGGCAAGAGCAGCAAAAGAACTAGCCGAAGTAGAAAAACAAAGATTAGCAGCAGAAAAAACACTAATATCGGCACGATTAGAAGAACAGCTAGCAATTCTCAATTGCGAAAATCGATCAGCTCATACCCAGTCCGAATCTGATCAACGAACAGAGAAATGGGTAGAGGGCACTTTACGTCAAATCGCAGAACCTGTCATCACGACAAGAAAGGTCTACGACGAGAATCCTGTACGTTGTCATGAACCTGAGATTGGCAAACAATCCTTCGTGGATGACAAGCTACCCCGCTGGCGACTAAATGACGACAATTTGATTTTAAAAAAAAATGATTTAAAAAAAAAAAAAACGCTGACCCATGTGTCTTTGGAAATGAGACTGCCAGACAAATTGGAGCCGTAGGGCCTGAAACGACACTTGGACTACAAGGTGTTGTAGGAAAAAGTAATGTCGAGACCAGCCAGACCGTTTCATTTACTATACGAACAGCTGAATATGCTTGTCGATTGGACCGTGTTCGGACAGTTGACAACTTAACCTTACCCACACATACTGTAACTAAACAAAATCTTTTGAAACACAATCATCTTAAAAACATTCCACTGGCCGCAATAGATGGGCGCCCGCGTTTACTCATAGGCCAAGATAATTGGGACCTTATAATTACACGAGAAATTCGAGTTGGACGAAAAAATGAACCAGTTGCTTACTAAACTAGGTTGGGTCCTGCACGGCTTTTCTTCATCGACGACAGACAAAAGTTTGTCTGAGTTTACCTGTCACGTACACTCTTACACGCAAACAGAAGAAGAATTACACGATATGATGAAAGACTACTTTGCACTTGATGGATTGGGTATCAAGAACCAACAAGATGGAGCATGAACCTATGAAAAAAAACGCGCGTGGCAAATTTTAGAGGAAATGTCACAGAAGGTTGACGATAGGTGGGAAACTGGTTTATTGTGGCGGTCGGACAATGTGGTTTTTCCAAATAATAAACGAAGTGCAGAAAGAAGGTTAGAAACTTTAGAAAGGTTAATGGACAAAGACCTTAATTTTGCCAAAGAATATACCAAACAAGTTGACAACATGTTGCAAAAGGGCTATGCTGAAGAAGTTAAAGAAAACCTCAGCGGAAAAGTTTGGTTTCTGCCTCATTTTGCTGTGAAGAATAAACCCGGAAAAACGCGCCTAGAGCATGACGCTAAAGCTGAGACCAGAGGAATCTCACTGAATACCGAACTTCTTAGTGGACCAGACCTTCTC
Source organism: Udea olivalis (assembly GCA_947369235.1). Classification (NCBI taxonomy): domain Eukaryota; kingdom Metazoa; phylum Arthropoda; class Insecta; order Lepidoptera; family Crambidae; genus Udea; species Udea olivalis. The sequence goes on from OX376340.1 coordinate 31,378,084, forward strand.
AACTCACTAATTGGCGTGCTTCTATGTTTTAGAGAAAGGCCCGTAGCAGTTTCTGCAGATATTCGCGAGATGTTTATGCAAATCAAAATCATTAAGGAAGATCAATTAGCACAATGCTTTCTATGGCGAGATATGGTACGGAACGAGCAACCCCGAGTATACAAAATGACCTCAATGATTTTTGGCGCAAAGTCGTCTCCTTGCACTGCTACTTACATTACTCGAGAAAATGCAGATGAGTTTGCCTCTTCACATCCCCGAGCAGTGGAAGCGATAAAGAGACGGCATTATGTCGACGACTATCTGGACAGTACAAACTCCGAAGAAGAGATGAAACGACTAGTGGAAGATATAATTATGATTCATAGAGCAGGAGGGAATTTCAATATCAGAGCCTGGACTTCCAATAAGGTAAACGTGCTGCCTGAAAATAGAGCCAACGAAGATACGGTCAAACTTCTACAACAGCCAGACAGTGTGGAAAAGACCTTAGGGTTAACTTGGAGCCCGGTTAAAGATCGAATTGGATTCGACTTGAATTTTCGCAAGGTGAATCAGGATGTGCTGGATGGCACGCGAAAACCAACTAAGAGAGAAATGCTGAAAGTCATCATGACAGTGTTTGATCCCCTTGGTTTGTTGTGTCCGTTAATAATACGCGGCAAGATTATGATGCAGTCGGTTTGGCGTAGCGAGACAAAATGGGACCAAAAAATTGAGAACGACGTTGCCCAAAGTTGGTACCAATGGCTTGATGACCTTAAAAATTTTCGTGACTTTTCAGTGCCCAGATGCTATGGATTTAAAATATTAAACAATATTGACCTGCATGTGTTTGTAGATGCATCCGAACAAGCCTATGCTTCAGTAGCATACCTTCAAAGAGAGGATCAGATTGTACCTATTCGTGGCGTCTAAATGCAGAGTGGCGCCATTTAAATCAGCAACAATACCTAAGCTAGAGTTACAAGCCGCCTTAATGGGTGCTCGTCTCGGACAAACGATTGCAAAGGAACAAACTCTTCAAATACATGAAAGGTTTTTCTGGACAGATTTTAAGACCGTTTGGTATTGGATAAACAAAGGTGAACGCAAAGGCAGACCCTTTGTGTCAAAAAGGCTTGTGGACATTGACGAAATAACAAAGCCATCAGAGTGGAGATGGTTGCCTGAGGCTATAAACGTAGCCGATGAAGCTACAAGAGCTGAAGGCAAGTTTGGAGACAGATGGTTCGCTGGTCCTGATGTTCTACGCCTTTCAGCAGAACAATGGCCACCGTTGTTAGGAGAAAAAATTGATTTTGACGAATTTCAGGTTTTGGCAACTGACCGACCACAAGCATTCCGTAAATTCGTGTTGGAATCACGTTTTTCTAATTGGACACGTCTTATACGGAGCGTTGCCTACGCTATTTTGTTTATACAGAGATATATGTTCAAAAAATCTGTTACATTGATAACTCCAGAGATGGAAAGTCTTGCCGAGTCTTTAGCGGTACGTCAGGTACAAGGAGAGAGTTCCGATAGTGAGATGAAAACACTCATGAAAAACGTGGAAATTGACCGTTCTAGCAAGTTATTGAAGCTTAATCCCGAACTCGACAGTAAGGGGTTGTTGAGAGCAAGAAGCCGACTAGATGCAGGACGCTACCTACCATACGACTTAAAGAGACCTGTAATTTTAGATTCGAAACATTATGCGACGGAACTTCTTATCGAATATCACCACCGCAAACTTGGACATCATACTTCCGAAACTCTGTTAAATGAACTACGCCAGAAATATGATATAATCGGATTAAGACAGAAGGTGCGATCTATAATTGCCAGGTGCGTGATTTGCAAAATGAAACGGGCTAGGTGTGGGCAGCCAATGATGGCTCCTCTCCCTGATTGCCGACTGGAGCATCATTGCAGACCGTTCACTTACTGCGGCGTGGATCTGTTCGGGCCCCTAACCGTCTCAGTCGGTAGGCGTGTTGAGAAGCGTTGGGCGATCTTGTTCACGTGCTTCAGCACTCGAGCAGTGCATATTTAATCATCAGCCTCCCTTACAACAGACTCTACATTACTTGCCATTAGGCGAATGGCAGCGCGTCGGGGCTATCCTAAACAGATCCCCTCAGATAATGGGACTAACTTTAAGGGTGCAAGTAAAGACCTGAAGGAGGCACTTAAAGAATTGCTCAATAATGAAGCGCTTACTGATTCTGCCAGTGCTTTAGGGATTGAATGGAGATTCAACCCTCCAGATGCACCACATATGGGAGGAGTTTGGGAAAGGCTTGTCAGGTCTATCAAAACTGCTCTGTATGCCACATTACATACTCGTAACCCAAAAGAGGAAGTTCTAAACACTTTACTTACAGAGGCAAAGAACATTGTCAATAGCAGACCGCTGACCCATGTGTCTTTGGAAATTGGTGAAGAAGAAGCGTTAACACCGAACCATTTTTTAATTGGAGCGTCAAATCCTTTACCCCAACCTGGAATATTTTCAGACGATGACTTTCATCTAAGAAGACAATGGCGTGTGGCACAACGATTAGCTGATCACTTTTGGTCTCGTTGGGTTCGGCAATATTTGCCAACTCTGCAAACCAGAAAAAAATGGTCCCGCGACCGAGGGAAAGCAATTCAATTAGGAGACATCGTGCTTATTGCAGACTCGAATGCTCCTCGAAACAGTTGACCCAAAGGTAAGGTCGTAGGCGTTTTTCCAGGGACGGACGCAAGAGTTCGAACCGTCGAAGTGGCCACAAAAGGAGGGAATCTCAAAAGACCGGCCAACAAAATAGTTATTCTTGAATCGGTAGCCACCTAGTCTGTAAATCAAACTGCAGTAAAATCAGTGTTGCCTCGCAGCGCCGCTTGTTGGAGGCAAGAGCAGCAAAAGAACTAGCCGAAGTAGAAAAACAAAGATTAGCAGCAGAAAAAACACTAATATCGGCACGATTAGAAGAACAGCTAGCAATTCTCAATTGCGAAAATCGATCAGCTCATACCCAGTCCGAATCTGATCAACGAACAGAGAAATGGGTAGAGGGCACTTTACGTCAAATCGCAGAACCTGTCATCACGACAAGAAAGGTCTACGACGAGAATCCTGTACGTTGTCATGAACCTGAGATTGGCAAACAATGCTTCGTGGATGACAAGCTACCCCGTTGGCGACTAAATGACGACAATTTGATTAATGGCGCAAATGAGCAGGCTTCTACTTACGAAGAGGACCAAAATCAACGCCCAGAACAAGAGGAAGACCATCAGGATCGACGCCCAGGATTACGACAGGACAGTACTTTGACTAAACATACTCTTGCTTTGACTAACGCCCTTAAAATAAATGCTCATCAGGAAACGATCTTTTCTGAATTGACTCGGGTCTGGGTGTGCTGGGAGACGCCCCTGGCTTATTTCCTTGTGTGGTAACTCGTAACACAGGGATATTAATCCCTACTTCGAGACCATTAGCGAATCTCTGCTTTAGAAACGGTGTTTTTCCCTCTCCGCTCAAGCTGTCGATGGTTACACCAGTGTTTAAGGGTGGCAAGAGAGACGATGTGAATAACTATAGGCCTATCTCTGTTCTGCCTTCTGTCTCCAAAATTATTCAAAGATTAATTAACACTAGACTCCTTAAATTCTTTAATAAATTCAAAATACTTTCAGACTCACAATTTGGCTTCAGACCGGGAAAATCCACAGCTGATGCTGTTTTGGAGTTAACAAATCTAGTTTCAGAATGTATGGATAGTGGAAAAAGGTACCTAACGGTCTTTCTCGATTTAAAAAAGGCATTTGACACCGTCTCTCTTCCCATCCTTCTACAAAAATTGGAAAACTGTGGTATTAGAGGAACACCATTAAAACTTTTGGAGAGTTACCTATTTGACCGAACCCAAAAAGTTAAAATTGACAACTATACTAGTGAAAACTACAAAATAACTTTTGGCGTACCTCAGGGAAGCGTATTAGGCCCCACGCTTTTTCTCATATACAAACGAGCTTTGTAATATTAATATTGCTGGGGGTCGCGTGTTTTCATACGCTGATGATACGGCAATATTTTTTTCAGACACAACTTGGAATGCGGTCTTCGAACATGCACAGCTAGGTCTTTCTCAAGTATTTAATTGGTTGCAATTAAACTTACTAACACTAAACATTGCAAAAACGAATTACATTTGCTATGCTAATAATAAAAAAACTCATCCGAACCAAACTTACAGGCTAAAAATCCATAAGTGCAATAATCAAACCGCATTGTGTCCCTGTGGTTGCCTTGAAATTGAGCGAGTTAAAAATACTAAGTACCTGGGAGTTATACTTGATGATAGACTGTCTTGGACTTCATATAGACTTCATGAATAACAGAATAAGAAAAAACAAATGGATTTTTAAATCTCTTAGGCATGTAGCCTCAACAAATCTCATTAAACAGATATATAAAGCACTAGTGCAGTCAGTTATAGGATACTGTATTCACATATGGGGCGGAGCTACAAAGACTAAATTTCTTGAAGTGGAAAGAGCCCAACGCTGTCTGTTGAAAGTTATGTTTTTCAAACCCTTTAGGTTTCCTACCTTAGAACTTTATCAATCAAGTGAACTGGTATCAGTGAAAATATATTCTGCACGCAGTCTTGAATTTGCATAAGCGTTTGCCATGTGATCCCTCAAAATTACTTAAAAGAAAAAATAGAAAGGTTGTTAATCTGCAAAGAACGAAAACAAAATCAGCCACGCGTCAATACATGGTTCAGTCAGCTCATTTATACAATGCTATAAATAGAAGCATAGAAATATATACATTAAGCTTGAAAGAATGTAAAAAAGTGTTACTAGATTGGCTTCAGCCACTTGGATACAGCGATACGGAACTACTTCTACAATAAAAATTATTTGCTTTTTTGTTTTACTGTAACTTTGTATCGTTGCTTTTGAACAATTTAAACTGTTTATAAATGAATAACAAAATGTAAATACATATCGTAATTTTACAACTACATGTACTTATATACCTAGTTCAAACTAAATTAATTGTAAAACAAAATGTTAACACAACCTTAATTCACAACTAATTGTACCTAGTAAATAATAAATTGCTTTTGGTCAAACTACACTAATTGAAAGTCAAAATGTTAACACATAATCTAATTTTACAACTGCAGAATGTATGTAAGTACCTAGTACTAACTGAATTAATTAGAAGAAGAAATGTTGACACGTAACCTAATATCACGACTACATATAAATAAGTAGTAAATTGCATCTGGTAAAATTAAGTTAATTGGAAGATAAAAATGTTTACACAGAATCTAACTTCACAACTATATGTACCTAGTAAGTAAGTGTTATGAAGGAGCGGGGTTACCTGCCACAAGTTTAAGTATATGCTTAATAGGTAACCTCAAATATGACTAATAGTAACTGTACATGATGTGTTTTTTATGGAAATGAATATTTTTGATTTTTTTTTTGATTTTGATTTTTGATTACAAGAGGCGTGTTGTCTGGCGCATATTTATATTTATTTATATTTGTCGTCGGAGAAGCTACACGCATTAAAAACGATACTAATTTTCAATGGATGTGCCCCAATCGCAAAAGCAAACAGCCAAAGGGCGATAATTCAAATAATTTGGTGCGTCCCTCCACACCTACGGCGATGGCAGATATTACTTTTAATGTTACTCGCCGTAAGGTCCAATCCAAATTAGAAGCGGAGCAAACTCATACAAGTGCGGCCTCGGATTCTGTAACTCGCTCAGCTGGTCTAGCGAAGTGTCAAACGTTGAACGAAAACGCTCAAAGATTTGTATGGAAAATAATCGTCGATCGACATGTCACGTGACTTAATCGTAACGAATCATAGATTGGTAGCCAAGTGTATAATTTTTTTTTAATAGATAAAACGAAACATTAGTCGTTCGCTAAATACAGCCAAGTGGCACTTTTTGACAAGCGACTGCGCCCCATGAGCGTTTCAACGCTATTTTAGCTTGCGAACGCCGGCCCCTTGAGCCCAACGTAACAAAATGGCGATTTTTCAATCAGCTGGTGTTGTCTTTGTTTGAAATTTAGTATTTTGTGAGTTTTTTATCACAATGCATGCTCTAAAAATATTGTGGGCTGCACACCTATTAACTTCACAAATACAAATACACTTTAGAGCGATTTAAAAACACTGAAAATATTTCAATAACAACAACTTCAAACATACGTCATGTCAAACTCTTCGACTTTAACATTGCGTCTGGCTGGCGTCGTGCTAAACCATTGACAAAATTCTTATTTTTAACGAAAGTTATAAGAGAACTAGCGTCCGCGTTCCGTTAATCTTGGCTACCAATCTATTAGCGTTTGCGACAAAGTGTTAGCGAAGGCGAAGTTCGATTCGTTTCCGAGCGTTTGCCACTTGGCTAGTGGTGCTGATATTCAAGCGATAATGCGGGAGGAGTTACGTTCTGTGTTGAGCGAATTCTCGAATGATGTAAAAAATACAATGATCGTCAGACTTAGGGGAATTAACGACCAGCTCAGTGGATTTCAGGACTCCTTATCGTTTTTGAGCAAGCAGTTTGATTCTTTGAAATTAGATATGGAAAAACAGAGCTCGGAAATGAAACAATTGAAATCAGAAAACGAGTCCCTTAGATCAGAGGTTGTTGCGCTTTCGGTTTGAGTTCCTCAAATGGATCAAATGTCTAGATCCACCAACCTGGAACTACAATGTGTACCTGAGCATAAGTCTGAGAATATTATAGCAATCGTTAGACAGCTTGGCAATGTTGTCAAATGCCAGATTAACGACTGTGAAATTCCGCCGGCTTCCTAAGTCCCAAACTGGTTTCTGGCGCGTTGCGAGCGCGAAACTCGAAGATAAAAGCTTACACGCTGCGGCGCGCGTAACAGTTGAATTATAAGTGTGGGTGCGTACCCACACTTATAATTGATGCGTAGCGGCCGTGTGTATGTGCGTAAATCTGACTCTGCGGAAGCTGTTTTATACGTAATGTGGACGTTGTGAATAGCCTTAAGTAAAAAACTTAACTTCTTTTCTTAGTTTCTGCAATTTTTAAAATAGGGAATAATATCCCTGTGTTACGAGGTACCACACAAGGAAATAAGCCACGGGCATCTCCCAGCACACCCAGACCCGAGTCAATTTAGAAAAGATCTTTTCCTGAATTGACCCAACCGGGAATCGAAACCCGGGACACTACGGAATTCGAGGCGAAAAACCGTCCTACAGCGCACTACGCCAATCGTGTCGTAGAAGAGTTAATAAATAATATATTAACTTTCAATTAATTTACGGAAAATTACTAAAACAACTGCAGTCTAATTCATATGGACTTTGGACAGCCAGTGAAATACATAAAAAATTAAAATATAGGTACTATAGAAGGCACGTTTCACCTTTGTGCCCCGACAACATTGAAAATTATTATGTACGTACACCCGCGCTAAATCGTTCTGTTGAAGGGCGGGCGAGTTCGTTTTTTTTTTTCATTTTTTAAAATTTTGATTATGAAATACATATATTGATGGTATTTTTAGTTTTTTCACTTCAATAACAGCGAGGATTCAACGCCTAGGGTAGGGCCTTCTGCGTAACCCTAGGTACGTTTACACCGATGAAAGCCGCTGGCATCAGTGTTGACGTTTCCGTTTGGGATGTCGGTACAGCGCCTTTAGTGAATATATAAATATATAAATATGCGCCACGCAACACACCTCTTGTAATGGCCTCGAAGTGGGGATTAATATCCCTGTGTTACGAGGTACCACACAAGGAAATCAGCCAGGGGCGTCTCCCAGCACACCCAGACCCGAGAAAAGATCGTTTCTTGAATTGACCTGACCGGGAATGGAACCCGGGACAATAAGTAAATCGAGGCGAGAAACCGTGCTAAAGCGCACAACGCCAATCCTGTAATTAACTATCGTAGTTCATGTGAAGTTAACGAAGTAAACTCACGGTAGACGAACTGTATGTCTGCCATGAGTTGCCATTACGTTTACGGCGATCGTTGCGTTCAGAAATTTGTATGCTTTTTTGGTTCCTTTTTAAGATAACTAGGGGCGCCCGTATCGAAATCCCATATAAATACGTTGAAATGGTTCACGCAAACGGTAGCGGCTGCCATTGGTGTCACCTTATGGTAGACATAGGGTAAACTTTCAGTCACTGGACACTTAAACAGCTTATGAAGGTTAAGTATTATATTTAATTGAAGTTCACGAACACATTTACAAAGCTGCTTACTAAATGTATGTTATATCATTAGTTTAATACGTAGCTATGTATTCTATATATTTTTAAAATCCATATTTATCAGCAAGCACGCGAAAAACTATAATTATTTAAAAAAGTAGCCAAATAAACAGTTTGTGGACAATATTTCAGTGATTGGACAGTTGAATTTAGTCATTGGACAGCACTTTAGTGCACATTTATATCTTCGCTAAAGTCAATAATAGCTGCTTTCGAAGGCAGTTATTCAAATAAAAATACTATTTAAATAGGTAGGTAGGTTTATCAGGACATTTTAAGAGGACACAGCACGGTCGAGAGAATTGAAAAATAGGTATTTGTAAAATCTATTGCTGTCTTTTGCAAACCTCGAGCCCACCGCAGAGTGCGATAAAGACAGATGCAAATCGCACCGAAATTACTTATCAAAAGTACACAAAATCGACGTTTCGTACTCCCCTGACTCCTTTTTGAAAAGTTGACCGATCTAGTTACTTTTTCCATTAAAAATTTAAGAAGGACTGTGGCCGAGTTCCTATGTTTTCCTTTTTTTTATATGAATTAGTCTAATTCGTTTTCTGGATGATGTGACACAGCGGAAAATCTGGCCGATTTTGGAAGGTTTCATCTCTTTTAATAATAAATGTATATTAAAAGGAAAACGTAGAGACATGCTCATAGTAGCAATAGATTTCTTAAAAAATATATGCCTCTACTAGACATATTCAGGGAGGAAACAGGGAACTACGTTTGGATGCGGAAACGGCGCTTCAGTATCCTCTTAACAGTATCATACTTATTTTTATCTTGGAATTAACTTTTTGTAATCACATTTAGTACCAAAACTAGTAATCAAGTCTTACCAATAGATAAATGTTTATTAATTATTACTTTGATTATTTTAGCAGTTTACAATGCTTGTTTTTCATCTGAATAATAAATTCGGTTCTCTAAAATGTATTTTTCCAATTTTTCTATCTTTAGATAACCTATATAATCAATTTTAGGGTAGCAATTCCTATTACATTCCATAGAAACTACGATAATGCTTCACTGTGTATGAAACTAAGCACACAGAATGAACGTAAGCAAAATGAATGCTTGAAAACTCTGTGAAGAAACTTACCAATTTCTTTATTTTTTACTAGAAAGACCGCTGGCCTAGAGGACGCCGCGAAAAGTAAATATTTTCACACTAGTCCTGCCATCTATTACTGATGTTTTGTAGTATAAAGTATTTGTCATAAAGCAGAGTTTGGATGGTACCAATTGCAGTGTTCTAAAGCAACCTGAATATTTTTTTATTACGTGCTGTCCAAAGACTGGTAGTGTCCAAAGACTAGAAGTTTACCCTAACTTATGTAGACATTGCAATAAGAGAAGTGAATGACTGCACCATCGCGTTTTTTGAGCAGGCAAATGTCAATTACAGGAATCGAGTCAGCGCCATCTTTCGGCGAATTCGGGCAACACTAAGGCCGCGCTAAACTACAAATTCGCGTGTTTTGCAATGATAAAGTCATTCACTTCTTTCACTGCCACTTGCACTCGGCACTCTATAGAGTGATATGAATATCTGGCACGGTCTCTAAAAGATGCCATAACCTACTATTTAGACGCTAGTGCTATCTGCAATAGTCAAGGCCCCGACGGTTTAAGGGTGGGCAAATAAGATATGCCTGATATTTAAAACTGTACCATGAGTTTATACAGAATATATATTTCGGTCTATGTATGTATATTTTTTATATTGATACATGTGTAAGTATATATTGTTGTTATTAGTATTTTCTTGTATTTATCTTGGTAGTTTTCGTAAGTGGTCATTTTAATCTGTTACTTAAATCTCTTGCACCGGTTTAATTCATCGTGTGGGTGACTGGTATATAATTAATGCCTCTTGGCATTGAGCCGCCATTTCTCCTTTGTTTATTTTGTGCAATGAAAATTAAATAAACAAAAAAATAGTTGCTAGCTTCTGTTAAGATGCATTTGTATTAGATAGATTTCTTGACAACGCTGCTAGTGATTAGAAATGGAACTAAAAATAGCAAACAAGATGCTGTAGTTAACTATCAGTAACGTAGTTAACGTGAGGTAAAACTCATGATATCATCATAATACTGATACAAACATTTTTATTATACATACGGTTTTGGCAAGTGTTCCAAACAAGTGGCACAGTGTGACTGTGTAACGTTGTAATTTTCACGCACATCAGTGGATGTGTTTTTATACTACTTTCTAGCAAAGGGTGTATACTCACCCTATATTATTATTTTTTTAATCTGCGCCTGCGCGCATTTTGAACGCAGCCGTAGTGTCAGTTTGACATCTGTCAGCTGTCACTACGCTCGGAGGTTAGGAGGTGAGCAAAGGCGTCGAGCCCTTCATACCTCGGGCAGATACCACCGGCACAAGTCCAGCTTCCAAAGTACCATCCAGCAGTCGAGTCAGCAGATAGCAGTTTGGTCTGCACGCTACAGACTCCTGCGAAGGTGCTCCTGACCCGCCACGTCCCAGGAGTTGAAATTGGCGTAGACAGCCTACGCGACACCATTGTCCTCCGACAGGAGGTTTAACGTGGCGGCTCAAGAAGTGGCGAGCGCCGGTTCCCCATCGGTGGTGCACCCCGAGGGAGAACCGAGGGTCGCCGCAGGCCGTCCCAGGACCGCGTGGACACCGCGTGGACCTCCCACGTGCTACCCCACGTGCTACCCCACGTATTGATCCCTGTATTATCAAAGCCTCTGTAGTACAAAGACTTCCATTTAGTTTAAATTCAAAGCCTCACAGTAGTAACTTTAATTTAATAGTATATATTGTTACCGACCAAGCCAGCCCGAACCCTGGACTGCTCCTCGGAGAGCTAAGTCCAAAGTATAAAAGTGTATTTTTAAAGCCTTAGGGCATCTCTTTGTAGAAGCCGTGTGGTCGGAATTTATTTTCATACCAGGGAGCCTTTAGGGAATAATTTATTAACAATATTAACCATACTAAACCCCATAGGACATTCAATTTACTAATTTATATTTAATCCTACTAACTTGTGATCTTGGCTCAACTGAAGTTCCATACTCGGCCGGGGTATCAAACCCCAGGCCTGAATTCAGGCCACATGGTTTCCTGTAGTACCACCTAAATTATTTTAGATTATAAGGATAATATCCAAATAAATCTATTTCCTGTTTTTACTTTAAAATATTTGTTTCTTTTTAAGATAACCCTTACATAACTTAGGTTACTCCCCCTCTGGGATAACGCCCTATGCCTAGCTTGCATACTCATATTTAATTACTTTTCATTCTGATTTGCTTACTTAAATTTCATCAGTTACCTTATTTACTTTCTTTCGCTTTCACCTTGTAGCAAAACTATCTTACTTTCCCTCCCCTAAGGAGGCTAAAATTATTAACATTACAACTATAACCCAAAACAAACTGCTCTAAAGAATTTAATAGGTAGGTTTAAGTAGAAGTACCAGCTATTGTTTGATACCAAAGAGCATTTAATCACTACGTTTGATACTATTTAATAATAAGTATTTATTTAGTTTAATCTATCCTTTATGCGCATTCCATTTATTACAAAACGGCATTTACAGTTTAGGGCCCTTAGACGTTGCAACTTTTTGTAGCGATACAAACGCGATTCAGCCTCGATGCAGTATCGATGCAGTCGCAAATCAGTAGCTGGCCCCGCGTAGCTGCTGTGGTCTGTGATACAGTCGCGATACAGCATCGACGTAAACCCGACACAGGATCGATACAAACTATTGCGTCGACCGCCACAATCGCCGTCTGAATCGATGCAAACATGCGTGTGCATCGCTACTCACGCGCGGCTGCTTCGATGCAAACGCAATGCAGCAAACGCTACAAACGCGCGTTTACATCGATCCAAATGCGCGTATGAATCGATACAAATACGAGTACATGTTGATCGCTGGGGTCGCGATGCAGTTGCGCGGCTGTCAAACACGCGTTTGCAAAAAGTCGCCATGTGTAAGCGGGCCCCTAACGTCTACATACTTGAATTGTCATTTTTTGACACAGTGTGTCAAGATGATGGTACATTTTCATCTGACACCAATAACAACAACTCAGGCAAATCACTAGGAATTTAAAGATCAGTTATTTACGGTTATTTTATTTACTAATCACAGTTTTCCTAAAAAAACTCGTCAATATGTCATTGTCACTTGCTAAAAAAAATGTGGCGCCTTTTGGAAATAGTGTGAAGCGGTTCGGGAGGATCACTCTTCATCCTGCATTAGATCCAAGCGGCCTGTACACTGACCGACCCCCCGCTTGCGACCCCTGCCTTTACAGCCCTCAGTCACTACACGAAATTTTTGAGGTCAATAAAAACAGAAAGAGCGAAAAAGACCCATGGCGATATAAAAAAGAGTTAGAAGATTGGGCTAAAAATTTGGGCTACCGAAACCAATCTATACTCGACAATAGGTGCTGGCAACAATCACTCCTGGGCCCGGCATGGCACGACGTGCCCAAGATCCCAAAATACGAGCCTGCATGCAAAAACGTTGGCTTCGGACGAAGTCCGCTACACAGACCTACGAAGAACAGAATCCCTGGCCCAGGAACCTACTACAAAGCCGTTCCCTTCAAGGCACCTTACGGGCCGCACTCGACTCGTCCATCCTTCGAACGCGAGGAGCCCTGCCGCTTTAAAGATCCTTGTCCTAGATGGTCTCTGGCTCCAGACCGCTACAAAATTGTCGATAAAGAAAGCATAGAGCAGACATCCAAAAAAGTAGTGTCACTAAGAGGCCCATACGATCTTTTCACTGGAAAAAGGGATGCAACAGTTAAAAATCACTTCAACACTTCACTGAGAGTTTCTGCGGCAACGTGGCCAATAGCCTTAAGAGGTAGCCTCGAGAAATATAAAAAAAGTAACTTTGGTACGATGAATAAGACAGGTAGAGATCGTCCTTATAGAGGTCGGAATGCATTGGTGGATATAGCAATGTGCATGAAGCGGCCAGAGGAGCCGGGGCCGGCGCATCTGAACATCGATAAGGCTAAGTTGTTCCGGCAGAACGCGTGCGGTTTCAACAGTTCGTACGACAAGCCGCCGGGCTACCAGCGCGTGGTCGTGTGGCCGGGCGTCGGCCGCTACACCATCAAGACTGTGAGCTGCGGCGTCGTTGGACAAGGTCATCGACATGTCTTCTTGAGTAAGCAGGGCAGAACCATAGGATCCATATTGCCTGAACCGATGAATTCATTCTGATCCTTTATTTTTATGTTGCTAACTTATAATGTTCAACATAATTATTGAATTAAATCAGATTTTGCTTATTTGAATTGTAGTTATTACTTTGTAACTTATTCGTAACTTGATGGAGTATAATAGGCTCACGTAATATATTTAACAGGTACTTTTAGGCTGCCTGTCCCACTGCTGGGGAAAGGGCTCACCTAAATCCCTTGAGCAATCCCTTAATAAGATCCAGTTCTTGATCCAATTTTTCAAAAAATATTTTCTTACTTTCTCATTATGAAGCAAAAACCTCAGCAGTTAGTTAGAAAACGGTACTCCCTTTCGTCTCCGAAAATTGTGTCTGGGTGTTATTATCTATACAAGTATGTATTTGGAAATATTTAAGTATTTTTATCAGTCTCTGACACCCATAGTACAAGCTCTGCTTCATTTGGGGTCAGATGATCTTGGTGTAATTTGTCCCAGATATCTAAAACTTTTCTGCTGTCATAATGTCAGATGCAATAATAATTGGTTTTACCTAATTTCTCATGTCATAAATTCATATGTCCGAATTGTCTTATTGCATAATATTAAATTATAATCAAATTGTTAATCCTACAAACACGCGATGAAAATATTCGCCTTAAAACCGATTCCACGTTGTCTTGTTTGCCCTACCCCTAGAGTGTAATTCAGAGCCGCTTAGGCGCGTAGGGTCGAGGCGTCCCGCGAGCTGAGGAGCCGGTGGCTGCGAGCGAGGAGCGAGCTTCGGCGCGGCGATGAGCGAAAGCCGTCTGCAACGATTGGCACGCGCGGCGCCGTGCCGGAGCCCTGCAGCAGCGTCGGAGCCATCACAGAAGCCATGTAGGTATTTTGGATTTTTACTTGCCGGCACAAGTAAAATAATTTTTTTAATACTAAGGTACTACGAGTACAATAAACACCAAATTGGATTTTGGTAGAATGATAAAATTTCAATATAAAATCAAATTTTAATACAAAAGATTTCTAATCAGTTTCTAAATTTTATAACGATGTATAATTATTTTAATTTGATTTAGGACTTATGACTATTTTGAGAAGTTTTATGACTTTCAAATGGTATGGATTTTGGATTTCAGAACAATTTTCGGGCATATCGTATTTAAAGATTTCAATTTTCGAAGACGTGATATTATGTCAGGTTAAGTCGGGCAAGTTATCATTCGGAAAAATTATGATTAAGGTAAAAAACTTTATGATAAAAAACAGCATTTTTAATTGACATCGCTATACCCAATACCCACAAGCTTCGGTCAACGGTATCTGATAAAGTCACAAAATATAGAGACCTTGCCATTCATTTTGAATTAAAAACCCAATGGCACGTACAAAACGTTTTATCATTATAATAGTTATTTCTACGACAGGTGTAATACCCGATATCTTAAATAAAAGTATCGAAGAACTTCATATCCCTACAATCCTGAACACCTGCCGTATAACCAGAAAGTTCCTCTCGTCTCGAGCTACTCGAACATACCTCAGCAGCAATCCACCCCATTGCGCTGGGCTAAGGTCCGCGTAATTGGGATTGACACTCACTTCTATCGTCAATAGGATGCGATGGAGAAAAACAATGTTTTGAAGAAAAAATAAGCCACAAATCCTTTGACCACTGAGGCTGGCAAACCTAGGGTACGGTAACATGGAGTGGGATGACGAAATTTTTACTCAATTCACTACAACTTGTCTACAAAATAATCACAAGAAACATTTTTATAGCTGAGGAATGTAGCAAATCATGAACAGTTGACCGAAAACGTTATTTCTTGACGTCCTATTAATATAATATACTCTATGGTGGCATAATATGGCGTAAGACACTTTATCATAGTGTTGGGCCATTTCAAATTCATGTTCAGTCAACAGCAAAAGTAAATAATGATTGAACACACTTCTAATTTGTTTTTATGAATGAAAAATACGTAAAAAGATGATCAAGCGGCATATATATCCATTAAAACGAATAAAAAGTCTCATTCAAATTCTGAGCAGTTTAATAAGATTCATAGTTTTTGTAAAATCATCAATTTTGGCACGTTAAACTATGACTTACTTCTGTTGACTTTTGTTACTCTTTCACGCAAAAACTATTGAACGGATTTGGATGAATCTTTACAGTAATAAGCCTATACATCAGAATAACACATGCGCTACAATTGATATAGATTTTAAGTAATTTAGCCATAATATATAACGAAACGTGGGCGAAGCCGCGGGCGGAAAGCTAGTTCGTGAATAATCGAACATTTTATATGACGTATGTACCTACTTACTTGTGGTACGAATAATTTGTATGCCTTCAGACATTGTTTTACCATCTTTTTTCTCAAATGTATTCTTAGCAAATAAATGATTTACTTACTTACTATAAATCTACAATTTAGTAGGTTTCTTGGTAGTTAAATAATTTAGTGAGGTTGCAAACTGTCAATTATTACAACATAACGTCAACTGTTTATTTTAAAAAAAACATCAGTAACCATATTAAAAGTGTGGTATTTAACGTTTTACGATTTCTGTGGTAAAATGGGACACTGTGTAGCTTTTGGGGGTAAAGAAATAGGTAGGTCCTTATAAATTGCCAAGTAATCCACAAAACTTTAGTGTAGAGGGCTCTGTATGTCTGGTGCATAGCCTACAAATTTCAAACTACAACAATGCCCAATGAACAGACATTTGGTTTATTTTTTGTAATAGATTATTTTTCTCATTATTTTTAGTTGTTACAGCCATTATTATTTTTGCAAATCTCTGCAGTTTTCGGCAATTTAATTTTAAATAACGACTTTGGAATAGATTAAATGTCAGCTTTATGACAGATTAATCGAAAGAAACTGGCGTTCTTATTTTTACATGGGTATTTTGGAGAGGTGTGAGGGTGGTCGGAACGGGAAGAGAAAAGAAATTGTACAAATAAAAACAAGTTCAATTTAATTGACTTCTTTTTATTCTGCTTTTTCTTAAATATACTCATCAAATATATTAATTAAAAATTGGGGTGGTGCATGGATATCGTTGTGGCAGCACCAACTCAGATAGCAAGATATAGTAATAGGGGTTAGAGTCCCTAATAAAGGAGCTGGTGCAGGCGTAGCTTGAAGAACATTTTGTAAGCAAGTAAAACACTCTGCATAGACTATGTTTTCACGTGAAACCTGAAAAAATAAGGTTGACATTAAATCTTTCACAAATTAGGTATATTTCTTTTTTCATCACATCCCTTATTATAAATCATAGATTGTGAATACTAAGACTTGTTAATGAATGATCACTTAAAAATGAAAAAAAAGTTAAGTCACATTTTTAGCCGTTTTCAAGATTATAATGATGTGTGTAGATGCGTGCAGATAGCCTGACCGTCTTTCTTTCCTCTCCAGGGATGTGATGTGAGAATCTTCAATAATTATTTATTATTTATTTTAAACGAACGCGTCCTCCCTCCAAGTCGTGTCGGTTTTCCTGTGGAGAAACGTCATCTTGCGGCGATATGCCGAAACAGTTATTTCTAAGAGCTTTGTGTAGGTACGCTCGCTCGCACGACGCATGTTGAGGTTCCGACGACTTCTGACAGGTGGCGCTTTCTCGCAAACAATGTGTTTTAGAACAGTGAACGCCACGACATCGCTACATCAGGAGTTGAATTATTGAATCAAACATCATATGACTTACTGGTGTGGGTGAAATCTAGGATGTACAGCAAATTTTAGGTTTCTTTAATAACTTCTCTCAACGACTGCCGGTACAAATTCCGTAGTCCAAGTAAACAAGTAATAAACCTTAGCAGTGGATTTTACTGTCTTAAAAGCACTTTGTCTTCCAAACGTGGATGTTAAAATGGTAGCCTTTGTCGTTACCATTTTACTCGTATCATCGAATAAAATGAAATATAGGAATATGCGTTTGAAATCAACAGAAATCAACGCGAACTACATGACAGGTAGGCAGACCTTCAGAGTCAAAGTGACATGCATTTGTGTACTCCATCGTAAAATGAATTTAACTTTTGACAGCTCGCGTTAATGTTTCATTTTCGGAAATTAATAAATTATATTTATACGGGTAATAATGCACGTGTGTGGTGTTTGGCTGAACTTGTGGTTGAAAACTCAGCGGTCGCCACTAATTATAAGAAAAAGAAGGAGTGTAAAACTTTTTTTTTTAAATTGTAATTAGCATTTATCATGTCCTAACGTCCTAGGCTCGATGCAGATTTCTGAACGGTATGATATCTGACAGCAGATACGACGGAACGAGAAGCTTAACTACATTTTCTTTCTAATTCCCAACTCTTATCCTGAAGAGTTTCATTCCGGAGAGTTCATAATTATTAATAAATAAATAAATAAATATCCCTGGACATTATTCCACACAGCGCCATCTAGCCCCAAAGTAAGCTAATTAAAGCTTGTGTTATGGGATACTAGACAACGGATAAACATACTTAAATACATTTTCTTTTGTAAATACATACTTATTATACATAGGAGACACCCAGACCAGTACAAACAGACATGTTCATGCACACAAATGTTTGTACTGTGCGGGGATCGAACCCGCGACTCTTGGTGTAGTAGCCAACTTCTTAACCATTACACCAAGTCGGTCGTCAAATAAATACAATATATACAATATTTCAAATTAAAAAAGGAATAATTTAAGTAGCAAACTTGTGGCACAATGTGTTTTGTGGGCCTACACATGGCCATTCTCCTATAGCGTAGGGACCACTATATAGTACTGTGGGCCACCGCCGCCACAAACGCCGCGACCACCTGCGCGACGTGGACGACGACCGCTGACGGCACGAAGGGACCCCCGCTACCGGTGGTGTAGTGCGCCGCATGCGATGGACATACGACATGAATGTCAACTGCATGCGCGCCTATTACGGGACTACAAAGGGAGGAACCAGCCTGTCTGCGTATAGTGACCGAATGCTGCCTCTATTTCAGGCCCTTGACCCAACCGTGGCTGTTTCCGCCCAACAACTGTCGGATCAAGTGCGGGCGATTCAGCGTCTACAGATGGTTGATCCGCCTACGCTTGATCTGCTTCGCCTGGAGTCGCCTCCAGTTTTGCGCGACTTCTTCCTCGATACGGGACCCGTCCGCAGCGCTGTCACATCCGAGTCCGGTTACCGACTCGGTTCTGGTAGGGCCTCGGATGGACCCCCAATGAACCTTCGCCTTGTCGTGGCGGGGGGCTTAGTACTGGTGGCAGGTGGAACCACCGGGAAGCTAAGATGGCTCAGGCATGGCAGTGCGGTGGACTTCCCACCCACCCATTGCCTGCCGCCGGGCGTGGTGGTGGTATGGTGCTACCACTGCCCGCCCAAAGGGGCGCCTTAGGGCGAGAGGTGGGAGCCGCGGTGCACAACCGTTTGGAGGGGGTCAGTGATCCGCAGCTGGCCCCCCCTGTGCACTGCGGCTCGGCGGGGCCGCACCGCCCAATGTGGCAGCGGATCCACCTTTTAGGTGGATCGTGGTTGCGGACCTAGTAGAGTCTGCGTACGGTGGGAGCCAGTGGGCTTGAGTACGGGGGTGCTTTTGCCCGCAATGCACGGCTTTCACCCCGACGGCGGAAGTACCTGCGTGCTCCAGGTACTTCCGTGGCCTCCCCCCTTCATTGGGGGGTCGGCTGGAGGGGGCCCCAATACGGGGAAACACTGGCGCGGCGGGGCGTTGCGAAACTTTTTAGTGACCCCGCCTCGCCGCTGCAGTGTTGAGGTCGAGTACCGTGGGGTTTTAGTCGGTAGAAGTCCGACATAACCTCGTCGTTCCCCCGGGCGACGAGGTATCCATGAGGATTTCCCCACGATAATAAAAAAAAGGTCCTCGGATGGATCCAGAGGCCAGTGCAAACGCAAGTGTAAGTACCCAAGCCGAAGAGCAACTGAGGAGGGCTTTGGAGGACGCGATTTCGTTATATCGCTCCACACAAGTCTCTGGCCTACTAAAAGACGCAACCTAGCGTTAATGGGGCCATGGACGCTTTACTAAACATGTTACAAAATCTAAGTAGCGAGAGAATCCTAGTTGGTCCAAATCGAAATATGAAAATGGTTATTCATGAGAAAGATAAACGGATAAATGGTTGAGACTTTTTGTTTTGACATTTTGTTGAACATTTATTACAACTTCAAATCAAAAAATAAATAATGCTCAA
Organism: Udea olivalis; assembly: GCA_947369235.1. Lineage (NCBI taxonomy): Eukaryota > Metazoa > Arthropoda > Insecta > Lepidoptera > Crambidae > Udea > Udea olivalis. The sequence continues at coordinate 31,397,789 of OX376340.1, forward strand.
ATTAATTTTGTTATTAGAGTGTTGGCAGATGGCACCTTTATTAGTTATTTTGTTTACCAAGAGGAATACGCCATTGATTACTCAACGAGTGGTCATTTACACACGAGTTGAGTAATCAATACTTACCCTCGAGGGATGTAATATAATACTTTAAAGTACACTTACGAGGAAAAACAAACAACAAAATTTCGTACAAAAGTTTAATTAAAATAAATACTTAGTTATTTTTTGATTTTTCCGGTGGGAGATTGTTAATTGCGTGTTAAGCATGAATTTTTAGTTCAGGTGTCGTTCCAATAATACTACTATCGTTTGCCTCATTTGTTGGAGACATTTCAAACATAAAAGCAAACTCAAAGTTATTACAACGAAACGAAAGGCGCGCGATATGTTTCTCTAAGTGAAAACTGCGCCTGTCTTTTTTTTTATTTGAGCGCGCCGCGTCTTTACAGCCAGTAACGAGACAGATCTTCACAAAATTTCTTGGTTGCAACCCGAAATATAAAATCATATTTGTATAAATAATCAATGCATATGTTTATTCAAACTATTTAGAGATATTGTTTTAGCAGTTTCGAGTTTTTTTCCGAAAAGCTTTTATGATGTTCTTTAAAGCTTGTGTAAAGTCGCCAGTGTAAAATAAAAAAAAGTATTTATACTACACCTGCTCGGAAAGTACCTTGATACTTAATAAATTAACGGTAGAAAGTACGTAATTGCTTAACGAACAAATATGCGGGGAGAAAACGCATCTGAGCGGGAGTGTATGAAAATCCATTTCTTACGTGGTTTTTCTTTTTTAATTTTGGGTAAGACTATGCGCCGGTAACCTAAATATCAAAAGCCAAAAAGTTTTTACAGTGAGTTTTTATCTCCAAGTTCGCAAAATGACACTGGCCACTAGCTGTGTGTGTCGGGCTGGCAGTGCGACCCTGCGGCGGCAGGATAAACAGTTTGAAAAAAGAACATGTGAAAATTGCAGACGCCATTGGCGCCATTTTCAGTTTGTGTGTTGTTTGAGGATTCAGTTTTCGTAGAAAGTAAAATAAAACTATCAAAATGATAAGTAGTGATGATGAAGATTTTTTAACTCCGCCGCAGTTGAAGGAAACAGCAAAAATAATAAAGAAAGAAAAAGTGTTACATATTATTAAGCTTCACTAACTGCAACAATTTCAATATAAATTTCAATTAGTAAAGATTTCGTTTTTTATTTTCCTCGTAGGTGTAATATAAAGCACTAAGTATCACTCGAGAGAAAGTGCGATTCCCGATCTCGGGTGTTTTAAAGCCCTCGCCTACGGCTCGGGCTTCAAACGACACCCTCGACGGTATTCGGTCTCTTTCTCCTCTCGATGAACAATGTATTATTTCAACACACTTGCTCATGAAGTGGCTCTAATTTCACCGCAACTAAGCATATAATGACACCCTGTAATAAAACTGTGACTTTTTAATTTCTATTATTCACAAGTGAGTTATAGAGTTTTTTTTTTGCAGAGTTGCTTTGTTCTTAGAAAAGTTTCGATACAAAAGGATCGTGTTCAATAGTACAAATAAATTTTTATCTACCAAATAAAATGATTTTTTAGTATTGTTTTCTTCACAAGTGTGTTGTAAAATGTCGTATGATACACGTGTGTATTGATGATTACCGAGGACGGTTCATCGGCTCTCTTATGACCCTCACCTAACGGCTCACCAAACAAACAAACAAAAAAAACAAAAAACAACTTTATTTAAATAGACCTGTAACAAGTACTTTTAAATCGTCATGACAAGGAAAAAAAATATACTTAGTAAATAGACTTAAATATTATAATAATATGAATACATAAATACACTGTATACAAACATAATGTGACTCTACCACCGCATCGGAAGTTGATCTTATACTGAGAAGACCCGGCGAGAAACTCAGTACTTAGTACTACTACTACCATATTAACAACATTACACACTTGTACCATAATGTACTATTTCACTTCTCATGCTCTAAAAGTACGCCAATATAGCCCTACGAAGCGGGACTAAAGTGACCACTTTTGTGTCTAGGGAGTAAAAAGTAATTAGTTTTTAATTTCCTTCATGTGACATAGACAAACAGCCAGTAAATATACTATTATCTGTGGAGTGTGGACGGGCCATCTTCATTGCGCGAAAATGTTGCGAGTTTTAGTTCCATGATTTGTCCACAAAGAAGGTCAAGGTCAAGGCGCCATGTTTTTTAAATTGTTAATCTGTGACTGGTTTAGAAGAAAAAAATATCTGACTGCGTAAATTTCAGATTTTTTGTTGAGTGTAAATTTTTTCAGTTTTAAATAAATTTATAAGGAATGTCCTGTGACAGTGAAGAGTTTGACGTCGAGCAAAGAGCAAAAGACATAATAATAGATAATCTCTTGCCGCCAAAATCGCAGAAGATTTACCTAAAAACTTGCGAAAGTTGTGTGTATAAGTAATATTTATTAAATGATTTTGTACTAAATTGACTATTTTTCTCGCACTCAAAGTGAAAAGTACAGTTTGCAACTCGAGACTAAACGCCAATCTAATATACCCTCGGTTTCATTGACTCCCTAGCACGCTCGGGAGTCAAACTACCTCTGGTATATTATGGCTTCGTTTAATCCCTCGATATAAAATATACTATTAAACTACACCTACTCGGAAATTCCATTCAAACTAACCTATTTATGGGGAAGAAAGTTGCTCACAAATCCTCCTTCAAAATCTGGTTAATAATGTTGTATAAAAATCCATTATTACACATTTTACCCGTGTAGTAATATTGTATGAAAATCCATTAAGCCACAGTTATGTTTTTTTTTTATTCCAAACCAGTTATGGATGCATGTAAGTAAATTTTTTTTTTTATTTGACACTGGCGACTTTACACAAGTTATTTAAAGAATATCAAAAACGTCACTGGCAGTAAAGCCGCGGCGCGCTCAAATTAAAAAAAAAGACTGGCGCGGTTTTCACTTTGAAAAAATATCGCGCGCCTTTCGTTTCGTTGTAATAACTTTGAGTTGACTTTTGTGTTTGAAATGTCTTCAACAAATGAGGCAAAGCATAGTAGTATTATTAGAACGCCACCTGAACTACATATTAGTATTAATGCATGCTCAACAAGCAATAAACAATCTCCTACCGGGAAATCATAAAATAAATAAGTATTTATTTTAATTAAATTTTTGTACTTGATTTTGTTGTTTTTTTTCCTCGTAAGAGTACTATAAAGTATGATATATCCCTCTAGGGTAAGTATTGATTACTCAACTCCTGTTGTTTAAGGCCCTCCGCTCCGCGTCGGGCCTCAAATAACCACTCGTTGAGTAATCAGTGCCTTACTCCTCTTGGTGAATTAATAACTATTACTTAAGAAATAACAACGAGGCCGATGGTGGTATGTACACGCTTCCCCAAAAAACGCCTATTCACTCTGGCCTTGAAGATACCAAAGTTTATAAGCATCCGGAAACACAGACGCGAGGAGAGCACTTTTCACTGAGGACCAGAAAAGACGCAGCAAGCCGTTAAGTGCGGATTGCTGGAAAGTCAACCACATGGGGGTGGAAGCTCTCCCGGCGTCTAGTGGTCCGGTGGTAAAAAGTAGAGGTATCAGGTTGTGTAGTTCCTGCGCAAACTCTCCGAAGTACACCCGATAAAAAACAGGTGACTTTACGCCGATGCCCCAAACTCTGAAGTTTGGTTCAAAAGCAGTTTCTACTACACACTCATGTGATTTCCGTACATGCGTTCACGTCAAGCTTTATTATGTAGTTGCCACTATGCACCTTATGCTGCTGACATAAGACCTATTTTGCCACGGTTGTGTAAAGGTCGATGTGAACGCCTGTGTACAATGGACCGCTTGACGGTTTTAACAGTGCATTCCGGGTGTCAACACTATTGCTACAATTATAAGGCACTTACAAAATCAAACCCCTGACTTGACCACCGACTCGAAAGGCTGGTCCGGTGGTCTGGCCGTTCCTTTTTACCTTTGAAGGTAGGGGAAGTGAGACCTAAGAACATGGAAGGACGCGTAGGTAAATTTATTATATTGAGTTTAATTTATATCAATCCCAGTGCCCCGTGCACATGAGAATGAGTTATAGTACATTATGATACAAGTGTGCTAAGTTGGTTATTACAGTCGAGGCGGGATTGCAGCCCGAGGCTGGAATAACCAATGCACATGCGTTTCATACGGCGTTTTTCAACACACTTACGAGGAAAAAAATAAAAATTCATTGGTTTATTTTGTTTATATAAAGTTTAATTGTTGGAACAGTTAGTAAAAGTACAATTGTTAAAATGGTAAACAATAGTTTTCGCAGGTATTTGTACAGTTTGAGTTATGGTGTTATTAATATTGTCATTGTTTGGATTACGCATTGCTGTAAATGTGGGTGATAGCGAGACATTTTCATAGCAGGTAGAATGGTTTTGTGTTTCGTCATTATTAAGAGAAGGAGACACCAAAACATTACTGGCATCAGAAGTAGAAGCACGCGGTTCAGGGCAAAACTTCTTAGACTCTGGCTACAAATTTATTGCCTGTGTTATTTTGGCACTTACGAGTATGTTGGCTTTATTTTGAATAGAGTCTTCAACATATTGTCATGATTAGATCATTAAACTGGGGTAGTTTTAGATTTATTTGGGTATCAATCAATCAATCATGATATGATTTATATATTAAAAGGTAGTTTCATTGATTACTGGCCACCCTGGTGTCGTGCTTGCCCCTTTTTGGAGTATTAAATGGCTCGACGGAGGTGTCAGAGATTGTTTTCGACGTCGGCTCGTCGCAGTAATGACATTATGCAGGATTGGAATGTAACATCGTCTACAAGTAAAAGTGAATAAAAGTGTAAGCTATATCTGTGCATCGGAGTTGTAAGTACAATACTATTTGTTAATTCGTGATGAAATGTATGGACTGCTGTGTTTCTTGCCGGTTCTTCTCAGCAGCATCTAGGTTCCGAACCGGTGGTAGATTCACGTCAGTCTAAATGTAAATACCTACTATAAAATATTTGAATAACTATATATTGATTAAATTCCATTTCCCTTTCTGAGGTCTTTCATTACAATATGATTCAGCTACTGTGTTTGATCGCCACCCGCCATGTCGCTTTAATGTTAAAATATCAGCTCCCGAATCAGCCAGCAATGTAGCTGATGTTCGTCTAACTAAAACGTGACCGGTGTACGAGTCAGCATCAGGTAATGCTAAAAATTTTGCAATTTCTTTAGGCATGGAACCAAATTTGTTAATATCAATTGGTTGACAAGTACATTTTCCTTTTTGTAAGTTTAGAAAAAAGCGGTCAGTTTATGCTTTTGTCGAACGTAGAGCTTCGTATTTCTTTACTATTTCATAAAATGGCCCGTGGATGGTAAACGATCGTGGAATCTTGTTTTTGGTGTTAGTGATTCTGACTAAAAGCAGTATGCCGTGATTTTCTACATCTTTAGTGGTTAAATTGTTAAGTTCCTGACGTCTACATGCACCAGTATTACCGAATATTAACGCAACCTGAAAAGAGATAAAATAGCTCTTAGTTATTGCATACGGACGTAGAGTACAATACAAAAATATGAAACAAATAGTTTAACTGACCTTTGTCGCCAGATATTGACTATTCGGAGCTTCTTTCAGAAATTTTTCAACTTCACTTGATGACAATATCTTCAAGACTTTCGACTACGATAGCCGTCTGAGCGTCTCTTTAGGAACGCAGTCAATTTGCATTCGATTAGATATTAATATCGTTTTTGATTACTACAGTGCTTTTCAACATCGAATAGATGCACCACAGTGAACTAGGCTTATATTTATTTGCCAGTTCATTAATATAGGCCAAAAATACATTTTCAGAGAATGACTGGGCGTTTTTGCTGTTTTTCCACTCTATAAAACTTTCGTAGGCTATCATATTATTTTTCTTCCGATTTAGGTGGTAATAGGCTATCACTTGCATTTATTGCCTCTCTAAGTATTTGTATTTTTCGCGCACCGTAGTTTTTTTTTTTGTTGGCTTTCCGTTTTACACAATCGCTGATTTTGGCGTAATGTTTCTTTTCCGTTTGCATTAGCGTGAGCGGGACAACGGTACATTGTGATCGAAATTATCGCGTACACGTCAATACTCTTTGCTAAAATTAAAAAAAAAACTATAATGAAAAGGCACTTGTGCGGTAATGGTAAAGTAAAAAGCACGCGTGTTTATTACGGTGCAATATGATCGCAAAAGCGGTGCACGCAGTACCTATACATACGAGAGGGGCATACCAAAAGAAATTAGATACTCAAAAATTATAAAAAATATTCTTTATTTCAAGTATCCATCTTTTCGAAGTATTCACCCTGAGCACGTATACACTTTTCCATACGTTTGAAGCATTCGGAAAATACCTGTGACCACTCTTATTTAGACACTTTAGAAATCTCGAAATTATAGGCAGCCAGTGCATCTTCTTTGCTTTGAAACCTCTTCCCCTTTAGTTTTTCTTTAATTTTTAGAAACAGGAAAAAATCAAAAGGCGCTAGGTCAGGGGAATATGGTGGGTGCGGAAGGATTCACACATTATCTGAGTTGAAAAAGTCAAGTGTTCTGGCAGACGTGTGCGGTGCCGCATTGTCGTGGTGCCAGAGAAGGTGCCGGATTACTGACTTCGGTCGCTTGTCACACTAAGCTGATATTACTGATGGAGCACAAACGGTCACATACCATTCAGAGTTCACCGTTCTTTGATCCTCTAGCACTACAGTAGCAATATGACCCGTTTGCAGAAAAACGAGGCCACTATTTGTTTCTGTGTGCTTCGTGCACGGCGACATTTCGTTGGAGTTGGTTCATCTTCAAAAAACCATACAGTCGACTGTCGCTTTGTTTCGTGATCATAATTATATAGCCATGGTTTTGTCACCAGTCCGTGTATCATACACGTTTTTATTCTCGCCACCGTCGAATTTATCTATCATGAATAGGCACCAATCCACCCGACGGTCTTTCTGCTTATCGGTAAGTTTGTGCGGCACTTTTTCACTTTTTTAACTGCATGAACGTTTTCTTGTGACCGCGGTTGTCGGCCGACCTGTGATCACTTCATCTTCGAGACATGCCCGTCCTCTTTTGAATTCAGAAAAAAAATAAATTACTGTTGCTCGTGAACAAGCAGACTCGCCAAAAGTAGTAGACAAAAGTTCAAAACATTTTTGTAGCTTTAAACCGTTTTTATAGTCATAATAAATCATAGCGCGTAAATCAAGCACCTCCAAGTCTTTTATGAGGTCCGAATGAGCCAATCTCCGATACACCTACATTTAGCGATGATAAATACCATGGTTTCACCTCTCAGCGTCTTTGATTTCAAACTTCCATTGCATTCTGCATGCCTGCCTAGGCGGCAGGGCTTTCTATGACGTGATGTTTTATAAGGTTGCTGTGGATACATCCCTCTGGCGCTACGATTAAACTCCCAAGGATTTCTGCAGCCCGACTATGTGAAACTCATTTGCATCTTGATTTATCGATGTTTCCAAGGTTAAGGCTCTTAACATTGCGGCAGGCACAGGAACTCCTCGCTATTTTAGTGTCGCAATAAAATGAGTTATACTAAAAAGACAGTGGTGGGCTAGCCAATTTTTGGTACCGGAGTCGAGATGGGCGATGCGTCGTAGAAATATTTCAAAAACACGAGTGCCTTACCTCTTAGCGTATTCTGCAGACCTAATTGCGGCCAGGTCTTCCGAGGTTTGTTACCTTTTTTTCACCTCTGGCACCTGCGATTTTACTGCCCGATACTTTATGTTATCCTAGGTGGCAGGTCTATTCGCAAGTTGACGGTTGTATGAGGCGGCCTCGGTTGAGCGTCCTTTGGCAGTTCCACGCTATCTATACAAAACCACGTCTAGTGCATTTCTACATCTTCCAGGAATCCGATTTCTTTCTTACCTAATTCAGTATCTAGAGTCCAACGCTTCGAGCTTCACTTCCAGTACATTTCAGCAACGTGGTGACACAGTCAATGACTCTATCACTAGTTCACGATACTTTGTATTTCTGAGCTGTGAACTTATTTCCTCGATTTCACATTAACATCATCTTTAGTAAAGCAGAATGCAAAATATATGATAAATCCTATGATTAGCTCACGTATTAGTTAATCAGACCGGATGTACCACCTTAGACGAGATCATCTACATGGAAATAAAAAAACGTTCATCCATTGTTTTGACAAGTGCGTTAAATTCAAGACGCACACAAACTCAAAAAAGCCCTTTATCCACTTCGGATTGTCTTTTACGGCTTAAACTATTCGCGGCTGTTTTTACATAAAGTTGGCGTATCAGTTCAATACCTAGTACTAGGGCACACACGTAAAGCGGACTGGGCATGCGCAAGCTAGCCTTCCCGGGCATCGGCGCGCCGTCTATGCTTGTCAATGGAAAAATGGATCAATACTCGGAGCGACGCGTGTAACGTCTCGGAGTATTCTGCTAGCCTAGTACACAGGGTTGCCATTGTTGCCAACTCTGCACCACGGGTGGGTGCTGAATGGTACCTCATAAAGTGCTAGATTGCTATGAAACATGTGAAAAAAAATATATATCACCGAATATATCTTTAACTGTCACAATTATTGATATATAAAAAAATACAAAATGAGATATTACTTGAAAAACATCTTTGTATCATAGTTTTCCTATCATCTTCTCTGCACTGCTGTTGTTAGGATTGCTTTGGCTCACTTACACTTAGCTATAACCAGCCTGAGCTGACCTTTTTAATTCAAATTAGTAAGGAAGATAGCTGGCTATTTAGTGCTAGATTGAGTGCTAGGTTCTGTTTAAAAAAATACATTGTTAGAGACATGAAAATAGTGCCAGATCTAGCACCGAAAGTGCCGAGTGGGCAACCCTGCTAGTAGGTTAGATCGGCGCGAAGGCGGTAGGTTGCCTTGGTTACACATCTCCGGAGGCGATGGCCTTATACATTGCGACTTTTTGCAGCGATACAAACGCGTTAACTGTCGCGCGACTGCATCGCGATTGTATCGATGCCTTTTTGTGTAAAGGTCTTAGAGCATTTAGACCGGAGACGTCACGCGAACTTATTTCTATGCAAAAAAGTCTGCCATTTTCTGCGGGGGACGAGGTAACATGTGTGCGTCAGAGTCAACTCAGTCAGATGCATTGTTGTGAATGTCAGGATGGCACATAAGGTTCTTTAAACTTGATGAAATGTATTCTGAAAGATGGTACCGGAACAGTACTAAATAGTACCTACACAGAGATAAACAGTACCTAAACCCTTTGAATGTTAAATAAAAAGTCTCATACAGCTGCCATTCTGATGTCAAGTCCAAGATGGCCGGTCTATTGTCATATCATGCCTATGGCTACAACTATCATTTTGGGACCTATGCAAATAAACGGTACCTAAATAGTACCTTGTCAAATATACCAATACAAAAAAAAACAACTTCAAAAAAACTATTCTAAAACAAAGCACTAAAAAGTAAAGAAATAATTACGTTTTCTTCTAAAACGTATACGATAATATAATGTAGGTACAATTATTGTTATTGTTGGAGTCGGTGTCAGCCAAGGAAACACTACAATATACCTATTTCTTACATATCATATATGTAGGTAGTTACAAAATTACATTGGCTGACACCGACTCTAACAATAACAATAATTGAACCTACAATAACGTAGGTAAACTAGTACGATAATATAAATTATCGTATAAGTTTTAGAAGAATACGTAATTATTTCTGTGTGTGTGTGTTTGTTTTAGAATAGTTTTTTTTGAAGTTTTTTTTGATTTTCATTGAATAGTTCTTATTTATTTTATACATCGAAAAAGTATCGTCCGATTGCTCCTAAGCATTGAAGAGTTCCGTTATTTTGTCATGGATCACATAATCATAACCTAACCAAACTCTCATCAAACTACCCTTGAAGTATTTCCTTTCCAAAAAAAAAGAAGCATCGAAATCGGTTGGCGTGATAATGAGTTATTCGTCCATTTGTCGCGCATATGGTTTATCAAGATTTAAGACTTATATGGATTTCCTATGGACGCCATTGTCAGAACTAGACCAAATTTAAATGGGACCACACGGGCAGCATCAGCTTTCAAATAAATAAAGAATTATCAAAATCGGTTGGCGTAATATTGCGGTATTCGTCCATTTGTGGCGCATTTTGTCTATCTAGATTTAAGACTTATATGGTTTTCTCATGGATGCCACTGTCAGAACTAGACCAAATTAAAATGGGCAGCAGCACCAGCTTCCAAATAAAAAAAGAATGATCAAAATCGGTTCACCCAGTTGATAGTTATGAGGTAACAAACATAAAAAAACATACAGTCGAATTGAGAACCTCCTCCTTTTTTTGAAGTTGGTTAAAAATGAAATATCATTAGGAATAATAGCAAATCAACAAAAGCGATACAAGCGATAAGCAATATCTTGAACGGCGGTTTTTGACACATTAAAAGATTTAAAGTATCAACATTTTTTACGTAAGATGGAGTCAAAGCTATCCACGCCTGCATGTGCAGACATAACTGAGGCGCTACAAAAACGTCACAGCCTTAAAGTGCTCTGAAGGCATTATAGTATAGTATTTGCAATTAATGATTTCTTTGTATAGCTGGCCCAGACCACTCGAGTAGAGCAATGTGCAGTATGCTTTGAAAAGCGTTCAGTTATTTTATTTGGTATGGGAAAAAATCAAACATGTCCTAAATCGAAAACCATTTCGAGGTATTTGTATTTTATACCTTATTTAAATATTTAACATTTTTAAAGGCAAAGGATCTAGGTTATTTTTAATTAAATACGTTGGCAAACTGGGGTTTCATTCATTTGACCCCAGATTGCCAACGTACGCAAAGAGTACATTCATATTGGACTCTTGGCGGTTATCAAATTGACATCTCACAATTGAAACCCAGTGGGTCGTTTATACGTCCTTTCACGTGATTGGTTGATATTCTATCCATTGACCAATTAAAAGACGCGATCTGTTTCATACGTAAGATTTTTAGCTAGGTGATTCTACTGCATGGTAGGTATTAATGATGTTTCCAGATAGCAGATTTTAAATTCCCCCAATTGAAAAATATTTTTCCACGAAGTGATTTTTAATAATACGTGTACCTACATTAATTTACGTCCATTGCCTAGACGGGTAGGTTGGATTTAAAATAGCCATTCACTATAATCCCAACCCTTTCAGGGCTTGGTTTCAGAACTTGGCAAAATAAATTGTATTTGAAGTCACATTTTCGTGAGATGCTACATGATGAACGGTGAGCTGTTTCAGCCGTAAGTGCTGTAAATTAGTAATTTTCTTCTCATTATTTATTAACCACGAATCGGGGAAAACACATGAATTTGTGACGTCATGAGTTCGCGACATTTAAAAAAAACATTACTACCGGCTAGATCAACGAAATATTCAAAATAGTAAAAGATATTTACTAAAATAAATTTGTTCCCAAACCCAATTAAAATAGGCGTTAGTTTATGCATGCAATAAGTAAGTGCAAACATTTCAATAATTTTGAACAGAAATAATAATACCATGAATATGAAATTTTTTATTTAATGTGTTATTGCAAATTTTTAACACCCCAATAAAAGATCTTTAATATAGGGAAAGATTCCGAACAGATTTTTAAACATGAATTATTGTCATGCTGCTACTCCACCTGCCTTAGCGATAGTGTGAACGACTTTGCAGAACTTTCTGTTAGTGAAAGAATTTTCACAATCGGATCAGTAGTTTTGGAGCCCATTCAATACTACCAAAGAAACAAACAATCAAGTATTTCCTCTTTATAGTAATAGTATAGATCAGTATAGATAACACATGACACATTTATTCAGAAAAAATTACGAATATTAGGTTAAAGTTAAAAACTACATTTCTATTGCCGTATCATGTAAAAAAATACTCGGCTGACTAACCTAAAAACTAGATGGATCATCACAATAGATGGAGAAAAAAACGAAAATAAATAATTATCTATAAAGTATATAAACATCAAAACTTCAAAAACTATTAAGTTTTTAGGATAAGTCTCTTTTTCGGACATAGTGGCGTGAGTAGGCCTTTACGCCCGATTATTCCTTCACCATTAAATAAATACCAGACCTAGTAGATTCTGAAACATCTACATCCATAGGGCTGATCAAAGCTCGGCTTATGACGCAAGCTTGACTGAGAAACAGTGTTTTTTCTCAAAGTTTTGAATGCTGTTTTAAAAAAGGTATTTTTCTTTAATTCAAATCTTTTTCAATAACTTAACTTTCAAAACATATCAACTATTTAACATGCTGATTTCAAGTGGTAATTCAACGACATCATCCTTCAGCCTTCATTTAAACTATCAGAAAAAGTAAAATCAAGTGTATGAAATAAATCTTAGTTAAAGGTAAACTAAATGAATTAACATGCAAAAAAAAATCACAAAAAGTTTTTTATTTGGCGACCATTTCAGAAAATCCACCTAACTAATCGCTTTGTAGCTGTATTATACGTGATTGCGACGTATGGGGATCAATTTTGGTAGCTTCACATCCTTGAGAATTAGGTTGTTGAATGTCTTCGAAGTTTTCAGATTTTCTTTTTTTGGAAGTTGACGTTTCTGGTTCAGTCTAAAACAATATTTTAATATTGGTTGGTAAAAATATTTTAGGTCTTTATAATACCTTACTTCCGAATAATTGTGAGATGTTCAAAAGCCGTGAAGTTAGAAGGAAAAAAATTCAATAAGCACAGGTAAACGCCACATTTGACGTTATTTTGCTTTTATTTTATCCAAGCAACATAAAAACAGAGAAACATAAAAATGCGAAAGAGTTCTTGTAAATGAAGGTTTACACTACATAAGTACGAATACGTTATCTTCAAGTTAAGCTGGTTCTGGTTGATAAAAAGTCCCCAAAGCTGGAATAACGTCGATAACGTCAGTGGCAAAAACAAAAGCAAAGGTGAATTTTAACTGTCATAACTGCTAATAAAAAACTTACCTTTGATAAATTCAAAGTTGGTGCAGCCCACTGTTCAGTTCTAATCTCTTCTTGTTATTAGCTTGCATGATAAAAGCTAAACTTTCAAAATGCAGTGAGCAAATTGTGCTCGTGCGTTTAGGAGATACATAATTTACACAAGCTTGGTACGTACCTAACGTATCAAAAAATCCGATATCGATATTTTGTTTGAATATTTACTGCCCTCAGCACTAACTTTGATGGATTAAAGTTATTGTTTTCAGCATATGGCAGGATTTTTTTATTAAATTATAATTATGACGGATCTTTATAATACAATTATAGAACTAACATTTTAAGAGTATTTATGTAGTTTGAAAATATGTTGAAAAACTTAATAAATTGACTAATTTGCAAACAGTAATCTCTCGCTAATTCGTTGTGTATCATAAGCTATAAATGTAATAATAATAATAAATGACAACACTTAATCCGAAAAATTAAAAAAACCAACTTCAAAAAAAAACTATTCCAAAACAAAACACTAAAAAGTAAAAAAAAAACGGATGCTTCTCAAAATTTTACGATAATGTAGGTAAAATAAATTATTGTTATTGTTTAGAGTCGGTGTCAGCCAAGGAAACACTACAATATACCTAGCACTATACATATTTTTTACATCTCACGTTTGAGTATGTATGTAGGTAGTTACAAACCTACATTGGCTGACACTGACTCCAACAATTACAATAATTATACCTACCCTCTTGATTTTCAGTGAATAGTTCGTGTTCATTTTATACATCGAAAAAGTATTGTTTATTTGCTCCTAAGAATTAAAGTGTTCCGTTACTTTGTCATGGATTACAAAGGCAGAACCTAACCAAACTCTCATCAAACTAGCCTCGAAGATTTAAATTTTCATTTTATTATTAAAACTTTCCAATAAAAAAGAAGCATCGAAATCGGTTGGCGTACTATTGAGTTATTCGTCCGTTTGTCACGCATATAGTTCATTTAGATTTAAGACTTATATGGTTTTCTCATGGATGCCATTGTCAGAACTGGACCAAATTAAAATGGGACCACACGAAAAGCAACAGCTTTTAAATAAAAAAGAATGATCAAAATCGGTTCACCCAGTCGAAAGTTATGAGGTAACAAACATAAAAAAAACATACAGTCGAATTGAGAACCTCCTCCTTTTTTTAAAGTCTGTGAAAAACAAGTTTAAATTATGTTAGTTTATTCCACTTTAAATGTTACGCAAAATATATCATGTACGATTAAAAAAGTAACTAAAGTGGCAACACTTATAAATCGACTTTTTTTGTTTTTTTTTTCTAAATTTTGATAAACATTTGATAATATTTAGACGAAATTATACTAAAAGGTGGAAAGAAACGCCATCCTTTTGTACACTGGATGTTTCTGATCTCTTTTTGGTAGAAAACACGCTGCAAATCGGCATATTTTGCTCTTGGCACACCGCGTGTACCGTGACATGCTTAATAACTTCGCACGTCAACTAGTTTTATGTAACCACCATGAACGGCGGTCATGTGCGATTGACAGAGGGGAAAGCCTGCCAGTGGCGTCTCCAGTCTGAATGCTCTAAGGTAAACGTGGATGTCTTGCGACTGTATCGATACTGAATCGCGTTTGTTTCACTGCAAAAAGTCGCAATATGTAAAGGCCCTATGATGACGACCTCTCGTTGCATTCTGTTACCCTGGTAGTCTGACGGACGATGTTGCACGACGTTGTCATGGTTACATCGATCGGTCACTACGAGTTGCCATAATGTTACTTTTGTTACATTTTACGTTACTTTTGACCCTCTCATGTTACATTCATGTTACAAGACTTAAAATGTTACTTTTGCGTTACTTTTCATTATTCTGTTTTTTTTTAAATTTACGAACTATGCATGAAAGAAACGCATTGGTTCAAGTTTTGAGTTTTGTCTCTTTAACTACCTAAAAGCCGTATCATCGAATTTTGTTTTTTCGAAAACCTTTTAACGTACTGCGTCCTTAGGTACTGCGACGCCATAAAATCGATGTCTTGATACTGCGATGTCATATTACTTAGGATTTATATAAAAATCTAAAGACTGAAAACAAGAAGAAAACTAATTTCGGGCCTTGATGATCTCGAGCGGAAATCTAACCCACCCGCGTCTTCCAAAATGTGGATAGCTGCTCTAACCTCCAAGTTACTGAAATCCAAAATCTTTAGATATGAAGACAAGCATTTTCTATTTTCAACCGACTTCAAAAAAAGGAGGAGGTTCTCAATTCGACTGTTTGTTTTTTTTATGTCTGTTACCTCATAACTTTCGACTGGGTGAACCGATTTAGATCATTCTTTTTTTATTTAAGAAGCTGGTGCTTACCAAATGGTCCCATTTTAATTTGGTCTAGTTCTGACAGTGGCATCCATGAGAAATACATATAAGTCTTAAATCCAGATAGACAAAATGCGCGACAAATGGACGTTATTCGTCTCTCAATATTACGCCAACCGATTTTGATAATTCTTTTTTTATTTAAAAGCTAATGCTACCTGTGTGTTCCCATTTTAATTTGGTCCAGTTCTGATAGTGGCATCCATGGGAAATCCATATAAGTCTCAAATCTAGATAAACCATATGCGCGACAAATGGACGAAAAACTCAATATCACGTCAACCGATTTCGATGCTTCTTTTTTCATTGGAAAGGATATACTTCAAGGGTAGTTTGATGAGAGTTTGGTTAGGTTCTAATTATTCTTATTATTTAATTATGGATCTAGCCAATGTAGGTTTGTAACTACCTACATACATACGTGCTTCCCGAATGGTCCCAATTTTAATTTGGTCTAGTTCTGACAGTGGCATTCATGAGAAAACCATATAAATCTTAAATCTAGATAGACAAAATGATAAAACTAACTTTCCATATAACGTGATATGTAACAAATACCTAGGTATATTGCTAGGTACTTATATTGTAGTGTTTCCTTGGCTGACACCGACTCCAACAATAACAATAATTGTACCAACATTATAGTATTATCGTATAAGTTTTAGAAGAATACGCAATTATTTCTTTACTTTTTATTTATTTATTAATTATTTCGTACACAAAGAGACAAATTACAGAGAAAACAATAAGGAGTACAAAAGTACAGGTTAGCTTATCTCTAGAAAGAGATTTCTTCCAGCAGACCATGGCGACAGGAAAAACTCATTTAAAATTGTTATGGATAGACAAACGTGTACAAATGGAAATGTAAATGAGAGTTAAATATTCAAAAATCATAACAAACTAAAAAACCCTAAGTACATGTTTTACTTTCAAACAAGTAAATTTATATTCTACAATAAGTACATAAACATATAGATAAACATAATAATACATACAATAAATAAAATATAAATAAATATATGTATACATGTAAACATAATAATCCAATGTAATTTAAGTAAAACTCAAAAGATGTTCTTTTAGCAGTCTTTTGAAAGCACCTACAGTGCCGCATTCGCGAAGGGATACAGGCAACTTGTTCCACAATTGAACAGCATGAACAGTAAAAGATTCACCATACATGCACGTGTTACAGGGAGGAGTATTTAAATGAAAGTTATAGGCTGAGCGATGAGCTCGGCCAGAAGACGAAAGGTATGTAAAACTTTCACGGAGATAGCTTGGAGAAGCGGGATTAAACAGTACATTGAAGAGGATGACCAGAACATCATAATTCCGCCGCAAACGTATAGGAAGCCATTTCAATTGTTTTCTGTACTCAGATATATGATCATACTTACGTAGGCCGTATATGAAGCGAATGCAAACATTTTGAAGACGTTCGAGCCTATTTAAAAGTTCTTCCGTAGCGTCAAGATAACAACTATCAGCATAATCAATAGTAGGAAGCTTGTGATTGAGCTAGTGTTATCCTGGTTCGAATGGGGAGGAAATTCTGTAGACGCTCCAGTGAGTGGCAAGCTGCAAAAACTTTTCGGCCTACCTGATTGACATGGTGGTCCCATGCAAGGTAACAGTCAAAAAAGACTCCCAGTCCCATTGTACACCAACGGTGACAGGGGTGATGCACAGGCATTTTTTTGCATAGCTTTACTACTAATGATAATGGCCTGAGATTTGACAGGATTAACAAGAAGGCCATAAGATTCAGCCCAAGTGCAAATCCGATCTAGATTTATAGTCATATCAGATATGGCCAATTCAACATCGTCAGGTTTAAAGTGGATGTAGAGTTGCAGGTCGTCAGCATATAGGTGATAGTGAGCGGACAATTCAGAAGTGATGCCATTAATGAAGATGGAAAAAAGAAGAGGAGGAAGGACACCACCCTGAGGAACGCCAGAAATAAGTTCACACCAGCTCGATGAAACATCGTCAGCACGAACACACTGTACGCGGCCTCTAAGATAAGAGTTAAACCATTCAATTGCATATATATGGTGATACGTTAAGCGACTGGAGGATAACTAGGAGCACGTCAAAGTCAACCGAGTTAAATGCACTGCTGAAGTCTTATAGGGTAAGGAGTGTGAGTTACTTATGCTCCATTGCATATCTAATGTCATCGGTAACTTTCAGCAATGCAGTAACAGTAGTGTCCAGAACGAAACCCAGACTGGTAAGGGCTTAACAAATTGTTTCGGTTCAAGAACGCAGTCAGTTGAACATGGATAAGGCTTTCTAGGACTTTGGAAAGGACCGGTAAGATGAAAATAGGGCGATACTGGGCGGGAGAGGAAGGGTGTAAAGTTTTCGGTAAAGGATTATCTAGTGCTTTCTTCCAAGCTGAAGGAAAGACATTAGTTGTGATGAAAAAATTTAGGATATGGGTAATGATAGGCAGCACAGAGTCAAGAGTAAGCTTGATCATCTTTAGACAGATCGCATCATTCATTACCCATTACGCATTTGAGGAAATGGAAAGTATAGCCTTCTTAACATCACACATTGAAACAGGAACAAAAATTAAAGGATCGCAAATAGGTCTAGAAGTACTACGATTTCGAAGCATTTCAAGAGTAGAGAGTAGATGGAGAGAGTATGTGAATTAAGCTCAGATTGACATTTCTTAAATTTACATTTAGCCCTATCGCGGAGTAGCATAGCCTGCCTTATATCTGGGGTCAGCCAAGGAGCCGGTAGGTGTTTTACCTTGACTCGTCGAATAGGAGCATGCTTATCAAATATGTCAAGAACAACTTTATTAAAAGCAGACACTTTTTCGTCAATCGAGGGACATTGTTCCACTCGCGACCACTCAGCCCCAGCAGCATCCATGCTAAGAGCCTCAGAAGTAATGTTCTTAAAACTACGTAAGAAGAGATATTTTGGTTTGGTTTTAGGAGGACGCAAACGGTAAGAAAGGAAAATGAGATCATGATATGAGAAAGGAGCATTAAGTTGACCATGAGTAGAAACGTTAGAAACATCAGACACAATCTTATGATCAAAAAGAGAATGAGTACTATGCGGAGCATAATGAGTAGCAGAGAGAGGTAAGATATGTAAGTTTATAGAAGTTAGAATACTGGTTAGCTTAAAGGAACGCGAGTCTTTCTTTAAGAGACAAGTGTTGAAGTCACCAAGTAGTAGAGTATGATAATCAATTTCGCGTGACGGACTGTACAGTACTCCTAGGAGCACTTTATTGTGGTGAATAATTACTTCTATAAAAAGATGTTCTGCTGACTTAGAGTAATCACCAGGGGACTTGCTTAAGATTTTGAAGGCTTTTGCTTAAGACTTTTTAGTGCTTTGTTTTGGAATAGTTTTTTTTGAAGTTGGTTTTTTTTCAGATTTATGTAAATTTTCCGCAGTAGTAACATGACACCGCAGTGAAAACTTTGCAGAATGGAGATGTCGTTGAAAAGTCTTCGGAGAAACAAAACAAGTAGGAAACCCATTTTACCTAAAAATTGTCTTGGCTTTATACTATTTCCTTTAGTTCTTTTTGTTATAATGACTACAAGTAATGTTTTTGTATACTTTTTCAAATCGTTAAGGATAACCGGATAAGGTCTGAGACCATACCATGATGCCATCATGATGGTATGGTCTCAGACCTTAGCCATATGGTATTACCATCCTGCCTTGTCATCAGTTTATTTTTTCCTTGCAAATAACTTCTGCTGATATGTAAAATCCATGTTAAATTCATCAGTTTCATTCAATAAAATTATGCATGTTAAATTCCGTTTTTTTTTGTTTTTTAAGTCGATCCTGGTAAATCGTCAATCCTTTCGTCCTTTTTTCAGGACGTCATATTTAGGTATGTCAATAATGGAAAATGTCACTGTCATCATATCAGAAATCATGTCAACAAATAAATCTTTCTCTGCTAAAATCAATTTTCAATACAAAACAAGCGAAATTATTAAAATTTTCTGAAAAAACCAAGTTATGTAGAACATTCTGGTATCTACAATATAACAACACATTACTAATTACAATATAAACACAACAAAACTTCAAAGTACAGAACTCAATTTGCCCAACAGTAAGTACCTACTTTCTAATGAATTTAAATAAACTGATGAACGTCGAACTATTTACAAGAAGATACTGGATGGAGCGCGGTACCATATCGTAACTACCATATTAACGATTAACTCATCCATCAGCACAAAGGCGCTGAATGTCAAAGGATAAGCAGTCTAAGAAAATGTGAGAAATAGTTTGTTCAACTTGCAAGTGACAATGGTCACAGTGGGAACTGGGCACCATTTTTAAACGGAAGAGATGAAAATTTGGACGACAGTATCCAAAACGAAGCCTTGAAATTGTTATATAAAATTTCCTGGTAAATAATGGCAAATTGTGTTTGCAAAACCAGGGCATGGCTCCAATGGGAATATTGTATGTGGCATACCACAAACATCTGTCTTCTATTTGAACTGTGTGATTCCAATATCTTTTCCAGTTATCCTTCAGACCTTTCCTTCAGAATTTATACAATATCTGTACAAGGTACAGAAATACAAAGACAGGCACTAGAATCAGGGACAACTGTGGAAGAATTGGTAATGGTTCTTGCTAGAAAGTCAGCTCTTTCATTACCCAGCACTCCTATATGTGAAGGAACCCACATAAATACAACCTTAATATTATGAACATTGAACAAATTCAGCCAAGCTCTCAAACTCAAACTCAAATAACTTTATTCAAATAGACTTTCACAGCAAGTACTTTCAAATCGTCAAATTTAAGGCAAGATATACTAAATAATAGAAGTAATTACTATAATAATATAGATACATAAATACTACTCTTTTAAGCTTGTTTTGGGTTTACAACAGGCGTTAGTAAAGTACCATGTGTCATTTTGATACAAATAAACCTACTGAGTGTCTAATCTAAAGAATATGAAATAATGGAAAAAATTAGAGATGCGCCGAATGTTCGGTCGAATATTCGTATTCGGTACATTCGGCATATTTTTTCATGTTCGTATTCGGCCGAATGTTCGGTTGATTTGCCGAATAATTACCGAATATTAAAAGTATTGTTGACATTTAAAAAAAGAATATTTAATTAAACAGTAAGGTTAACTAATTACTAAATAAGTGTGGTTTATTGCGAAAGTTTGTATAGTTTTTAAAAATGAAACAGACACTACTTTTTGTACCAATTATTTATTGTGAAATAAAAAGATTAATAATCTAAAAAATAAATTTTATCAAAGAAACTGCTGCTTTACAGACGATAAATTATTTTTTTATGAAATTGAAAATTTTAAGGACACTGCTTTGAGTAACAACTATTTTCAGAAAACTTTTTTTAGAATAGTTATAATTACTTATAATGTAATAACTACTATCTTAGGGAACCAACACAAGTATTCAAATATGTTTATAAAATCAAATAAGTTTTTTTAAATAAATATCTATCTAGGTATGAAGGTGTGCTAGTGAATGGTGAACTAGGAATTGTCATAACTACACACATCAAAAGTGTCTAGGGATCAACATATATTTTTGCAATAACTTTTCTCATGATTGATATTAATTAAAATTTTCTTTGAGGATTCATCAAATAAAGTGTTTTCGTTTGTCTACAGTAACGATAAACCAAGTCACCTTTGCATTAATAAAGAAATTTGCCATTTTCCTAATAAAGGGATTTTTGACATTTGAACCACTAACATTAAAGTTCGAAAAAAAGACTGAAATAACAGTTTTCTTTAAAATTTTATTGGGTAACTTAAACAATTAATAATCCGTGTTTCTACCGCGAACACTAACAACATAA
This sequence comes from Udea olivalis, assembly GCA_947369235.1. NCBI lineage: Eukaryota > Metazoa > Arthropoda > Insecta > Lepidoptera > Crambidae > Udea > Udea olivalis. Next base: position 31,419,105 of record OX376340.1, read on the forward strand.
GAACATCGGTTTGGCATACTCAAAATGAGTTCATCCAAATCACGCTGTGGAATGGCCGCCCATGTTCGTTGCAACAACAAAAAAAGGTCTTCTTGCCACTGGATACCCTCCATATTCGGCAGAGCTCTTCTCTGTATCCCATGCATGCCCAATCGGGTTCAAGTCTGGTGACTTAGCAGGCCAGGGCAGGACATTGATGTTAGCTGCGGCGAGAGTCTGTCTTACAACTCTTGCGGTGTGCGGTCGTGCATTATCATGCATTAACTGAAATAAGGGACCGATTTGCACTTGTAGAGGAACGATGACGTCTGATACAATCGTCTCAGCATAAATTTGAGCGTTGAGGTTGCCTCTGATCCAAATCAACTCAGTTCTTCCGCCGATCCAAATACCCGCCCATACCATGATGGTTCCACCACTACAAGGATGGACTTCCTGGCAGGATTTGAATCTCCAGTGTCGTATACGTCTTGTATCCGGTCTCATACCAAAACGAGACTCATCAGAAAAGCACACGAAACGCCATTGTTTTTCTGCCCAATTTTTGTGTTCAAGAGCCCATTGATATCGAATCCTACGATTGTGCATTGCTATAGGTGGTACCCTTAGCGGTCTTCGGGAATGAAGGTTCACTTCATGCAAGCGGTTTCTGACTGTTTGGTCGCTAATTAAGTTCCCTGAAGAGTGATGAAGCCTCACGGCTAACATCATGGCGGTTATTGTTGGAGCTCTTCGAGTTGTGATTTGAATGTATCGGTCTTGTCTCCGTGTGTTGCAGCGATACCGTCCTCCATGGCGCTCAGCCACGGTACCAGTGCTTCGGTAACGTGTCCAAAGTCGACTGATAACACTCTGACTTGTATTCAGAGCTAAAGCCACAGTACGTTGCCGGGAACCAGCTTCTATCATTCCCACGGCTCTGAGCATTTCTTCCCTGCTTAAATGACGTCGCCGCTCCATAATAACGTTGGTTTTAATCAGTAGTAGGGAAACAGTAGCACTAATAATGTCTTCAATGCGTTGTATGTTTTTATAGGGAAAATATTGACAGCTGATTTTCATCCTTCACTCGAATTTGATTGAGAGTTCCTGTTTCAAATTATGAAATGCACCAAAAAGGATCCATATAAATTTATAAAATCATAAATTTATTACAAAGCCACATCTCAATCTCAAGAAATCCGCATAAAAATGCTTGATCCCTAGACACTTTTGATGTGTTTATTTGTAGTTTTATTTCAATGTAAGTCAAATGAATTTTCTTCAAAATCAACAATGAACAAATTATATTATCCGTAACAAATACTAACTAGTTCACAAATGAAAAAAAAATTACAAATTTATAGAAACTTTAAGAGTCAACATTAGTCGGTTATTTAAGTTTTAATCAAATTAATTTTTTTTTGACGAATGAGAATATTAGCATTTAGCTTAATAAAATCTGATTCTCAGGTTTACTATTACATCCTTTAACAATCACATCATAAATTTAACATACTTAAATTATGAAGATTAATCAACAATTTGAAACAACATACTTATTTAATAATTAAAATTTAAGAGTGGTAAATTATGATGTAAAAATACTAGGCTCTCAGCCCTGTGAGGCAACAATCTATTTCGTTTCTCTTCATATACATTGCCTGCTTCTGAGAATAACCGTTCACTGTTTTTGCAACTGTGAACCTATTGATAAGTCCATAATATCTCAAATAACATCTGATCATTGCGGACAAAATATTTCAGTTTTAGGTAAAAGTAACATTAATAATACTAATAGGAAATTTACATGTAGACCGAAGACAGCATCTCGCATAAATGCTTTTAAAAGTAGCGTAAAGTCCAAGATATCCCATATTCCGTACCAACAAGGTGAGCCAGATGCTCTCTATAGGAATTTGTTTGATTGTATCAAAAGTGAATTTGATGCCAGTTTTCCAACCAAACAAGTTACCTGTAAAACCCTGTCTAAATTTAGTGAATGGGCTACGCCTGGAATTTATAAAAGCAGAAATAAGATGTATGAACTGTATGGCATGAAAAAATACAACTTTGACCCAGTTTTTGTTGAGTACGTCAAAAAGTACTCTAAAACTTTCAAAAAGGCATGCGTGGCGGCTAAGGCTTTACACATTCGTGACAAAATATCTAAGTCCACTAACAAAGTTGAAACCACTTGGGACGTCATAAATCACGAAACGGGTAAATCCAAGCAACACAATGCCTCATTTTCTCTTAATTTTAACGATAAAATTGTAAAATCAGAACGAGAAGTCGCTGAAGCTTTTGTAAAATATTTTGGTAATATACCCCTAATCACTACAGCCTCACTGAATTCTTCACCAACTGGAGCAGAACAGTTGCTGAAAGACAATGTACCTAGTTGTAATACTCTGTTTACATTTAAACACATAGATACGCTTGACATATTAAAATCGTTTAAACGAATTGCTTTAAAGAATACCACTTATCTCTGGGGTATCTCAGTAAAAATCATTAGCCATATAATAGATGTAATTGCTCCTTTCTTAGCCGTAATCTTTAACGATAGTATTGATAATGGTGTGTTTCCAGACTTAATGAAACACAGCAAAGTTGTACCTCTTTTTAAATCAGGCAATAAACAGGTCCCAGGTAACTTTAGGCCCATATCAATCCTGCCAGCTTTAAGTAAGATCTTCGAAAAAATTATACAAGATCAACTTCTGAACCACTTTCACAAGAACGGACTCCTACACAGTGAGCAATATGGTTTCACTAGGGGTCGTTCGACTACTGATGTTGGTATTGCGCTCCTAAAGCACATCTTCAAGGCTTGGGAGAATTCACAGAATGCTCTTGGTGTTTTCTGTGACTTATCCAAAGCGTTTGATTGCGTCGATCACGAGATTCTCATTCGCAAGCTTGATTTTTATGGTGTGAAAGATACTGCGTTGGATCTTATTTTTTCGTACCTTAGTTTTAGAACACAAAAAGTAGATGTAAATGGTGTACTGTCGTCTGGCTCACCAGTTAAAATGGGGGTTCCACAGGGATCTATTCTGGGTCCTTTTTTATTCCTAGTATATATAAATGACTTACCTTTTTACGTTAAAGACCTTTGTAATATTGTTTTATTTGCAGATGACACATCCTTAGTTTTTAATATTGACAGGAATAAAAACCTTTTTGACGACGTTAATGACGCGCTTTCTAAGGTTTTACAATGGTTTAATGTCAATAACCTACAGCTAAACGCAAAAAAGACCAAATGTATTAATTTCAAGTTGCCTAATGTTAAAAATAATCTCATTGATTTAATGGTAGATGGTAATAACATGGAGCTTGCAGATTCAACAGTTTTTCTTGGGGTTACACTTTATTCAAAATTACAATGGAACCCTCATATAAATATCGTTTCAGGCAGGCTCAGTTCGGCTGCATTTGCTATTAAAAAAATAAGGTCTCTAACAGATGTAGACACTGCTCGTTGTGTTTATTTCAGCTACTTTCATAGTATTATGTCTTACGGCATTGTACTCTGGGGTAAGGCAGCAGATATACAGACGATTTTCATCCTTCAGAAGCGAGCTATTAGATTCATATATAAGCTTCGCGGACGGGCCTCGCTTAGGGAGCTTTTAAGGAAATTGGGATCCTTACAGTAGCTTCTCAATACATTTACAACTGTATTGTTTTGGTTAGGAAAAATATCAGCCTGTATACTAAACACCGTGATATACATAGCAAAAATACTAGGAATAGAGATAAAATTGCGCTCCCATCCTTCAGGTTACAGAAAGTTTTAGGTTCATTTATGGGGCAAGGTGTACACTTTTACAATAAAGTCCCAAAGGCAATATGTGAGCTACCACTAAACAAATTCAAAAACCACATTAAGACAGTATTATCTAAAAAGGGCTATTACACTACAAATGACTACCTTTTGGATAAAAAGGCCTGGGTTTAAGCTCTCTACTCGGTACATGATTAGTTAACTCTTGTAATATTTATATAACTAGTTTGAACTGACTAACAAAAATCTAACAATTTCTAGGCTTGAATTGTATAAACTTTGTACAATGTTTTTGCTTTATATCCGGTAGTTTAGATGTACTTTTAGGTCCATATTTTAAGGGAATGTTAGAACGTAAGCATTTTTTTTAAATACTCTTTGTACTTTACTAACTCTTTTTGTGAAACCGAACGAAGTTTAAAAGAGTAAGTACTGAGTTTCTCGCCGGGTCTTCTCAGTATAAGATCAAATTCCGATGCGGTGGTAGAGTCACATTATGTTTGTATACATTGTATTTATGTATTCATATTATTATAGTATTTAAGTCTATTACTAAGTTTTTTTATTTCCTTGTAATGACGATTTAAAAGTACTTGTTACAGGTCTATTTAAATAAAGATATTTTTGTTTGTTTGTTTACTGTATACAGTGGTTGCTGGAGAAGTTAAAAAAGTTCTGGCTAAAATAGCCATGAGTTCATACTTTCCTTGATTTTTTGCCCACCTTGTAAAAGGACTCATACTGAATTGTAATAAAGTCTCATTCAAATATTTTTGTAATTCTGAAGCTATTTGGCTTTTAGGACTTTGACTTTCTTCAGATATCGTTGACTGCTTAGTAGATGCTAACTCTTCATAACAACTCCAAAATGCTGAGTGAGAATCGTGAGATTCGTAAGACATTTGTCATATTTCGTAATGGTGGTCTTTCTTCTTCATCGCTGCTGCTCTCATCACTCCTCCTGATATGTTCTCTAAAAAATGCTGACTTACCTAATTGATTCAATATTTTCGGTAGAAAAGAAATTCAGTCGGAATCTGGGATCTAATAATGTGGCCAGTGTGTAATATTTGTCCTCTTGAATGCTTGCAAATCTGTGTTTTAACTCTGTTTCTAGTGTTTCTCGCATTTCATTAACATTTGGGCATGCCTGTTTAGTGGTAACCTTTTGTAAATACTTTAGAAGTGTCGTAATATGTGGAATTACTTCAGAAATTGATAAAAAAGTACTACTTGTGAGCTTGCATCGAGCAGATACCGATTTTGCTACCACATTTAACACATCTATTCAATATGGTACTTAATTCCGAAACCGTACCAGAGCAATGGTGTACATCCGAAATAATATTGCTGTATAAGAAAGGCAATTCCTTAGACATCGGTAACTATAGGCCAATCAGCTTACTGGCAAGCATCTACAAACTGTTCTCCTCAATAATGTTATGGCGACTATCCAAGACAATTGACGACTCGCAACCAAGAGAACAGGCTGGCTTCAGGGCAGGTTTCAGCACCACTGACCACATACAAGCACTAGAACAGATAATAGAGAAGTATAAAGAGTTCAACAGAAACCTATATGTCGCCTTTATAGATTATAGCAAGGCATTTGATAGCATCAATCACAGCGCAGTCTGGAATGCATTGAAACAGCTTAATGTGGACCAAAAATACATTAATATTATAAAGAATATATACGCGAAAAGCACTAGCCGAGTCAAGCTGGAGACAAGAGGAAAACAAATAAGGATAGAGAGGGGGCTCCGACAAGGAGATCCTTTATCACCCAAGATCTTTATTGCTGTCCTGGAAATCATATTTCGGAATCTCAATTGGGAATCAAAAGGGATTAACCTGGAGGGACAGTTCATGGACCATTTGAGATTTGCAGACGACATTGTCATAGTAGCCGAAACTGCAACAGAACTAAGAGAGCTTAAAAAACAACTTGACGAAGAAAGTACCAAAGCAGGCTTACAAATGAACAAAAATAAAACCAAAATAATGACAAACAGCAAACGAATACAAATAAATATCAACGGCAACAACATAGAATATGTAGACCAATATATATATCTAGGAAAGCAACTGTCCTTTACAAAAACAAACAATGAAGAAGAGGTCGAAAGGAGAGCCAACATAACCTGGAGGAAATTCTGGTCACTGCAAGAAATCCTAAAAGGCAAATACAGCTTAAACCTTAAAAAGATAGTGGCAGATACATGCCTTCTACCGAGTCTGCTCTATATGGGTATCAAACATGGACTTTTACAGATAAAATAAAAAGAAAGATAAGAACCACCCAAAGAGCCATGGAAAGGAGCATGCTCAACATAAAAAAGATACTAAAAATAAAGAGTATGTCTATAAGAGAAAAAACAAAGATACAAGACGCACTAACTCAAGCCCTCAAATTAAAATGGTGATGGGCAGGACATATCGCGCGGTATAAAGACAAAAGGTGGACAATATTGGCAACGAAATGGAGAGGCCCTATTGGCAAAAGGAAAGTGGGAAAGCCATACAAGCGATGGCTAGATGATATAAAAGAAACTGCAGGAACAGACTGGCTTAACAAAGCAGAAGACAGGCAAAAATGGAGAGAGTTGGAGGAGGCCTACACCCGAAGAGGGGTCCAAATTAAATAAATAATTAGTAAATACCAAAACATAACACTAACTAAATACTTTGAGGAACATAGTTAAGCCAATACAGAAAAACTAAAATGTAACAACCGGAAACTTGGAATAAAAGGCTTTTTTATTTGTATTTTATTTATTTATTTTTATTTATAAATACACAGTATACAGACATAATGCGACTCTACCACCGCGTCGGAGTTGCTTCTTGCTGAGAAGACCCGGCGAGAAACAGTTACTCTTTTAAACTTGTTTTGGGTGTACAACAGGCGTTAGTAAAGTACCATGTGTCATTTTGATACAAATAAACCTACTGAGTGTCTAATCTAAAGAATATGAAATATAATCAAACATAAAAGAATATAAACTTAAGGCCATTTAAACAATTAAGAAATAAAATTGTTAGTCAATACAAACTAAGTATTAACTAGGTATTACAATAAAATATCTGTAACAATAGAGTTATCTAATCGGCCCCGCATCGAGCAGATAGCTTACACCCAGGCATTTTTATCTATAAGGTAGTATTTTGTAGTTTAATAGCCCTTTTCAATAAAGACTCTTTAATTAATGAAATAAGGTAACTAGTATTTTCATTAAACTTATTATTTTTCAGATTTTCAAGAACAATCATACTATCACTAACTAACGATAACCCATTCACATGACTCTTCATTTTTATGTTTTATATGTTATAAACACAGACAACCTATCCCATATACTCCTCTTTGAGCGTTTCTTAGTTGAAAACCCAATCGCTAAAAGTCGGGGGGGTGCAGAGGTATGAAGCTCACTGTGATTGGCGGATTCAACGTCAATCTAGTGACAGATGTCACGTGAATTGCAAATGGCGTCCGACCTAGGGATGGGAAAGCACGATATTTTTATCGTTATCTACATTGTGGTTGTACTGTGATATTTGGTTGGGTGGGTAAAGTAAATAAAACAATCATTTATAATTGAGCCCACAGCTACCTACTGGGATTTAAAATGTATTTTTTTTTATAAAGGCTCCTTACGTTCTTTTTTTGTTCTGTATTGCGGGTCAAGTAAGCTAGCCGTGTGTTTATATATTTTTCCATCACGCATTTTGCTCTATCAAATCTATGACGTGATTGTTTTCATAATCAAACTGATGTTGCCATAACGTTGGGAATAAATTTTCATTTTTGAATGTTTGCAACGTTTTGACAACAAAAAATAAAGCACGGCGTTCAAGCTTTAGTTTTTTATAATTCTCGTTGCTGCGAATGACAATTTCGCACCGGCGGCATATTGTAACGACCATATTAGAAGGATGAAGTAGCCTACCTTTATCTCTTGCATATATGAGTGTATATTTGTTTTCTTTTAAAGATATTAGTGCCTGTACACATTTACTGCATTTTATTCTTTTTCAGCTGCGGACTTTTTGGAAACCTTTAGAATTGGAAAACAATAAAAATATAAGAACGACTTTCTGTATTATATCTACATTCAGAATAACTTTACAACTATCAAAAAACTTCTGCCATCAACTGAACATGATTTTATTATTAATGAAATAAATTAGGATTGATAAGTGCTTTTTCTTAATAAAAAATTCAAATGGACATTCGTTTAAATAAATTATTGTTTACTTTGAATTACATGAACAAAATAACTTATCGATGAAAACGATTTTACTTTGGGTTTGCCCACATCACTAGCGTACAATTTCTACGTGAGAGCGGGATAGTCATTTGCAAATATACACAGGATAGAAAGGGATGGAGAGAGTGAAATAAGACAACAACGTATTGGTTTTGTAATATTTTCTCAAATTTATTTAAATCTTTTTTCTTGAGTTTATCTATAAAAAGTGACTTACTTATGAAAAGTGATACCGTCTTTTTGTAAACTGGATTTGGTACTAGGTTTTCCGCACCATTTCACGGCGCAACAAGGCATTTTACCCGCTTTATAAAATTTATTTGTACGAAAATTTCGCGATGACGTTCGAGAACAGAATAAATGGCCAATTGGAGGCGTGGCACTATATAAGATCAGTCTGTGCATATGCTTGGCGAGCGCGGTTCCCCTCCTATGCGGGGTCTATGGGCTATGTGGTCTGTGGTTATAAAGCTGCAAGTATAGCCACAGCCTCTCAGCTGTGAATATACTAGTATAGAATATATCTACTTAAAGGAGGAAGTTTACACTCAACTTGCATTGCATTGATTGGAATACTTTTAAAAGCTCCAGTAATCATTCTTAAGCTTTTATTTTGTATTTTGTCCAAGATATCTACCAACTTACTATCACCAGCAAAACAGAGAAAACCATTTTCAAAATGACTCCGTATCAAAGATTTGTATAAAAGCTCCCTAGGATGTTCTTCACAATGATTTCAAGATATTGAAAGCTCTATGTGCTCTTGAGCTTACTAATTCAAGATATTTTTTCTAAAATAAATTTTGTGTAATGGTGACACCTAAAAACTTAGTTTCATACGAAATGGGATAGAATCTTTATTTTAGAACACATTAGGAATAAGATTTCCAATTTTACCAAAAACAACTAACTTGGATACCCTTATAAAGACTTATTGAGACTATTTGTGATATTTACAATATTTTTTCCAGATGCATAAACAACCAAATCATCAGCAAATTGGAGATTTTTAACTTCTGAACCCAAAATCAGATTTAAACGACACGTCTTATATACAAGATGAAAATCAAGGGAGAGAGAATTCCTTCTCAAAAAACTAACTTAAGCAAATCTTGGACCAAGTAATGTGCCACTAAACTTTACATAAACTTGCCTTTCAATCAAGAATTCATGATTAAAGTAAACTATTATATTTGGAATTCCAATGGAAAGCAATTCAGAACAAAGAACATCAACATATTGACACCATTAAAAGCTCCAGCAACATCAAAGAATACTGACTTTAAAACATCTCTATTATTTAAGCTATTCTGGATATCAAGCTTTAGCTGACAGATGCTTTCACGAGCTGACATTTCTCTTCGAAAGCCAAATTGATTATCAGGTAAAATATTAATTTGTTCCACATGAAACTAGCCTTTGTTCAAATAATTGCTCAAAGATCTTTCAAACGCAGATGTTAGTGCAACAGGCCAATAAGAATTTGCATAGCTGGCTTATTTTTTTCTGGTTTCAATATGGGAACCAAACAATCCTCCTTCCATGTATGAGATATATCATTGCTGCTGAGCCATAAATTATTTAAAAATTTTAGAAAAATTTGAGACCCTGTTTCACTTAGCTTTTTTAACATAATATAAGAACACACCATCCAGACCAAAAGCACTATCCTTTCTAGAAAAAAACAGCAGACTTCAACTCTTGCATTGATAAAGGTTCAATTAAAAAACTATTTACAGAATTTGCTTCACTGACAGGGGGATATATTGGATCTATTATTTACATAGTCTGGAGTATATTTTAGTAAAAAATCTGGAACCCAACTATCATGACTTGGAATTCTGAACTGCTTCAGAACATTTTTTATTCCACCAGGGCAGAGGAGGGGTTTTGTTTAACTTCCTATGGTGCGAAATAATAACAGAAGTATCTGTAGAAGATGAAATAGGCGAATGACGATACGGAAGAGACTTTACAACAGCAATGTAGCCTTTCACAAAACAAAGTATAGGCTTCCAATGAAGTATAGTTTTGTACCTGAAAATTAGACAATTCCCAATCTACATTTTGTTCATACATTCTCCAATCTACCATTTAAAAATTAGGGTAGATGGGCAAATGTACATTATTATTTTCAAGAAAATTATTTACAAAAACTTCAATAATTACAGGGAGGTGATAGCTGCCGTGTGGATCATTATGTTCAGACCAATCACAAGAAAGAGACAATGATGAAGAAACTAACGAGAGATCTAGTGCATTTGGACGCCATGTTAAAGAACCACTGTTATCATTTTGCTACTGTTGAGTAAAACTAAGTCAGGTATTACCATCAACAATTTCCATGATATCACGACCTCTAGGATTAACAGAATGACATCCCCATGATGTGCGATGAGCATTGAAGTCTCCAGCAAATATCATGGTAATCATTTAAGCCCGACCATCTATATTCACTTATGAGAATGCACCACGTACCAAGCCGCTATTCCAACACTAGATAATATTTACGTTAAACCTAGGTTAATTATCACACGAGAAAGAACTACTTACTCGACTATTACAACATCATCTTGCTGGCTCCACACAAACATCTTTATGAGCGGAGGAAAAGAGGTTTGATCAATGGCATCGGTAGAATCGCGAACACATTGTTTGGCGTGTTAGACCAACAGTATGCCGACAAGTACCAAAAGGACATTGAAACACTACAACATAACGAAAACTACTTACTACTCTCGTGAAGAACCAAACTTCCATAGTCGAACTCGAAAACAAGGTGCTGAAGAAAACTGAAGACAACATCGACCGACAAGTAAACATGATTGAAGGTTACTTACATGAACCAAACGGATAAAAATTTAGCGAAGATCGGATCTGCTATGGAGGCAATAATGGCTACTAATAACTACTTTAGTTCCGCCTCGCTGACAACATACTTGCTTTTGAAAAACATGAGAGCAATGCAGGGAATTCTTTTGAACTCCCTGACTGACGTCTACAAAGGCCACATGGATGTGCATCTTCTCACCTCTGTAAACTTGATTGCCCAACTCAACAATATCTCCGGGAAACGAAGTCATTGACATTACCAGTTGCAAATACGGATATCAAGAATCTTTACAACATACTATAATTATGCCAAAGCTCGGGTTACTGCTGACTACTTCTTATTTGAAGTTCACATCCCGCCGACTTCCGTTAAAGATTTTCTTCTCTACAAGCCTATCACACTACCTATCAAGAAAGGGTAGCGCAATTATGCAGCTGCGATCTCAGTATCTCGCAGTTAACTTTCACAAAAACACATACATCTCGATCAGTGAAGCTGACGTAAGGTTGTGCACTCAACTGAAGGAAGATACTCTCATTTGTCACAAAAACTTGCAAATGTTTAATTTACACAAGACTAATGCCTCCTGCGAAGCGAAACTATTGAGACATAGTTCGGGGACGCCTTGTGACGCCATGGAGACAGCGTGCAGTGACGAGTGGATCGCATTACACACACCGAACAGCTGGCTGGCAGTTTGCTGCGAAGCTTGCACTTTGCGCACAATTTGCAACAACGACTTGACGTCACATACAAGACGTGATCAAGCATAGTGTCATTGGTGCTACTTCAACGTCCCAACTCTCAACTCAACAGTCAACAAAATCGTCAATATATAACGCGCCACAATGTGTCATGGGACACACTACATGAAACATACGATGACGCCATAAAAGTCATTGACAAACGACTGCAATCACAAAGAGAGAACGAAGTCCTGCCCTCATCAATTTCACATATTTAGTTTTTATAATTTGTACTTTAATTATTTGGTTTTTATAATTATAATTCAAAAGTTGTTTTCATTGTTATACATATTTTTTTTTATAGGAATACTTTACAAATTTTATACTTACGTTTTATGCTAATTAAAGAGAATAATAAGAGTGAAAAACCGGTCGTCTGTCGATGCACCGTCAGACGGGTAAATTGTATTGTTTTCCTATTATGTCTAGCACATACGACATCTTACTATGGACATGACAAGATAATAAAATATAATTTGCGTAATATATGAATGAAAAGAGTAATGTGTAACTGCTCTACTGGAACGAATTTATTTATTCATGTGTTGAATCACATTTTAGGTGACCCTGTGTTTTAAGAGAATAAAGTTCTATAAACCGACCGAAATTGGTCAATTTTATATGATGTAATTATCTGTTACGTGCTCTGTGACAGTACTCACAGTTTGGCAACTTCTTCTTCATGTGGGTAATCCTGTCGTCGATGCTAAATAACAGCAGCCCCGTGCTCCGCCCCACCGCCACCCCGAGTAGGGAGGCCTCATAGAGATCAAAACGGCGGTGGGGCACTGGGGGCAAACCAGCAGGTGCTGCATCGTTAGATCTGCGGTTCTAGTCACATTTCTACTCAGTAGGTATTGCTACTGAGAGGACGTACCGTTACATACTGTTTTTCTTTCACTTTTTATACCCTAATGACCTAAAGTACGAAATGTAAAAAAGGGTGAATGTCAGGATAGCACATGTACTTAAGATCTTTAAACTCGATGAAATGTATTATTCTGAACAATGGTACCTATCAGTACTAAATAGTACCTACACAGAGATAAACAGTACCTAAACTCTAATGTTAAATAAAAAGTCTCATACAGCTGCCATTCTGATGTCAGGATGGGCGGTCTATTGTCATATCATGCTTAAGGCTACAACTATCATTTTGGGACCTATGCAAATAAACGGTACCTAAATAGTATCTACTTTGTCAAATATACCAATACATAATGAAATATCATAGTAACAAAATAGCGATTTAAGCGATAAGCAATATCTTGAATGGCGGTTTTTGACACATTAAAAGCTTTAAAGTATAACATTTTACACGTGAGATGGCGTCAAAGCTATCCACCCCTGCATTTGCAAACAACTGAGGCGCGCTACAAAAACGTGGCAGCCTCAACAGTGCTCCGAATGCATTATTGTATAGTATTTGCAATTAACGATTTCTTTGTTTAGCTGGTCATAGGGTGCAGATGTTTCCAACACATGGTATATTTGACAAGGTAGTTACTATCTAGGTACCGTTTATTTGCATAGGTCCCAAAATGATAGTTGTAGCCATAAGCATGATTTATGATCATACACCGGCCATTCTGACATCAGAATAGCAGCTGTATGAGACTTTATATTTAAAATTCAAAGGGTTTAGGTACTGTTTATCTCTTTGTCGGTAGTATTTAGTACTGATAGTTAGGTACTATTGTTCAGACTACATGTCATCAAGTTTAAAGCGTTCTGGCTGACATTGTCTAGTCTCCTAAAATGTCCAATATGCCAAAGAGTCTAGTGTCCTAATACGTCCAGTCTCATAATGCCCAGTGTCTCATAATGACAAGTGTCCAAACATGTCCAGTGTCTTATTACGTCCAGTCCCATAATGTCTAGTGTCTCATAATGACAAGTGTCCAAACATGTCCAGTGTCGTCCAGTCTCATAATGTCTAGTATATCAGAATGACATGTTCAGCGTATAACAATATCGCACAAAGTAAAATTAAGGAAAAAAAGACTTTTTTAAAAACAAGCTTTTATGAACTTAAAAGTTAAAAATTAATTCTTTCCGTTTTTATCAGTCCCAATTTCAGAAATAAAAGCGTGTTACATTATGATAGCAAGAGGAAAAAGAAGGTGGTAAATATTCTTAACATTAAAATAAAAGCTTGTTATTAAAAAAGTTTTTTTTCTTTAATTTTATTTTTAAAGGCGAATGGCAAGCCAGTATGGGATCTTTGTACCCCTATCGAACTTGAGCATTTTATGTTTATAGTTACGGTTTTGGTAGGTTAAATTTTATAGAAAATACCAGTGTAGCCAAAAAAATTTTTAAAGTTGGGGTTTGTAAGTTTCACGCGTTTTTGTTTTATAGAGGTTATGTTTGTTCTATGTAACTCTAACTCTGTAGGTACTCAAAAAATACGTGCATCGGCTTACAGAGTAACCCTTCTGTCTGATCGTAATAGAATTATTAATTTGAATAAATAACAAGAGAGATACTTGCTCGAATTTGACTGAATTCCTTGTAAAAATACACTAAATATTATGTTGTAGCAAATTGATTTTCAATTATTTAATTATTTTGTATCATATGAAACGCTATCTGGTTACTTTTTTGAATGTTTCGAAGACCACCAGGCACAACAAAGCAGAGCAATCCAAATACGAATGCCAAAGACACACACATAACGTCCACCATTGGCTTTTTTTTCCCTTCCTAATTCCTATGGACAGGCAAAAGACATGTTCGTACAGCCAAGTCACACAAAGATACAATGTCACAAAAACGCTTGTAACACATTGGTTTTTGTTGTTTTAATACACGTTTCATTTAATTATTTTCTTAATATAGTATTTTTAAAAATGATTATCGATTTATTGATCGATTATTTATCAACCGGAATAATGTCTGCGTTTTGTTTCACGTTTTATGCATTTCGTTATTCATACATTTATTTATGACTTTTAACTATTCCCAAGTGCTAATAAAATTCTGAAAGTTGAAAAATAATCCGTTTTATGTATTTAATAAATGATAACATTTTTAACCCGAAACGCAACAATAAAAGAGGTGAACACCAGTCCGCGTTCTCCTTTTTAGTATTTTTGTTCGTTGGAGTTGCATGTTCACGCCAAGCAAGATACTCGTCAAGACGAATCAAACTCGCTGGGGTTTCGTCGTTTAGTTACGGACTTCCTATGGCCACCTTCCAGCTCCATCATCAGACCCTGGTTACCACATAGTATCAAAGTACTCGTCAAGACGAATTTAACGAGCTCAAACTCGATGGGGTTGCATCGCTTAATTACGGAGCTCCTATGGCCACCTTCCAGCTCCATCATCAGATCAGCTCTATGTCATAATAATATTGCATTGTCATCCGATTTATACATGCCTGCAAAATTTCAGCTCAATCGGAAACCGGGAAGTGGATCAAATTTAACTTGCAAGATTGATTACATACCGACAGACAGACAACGGGACAGGTCAAACTAAATGAAAGATTGTAAAAAACTCAGGAAGTTTCGTTCGATTCTCTGTTTGATTTGATTTAATAATTCACAAAATCTCCTTACAGTTTGGTACTATTTATGTAGAATATTATACAGGGTATAAATACCTTTTCCTGGTTCTGACGTAGAGGAAGAATAAAGCAACATCAATAATGACAAATTACTCATTCTGCATGTCAATGATTAGTGGGCGTATTTTTTAAGTTTTAAATATATAATTTTGTATTTTCAAAGTTAAGTTCAAAGTGTTCAAAGTTCAAAATTTGTTCTTTAAATTTTTCTTAAATAAATGTGACATGTATGAAAAATGGTTGTTAAGCAACAGAATGTTATATGACAGTATTATTCCTTTTCTTAAAATAATAGTGGTATTCTACTGATGCGCGAACAATGTAGAAAAAAAATTGAGCGGTGGATAACGATATTGAGATCCTCATATAAACTTAGCTACAAAAAAAATTAAGAGATGGCGCTGTATGTAGTTACCTCGCGCAATGTAAGTATTTTTTCGGACTATCAACATCATTAGTTTTTTGTTACCATGTTCACCATAAAATGCAAAACGAAGTAGAAAACCAGCCACTGGCATCTACAACATTTAAATATTATGTATTTAGACTACTTCACGTTTATCTCCAAAGTTATCAAATCTTCACCTTTATAATAGTGTAGATGTTAAGAATTTGTAAGTAGTGGTTTCTAAGTGCAACAATTTTTATTTATATAAATTTAAGTAGGGATTTGAGAAAGGTCCCAAATCAATACGTAGACATTTTAGTAAGTAGACCTTTTGGCACTGGACGTTTTAGGACAGGACATTGTGATACACCAGACATTTTAGCAAATGGACCTTTTGATACTGGACGTTTTAGGACAGGACATTGTGATACACTAGACATTTTAGCAAATGGACCTTTTGATACTGGACGTTTTAGAACACTGGGCATTGTGAGACTGGACGTAATAGGACACTAGACTTTTTGGCATATTGGACATTTTAGGAGACTAGACAATGTCAGCCAGAACGGTTTAAAGATCCTACATGTGCCATCCTGACATTCACAAAAAAGGGTCCAGTTTTTATGCTTCCATTAGCAAGGTAGTTATTGGCAACATAAAGCTTTGGTCTCTTGATCGTACGTAGATAACGCACAACGCTGCGGTATGCGGCGGCGGACATATCGTGTGGAACCGCAAACGCATACTGCGACGAAACAAGAGACCATTACAGACGATGTGTCCGGCACCGTATGCCGCAGCGTTGTGCGTTACGATCAAGAGACCGCTGAGGGGGCTCTTAACAGGTACAAATAAAACTACAATAATAATTTTGATGGCAATTTTTATTGAGGAACAAATCTATAGGTATCTTAATATTTAACGATTTCATTTATTTCCATTGTTCATATTCAATGATATCCAGTAGTATACAATTTTAGTTTTGCTCCCCAATCTTCCATTACTCCTTTATTGAAGTCAACTGATAGTATAATTAACTACAATTAATACATTTTTACATTAAATAGTGACTATACGTAGTACGCATTTGGATGCGTCGTATTTTCTTTTCACTATTAAAAAATAAATCAGTCTTAGAATAATAACGTATAGAAGGATAGTCTTCATACAACCGCCCCGTCAAAAATCAAGCACTAATCCGATCCACAGATGCGTGACTATTACTTGCTTACGTGCGCTGTAATAATACGGAGCTGTAACGATCACTGCAAAGCGATCTATTTGGAGCCATTTATGGCTCTAATTAAGGTGCTTTAAAATGGACGCGCGGACTTGGTTTCTATATGTAATTATTCTAAGAAATCAGTATTACACTATTGTGAAAAGTCGTCTTACGTCTATTATATAAACGTCTATAAATGGCGGACGACGAGTCAGGTAGCCTGGGCCACCTTAAAGGTCACAGCACATTTTAACGGCGCAGCAACAGCACTGCTTCAACCCGGCAATTAACTTGCCATTCAATTATGAGCGTTGAATTGTGTGTGTATATTTTACAATGTCAATATGAAAAAGCGGACGGTCAGCGCGCCGCGGCGCGCCTGCTTTTCTAATACGAGGCGATGCGATGGTGATTTTGTGCTGTGACCTTTACTCACGCCGATCATAAAATATAACATCAATTACGAAGCATGCTAATAACGACATGATTAACCCTTAATAAGGCATTGCATTGTGAAAAAATTCATAGGTTTTCGCCTGTATGCCCAAGTGTTAAGGTGAAAAATCAGGTGGTAACTATTTTACCTCCGCCTTTTTGAGGGTTAATTAAGTATATTATCTGCCGCGCCGTGATTTTGTGCTGTGACCTTTACTCACGCCGATCATAAAATTTAACATCAATTACGAAGCATGCTAATTACAACAAATGCATTAAGTATATTATTAACTTAGACACCTGTAATTAATCTATTGTGATAGACGTTCAGTACACTGACACTCGTAACATTTATTCAAACTCACTATTTACTGTAAAAAAATATTAAATAAACCTTGAATTAATTGAATAGGTACGTTCAAAACGATCCATATAGCTATTATTTGCCAAGTCATTTACAAGTATAGGCCCTACGGTTTTAAAAATATTGACATCAAATTCATGAAGTGAAAACGACTAAAACAACAACATTCCAATGTGATTTTATATGGACGACCTGTGTATTTTATAAAAAAATATTAGAAGGCTATGCACCTCATGTACTGTTGAAGGCACCGGCGCAAAGGCATAGCTGAAATAATTTTCGGCCACGTGTGTACAGAAAGAGCGAGAGAATTGTAATAACAAATTGCAAAGAGTTTTCGCCTCGAGTGTAATCATGCGCTGATGCCTTGACCTACATATTTTACAGAACATATTTTGATATGATAGCATAACTGCGCCTAAGGCCAGCTAGGCGCACTTCACAGATTAGGAAGTTGGTGCTTCAGAGACAATTACCACATGTCCGCTAATTTATTATCAATGATGAAAATATAGAAGAGTTTTTAAAGATTTATGTAAGCCGGTCTTAACTTTCGGAAAATGAGGAGTTATAAAGATGAGAGCAATACAAATAAAGGAATTTAATGAATGTTACAGAATTCACCCATCAAAAATCTAACAAATCATTCTTAATAAATATCTTATCTGACTAAATGTTGCCAATAAGATAGGGTCAATCATGATTTTTTGTTATTTAATTCTTAGTGCTTGAGTAGATTTAACAATCTTATTGGAATTAAAATCATGTTACTGATTAATTTTGACTAACTAATCAGCACCATTTACATATTTAAAGCATAAAAGGGTTTAAAATAGTATGACATTTTTTTTTAAAGTCCCCAGATTTCTCTACATAATGCTTCCGATTGATCCAATAAAAATGACCGCAATTGCTCAAAAATGTTTCCAATTAGAGCACCTACTTTACGGTAAGCGACTTTACTTAAGTTTATGGTAAGTTATTAGTTTTTAAATGCAGGTGTAACTCACAAATCCCTCGCAACGCATCCTCACACATCCCTCGCAACGCATCCTCGCACATCTCTGGTGGAAACGCACTCCCTAACGCTAGTAATTTTAAGAGGATCATGTGTTTAGAATGTCTCTTGTTTAACCCAAAACATGTTTTAGGAATAAAAAATATTTATTACTATAAAACTTAAGAAAACTATATACAGAACCGACACTAAGCAAAAGCAAAAGATTGTAGCAACCGAGAATCGACACAAATTATTTTATTGACGTTAATTTTAATATACCTAAGTTATCAATTACGTAATCATTTTCCTACCAGTTACAATATTTTGCCTAAGCTTCCTACTACTTGCAAAGATGCATCTTAACTTATTAGTAAAAACATTTAAAACTAATATTTCAACTATGACGATGGGCATCTCGCCTTAGGAGTCTTGTCAGTGTATATGAGCAAATGTAATGCATTCAGTCAGATGTTTTGACTGCAAGTGTCAATAATGATGAGTCATAAAATAACACCTTAACGCGAGACGCCATCGTAATTACTGTTGTCCTAGGACTCGTCGCTACACGAGTTTGGGGTCTAAGATGTTCTGAAGCAACTCCTTGTCTTTTAAATTGGAGTGATCTAACGCGCGCCACCAAGAGATGTCACTCGCAGAAAAATCTGTTTATTACGAACACAGACATATGAAGATTGAGACAAAAATAGACCAAATTATGCACTTCACTACGTACCGGTACACGTGCGTTTTATAGTTTTTGACAAGAAAATATAACCGTGCGAACTCTACATTATTAAGGCGGATTTTCACCCGGTGAATAGTCAGCAGTGAGAACGCTATTATGATGTCTAAGTACCTACTTTTTTTACAATTGGCAGCCGTAATTTATTTCATTAGTATACTAAACATAACAACACCTATAAGAACGTGAAAAATCAACAAACTGTCTAATAATTTCGAAAGTCCAGCTTCCAATATAAAAAATGACAACAAGGGCACATCGGAATAATGTTGAGAACATTAAATTACCACTTTCTGAATTATTACATGAATAGTAATATGGTTCTAGAGGTATTCAATATAATAATATGTTATTATTATGAATGGTAAGTTGTCCCCTAAATATTTTTTAGCTCTGGTTCCACAAATTCCACAAAGTTCTGACGACACGAATGGCGTAGTGCGCTGTGGCACGGTTTCTCGCCTTTGATTCCGTAGTGTCCCGGGTTCGATCCCCGGTCAGGTCAATTCAGGAAATGATCTCTTCTAAATTGGCCTGGGTCTGGGTGTGCTGGGAGACGCCCCTGGCTTAATTCCTTGTCTGGTAGGTACCAGACATTAATACCCCTGTTATTAATCCCTGTGTTACGAGGTCGTAACACATATTTAACCCTACTTCCAGACCATGACAAGAGGTGTGTTGTCTGGCGCATTGAAAAAAAAATAATAATAGCATTAATTCACATTAAGTTTAGAACGCAATAAGTTCATTGTTCAGGTGGAATTAATACTTGTCAACCAATGAAAAACAGGTCACGGTAAGGTATATAGGTATAAACAGTTACTTAAGCCTTTAAAAACAACCAAGCACAAAGTCACCATATGAGGAACACTGAACTACATGAGTTAAGATAATATTCCACAAGAGTTGACATCAGTCGCAAGTTGACTACTTCTGGACAAATGCAACTCCATATATTTCTAAACAGGCCGGTTGTAGGCAGCCTACATCGCACGTTCATCCACCACAGGCGTTTACATATGACCAGAATATTGTTGCACCCCATTAACAGATCGATACCTGTCGACAAAAATAACTGTAGTTTAGCTAAGACTCTTTAAACGGAAAGAAACAAGGCCATTTATTTAAATGAAAATCTGTCAAACAAAAACGAATTGAATACATTGCATTTTTAAAGTGACACCTTTCAAGGTTCAAGTTCGCTTGTACGTCTCGTACGTTAGTTTATTTAAGGCGATTTTAGCCGCCATCTAGAGATATTCATTGTTCAGTTTTTAAAAACAATACCTAATTTGGAAGTTATAAAAATAAATCAATTGGTGGCGCTAGTTGGCGGCTAAACTCGCGTTAAAGTGGTTTAAACTCTACGAAAACTACGAGACCTTCCTCCTTTTCGTTCGCTTTTGTTTGAAAGTGAGCGAAAGTGCGCAATGTCCTCGCAGTGTCACGCGAGTGTATCCGCACCGTAATGGTAGATTGTTATACAAAGGTCATACACAAAGCGAATGATTCTTTGATGGCTTCGTTTAAAATGGATGCGAAAACACAATTTACGTCTGGGGACCTGCACATGAAATAACCGAACACGTTGAAACTATTTAAGTTTTATTTTTAAAAACCACACTACTTTCAAGAACTTACTATACAGTGCGCTTATCCCAGAACAAGTAAATTAGACACTGCGCATATTTAAATTCGAAAGACGCAAGCAAGTATTGAATTAAAAACATACCTCTTAGTTACGAAACATAACAAATTTAGCAGCAAATACCCTTCATACAGATGCTGTCTCTTGCTGAAGTCTTGGGAAGATAGAGGTGCACAAACAGATCCGAGTCAAAGTAAATGAATAAAAAAG
This sequence comes from Udea olivalis, assembly GCA_947369235.1. NCBI lineage: Eukaryota > Metazoa > Arthropoda > Insecta > Lepidoptera > Crambidae > Udea > Udea olivalis. The sequence goes on from OX376340.1 coordinate 31,440,313, forward strand.
GCAGATAAAAATGTAATATGTAACTTACTGACACCGTATGTCAAAAAAATGAAGTCAATTATTAGTTAAAGACACGGCGTGGCAGTTTTTAGGTAATATATAGTATAAAGTAGAGTAATTTGAATATACATATTTTGTTTTGTCATTTATGCAAGTTCCTAAACAATCATAGAAAATTACATTCTCACTATTAATTTTGTTGAATTAGAATTAAGAAAAAATTAAATAAGATTTGTCTTGAAACCTGAATGACCCGCTTCTGACATTTTTTTTTATTGTTTGTTAAATTGTCCCTTGTGCATTGTTGGGTTAATAAATTATTTTCTATTTCTACTTACTCCCGTTCTATATCATCAATTTTATCGTAGCAATGGCTAGATTTCAAATAGGACTTTGCCTAGCAGTTAGACAAGCCTAGGCTTTATAGTTACTTTGATACTTAAAATGGTCATTTTATAGGTATGAATACCCGAAATATGGATTTTTGTTTATATTTTAAGATTACTTGAGTAGTTATGAAAGTGAGGTCTATAAATTTATCATGTTATTTTCGATTGCTATATTTTTATACCAGCAAGAGGCTCACCTACCAGAACGAACAGACAAGGTATAAAAAAATATATATATGAATAGCTAGCTTTTCGCCCGCGGCTTCGCCCGCGTGAAGTTTGAACTTCATTACTGTAACATGTATACATGAAATCTTTATAAATTGTATCACATGTGTTATTCTGATGTTTAGGCTGTTTTGCTGTATCCTCACAAACTTTTACATTTATAATATTAGTAGGATTTATCCATTTAATTCGCTTTAGTGTGTCTCTATATCGAAAAACAAAGCTCACAAGAAAATACCCGAATTTGAGTGCCAAACCGATATTACACTATACTTCAGTCATTATAACATTAGAAATAAGAAGCAGGGGTGCTAAAGTTTAAAGAGTAACTGCTGAGTTTCTCGCCGGGTATTCTCAGCAAGAAACAACTCCGACGCGGTGGTAGAGACGCATTATGTCTGTACACTGTTTATTTACATATCCATATTATTATGGTATTTATGTCTATTAATTAGTATATTTTGCTGTAAATTTGACGATTTGAAAGTACTAATACAGTCTATTTGAATAAAGTTATTTGAGTTTGAGTTCATTTGACGTGGCCTTGACGATGACGTACCCGAGTGTGAAAATAAGCTCGTGAGTAATAAAAATAAGCTCGTAACTCCCAGTCTAAGACAGCACGACGGGGAAATCATTTGTTAGTCAATGTGTAAAATATTTTAATAAGATTCCACAAACACTTGTTGAACTGCCTCTTCACAAGTAAGTCACAAATTAAAGCTAAGATAATGAACCGAGGTTATTATAGTGTAGAAGATTTCTTAAATGACAAGAATTTGTAGTCATCTTAGGTATAATCTGCTCCTTTGTTATAACTCTGTCAATAATTTTTTTGTGTAAAAAACAAGATTGAAAAGAGTAACCATCGAGTTTCTTGCAGGAGTCTTCTCGATTGGAAACAACCTCCGAACCGGTGGTAGAGTCACATTATGTTTATTTATGATATTTACTATCATAGTATTATTTTCTATAAGTTGATTTTTATTTAGTATAATTTTGCTACTGGTCATATAGTACTTTTTAGAAGTCTACATGAATAAAGATATTTTTTACTTTTGACTTTAATATAACCTGGCAAAATTGAAAACCCCTTCCGCCACAATGCATGAGTGAATTATGTAACATTTTAGATTTGGTAGAGTTACAATGTCATTAAAAATGTGTTCGGATAAAACCCCTGCTTCTTTTATTTTCATCGACAGTATATTTTGATGCAAGACAAAATAATTTATTTATGCAAAAGCCGCATAAATTCTGAAGTTACTTTGCTTTAAACGAGAACAATTAAGTGTGACAGCTGTTATATGTATAAATAGATATTAATAAATTCGGCATAAATCTTAAAAGTAATAATGTTTATTGTACTTTTACCACAAAGTGTACCCTAAAAAGAAACATTTTTACTTCAGTCTAATGCTATAATGAATGGAGTATAAAAATATAAAGGTATGTATTTTCTTAAGTAAGTTACAATACACATTGATACAAATTATGTGGCAGGTCTCTTGTTTATAAGCGCTTATTCGTCTAATTTTCAATGAACAATGTCTCCTGAAATAGCCTTAACAATAGATTTCCTAATTTATTTTTTGTGTGGCAGCGAACCCGTTTAAATATTTTTCTCGCCTTCTTACTTAACAGTGTATTTTATTAGTATTTGGGGACATATAATTAACTGTGAATTTAATTTATTTACACTATCGTTTTTACCTGAATTATGAAACAGTAATGAAAAATGTGCCAGTTCATTCAACTATGTATTTTTGATTAGATACAATAACTCTAAAATCATTAAATATGTTTATAAGCAGTTACCACCAAACCACTGATTCCGTCAAAAGCATCATCATCATCAAAGTTATTAATACATCGCCATGTAATGTTATTTTCTGATACAAACTTTCAATGGTTGCATTGCAAGTAACTATCTACACAAGAAATGAATAAATATCATGTTGGTTGCGGCAGTGTACAAAGTTCGCTTTGCTCCAAAATTATGCACAGATTCATTAAATAACAATGAATTAAACAATAAAGAAGTATGTACATAGCTAAGAATATCTAACTACTTCATTCATTATAACATTAAGGTGGTCCCTCACTTGGAGCATTTTCCTGTAATGTAACATTTCAGATTCGATTTTGAGCATTACAATACAGTACTGCATCCCTGACATGACAAACATTTGCCTGTAATTTGCATTCCAGATTTGATTTTGAGGGATATTTTACGAAATTCGAATTTGCAACATTACAGTCTCGCACTGTATTAATGCGCGGTTCCCCTCCCTCACCGATGTAATGATTGACTCTGTGACGTTGCATTACAGGAAAATGCTCTAGGTGAGGTAACACCTTTGAAAATAAGAAACAGGGGTGCTAAAATTAATGACAATTTGCATTTGAAGTTGCCATGACGATGACATACCTGAGTATAACCCGGCTAAATTGAAAACCCCTTTCGCCACAACGTATGAAGGGATTACGTAACATTTTAGATTTGGTAGAGTTATAGTGACAGTAAAAATGTGTTCAGATGAACACCTGCTTCTTTTAGGTTTTTACATTGACAATTTAGTTAGGGTGGATGGAGCTGTTGTGAGGGGAAGGCCTAGACGGCCGTCCTTATGACAAGTTCAAGACGTGCTCAGAAAAGGTCAGGTCAGGAGTACCCATAATCGACGAGCTTGTATGAAAGGATTTATGAGAGTGGAAGAAGCGCAAGAGGTGTGTCAGGGCCGAAGCAAGTGGAAAGATGTGGTCTCTGCCTACCTGGTTGGGAAAAAGGCGTGAAGGTATGTATGTTTGTAATATAGTTTGATGAAAAAGCCTCGAAAATTCTGAAGTTACTTTACTTTAAATGGTAACGATTAAGTGTGACAGCTGCTATGTAACTAGATTTCAATAAATTTGGCATAATCTTAAAAGTAATAATGTTTATTGTACTTTAACCACAAAGTGTACCCTGAAAGAATCTTTTTTACTTCTGTCTAATGATATAATGAATGGAGTATAGGAGATATTACAAACAAAGTTGTACTGAACAGAAAAGTAATATTTGAATAGTCAAGAAAAACCTCATGTCCATATTCTGTCCCAAAAACTCAAGTTCTATGTTTTTGAACAATGTCACCTAACAGTCTTTCTAAAAAACCAATATATTATTTCAAAAGTTGTTATTATAGACCTTCAATCTGTCTTATCATGGCATTGACGAAACAAGTTTCTGCCATATGTGGCATGCAGCATCTGCTGCTGCTGATGGTGTTCAAGACGTAAATCAACTCATCAGTTCTTTAATAAATTTACAAATTGGCCACGTCATTATTTTCTTGCTGTTTCCCTTGACTTCACAGATATAACTAGTCATTTTAAAAATCACACATATTTTTAGAAAACCAACATACTTGAACAATCACCTTTTAAACCAAACTGTAGACAGTTAAAGCAGGTCAAGTCTGTCATCTTTAAAAGACATAAAAAATATGACTAACTTGAACATCACACAATCTGACTAACTAACGATGGACACTTACAGGATGCGGTGTAGTGCCTCGTGGCTTGAGAATCATCGCTGCGGGTTCCTGCGGACCGCCTTGCGGACGCGGCGGACGCCGGGGCCGGGCACGCTGCCCATGTTGAACTGCATCGGGGCCCCCCCGGGGCTGCCCCCGAAGCTGTACACGCCGGCCTGCTGCGGCATCTGCTGAGGCATCTGCTGTGGCATCTGCTGCTGCATCTGCTGCTGCATCTGCTGCTGCATCTGCTGCTGCATCTGCTGCTGCTGTTGCTGGGGTTGCTGGGGTACAACATACTGAGATTAGACTTCACCCTTATTACCACGAGTCAAGGTGAAGTAACTGAATTATTAGCAACTTAGGGGTTTAAAGTAAAACGTTTTTAGGAATGATAACAGCGCTAGAAGGAACTTTAAATATATGCATTCTCGAAAATTAAAGTGACAACACAAGAGTATGTTCACTTTCATTTTCATAAAGTGTATGTTTAATTTGTGAAATATGTACATTACTAAAAAGTTGTTTTTTTCCTAAAACTAAAATCAACAATAAAACAGGTCATAAGAAAGCTAATTCAATATATTTAATCATACCTGACCGAATCCGAAGATGCCGCCAGACGGTGGTTGTGCGCCAAAATTGAAAGCTTGTGTAGGGGCGGGGTTTAGCGACGGGGCTTCGAATGAGGCGTTGGGCGCTCCGAACACTGGCGCAGCCGCCACATTGGGCGCCCCGAACCCGGGCGCGGCCGCCGCATTGGGGGCCCCGAACGCAGGCGCGGGCGCCGCATTGGGCGCCCCGAACGCGGGCGCCGCATTGGGCGCCCCGAACACGGGCGCGGCCGCCGCATTGGGTGACCCGAACGCCGACGCGGCCGCCGTATTGGGCGCCCCGAACGAGGGCGCGGCCGCCGCACTGGGCGCCCCGAACGCGGGCGCAGCCGCCGCATTGGGCGCCCCGAACGCGGGCGCGGCCGCCGCATTGGGCGAGCCGAATATGTTCATAGCCGGCGCGGGCGCACTCGCCTGCTGCGAGCCGCCGAACAAGCTCCGCGCATTCTGGCTCTGCACGGGACTCGCAAACATCGACGGCTGAGAACTCGCATTCGGATTCATCCCAAACACATTCTGCGCCGGCGCTGCGTTACTACCGAACGCTGGAGTCGGATTATTCGCGCTAAATGGCGTCGTCGACCCAAATGTAAAGGCCACTGGCTTCTGCAGCATATTAGTTGAAGCACTCGTAACAAACATATTATTTGAATTACTACTTCTTGCTGACCACAAATTCTCCTTTTGCGCTGGTGCTCCGAACATGTTCGGTCCAGCAGGCATTTCTCTAACTGCATTCATCGGGCTCGCCGTTAATTCGTTAGAACCTCCTAATTTACTAGGCGTAAGACTGTTACCGGCCCCTAAAGGATTTGCGGCAGGCTGTCTATTACCACCACCTAAAGTATTACCAGTAATTGAAAACTTATTGGAGCTAGAGTTGTTATCTGTTGATGTATTGAATGTATTGTTATTGAATACCGGCGGAGTATTGCCGAACGTGAAATTGAACTTTGGTTTTTCGCTTTGAGGGGCAACCGCACTCAGGGCGGTGTTTCCTCCGAAGCTGCTTTGAGAGGCCACTGCACTCTGGGCGGTGTTGCCTCCGAAACTGAATATAGAGGCGGTTGCGGCCAGTGATGGTGGCACAGCTGTTGTGCTAGAATCACTCTTTTGAAACAATGATACAGTAGGCTTTGCCGTCTGATCAGGCTCTTGGAACATTGAGAGTGGCGATGCATTAGATTCAGGCTTTTGAAAGAGCTGGACCGCCGGAGTAGATGTGATATCCCCTGTACTTTGTACAGTGCTCGAAAAAGACGGGGTGGCGGATGCAGATGCAGGCGCAAACAAATTAGATGCCAGTTTTAATTCTGTTCCCGAAAATGTGAATGCACTCTTTTGTGGCGCTGGCTCGCTTGTCACTTTTGGTAGTACGGTCAGAGGGGCACTGTTTGGTTGCTTCTCTATGCTGACTAGATTCAGAAGAGACGTAGTTGGTGCCGTAGGTTTGCCTTTGTTTTCTTGTGATTTTGCTGGAGACCCAAACATACTAGCTATCGGTTGAGGAAACTCTTTTGAAGCTGTAAATTTAAAATCTACTTTTGGAACTTCCTGTGATGTTTTCTTTTCTGCACCAGGTTTTTCTGGAACGGATTCAGTCAATTTATTAATAGATCCAAATATGGGGGTTACAGACAACTCGGGTTTTGATTGTGCCTTTGGAATACCGAATGTGAAACCATGTTTTGGAGTTTCACTAGTTTTGGGATCTTTGCTAGCGTCTATTTGGTCTGCAGATTTCTTGGCAGGTATACCAAATGAAAATGATGGAGTTTTGGGTAAGGTATTATTATTGGTCTCTGATTCTTCAGGTTTGTTGAATAGACTTTGAGAAACATTTAGTGCAGGTTTATTTGTAGCACTACTTTCTTGCGCCTTAGGATTAATTCCGAATTTAAACGATGTGTTTGCATTCATGCCAAAGTTAAATGACTTTTTAGCAGATTCTTTTATCAGACCAGGTTTGTCTGCATCACAGCAAACACATTTAGTCCTATTGTTTTCATTTCTGACTAAACAGCTGGGGCATTCCCACTTGTCTGATTGTGATTTTACTAAATCTTTCATATTACCATCTTGCAGTCTGAACATGGATGATCCTAAATCATTTGATGTTTTAGTACCAGCAGGGGCCGCAGATTGTTTGGCGCCAGGTTTCGCCCCTCCACAAGCGGCGCATTTCTCGTCTTTGGCCTTATTCATGATCCAGCACTCATTACACTTCCAGTCACTGCTCGCATTGGCTGAAGAACTTGGAGCATTCGCAATTTTCTTAGGATTCTTTGCCCCGCAGCAAACACATTTATCTACTTTATCATCGTTGCTGACCCAACAATCGTCGCATTGCCAATTCGATGAATCTACAAGTTTAAGTGCAGGTGTTGTAGTATTATTGTTCAGCAGCATCTTTTCACAATTTACACAGTTATCTGAATTAGACTGGCTGTTGGCCAACTTGCAAATGACGCATTTTGATGATTTGACAGTTTCTTTTGATGGCTGTTTTGCCCCACAGCAAACACATTTTTGGTCATCTGTCTTATTATTTACCCAACAGTCAGGGCATTGCCAACCTTTAGGCTTGGGCATGGGCTGTTGAGCCCCACAGCAAACGCATTTTTGGTCACCTGTCTTATTGTTCACCCAACAGTCTGAACATTTCCAATCTTTAGACTTGGCAATTGGAAGTTCTTCAGTCTCTTTTGAAGTACCTACAACAATAGAAGAATCATCGTCTTTCTTTTTATTTGTGTTACGCTTTTCAATACCCCGTTCGGGGCTGCCAAAAGTAAATTTAGGGGGAGTAGTTGCAATCTTTTGTGATTCACTAGATATTCTGACAGGACTTGAAAATTTGTAAGGGTCATTACTAGATATAGTTTCAGGCTTACTTAAAACTGTTTCCCCAACACTGGCGGGAGCATGGGATGTAGAAATTGGTGTTGACGTAATTGTGAAATTGGGAGTAGGATTTGGTTTAGGAGTTGTAACTTGTGAAATGTTCCCGAATGTGAACTTCGGCAAATTATCTTTGTCAATTTGTAAAACCGCGGTAGGCAAGATCACAGGTATCATTGGTTCCTCTGTATCAATATTTTGTCCACGGTGTTGTCTTGTTACTCTTGCTTTTACTTTGGTAGTCATTTTACTATTAGCTTCTTCTTCAGGTTGTTCCCTGTAATAATAAATAGGGATTAAAGCAATTGAAAACTGCTGCACTGAACATACTATATACCTACTGTAATTTTCGATGGCAACACCTACTTTTGGGCGTTCATAGATGAATATGGCTGAGAAACATAATCAGGCACGCTGCTACTATGCGACGCTATAATCTGCCTCGCTGCATTTGTGGTGTCCATTAGTCTAGACCTCTGTTTTAATCTCAATATAGTTGCAATATTTGGCACGTGAAGCTCTTGAGTTTTGTAAGCTACAAAAAAATAATCATTAGTAAAATATGGATCATTTTAAAAACCTTAGACATTAATGATATACTTACACATGACTTTGTTGACGTACGGCGAGCCGCTTATGGTGCTACCATCTAATAATTCACTCCCAGGACTCTTTAGGAATTGTGAAATCCTTTTCGCATCTTTAAGTGGCGAGGAGTAATTTTCTAACAGATCCATCACACGCCTGGCAGATTGACTCATTGCAAAATTGTTATTACTTTTGGATTTTTTTACCACAGCAACCTTTCTCTGCTTGATATTCGGTACGTTCATATACTTTCCTGAACGCACGTACGCCTTCGCGGGAAACCGAGGAAAACTGATGTAAGGGTTGAAGGAAGGTGTACTAGATGGAAAAATACTGTTGTTTTGGGATCTTCTCACTAAAACAGAATTTTTCATGTTTACATATACAAAACTTTGGAAATGCATGCCATACGCCAATGGCCAATACATTAGCCACCATATAATGATACCATAATAAATATTAAATAAGTTTCACTTACAACGTAGCATGGCGAGTTCGTCATTTTCTGGGAAACCAAATAAGGACTTTCTTTTTATAGGCACAGACGAACCTACACTCGAGACAGAATGCTGTGACGGCGACCTGGTGCTATCTCTTTCAGATGTTTCAATGACTGTCTCCTCACTCGGGGATCTCACTGGGGTAGATGCATAGTTGGTCTCCCTTCTAAATGTGGTTCTGCCAGGTGGCGACTGCACTGTAGAGTATGGAGTGCATTGTTCTATGATGTCTATATTTGTTGGCACACAATCAGCCTAAAAAGAAGCAATCCAAAGTTAGGTTTAAAAATTATCTCAAATGAACACCAATCGCATTTATTTGTGAGCATTTTCCTTACATCTGTTGTGCCATAATGATTGTACTTTCCCGGTGAACTGAACCTCATGCGCTTTGATGGGGGCTGTGTTGTTATTGGGCTCTCCTCAGGCGCCTCATCTTCAGTTGAAGAATCAGTACCATCAGTAGCTGCCGCTGATCCATTGGCTTTTGAGGAACTTGGGCTACTAAACCATTTAGTGATGGTGGCAGGTAACAAACCTGATACTCTTGATGTTACATTCTTCACAAATGACTGTAAAAATGCAAAAATAACATTAAACATTTCATGCTTATTTAAAACACATGTCGCACAGCTTGATGCACAAAACATTATTAAAGTTTCTGTCCAATTGCAGTCGGTTCAACACACACACACACATCTTTTTTGTATCCTTTTACCGGCTTTCACTAAAGTCGAATCAGGCATTTACATCAACAAAAACTCCGACCCAGCTGTATTTTGGTAGAGAGATTTTGGGTGCAGTAGCAGAAAAAAGTGACATCTTCTGATCTGTGACATTTTATTTCGTTAAGATTTGTCTATTAGTAGTAATGTCTATTAGTGCAATAAATTATTTTATAGCTTTTCATTTTAATTAAAACGGCTGAGTGGACGGTGGTGGTTCTTGTGTACGTGATTTGTTTTAACAATAAAATAAAATTAATATTATGAAAATTCTAAAGCTAAGCTAAAATAAACGATTGCTAGTATTAAAATAAACGCCATTGTCATCCTTAATACATGAAAAGTGAAAACATGTGAGAAATATGGACTATCTCCACTTTATTCACAGAGGCGTTCACATAAACACAGAATAGGTAATAAATAGTACTCCGTACAGAAGGTTCACTCAAGAAACGCGAAAAAGTAAAAAAGTTTTCTTTGCTCTTACAAGTTCGTGTCACACCTAGAACTTTTTTATTTGTCCGTGCTATCAAACATGGTCGTGTTTAGCATGTAGCATGCACGCAGAATCGAAACTTATCGCATAGCACGAGCGTTCATATTCCGCTGTGCGCCGCTGAACGAAAACGATTTAGCTAATAATCATTATTATTCTTGTTCTCGTAAATTTTAGATATAAAAGAAGGACGGCGAACTTCCATGTAATTTCAGACCTCTACTGAAGGCTCGCGTACATAAAAAAATAGGTTGATGTTTTTAGAACTGCGCTAGACTAACAAAGAAGTTAATTGTTTTAACTCTTCTAAAGCTGGGGTTAAAAGATATTAAAGCTATTGAAGGTAGTGAGGTTGAAATTTATTTCGTTAGTTTTTAATATTTTTTAAATTAATACAAGGACACTGATGCTTACACACTATTTGGTTAGATATGCCTTATTATAGTGATACAATGCAACGTACAATATCCGCATTTTGTCTGACTAGGCACGGTTCTATGCAAAGTGTTCCGTCCCGGAGAATTGCGCGGATGACCGTCGCGGGAAGGCGGACTCCGCGCCCTCGCAGTGTCCGTGCGACAGGTCCCGTCGCGGGTGTACGAACGGCCTTGTTCAGTCAACAGCGCTACATGATACGTGCAATGAGAACCCTCGATGGGCCTCATCCACCACATCTTCATCCTATTCAAAGGAGCACTGCGAGTTTGTTAGTACGGCTGCTTGCTTCTTCTACTACGCGGATAGCTCGTGCCGCATCGGTGCGCGGCACGAGCGATCTGTCACCCGTAGCCCTTATTACATCATCACAAAACTATGAATAAGACAAAGAACAAAAGAAGTACATTTCTGGTGTACATAAATAAAGTTTTTTTAGCTCAGTGTGAGGCTTATTTAAGTTTTACTGCTATGTAAGCTATGAAATAAAAAACATATTAACTTATTTTTCCAAGAATGCTGCAGGAGCTCTGAAATGATCCTGGTGACAAGCGTACCCCATGTACCATAAAATGGACATTAAGTGCGAGCAACACCCAACTGTGTGATTTCCAGCAGCACAACAACAATAATATCCTAAAATGGCTTCACTTCCTTGTACTACTCATAGTCTACTAGGACCCTTCTGCGTATAGACTCAGGTACATGAAGTATTTCCCGATCATCACACTCTGGAAACAAGCAACCGCCAGCAGTGGCAGCTGCTCTTCTTATTGTTGGCAGAGTTATTTGAGTGTTTGCTTTATTTTTTGTTAGCTGGGTTTCAAAATAATTTGATTTCAAATTATGGTTTTCTGCAACAGGTGGTGCAGGTAATTCTGGAGGGCTACTTTCACTTACAGTTTGATCATTGACATTGATGACAACAATGGGAAGGCAAAGAAGTATATGCCCGTACATAAAGCCTCTTTATCAGTTTGTTTTTTCACTTTGCACTAGAATACATTCAAAATACAAGTAATATGGCTTTAAAATGTTCATTATTGTAATGTATATTTGGAATTAATTTTTTGAACCGGGGAATTTTGGGAGATGTTTGCCATGATAAATAAATACATAGATCGAGAACTACAATCGATATTATATGGATAACAATAACAAATAAATTGTTATCTTTAATAGTGATTTTTAATCTTTGCCTTTAATAGTGATTTTTAATCTTTGCCTTCAAAAGATAAAACTGAAAAAGTAGCTTACATACATGTTTGTTAACGGCAAGTGGAAGTAACTGGTGCAATGAGTGTAACATTTTTGGTTTGGTTTGTGTATTTTTCTTTGTTTTGAGGTTAGTATGTTTTCAATAAAAGCATCAAAACCCGGGTGTTGATTCCGAAAATAACAAGTGCCTAATGTAAAGGGTAATTTTATTTACTGTTTAAAACGAATTTGGTTTTGATGCCACTCTACCGTGCTTCATACTTTGATGGGCATGATCCTTTCATCAAGTGTCACCATACCCTTCCTTCATTAAATGGACTGTAGTGTTTAAGTTAGTGGACATTTCTGAAGCAATGACATTAATTGCTTGGTTTGTCTTTGTAATCAACCATTTATGAAGAAGTGCTTTGTTTCACATTATCAGATTTTTGTTGATCCTTGTATTCAAAGTCATTAATATCTTAAGTTTGCCATTTCTTTTTTCCACTAAACATCATAAATGGTTTATTATTTATTTTATATTCATATAAAAGTAATACATCTGAGATGTGCCGATTAGTCGCCCAATAGTCGGTTGAGCCGACTATCCACTATCCAGCCACTAAAGTAGTTAGCGACTAGTCGGCAAGGAGCGCAGACTATCCGGCTACATTATTTCGTATGCATTTTTCAATGAAAATCAAGGTTTTTCTTCGAGGTAATAGCAGAACCTAACTGAGGTATCAGGGTTGGATGCGGTGTTTAATATGATTGTTCATACTTGTAGTATTTGCAAATTTTTCCCTGCCCACCACGAGAAATAATCAGTTGTACACTGTTTTATAGAAATTCGATTCATAGAATTTCGTTTCACATAAATTGTTTCTCATATTTGCATTTCATCAATAATCAATACGCTGAATAGTTAGTTACTTCAAAGAAATATAAATCATACATTTTTGTTACATATAAAATAATTTTCTTAGAATATTCATAATATCATAGAATATCAAATCAAGTATTATTATTGCTCATAATGTTTGGGTTTTCTAAGAAGTATTCGCAGAAAATTCGCTTCTGGCACAGGTTTTTTAAATTAATGTTTGTTATTAAGTTAATTAAATTTTCATGAAGTATGTTTCTATGTAGTAAATAGTGGTTAAAACAATAATATTCCAAATTAAAACATTTGAACCGAATATTCTATGAAACATTTTCTGTGAACCGAAATTCTGTAAAAATTCTGGCTGTGAAACAAGGAATCACCGAAATAATAATTTCGCAATGATTATATTTAACTTATTGGGCATCATTGGGTAATTATTCAAAAAACATCCATACACGAGATTTCCTTTTTAACATGATTAAACAGTTAAGCTCTTAAATTTAATTCACACAAAACAGTATATCTCAATGCTGAATTATGGGTATCGCTCCCATACAGCCGGCCCCAGTGTGCGCCGGAGCCCCGCAGCGCTGGAGCCATGACAGAAGTCATACATGTTTGTTACTCTTTTACGCAAAAACTACTGAACGGATTTGGATGAAACTTTACAGTAATACAGCTTATATAGTATAGTACATCAGAATAACACATAGGCTACAAAGTTATATAGATTTTATGTAATTTGGCCATAATATATAACGAAATGCGGGCGAAGCCGCGGGCGGAAACCTAGTCATACTATACGTATGTATTTAATCCATAATAGTATTAGAAAGGGGAAAGATTTGTTTGTTTGTTTGATTTTCTTGTTTGTTTCTATTGAATAGGCTTCGAAACTACTGGACCGATTTTAAAAATTATTTCACCAATACAGCTAAATTACAGGGAGTGACATGGTATCTATATTATTACAAAGTTAGGCTATATTTTGACCAGAAAGACAGTCTATGCGGGCAAAACTGCTTACAGACAGCTAGTTCTATATAATTAGAAACTTCTTTCCAGTAAAATAATGTAAAGTGGCTGTGCTTGCTTTAGGTGAACAGTGCACTACCTCATATTTAATCTTTTGAAATGCATATAACCAAAAACACAGAAAAAAATACTTAGTTACATGAAGGCTTGTTCTGGTACCAATGATTAAGGTGCCATCATCACAACATTAGAGCCAACAATGCCAAGTACAGTTAGCCACTTTCAAAGATTTGATCCGGAGCTAAGACAACATAAAATCTTCTTCAGATTACGGCCTCAACTATAAAATATGAATTTAGGGGTACTTTTGCAATATACGATTCTTCCTGTAGTTGATGACATGTAAAATGAGCTAGCTTTGGATAGAAAATGAATACTTGAGATAACCATTATGACTAGGCTTGCCAACTCCAAAAAATTCATTTCCGGGATAACCTAACAAAACAAAAAAAAACAAAAATATCTTTATTCAAATAGACCTGTAACAAGCACTTTTAAATCATCATTACAAGAAAATATATATACTTAGTACCTAATAGACTTAAATACTATAATAATTAGGGATGCAACGATACCGATACGATAATCGTATATCGGCGATTATCGTAAACCTTTACGATCATTCGTTATCGTAAATATTACGATACATTTATTTCAAAATTTTTAAAGTTTTACTGTTTCGGGTGAAACGAAACGCATAACGCGTCAATTTCTGAACGCTTCTCCACAGCAGGGGGCCTAGCCAAGAGCAACACGCTACAACGATTTCTACAATAGAAATCATCGTGACGTGTTGCTCTTGGCTAGCCCCCCAGGACTGATACACAGTGATGAGAGAAACCGACTTAAGGGAAAAAACTTAAAAATGTTGTGTTTTCTGAATAAGAATTTGCCAGTAACAAATTGCGACTACAATTAAAATTAAATAATAGTCAGTAAATGTAACAAATAGTAAAAATTTAAAATATAAGTTAATGATGATTAAAATTGATAAAATTAATAAATAATTATATTGATTAAAAATGCATAACTTTTTTTATACTGCTACTTTACTTAGTCTTACAATAATAACATACAACAAAGCTTCTAATAAATTCATCAAAATGGTATTAAACAAATATCGTAATGCATTTGTATCGTAATTCGTTATTGTATTTGGCCATTACGATGTATTTTCGTCAATTGTATTGGTATTGGTATCGTAATAGCCTATTGTTGCATCCCTTATAATAATATGAATACATAAATACACTGTATACAAACATAATGTGACTACCACCACATCGGAAGTTGATCTTATACTAAGAAGACCCGGCGAGAAACTCCGTACTTACTCTTTTAAACTTGGTTTGGTTTTACAAAAAGAGTTAGTAAAGTAGAATGATTATTTAAAAATATGCTTACATTCTAAGATAGGCCTAGGTCGTCATCCGGGACTTGGGTATATTGCGCGGGACACACCACATCACATAGAAAATTGTTAGAATTTTTTTTTAAACAGTAGTTACTTATTTTGTGATTTCACACATTTTACAAAGTCTTTTCTTGCTAAATGTAGTTATAAAACAGTGAAAGAACACCGATCGCCTTCACACGAAATAGGTAATGCATAGGTGAATCAAGTAATTTTAATAATGTGTAACAAATTAATCGGGTGAACTGCCCAGTGCCCAACCCGACGGTAGTTGGTACGAGATACAATGCCAATGTCTATAATCACTGATTTCCGGGACAAAAGGCATCCCGCAAGGGGTCACGGCGGGACGGTCCAAAATTGACCCAGAAGCGGGACGTCCCGGAAAATCCGGGATGGTTAGCAAGCCTTTATAACTGACAAAAAGCCAGAGCAATGGTATTTATTCAAAACTAATTCATTCATTAAAAAACATTAATTCATAGTACACATTTTGGTCCTATTTACTGGACATACTGAGATATAAGGGAAACTTCGACGTTTGACGCTTTATTGTACAAAAAAGAACACGATAAAACCAAGTCATACATTTTGACAATGCAGGCGCAAATTGTATTACTGTAATACGATTTATTTGCCATGCAAAACACTCGCTAACTCACAGTCATTTCAGTAACCGTAAAATTAAATGCAACGACATGGGAGGTCATACAATTCCTAAAAAATGTAACGACAATTTTGTCGCAGCGAGCGGGAATTCGGTGACTACTTACATTGTTAGCTTCGTTTGATGATGATCGCGAACGCTTCTCTTTGTTTTTTGAAAACACTGTATTCATTTTGCATCAAATTTTAAAATGCATACGATAAATACATGCGAAGACGCTACGCTACTGCGAATATAATTTTTGGCCAAATTTATTCACAAATGGCAAAAACGTGACAAACATGGCGTCCACAGAATGTGTCAAGAAGCGCTTGGAGGGAGGTCCGAAACTAAATATTTTATGCACTTAAACTGAAAATTACCAATAACTAACAATATTACGAGAATTTAAACGGTAGAGAAAATAAAAAACGTGGCAAAAATACAAGATTCGCTTGAAACTACACTTTAAACTACATAAATTACACTGAAAGTCTGCCTGAAAGTGAAAAACACATATTAATTAACCGACATGCGGTGTTGCAATACTAAAAATCAAAAAGGATATAGGATACATTTAAAAATGACGCATTATAGCTAAAGCAATAAATTAAAAATGACAATTGACACCTTTTAAAAATGGAGAATCAGTGATCAGTGTTGCCACCTTGTTTTTTGAAAAAGAGCAGTCGGACAAGCTTGAAAGAGCAGGGGCGACTCATGAACAGAATTTCATTGGACAAACAGGCCCCTGACTAGACTAGACCCGTAGCGCTAGGCTATTTTACAAATACATACATACAAATGCAAAGCGTTAATAAATTGTTTAATAAGTAAAGTGATTTTTAAAACTGCAAAATGTAAATAAATTGTTAAAAATCAGAGTCTTCATTGGAATCTTTCAAAATCGTATCTGCCGAAGTAGAAGTTGATGGTTGATTGACATCTGTGTTCTTAGCCAATTTGAACGAGTATTTTAAATTACTTCCACATTTTTCGAAGTTTTCGTATCGCTTGAAAAGGGCTAGAATGCTCTTTTCGGGCTAAAGCAAGAAAAAACGTGCACAGTAAAAAGTGCTAGCTCTAGCCCGAAAAGGGCTAAGGTAGCAACACTGTGGACAATGGACAATGCCATAGACAACGACGAACAAACCATCCAGAAAAAATAATGATATTGATTTTGATTTATATTCATAATAAATTGGTTCTTAATATTACTGAGGTAAAGGCTCAACCAAAAACGAGTTTACTTACAGTAAAAAGTGCTAGATCTAGCCCGAAAAGGGCTAAGGTGGCAACACTGGACAATGGACAATTTTTTTTTTTATACTACGTCGGTGACAATCAAGCACGCGGGCCACCTGATGGTAAGCGGTTATCGCGGCCTATGGACGCGTGCAACACCAGGGCCGGGGTATCACTCGCGCGTTGTCGACCCTGTAAAAACCTTTTCAAACCCATAAAAACAATGCCATAGACAACACAGAACAAACCATCGAGAAAAATTAATGATATTGATTTTGATTGTCCTAGTAAATTCTAAGTAAAGGTAGGCTCAGCCTTTCGACACCATGACTATTAGTGATTTTTGCACCATTTTAAGGACAGGACAACACAAGGACAAAACACAACAAGACACAAACTTCATACTTTTCAACGTCGAATTTGTTAAGAACTTGTTGTGTGTGCATGTCTGTCTGTCTGCGTACACGCGTAGTGCTGTCATGCCAGATTGGGGGGAATCCCCCCAAAATTTGAGGGTTTTTTTAGTTGTGGGGGGAAAATTTGGGAGGTAAAATTTTTTGACGGGATTTTTTGGGGGAAGAAATTAGCTTTGTTCTGAATGGGGGGGATTTCAATTGCCAAATGTTTAATCAAGAAAAAGGCGTAATTAAAAAATTATTTATCGTAATAAACGCGACTAAACCAATTACTAGCCGGAAAAACAAAATGAACACTCCTGTATCCATTTATATGGTAAGATAAACTTTACCTGAAGGGTTTAGGTATCTATTTCAAATCAAGTACAAAAATGCTACAGATATTCAGTTCAAAAGTGTACAAATCTACAGACGAAGCATGTGAAGTTGCTGATCCAGCAATGGAAGCCATTGGTAAATAAATTGGAAAATAATGTTTAACTACATTCGATAGTAACAGACGACACTATTGGCGTAGTGCGCTTAAGCACGGTTTTTCCCTTGACTTGAGTGGTGTGTCCCGCGGATCGATTCCAGGTCAAAACCGGTTTTTATAAATTGGGTCGTTTCTGAATATTGGTGTTGTCTGGCACCAATTTATTTTATTTATTTAATTTTTAATTCATTTGTATTCAATTATTAATCATTTTGCTTTTGGGGAGTTTTTATCTTCAAAACCTAAGTTTTGGGGGGATTTCAGGTCAAATTTGGGGAGAACGCGAGACGGTCATCTGGCAACACCTTGTTCAATAAATCAGTTATCATCAGTGCGTTACGAGCTAGCCTGTCTTTCACTCGTGTCTACGTCTGGTCTGCGCAGCCGCCTATCTAACAGTAGCGACTACTAAATACCTACCCACTAGCGTGCAAATAAGTAAATTGTTACAATGTCCGGTGCTCAATTCGGTATTTTAAATACTTTTGATCACAATGTGCAAAGCTGGAAGACATACAAAGGTCAGCTGTTACAGTTTTTTATTGCAAACGACATAGGCGTAGACGGAGACCCTGTGGGTAGAAAACGCAAGGCTATCTTGCTCAGCGCACTCGCCGCGGGCACTTATAACTTGGCAGCAGACCTAGCACTGCCAAAGGATATAGGGGAGGTGCCTTACGAAGATATACTGCAACTCCTAGACAGCCATTTCACACCAAAGCGGGTTTCATTTGGGGAGCGTCACAGATTTTACATGGCTACTCAGCAGGCAGGGGAATCGCACACGCAATGGGCAGCTAGATTACAAGGGTTGACAGCTCATTGCGGGTTTATCAATGTTGATGAATCGCTTCGCGACAAGTTTATCTTAGGAATGCGACCATGTCTGGAGAAAGAGAAGCTTTACGCGCAAGATCTCTCTGATCTGACGCTGGTTGAGGCCCTTGAGTTAGCGAGAAGCTGGTGCAGCGAGCGCGCGGCTGCCGCGGCCAGCGCGAGTGCTCCCTCCGGCGCCGCAGCGCCTGCCGACCAGCAGCTGTACAGCATCTCAAAGAAGAACGGCAAGAGTGCAAATGTGAAGTGCACTGTATGTGGGTTTTCAAAGCTTAAAGCGTCGGAATGTACATTTGCGAACTATGTCTGTCGGAAGTGTCGGGTTAAAGGTCACTTACGTAGAATGTGTTACGTAGAACAAATTGAAAACTCCCAGTCTTAGGCTACACAAGGTGGGAATCTCATTTGTGGGTCAATCTGTAAAATACTTTAACAAAATACCTCAAAGTCTTGTTGATCTACCTCTTCACAAGTTTAAGTCTGCAATTAAAGCAAAGTTAATGAAATAAGGTTATTATAATGTAGAGGATTACTTGAACGACAAAAGTTTGTGGTCATAGTAGGAATAATCTGCTCCTCTGCTCAATATTGTGTTCTTTTTTCTACTCGCATTGACTGTACTCTGAATTTATTTTTTGTAAAACAAACAAAGTTGAAAAGAGTAACTATCGAGTTTCTTGCCGGAGTCTTCTCGATAAGAAGCAACGTCCGAACCGGTGGTAGATTCACATTATGTATATTCACGATGTGTACTAGTTAATATTGTACTATTTTATTTACGTTTATTATTATTATTTCTATATACTTTTTTTGACATGTCATAAGTGCTTTGTACAAGCTTAAATGAATAAATGATTTTTTACTTTACTTTACTTTACTTCATTTTGTGCACCAGAGTAAATCACGTTTAAGTGGACGGTGGTGACTAGGGTGAGACGGACGATGATGGTAAGCTCTTTTATATCCGATCGACGAGGGGCGAACCTATGGCAGAAATTGTTTCTTTAAAGGATGTATCATTTAAGTTTGAGATTGATAGTGGTTCCGCTGTGTCGGTGATTCCAGAGCGTTGTTACAAAGCTAATTTCAAAGTTGGATGTGCCAATATCACCGCCACGTAAACAGCTAATGTCATAGGTATACCGGTAAAGGTATAACGTGCGTAGGTACAATCCGACTGCCCGTCGCGTAGGGAGGGTCATTGCGCCGGTTGGCGGCCTTTTAGTCGCCTTCCAAACTTTGCTCCTCGAAATTAGTCTGTTATGTCAATAATTCAACCTCGGATTTTTTCTCTAGATGTCGCAGATGTAATAAAGTTATTTTTCGAGTGTTTTATAATAATTATCTGAAACTTACTCAAATCCCCGGTAGACTGCCCCTTTTTTCGGTTCGCGGCCACCCTAAAATCAGTTCGCGGCCGCCAGTTTAACATACTCGTACAAGTGTTTTATACTTTTATGACGTTTTCATACCCTTTTCACTATGAATTACGGTCCTATCATAAATGTCCACATCATTGAGCATTTGAACGCGATTGTCACTCGAATGCCGTGACCATCAATCTTAAAAGGCATGTTTCTCCTCTATATAATCGTCGCTTCCCTGTGCACTTACCTTTTTTTGTCAGGAAATGCTTTTAGGCATTCCCAGGGCTCTGGTTTCGGGACATATGGGATATGTGGAACTCTGCACTCCTAGGAGAACAGAGTGAAGACGATTACCGTCAGGTTTTAGTGGCCTTACCCAATCGTCTTCAGCGCAGAATGGAAGGGACCCGGGATCCCCAAAAAGAGACTCCTCTCGGAACCCTTCAGCGTACAAGGCCGCCTGGCAGCCAGCCTTGGGAGGAGCAAGCTTAACTCCAGTGTACGATGACACAGACTACTGTGTTCGAAGACACGCGTTATGGTCATTCTCGGGATCGTAAACCGAAACACACACAGGCCCTCCCACGTGCATCTCACGACCCCAAAGGTCTTTTTAGTCGCCTCTTACGATAAGCAGGGCAGCAGTACCTCGACAGTATTCTATTCCCCTAAACGCAGTGATTAGGCACCATCACCCCGGCGGCCTCGCCTCCAACGTCAGGCGGGATTATCCAGCTCGCGCTGGCGCTCGGCGCTCTCCTTCTGCGATACGACTGCGTCGCATAAGGAGAGCACCGCAGCAGTAACCATGGATGGTAGCGAGAGGTCGCGCCCGATCAAGGTGGTGAGCGTCTCGCGCTCGTTTTCCCTAAGGTGGGCACACCTTCAGCATGTGCTGAGCCGTGTCCTCGCGGGCACAGCAGGCAGGCATCGCTCGTCTCCCGTCCGATCCGGCACAGATTACTCCCGAAGCAACCGTGCCCCGAGAGTATCTGCGGCAGATGGAACGAAACGGCGCCGTGTCACGCATAGCCTGGAGCGTGCGATGGCCCGATTCGGGATCTGCGAGTCACACATTCAAGAGCACTTGCTGTAGTGTGTGGAATTCTTCCAGCCAGGATAACACCTGTAGTGAAACACTACCGAGAGGGTCCTCGCATCAAGGTCCCAGGGGAGTGTGCTGTTTCCGCAGTCTGGCGATACAATGGCCCAGACTGGTTAGCTGTACAGGGCCATGGACCGCACAACTCCCGCGTAAAGCCTCCGACAAGAAGACTTCGGCCTCGCTACTCGTTTAGGCGCCAAAAGCTTAAAATAGGCGTGGAAGTTCCAGCGACTGTCGAGGACCAATCCCAGGTACTTCATGGTCCGCTCGACACGGATCAGAACTCCACCCACATGGATGCTTGAACCGGCTGGAGGTCCTCTAAGAGGCCCGTGAAACCAAGTCGCCTCGGATTTGTTTATTTTTCGATTTTGCCGACGACTTCCGCCGAGCCTGCTGAAGCTAGGACGGCTGCATCCTGGAAGTGGTTTCCTCTCGCCCGCCGTTACCAGGGTCACAACTGTTACAAGTTACGTCAACGCCCTGGAGGTTGACCCAGTCATAACCAATGTTCCACAGGAGCGGCCCGAAAACCGAACCCCGCTGTGGGACCCCCCACGACATGGGGTGACGCTGCCAGTCTTTGTGCACCGGGAACCCGACATACCGCTCTGCCAGGTAGTCTTCTAGGATGAGCCGTAAATCGCCAATTTCCTTTAATGCTTCCTGTAGGGATTCAGGAATGTAAGTCACAGTTTTTGGTAGACATAGGTAATAACAAAAAATATCAACCAAAAAGTATGTGTAATAAGTGGCCGTAAAGTGACACCTCTATTGTCAATAGTCAGATAACGGCCGCCTATTTTTCATATGTTTTAGACGGCCGCGAACCAGATTTGTTTCGTTAGCATGTATTAGTTTGCGGCCGCATTAAAGCTATGAATCCGAATACAATTATATTTTGACGGCCGTCAACTAACGATAGCATTTAAACAAACCCCGACAGTAAAAAGTGCTGCTCAAAACGAGCCTTTAATTACATTAATAATAGTAAAAAGGGCAAACTTATTTAATTCAGTGCGTTAGTACCTCGGCCACCCGGCCGTATAGAGTGCGTTACTTCAGCGGGAAAGTAGCTTCTAGAGTGATTTGAGTGGAACGTAAAATTAGTGAGATATATGCTGTGGATGTGCGCGGCATAAAAAATTAGTGGGCGTTGTGGTTTTGGAAAAAAATGAAAAAAACGATTCCTGCTGCAGTAACGTTGTTCTAGCAGGAAAATTCTAAACGAATGATCGAAGAGAAAAATGTTGTACATTGGCAGATAGCTTACTTCTGGGGAAACATGTGCGCCAAAAATATAATATGTGGGGCTTCAGGTTTTCGAAATATTGCGTTTCCTGCTGGGGTAACGTTTCGCGGAATCGTGTTTCTCTCAAACCATGGCATGTGCGTCTCTTTAATAAACATTCACTTGTAGCTCTTGATTTGTGCTTGCGGCACATATAATAAGATTTTGAAAATTATTCTTACATTTTCAGTAATTAAGGTGTCTCTAAAATCTGAAAAAAAAATTACAGCGCCTAAATGAGAAACTGTATCAACTCGCTGAAAACTGCATTCGATTCCGCTTTACACATCTAATGGTCAGAAAATGTTTCAAAAGTTTACATACATGCTTTATCGAATAAGAGATCGAAATAACAAAACCACCGGTACATAACTTTGACGTCAAAATATAAGAAATCAGTTCATCCTGAGATAAGTGAGTGTTAACCAAAATACAGTGAGTTTCATAAAATAACACTGTGAAAATTTTCAGCCTCCAATGTTTCGTATTTATAGAGAAATAAACAAAAATCAAAACCTTTCAACAACGACTGATTATCCGACCAAATTCGAATGACTACGAAAAAGCGACGGCTTCATACATATGGATGACCTTCTTTACTGGACGTATTACACTAAACTCTTGCCCGTACAATCGCGTTCAATCGGTTTTTGGCAATAATTAGAACCTCATCTTAGATTAGAGTAAAATTTAAAAATGTGAATGAAAGCTTATACCTATGAGCCTATATGAAAGAGCTTAATTTTAAATTGAAATTCTCATTTTATCCTCTTAATTTATGTTCTTAAAGTAAGTATGGCTTATTTTTATGTTATTTTTATGTCTAAGCTGTCTTACTATAGAGATCCATCTAAATTCGTACTTACTGTAGTTTTTGCGTGAAAGAGTAACAAACATTCTACAAAATTTCGCATTATAATATAATAAGTATAGTATTAGTAGGATTAAGTAAGATTAGTAAAGTAATTAGAAATTAATATTAGTAAGAAGTTAGACTAAATGTCCGTCAGCGACTGTCTTTCCCATCAAAACATAGCCTTAACATACAAAACATAGCCAAAACATAGCCTAGATTAAGAAAAAGTCTCATTCACTCCCTGATAATCATGTACCTACTTAGCTTTATAATGGTGAAAGAATTTTCAAAATCGGTCTAGTATTTTCGGAGCCTAATCAAAACAAACAAACTTTCATCTATAAAATATTAATAGTAGTTTAAATTTTAGTATTGGTACTTGGTAGGTAAGTGTTAATTAAATAAGTCAAACAATACCTTTAAATACTTACCATTGCAGATCGTCATCGTAACTTGATGTGCCAATTATTTGAATATGAATATTATAACACCACTTTCAACTAATTTCTAATTTCACTATTGATATTTATTATCAATGCCGGTTGCATCACCGCAACAAACGTGCCATGAGAACTGCAACTGTTTGTTTATCAACAAACAACAACAAGTTTAGTAATAAAGCGTCACAGACGTCACAGTTGCTAACAAGCGTCCGACAGAGCTCCGACTCGGCAAAATAGTGTTGCCATTGCCAAATTTTTGACTACCGTGTTTGGTAGGGGGTAATTGTCTTAACTATGCGATTCAAAAAAGAATAAGATTGGCTTGCGACAAACTGCACTCGTTCTTCAGACAAAAACAACCCATGAAAAGTCTTTGTCAGTTAGCGATAGAGTTGATGTGCCCGTACGCCAATAATTTCCCTTTAATTTGGTCGAATTTCCCTTAAAAACGGCAATCGCCGTAGCAATGGTAACCCTGGCCCAGACGCACTTCATATTGAAAAAACACTTCACATGACTGTTAATAACAGAGTGGCGTTCATCTACCGCCTCTTTTCCACTAATGCCGCACGCTTACTAGCTGTCTCACTCACTCCAAGCTAGACAAAGCAACTCCTCGTGACGCCAGCAGCGGGTAGCGCGGGGCCAATGGGTGCGAAACAGCGGCGAAAGGTGATGTCAAAAAGGGATTAATATGGTAGGTATTGATGGATGCTAATAATTCATCTTGCTTGAAGCATAAATCAAAATATATACTTTATGTTTGGTTTCATTGTTGTGTTAATTGGTTTTTTATTTATAAACTGTATCTGCAGGTTTATTTTTGTAATAGGTATTCGTAACAAACACGTCTTTATTCAAAGATATTTAAAAAATATAGTTTTAAACATCTTCAATAATTTAATAAAACGTCATAGATTAGGTACAAGTTTATTTGTTTAAGTTGAGTTTTTCTACTTCAGTGTACTTAGCCAAAACTATCTTGTGAGTAAGTTAAGAAGGTCATTGATATGTATGAAACCTTCTTTTTTTCGTAGTCGTTCGAATTCGGTCGGATAATCAGTCGTTGTTGAAAGGTTTTGATTTTTGTTTATTTCTCTATAAATACGAAACATTGGAGGCTGAAAATTTTCACAGTGTTATTTTATGAAACTCACTGTTTTTTGGTTAACACTCACTTATCTCAGGATGAACTGATTTCTTATATTTTGACGTCAAAGTTATGTACCGGTGGTTTTGTTATTTCGATCTCTTATTCGATAAAGCATGTATGTAAACTTTTGAAACATTTTCTGACCATTAGATGTGTAAAGCGGAATCGAATGCAGTTTTCAGCGAGTTGATACAGTTTCTCATTTAGGCGCTGTGATTTTTTTTTCAGATTTTAGAGACACCTTAATTACTGAAAATGTAAGAATAATTTTCAAAATCTTATTATATGTGCCGCAAACACAAATCAAGAGCTACAAGTGAATGTTTATTAAAGAGACGCACATGCCATGGTTTGAGAGAAACACGATTCCGCGAAACGTTACCCCAGCAGGAAACGCAATATTTCGAAAACCTGAAGCCCCACATATTATATTTTTGGCGCACATGTTTCCCCAGAAGTAAGCTATCTGCCAATGTACAACATTTTTCTCTTCGATCATTCGTTTAGAATTTTCCTGCTAGAACAACGTTACTGCAGCAGGAATCGTTTTTTTCATTTTTTTCCAAAACCACAACGCCCACTAATTTTTTATGCCGCGCACATCCACAGCATATATCTCACTAATTTTACGTTCCACTCAAATCACTCTAGAAGCTACTTTCCCGCTGAAGTAACGCACTCGGCCGTATAGCAACATCTCTGAAAAAAGAATGTTTTGGTTGGCGGCCACCAAATAAAAGTAATTTACTCCCAAAATAAATGCAAAATTAAGTAAATAAAACAACTATGGTCACCCAAAACAATCACAAGAGTAATAAGTAATCGTAAACTTGAAATATTTACTTTTGAAGCGAGGCCTGTTTGCTATTTTTTGCGTAGCTTTGCGTACCTATACTGTGTGCGCCAACAGCGCGGCTGGCAAAATGGACAATTTATTTGCGGCACGTGGGTTAGGTTAACTGACCAATTTGCCATTATATTGTGCAACTATCCTACTTTTTAAGGTGCCATAGCAGTTTGGGAAGGGTCGGACAAAATTCTTATTATCGCTATATTTCTGCGGATGGCCCTCTAAAAGGCCGCGAAACAACGCAGGGCCGCGATCCAGCGTAATGACCCTATTCGGTGGCCAATCACACCACCTGGACATTTATGTGGTAAAGAACGGCGACCCGCCACTTCTAGGAAGGGATTTCATATCACGCTTCGGGTTAGAGTTTACATCAATTAATTATTGAGGCGACGAATCCGAGTTTTTGATTAAAAATTTAGAACAATGTACCCCAATTTATTCGCGGGCAAGTTAGGTACTTTTAATAAATAAATATGAAATTAAATTATCGTTGCAAAAAGATTCAAAACCAATATTTTTCAAAGCACGCCTGATCGCATTCGCGTTGCGAGAAAAAGTTGAAAATGAAATTGATCGGTAAGTCTCGCTGGGTGATCTAGAGCCAGTCGAATATTCTCAATGGCCATCACCCATAGTGCCTGTGCTAAAACGAAATGGTACAGTTAGATTGTGTGCTGACTATTCGGTAAGTCTTAATAGGCAACTGCATGTAGAACAATACCCACTTCCTACAATAAATGACCTGTTTTCTAGGATTCATGGAGGCCAACAGTTTAGTAAACTAGATTTATCCATGGCCTACAATCAGTGTGTCCTGGTTGAGCAGTCCCACCCGCCGCGCCCCGTGCAGCCGCCACGAGACACCGCACCGCGTGCTTGTGCGCCGAGAGCGAACCTGTGTGCGATCGTGCTACGTACATGTGTTTTATAACGGATGGCAGTATGCTGGTGACCTTATCTAAGTTACGCGAAGAAACCAAAAATGACTTAGTCCTAACAAAATAATTGCATTTGTTACTACTGGATGGCCACCTAAAGTAGATGACATAAGACTGAGATCATTTTTTCTATGTAGGTACCAGCTGTCAGTAGAAACTGGCTGTGTTATGAGAGGTCATAAAGTCGTTTTACCTGATAGGTTGTACACACCAATTTTGAAAGAGCTACATTCGTCACATTTAGGGGTAGTTAAAACTAAGGCCGAGGCACGGTCAAGATTCTGGTTCCCCGGTATCGACAAAGCCCTAGAAAAAATGGTAGGTTCGTGTGAGGTATGTATGCAGCTGCGGCCATCACCCCCTCGCGCACCCTCTGCTTACTGGGAATTTCCAGCTCATCCTTTCCAGCGCATACACATAGACTTCTTAGGACCCCTTAAAGATTGTGTTTATTTGCTGATCGTAGATGCACATAGTAAATGGGTAGAAGTGTATAATATGAATCACTCAACTACATCTACTGCGGTAATTGATACATTTATATGATTATATGTCAAGGTTTGGGGTACCAAAAACGGTGGCCAGTGATAATGGGACAGCTTTTCGTTCTTTTGAATTCGAAGCTTTCTGCGCGACCAATGGGATATCACATATAACTTCACCTGTACTCGTATATCATCCGGCTAGTAATGGTGAAGCAGAGAGTTTTGTCAAAATAGTAAAGAAGGGTATAAATTCTTGCCTTATGTGGAGTAATAACGCCAAAGAAGCTAATTTAAAATTACTGAAATACTTGATGGACTATCGCAATTCTGTTCACTCTGCCACGGATTTGTCACCTGTACAATTAGTATTAGGACGTAAATTAAGATCGCGCTTGTACTTAATTAGCCCAAAACCATTGTCACCCTCGTCACCTACTGTTGCTGACCGTGTTACAAATTTTCAGTGTTCGCAAACTAGTACAAACGGACGCAGGAAGGACTCTTTCGATAAAAACGAACGTACTCGTAGGTATATTGTTTAAGCAGTTTAATAATAAGAGTACATTCAAGTCGTGTGAAAGTTTAGTTGTGAAAAGGCTTGGAAAAGTCATGTAGGGTCATTTCACCTGTTCGCGTCCACCGGCCCATTCGCGTCCAAACTACGGATCACTCTCTAAAAACAGTGGAAAATAACCAAACCGACACAGTGACAAGCACGAACGACATTTCTATGAATGCCTAGATGTATGACAGGTACACAAACATTAACAAAAGCTTCTTGCGCGCTACCCTTATTGCGTAGAAAATGCACTAGTTTAACATGTGAAACGAAGAAGAGAGCACGTACGTAATTTCAAAAAGAAAAATAGTGAGCAGCTGCGCGTTTCACGGTAAGTTTTCAATTGATTTATATCAAATTTGGGATTGAATTTTGTTTCCAGACCTTAGCCATGGACCATATTAGTCAGGATAGTGATGGTTGAGATTGTATTTTAATAAATAATGGTAAAAATAAGGTGGACGCGAATTGCTACAGTAAATTTATAAAATATCCACTTTGCGTCCGCAGTGGACGCTGTCTGGTCTAACTATCTTCAACTTGGATGTTAATTATCACACGATAAAAAGTGAAAAACTACTACTACTTTTTATATTTATTTTAATGTTCTTTACATGCATATTGTAATGGCCAATTCGCGTCCACATTATCAGGATTATAAAACAAGATACAGATGTTGAAAATCTCACTTGGACGCCAATTGGACCTATTTATAGCGAAAGAAGAGACCATGAAAAAGATTGCGTCCATTTTTCCAGCAATTTTTCGATTTATAATATAAACTACAAGTTGCTTTATCTAAAAGTGTGCAGGAAACTGACAAAGAGTAAATAAGAAATAAATAAAATCCACTTTTCGTTCAAAACGAATGCACAAACATTTTTATTTTCTCTCTCAAACTTACCAACTCCCCTAAGTGGACGCGAACAGGCGAAATGACCCTACTTCATAAGAGAGAGTCTTACCGCAGATAGTTACAAAAGGCATAGAAATCAGTTAATTTTAGATAAATTTTCAAGTAATGATCAAAATACAAACATAAACTTACCTGGTCAAGGTGGCACCATGACATATCTGCAGATTCCTCAGCTGCCTACGCCTTCAAGCCCAACTCAGCCTTCCTTGTCACCAGCGCCGCTATCTCCAGCGCCTAGTCAGCCGTCAACAGCCACAGCTCCATCCACTTCGCAAGGGGATCTGTCGCTTCAATCTCCTGAGCTACATAGAAGAGGCAAGGAGAGGAGAGTGGGGTTGTATGAGCCGAATGATCGTACGTCGTCAGAGGACGGAGAAGAACCGCAGCCTGAACAGGCAAGCCCGGAAATGATGAATTCGGTTGCTCATTCTGATTCATACGATGAATTCCTGGATACAGAGAGTCCTGCGGACCAGGCGTCTGATGAGACAGAGTTGCGTAATGTTGGGTCGATGAGACTTTTGCGTAATCGTCCGGTCATTAGTTATAGGAACTTTTTCTAGTAGGTAATGTTTAGCTGTTATAGGTTAAGAAAAAACCAATTGTTCTTCAAATATTGTCGGGAGTGGATGTTGTGTATGCATGTCTATGTGTGCGTGACTGCGTACACGCGTAGTGCTTCGTTATATTATATAGCAGAATAAATATTACTAATGTAAATATATAATAATATAGAAGAATATATTCAAATAATCGGACATACCTTATATATTTCTATCTGTATACGTATACTATCCTAATAAAAATGTTTACTATGATAAGAGAACCAAGGGGTAAAAAACGCCATCTATCATAGCTTGCTTAAACTAGTAACTAAGATGTAATGGCGGTAAAAAAGCGTCTCTATGAACTGAACTTGAAGAGTCTAATAAGTGATTTAGAGATTCCACAATAGATGTCGTTTCTGTAGTAAAATGAAAATGTGTTTTATGACAAAGACATAAGATCCAATTTTATTATTACGGAGGTTTTAGCTGCATGAAAGAGGTAGGAGCTAGACAGAACCTTAATATATCATCGACGTCCTTTTTTTTTCATACATTCTCTAACGCATTAGTAATGTTTTTCATAATTCAATTGAAGTTTGTAACGTTCATTCATGTTACGGCTTTTGTTGTGTTTTCGTGCACTTTCGGACGTATTTTAATTAAAAATAAAGTAGAAAAGTGATTTTAGTTATTTGTGAATAGAGTTTATAGATAGTGTATAATATTCAGTTAGTTTTAAATTAAAGGTTAGGAAAAATGCCTTGTAAAGGACATTTTTGGAACTATTTTAGCAATGTGGACGATGTTGCCAAGAAGGCGGAGTGTATATGTATATCGTAAAAAGATATTTAATTTAAAAAATGGTTGCCTGTAAAGTCGGTATTTTACGTGACAACGTCTTTTTCTCGGTAGAATATTTATTGATATGAATATAATTAAATTTCACAATAGGAACAAGGAATTGAATGAAAATAAGAATTGCGGCAGACCGATCATAGTTGAGTGGGAGAGAGACGCAAGGCATTCGGCGGGCCTCTCTCTCGTTCGGTGACTCATCGTAACGTTACCGAGCGTTACACTTTTTCATAAGTGACTCCCAGCCGCAACCTAATTTAAGACGTTGTCACGTCAAAACTACGGTATCTAATTTAGCAATCATTTTAAACCTGAACTCCGATGAGTGTATTTACTATAGAAAAATAAAGCAGTTTAATTTAGCATCCATTCATTTTTATTCAAAAAATACCAAACTGTTCAATTCAACTTAGACTCGCTTGCTCGTAACGTTAAATTAAGTTGAATTAGTCAAAAGCTTAGCGTTTAACGTAACGAGTCGACGATTATCGCAATAATGCTCGACGAAGTATAATAGGAAATATTAGTAACTAAACTAATATATTATAGCTTAATAAATATTAGGTTTTGAAG
The DNA here is from genome assembly GCA_947369235.1 of Udea olivalis. Classification (NCBI taxonomy): domain Eukaryota; kingdom Metazoa; phylum Arthropoda; class Insecta; order Lepidoptera; family Crambidae; genus Udea; species Udea olivalis. The sequence continues at coordinate 31,470,797 of OX376340.1, forward strand.
AAATAGCTTAACGTTACAACGCGTTAGCAATATGTAGCCGTTGTGAACACTCTTGCTCTTGTTTAAATAAATCAGTGCGTTACGAGCGAGCCAGCCTGTCTTTCACTCGTGTCAACGTCTGCGCAGCCGCATAACTAAGGCCCGTATTCTGAAACAAAATCTGTACTTGAGTATAGATCTGAGTGACGTTTTTGTATGAACTGAATGACGTTTCGAAATCTCTACCCAAGTACAGATCAGAGTAAGATTCTAGAATACGGGCCATAACAGAACTAAAGAAGTTTATAATTAGAAAAGTAAGTGAGGTAACTTACATCAGGTAAGGCACCACCACCTTCGACACTCTGACGACAACACAAGAAACACAAAAATTCACAAAATATTTTAAAATTAAAAAGATTTTTGTAAAAAAGCAATAAAATCCAACATAATGTAATAGACGTCTTAATTAGGTAAGTATTGGAACAAATTTTTAGATTTTTTTTATATTTTTATGCAATACCTTTTCCTATTTTAAGAAACGAATTTGAATATTTTTTAGATCTAGCCAGTAGTTAATTTTTAAACATTGCGAACTCATGAAGTCACAAATTCGCTTAGTGTTCCCACATGTGTTTCTTCGCAGATTCGTGGTAAATAAATAATAGGGAGAAAATTACTGATTTACTGCACTTGCGGCTGAAACAGAGCTCGCCGTTCATCATGTAGCACCTCACGAGAATGTGAGAAGTAGACTTCAGATACAATTTATTTTGCCAAGTTCTGAAACCAAGCCCTACTTGAAAGGGTTAGGATTATAGCGAATGGCTATTTTATCTTATTTTAAGTCCTACCTACCAGTCTTTTTTTTATAGTGCCCGTCAAGATGACTTCACTCCACCTGATGAAAAGCGATCGTGTGGTCCATACAGCAGACATGAGGCTGACAAGCACAGTAATCTGTGCTGGACACACTCATCTTGAAGACCTGCAAAAATGCCTTTTCACGCCCCTCTTGAAGACCCCGGGACTGTAACAGGAAGGAAACACATGCACTGGGAGAGCGTTCCACGTCTCGAGGGTTCGACAAAGAAAGGAGTCACGGAATCTTTTTGTGCGTGGGAACAAATGCTGGACGTGTGTGGATGACTCCGTAATCCAGCACGCGTGGTACGGGAGTGGAAGGGTGAGGATGGGACAACTTGGAATATCTCTTCAGAGCATTCCCCGTTGTAGAAGCGATAGAGAACACTCAACCTGGCAATGTCTCTACGCAGTTGGAGAGGCTCAAGGGTCATAAAGTAAAGTAAAGTAAAAAAATCATTTATTCATTTAAGCTTGTACAAAGCACTTATGACATGTCAAAAAAAAAGTATATAGAAATAATAATCATAAACGTAAATAAAACAGTACAATATTAGTACATATCGTGAATATACACACATCAAAAGTGTCTAGGGATCAAGCATTTTTATGCGGATTTCTTGAGATTGAGATGTGGGTTTGTAATAAATTTATGATTTTATAAATTTATATGGATCCTTTTTGGTGCATTTCATAATTTGAAACAGGAACTGTCAATCAAATTCGAGTAAAAGATGAAAATCAGCTGTCAATATTTCCCTATAAAAACATACAACGCATTGAAGACATTATTAGTGCTACTGTTTCTCTACTACTGATTAAAACCAACGTTATTATGGAGCGGCGACGTCATTTAAGCATGTAAGAAATGCTCAGAGCCGTGGGAATGATAGAAGCTGGTTCCCGGCAACGTACTGTGGCTTTAGCTCTGAATACAAGTCAGAGTGTTATCAGTCGACTTTGGACACGTTACCGAAGCACTGGTACCGTGGCTGAGCGCCATGGAGGACGGTATCGCTGCACCACACGGAGACAAGACCGACACATTCAAATCACAACTCGAAGAGCTCCAACAATAACCGCCATGATGTTAGCCGTGAGGTTTCATCACTCTTCAGGGAACTTAATTAGCGACCAAACAGTCAGAAACCGCTTGCATGAAGTGAACCTTCATTCCCGAAGACCGCTAAGGGTACCACCTATAGCAATGCACAATCGTAGGATTCGATATCAATGGGCTCTTGAACACAGAAATTGGGCAGAAGAACAATGGCGTTTCGTGTGCTTTTCTGATGAGTCTCGTTTTGGTATGAGACCGGATACAAGACGTATACGACACTGGAGAACCCCTGGACGCCAACAGCGATTAAAATCCTGCCAGGAAGTCCATCCTTATAGTGGTTGAACCACCATGGTATGGGCGGGTATTTGGATCGGCGGAAGAACTGAGTTGATTTGGATCAGAGGCAACCTCAACGCTCAAATTTATGCTGAGACGATTGTATCAGACGCCATCGTTCCTCTACAAGTGCAAATCGGTCCCTTATTTCAGTTAATGCATGATAATGCACGACCGCACACCGCAAGAGTTGTAAGACAGACTCTCGCTGCAGCTAACATCAATGTCCTGCCCTGGCCTGCTCAGTCGCCAGACTTGAACCCGATTGAGCATGCATGGGATATGCTACAGAGAAGAGCTCTGCCGAATATGGAGGGTATCCAGTCGCAAGAAGACCTTTTTTTGTTGTTGCAACGAACATGGGCGGCCATTCCACAGCGTGATTTGGATGAACTCATTTTGAGTATGCCAAACCGATGTTCTTATGTTGTTAGTGTTCGCGGTAGAAACACGGATTATTAATTGTTTAAGTTACCCAATAAAATTTTAAAGAAAACTGTTATTTCAGTCTTTTTTTCGAACTTTAATGTTAGTGGTTCAAATGTCAAAAATCCCTTTATTAGGAAAATGGCAAATTTCTTTATTAATGCAAAGGTGACTTGGTTTATCGTTACTGCAGACAAACGAAAACACTTTATTTGATGAATCCTTAAAGAAAATTTTAATTAATATCAATCAGGAGAAAAGTTATTGCAAAAATATATGTTGATCCCTAGACACTTTTGATGTGTGTACATAATGTGAATCTACCACCGGTTCGGACGTTGCTTCTTATCGAGAAGACTCCGGCAAGAAACTCTATAGTTACTCTTTTGAACTTTGTTTGTTTTACAAAAAATAAATTCAGAGTACAGTCAATGAGAGTAGAAAAAAGAACACAACATTGAGCAGAGGAGCAGATTATTCCTACTATGACCACAAACTTTTGTCTTTCAAGTGATCCTCTACATTATAATAACCTTGTTTCATTAACTTTGCTTTAATTGCAGACTTAAACTTGTGAAGAGGTAGATCAACAAGACTTTGAGGTATTTTGTTAAAGTATTTCACAGATTGACCCACGAATGAGTTTCCCACCTTGTGTAGCCTAACACTGGGAGTTTTCAATTTGTTTTTATTTCTGGTATTAAGTTTATGAGTATCACTGTTTTTGTTGAACAGATGCAAGTTTTTGCGCACATACATTATGTTATCTAAAATATACTGAGTATGCACAGTTAAAATATCGATCTTCTTAAATACTTCCCTAAGCGAGTCGCGTGGTCTAAGTTTGTAAATGGAACGGATGGCTCTTTTTTGAAGTACAAAAATGGTGTTCAAGTTTGCAGCTGAACCACACAACAGTAAACCATACGACATAACACTATGAAAGTAGCTAAAATATACTAGTCTTGCTGTTTCAATATCAGTCAAGAGTCTTATTTTTCTAACTGCACAAGCAGCGGAACTGAGTCTCCCTGCCAGGGCCGTTATATGCGGACCCCATTGTAACTTAGAATCTAAAGTTATTCACAAAAATACAGTAGAATTTGGTAATTCTAATGACTCGTCATTCATAGTTACAATAGTATCAACCTGTCTCACATTGGGCATAGAGAATTTGATGCACTTTGTTTTTTTTGCATAGATGCCTCTGGGTTACCGATAATACGGATAGCACCCTGCTGCAACCATCCATGCCGAGGATGTTTAGGCTATCCTTTACTGGTAGTGAGGTGTCCTGAAAAGTGGGATGGGAAACGAATGGTGACGCCTTGGCCGTGAAAGCACACACCTGCGTTTTCTTGGCGTTGAACTCGACTAGGTTGCATGCACCCCATTCTGAAATGCAGTCTAACACTCCGTCGAGCTCAACTACAAGACTTCGCCTCTTCTCCTCGATATCGGTCTGCTTTGCCCCAGGGCGCTCGAAATAACGGGCACGGAAGTGCTATCATATGCAAGCAATGAATATTACCAAGTGATAATATGTCATTGAAAAGCAGAAGAAACAACGTCGGCGACAAGACAGAGCCCTGCCGCACTCTGGCGTTTATCTGGAGGAAGCGCGATTCACGTCCATCGCAAAGTACACGAATTCTGCGTCCCCCCAAAAATTATCTGGCGGAAGCGCGATTCACGTCTATCGCAAAGTACACGAATTATGCTTCCCCTCAAAAATCCGGCGATGCAGTCGCATAAGCGAGGTGGCAGACCATATGCCGGAAGCTTAAAAAGAAGCGAACGATGCCAGATACTGTCAAAAGCTTTGGCAATGTCGAGGCTGACGGCCAAAGATTCGCCATGCTTGTACATAGCCTCCCCCCAGATGTGTGTTACGTAAGCCATAGTCGTGAATCAGAGAGTGATCCTCTAGGTATCGGATGAGCTGTGCGTTTACGATCCGTTCAAACACTGGGCAATGATGGGCGTAAATTATAGAACGTATTGTCAAAAATAAATCTGCTATCTGGAAACACCATTTATACCATGCAGTAGAATCACCTAGCTAAAAATCTCACGTATGATATCATACAGATCGCGTCATTTGATTGGTTGATCGATAGATTATCAACTAATCATGCGAAAGGAAGTTTAAACGACCCAATAGGTTTCAATTTTTAGATGTCAATTTGATTACCGTCATGAGTCCATTAAGATCCTTAAGAGTACATCTCTTTGCGGACGTTGGCTTTCTGGGTCATCCAATTGACCCCAGATTTATTTATTTATTGGGATCACCAACAACTAGTACATTAATATATGATTCAAGAAACTTAACAATAGAAATGTATGCTAAATGTACAGTCACTTATAGGTGAACACAGCATGCAAAATAGGATAAGGAAATATACTACATATAGGAAAACGTTTTCTAAATTTAATATTACTAGAGAACATTTATATTATTCATTAGTGTAGTGCGAAATCTTCCCAACGACATGGAACAAACATCAATGTCAATCAAGTCAGAGCATTTGTTTAATAACTTGCTAATTCTGGAGATCGGTGAATTGTCACCTATTACTGTTCTTCTAAATGGAGGACGAAGGAGGTGTACAAGATGAGGAAGACGTACAGAAATTCTAAATAAAATCCTTTAGTAATTTTGAGCATCGAAGATGGCCATTTACTATCTTGTATAAGAAAATCAGATCGGATATGTCTCTACGCCTTTCCAAGCTGGTCATGTTGAATGGCGCCAGTCTGTCCTCGTAAGGGAACAATTTTCTAGCCCTACCCACGCAAAAAGCTAGGTGCCTTTTAATTTTTTTTCGAACCCGCTCAATCCGAAGCGAGTGCGTAGCGTAGTGCGGCCGCCATAAAGTGCTTGCATATTCCAAAGTCGATCTGACGAAGCTGTTAAAGAGAATAGTTTTTGTTGAGGTTTGTCTGAATTCTCTTGTGTTTCTTATGACAAAGCCCAACGCCTTAGAGGCTTTCTTGATGATATGGTATACATGGGGAATAAAAGTCAATTTTTTATCCAGCAAAACCCCCAAATCCAGAACCACCTGAGCTTCATTTAAGGCAATACCTCTGATTTCATATGAAGACGAGATAGGAATGTTTTTTCTGGTAAACTTTACAAAATTGCATTCTTAATATTCCCCTCCATGCTGTTGCCATCACACCACAGCTTGAGTGAATCTAAATCTTTTTGAAGCAGTTTTGTATCTTCTATGCAGTTAATGACTCTTACCAATTTTAGGTCATCTGCAAACAAAGGAGTTGAGTGAAGAAAACAAGATGGCTAATCATTTATAAAAACGTTGAAAAAAACAGGGCCGGATCCTTGTGGAACGCTAGATGTTATGTGGCAAACACTAGAAGAAAACCCATTGACCACCACGTAGAAAGACCGACCAACAAGATAAGACTTAATCCACTCCAGCATGGCTCCAAAAAATCCGTACCTTGATAGCTTCTCGATCAGTAGATCATGTGGGACTTTATCGAAAGCCTTACTGAAGTCTGTGTAGACAACGTCAGTTTGCTAGTTGGCATCAAGTGATTGTAACAAATCCTCACCAAAGTCAACCAAATTCGTGCACGTTGATTGACCTTTCAAAAATCCATGCTGATGGTCAGAAACGAATTTCTCAAAGTAACTCTGAATGTAGGGGCACACTAGGCTCTCTAAGGTTTTTGCTAAGATATAGAATTGATATCGGCCTGTAATTTTTAACCATTTGGTTTTCTTTGGATTTATAAACAGGAACCACCTTCGCTAGTTTCCAGACACTGTCGTAAGAGACTTGTTATAAATTAGATAAAGAGGTAAACTAAGGTTTAACGCGCAGTTTCTTATAAACAGAAGGGGTAATCCATCAGCACCAGCTCCCTTAGCTGTATCTAAGCTCTTAAGCTTTTTTCTACACTTTCAAAGTCCAAAGCCAGCGACGAAACACCATCGCCTCCTATAATCATTTCGCAAATATGCTTACAAGCTCCCTGGTTCTTACTGTAGACGCTTGCAAATTGGGACGCAAAGTGATTGCATATTTCTGTTCCGTCCGAGGATGACGTAACTCCGTCCGAAAGAGAAGCAGGGTAGGTACTTTATCTTTGATAAAAGTCCAAAAATCTTGGGGTTTTTTTTAATGCTTCCCTCAACATTGTGGAGGTAAGGTTTTTAACAAGCTTTGACAAGTACACTGCAGCTTTTAGACAATATACGGTAAGATATAAGATCAAGAGGATTTTTATATTTTTGATACTTGACTCTGTACTTATTATTATTTTTCATTTAAAATGGGTTTGTGTTAGGCCTCAGTCTCGCCTGGTGGTAAGCGATGACAAGGCCGATGGTGGTACACGCTTACCCAGAAAATGCCTATTCACTCTGGCCTTGAAGACACCAAGGTTGTAAGTATCCGGAAACACAGACGCAGGGAGAGCGTTCCACTCCCTAGCTGTGCGTACCAGAAAAGACTCAGCGAACCGTTGGGTACGGACTGTCGGAAAGTCAACCACATGGGGGTGGAAGTAGACGGTGGTATCAGGTTGTGTAGTTCCTGCGCACACTCTCCAAAATACACCTTATAAAAAACCGATAGACAGGCGACTTTACGCCGATGCTCCAAACTCTTGTTCCAACGAGCGCATCGTTGCCTATGAGTCTCCTAGCCCTTCAGTCCACTGAGTTCATTGCATCCAACTGGTACTTGGCAGAGCCATCCCACAGGTGGCAGCAGTACTCCATATACGACCGAACTTGTGCTTGATACAAGTGGAGCAGCTGTTCCAGTGTGAAGTATCGCCGAACCTTAAAGAGAATACCAAGTTCTTTGGCAGCGGTTTTTCAGTCATTTCTTGCAATATTTTTATTAGGTTGTAACTAAACCATTGTGGATATTTTTATGATGTGGTTTGGTTATAGGTACATACTTTGCGATGATAGAACCGATTCTGTCACAGAAAATTTCAGTCATTTCATTTACGTTTGGCTCACCGGAAAATTCGCTCATCCAGTTTATTTGGGACAGATGCTTATTGATTACTGCGTAATTGGCTTTAAAAAAGTTTAACTTACAAATGCTATTATACTTAAGTGGTGTTTTGATGTCTTCGGTCAATTTGATTGTGATTGGTGGACGAAGCGGATCTATAACGTTCAGAATATCTACAGCCTCCTCTACCTCAAAAGTATTCACATCAGTAAGAACCAGATCGAGCAATCTATTCATTGGATTCATAACAAAATTCTTCTGTGTAAGATTATTAACAGTAATAACATCCATAAAATATTGGTATAAGGGAAACAGAGAAGAAAACTGTTGAAGGTCCATTCGAAGTCCAATCCATGCCACTTAAGTTGAAATCGCCTACAATACACAGTTGAGAGTTAGCCTCTTCGAAGACACCACTACAGATATCAACAAAGTGTTCAAGTGCACCCTTCTGGACTGTAGGGATTTTTAGAAGGGGCTTTGAGTTGGGCACGCGTGCCCAACTGTGACCCAAAGATCTTCACATTCCCTTTCCAAATTAAACATTCTAGTAAATTCGAGGCCTCTGGAGACAGCCACTAGGACCCACCACCCCTTTTTTTTGGTAATTTGTGATTTGCCTATCTCTTCTATAGACAGTGTACCCTCCATCGAACAGTTCAGAGGTAGCTAAGCCATCATGCAACCAGGTTTCAGAAAGTATTATAATATCGCAATTATAACTAGTGAGATTACAGTAAAAATTATTGGTTTTGGTTCGCAGCCCTCTTACATTCTCATAATATACTTTTAAAGAATTGAATTTTAAAACTTATGCGAACATAAAAACATGCTCAGAGTAAATTAAATTACTAAAGTTTTTTTAAGCAGTTCATATTTTTGATAACAATGTAGTTAGAATCATCGCTTTTTTGCACAAAGATGCGGCCACTTCTCACCCACACATGTTGATAGCCCTTTTTTTAACAGCGGATCTCGCAGCAGCGTGTAGTTTTTTGTTAGATATTGACAGATGGTCTGAGTGCCGAGTGCGAGTTGCAATGAGAGAAGTGAATAACTTCACCATCGCGTTTGCGAGAAACAAAACGCGAATTTGTATGGCATAGAGTGAGCGCAATCTAGCGGCCTGAATGTTGCCCGAACTCGCCGCTAGATGGCGCTGACTCGATTCCATACTATTTGACATAATTACGTGCTCGCAAAACGCGATGGTGAAGTCATTCACTTCTCTCCCGGTAAAAGGTTATAGTTAAAGCGCACCCGAGTATCATCACTGTTAGCTGGTTTCGGATTCGAGCATACACATGATGGACGAGCCCAGGGAGCAATTATATCAGCTTTATTAAAAATCAGGCAAGCAAAGTGAAAAGCGTTAGTACATTCATTGCAATTTGCAATGGATATAGTCTTCTTCTTCTTCTTTTGTAATGTGGCGTTCTCTGGTTTTTTTTAACCACAATTCCGCCAATGTCACGTGAGTAGCCTTTTACACGGTAAGGGTGGATATAGTCTTCACTAGAAGATGGTGATTGACAACAACCCCAAATTAGTTCTTCCATTGAAGACATTAACAACTTAGCAGGTTATCGCTATTCGAAAGCAGTAGACGTTATGGATAATGCAGTGAAAAAACAGCAATCACCTTTTTGTGGCGCAGTGTGGATTTGAACCTGCAACCTCCGATACAACGCGTTGTAGACTGCCACAAAATCTTTGCGCCAATACGCCTAAAGATTTCGTCGAAATAAGTAGTTACGAGGAACTCTTCAAGTGTATTTGTATAACCGGTGCCGAGACTTCTTTTGTTCTTCAAGGCCACTGACGCGGCCGGCGTATTTATGTGTTTCGAATGTTATCGACCCAAAATTGATGTAGGTACAGTTCGACAAGGATCTGAGGTTCCAACGATATACCTGATTGCTCAACCAATTGGAAACGAGTATTTTCCCGCTAACCGCCGTTTAGTAATAGTTCTATACAAAAGTGTTTTAGTTTCTTCTATGTATCTAAAATAGAACATTGATTGTATAATCAGTGAATTAAGAGATGCAGCAGCCTAAGGTCAGATCTCTCCGTTTTAAATAGCTATAAGAATGTTAGGAGATCTAGGCTCCCATAATTTATTAGGACAGTCTTTATTTGGCAGTGAAATAATCTGGTTAGCAAGTCAGATATTCGGGGTTAGGATCAGTAAGAGTTTTATACAAAAGTGTTTTAGTTGATTTACTTAATCATTGTATTTTCTTAAATAGAATCATACATTTTAGAATCAGTGGATTTAGAGACGCAGCATTTCAAGGTCAGATCTTTCTGATAAAAGAGCTATAACATTGAGATTAATAGGTAATTGTTAGAATTTTATTTCCTATGAAATCTCAAATATAGTGCAACATATTCTTTTAAAACTAGTAATTATTTTATTAAACAGTTATATGTTTTATGTGTGTACCTAATAAACATTTACCTAATGAAATCTAGTCATGGTCTTAACATTAATTACGAACATTAAAATATTGAGGCTTTCTTTTAATGAAAGTAGTGCTTACAAAGATAGTACAAGAATTAGTATTTCTAGAATCTGTTTTACATTGGTAAGGTACTTAGTTAAGTTCACCTTGTCATTTATTTAATTTACTGATATGGTCTGCGTAGTCCAGAATGGAGGTTATCAAAATACATTTCTCTCAGCTCATGATTAAAAGAAGTAATCATACCTAAGCCATATTTTCATTAAATATCGTCTCCTCGCCCGCTAGTCCAAGCCACCTAGTACATCGAGTATAAAGTACGTCCTGTACGTCTACCACGAGTTGTCTCTTTAAATTTACGTTATCGTTCGCGTAAAAAAATGTATTGGAGACTGGAAGAGCCCTAGGTTATCGTTGTCATGAAACAACTACTTTTCGACTAAATAAGATTCTAATTTTAGGTATCAATGAGTATTTTGGGGCACACGTAGTTGAAATTATATTTAATGAGTGTTTAAACAATGTACCTAGGCTACCGAGGACGCAATATTTTTTAAAATATTCATTCATTAGTTTTTGTTTAAGTATTACATTAAATTATGCGGCCAAAAACAACATGTCTCCGCCGTTTACAGCAAATAAGATGATGAAATTATTGCAAGAGGCATGTCAATATAATATAACCGGTGAAAAATGGAGAAAGGGACAAATACATCCCCATTGACCGAATAAGAGACCTGCAAATAATAATAACAGTAGAAGACGATTTCGATACTGATATCAGTTCACAAGAATCAAGTTCTAGCAGTAAATGATTAATAAAGTTACCATTATTTCGAAAGACCGCGTTCTATTCTATAACTTATTAGCCATAACCCGTTTATTAAGAATTTATTTTAAAAAAACCCGATTTCATTTCCTTTGCCAACTCATCCGACATTTTAAACCATTGATTAAATTTTATTCGTTGCATCACTATAATTGAACTGTCAGGGATATCATCATACGGCGAAAATAGTACCTCAAAAACATCCCTCGCAACGCAGCGCACTGTAGAAGCACATGGCAAGGTTTCGTAATCATCAACCTGCATTTAGCGTGGATATTAAGCCAATACCCATCAATGACTTGATTTTAATGATGGAGACCACACAAAACTAACACAATAAAACCGAATATAAAGAACAAATTGTAGCCAGTAACTATTTACAATCTGACTGCAAATCATAGGAAAACCATCTGAAAATGTAGGAGGGATCTCACGATAGAATCACACGTGAACTACTTGTGAGTACTACAAAAGACACGACCCATAAGCCTTCTGCAATCGAAGAAGGTTGCCAGGGCAAGTTGTACGAAGATCACCCAAAAAATGAATACGAATCATAGGAAAACCACCTAAACCCACAGGCACTTATCCTCACCTTCACATAGCATTAAAACATTAATCATCTACGAATTCTACGATCCATTATCTTAAGCTAACTATTAAACTACAGCATCAAATGGGAAACCACTCGGAAGTACAGTTAGTTATAAAACCCCTGTAAACCAACTGAAAATGAAGATCACTTTTTAAAAACTTATAACCCAATGTATTACTATCCTCTATGCTTATAACAAACCATGTGCGAATCATAGGAAACAAATGACCTTACCTGTTAACAAATTGAATGTGAAATCCCCTTTATAGGTACCTACCTACACGGACCAACCTGAAAGTCAAAGGCAATCCCTATGCAAACCACCTGCAAGTCATAAAAAAAATAGTTAAAACGACCAGAAAATCAACTCATGAATTTATATAAACGCCAACACATTTACAAACCATTATTTGTAACAAACGCCAATAATGCTATTTCAAACACAAATAAGCAACGTTTACATTATTGTGCAACTGCATTGTGTACGTACACGTTTTGCAATAATGCTAAAATTTAAGAAATAACACCCAAAAACGATTGTTTAACTTAAACTGTGTATACAATTCTCAGAAATATGCTTGGTTACTATCCTATGTGAAAAGTGTACACTTTTTTTGATTTTGACTTGCTAACAATAAAGGTACCTATTACATAATTTTGAAATTAAGTGCATTCACTGTTTTCGGAAATGTATAGTGTTGACATAATTTTGAAAATCAACCTATCCTGTATACATATCATTGCATGTGACTGTACGAAACCTGCTCCGGTTGAAATATCAGGAAATACAGCTAGCTTTGTTTTTTACTTTCCCTTTTTAATTTATCGCCCACGCAGTTTTCGTAACGAGGTTTGGAAGCCTTATGGAAACCAAGACTCTTTAGAAAATTGTTTCGTATTACGATATAAAATTTCAAACATCATTGCGGTTGTGACTTGAAACACAAATTAGACATGCGCGGCGCTCTGACAGATAGCCCGCTTAGAACAACACGCCATTTTTGACGCACGCACACAGAGACATGAGTGGACATGAGTTTACAAGTGAAGTCAGTGAGCTTTTCGGTGAGTCGGAAAGTCGCACTGGTCGCGATAGTTTTTGTTTTTGTCGAACTTGGTGCAATTTTTCACATGATGAATTTTATTTTCGGCCGGTTCTGTCAAGTAGAGGTATAACTTACTTACTTCATTTTAAAAAATCAGAGCGAATAAAGTAGTAACCCTAGGCGGGTCACGCAAGTTTTGGAAAAAGGAGCGACCGGTCCTTCTGTAAACTCTTTATTTTGTGCTTGAAGGTTCTCACTTGTATAATAACAACGTCAAGAAATGGTCCGCAAAGTTTCCGTGAAAAGGAAGTTAAAATTAATTAGAGTATTGTTTTCATTTGTTGTTTACTCATTTGCACAACGTTTGTAGTGCTTTCGGTTTCGGTTCTTTAGAAACAATTTTACCTTGTATTATTGTTTCACCATTGCTATTGTACTTTACTTTGCCATGAGCAGCTATTATATTTTATATATCTGCAACATTCCACGGCTTACCACGTAACATGTTTTCGTTATGACTGTGTTTGTAGTTATTGATTGAGGTTCCAAGTCATGAAATCACACATTTTTTGTTTCTGAATTTGTTATTTTACCAAATTAATTGTTTTAGTAAGCTCAAACAGTTATAACTTTTGAAGTGCTAAAATAAGTGTCTGGCGAGAGGGACATACTAAGTGGCGGTTAAAAGGTTATTCGATCCTGCAAGTAGGTAGTTTAATTTCTCACAGGTTGGTACGCTCAGCCGGCCCCAGATCAGAGTGCTGCTGCTGCCGTGTGAACGTTACTATCTGCACACAAAACCAATCGAAGGTCTGGACCCTATGACACCTGGTGAGTACCCCCTTTACAAGACTGCCCTTTTGTAGCGATCGCCGTAGGTTAGATCTCCACTTAGGACAAAGTCGGACAGACATCCATATGACCAGTGCTTGTTCTGTGTCTGGGTGTTATTAACTATTTAAGTATGTATTTAGATAGATGATCGAACATGTAACTAACTTGAAGATAAAATGGCCAAATGGTTGTGATCGTCTAATAGTGGTAGAACCGTCTTCGTTGTGTTGTGTAAATAGTATTTGTATTATCTACTGTAGTAACTAAATATTCTTTTAAGAGGTATGTGAGTGCTAAGCTATGCTATGTAAAACTGTTTCAGACATTCACTCTCCCTTGTTACACATGGCGCCGCCCTCAGCGCGGTCAAGCCCACCGGGTGAGACACTGTTGAGTAAGGCCCAGTGAACGACCAGCGGGCAGGCGGCGGCTTACACGGTAATCGGTAAACAAGGAAGCTTCAAGGGCGTCATATCCGGGTGTTTGTTTGGTCTCAGGCGAGGTCGAGATCACGATAGCCCCGTGGTCACCCTACAAGCCTGAGACTAGGCGGAAACGAGGTTTCGGGGCAGGTGGCGATGGGCGGTGTAGGCGCGCGCTGTGGCGCCTTAGGCGTGTCGGGCGATTGTAAGCGCTCGCGGGAGCGGGCGCTCGCTTGTCGTCGGGTGGTCGGGCGTGCAGCGGAGCGAAGGCGTTCAATTGGCGGTGCGGCCCGTGGTCGGCGCGGTCGAACATATGACGCGCCAACCGGACCACGAACGCCTCGATGGATAGCACGCTGACGTCACGGGCGATAACGTCATTTCTAACGTAACGCCCGGCCCCTGTCAAAGTGCGTAGGCATTGGTTTTGTATTACCTGCAGGCGCTTCCTCTGAGATTGAGAGCAGAGGGCGTACCATGCAGGTGCGGCGTAGGTCAGCCGCGGGCGAATGTACATCTTAAAGACGCTAACTTTAGCCCGCAGCGGAAGTCTGGATGTGAGGACGGGCCTTAGCATGGCCAGCGCCATCTTAGCCTGGTTGACGGCGCGGTCCCCGTGCTGCCCGGGTGCCTTTTGATCCAAGACTATGACATTAGCATAGACTATAGACCGGGAGAGCAAATGAAACACGTCGACGCGCTTAGCCGAAGTCCAGTTATAGACAACTAAATCAAATGTCAATGTTTCCGAACGCACCGAGAGTGACATTAACGTGATAGTCACGTTAGACTTTGCAAATGTCAACGTTTAGATGTCACTGATTGGAGTAATTGGTTCTAACTTCTAAACAATAACAATTCAACACCAAGGCGAAAAATTGCGCCAAATTATTGAGTTGCTAAATAGTGATAGTGCCGACAAACAATTATTCCTTGATTGATAACCGTTTATATCGTAAGACACTGCAAGGCAAACGTTTAGTCGTACCCGCATTTGCGCGTTGGAAAATCTTACAAATGCAACATGACGATGTCGGTCATGTGGGTTTAAAAAGGTGCATCGAGCTCCTAAAAGGTGATTATTGGTTTCCAAAAATGTCTCGATTTATAGGATATAGGTACGTTTCAAGTTGTCTGCACTGTGCTTACTACTACACTTACGGGAATAGGGAAAGAAGGGAGGTAAATTACATCCCATACCAAAGCCTACAGAGCCAATGAAAATGATTCACGTCGATCATTTAGGTCCCTTCTGCAGATCAAAAAAGGGTTATCTATACATGCTGGTAGTGACAGATTCTTTTTCTAAATTTGTTATTGCTGAGCCCACTTGTACAGTTAACTCAATAGAAACTATTAGAGTACTGAAAAAGATTTGCAGCTTGTTTGGTTACCCCGCGCGTGTAGTTTCTGATCATGGCAAAGCTTTCACCAGTAGGCATTTTAAAAAGTTTGCAAATGACAAACAGTTCAGGCACACACTTTGTACTGTTGCATGCCCACGTGCTAATGGGCAAGTTGAGCGTACTAACCGTACAATCTTGGACACTTTACGCCTAGTGAGGAAGGTTATAATTGGAATAATAGTCTACCTAATGTAGTATGGGGTATAAACAATACATTGAATGCATCAACAGGGTTCAAACCCAACGATCTTATGTTTGCGCATGCTGGTAGGTCTGTATGTGATGTGTCTGTACCAGATTGTGTGATAGAGCCTGTACAATCTAGGAGAGCCCGTGCTGCTGCACTCAATAAAGCAGCCAGTAGTAAGATGAAGAAGCAATTTGGCACAAAAACAGTACCTTATATAAAAAAGGAGATTATGTGCTTTGGAAACAAGCCCCTGTTACTAGTGCTAGTAAGATCAACTCTAAGCTTGATGATATTTATTCAGGTCCTTATATGGTAGTGAAGGTTCTAGGTAATGATCACTACAAGATAAGAAGCATTAAGGGGCTTAGGGGGTACAAAAAGTTTACAGGCCTAGTGTCTGCAGATGCTATCAGACCTTATAGGAGTGTAGCCCCGATGTCAGACAGTGGAAGTAGTACAGATGATCAGTTAGAGACGGAGGACCTCATTGACCTCCTGGAGAGTTAACTCAAAAATACAAATTCAAAAATTCAAAATTCAAAATTTCTTTATTTGTGAATATAGGTAAATAGAATAGATGTTATTTACAATAATATCCGCCATAAACAACCGGCACAGGGTATACAAATAATCAGATACATTTATAATTAACATTTTTTAATTAACTGATTCAATAATGATGTAAACTGATGCCATAGACGACCGGCCTTCATAGCTGTTTACTAATGCCAACTTTTGTTCCAATCGCGGGAGCAATGATTGTTTCAGGATGGTCGAGTGTAACGCCACACTGCTGCCATCTACTACCGCCGGACGTCCACCGGTCGCCAAGAGCCAAGCCAAGTCATCGCCCTGCCACGCCTTCCGGTCCAGCCATGCCAGCCTTTTGGAAGGGGATGACAGCCAGCCTATATAAACGCTAGCAAGCCATAATTTGATTATTCTTACGTACGACGAATTAAAGCTCTGCCCGTTAATTACTGTAATTTGCTATAATTCTTTGTAAAATTGTAAAGTGAAATAAAACCAGTTGATAGTGAGCCTAGTTCTTTATTCCAGTGTTACAATAGCCTAAATTAAAAAAAAATAGCCTATGTAGTGGACATAGGCTATTTTTTTTTTGGGGGTGCCCTGTTAATGTAGTTTTATATTGGATAAAGAATTATTAAAATTGATCCAGTAGTTTCGGAAAACAAACACAATCAAATCTTTCCTCTTCATAAAATGTATGGTATAGACTGGCTTTAAATATAGCAAGACAAGGACATACCCCAAAAAAAATTTTAACAAAAAAAAAACCAACTTCAAAAAAAACTATTCCAAAACAAAGCGCTAAAAAGTAAAGAAATAATTGCGTATTCTTCTAAAACTTATACGATAATATGATGTAGGTACAATTATTATTATTGTTGGAGTCGGTGTCAGCCAAGGAAACACTACAATATACCTAGCAATATACCTATTTCTTACATACCACGTTTACGTATGTATGTAGGTAGTTACAAACCTACATTGGCTGACACCGACTCCAACAATAGCAATAATTGTACCTACATTATATTATCGTATTAGTTTTAGAAGAATAAGCAATTATTTCTTTACTTTTTAGTGCTTTGTTTTGGAATAGTTTTTTTTGAAGTTGGTTTTTTTTTTGTTAAAATTTTTGTTTATATCTTGATTTTCAGTGAATAGTTCTTATTTATTTTAAACATCGAAAAAGTATCGTCCAATTGCTCCTAAGAATTGAAGAGTTCCGTTACTTTGTCATGGATCCCATAATCAGAACCTAACACTCATCAAACTACCCTTGAAGTATATCCTTTCCAATAAAAAAAGAAGCATCGAAATCGGTTGGCGTGATAATGAGTTATTCGTCCATTTGTCGCGCATATGGTTTATCTAGATTTAAGACTTAAATGGATTTCCTATGGATGCCACTGTCAGAACTTGACCAAATTAAAATGGGACCACACGGGCAGCATCAGCTATCAAATAAAAAAAGAATTATCAAAATCGGTTGGCGTAATATTAAGTTATTCGTCCATTTGTCGTCCATTTGTCGCGCATTTTGTCTATCTAGATTTAAGACTTATATGGTTTTCTCATGGATGCCACTGTCAGAACTAGACCAAATTAAAATGGGACCATTCGGGAAGCACCAGCTTTCAAATAAAAAAAGAACGATCAAAATCGGTTCACCCAGTCGAAAGTTATGAGGTAACAAACATAAAAAAAAAAACATACAGTCGAATTGAGAACCTCCTCCTTTCTTTGACGTCGGTTGATAAAGGAAAATGAGATACTTACTGGGTAAAGATGTGAAGAAGTAGCTACAGAAAATAACTGAGATGTGCCTTGATGACTGGCCTGTTGGTGCAATGGCAGCGATCCTGCCTTTAGCACCGAAGGTCGTGGGTTCGATCCAGCGTTGCCAGACGCCCCGATTTTGGAATCAAAATTCAATGTCCCGCGTGCGACAAGCTTAGTCCCGCTTTTGGGGATAACTCGAACGTACGCACTTTCAACTAAAGTTTTATAAGCTATCAAAATTCAATGTCCCGCGTGCGACAAGCTTAGTCCCACTTTTGGGGATAACTCGAACGTGCGCACTTTTCAGATAGGTACATTGAATGTAAATTTAAGTCTGATGCCGTTAAAGCATCTCACTGAAATTGACATGATGAAATAAAATAGTTAAGTTTATGAAAAGATTTGGATGAAAAAGTTTATGTAACTTCTTTTTAAATGGCCTTCAAAACTTAGGGATAAAACGGTATTTTCCACATTTTTGGTTTCATATATTTTTTTCTAAATTATAGTTCAGTACTATGAAAGTATGCTTCTGAATCAAATAGGCCTAGTGTTCAGCTAACAATGGAAAACAATTAGCAAGTACCTTAACCATTCGCGCCACAGTAACCAAAAAAGTGACACACACAACCCAGAAATTAACGAAATTTTGTAAAACAACTACTAAAAATCGCGGAACATGCTCTACCACTGGGCTTCCGCTTATCACGGCTTCCGCTTATCACTACTTTTGAAACAGCCTGTAAACGATTTTTTAATCTCCGTATTGAATCCCGAATGATAAGGTGCCTTTCAAATATCTGAAGATTCTCTTAACTTTGAGCCAGTCGCTTTCGGTCGGGTTTTCTAGCTTTCTAGAAACTACTCCCATTGCGTGGGCTATATCGGGTCGGGTGCCCGTCATCAAGTATGCCAAAGCTCCTACGGCTTCTCGATAAGGAAACCTTCCTTTAGCTTTCCCATTTTCAGTAGAGTGTACTGAAAATGGGAAAGCTAAAGGAAGGCGTAGTGTCTGAATTGCGGTCAGACATCTCTATAGGCGTAGTGTCTGAATTGCGGTCAGACATTCCAAAACGTTCCAGTATTTTCTTTGTCTATGCTTCCTGCTTGACCAGGATGGAACCATTTTCATGTTGCTCTACTTATTACGAGTCCAAGGTAGTAGGACGCTTTCTTGGTCGTAATCTTCAGTTCCTTTAGGAATTGATCAGTCAGTTCCTTGTCTGTAGCGGCTACGAGCCCATCATTCACGTACAGTGTAATAAGGATCTTCTTATCTCCAATCTACTTGGTAAAAAGGCAGCTGTCTGCGGAACACTGGTTAAATCCTTATTCCAACAGTATTTCCTCAAAACAGGAATTCCAGCACCGTGGCAATTGCTTCAACCCATAGAGGCTCCGTTGAAGTCTGCAAACCATTGAGGTGCCGTCGTTTAAGCCGTCTGGTTGCCTCATGTATATGTCCTCGTCCAGTTTTCCATTCAGAAAAGCTGTGGAAACGTCGAACTGCACACAGTATAGGTTTTCTTTGGCACTGACACTGAGTAAAGCCCTTACAGTTGCCATCCGGGCTGTAGGTTTGTTCATAGTCAATCCCTTTTCGTTGTTCCAACCCTTTGACTACAAGGCGAGCTTTATATTTGTCAATCGATCCGTCTGTGTTTCGTTTGATTCTGAACACCCACTTGTATGGGAGTGCCTTCCTATCTGCAGGTAATTCACTCAATCTCCATACATTATTGTCAGCTAGAGATTTCATTTCACTCATCATGGCCTTTTGCCATTTAGTGCTGTCTTCCCTCTCAATAGCTTCTTTAATGTTTCTAGGAATTTCTCGATTCTTATGAAGCACACGTAGCCTTCAAGATTCTTAGGAGTTTTTAGTGTAGATCTGTCTCTCAGGTTGTATCTTGACTCTGCTTCTATTTCAGGCTCCACAACTTCGAGTTGCTCTTCGCTGGCATCGACAAAATCTTCATTCTCCTCCTCGAGAACCGGTATGGTCCGGATTTGGTCTTCGAGATGAACTTGGTCTTGACTAGATCTATCTCCCTCTAAGACATGTTCATCATAGTTGTCATCATGACGTTTGGTAATGCTTGTAGTAGGCTCTCGCTCTTGCTCGAAAATACTGGTGGTATCATCGTCCTCCTGTGCTCCCTCTGAATGTATAGGGATTTTGGTTGAAAAGCGTAATTCGACTTGGGTGTCGAATGTGATGTCTCTCGAGTTCACTACTTGCTGTCCAGTCCAGATGCCATCACCATCGTCCATTTCGTAGCCAATTAGCATGCCTTTGATAGCCTTTTTATCCATTTTCTTGCGGCGTTGTTTAGGAACGTGGATGTAGCATTCACTGCCTATAATTCTCAGATGGCTTATCTTGGGCTTTTTGCCTTACCACAGCTCGTTGGGTACCTTGATATCCACTCTAGATGGACCTGTCCTATTGAGCACTTAAGCGGCTGTATTTACCAGCTCTACCCAGAGAGCCTTAGGCATTTTCTCTCCTCGCGTGCATTGTAGACCTCGCTTATTTTACAAGGACCCTGTTCTCCCTCTCACTACAACCATTTTGTTCAGGAGTATATGGCATGGTGAGCCTTTGCGTTTCTCCACCAGCATCAAGAATTTCCTTGATCGCAGTGTTGACGAATTCGCCCCCAATATCGCTAAGTAGCGGTTTTACTACGTGACCAGCAGCTTGCGCTTGGTTCAGTCAGCAGTCGTATGAGCTTGTCTTTAACTTCGGACTTTTGTTTCATGAAGTAACGAAGCGATATCCTGAATAATCAACAGTCATCTAAGTATTTGTTATTGCCGATGCTTTCAAAAGGGTCCGCACACGCCGGCGTGAATCAGCTCTCCTGGGGCTGTTGCTCTTTCCCGTGTTCCAAATGGTTTTCTGTGAGACTTTCCATATATACAGCCTTCACATTTCAACTTATTAGAGCTCAACTCGCGTTTAACCACGCGGATGACATGTTTCTTGTCTTGATGTGCGAAACGTTTGTGGTACTTACAGCTGTAGCATGCTGGAGTCTTCAGTAGCATTGACTTCTGCAGTTATTTGCTGGGTTGTTGGAATGACTGTCTTCATGTCCAACTTGTAAGTCCACCTTTATACTCTTTTTCCAACTAAATTTGTTATGCCTTCTACTTCAAAGCGACACTCCCTAGCTGTTAAAAGGGATAGGCTATCCTTTAGCCTGTCTTGTGCTGCCAAAGTTGAGAACAAATTCTTTTTCAAGGATGGTACCAGCCAGACTTCCTGTAGTGCAATCATCATTATGTTTCCGTTGACGTTAGATTCTACCGCTACTGTTCCTTGACCTAACGCACAGATTGGGGTCCCGTCCGCTGTAGTGTAGACACTAGTGTGATCTGAATGCCTGGCGCAGCTTGAGTTGACTTCGACGGTCTTCCATCTTTAATCCACTTTCTTCACTTGCAAACCCTGTGTCCTTTCTTAGAACAATATCCGCACAACAGCTGTTCGTCCTTATTGTCCTTCACTTGACGTCCTGCAGGCATTGTCACTAGTGCTTCCTTCGCGGAACTCTCTGGACAATCGCCAATGCGTAGGTTTCTTTCGAATGCGCATAGATGACTCGTTAAACTGTCTATGGTCTTCTCAGTCTGCTTTAGCATAAGCCAGCTTGACTTGAAGTTGAAGTACCTGTCGTCTAGTGTCTAAGAATTTACATATCAGGAGTACTTCCGGGAGCTTTGCGTTAGGATCAATCTTAATGACTTCAACATTTATTTTGTTCCAGAGATTCTTGATTTGCGACAAATGTGTGGGGATGTCATCCTCCTATGTTTCATTCCAAAAAAGTCTAAACACAACCCGTAGATGATGCTCTCTGCCTCTCCGTCAAATAATACATGTAACTCCTTCCAGACTTTATGTGCAGTCTTGTATCACATCACTTTTTTAAGTGTATCTTTGGTCAGGTTCCTGGTAAGCATGAGCAGAGCGCCAGATTCAGTCTTCTTATATTTGGCCAGGACCTGTTCATAAGCGCTTTGAGTGGCGTCACCTGCAGCTTTACTTGAACTTGACCCCAAGGTAGGATTCTGAAGTCTACCGTGAACAGCATCGCTTGCACCGTTGGGTCCCTCCAAAAGTGCCGAAATGTTGTATTTCCACGTAGCCCAGTTATTTTTACCCTTTAGCTTTGTGATCTTGATCCTAGTTGAGTATTCCATTCACTTCTTTCTTCGGCAGGCACAGAACCTCTTAAATGTGACGCTTACCGGAAGGTAAAATGTGGTGAACGTAGGAAGATAGAGTAGTAGTCATATAGTCTCAAGCTTGATGCACAATACACAATTATTTATTTGATATATTTACTAAATAAATATATTAATATTCCTTTACATAATTTTCATTTTGATTGAGAAAAAATAAATCAAATGGGTTTAGTTTTAAAGGTTCAAATAAAAATAGTGTTAGCATGAAAAGTAAGAATTTATTTAGGGATGTAAGCTCGTTCTATATGGACATCATCAACAGGACAGTCATTTTTATCACACTCAACCAGTCCTATTCTTTTCACAACACTCATTCCACTTTGGACTCGTCCAAATATAGTGTGTTTACCATCAAGCCACTGGGTAGGAGCTAATGTGATAAAAAACTGTGAGCCATTAGAATTTGGACCTGAATTAGCCATGGACAAAATTCCAGCGCCAGTATGTTTTAAGTCACTATTAATTTCATCATCAAATTGTGGCCCATAAATTGATTGTCCACCTTTCCCTGTTCCTGTCGGATCACCAGCCTGGATCATGAAGTCTCTGATGACTCTGTGGAACTTTGAACTGCTGTAGTAACCCCTTCGGACTAGCTCCATGAAGTTTCTGCAAGTCAATGGTGAGTGTGTCCAATACATTTCCACGATCATTGTGCCCATGCTAAAACAAAGAAAGGGAAAAAGTGACACACGCTGTAAATCCCAAAAATTTAAAAGAACCTTATAGGTTATAAACATCTTAACAGGTCACAGGTGTGTTATTTTAATTGCACAATTTCAAAAATAGTGATTTTCAAAAATCACAATTCAATAGTACCTACGTACTTACGTTGTTTCTATAACTGCGACGGGCGGTTGCCACGACCTGTCGGGAACACCAGCGTTGGAATATCCTAACATTGCTACCGAGAGACAGATGTTCTAAAGCTCTTAGGAACAAACTCACTAGCTAATGAAAACTGGCTGCTGCCTACCAATAATATCGTTTGTACCTTGTATGCCTTAAAATTTAAAAATCTAATAGAGACGAACTAGAAAAAAGCATTTCGACACGCTTGTAAACAAAAATAGATGACTTCTCAGCACACTTCTCAGAGTATTTACTTTTCTCTATGGTTAAGGTATGGACCACAGACTGTATGGACTGATCGTCGATCGATTTGATTGAGTCGTGTCCACAGATTACAAAAAAGGTCGAGTCGAACTCATTCTGTGTGAGTCGAACGAACGAAATCAAACGAAATGAAACGGACACAGACAGAGACAGCTGAATAAAGGACTGACAATTTTTAACCAATAGGATTTCGGAACGCAAGCTTTGTTGGATCTAGTCATCTAGCATACAGATCTTACAGCCCTTACGGCTGAAACAGAGCTCGCTGTTCATCATGTAGCATCTCACGAGAATGTGAGAAATAGACTTCAGTCAGATGGGCCCAACTTTAAGGCTTGGTTTCAGAACTTGGCAAAATAAATTGTATCCTAGGTCTACTTTTCACATTCTCGTGAGATGCTACATGATGAACGGCGAGCTCTGTTACAGCCCTAAGGGCTGTAAGATCTGTATGTTAGATGACTAGATCCAACAAAGCTTGCGTTCCGAAATCCTATTGGTTAAAAATTGTCAGTCCTTTAATCAGCTGTCTCTGTCTGTGTCCGTTTCATTTCGTTCGATTTCGTTCGTTCGACTCGCACAGAATGAGTCGACATCAGTAATTTTCTTCTCATTATTAATTTATCACGAAACGGGGAAAAAACACATGTGGGAACACTAATCGAGTTTGTGACGTCATGAGTTCGCAATGTTCGTAAATTCATAAAAATTAACTACCGGCTAGATCAACGAGATATTCAAATTAGTTACTGTAAATAGTAAAAGGTATTTTAAAATAATGTAAAATAAAAAATACCTCGAAATGGTTTTCGATTTAGGACATGTTTAATTTTTTTTCCCATACCCAATTCGGATTCGGAACGAAATACAGAGTTAAATAGTGTTGTTGCGATAACGATAGTTCCAAAGCGATAGTTGACCTTGAAAATCAGTCATACTCTTGGTAGTCCTACCGAAACTGTCGATCCGTGACTATAATATTGATACTAGTGACAGGAAATTAAGCGATACTGTTGACCTTTTTCGATACTATCGCGCCATTAACGATACTATCGATACTATTTATGCCTATCGACGCTCATCGATACTATCGATAGTTTTGCTTTTGTAACTATAGAGGTATTTTCGATACTATCAACTTGTCATCATCATCATCATCATCATCCATGTGGTCTATCCCGGTTGTGAACCCACACTATGTGTGGGGTCCCAGTGTCCGCCTTTCTTATTTTCTTGGCCCACTTCACGCGGTCTTGTGCATCCTCAGTTGTGGGTCTGTTGGCACGCATGTCACCCTTAACGACGTCGAGCCACCGTTTCTGGGGCGACCTCTTCTACTGGTACCTGGCGGGGGCGACGTGGCCAGACATTTGTTGCCCACGTAGTTTGCCGATCTCCGTGAGACATGATCATACCAACGAAGGCGGCACTCCTGCAGCTTGTCTGCGATGTTACGAACACGAAGGCTGCCGCGGATGGGGGTGTTACGCACGCGATCTTTTCGTGAGACTCCACACATCCAGCATCTTCATTTTCGTGACGCGCAGCTCCTGCTTGTGTCGCTCTAGTAAAGCCATGTTTCATTGCCATATAAAAGGACAGGCCTAATGATGGTTTTATAGACCTGCCCCTTCAGCTTGATCGGTATTTTGGGGTCACAAATGACACCAGTCACCTCACGCCATTTGGCCCAAGTCGTGGTCGTAGTCCCGACTTGTAATAACACGAAATCTTTTATGAGCTTGCAATAGTATCGTAAAATGTCTGACTTTCGATAGGGCAAAACTATCGATACTATCGGTAGTATCAATACTATCGACACGCATCCTATCGATAGTTTCGTTAGAATCGAAACTATAACCAGATGAGAAAGTATGTTGTATAGTGAAATTCAATGCTGCCAACCTAACGCTTTTGACAACTTGAGGTGCACAGTTACTCGTATATAAATCAGATATAGCGATAGTTTTCATACTGATACTTTCGATAGTCGATACTATTGATCTTTAGCAATACTATTACTTATTTTCATCAATCGATACTATCAATGGTATCGTCACTGGTCGATTTTTTCGTTAGGACTATTGATAGTATGACAGTTTTTCGAAGTCAATAATAGTCGTTGTCGAATTTTTTGACGACGAAACGCAACCGTTTTTTCTAGAACGAAAACTAGTCCTCGAAACGGTCCTCGTTCGCAACTGGTTTCATTGTATGTGGACGAGCAACGGATGACGGACGACGCAGGACGGTCGAACGACAGAAACGAAAACTAATCTCGTCGACCTTCATCTCGAAGACGAGTGAAATGGTTGCGGAATGCGGACTCGCCGTTATTCGTTTGATTTAAATAGGTTTTTCTCAATTTTGATGAACGAACTTCCCTTCATACTTATCCAGTCTTAGGACTGGATGGTATAGATTATACCAGAGATTTATACTAGGCGTTTTTAAAAGTTCATTTCATTTTATGTACATAATTTGTATTTCTTTGTACATATTTTTATTTACATACTTATTGACATTTATATTTTTTTTGGATTTTTGTTGTTTTTTTTGTTCGTACATAATTTGTCCTTTTTATATATTTACACATTAGAAATTAAGTTAAGTACTCTATTTTTAGTTTCGTCGTTGCCGTTTATTATTACTATTACATTTTCATTGCTAATTAACCTTACACTCTATACCAATGGGATTAAGATACACAGCAATGACAACCGCGTTGCGAACGAGACAAACGAACGAAACATTATACTTTAAATTTCGCGATACCCGACTCTATTTGAGTAGTAATAAAGATAAATTTATTATATCAAGGACCAAAACGAACGGAACGAGCGACGACGTCGCAATGATCTCATTACGTTCTAGGCTCTATGGACATAAACTTTAAGTACAAATTCGCGTCGAACATTCCGAGAACTGGTTGCCAGACGAAGACTGCTTTAGAATGAAACGTAAAACGGTTCTATCGTCGCGGAACACAAAACGGTCTTTTAGAACGGTCCGTCTTTGCAACGACCATGCATATTCACTATGTTTTTTCTGTTAATCTGTGTAACTAATAGTATCACGATCTAGACGATATCTAGTTAGTCTGTGCGATAGACTATCGCTATCGCAACAACACTAGAGTAAAATTTTTGTAATCCGTTGCAAAAGATGATAATAAAATTGTTGTTGTCATTTCGATGGTCGTTCATACTTTGTGCAGTGGAATAATGAAATGTTAATGATTGCTGTTGATTGGCTGTGTTGTGCTTCTGAAGGAAGTGACATTTAGCATCGAGGAGGTTGATAGGTAGCTGTATCGTAATTTGCTAATTTGACTGATTTGTTGAAAAATATACCTACATTCAACGAGGAAACTGATAACGCTGTGTTTGAGCCTGTTTGGCCCGTAGCAAACTCGAAAGTGTTCCAATGGAGTCTGAGCGCCAGCCAAAATTAAATCCAATACGAGCTTTTCAAGGTATGTTATACATATAAATATAAATATAAATATGCGCCAGACAACACACCTCTTGTCATGGTCTCGAAGTAGGGATAAATATCCCTGTGTTACCAGGTACCAGACAAGGAATTAAGCCAGGGGCGTCTCCCAGCACACTCAGACCCACGCCAATTTAGAAAAGATCATTTCCTGAATTGTCCTGACCGGGGATCGAACCCGGGACACTCAAAATTAAAGGCGAGAAACCGTGCTACAGCGCACTACGCCATTCGTGTCGTCATTGTTGGCGATTTGATGTTTTTGTCTGTTTACCTTGTGTGTGTTAAGTACTATTGCGTACGCAGCCCTGCACGGCAACCCGCCAGACTTCGATGAGTCCTACACTAGTCTCTCAGAGTACCATGACTACGAACCAAGTCTGGAGTTTGATGACTCGGAACTTACACAAACAGCAGGACTTGGTAAGTTTTTTTTTTCAAACTACCCTTACTTTTACTTAACATGTTTTTAAGGTTTAAAAGAACTTTATTTTTTCAAAAGAGTTACCATTCACTTACATGATAATATCTTCACAATAAGTATAAATTAACTAGTATGGGCATTTGTATGAACATTTATAAAACTGAACATTCACTTTAAGCAAAGTTGAAGATCTTAAGCCAACGCAACGTATTAAAACAAATATGGTAAGCGTGAATACTTCACACAGCGTGTAGGCTAAATGAAGCACAAAAGGATCGCACGCATTTGTTGTACTTTGCATAAATTCATCTTCTGGTTTGTTCGACTTTGTCATGCTTTCAGAAATAAGCACTCCTGGATGTGGATTGCATATTGTGGTTGATTATATAGATGGAATGGCAGGCCACAATATATCTCAATGAGATCATATGTTTTAATTTAGGAGATTAAAGTAGGGATTATTTAAAATTAAATTATAATCAGTGTAAAATTATTCAAGATGTTATTACTGTTGTTTTTTGTTGTAGGTTAGTAAGCCGTATACATATACTTTGTCCTTTTTATACAGTTTATTTATATGTATTTATTTAAAATTGTTTTGGTATTGATGTGCAATTATTATATTTCTGAGCATTGTCATTCTAAAAAAAAATACTATTGCAAATTCTTTATTTTTTAGGCATGTTTACTTTTTATTTTATCTGTGACTTTAAGTACATAGTTTATGTATATTATTTACTTATTTTGCTAAATAGAACTTTAAGAGTCTTGAAGAATATGTGTTGATTGAGATTCGCTTATTTCTCTTGGTAGGTTAGGTTCCTTCATATTAAATCAATTTACTGCCATAATTGGTCCGGGGTGTTAATAATTTAATGTCTTCACTCTCTGTCTAAGCTTTTCGTCTTTGTTTTTTTGGCTTGATCTGTAGTAGTTAAATAACTACCGTACCGTACCGTAGAAATACCGGTATTCCTCGGCTGTTGTTCCTTGATGCATAGTGTTCTTTCTGTTTGGTAGTGTTGGGTCACTAGTAAACAAAAACAAACAGTTTTCAGGCAACATGGGTTTAAACAAGGTCACAGCTACAGGGCCAAGCTAGATAAAAGTTCAAATCAATATTTCAACTAACAAACAGACATCAGCTTCTGTGGATTAAATCAACATATTTTACACTGATTGATTGTGGAGAGTCATTGAAAAGAACAGAGAATTTACTAAATTCACTTTATTTACACACGAAGAACTTTTGTTGGAAACCTTATTGCAACATTAAACACACCTGTTTAAGAATGAAATACTATTAGTGTAGTTTATGTGCAAGTTGCTCAGGTGAGTTTAAACGGTATATTTGCAGGCAAAACATCTAATAAGTAACTTCAAAGCATAAAATATAAAATGTACAAATTAGATAGCACTTTAGAGAATGCTTCTTGTAACTAGTTATGAAAGTTTTTTTTTCTTCTGACCCCAAACTACTGTGGGTGTTATAGACTGATAATAATCCAAATAATTACTGGAGAGGTAAAAAGGCAAATAAAATAATACTAATACTAATAACCATTTAATTATATTACAATTTAATTTATATCTATCTATCTATTCTATACTAATATTATAAAGAGGATAGATTTGTTGATTAGTATTTTTGGATGTATGTGACGAATAAACTCAAAAATTACTTAACCACCTGAATGAACCTACTTTATCAGCAAGCACCAATGGCGGCAACTTAGTATACAATAAATTCTACACCTAAAATTAAGTAAATTGTCTGGTGAAGTGGTGACTAGGCTGGCCGGAGGTTGTGAGTTGCATGCATGACAAACATTCATATGACCAATATTGTATTTGTAATGGTACTGGGTGTTTTTTTTTTCTCCTTTAACATTATGTATTTAAAAATATTTTAGTATGTCACAGTCTTGACACTCATAGTAAAAGCTCTGCCTATTTTGGGGTCAGATAATCTTGGTGTATTTTGTCCCAAATATCTCTGGTGAAAAATAAAATGGTAAAGAATGGAGGTCAATTCTCCATTCTTTACCATTTTTTTCCTTACTTCTTTTCTTGTTCAATATTTTTAGTGTTATTTAATTAAAATAAGTAGGTACCTATGTAAGTATTCTAAAACAGACAAAAACCTGTAAAACACCAATACGGAATGATCACGATTAATTTCATCACAGAGATTGGTGGTGTAAATATTTAAGTCTGTATGATATGTTTAAATATACAATATGCAAGTTGTATTTAGACTTTTTGTTACTTAGCTCAGTTGTAAACTCAAATCTGCATTGCGCATGTGTAATTTTGCAAGTCGATATTATTATTCATTTATTTTGGTACACTAACAATTTTTTTCAATGATGGAAGGAAGCCTTTAATCGGCACAGGACAAATCTCAAATGTTCTTTTAAATACGTAGGTATTTTGACCAATTAGGGCTGGAACTTCAGTACTCTTTTAGTTGAAGTTGCATAATCACTGTGGATTATTTAATCATGTTTTTTCCTTGCAAAAGTCAACAACCTACCAATGGTCACTATGGTCAGAAGTTATTTATGTAAGGAGCAAAATCATATTACGAGCGGTGTTCAATAAAAAGTAATAATGGCATATAAACTCCTCGAACAACAAAAGAGTAAATACTAATAAGTCCAGACATTTGATAAAATAAAAATTATTGATTTCCTTTTCTTATTTTAAAAATAGAAGTCATTTGTTTTCGTCGTGTCGGTGCGTGGTACGCACAATGGATTAAATTGAAATTCACGCCGTAATAAAATATCACTGCCTGAAAAAATTTACTACTGAGCAACTAAATCTAGACTTGAAAAGAACATTAGGGGTTAATGCTCCTTCGTATTCTACGTTTGCGCGGTGGTGTGCCGAGTTTAATAGAGGAAGAACTTGAACTAATGACGACCCGCTTTTGGGACGCCCTGCGACGGCAGTTACCGAAAAAATGATAAAAAAGTAAAAAAAATATTTTTTTGCAGAACGTCTTGTTACTGTTCTTTTTGTAGCTGAAGAACTAAAGATTTTCGATAGGAATTATCCATAGTATCAACGCGCTGGGTGAAAATGGCCCTTATACGTAGAACAAATAAAAAAACTGCGTCAGGAAACACGCGAAAGTCGCTGCGGCAAACTTGCTAAAGTTGTTCACCAAGATAACGCCCCCGCACACAAGTCCCGAGTTGTGATGACTGCTATCCAAGATGCTGGATTTGAATTGATGGAACATCCTCCATACTCACCTGACCTTGCGCCTAGTGATTTCTACCTGTTCCCGCGTTTAAAAGAACAACTGAGAGGTCACAAATATGGCAAGTATGAGGAAGTGATTGCCGCCGTACATGATTTTTTAAGCGATTAAGATGAAGATTTTTTTAAGAAGGGAATCTTAGGATTAGATAAACGATATACCAAGTGCATAAACCTTACAAGGTGAAATTATGTCGGGAAAATTAAATAACAATGAATAATATTATTATTATAATATATAACTGCTTCATCCTCCTTATCACTTTTTATTGAACACCCTTAGTATGCCCGCGTGAACTTCATTTCTGTAACAGGTATAAAATCTTAATAGGTGGTAGCCTATGTGTTAATCTGATGTATAAGCTGTATTATCTACTGTAAAGTTTCATCTAAATCTGTTCTGTAGTTTTTGCGTGAATAAGTACCAAACTAACCATCACAAGCTTTCGCATTCATTAAAATAATAAGATTATAGCCCGGTCAAATTAGACCAAAAAATAGGAGTGAGGTTACAATAATTCGCACCCAGCTTAAAATTGGTAGGATTGTTCAGAACACTATCATCAATGAAATCTAAAAAGTCCTCATCGTTCCGACACCCGGTTTTTTTTATTCTGGGTCAAATGTCAGAAAACGGGTTTTTCACAATTTTCAGCAAAACGGTAAGTTTTATCAAAAAAATAGTTTTGAAAAAAATTCTTAATCAAATTATTATCTATAAAAAATGTTCAAATACTTTTTTCCTAAGAGCCACTGTTTCAAAAGAGTTGGAATAGTTGTAATCGTCATGTGCACACGTTTCCACGCCACCTTTGAGGTCAGTCAAAAGCATAAATATATATACGTTTCCGTGGCTTCAAAAATATCTGAGCAAAATATTAGCCACAAATGTCTGTATGAAAGTTCTTTCGGACTCTTTATTAACTTTTATGTGACCAATGTTTTGCTCAGATATTTTTAGAGCCTCTGAAACGTACAGATATTAATGGTATTTACTGTACATGCTAGAGAACAAAACAGTCTAATTTTTTTGCAACCACATTTATTAATTAAGTTAGGTAATAATAAGTAAGTTAAGTCATAATATGTATAAACATAAACTTTTCCAACATTTTGTATCGTTATATCTCAGAAACAGTGGCTTTTAGGAAAAAAAGTATTTGGACGTTTTTTATAAATAATTATCTGATCTACAATATTGTCTTAACTAATTTTATGATAAAACTTACCGTTTTGCTGATAAACGCGAAAAACTCGTTTTCTGACATTTGACCCAGAATAAAAAAAACCGGGTGTCAGATCGATAAGGACTTTTTAGATTTCATTGATGATAGTGTTTTGAACAATCCTACCAAAGGGATTTGAGTAACTTTGTATGGACCCGTGGCGTCAACTTTTTTAGTAGCGGCCAGCAATAATTTTTCCACTGTTTTATAGAACACTAAGAAAGAAACATATCTGAGTGACCAGAATGTTTTAAGTGATATCGAAACCAAGATATGATTTTTTAAAGTATTATTTTTTGCCTTTGTTTCACTAAAATAATAGTTCTGACAGGTTACTTTATGAAGCTTATCTCACCTAACAGCTGGTTGAAAGGATGCAGAAATAGAAGAGGAAGGTTTTCTTTTCAAGATGTACCTGTTGAGTATATTTTTCTAATAAAAGTACATCCAGCTATACTTTAAGTTAGATATTCATAGTTGTAATGTTGTCTATATAGCAGTGAATGTTAAGTATTGGGCATTAGGAAGTGGAACACAAGCTATCACAATATCACAAAAAACAACCTCAAGGCTGGGATTTAGAGCGCCGTCCGATAGAGCATTCGGTGGGCCACTGGTTAGTTTTGCGCCGCGGCTTCTTTCTGTTTTCGTGTAATGAATTTATTATGAAATAACATTAGACAAATTAAAAAGTTTTTAAAGTTGTCGACCTAGAATATACAGAGACCTATATATAGATATATGGGTGACCATCCCGCCCGAAATTTAGAGATGTGTTTTTCGGGGTACTCCCTTTCTTCTTCGAAAATTGTTAGTCCGAAATTCAAAATCCCTAACGCGTTTGCTATAATCATCACTATCCATAATGTTCGAATATACGAAATTTTATTATGCCTAATTGTCTTTAATTCTAATGCTTTTGTGTCATAATATCGGGTGCTATAATAATTAGATATCTTAATTTATCTTGCTATAAAGTCACATGTCCTAAGTGTTAAATTGTATAATGGGGTTTTTTTTTTACGACTACCCAGAAATCCCGCGAGTGTCAGTAGGTTAGGGTTTTTTTTAATGACCAACTGGAAATTCTTCGAGTGTCAGTAGGTTAGGGTTATTTTTGTTATGACCACCCGGAAATCCTGCGAGCGTCAGTAGCTGGGGGTTATTTTTTTTATGACCACCCGGAAATACTTCAGGTGTCAGTCGGGTGTCAGTATTTAGATTTTAGGGTTAGTTAAATTATGACACATTACGTTAGGACTTATTAATGTTATAGAAAAGCCTTTTATTTCTTTTAAACATTATAGATTGTAATATTTAAAGCAAAAAGTTTTAGGACAAATTATATTTAGGGATTTCGATTTTAGGGCAAGTGATATTATGAGACATTAAGTTAGGGCTAATTATCATTCGGACAAATGATGATTAGGTCCAAAACATTATGGCACGTCAGATTATGGATAAAAATTTTATGAGACAAAATAGAGAACCGTTTTTCGGGCATCTCCGTGCTTCGGAAGGCACGTTAAACAGTTGGTCCCGGCTGACGTCGCAAGATTTCAGTCGTAAAGCCTAGTCAGAGGCCTAAAAAGGCGGCTTTATAACATCTGACGGTACCTAAGGTTTATCATTGACCTCACATTCACCTCTCCAACAATCCGCACTGAGCCCGCGTGTTGGAGTATGGCTGGTACCACCTCTTAATTGAGGTGAGGCATGTGCCCATCAGTGGGACGTATATAAGGCTGTATTTAAATATGTAAATAGGAGGTATTAGTTCCTAACCGTCGACATTAGAGACATTACATACACCTGAAAGTCATTTTACCCACAATACATGACCAATTAAGGAATAATATTGCACATGGCCATTGAGAACTAGCCTTCTTAAATACTTATTGCGTCGCATGTTTAAAAGAATTATAAAAAAATGCTACCAATACAAATGATTTTCAAAACAGTCAACAAATACCTAAAGCTAAATGGTTTCAATTCTCGTCAGTTAGCTTCAATTGGAAAGATTTATTGCCCAATCAAATGTAATGCATCATGCAATCGGTAAGTAGCGGAGATAAGTACGAAGGAGTCCGCGAGAAAAATAGGACTAACGAACTACCAGCAGCAACGCACACAGCGAACTTTAGTGTGCTTTGAGCGAAGTTTCGAAATAAAGGGATGAACCCAGTACGTAGCCTCGGCGTCAAAAAAACCGCACCCTTTTAAAAATCTTTTTATAAAATTCTTGAACCTTATTTAGTGTTGGGTATCAGAAAGGTAACAAAAAGGAGTTACAAAAAAACAATTGAATTTAACTTTTGTTTAATTGTGATTACAGAAAAAACATTTAAATAACCAAAATCCTTAATTAAGTTCTAATTAACAACAGATAATTTACAAAAAAATGACACAAAAAGTGGCTTAAAATTAACTTAAAATCTAGTGTTCAAGGGGGGGGGGGGCCCTTGCCCTGATGACTACTTCCATACGCTCCCTCATGGATCTCACCAATTTCAGGAGCTCTTCTTGAGGGATAAGCTCCCATTTTTCAATCACCGCGTCTTGGAGCTCCTGAAGAGTCGAAGGAGCAGGATCCCGAGATCAGACCTACCGTTTAAGATGGTCCCAGAGGTGCTCTTATCGGATTCCGGACTTCTCGCTGGCCACTGCATCACAAGAGATTTGGGACCGTCGCCCACGGTGGCTGCAGTGTGAGCGCGAGCGTTGTCGTGCATTAATGTGAACCCCTCGCCAAAAGAATCGGTAAAAGGGATCACATGCACTTCCAGGATCTCTGTGACATAGCGGTGAGCAGTCAGCGACCCTTGTCACGCGAGCACCTCCAGTCCAGGAGACGCAGACAAGGTCGGTTTTGCCGGCAGCCGTCATGCCGCCCCAGAACATGCAGGATCCGCCACCATATTCCACTGTCTCCTGGATAAAGGCTTGGGCGAAACGTTCACCCTGTCTTCGGTATACTCTTCTGCGTCGGTCGTTTCAGAAGAGACACAGTCTCGTGTCGTCTGAGAAGAGAACTGCACTCCACTGCTGAAGGGTCCAATCGACGTGGTCACGGCAAGTTGTAAGCGGGCTCGCCGATGCGCTGCAGTCAATTTATGACCCGTAGCAGCTCTGTGGGCCGCTATCTTCTTCTCCTTTAGTCTTCTTCTAACCGTAGAGACGCTCACGGTGCGTCTGCGCACTGCCTGGAGCTGCTGTTGCAATTCAACAGCATTGGAGAAACGATTTCTCAAAGAATTCGACACAATGAACCGGTCGTCTCTTTCCGAAGTGCAGTGACGTCTACCGGACCCATGTCTCCGGATGTAACTTTTAAATAAAATCATCATTGACGCGGCTACATGTTTATATCAGGAGTTAATGACATTTGAAAGAGATTTTCTCAGAGGTGCGATTTTATTATCTTAAGCGAGTGTATTATCTTTTAAAACGTCTTCTATTTTTCTTAAACTTCATGTAAATTATAGCACAACTTAATCTCAGAATATTTGCCTCCATGATGTGCGCTTCACTAAATTTCTGGACAACAAATGATCGCACTCCGTGTGCGTTGAGTCCGTGGTAAGTCCTTGGCGAACTTTTTTTTCGCGTAACAGATTTTTCTCCTCTGCGGACATAAGTCCTTCGTCTGCGCAGGCTTTTAAAATTATGTATTTAATGAAAGGCATACATTTTACGATTCCTCCAGGATTGAGTATGCTTATTAATAACAATTCTCAACTTCCACTGAACTAGTATATGGTTTACCTCTTACTCTTCTTGATGGGCATTCAACATAATAATATTACGGTAATTGTTAACATGCTACTTATGGTGCTACACGTAAATTGTAGTTCTTTACTGTATCAAGTGACGTTAGCGCACGCTTGCTACGATTTAGATTGTCGGTATAACCTGTTGCCTTTGTGCCGGCACAAAGGCGCTCGCACTGACAATATAAACTCGTAGCTCAATAGGTGGATGCAATTTATGGGCACGTATGCTACAGTTAGCCACTTATTTGTAAAAAATAAGTTTCAAAATAAAACCCCACTAGAAAAATTACACTCAAGAAAGTATGAAAGAAAATATTCCACTCGAAATAGGTTTTATTGTATTTAATGCATAACCAGTTGGCCCTAAAGTTCTGAATGTAGAATTTATTGTTCTATTTGGGTAGGTGGCATAAAATATTTTGAATGCATATTGAGAACATTACTGCTAAAGCCTTCCGCATGTTAGGATTCGTTATGAGAACTGGTAGGGATTTTAAAAACTACGACGTCAATTATCTCAGATAATGCTTTTGTTCGTTCTGTCTTGGAATTTGCGTCAGCAGTCTGGAACCCTCAATATTTTAAATACATAAATGCCATAGAAGGTAGTCAGAATAAATTAATTAAATACCTCAACTACATGACGACCATTGTTGAAAAAGATTGACGACCATTATTGAGATCAAAACGATTGTTCAAATGTGTGGGGATGACATATGCTGTCACTGGCGCCTAAGTCATCCCCGTACATTTGAACGATTTTACTGTAGAAATCGTCGTGGCGTGTTGCTCTTGGCTAGCCCCCCAGGTCTCTTTATTCAAACTTTTAGCTAACGTGTTAGACTCTCCATATCTCTTGGGAAACATATCTCTTCGATGCCCCCGGTTAAATGCTAGACAGAGGAGCCTTTTCCATGTGGCTTTAGTAAAAACTAATTATGCTTGTAATACATTTTTTCTTCGAGCTTGTCGCAGTCATAATACTATTTTCCAAGGTATAGACTTATTTAATCTTTCATTGTATGGCTTCAAAAAACAAATTAAAGATATTTCTGTACCTTCATAGCTTTCAGTTTAGCATGTAACTGATAGTCTTACTTAATGTTTTCATTCTCAAATATTCTTTTTTTAAATTTTATTGTCAGTCTGGAACTATTGCTCACATTATTGTAAAATAATACCTACTAGTGGAAACTTTATTGGTTGGACTCAGATTTTTGTCTTAAGTTTGTTCTGATTTAAAACAACTGTCTGTTTCCCACAAAAATAAATATAATAATAACCACGGCAATCCTATGAACTTTACTATGAATATGTATTGAGAGAATTTGCTGGGGGTAGATCGGATTGATCATGAACGTCGAGTTTTTGAAATATTTTCGTAATTATTCAGCTGAATTCAAAATAAAAGAAAATACATATACTTTTTGTCTGTGTAATGTTCTGCACCTTGTTGAATTTGTAATTATAACGATAACTTTTTACATTGAATTTTCGCGTTTCCTCAGACCTCATTCAGTAAAAAAGGTGTTTTATTTAATTGAGCAATTAATTGGTAACTTAATATTTGAAAAATTCAATATGTTTAATATGGGAACAAGCTGGCCATCAGCGGCTTCGCCCGCGTAGAATGCCTTTCCCGTTTATATAAACTAAGTATAACCTAAGTTTTTTTTTTTTGCATGTGTCACTCCCTGATAATGTAGCTTCATGGTGGTGTAAAAAAATTTAAAATCGGTCCTGTCTGTAGTTACGGAGCCTATTCAATACAAATAAACAAACAAACAAATCGTTCCCCTTTATAATTAATAGATATGCCACTACTTTCATTTTTATTTAATAAAATAATCACGAAAACCTTACAAAAACGTGACGTTTGCTGGGGAAAATGCTCTGAAAATACTTTAAAACCTATAAAACAGTAATCATCCAAGCAAAAGGAAGCAAAAGACAAAGTTAAAGTGTTGTATGAATTTAAACTACACGCAAACCCTTGAGACAAATGCTGTTCAGAAATATAGAAAAAAATGCTTCAAGGTGTTCCCTCACTTGGAGCATTCGCCTGTAATGTAACGGTTCAGATTCGGTTTTGAGCTTTACATTACAGTACTGCCTCACTGACTGACGAGCATTCAATGTTACATTATTGGCATTGCCTATAATATAACATTGAATTTGGACGCGCTGCGCATCCGCCTTATGCTCAATTACAGTGATGTTACAAGTTGAATCAAAATATTACAAACTGTATCATGAATTTGCGCACTGTGATGTTCGCTTTCCCTCACCAACGTAATGCTCGAATCTGTAACATTACAGTTTGCGCACTGTTATGTTCGGTTCTCCCCCCTCACTTAAGCTCGCTCTGTTACTTTACTTTACCGCCGAATGCTACAAGTGAGAGAGCATCATTTTATAAACATAGAGCTGCCCAATTATGTTTCAGTATTAAAGCCTATTGTTATTTAAGTTGTTATCTGAATCACATTAACTAAATGTTGTTAATTTTCAGAATATTTATTTCGATTTACATAATGATATGTTCGTAAATACATATTATGTTGCCAATTGCCATTTATGTGAATCATCTTAATATTAGACAGTGTTGACTGATTGTGTACGAGGAAATAACTGTAGTATAGTTTACCAAAGCATTCACTTTTCAGATAGTATGACTGTACTTTCCTTACGAGAAGTTTTTTCTTCTGTTATTTGATAAAAAATTGAAAGCTTTGGTTTAACTATACTTCTATACTAGGTACTATTATAAAGAGGAAAGATTTATTTGTTTGTTAATAGGCTCCGAAACTACTAGACCGATTTTAAAAAATCTTTCACCAATAAAGCTAAATTATAAGGGAGGTGACACAAGCAATTTTTAAAAATTAAGGCTATATTTTGGGTAAAATTGTCTACATGGGCGAAGCTAGCGTGGAAAGCAAGTATTTTAATATGACTGGCTAATCAAAAAAAATGCACATTTAGGCTAAGAACTCATAGCGCGGTTTTCTGTCGCGCCCGCCGCGGTTGCGGGCCCCCGCACCTTCTGCAGAATGCCGAAATGTATGAAAAAATTGAAAGCAGAACTCACGACGAGTTTTTGGAGCCGCGCCTCTCGCGGCAAAACGCAAATCTGACGTCATTTGTGAATTGTGTAGTGACTTGTTCATAGATTAGAGTATGTACTAGCGTATAACCGTCTCACTATTTTACTATAGTGCTGCCATCTACTTCCCAATCCCCAAACTATAAGCTAACGAAGGAATTCCTTGAATGGTTCATATAAACGTAAGGGTAGAAAGTATTGTAGTGACGGATGCGCTGATTGATCAAAAGTTACGTTCACAGTTCCTTCGCCTTTGCTGTTATCAAAATTACCTGCTGTCTTTTAAATTGTCTTTTATTTTTGCGTAAACTAAAACCAAAACGTATAACATTTAATCAATAAGTGTTATTTTTTACCAGTGCAATGACTGAATCGACAAACCAATCAGAAAATAGATGACAGTCAGCCGACTCTTCGACTAACTAACCAATCAGCGCTCAATTTCCGATCGTCCTAGTACTGGCCGGATTATCGCGATCATCCTGAAAATGACTAGGATAATAGCGATTCCATATTTTATTTTGTGGCGATACTAAATATCAGATTTCTATTATCTGGCGTTTCGCGATAGTCCCGGGGATTTTCGCGAAACTCTGGTTCTTCCTATTATCCTACGACATTCATTAGTTACCTCTGGGATTGGGTACCAGTTGGCGCTGCCTATGTAAATTATGTTTTTTTTATGAAAGATAAACTAGCATGCTCAGTTGAGCATAGTTATGCTTTGTACATTTTTTTTGATATATGGCTCGCACGACTTGTGCATTTACCAGTTTCAAAGTTAGGGAAACATGCTTAAAAAAGGATATCGGATACGGATACGGAAAGGATTAGGAGAGCAGAGGAAAACATTCTTTTCTTATTTTTTTTACAGCTCACGCCTAAAAATTCCTGTTTTCTTTTTTCCAAATAGTGTTCAACAGTAACGTACTGTATTGATAGGTACCGCCCACTTAGTGATGTGTTCTGTGCGTAATATAACAAATTGAGGACCTCCAATGAAAAAAAACTATTTCAAAATTTCTGGAAATTTAATAAACATAAAAAGTAAAAATAGTATCTTTGACTCCATGAATAATAAAATTATTTGCGAGGAATTATAATTATTATTTGTACTTGGATATACAAATGAAACAAGTAAAATTATTAAATATTATTTATTACAACGAATCATTCAGACTTTATTTATAAATTGATTTTTTATATTATTTATAATTTTAAAAAATAATATTAATAAACGAATCATTTATATTGAAACTAAAAATATTTCAATGTATTTAATCGATTGAAAGTTCTTCTTAAATAAAATCGATTACTATTTCAAATCGAATAGTATCGTGTGAAGGCGTCACTAATTAAATCTACAAGTTTGCGGCAACCGCGGCGGCTGCGGTCTCGTGAGTTAAGGAAAAAAACCGCCGAACCGTGCCGCGGCGGGCGCGGCAGGAAACCGCGCCGTCTGTTCTTACTCCTTTTCAAAATCTATTTTTCTAATGAAGATTTGAAATTCGTTTCCTATTTATTTATAGCACTACAATATAACGGTTCAAAAGGCGAAATAAGTGCTCGCAAAGCATTCTAATAAATCAAAATATGATAAAAATAGTTCGTAACAAAGAAGTAGGTATATTTAAAATTTCAGGACAGCAGTTGGTTTGATTGGGCATTTGAATTTTAGCACAATAAAAAATATGGGATTTACTTTTTGTAAAGTTCAGTGGTAGATATTTCAATAGGTCATAAAACTTGTTGTCCAAGCATAGTAGTCTACCGGCAGCATACCTAGCAATTAAAAGCTTCTTGAGGTTAAAGCATTTATAAATAAAAAATGCTTCTTTTGTCCAGAACTCAACAATGAACTCGTTGTTGTCTGATCATTCGGGAGAGTACTGGAGAGCAGCGTGCTGCGTGATTGAAATGTTAATGTCTCGTTGGTCCAAGCACGAATTTGATCTCTGCGGTCAACGCAATTTGAGCATAAAGAGATTCGACTCGGCGTTTCAATGCCAAGTCTATTGGCCCTATTAGAAAATTGAAATTCAAATCGCCACTTCAACAACCAGGAAAACATATCAAAAAGAATTTGCGTAATTGACACTAGAGGCGGTGTTAGACCGCCTCTGTAGCGGAGTGCAGCTTTATCCAATTATCCAGACGGCTATTTTGCAGTTGAATAGATTGCAGTCAACTGACCTGAATACGGGTATAAATTGCAATTGAGACGGGTTCAGGAAGCAATCGTGCATCATCTTTCATTAGAGACACACTATATAAGAGTCCACTTGTCAATCCATGTTAGAGTAATGGCTGAAAGACTGCTATTAGCTAGGCTGTCCCGGATTAACTGGCGTGAGCATATTTGGTATTATACGTTTACTCACTCGTTGGTTATTTACCACGTTCGAATTTCTTACAGCGCCACTACCTCCAGAGCTTCTGGACATTCCTGATGCTTTTCTAGACCATTCTGCGAGTGACGGCACCATTGAGGAGAACTTCGAGGAAGAACTGGCGAGGGCACCCGAAGTTTATGCGGAGGTGAGGCTTCTCATAAAATGTGCTTGTTTTTTTGTAGCAACTAAAAAAGCATTGTATTATGTGCGCCTACGTCTTTGCTGTGCAGTCTTATCTTTTGCATATTGTATCATTGTTTGCATATAGCTAGGAAGTTTTAGGGCTTAATTGTAATGGTATGTTTCATATCCACCCAACCCAGTCAAGTCGCAGACAATTAGTCAATCTTATCTTCTTAAAGTAAATAGTGACTATACAGCATTATAATGAACAACACACATGCCGTGTACGTAGTTTAGCCCTCGTTTAATCTTATAATTTATTAAGAATCTGGGTTAATAAATTATTTCAATACGATTCAGTTATTATTCCGTAAGGATAATGCTTTAAATAAACCATGTCACCAACTTATTGCGCTTTAGTTTGTTTTGGTTTTTGGGCGAATTGAAACTTAAATTATTTAGTATACAAATGATGGGTGACAAAACCGTAATTGGCGATGATACATTTTGAAACCTTTTAAATTATTTGTGTCGAGATTATAAGCCAATTTATGAAAAAAATTGAGTTGGTGTTTTATTTTTGGATAATTAGTTATATTGTTGACGACGAAAAGACGCATAAGTTGGCTGTATAGTGAGTTCATTCCATTAAAAAAATACTGTCATTTCCTAAGCAACGAACGCAGTAACAGATGTCACACCAATGCTATTTCATAGTACCTACAGAATGTTCAAAACGTTGTTTAGTGTCGATAACTAGGAAATATTTTTAAGTGTTAATTTGATAACTATTACAATTGAAGTTAAATAAATGCTAATAATTATCATTTTTTAATGCTAATATCAAGTAAAATTTGATAAAGTGATAATAAAAAAGTAAAAGGTACAGACTTAGAATAAGAACACATAAAGCACGCGTGGGTGTTGCAGTTAGCAGTAAAAACACCACTTTCATATTGTCATCGCCTCTCGGTATGGCCTACTGTTATTGTATTATCTTGTTTGAATACGACCACATCAACGAAATTAATCATGATGTATGGTTTTAAAACAATCTTGTTACTTACTGATTAAATATAATTTTAAAAAAAAAAACCTATAAAAACACGTGGCAAAACATTGAGAAGTCACTCTGGTGAAGTAGAAAATAGTGTTTTATACATTTGCATTCATAAGAACAACGATTTAATACTTATTTGTCATTCAAACTACTTGTAGTTTCATACAAAAAGGCGCGCAAATTGTCATGCTGAAACTGTCAAAATAATTGTATTTTACCGATGTTAAGTATGTTACATATGAATATTTGTCAAGCTTTTTTGATAATATTTTATGTTGTTACCAAACTTTACGCACAAATTAACTGTTTGTCTGAGCTTGTACACCACATTAACGTGTGTGGGTGGTACATACCACAATAACTTGAATTTGAGCACCGACGGTTTTTCAAACATATGTAGCCGGAACGGCAAAATATTCATCGCATCACCCATTCCCGACATTATGCCCGGACACGGTTTCTTTGTGTTATCATTTCAAGTTTACACCTACATTTTCACATACATATAAATGAAACATGTTTTAAACTTGCTGTATAATCGAATAGTAAAAGTGACGTAATATGAATCAAAAAGAACGTAGCTTTTTTCTCAAAAATCGCGAAAAATACAAAACTAAATTAGAATCTAATCACTGGAAATTGCTGTGATGCTCATCCTCGAATTGGCTATCAACATTTTTTTTTAATACCTTTTACTATTTTAGGTAACTAATTAGAATATTTCGTTGATCTAGTCGGTAGTTATTTTTTTATTAATTTTTAAGCATTGCGAACTCATGACGTCACAAATTCACTTAGTGTTCCCACATGTGTTTTTTCCCGGATTCGTAAATAAATTATGAGGAGAAAATTACTAATTTACTGCACTTACGACTGAAACAGAGCTCGCCGTTCATCATGTACAATCTCACGAGAATGTGAGAAGTAGACTTCAGATACAATTCATTTTGCCAAGTTCTGAAACCAAGCCCTACCTGAAAGGGTTCTACCTACCCGTCTGGGCAATGAGCGTAAATGAATGTACGTATTATTAAAAATAACTTTGTGGAAAAATATATTTCACCTGGGGGAATTTTAAATCTGCTATCTAGAAACCCCATTAATATCATGCAGTAGAATCACCTAGCTAAAAGTCTTACGTATGATACAGATCGCGTCATTTGATTGGTTGATGGATAGATTATAAATCAATTAGATTATAAATATTTCAATCACGTGAAAGGACGTTTATACGATAGGTTTCAATTGTGAGATGTCAATTTGATTACCGTGAAGAGTCCAATAAGAACCATAATATACTCTTTGTGGACATTGGCAAACTGGAGTCATTCATTTGACCCCAGTTTGCAACGTATTTAATTTAAAAAAAAAACTCGATGCTTTGCTTTAAAAAAAATGTTAAATATTTAAATAAAATACAAATACCTCGAAATGGTTTTCGATTTAGGACATGTTTGATTTTTGTTCCCATACCCAATTGGTTTTGGAACTAAAAGTATTTTCAAAATTGGTCATAAGTACCGTTTATAATCAAAGTTCAGCTAAATAAACGATCGCTAATAATGTAGATATCATAGTTGTTGTCGAAAGGTTGAGCTACATCGTCGATTCCGTTCTAGTAAATGATGATTCGGAGTGATAGAAAGGAGTAGATATAGGAAAGTGCGATTCGGTGCTGCCCGTTGTAGCTCAATCCTAATTGCTTAACTGATTTCTGTTAAGATATCTGGCTCGTCTATGGACGACGAGAGCTTCGCCGACCTCAATGGCACGGGGCTCATCGACGTGGTTGGAGATGACGAGATCGGTCGCAGGATCATCGTGGTCTCCGCCTGCAAGCTGCCGCAGACCAAAGACATGCACCCTGATAAACTACTAAGGTGCGTCAAGTAATAAGTCTGTATAGAGTGGCCCATTAAGAGGGGTCAGCATCTTATAGTTTCAGATTTACCCATCTGAAAGTATAAGATGCTAGCTTTCCGCCCGCGGCTTCGCCCGCGTGAACTTCATTTTCATGACAAGAAGGTTTTTTCCGACTCGCGATACTTGTTTCACAAATTCACATCTTAGTTAACATCCTAAAAAGAACCCCTACGTAAAATTTGGGACTCCTAGTACTTGTAGTAACGAAGTTTTATACAAACAAACTATCAACCCCAACAACAACCCCTTGTGGGTCGAATTTCACATAATCCCGTCTTAGTGAGCACCTACGTCCTAAAAAGAACCCCTATGCAAAATTTGAAACTTTATAAATGATCCATTCATCATCACCTTCGCTTTTATAAAAAGTGACCTGTTCGTAATGTATGTAACAAACTTATAGGCTGTAAACTATACTACTTTCGCCGTATGATGATAGGACATAATTGTGAATTATAGTGATGTAAGTAACGAATGTAATTTTATCGAGTTGGCAAAGGAAATGGAATCGGGTGTACCGATTTTTAATTTTTAAATAAGATCTTAGTAAACGGGTTATGGCTAATAAGTTATAGAATAAAACGCGGTATCTCGAAAAAAATAGTTAAAAAATAGCACACAAGGCAGACGCACTCGTACTGATGCGAATGACGTGTTTACACAATGGTTCTTCCAATTATAGA
Source organism: Udea olivalis (assembly GCA_947369235.1). Taxonomy (NCBI): domain Eukaryota; kingdom Metazoa; phylum Arthropoda; class Insecta; order Lepidoptera; family Crambidae; genus Udea; species Udea olivalis. The sequence goes on from OX376340.1 coordinate 31,515,420, forward strand.
TTTTTGTCGATTCAGTAGTGTCAATACACTATTGAATGGCGTTCCTTTTCACGCATCAGGCGCTGTAAAGATATATTATTTTATTTCATTTACTTAATTTATTAACAGTTAATAATATAATTTTCTTTAGCCAGTTTCTTTTTATTCAGTTTGGAATAGTATGCGTGACACGGAACAATGAGAACTGTCAGGCATATCGTCATAAAGTGAAAATAGTATTGGATTAAATTCATCGATAAAAACATTTTTTTTTTTTGTAAGGACGCCGCTGCTTGGCCTCGTCGGCCTTAGCAGCTTCACCGGTCTGTAGGCTCTCAACCCTAATATTTAAAGTAGCACTCTAAGGGCCCCCTTGTGGGGTAGAACCTCGACTCAGAGCGTTACTTGAGGATAATCTGACATTTTGGGGAGAGAATCTACCCGGCACGTGCCGGTATCTAGAAAAGGAATTCAAAGGAAGACGCGACGCGGGCCCGCGCTGGCGCGGACGGAAGCTCGGTTGTATGTGTGTGGAATGCGCGATCAGTCTATGGTGATTGGCGATGGCCAGGGTAATAGGGTCGTTCGGGTCGTACAAAACGTCCCGCGGACTACGCCTTCCCCCTGAGACACTATTTGTGTCTGGCAAATATCTTGCCGCCTCAACTACTAAGGGATTGGGGTGGGTCTGAGCAGATACAAAAAATTGGGTTGACAATTGCTTAAGGTACTGCGAAATAGTCGGCAGTCAATATGAAGATTTTCATTACGTAAATACCACGGGGCTCCCGTCGCTTTACGCATGAACCTATTCTGAATCACTTGTAACCTATGGATATGGGTTTTAGCGGATTGTGCAAACACAGGGCTTGCGTATGTCATAATGGGTCTGATGCAAGCCAAGTAAAGTCTCACCTTATGTCTAAGGGACAGTTTACTGCGCTTGTTTATAAGAAAGTAGAGGCGACCCAGCACGAAGGCTGCGCGGTCGCGTACTACTTTGACGTGGTCTTTGTAAGAATTGCGCTTAGCGCGATTCTTGAAAATAATGGCGGCGCTCTTGGCCGGGTTGACTTCTATTCTCCATTTACTGAACCACTGCCCGAGGGCGTCGGCAGCTTTTTGGAGAGACCTTAGGATGGGTTTGGTCGAGCGAGACGTACAGTCTACTGCTGTATCGTCTGCAAATAGGGCTACTTGGGGCTTAGGCCTTAGCCGTGTAGCCTTGAAGTCAGGGATATGGCTGGTGTACAGCGAGAATAATACCCCTATTAGAAGGGGGAGAGGACGGAGCCTTGAGGGACTCCTGCGGAGAGGGGGGGGGGGGGGTGACAGAGTACCTTCCACCTTGTAGCGATTGGAGAGATAGTCTCGTAAAATGAGCACGAGCTATCAGGTACTCCTAGTTCGTATAGCCTGTATGCCAAACTTTATCGAAAGCTTTCGCCACATCGAAAGCTTTCGCCACATCGAAAAAGAGAGCGCCGGTTCAATGAAGACGACATTTACAGCCTTTAATCTTGTTACATCACGAACGGGTCACACTGTAGGTATATATAGATCTATACAAATGTTCTCAGAACCCAACGTTTTGAAAAATAAAACTTACATTATTTCTTTGAGGTGCTCCCTCACCTAGAGCATTTTCTTGTAATGCAACGTTACGAAGTCGAGCATTACATCGGTGAGGGAGGAGAACCGCGCATTACAGTGCGCAATTTGTTGTTACAATGTACATTTCAATTACACGATACAATTTCCCTGAAGTTTTGTATGGCAGAATTGTAATGCTCAAAGTCGAATCTGAACAGCCAATTACAGGCAAATGTTCGTCATGTCAGGGAGGCAGTTAAGTACTGTATTGTAATGCTCAAAATCTAATCTGAAATGTTACATTACAGGAAAATGCTCCAGGTGAGGGACCACCTCTAGATTTCAATTTAGTAGGTCATATAAACAGTAAATACTATAAAACATGATAACTAAAATGGAATGTAAAAGAAACTGGACTACTGTTTTAGTCCATTTTTTTAAATGGTCATTCATCCCTATGAATAATTTGTCAATCACAAGTTATTGTATAAATACTATGTCGTGTGTCAATCATTGTTTCACACAGCTAAAATTCCATGACATGCTATAGGGTCATTACTACGATCACGTAGTCACGTTAAACCTTTTGTCTTAGTAAATTACGCAACGAACTCCACTGTATAGTTTTATTGGCGTATCAGCAAAAAAAAGCACTCAACACAGGGTAGCTTCAAATCTTGGTTCAGACGAAGCGTGTTTTTAAATGTCACCGGAATATCCCTTAGCTATGTTTTACTATCACCAAGCCACAGTTAGCTAGTGTGGTGATTAAGCCTAATTGTAGGTCTTGCTTACCAGTAGAAAAGTATTAGGCTAATAAATAAATAACACAGTATCCAAAATTATCCACTAAGTACTACGTTTAATATTATAATAAAAAAGAAAGCAAAGGCGCTTTCCGTGTGAAAACCTACAGAACTTGTTTCAGGTACTTCATGTTAACGCTGGACAAGTATGTGGAACAAGACTATAGCGTCGTCTATTTCCACTGCGGGCTGACAAGCAAGAACAAACCGCCTCTGACATGGCTCTGGAAGGCGTATAAGGCCTTTGACAGGAAATACAAGAAGAACCTGAAGGCTTTGTACCTCGTTCACCCCACTAACTTCATCAGGATTGTCTGGCAGATGCTGCGCCCGGCCATTAGCGTCAAGTTCGGCAAGAAGATGATGTATGTCAACTATCTTCATGAACTGAAACAGTATCTTAACTTGGAAAAACTGTGCATTCCTCGACCGGTGATTGAGTAAGTAATTATATATATTTTTTTACTGTTTGTTAACTATCACAAATTAAAATGTACATAATTAATCACTCTTGTGATAACTTTACAAGAGACTATCCCAAACTAAGCAGAGCATATATAAACTTCATCACCTATTTAACCTCTTGAGAAAGAAGTTCCCAAAAAATATAGGTAGTTGGTTTTGACAGTCAACAATTTTAGAGTGTAGTGTAAAGCAGTATGTAGTAAAACTTAATATAATCCTTAAAAATACTGGATTCTCAAAAACGTGGTAAAACGAAAGCTCTCTTTGCTAAAATGCTCTTTTTAATGGCACCACGGGCATCGAACGCGTCTTGTCGCTGAGTAAATTACAGTCACATTTAACATCAACATCTCTGACGACATCGTTAAAAGCAATTCGCAAATAAAAACTTTTTTACTTCTGATGCTCTAAAAGTACGCCAATATAGCCCTACGAAGCGGGGCTAAAGTGACCACTTTAGCCCCTAGGGAGTAAAAAGTAATAAGTTCTTTAATTCCCTTCATGTGACAAAGACAAACTCAAACAGCCAGTAAAAATATACTATTATCTGTGGAGTATGGACCGTCCTTCATTGCAAAAATGTTGAGAGTTTTAGTTCCATGGTTTGTCCGAAAAGCAGGTGGCGCCATGTGTTTTAAATTGTTAATCTGTGGTTCAGTTCAGAAGAAAAAACTGACCACGAAAATTTCAAAACTTTTGTCAAAGTTCGGTTTTAAATGTTTTTGTACTAAATTGACTATTTTTCTCGCACTCAAAGTGAAAAGTATAGTTTGCACTTCGAGACTAAACGCCAACTTAATATACCCTCGGTTTCATTGACTCCCTCGCAGTCAAACCACCTCTGGTATATTATAGCTTCGTTTAGTTCCTCGATATGAAATGTACTATTTCATTACTCATACACGGAAAGTACGTTTGAAGTTGCCTGAGTATAGGGTTGAAAGCTTCACTTTCAGCCTGTAGAGTTTTTTTCAGCCCTAGGGCTGAAAGTAAATAATTGTCAAATATCACCTTCTATTTTGACATTCCTTTTGCGGAAAGTCGATATATTCTATTCAGCCACATAAATTAATTACATTATAAATTACATTCATAAATTACCTACCAAGTACTTCAAAAGATTGCCCGGATGAAGAGATTGTTCTATCACCAACATTTACTCAAGATGCTCAAGTTTCACAAAAAATATCAACTATTAACATCCCAGGAAGTAACCTCTCTCTCTCGTTTAACAATTGCTCTAATTTTAATATAAACTTTAAATAGAAATATCATCAACTTTGTTGTAGGTAATGTTTCATGATTTTTATTTACTTTCCTTATATTCGTAATGAAAAGCAGAGTGTTTACCTCGGAAGAAAGACCTTTTCAATGCCCTCGAACTATTAGCGCTCTCGCTACGCTCGCGCGACAAACCATCTCGTGCATTGAAAAGGTAACTTTCTCACCTTGTGTAACAATCTACTATTGTTTTCTCAGATATGACTCGCTCCTGCTGTCTAAAAACCCTCGCGCGGCGGAGGCAGCGAGGTTGCGCAATGAACGGGCGGAGAACCCGCCTGGCCCGGGCGGCTCTAAGGAGGTGCCGAAGGAGAGCCTCTCGCCGCCTGCCACGCAGCAGTTCGGCGTCTCGCTCCAGTTCATACAGGACAACAACGCTGGCATGGTGGACTCCATCCCGCCCGTAGTTAGGCAGTGCGTGGAGTTCTTATCTAAGCCGGATGGTTAGTTTATCTCTATGACTTTTGCTCATTTACTTGTTATGGATAATCTTATAAACATTTAGACCGATTTCAAAAATTATTTCACCAATAATATGAAGCTATATCTTAACGCTAGGCAACAGTGGAAGTGATCGTTCTGCGCACGAGTACATTATGAAGAGATGGTCCTACGCCGGCGAAGCCGCTGGCACAAAACTTATTATTTTATTATGCAAATCAGGCTCAGAAATACTACTATTCTTATATGCATGCTTCTTGCATTTCATGATCAAAATAAGATCAAATCAAAGTAATTATTAAGTGGTAATTCGGATCGGCACACGCAGTGAACTTGGAAAAGGCCTTTGTCCAGCAGTGTACTTTTATAGACTGACCATGGATGCAAATAATTATACCTACCCTGAAGTGCTTCTGAAATTGCTCTAAAGTTGTTAATATCTCTTCCGGTAGCTAACCACTCTTCCTCTAACCACTTCGCTTTCTCATCTCAATCAAGGGCCAGTAAATGAATGAACATCAGGAACAGCATTCACAAAAACGAGTATCACCTAACCACACGCATTAGAGATAAAGTAAATTTATTTTGCTATAGCGGTTGTGTGTTCAGCAATTCATTTCCAGGACACAGTTGCAGAAAGCTGAAATAAAAAATCCCTTGCCAAATAATCACTTTTAGAGTAACACTTTAGAAAAGACTGATCTTTCTGTCCTTTTCTCATGCAGGTATCTGGCTTAAAAAATTTTTTGCTAAAATAACAATTATTTCAATAAAAACAAAATGTTACTGAATGTGGTAATGTTACTTATCTAATTAAATGATTTTAACAAGATATTAACAATTTCCAAAGGCAAGTTGGTTGTCCATTTGTATGTTAGACTCAAAACTGATAACTTGTCAAAACCGGTATAAGACGAGTATGTGTATGCTTTTATTTAAATGTTTCGAAAACATTTATTTACTGCAAAATTTTCTTGCACTTTCGGTCCCTAAATCATGTTTTTCAGAGTTATTATTATTTTTGCAAATGGTCACCTAGCTGTAAGATGTACAGTCCTCTGCCGGCATAATAAATAAATGATATTCGTTGACTGTTATAGCGCTGGAAACCGAAGGCATATTCCGGCGGTCGGCGAACATTTCGGTGATAAAGGAGCTCCAGCGGGCTTGCAATCGCGGCGAGCCTATCTCCTTCAGGAATGACCCTCACAACGCGGCGGTGCTGCTAAAGACCTTCCTGAGGGACTTGGAGGAACCCCTCATGACATTCGACCTTTATGAGGAGATACTGAAGTTTCAAAGTTAGAATTCATTTGAATATTTTTACTGGGTTCTTTTTGGGGTCCGTTCCATCACCGGAAGCATTCAAATTTAATGAAGCCATCCGAGATTACGATTTTAATCGTTACGTTACAGAAACACCTTACTGACTGTGTACCATTCGCTTGTAAATTGTGATATGAATTAAAAATCAATTTCAAGCAGCAGTACTAATGTTATTTCCTTACATTTTAAATTTAACACGTCGAAACGATATTAGCGTCTTGGTTCTAGAAATAGCTTCCATTTCATTTGACTACGATACATTTTAACCAGCCTGACTGACTTTCATAAACTTAAAAGTATTGGTGGCTCATTTCCTGTTTTTCAATGTTTCAGCGTGGTCACACCGCGAAAAGCCAAGGCGTGTGAAGATATTGATACTGGAGAGGTTACCTTTGGACCACTACAAGCTTCTCAAATACATCATACAGTTCTTATGGAAGGTTAGTGATAGTCATAGTCGCCTATGATATTATTCTGACCTGTTATGTTCGCTTTTTTCACTATGATCTTAGCTGCCATCTACTCTTTATAAAAAACAGTGGTTTGATACTGTCAATTATAATTTAACAAAAAGCAGACCATGGCAGTGAAAACAACTTTCATTTGAATTCAACGAAAAACTCACGAAAACCGATGTTTCCGCCCCAGTGCACGCTGTTAAGCGTGTTAATTTTTTAAAAATCTAATAGATATTAGAATTGGAAATAGTGTACAACGAGTTGTCTTGTCACGTGCACGCGGCGATTCGGAAGCGAGTCGCATCGATACGCTGACGGAATAGTCTTCGTCCTGTGAGATTACCCACGATATTACTGAATTCGCCGGAAGTACGGAATCTAAATAAGTCAGATCTTACTCGGCAACAAAACCACGTTGGGCGCCAAATCTTGGCTAAGTACATCTCTTACCATATCGTAGTATCGTGTAGGTTTTCAATAGGTACTTTAAACATACACGACATACCACTCACGATTTCTGTATTTATTTTATAGTAATAGTCCCATGTTGGGCTCCAAATCTAGTTTAGTTCATCTAACTATTTGTATTGATTAGGCTCCGTAACTACTGGACCGACTAAAAATTCTTTCACCAATATAAAGCTACATTATCAGGGAGTGACATAGGTTTTTTTTTTAATTTAGGCGTTATTGACGGGAAAGATAGTCTACGCGGGCGAAGCCGCTGACGGACAGCTAGTTTAAAGTATTTTTCATTTCGGATATGCCCCGAACAGTGTCATGTGAGCTTGTTCTCCCAACCGCGATTTGGAGAAGCAAGTTAAATTACGGGACGAAATGTACTTGTTGGGCGCCAAATATTTTTAGTAGAAATTATACGGTTTAGGATAATTCGAGTGTTTTTTCATGTTATAACAATAATAACTGCGGGTTATTTAAGGGAAAGTCCCTTGTTGTGCGCCAAGAGTTTTATTCATTCATATTCGTAGGTTATAATAGTGATAGCCTGTGGTTAATACAGGACTAACTCCTCTTGTGCGTCAAATCTTTACTCGTTCATTCACCAAACCGATGTTATAATTCTACGGTGTACATTCTTATCCGAGTTTATGGTGATGGTTTTGACAACCATTACTGCTGGTTGGATTCCGCAAATCTCTTTTTGGGCGCAAAATCCAGTTTCGTTGTCCCAGCTAATTGGTGAAAAGCACTCAGCAAGCTTTAATCTTAGTAGAATCCTTCAAAGAATTTTATTTTTAATTTCGGTGACTTGTGTCTTGATCGTCGTACCATAAAGTTGTGGAACGCTCTTTCGGTGCATCATTTTCCTTCGTCTTTAAGTCCCGGATTCTAAACGGAGCGTGAGAAAGCATTTTTAGAGCCCAATAAATTCATTGCATTACTATTCTTGTCGACCTCATATCTCATATCTCAACCTCACGACCACTTTCCATCAAGTGGAGAGAGGTTAGCTTAACGGGCAATTTAAAAAGAGATGATTGATTGTTTTTGTTTGATTAGAGTAAAGTTTATAGAACTCTTTTTTGTATCTTATTTACAGGTTCAAGACCGGAGCTGCCTCAACAAAATGACGAGCAGCAACCTCGCGGTGGTGTTCGGGCCCAACCTGGCCTGGCCGCCGAACGGCCAGATGTCCCTCCAAGCGATCGCCCCAATCAATGCCTTCACAGACTTCCTGCTAGAAAACCAGGAGTCTATATTCATCATATGAGACCATACGCACTACTGGAGGCGCCCAGGAAACCCTTGCCTCGAATTCGAGGAGACAGCTTTCTGAACTCCAGTGTATTTTCAACGTGAAACAGGTTAAAACGGCCAAAACTGACGTCTGCAATGTTCGTACAGGTAAATTGTATTTTTCTTGAGCCAATCATAACTTGTTTTGTCTACTTATAAGAGAAAATATTGTAAACTTTCTGTAGTATAATTACTTAACTAATTGAAACCCAACTGCGTTTCCCAAAGCAGTATTAAAATGATCTGACGTCAATATCTCATTCGCGGGATTTCAGATAATAGTAGTTTAATACATTCTGTGAGTGTTGTCGGTCAGGTCTATTTGGTCCGCCGAAATTTTACATCATCAATTATATTATTTACAATGGTGCCGCCCGGAATATGAAAATGTTAAATCCAATTTTACACATTGATCCAGCAGAGTAGGCTCATTTACATCGTATGCACATAATGATGAATAGGATACATTTTTCTCATAACACATCTTGTGTTACTATATAATTGATAACTGATGATGTTTTCGTATCGTCTTGGATAATATGCTGATTGGAAAGTTCCAATTCATAGTTGTGGAATTCCACAAAACATTCAGTCAATGCTTGATCATCTTCATAAACGATACTGTTTCATAGATTTTATATGGCGACCCCAGGGTCTTAAAGTCATTTCACAGATTAAAAATAGATTTTAAGGTTTTTTTTAAATATATTGTGGGTAAAAAGAGTATCACATTAAGTTAAGACTTTTTAAAAAGCCGAAATGTAATGGTCTTTTTTTTCCAAATAAAAATCAAGAGTATTATATTTATGAATGGCCATATTTCAGGAAATAAAATTATTCGTTTCAACGAAATGCCATACTATTTAAACTAATTATTCTAAAACTTTTATTTTTTGAGAAACTTCCGTCGTACATACAGCTTAAAATAACGTGGGCTAAGGTAATCAAAATGTTTCGGTTTAAAAATAACCTATCGTATGAAATCTACGGTATTTTTGGAAAGCTGACATCGAAAAAAAAATTGCATAGTTTATTAAATGCATAACAGTATTTCTTCGGTCATAAAGTGCATTTCGTAATAATCATGTTTTTCTACCATCGAAGCTGAGGCGAAGTAGTTGTGCTATAACGAAATTATTAGCTTAGGAATGTATAAAGTTAATTCTAGTGTCTATATCACTAAAAATACTTGTTACTAGGTAAGTGTTTATGTATGCTGGGGTATTTTATTAAAATTATTTTAGTAAGCATGTATACCAAAAATAACAAAGAATAGATTTATTATGGTAATCACGGATTTAAACATAGTTTAGTGTTAATAATTATAGTGTTAAGTGTAATGCCTAAAAAGTTTGTTTAATCGATATTTTTTTTACCTTCTGTTACTTATACTTCTCTTTGCCTTCCATGAAGAAGAAGATCATTGTCTTCATTAAAATTAGTTTGCTTGCTTTTGATATATTTCAATTCTAATAAGATTGTTTCGCTTTTGAAACATTGTTACTTTTGTGAGCACGAATCTTGAAGAAGTAGGTAATATTATTATATAAGAAAATAATATAAAACAATGAATTAACAGTTTAATCATTTTTACATCATTAATTATTTAAATTTTTCTATGTTCAGAGCAAAAAGAAATTTTATTTGTAGAAAAAAAGATTTGAATTTTGTAGTAAAAGAGAGTTAGAATTGGGTGAAATGAGTGGTGCCATTAAATCAATTTTTATACTTCCAAGGTCACAATAATATGTATGTATTAAATTAAATTATGATATGCTTTTGTGTAGCAAAAAAAAAGATTTTATATCATACAATACTTGCATATTTTAGAGTAATATTCTTCAACTATTTGCCAAATTTACGAAAGAGGTTTTGAATACAACTCTTCAACATTTTGTGTGAAAGAACGGCTAAAACCTTGTGTATGTCCTAACAGGATGTTGGTTGCGTTCATAATTGGAATCATTTCTATTTGATGTCCAATACAATTACAATTGCTCCCCCAATCCGGGGAGGGTTAGTGTTTTGGTTTTTTAGGGCCCTGAGATCAAATAAGGCTCATAAATATCTCCCCTTTAGAGCTATTCCTTGGCTGGACCTAATTTTTGAAACCACTTTTTTTCTTTCTTTTTAGACTGTGTCTACATAGAGGTCGGACCTTTTTAAAACTTACTCGTTCATCCTATGAGAAAAAAATCTTTTTATAAAATCTTATAATTATAATATGTTTGTATTATACGTCTACATTGAACGACTGACTGCAGAGCGTAGATACGTAAATAAAATCCAAGGTTAGATTTCGCTAAAATTAAGCACAATATTTAAAAAAAGTTACATAATTAACACATATATAGTTGATTTTAAAAAGTTTCGAGGACAAAATTGTGTGTTTCGTACAAATGTATTCAATGAACAGCGAATTCCCGGCTGTTTATACACTTTAAGGATCATAAATTACTGGTTGACTGGTCCGTTCGAGTAATGGATAGTAATATTGCATCCAGACCAGAACGATAGGTTCCAAAAATGTTAATGTGAAGAGTAATTAATGTGTAATAACAGTTAAATGTAAATATATAATTATGTGTCAATCTTTGACACTAAGAGCGGTTTCAGACCAGAACCAGACCTTTTGAAGCACGAAATGTAACGCGCGTGTAAGAGCATATACCAAAACGACCCTATACGCGCAAAAAACCCGTCTGAAACCATTGTAAGATGTAAAATATGATAAATTATCTTTTTTTCATTTTATCGCTCCTATTGATAAGAATATGCATATGACCAATAACATTATCCTCAACTATATGATATCCTATAGTAGTTAATATATAATTTCCAGGATAATTGTCTAGTGTTTAACAGCGATGTTATAAAATATTACAGTGTAATCAGTTTTTGTACTGGAACTGTAAACCAATGTAAAGTCTGCTTTGGATCCTTCTATAAAAATCAACTTTGTGTGCTTGCAAGAAACAGACTAAAAGCCTGAAATAAATGTGAAAATAGCTCGGCTTACCTCTTTGGTTTTACCATTTTTATGAATCTTTGAATGCCATTTGAAATATCTTCGAATTTTATGATAAGCCTCTGAAGACTTTTCTTCTAGCGTGGCTGCCCAAATTTTCAGCTCATACTGTCGAATGATCTGTCTTGCTTTAGTCTCATTAGTCTGAAGAACTGGCCTGATCATGTAGCCCCAGCCTAACAATTACAAAGGAGGTGAAAACGTTCTCGGCCTACTACAGAATAAATCATATAGGCGAATAACGAAGCAGGGGCAACAAACAAAAATAGGGGAAATAATTCGTTTAAAAGTCAATTTTGGCACAAATGTAGGGAATGGTGTCTGAAGCAACATACTCAAAGTACTGATGGACGGGGGTGGAGCTTGTGGGACGGGTAGGGGGGGTTGTAAAGATACTTTTCAAAAGTTTTTCTTAGAGAACTCTTAAACGGTGGTTAAAATATTTTACTTACGTAATCTACATACAATTTTCTACTCAGAAGGTCCTATTCACTTTTCCTCTGGGATCAATATTTACTGAAGTGAAAGATTTTTAATTGCTAAGAGCCACCATTTACGAGTTGTTTAAGAAAAACTAAAGAAGTACCTTTCCTACATGCATACTCAAATATATAAAAACACCCAGAAACACAAATGTTCGTCACATGAGTGGGTGTCATGGGTGGGAATCGAACCCTCGGCGTTCGACGCTAAAGGCAGAATCGTTGCTATTGTGCCAACAGGCCGGCCTTACATCGATTGTTTTGGTTTAGTACAAATAACTACTTCAAATCACAGTTCAAATTAGTTTATAAGTTACTCCATGCATCTCAGCGCCAACCTATGAATCTCTTTCTTTTTATCATTCCATATTAATTTCCAATATAGTTATTTTGATTAGTACCTACGTACACAATGAGTACATTATTCCTTCTCTAGTATGATAATTAATATAGGCTATTTGTTTACTTATCATTATTGCAAAGTTATTGTAAAGTTAAGTCACGTGTCAGATAATTCTGAAGTACATTATGTAATAATCATTATCTTATACATTATTTATATAATGATCAGTAAATCGGACCGCAGCAAAAAATAAAAATTAACTAGTTACTCACAAAACTGAGACTGTCCTGTTTCATTGTGGTAGAACTGGAAGTGATAGAAGGCTCGATTTCTATAACCTTTCAGCTTTCAAGGGTTTGTAGTTAAAGTAATCAATACCTAAGCATTCTACGCTTTTAGTTCAGCTATTGTTTTGCTGCCTTATTGAAAGTCTGCCAGTAACCAATAGCGCATAGTGCCGCTTTGACTGGTTACGCGATACTTACTAAAGTTCACCAAACAGACAAGCTAGCCAAGCACTTGTTGTGATTTGATCACATCTGCTACTTAGTACATATGACTACGTATGCCAGTTGCTAGGTCAGATTATTTTAGACTATAAGTCGTTCGTCGATCGTCATAATACGCTTGGTGAACATTAAGTTGTTAGATCTAAAACTCCGTCGGCGGAGCAGCACCGTTTCACCGTACCTCGAAACGGTCAATTATTGACTGTTAGATGAACTTGAACATAATTTCCCTTAAAATTTATTGTAAAACATCGTAAGAACTGGTTTTATTCTGTTTATTTTATGTTGAAGTTGAATAAATCCGGTTACCACTTCAAAACAATATTGATGAATTTCGCTTTATAAAAGCGTTTCCGAAATTTTCTAAAACAATGTTTAGAATTAGATGTCCTTTTTTATTTTTAGATTGTAATAAAAAATGTTTAAAACTTTCATATATTATGATCTGTTAACAGTAATAGTATTAATAAATTTGATTTAAACAGGTGGTTTTTTATTAGTCTATTGAAAGACCTATAGTAATCATTGAGCATCACCCCCACGAGCAGAAATATGGCGCGGCATTGATTTAGAGCCGGATCAGTTCCCACTTCAACTTCATTGTATGTACCTACGTTTGAATAAGCTTAACTATGTTGCACGCTAAAGCGTACATAGCGTAGCTTACTTAATTGACGACCCATTAATCATATCCGTAATTTTAAGTCTGATACAGGGTGAGGTGTCCCTTTCCTTAACATTGCCAGCGCTCGTTAATAAAATAACATGTTTGTTTAGTAGATTTAATAGTACAACACGTTCGTTACTGAATTAAAATAAAGCTAAATTACCGCTTTGTTTCTAGACAACAACGTTAGATTAATTTATTATGCATGAAAATGTATTAAAACTAAGGCTTTTACAGGTTAGTCTGTTATGTCAAAATATAATGATAGAATTCAGAGTTTCATAGTGGCAACAATACTGTAATGGCGACATGGCGTCTTCCTTCCTTCTTCAAGAACGCGTGCGTCGGCTGAAGTATTTGATAATTTAAGTGTTTTCTAGCAAAATGCTGAAAAGGTGTTGTGTTAGGCGCTTTGCAGAAGGCGGGGCGGGGCGGTCTTTCTGACCGTGAAGGAATAAAGACCGCGACTGCCCTCACGGCGAACACAAAGCAAAAAGACCCCGCCGCCAGTCCCCCGGGCACCTGCGGCGCGTTTTTGCCTTCTGTGTGCGTTTGTAGTATAGGATTCACTTTGTGCTATCGTTGACCGGCCCGCTCCGCTCCGCCGTCTGCAAAGCGCCATAAGGGCTGCGGAAATGAAACATTTGCTGGTTGCAATATTTCTTTTCACAGTTAAGATTCACAAATTCTTGATATGGAACAATTAGGGTGACAATAAATTAATTTTTTTCCTTTCATTGGAATTTATAAAATGTTGAGAAACCCTATGATTGTCAAACACAGAAGGGCTTGTCACAAACCTGTCTATCACAAAAAAGTAAGATTTTTATTAATTTCCGACATAAAGTTGGGTGGTAGGTTTTTCTTTGTTTGCATGAGCAAAGAAGCACGTCCCATCGGCATCTTTGAAGTCGGGAGGCTTTTGTAGAACTGTTGAAACGTTACTGTTTAGCCTAGAGAACCCAACATTTCATCAACTATCAACGATCGCCGTAAACGGGATAGCAACTCATGGTAGACATACTGGGATCCGTGTTAAGCGAGTCCGGGGACATCGACAGCGACTTCAGAGCCCTAACTTCCGCGACTTGGGCCAAATGGCGTTAGGTGAATGGTGTCATTTGTGACCGTAAAATGCCGATCAAGCTAAAGGGGCAAAGCAGGAGCTGCGCGTCACGGAAATGAAGATGCTGCGGTGCGGTAGATGTGTGGAGTGTCACGCAATGATCGCGTGCGGAACACCCACATCCGCGGCAGCCTTCGTGTTCGTGACATCGCAGACAAGCTGCAGGAGTGCCGCCTTCGTTGGTATGGTCATGTCTCACGGAGATCGGCAAACTACGTGGGCAACAAATGTCTGGCCATGCAACCCCCGCCAGTACCGGTAGAAAAGGTTGACTCAAGAAGCGCTGGCTCGAGGTAGTTAAAGAGTGTCATTCGTGCCAACAGACTCACCTCTGAGGATGCACTAGACCGTGCGAAATGGGCCAAGAACATGAGAAAGGCGGACCTTGGGACCCTATACACCAGTGTTGGTTCACAACCGGGATAAACGAACGGATGATGATGATGATGATAGGATAATGCGACAACTGTGATTTTAAACCTAAATAAAAACTATAAACCACTTGAGGCTCGTAAAAATTTGTGGCAAATTAAATGATGTATTGATTTTTTTTGCCCAATCCAACCTTATAACGACAAATGTGCAATTTATAACAAACACGTACAATTCCGATATTAATATCGGAATTCCAATATTGCGGTCTAATATCGCAAATCAGTATCGGAATTGGAACAGCTCAGATATTGTATGCCCTAATGATTCAGAAGCTCTGGCTACTGAAGTGCTTGAGTTTCAAACCGTGACTTTCAAACAACAATTTAACTGCCCTCTTGGCTATTTTTTATCAATAAAACTTCAGCTAATGTCCAAGCTCAATTAATTCTGACTATCGTAAGAATCTTACACGGTAAGTATAAATATTACTGTGTGATCTTTGACTTGTAATGATTAAGGTGAAAGTTGCAACCTTAGATTTAAAATGTTTTACGATTTGTAATAGTATCTACCTATTACATTTTTCAACCAAACTTAATGATCTATTTGAACATCCAGCGCAAGAAGAATCACATGAAATTATTCGTGGAAAATTAGTGTCTGATTCGTATTTGACCTTGTGAATATTTCATCACGCAAAGTTGAAGTATATGGCTTGTTTAGGAAACCGTGTTGGTATGCGCCATAAATTGCACATGACGATCTTATTTATTAATATGTAATCCTGTTTTGTAATAAAACAAAGTATGATAATAAATCTTCTTTTTTTACCGCCACCTACTTTCTGGCATCCCCAGTAGATCCTATTATGGAATCTTTCGCGAGTGAAACCGCGAACATGATTATCTTGCTATTTTTTTCTAGTCTGTTATTTTATACATTCGTGTATGTAGGTTAATATTCCAATGCCATCGATTGTTTTTATATAATTGCTTAGGTTCAAACTTAGGGCCAGCTATCCCTGAATCACTTTTCATCAAAACTAACAAACGCTTCTGCATTTATCTTCCTCCTCGCGTCGGCCTCAATGCTGAGGGTCGTAATCATCCATATGGAGTATCTTGTCGCGAATTATTTGTCGCCATTTGCCTCTGTCCGAAGCAGAGTGAAGGGCATCGTGCAAGGTGGTTTCAAGCGTGATGCGAATCTGGTCGCTCCATCGCATTTATAAGTTAGTTTAATTTAACTAATAACAAAACAAGAAAAATATTTTTTCTTTTCATACATTATGGTCACCTTATTAGATAAACTTACCTCGTACCTACTGGTCTCACTAGGACCGTTTTTAAGGCGCTTTGCAGACGGCGCGGGGCGGAGCGGGCCGGTCAATTTCGCCGCGAACGATAGCACAAAGTGAATCTTAAACTACAAACGCACACAGAGGGCAAAAAGACCGCGCCGCAGGAGCCCGGGGGGACTGGCGGCGGGTTCTTTTTGCTTTGTGTTCGCCGTGAGGGCAGTCGCGGGCATAGACGGGCAGACGCGGTCTTAATTCCTTCGCGGTCAGAAAGACCGCCCGCCCGCGCCCCGCGCGCCGTCTGCAAAGCGCCTTAAAGGTTTTTTAGTAGCAGTGCGTGCACATTCCAGTTGTACGTAAGTACATAATACTTCCATGCGCACTGTCAAAAACATTGAGACATTATATTTTGTACGTCAGATTTTAATATTATAATGGTCAAAAACAGCTTCGTGAAAACATAATTTGTGTTGCAGTGTATTTGGCTGTTAAAACACCACATAAAATTGTAATTGCACGTTTTTTTCGCTTCCAAATGATGAAGAAAGGTAAGTAAGTAAAACTCAATTAACTTTTACAAGTAGGTAGGTAGTATAGATAGAAAGGTAGGTATAACATTTCCGTAACTTATCTCATCATGCATTGGTAAAACACCAATAAACACACTATCACAACTTTCCTAAAGTTTTGTAAGGCAGTATTGTAATGCTCAAAATCGAATCTGAAATGTAAATTACATGCGAAAATTTGTCATGTCGGGGAGGCAGTTCTGTAACGTAATGCTCAAAATCGAATCTGAAACGTTACATTATGGTTTATGGTGTATTCGGCCAGTCCCGTAAATCGGGTAATTCTGAAAGTTATAAATTTCTACCAAACGCGAAAGATTTTTTTGCACTGGCAGCCTTCATCTAGCCGCCCATCCTACTCCGGCTCCGCTCCCCTGCTTCACTCAGGTCGCTAATACACACAGTGAATATCGTGATTCAGAGAAAGAGGGGATTTTCGCGCGCTTTGTATTTTCGGATTTACCCGAACATTTATAACTTTGAAATTTGGTAAGTTATCCAATTGGTTGTTTACTTGTTAGTAAAATTAACGTTTTTGATACACTGTTATATAGGTTCAGAACAAGATATCTCAAGTTTTTTGTTTTTACGGAATTGACCGAAGACCGGGCAGGGGTCCGGACCCGTGCTCCACCTAGGTTCTCCACCTGGGTGAAGCACGGGGCATTGCATAGATGGTCCCGTGCTCCAACAGATGACGTTATTGTACAGTCAATCAGTAAATTGTTTTACATGATTCAAGAGATTTAAACAAGTCCTAGAAGTAGATTTATATGTACAGTTATAGAATTAATTAAATTAAATCTGTTATCTTGTTTTATTCAGTTTGTGAAAAGGTAATATGATTGAATTAAATAAAACCCGGTCAATGTATAAAAAATTATAATACCTATATTCCCCTTGTCCCCGTACGCCGTGCAGTAAATCAGTAATTTTCTGCTTATTATTTATTTACCACGAATCGGGAAAAAAACACATGCGGGAACACTTATGTGAATTTGTGAAGTCATGAGTTCGCAATTTATAAAAATTAATAAAAAATTAACTACAGGCTCGATCAACGAATTAGTGACTTAAAATAGTAAAAGGTATTTATAAAAAATACATTAAAAAAATTGTTACCATACCCAAATGCTGTATACCGGATCATGATAAAACAGAAGTATAGTTAGCTATAGAAAAAGCTAAAGAAGCTAGTACTTCCAATGAGCCTTTAACTAGAATTTATAAAAGTACCCCAGTATAAGTAGTTACCCCAGTTCCTTCTTTTTCGAGCAAAAAACATATTATGAGCACGAAAGGATCGAATGTTTTCAGTCAAGCAAATTAAAGATATTTGGGAGGTTGAAGTTCCCAGCAAATTTCAACATTTATTATTAGCCGATTATACAAATGACACCGAACAGACGAGAATAATTGTGTTAAGTTCTGAGGAAGCACGAAAAAAGATATATGAGGTCATTTAAGAATATTGCTTTGATGGTACGTTTCATAGTGCTCGAAAGGCATTTTACCAATTAGTTGTGTTGCATGGTGATGATGGAAGTATTAGCAGATATGCAAAAACTGTGCCTCTGATTTATGCTTTGATGAGCAATAAAACGGAAAAGTCGTATTAAGCTCTATTTGACGTAATAACACTATTAACACATCATATTTCTATATTGAGAGCGTCGTGGCCTAGTGGTTAAGCACTCCAACTCGGATCGTGGATCTTGTGGTTCCGAGTTCAAATCTGGCCAGAACCAAAATCATTGTGTTCATTGTTTATTATCCGACTAACTCTCCGGTGACGGAAAACATCGATTACAAACCAAACCCGGATAACGGCGGAAGGCCTACCACTTTGGGTTCTAATACCATTGGTGAAAAGTGGGCTTCTGAGTGTTTCGTTCACCATGACGTCACAGTCACTTGCCTCTGACTACCCTGCTTGGGACAAAGTCGTGATGGTATGATGTTATGTATGTTATGTTATTTTTATTTAACACAGAATACTTATAAGGAAGAAATCTAAAGGTCTTGGCATTAAAAATAAATTTACACACGCATTGTAGGTCTATGTTCCAGCCTGCCTCTAGCGCCCCAAGATCGTGTTGCAGAAGGATGGCAATATATTTTGAGGCATGTAAAAATTTTCAAAATGGGAAGATCCAGGAATTTATTGAATGTTTCCAAAAAAATTACATCGACAAAAATGTAGATGACGGTGTGTATTTAACGAAAGACACCGCACTAATAACTTAACGGAAAGTTGGAATTCTAAACTCAATATTGAGTTTAAAAAACCAAATGTTACCCTAAATAAATTGCTCACAGTTATGTAAAGTAAAGTAAAAAAAAGTAAAGTAAAAAATCATTTATTCACTTAAGCTTTTACAAAGAAGCACTTATGAAATGTCAAAATTCACAAAAAATATATATAAACGATAATAGACGTAAATAAAATAATACAATAATAGTACATATACTAAATAAACATAATGCGAATCTACCACCGGTTCGGAAGTTGCTTCTTATCGAGAAGACTCCGGCAAGAAACTCGATAGTTACTCTTTTGAACTTTGTTTTGTTTTACAACAAATAAATTCAGAGTACAGTCAAAAGAACAATAAATATACATTATTTGAGCAGAGGAGCAGATTATTCCTACTATGACCACAAATTCTTGTCGTTCAAGTAATCCTCCACGTTATAATAACCTTGTTTTATCAGCTTTGTTTTAATTGTAGACTTGAACTTGTGAAGAGGTAGATCAACAAGACTTTGAGGTATTTTGTTAAAGTACTTTACAGATTGACCCACAAAAGAATTTCCTACCTTATGTAGCCTAAGACTTGGAGTAATAAGTTTGTTTTTATTTCTAGTATTGTGTGTATGAGTATCACAGTTTTTTTTGAACATATGCAAGTTTTTGCGCACATACATTATGTTATCGAAAATATACTGAGCGTGCACAGTTAAAATATCAATCTTCTTAAATACTTCTCTGAGCGAGTCGCGTGGCCTAAGGTTGTATATCGACCGAATAGCTCTTTTTTGGAGTACAAAAATGGTGTTAAGGTCTGCAGCTGAGCCCCACAACAGTAGACCATACGAAAATTACCGATTCTTCAGACATAACGGTAACTAAGCGCCGCGCAAAGAACACTGTGAAAAAGACCATATTAATAGATTCCCAAATTAAATTTCAATGGCCCATTTTTTGGAAAAAATGCGGTAAAATAAATCGTACTGGGATTTGACATGACATGACATAACGATGTCAAATCCCAATACATTTTTTTTACGCAAACGCTAACGTAAATTAAAATGGCAAGTCAAAACTTGCTACCTGAGCTGTACCTAAATGTACTAGGATCACTAAATCCGTTGGAAGTACAAGGGTTTCCTAAGTTAACGGGAAGTCAGTCAGTAAAACTTATATTACACTAGCTGTCGGTCAGCGGCTTCGCCAGCATTTACTGTCTCCATCAAAATATTGCCTAAATTAAAAAATCACTAACTTAAAATGTAATCATAATCATAAGCATTTATTTGTAAACATAGGTAGGTACAATATATTCGGTGTTACAGTTATGTGTGTAGTGTCACTATGTTCGGCCATTAATCTGGCATACAAATAATAAGACAAAAATTATTCAACAAAATATCAGTTACACAATGAATTAAAAACAATCAAATTATTAAATGTTAAATTCTAGTAATTACAGGGGATATAAATTAGATTAAAATAATGTCATGAAAATTGCAAGAAGTTCACAATTTGTCCAAGAAAAATTCAGTTATATTATAATACGATTTGATTATTATAGTGATTGCAACTCCTTGCGAAATATCGTAAGATTAGCCTCTTTCAAGTTTTTGGGGAGCTTATTGAAAACTTTTGGAGCCATACCGTAAAAACTATTTCCTTTCAATGCGGTTTTAGTAACTGGCGCTCTTAACATATTTCCATGACGTCTGCTCACCTTTGTTTGCCCAGTGGAGATGGTGTCAAAGAGAAGAGGATTTTTCTTAACAAACATTGCTGTTTCGTATATGTAGAGACATGGAACAGTAAGAATCTTCAGTTCTCTAAAATGTTCTCTACAACTGTCTGTTCTTTTTAAAGACTTTATGGCCCTAATACACTTTTTCTGGCATTTAAAAACTTCTTCTTTATTAGTACAGTTGCCCCAAAAGATTAATCCGTAACGTAATATGGAGGCAACGTATCCATTGTAGGCAGTTAGAACGGTCTCCAGACTGGCTACTCGAGATAGAGTTTTTAGTGCAAAAACAAATTGGTTGATACGTGTGCATAGATTATTTGTATGTATTTGCCAATTCGCTTTATATTGCTGAAATAATTTTTATAATTGGTCCAGTAGCTTTGGAGCCTATTCAAAACAAACAAACCTTTTAAACAACTTCCTTTTTATAATATTAGTAGTAAGTATAAATTAGTATAGAGAACCAGCCCCCCGATTCAGAACAAAGTTATCGACCGATTCGGTTAATTCTTTCATTTTCAATTTTTTTTTTAAGTAGGGTAGTTTTTGTCTAATTTGGTTTATGAAAACTTAGGGCCTTTGGTTTTAACATATCAAAATATTAATTGCTACTGCTTAGCGGATCATTTACTATAATTTAAACAAAATTACCGAATCGGTCGATAACTTCGTTCTGAATCGGGGGGCAGGTATGCAACATTTCGATGGAAGTAGGATAGATCCACAGCATTTACATAAAGTGAGCTAGAAAGTAGTACCAGGATCGCATAAGTCAAAAGATGTAATGTAAGCCCTACATTTGTTTGACCTGCTATGTCGGTTGTCGTGAGACCCTCCAGCTGTATCTAGCGCAAGTGCATGGCTGCTCCAGCGTGGACTGCAACAACCTCGCGCGAGGAACCACCGCCTCCACCGGCTCAAACCTGGAGAGTATGGTCAACCAGGCCGTGCTCAATTTAGTACGAGTTTGTAATTGAACTTCCTTTAGGTTTCCTGGCCCTGGTACTTGTAGCAAGATAATATTTAGATATGGAAATTAAAAAAATAATTATAATTAAAAATTAATATTCTCAATTCAATTTATTTCAAATTAAAAAACATTTTATTTTAGATTTCCAAATGCAATTAATTCATAGTGAAATTTCCTTGGGCCATTTTTTGAAAATGCCGTAATTTAAATTCTATTGATAATATATAAAATGTATTACATTAAAAATACTAAAACAAATACTAACACATCTGAAGTTATTAAAATGAACCTAAAACTAAAAACCTTAAAAAATATAATCTAATAACTAAAATATATTATTGTAAGAAGTCCCTTTAGGCAAGGTTCCGAAGATACTGGCAGCGTTCCCTCTTTGAATAGCTAGACTAATTCTTTGTCCGAGGTAGCTGCCAGCTCTTCGGTCTCCTGTGATGTCGACTAACCTTTTTGTTATTTCCTTAAAAAGCCTTATAGCGCTAGGACCCCACGGACCAAGGGTCTCGACACCGAATGGAACAAAATCATATTCCGAGCCTAGACCCCTGCATTTGCATGCTTTACCTTTTTCAGCCGCTTCACAAGCCGCACCAGCTCTATTGTTGGTTCCATGTAGATGGGAAGGGGCCAGCGTGTCTGAACAGGTTGCATCCCATACCAGCACCCGGCCCATCTTCCATGGAATCAAACTCATACCGTTCGGTCTCTTGCCATATTGATAATTATGTTTATTATGTGTTTTTCTTAATTGCTTGACTGTACTGACCGTCAGCTGGAGCACAGGACCATGCAAGGCCCCGTGCTTCACCCAGGTGGAGAACCTAGGTGAAGCACCGGACCCAAATCCGAACTAAAAATTCATTCGGAATTACCCGCTGTGGTTAATCCATAGTAATTGACAGTGGTTCTCAATCTATTGTTAAATGAAATATGTAGGTACAGAAATATTTTTAAATCAGTTTTTTTAGTCAATTAAACCAACGTACGCGGGCCATTTCCAATAGGTACGAAACCTCCTCTTTATTGTACTTAGTACTCAGATAGCAAATTAAAGTTTGAGAACCACACTTTTTCTGTCGGGTAATTCCGAAATAAAAGTTCTGACCAAATGAGTTTCGGCTTTTCTTTAACCAAATTACTAGTTCGGAATTACCTTTGAATTAGTTTTTTTTTTTAAATCACTTGTATTTCCAAAGCCATATGATATATATACGATAGTTTTCGATGAACTGTGTATACAGTGTGTCCCTGGATAAAGTGCAATCCCGAAAGGGGATGAAACTAGACCATGAATCATTGACTAGAAAAATATAAAAAAATATTGTAGGATTTATTCGTATTTTAAGATTTTCATGTTTCATTAAGGACTCTATGTACAAAAGTATTGATTTCTTCCAAAATAATGGGTCTATTTCTTTGAAATAAAAAAAACAGTATGCCTAATACCTGGCGATGACCATGAAATAATAAATAGTCCGCAAAAAAGTAACTATCTTGGGTAAAAAAATGTATTTTTATGAAAAAAATGATTTTTTTAGACGTTTATTTTAAAAAACTTAACTATATTAATAAAATTATCCGTAATTTACAATTTTGCATTTTGAACATTTAATGCATTAAATAAAAATGCAAAATTGTAAATTACGAATAATTTTATTAATAAAGTTATTGTGATTAAAGTCTGACTTTTATTACCTACTAAAATGTAAATAACTCCTACCTAGGCAATTTTTTAGTTAGAACATTGTTTTTTTTAATTTGGAAGCTAAAATGGTAAAGAATAAAAGTAAGCTATAAAATTACATAGTTACATAGTAGTTTTTTAGTAATTTGAAGTTTTTTAAAATAAACGTCTAAAAAAATCATTATTTTCATAAAAATAAATTTTTTTACCCAAGATAGTTACTTTTTTGCGGACTATTTATTATTTCATGGTCATCGCCAGGTATTAGGCATACTGTTTTTTTTTATTTCAAAGAAATAAACCCATTATTTTGGAAGAAATCAATACTTTTGTACGAGTCCATAATGAAACATGAAAATCTTAAAATACCAATAAATCCTACAATATTTTTTTATAATTTTTTTGTTATATTTTTCTAGTCAATGATTCATGGTCTAGTTTCATCCCCTTTCGGGATTGCACTTTATCCAGGGACACACTGTATATTTAAGGTGAGAAAAAAACATGGCTTTGTAGAATTAGGTCCACCGGTTTTGACTGGTCAATTAAATTGCAGACCATAGAGAAATACCAACATTAGACCAACATTAGACAAGCAAGTGCCACACGTTTGACACTAGGGCTTGAAAAATCCAGACTGCCTACTTATCGAAATCGATAAATGGTTGATTACGCGTAGCTGACAATTTCAGTCGTATAAGAATAAATAAATAGGTATACGTTGGAATAGTTCAATACGGGATTACTACCATTTACCTCATCGACATGGTAGCAATCCTGTTTTGAACTATCCTAACGTTAGCAACCATGAAATTTAAAAGAAATAAATAAACATACGCCATAAAAAATCGTTTATTTATGGAAATCAACGTGTATTCTTCTAGTTAAATAATAGTAGACTACTGCTGAGGTCTGCAAAGACTGCATTGCTAGCTGAGCTCGTTTGAGGGATGAAAGCGCAGTTCCAGCCTCTCACAGCGTTTTTGTTCATAGGCCGGGACACATAATATGAACTTAATTTCAGTTAGTCTTTGTATAGGTACATACGCCAAGTTCTCATTTCCAGTCAACTTTACCCATAAGCGACATCTAAAACAAATAATAGTTTATCGATAAGTCGTGCGCATCACTACTTGTTTTAATGATTTTTATATCAAATTTGCTCAAAATTTACAGAATATATTTTACCATAAATTGACTCGGTGGCTCATCGGTTAGTGACCCTGCTATGCAGCAGGAGTCGTGGGTTCGATCCCGACCCAGGACAAAGATTCATGTGATTAACATTTGCTTGTTCTGTGTCTCTGTGTAAAAATATATTTAAGTATTATATTTGTATTTCCATTGTTGATTCTGACAATCCGTTACACAAGTGTTTACCAATGTATGTGAGGTTTGTGGGAAATTATTAAAATTATAAATATTTTACACAACAATGTAAAGTTCCTAAAGTGATCAATGAATGATGAATTAATTGATCACTGTCCGAACTTGACGAGTAAGATGAACTTGACGTGTCTCTTGTAACTTTGATTATGAATTCGTCAATCACATTGTCCAGTTTAATACAGTCCAGTTTAATACCCATAATTATATAAAAATATGTTAAAAATTTGGTTCATAACGTAATAAAAAATATATTTTAAAATGTAGTGCATTGCTTTATTCAGTGAAACGGAACGTAAGGACTTTCAAACATGGTAGGTTAAAAATGTACAAATTACGCGGCAGACTTAAAAAGAAATAGGATGGGCGTGCGTGCTTAATAAAGACATGGGTGTCTATTTTATTTGAAAGCACAATATAAATTGGCGAAAATGTTTACGATACCTGGATTTTGCACATGTCAATAATAAAATAGGGTTATCCCATGAAATCAAATAAGTTTTTACTAACATTTTTCTTAGTGCGATAACAACGAAGTTTAGTAAGCGATTTGAGTGGAATTTGCTTTAAAACATGATTTTTGATAACCCTAAATTGGTTTGTTTACATGAATTTTATTCTTCATCGAGCCTGGCTCAAGTAGGTATAGCACAAAAATCATTCGGAATTACCCGAATGCACCTTACAGGAAAATGCCTCACAATGACCGATGCATGGCATGCCAAAAGAAATTAGATAGTCAAAAATTATAATATTTATTCTTTAATACAAGTATCGATCTTTTCTAGGTATTCACCCTGAGCACGTATATACATTTCCATACGTTTGAACCAATTGGGAAATATTATAGGCAGCCAGTGCATCTTCTTTGCTTTCAAACCTCTTCCTCTTTAGTTTTTCTTGAATTTTTGAAAACAGGTAAAAATCACAAGGCGCTAGGTCAGGGGAATATGGTGGGCGAGGAAGGATTGACACATTTTTTCAACTGAAAAAGTCAAGTGTTCTGGCAGAAGTGTGCGGCGCCGCATTGTCGTGGTGCCAGAGAAGGTGCCGGTTTCCTGACTTCGAATCGCTTGACACACTAAGCTGATATTACTGTTGGAGCACAAACTGTCACATACCATTCAGAGTTCACCGTTCTTTGATCCTCTAGCACTACAGTAGCAATATGACCCATTTTGCAGAAAAACGAGGTGACCATTTGTTTCTGTGTGCTTCGTGCAAGGAGACATTTCGTTGGAATTGGTTCATCTTCAAAACACTACACAGTCGACTGTCGCTTTGTTTCGGGATCATAGTTATATAGCCATGTTTTGTCACCAGTCAGTATTTCATACACGTTTTTTTTCTCGCCACCGTCGAAATCTATCATGAATAGGCAATCCACCCGACGGTCTTTCTGCTCATCGATAAGTTTGTGCGGCACCCATCTCGAACAACGTTTACGGAGAGATAGGTGCTCGTGAATTCTTGCAAAAGAAACTGCGTTCGGCATTACTCCTCACATATACGAGTATATTGATAATAATAGGAAAAAGTGTTCAGTGTTCACCAACCTAATATTTAAACTAAAATAGAAGAAAAACAGTACCACCAATTTTTGAAAGGAGTTGTGAACAAACGAATTAAAAATTAAAACTCAGTTCGTGTACCTACTATGAGTCTGATTTAAGTTAGCTATTTCAATTTTCAATCGATAATTTTACATTCTATCACACCTTTGTTCTGTCGCTTTCTCTAAACGATAGACACCGTTTCGGTGGACAGGCAGCTTATAGGCTAATTAATATTGGACTTAAATATAAACCATGCCACTAAATTTTTTTATTTAGTTTGTACTGTACTGGGCATAGAACTCCCCTTAATATAACTAGTATGCAACTGCACATATATTGTTCATGGTCACTAACATTAGAACAGTTCTGTTATTAGTGACGGGATTTTTGCCATGTACCTTTTTGTTTTCGAGTTTCCGATATTTTGGCACTGTTGCAAGTTGCAATTGCCATGATAACTAATAACTACACACAACAACATAGTTAATAGAAATCAAAAACATCTACACTAAGGTCTTGACTCTTTCCGCTACAAATTGTTTACTTTCCGCCCTATTCGAAATAAGTTAACTCTAGCTCAATCACTTATGTTCCCCTTCATTGATAGATAGTTGATAGCTTGACACTAACGTCTCAAAATGTTTGTTAAATATATTTTTATTCATAGTATGTATTACATAGTTAATAGCTTAATTATGTAATATCTACTCGTTCATGTTCTTTAACAAATAACAATTTCAAATTAACTTTCCTGTCGCCATGGTCTGTAAAGGAAAGGAGTCTCATATAGAGTTGAGCCAACCTTCACCATCGAGGAGCTTATCGTTTCTAGGACCGATTTTTTAATTCTAAGTTACTGAAATTTATCTGTAGAATAAAGTTTATCCGAAGGTTAACAAGATTTTAAATATTTCAATGGTCAGATAGATGTTATCTGTTGAATAAAGCCCCTAATTGAGGAATAAATTTATCAGCTTCTAACTTATTATCTCAGAAAACACAGATAAATCTCTAAGATTTATCTGTTTTCTTTGACGTTTTGAGGTTATGTGGTGTGTCATTTGAGTTGTGATTATTTTCATTTTGTTTGGTGCCTATATTATTGTGATTCTCACGCACACACATTCTAATGGATATTTTTGACCAAATCGACGACGCAAAGATTGAGGAGGAAAGGCAGATACTTAACTATATAAACGCTGATGCCAATAGAAGAGATCGAGTTGTAAAAGAGAGACCCAATAATTTTAGTAGGATATGGGATCAAAAGGAGGT
Source organism: Udea olivalis (assembly GCA_947369235.1). NCBI lineage: Eukaryota > Metazoa > Arthropoda > Insecta > Lepidoptera > Crambidae > Udea > Udea olivalis. The sequence goes on from OX376340.1 coordinate 31,542,804, forward strand.
TTGGATTGTAATTTTACTTACAAACTTTTCACCACAACTTTAGAAAACCAAAAAGCTGAGGTCAAACATCAACTTTTGTTTTGTTTCATTCTTACATTACCATGATTGTATAGGTGCATCTCGCTTGTGCAAAATCAGTGTGGAGTTAGCGATTTAAGTACATAAACAACCAAATAGTTATCTAGCTATTTTTTGGATAAAAAACGATTAAACATGTTAAAATATCTATTCGCTTGATAAACACCCAGTTAGCTATCTAAGGAATAAACTAAATTAAAAAATCGGGCCTTAGTTGAGTTATTTACGCAGCACTATACCTACTACAGGTTGCGCATTTAAAGTGGTACAGAGCCTCGTCCTTGCCAAGTGGAGTTTTAAGTGAAAATTGATTTATCAGTCCCAGACTCAGCGTAGGTAATTAAAACCGGGGGACAAGGCTTTGCGGCTATCCGGCACTTCTTTGTTTCACTCCACTAATTTAGCTGATAAATTAAACTTTTAAATATATGCGTTCCGTAACAGTAGAATCATTATATCGATGGCTATTCACACTGTATTATCACTTTTCATTACCATAACAAAAAAATAAATCTCTACACTGAATAATTAAAATATAAAAAGGGTAAATAGTGTCAAAATATGCTTGCCCTTTGGGACACCGATGTTATTGAATAAACTCTCACAAAAGCTTCGAGGAAAAGCCAAAGTTATACCTTATAAGGTTTCTACCGACAATAGCACAAGGTTGAGCAATTCGGAAATGTTTCACCGGTGTTATTGTTAAACGCTTAATTACAAAAGTTTCGAGAAAAATCCATAGTTTTTGAATTGAAAGGTTTCTACCGCTTTTGGTTGCTCAACCGCCTCCGACACAGCGTCGTCTACCGATATTACCGGTCCCTTTTATAGCATACAAAACCATTTACTTAGCAGTAGAATAGAATTACAAATAATTTATTGGCTCAAAACTCTATACATAATTTAGATATACGTAGACAGTGTTGAAATTAAAGGCGATATTAGCACAGTAGATACTAACGACTCATAACTAAACACTCATAACTAAACAGAATGTGATATCCTCCAAAATTCTATATTATAGTGAGACACTTTCATATACAGTTACAACCGAACAAAAAACGACACACAAATGAAAAAAAGTAAAATATTTCGAACTCATACTCATTTATTCAAATATTTAAAAAAAAATACCTACTAGGTACTAATGTTTCGCAAAGACCTCTATCACTAAAACCAACTCATCAATCATTCACCATGCTTGCCAAATACGTGTTGATGAATAAAAAACCAGGGCTATGTTTATAGAAAAATTGTCATTTATTTTGACCGATGATCTCCAGATACTCTAAACTAAACCGATCTCTGGATCTATCCAAATGTTCTTCAAAAACTTGTACTTATCATTATTTTTTAACTACTTATTTCAAACATTAATTTCAATGGAATAAGTAGTACAACGGCATCATACCTACTTATATTTACCTTCAATGAATCGGAAGGGTAAAATTCATGATCTAATGGTAGTAAATAAAATTTAATTTATCTGTTATACCAAATGCATTTTCACAAAAATACACAACAAAAAGTTTTTAAAATGGCGAGTTTCTTGGTTAGCGAAGATCGAAGATCAAAAAAAAAGTTTTTTTAGGGACCATAAAACCGTTTTGGTAGAAAGAAACCAAGTCCGCGCGCCCATTTTTAAGCACCTTAATTGGAGCCTTATATTGCTCCAAACTGACCGCTTTGCAGTGTTCATTACAGCTCCGCAATGTTCAATGTCAAAGCGCGCCGCACGTAAGCAAGTAATAGTCACTTTAGTCACGCATGTGTGGATCGGATTAATGCTTCATTTCTGACGGGGCGGATAAAAGACTATCCTTCTATACGTTATTATTCTAAGACCCAAAACGCTGCATTCCCTAAACTGAGCGTAGCGAGCAAATTCATAATATGATCTTTAATTTCCAGCCAGTCAGCAGATATCTGACGCTGACGCATCTTCTAGACTGGATATTTACTGACGACATTGCTTGTTAATCTTGCTATCCCTCTGTGTTAGCTCTTAGTGAAAGGCAAGAAAGTACAACGTGTTATGACCGCGTTCATTTGACCTAATTTTGTACCGCTGTTTAAAGAACTTAGATAGCCACTGTAAAAAAGAATCGATTTAACGATAAATTTGTGAAACAAACAAAAGTTTGTAAATAATACAAACACAGGCAATTAATATTTTAGGATTCAACACCAAATATTTTTTTGAGAAAGCAAATGAAATTATTAATTTGATGATTTCATCCTTTTGAAGTTTTATATGGCAACACTGCCATGCACTTCAGAATATTTCATTTTTAAAACTTGTACCATTTCTGTTTGAAATAGTTATTATTATTGCCTGTAGATCTCTTTAAAAAAAGAAGTATACTTTATTATTTGGATTATTACAAAAAACAATTATTTTCTGAATGAATTTTAAAAATCAATTTGATTTTGTAACCTTGCAACAATAACGCTTTTTTTACACAGCGCCAACTAGTGGCCGATTTGAGAAACATTTTATTGATATCTTTCGTTCGCTGTTCATGTATAATTTTTCTTCATAATTTGTGTTACTTGCTGACAAACTCGATGTGTATTGAATATGTTTTCATGTTTGGTGGTTTCTCGGCTGTAATGTGATAGAAAATCCCATCTCAATGTATAAGATAAGCGACAAGTTCCTTTCAAACCCAATGACATTAAATGAACTCGATGTGCGTTTTGGCCATTTTACTTGGCTTGCGTTGGTGATTCGTACATAGTCACGTGACTTAAGTGGTTTTTGGATCAATGGCGCCAAATGACTGTTACAGAAAATGTATGTAAACTAAAAGATATTTTAAATTAATTGCATCATTATTAGCAAGTGTATTATAATCTACCACTTTAGCAGACACATTTACAGTCAAAGAAGACGAGAGCATGATGAGAGTAGTGATGCGTAGGGCTCATGTCAATCTGGCAACAAAACAGTGCTGCTATCTACCTATGTTGTCAATTTTGTTATGTAGTCTAATGGAGACGACCAGATAAATATTTACGGATTTAAAATAGTTAAATGGAGATATTTAGCCGTAATTTAGTGTTGTGTGAGTCAATTTTGTATAATTGTGATAAGTACAGAAGAGTTGCGCCTCAGGCTCCCAGTGCGTCTGTGACGCCGTTATTTACTTGCTCCGCAGGGCTAACAGGCCCGCCATAGATTTTACTCGTGCAATAAAGTGAAACGTCAAACGCGAATTTTAATTATTTTTACTAATAAACGATAAAAATTGATTTGCATGCCTTTTGATATTAAGTATGTGTGGTCTTGGTGAGGTAAATTTGTCATTTTTGTAATTAGCACCTGTAGTACATTGTTCAATTTTGCATTGATTGACATTTTTGTTCTTTACGTCAAAACGCTTTTTAGCAAGAACATTGCTGAAAGATAGTCAAATTATGTTTTAAGTGGTGTTTTTAGTGGATCTAAAGAAGGTTATTTTTGGCATAGCATACTGTTTGGTTGTTTGCAAAATTCTGAGTTTTTTGTGTACTTGCAAACACTGCATTGAATTGCATACCAAACAACATTTTGACAAGTAAGTACTATACTCCATTCATTATAGCATCAAACAGAAGTAATAAAGGTTCTTTTTAGGGTACACTTTGTTGTAACGCACTTTGTGGTTTTCCAAAAAACACAAGAGATGGTGACAGGCTGGCCTTGGAGTTTATACCAAGAACCACCCTCAGCTAGAAAAGCTGTTACTGCATGTGTGTTAGGGTGTTAATAAGATTACCAACCACTATAAACATGGTCCGATTAGGCTGATGACTAGGAAGCTTGCCAATGGCTAAAAAATATTTTTTTATAATTATTTATTTTTGACTTAACTAAAATTTCTCTCATTTCTGAGGTTTTACCATTTCCGCGGGCTTGCGAAAAATCCTTATTTTTCTTGTTTTATTCTAGTGATAAAAATTTGCGTACGATTCGTCAGTTGTTATGAATAGCGGATTTTTGCAGAAGTAGAAAGGTGAGACGGTGGATCTGAAGAATTTCTAGGCCATTGTGCAATGACTTAGGGATGATACCTGTGGAAGATATTACAATTGGTACAGTTTTCACACTGTTAACTCACCACTGTGTTAACAATTCTATGGCAAGGTCTGTGTATTTACTGAGTTTCTCAGTATGGGCTGATGTAAGGTTATGTGTGTTAGGAAAGGCAATGTCAATGAGGTGTACTGTTTTATTAGTTTTATCATGGAGTGTTGTCAGGTCTATTGTGATGTATCGTGTTGTCAGTAATAATGAAGGACCATTATTTCTGACAACACGATACATCACCAGTACATTTTAAACTCAACGAGTTGTTCAGGATTGCTTGTGGTGTGTATTTGTAATAGGCCGTTTTTTCAGTTATGAGTTTATGTTTATACGCTAGATATTGGTGAACTATTACAGCTATTTGATTGCGTCTATGCTTGTAGTCAGTTTGTGAGATTGCTCAACAAGCTCCGCTAATATGTTAGATTGTTTCATTATTATTCTGTTCACTTACACGCAGTATTTAATCAAGATGCCAAATCACATTGCAGGCTGAAGACACAGATTACCTTGTCAACATTTGCACACACTACCATCACGTTTGTACATGACATATCTTCCCCCTCAAGCTAGTCCACCATGTAGTTCACCATGTCTTATCTAAAGTTCATTAACACTATCAAAAGTCACCATCACCACTTTATGCTATATTTATGTCCTTTTACTAGCTAACACTTAAACATTTCTTTTATTACTATGGTTCTCCACAATCACTGTTTGTTTCACTCTCAAGGCTCATATCCCAGGCTAATCTTTTAGATTCTGGTGGAGTGATAGACAAGCATGCTCTTTTGTTATTCCCCGTCGACCTTACAGGTGAACTCTGATAACTTGTGATGACTTGTGGCTTGGATACTCCTATGTTGCTCGCCTATTTACTTCGTGAGGGTATAGACACTTCACTCATATTGCCATCATCACTATCGTAATTCTGTGTATTTTGCAGCTTTTCTCTTTCCGCTTTATCTTTTGCATCATCACATGCACACATCTGATTTATATGCCTTGTTATTAATTTATCATTACATTTTATTATATACCTGCAGCACCCTAACTTTCTTTCTACTATACCTTTCACCCATCTTGGTGTTCCACTATAGTTTCTTACTGTTGAACCATTTTATTACTAATTATTTCCTCATCTTTCTTACTACTAGTATTTGATAAAGCATTTAATCCATCAAACTTAGTTCTAAATTTCCTTTTATTTAACATTTCTGCCGGTGTCTTCTCATTTACGCTATTTGGCCTAACTAAGCCCATACTGTATATACTGTATTGTTAGAATTCTGATGTGCCAAGGTAGAGAAGACTGTTTCTTTAATTTATTTTTGACCCCTCATCTTTCTTCCTACTAGTATTTGATAATGGATTTAATCCATCAAACTTTGTTCTAAATTTCCTGTTATTTAACATTTCTGCCGGTGTCTTTTCTGTTCTTTTTGCCTGCCCATTGGAACCTGGGTTGTGTGGTGGAATTAAGATTTGTCAAATATTGTTCTATTTTAATAAGGTTTTAAATGCGCCTGATATAAAACTCCTTCTATTGTCACTGACAATGATATCTGGTAGCCCTTGTTCTGCAAAAATGATTCTCAACGTTTTTATTAGTGTGTCACTGCTTAAATCAGGTACAATTTTGACATCTGACCATTTGGAGTAAGCATCAATAAGAATTAAGAAAGTTTTACCCTGAAATGGACTAGCATAATCTATGTGTAATCTTATGCCGTCAGGCTTTATCCATAGATGTTACTTGTGGTGGCATTTTTTTGTGGTGTACGCAAATTGTACAACTCTTAACTATAAATTCAATATCTTTATCTAACGACGGCTACCAGAAATAACTCTGGGCAAGTGCCTTGTTATAACTAATCCATCATGATTTTCATGTAATTCGTTTAGAATTGCGACTTGCATTTTCTGAGCTATTACTACTCTATTTCCCCAAACTGGACAATTGCCTTGTTATATCTAATCCATCATGATTTTTATGTAATTCGTTTAGAATTGCGACTTGCATTTCCTGAGGTATTACTACTCTATTTCCCCAAAGTGGACAATTTCGGCATGCAGACAATTCTTCTCTCCTTTGAAAGTAACTTTTATATTCTGGTTCTGCTCTAGTAGGCCATCCATTGTGTACCCAATATAATATTCTACTAAGTTTTTTTATTTTCCACTTGTGCTGCCGTCAACTCCAGTTGTATTGGTGTCTCTTCTATCAACAGCACTCCTGTAAATTCTTCTTCACTTGACTTTTTGTCCGCTGGCCAACGGCTTAGGACATTTGCATTTCCTTTTGTCTTTCCGGCTACATACACTATCTCATCGTAGGACTTAAGCAAGAACGCCCATCCTAACATTCTAGGTAAAATATAGTTAGTATCGGTTTTTTTCGGCTCAAATATACCTAATAGACGCTTATGATCGGTTCTAATGACAACTTTTCTACCACTTATATATTGGTGGAATTTTTTAAGTCCGAATATAATAGCTGCTCCTTCTTCATCCATTTGTGCATAGTTGCGTTCATGAGTGTTCATAGTGCGAGATGCGAACATTATGGGCCTAATGCTGCCATCATCCATTTCATGTTCCAAAACCGCTCCTAACCCATACTGTGACGCGTCACATGTTAATAATAACTTTCTTTTTAACTCTTAATGAACCAACGTTCCCCGCTTGTAAGCATTGTTTTGAGCCTTTCAAAACTGTTTTGATGTTCCTTATCCCATTGCCATTTACCTTTTTTATCCAGTAAGCGATATGATGGTTCTGCAATGGTGGCTTTCTGTCTCAATAACCTGTCGTAGAAATTCAGTAACCCTATGAACGCTTGTAGTTCTCTAACATTGCGTGGAGCTTGTGTGTTTTTTATTGCACAGATTTTATCTGAACATGGATGTATGCATTTTTAACAATTGTGAATCCTAAAAACTCTACTGAGGTGCTTGCGAATTTACACTTGTTTTTATTTACCGTTTGGGCTGCATATTGGAGACATTTCAACACCATGCCTTATCTTTAGTTGTGCAATTCTATATCTTAAGCCCCCAGGACAATATCGTCTAATAGGACTGCTACGCCTGGAATATCCGCCATTAAAGACGACATCAGTCTTTGATTGATGAATCCCTAGACATGCTTTGACTCGAAAGGGTAATCTCTTCACTTTATAGAGACCCTTGGGTGTGTTCAGTGTGAATAACCTTTCCGTAGCCTCGTCAACAACCACTTATGTATAAGCCATTTCTAGGTCCATTCTTGTTAATAGTGCTCCCCCTTAAAGTTCAGCAAATGTCTCATTCAATGTCGGTAATTCAATGTCAGTGTCAATTGCTATACATATTTACTGTAGATCTATAATCTTCACACAACCTGACGCTCCCATTCTGTTTAAGAACTGGGACAATAGGTGCAGCCCACTGATTGTGGTATTGGCTCCAGGACATCATCTACCTCCAGTCTATCGATTTCTTTATAAACCCTCTCTTTTATTGCAAACGGAACAGACCGACTTTTAGGCATCACCCTTCTTTTGGTTTGATACTCACCACCGGTCCTCGATATTTGCCTGAACAATCCTGAAAAATATCTTTATATTGAATTTCCAGCCCCCTGATTCAGAACAAAGTTTTCGACCGATTGGGTTATTTTCGTTTTTTTTTTTTTTTAGTTAGGGTAGCTTTTATCTAATTTGGTTTATGAAAACTTAGGGCCTTTGGCTTTAACAAATCAAAATATTTATTGCTACCGCTTAGCGGATCATTTACTATAATTAAAACAAATTTACCGAATCGATCGATAACTTCGTTCTGGTCGGGGGACAGGTTTAGTTAGGTTGCTTGCATTAGGCCGGGAAACTAAAATATTTGGATCTTCCTCTGCTGACTCATGTGACAATGTTAAGGTGCATGCTTGTTCAAGTTGCAATATTTTTTTCTGTATTTCCTTATCCCTAACCCCGCAGACCAACCTGTCACGTAATGTACGATTCAAATCCGAAAAGTTGCAATTTATGCTTAATTTCCTGGTCTGGGCAATAAAATCTGTCATTTTTCATTTTGTTCTTGATATCTAGCGTGAAATTTAAAGGATTGAACTATCTCATTAGGCATTGGATGAAAATGATTGTCTACTTCAACTTTATATTAGTATAAGTAACTTTACTTACTTGTGGTGCAATAAAAAAATAATCAAATCATACAAATCCGGGCACAGACTGCTGAGAGATTAGCTTTTTTCTTCCCATCTTCTTCAATTGCACTTGCTTCCAACAAAACATGAACCTTTCAATATATTTTTTCTAACAGCCATGTGCTATCTCAAACTTGCAAAATTTGATTACCCATTTTCACACTGCCTATTTTTTATTTTCACTTTTATTTCTCTAATATCACTTCACTGCACGTTTTCCAAAAGTTTTCAAGCTCGTCGCCAGTATTCTGTTTACTTACACACAGTATTTAATCAAGATGCCGAATCACATTGCTGGCTGAAGACACAGACTGATTTGTCAATATTTTGCACTACCCTCACATTTGTACATGACAAGCGTTAAGGAATTTTAAGAAAATAGATATTTTGCATGTTGATGTTTACTAACTGAATAGCTTTTTTAAATTGTAAAACCATATTTATCAACTTTTCTTTGCAAATAAAAGCTTTGACTTTGGTAAAAGTACAATAAACATAATTACTTTTAGGATTTATTAAAATCTACTCAAATAGCAGCTGTCACACTTATTTGTTCTCATTCAAAGTAAAATAATTTCAGATTTTATGAGGCTTTTGTATAAATAAATTATATTGTCTTGCATCAAACTATATTATTGTTGATGTAAAAACCTAAAACAAGCAGGGGTTTTTATCCGAACACATATTTTTCCTGTCACTATAACTCTACCAAATCAAAAATGTTACATAACCCCTTCATATGTTGTGGTGAAAGGGGTTTTCAATTTTGCCAGGTTATACTCGGGTATGTCATCGTCATGGCAAGACAAATGCAAATTGTCATACTCTAGCACCCCTGCTTCTTATTTCTAATGTTATAATGAATGAAGTATAGTAATTGTAACCTTAACTGTCTGATATTATGAAGTGAGTATTATAGTTTACCATAGGATACTAAACATTTATGTGACGAATTATCAGTCTCTGACACCGATAGTACAAGCTCTGCTTAGTTTGGGGTCAGATGAACTTGGTGTAAATTGTCCCAGATATTTATTTATTAAATCCTGTTTTCTTTCTTTTTAGGTTGTACCATTTGCATTGCACCATACTGAAGTGCCATCATGTAGCAAATGCAGTAACATTTTACACAATGTTGCTACCACGCTCTAAGTGCAAAGATATAGTTGGATCATAAATATGTAGGATGTGGGCTAACGAAGAGCAATGTCTATGAGAGGCACCAAGCGAGTGACTGGTGTGCGTAGTGAGGAGCCCGGCACATCCAAGCGCCGCCGCACAGAGCCTGAAGACGCACTCTGGCAGCTCCGACCTGACGTCAAGATGTCATCCATATACAACAGAAGCGCCTCAGAGGCACCAGCAGAACTATTCAGGTTTGTGTGCAATTCAGTTAAAATAATGTGACTGGTGATTTATTATAACCACTTAAGAAATTGACCATATTCAAGAAAGTGAATTGAAGTAGCCCATACCATTATTATTTCCTCCATGACATTATTATTAGTCTTTGTATGTTGATATTAAATACTTTGTGCGATTGAATTTGCCAATGCGGAGCGGATATCTTGATTCCTACAGAAATTAAATCAAAGCTATAAAATTCGGATTACTACTTAATTATGTTACAAAATGAAAGGATCCAAGAAGAAGGTAGAAGTTGCTCACATGATACATGAAATGAATATCGCTTCAAATGCTTAGTGGATTTATATACCTACTAGAGATACACAAATTGAAAAACATGTTAGTAATATAATTTACAATTGTAACATAGTATTTGTTTCTAGCCCTGCGATTGCTTTGCAAAGCACTGCTCTAGTTGTACATTATTTATGTTGCTTTCTAACATTTTACTGTGCAAAAAACATTTATTTATTTTATTTATTTATCTATTTATTTACTTATTCTTCATTGCACAAAAAATACACAGTACAATGCCAAAAGGCATTCTCTACCAGTCAACCACATGATTAAACAGATAAATTTACAGACGGGGCAAGTGATAACATTTTACTACTTAAACTAACTGAAGCTAAACATTAAGAACATTGACCCAACCTATTTCTTCACATGCACATGCTCACACAATTTAAAGAAGTGCATGTTTGTGCCAGTCTGAGAGGTTAATTTTGCACCCAGACATGTTTATAATTATAGTGTCCTAACCTAAAGTTCTGAGTAAAATACATCATGTGTGTGATAATTTTTAACTATCTGATATAACTACAATGAAATTAAGAATTGTTATTATGTAAATAATTTTATGCAAGATATACACAAATAAACTTGTGATTAAAGATTTATTTAATTAAGTAGTGGAAATAAGTTGTGTTAGTAAGTGTTAACATGTTGATAACCATTTAGCCTTCTAAGAATGCTCTACCTTTATAGGCTTCAAATGAACTTCATTCCCCAAATAGAAAACCCAAAATATGCCCTGTAAGTTCACATTTTGAAGCAAAAGTGTCAATTAAATCTATATTTTGTAAGTAATACTACACCAGCCAGGTTTTCTCTTCAAAGAAAATGTTTTATGTCTTCTCTTTTCTATTTATGTGAAATACTATTAGTGCTGTTAAAACCCTAATGTATACAATATAAATGTTACATTGTTACATATTTAATTTATTATTTTCATGATAAGTTATAGACAATGTAAATGATAGCAATGTACAGAAGCGTTCTCATCAACCTTTACATAGGGGCACCGTATGCTGCTGACATAAGAGCCATTTTGCAATGGTTTTGTGAAGGTTGATGCAAACGCATCTGTACTGTCAATCATAGCTGTGTGTGAGTCTGCCAGCATAACTTGAGTTCTCATATCTGAAAAACTTGCACATAGAGGGTACTAAGTCCAAAGTGTTAGACTGTAGCTGACTGTCCGTGGTATACCTATTACATTTTAAAATCAACACCCATACCGCGTTAAAAATCTATTCGAAATAAAGGGATGGACCCAATATTCTCTTTTAAAACGTCTTCTATTTTGCTTAAACTTCATGCAAATTACAGCACAACGTAATCTCAGAATATTTAAATACGCATGGACAACAAATGATCGCACACAGTCCCCAATCCCCCGCGGTATATCAGCGGGGGGATTTTGTATTCGCGGAGCCTACTTTTTTCTCCGTGTACGTCGTCTGCGCAGGCCTTAAATTCTGCTAAAACCTTTTGACCTATTTTTATTTACCTGGTCGAATTTAAGCCACTGCATTAGCTCTGTATTAATTTGGAAAAAATATTATTTCAGATTAGAAGCTTATTTAACTGAAATCAGTTACCCTTTTCCACCTAGGAACTGTGATGATTGGGAATTTCCAAATGATCTTTGTAAATATAAATGTGATGTGTGTATTACTGTTGGTGTACATACCTACAAAAATAAATAAATAAAGATACCGAGATCATATTCTAATATAAAAACATGTATTAACTCTTATGTGATTGTTGCAATAATTTGTGCTGATGCTATTAAAAATATTGCAAGCTATGCGATTGTAGTTATGTAATAGTGTGCTGAATCTGGCTAAGTAGGCGAATTTGTACCAACTACACTAACAAATAGCGACCTACTAATTAGAGACCAGGTTGTATGATTTATTTAAGTAACAGATACTTCAAAGTATAAACCTTAATGAAATAACTTTTATTTGTATAAATGGAAGTAACTTTTCAGTTTTATCTTATATCCCATGGCCTTAATGATGAAGACCATAATGGTGATAATTGTGTCCAACTTTTCCTTCTATATTTTCTGCCTACATCATCATGTCTTGAGCTTTTGCGTAGTTGTATTTTATGTTTTTATTTTTTTAAACCAAGCTGTTTCTATTTTCTATTTTGAAGGGTCCTGTCCATTTTGAATTCTTGCTAACCTTTTTCTTTTTGGAAACCTTACTATGTATGGTTAAGTGTAGATAATAATTTATTAACTGATTTAGAAATAATTTCTAAAATGATGAAAAGTCATAAATAATGTAACCGGAACTAACTCAGTATTTAATTAATTAACATTTTCTTTACTAAATCAATGAAACTTTTGATATAACATAATCTACACTTTTAAAATATCTTTTAATCTCATATTTATGGAGGACTTGATATCTATTTCATGAATAATGACATAAATAATTGAAGCCATAATAAGGAGATATTATATCATTATAATTATGTTTTTAAGCCATTTTAAATAAAATACCTAATCCAATGCTCACTCACTCACTACTTACTACATTTCGCTACAAAATTTAAAATCAGTTTTTGAGCTGATCCAACATGTGTATAAGTTTCATTGAATAAAAGATTTTCGCACAACAAGCCGCAAAAATGTGTCTGAGCCACCACATCGCTATAGCTTTCTTTACTTTGTATTTAACGACGAAATGTATACTTAGCATAGTTAACTTTGAATATGGATAGTTAGTTTTAAGTTGATAGATAATATCAGTTTTTGTACTTAACCTAACTGTACTTTATAAAAAAACCTATTTTTAAGTTGGGTTAATTTAGTAACTATTACTAAGTGAAATGAAGAAATAGTTCTCACTTGGCTACCACTAAGTTTGTAGAAAGATGAAATGTCATCATTAGAAAAACAAGTCCGCCCGTCAAAGGGTGACTAACTTGAATATACTTTGCAATTCTGAATTTTGAAAACCTTTTTGTGGAGAACATACCTGTCCAATAGTTAGTTTGTGTATGTAGTACTTTGACCTGTTTCGCTAAAGTGCTGTCAACTGAAGAGTGTACAATAGTTAGATGTTATGTCAAGGAATCTGTTGTTTCCATCCTTGACAAGTAGCTTACCATTTAAACCTAAAAATTACAGAAAAGATCTCATCAGCGCCATGAAGCTACCAGACTCGGAGCCTTTGACGCCTAGCGAGTACTGGGTCATCACGGACACGTGGAAGCAAGACTGGGAGCGTGGGGTCCAGGTGCCCGTTAATCCAGACTCCCTTCCCGCCCCAAAAGTCAATATTATTGAAAATCCAAAGCCACCAGACTTCCAAGAATTCAAATTGTGAGTACGCACTTACTGCTCCTTATAGCTAACCAGTGATGCTGCGCAGTTTTGGGGCTTCATAACTAGTTGCGACTGCAGGTTTGTCTCCTTGTTTTATGATTTTATTGATTAAAAAAAGCTGACGATATATTTACTGCAATGTTTGTTATTTCTTTCGACGCAGGTAATTAGAAAATAGTGACAGCAAATGTCATCATCAATCAAAGATATCTTTTTATTTAAAACAGTTTCAAGTTCACTTATGATGCAAAGAGGTAATTCATGTTGAATATTCACCGCTATGTGTGCAGTGTGGCTGATTTATAAAAAACACAAGTTTTATATTTTTTAGTTGATGCTTTCATTTGGCAGTGAACCATCTATTATAATATGAGTGATTTTCACTCAAATACGTTCAGTTTGATAGCATTAATACTAAACTGCACAAGACTAAGTACTTATCCGAAACGATTTTCAAAAAAGTGCAATACAATTAATTTTAAAGCAAAACGAGTGAAAAAGTACTCGTGTAGCGGGGTTTTTCGACTGTCCGTACGTACACACAATCTGTGCATAATAATATACATGGTATAAGCATTTGTAATCATCGATGCGTACGATGTTTTTACAAACGGCTTGGGGGAATTCAGGGCCTTTGCTGGTCTAGGCATTGAGGAAGGGTGAACTTTATCACCCTTTTCGCCCTTATTGCGCCTAACACAGATTGCATTTCTGTTTGACTTACATTAATGAATACCTGTTTCAATTCGTTACTGGCCGCTCGAACCCCTCTTCGCTTTGTAAGGGGCGTAATTATACAGGTAACATCTGGACAGTTCTCATTGCATACGTTGTAGTTGTCGTAGGTAGATATCTAACCGACACGGCACTTTCGCGTCGGGTGCTTTGATGTTAGTGGAATTGACATCAAGGTGACGAAATGACTAAAAATATCTAAACGGATCGATAGTAACTATTGTAAATGGGTTAAGGTGAGTCAAGCCATCCTATAGTCCATAATACATTTGAAAATGCTGCCACTTACTTCAATGATGATACCCTATTACCTTAACTAGTCTAGATAGTCAAAGGGAATATTAAGTGTACTTAACTGCGTTATAAAGCCTATTTGAGACTTTCCGGAATAAAGTGTATTGGTTATTGAAATATCATCATTTAGGTAAGTGCTACTTTGTTTGCTTGTTAGTGTAAATAAGTAATCAATTTTGAAGTCATGTTTGACCATTTAACATCAAACACTGCGTCTCCTTACACGCAAGTTTTTATACCGTGCCAGGTGATTACTTCGTGACGTAAAAAACTAACTTAGTCATCGAAACTTAGTTATAGATTACAGCAACTGAAAACTGTTGCCGATCACCGGAACTCGAAACTCATGTTGCTATGTGTGCGCAGTCCAATTGAAATATGTGTATACAGCTAGTTGCCAGTTACTGCAATAGTTGCTCCATGTGAAAAGCGCCTCATACTTTAAGGAACCTACTAAAACTTAAAATTTGTGTTTTTACCTTTTATTTTAAGGTTTTTTAAAATATGTTCAAAATTCATAATATTTCTTGTACTGAAACCTCAAAATTCGGTTTATTTCAAAATTCTAATTTTTTCTTCGCAAGTTTCTACATCTGTTAATATTGAGTATGCCGTGTATTTTTTTTCCTTTCGGTGAAAGTAATCCAGACGGTAGATTGATTGTATTGTAATTGGATTACTTTAGGATGTCTGCATGCCGTGGAATAATGTGACTACGGTTTATTTGTTCATGTTCATGTTCGTTGTAGGCCAAAGGACAAGTTTATCCATTTGTCCCGGGACGCGCACTACCAGCCCGACCGGCACCAACTCAGCACGACGCCGGCGCGCGCCGAAGCGGCCTGCGCGTACGACTTGGACGCCACTGACACGGCCTGGCTAGAGCTGCTCAACGGCGAGCGGGCGAGGGCCGGAGCCCTACCGATCAACGAAGACCAGCTGGAGAAGGTCATAGAGGAGTTGGAGGTAAGTCAGCGCCGATGTTCTTCCTTTTTACCTGCAGGATGCGTTTTAGTAAGCTGAATGAAAAAAACGAACCGTACGCAACGTCGTCACAAAACTTCGAGACATCCAGTTAACCAAAAAAGGCCTAACTTTTCTTTTAAAAAGTTGGTATTTTTCGAACCATAATCCTAAGCTGCCTCCATTTTCGGGCTAGGGATGCGCGAGTGGTGTAATTATGTGCAAAGCAGATCACACGAAATCTCGCGCCGCGCATCTTACCTGCTCACACAGTTCACTTAAGTAGTTTAAATCACATTTTTTCGTTCGTAGCTTAGCAAAGCTGCCTCGCACATCAATAGTGGCAAAAATGCGTCGAAGTGGCGGAATACTGATCACACAGGATGTAGTTTTGTCCCTCGAATCCTCAATACGATAAGAAGGAGAAGTGACAAAGGAAAGGGTGCCTTAAACGATGCCATTTCTGAATCCAAATGCTTGTAGACGCTTACATGGAAAAATATTATTTCCTTTTGTTTTTTATTCTATGTTCGTGAGTGTTGATTGCCGTAAATTGCTCCCTGGCTCTGATTTCGATAGA
Organism: Udea olivalis; assembly: GCA_947369235.1. Taxonomy (NCBI): domain Eukaryota; kingdom Metazoa; phylum Arthropoda; class Insecta; order Lepidoptera; family Crambidae; genus Udea; species Udea olivalis. Next base: position 31,558,761 of record OX376340.1, read on the forward strand.
ACACTTTCCTAGCCAGTGATGTAAATTAGGTCTGATAAAGCTCGTTGGTTTTTTCTCAACAATCTTATAAAATACAAAACAACGATAATACAATTATGTAATATGCGCCAGACAACACACCTCTTGTAATGGTCTCGAAGTAGGGATTAATATCCCTGTGTTACGAGGTACCACACAAGGAAATAAGCCAGGGGCGTCTCGCAGCACACCCAGACCCGAGTCAATTCAGAAAAAACGTTTCCTGAATTGACCCGACCGGGAATCGAACCCGGGACACTACGGAAATCGAGGCGAGAAACCGTGTTTCAGCGCACTGCGCCAATCGTGTCGCTAACTAAAATTCGATCACTAAAAACTGGTCAGCAATGCTAGTCCTCGAAATGGTTTTGGATTTGGTAAATATTTTCAAACCATTGCGTAGCCTTGCTGAAAGTGATGTGAATACAAATTTTAACAAGGTGGCATCGTTTGTGTCTTCCTTCAATTTTAGATTCTCCATACGATCAGATTGTTCAGCTGCATAACCCGCTGTAATTCGCCCTATTCAAGTTCAGTGAGAGTTCCCTGCGATCGCGACTACATTGCATTATCTGTTCGGTCAGTCTATTGTGCTGTTGACGGCTTGCATTGTGTTTCACAGGATCCTTGGACGCCCGGCCAAATTGAACCGGTTTGCACCAACCTACTTGTGTACCGCGATGCATCTGCGATATTTCAGGCCGAGATTGTGATTGACACTTCACAATGGGGATAGGGGCTCGTTTAAAAGACCTCGCTTTATTGAATTGCAAAACAAATCTGCCTGTGTAGATTTATTGCTTGAATAACTGGCTAGGTTGATTGTTATTTAAGTCACAAATCTACAAATCCTGCAATTTTGTTTTGAACACAAAATGTATATTTATGATATTGTGATAAATTTTCACTTTTATCAGAATAGGTCAGGGGCCTTACTACCGTTCGTCCGCACGCGTAGTAGCGACTGTCAAATCTTGCAATCGGTACCTACTCCGTTTCCGTGCCGTCTTTTTGACATCTAGACGGTCGTAACCCTACTACGGTTCTCTAAATTCACGAACGAAAGCTCGATTTTAACAGCTATTTGACGGAATCTTCATCGTCGAAACGTCAATATCTACAGCAACAAAATTGTTACCTTTCTGCATACGAAGAAAGATAAAAAATAAATAAAGGACTCTTATAGTTCCTTTATTGAAGTAGTACGTCTTCCATGAGTTGCCACTTTAATTTTCCGTTATCGTGCGCGTAAAATATTTGAATTTGGATTGCGTACAGCGCCTCTGTTGAGTCGAAATGGAACTAAAATCGGTACTTATGCGCTGTACGAAATCCCAATTCAAATATTTTACGGGAACAATAACGTAAATTTGAAGTGGCAACTCATGGTAGACGTCCAGAAAAGCAAAAGCAACTTATTAGAATGGAGATACGTCGACGTTTGCTCGCCTTATTCTTACGGAAGACTTAAACGGGTGTAGATCTAAGAAAAAGTTACAAGCTTATTAGGACCCTCTTTGATGATTAATGTACAGAGTTGGTGCTGGTTTTGTGTAACGCTATGCTGCAGAGCTACCTTAGTAACATACAATCATCACTTGTCGGCACAGTCCGTACTACTACTGGGTATCAAACTAATGTGCGATCATTGCGGCTCTGCTGAACACATAAGAGATGATAAAAGCTTCTCTTTTTTAACGAATGCTTATGTAAACATAAATGCACATCAAGCTTCGCATGTAGGCACCTACGATCCATTTTACAATAGACTTGCAAAGGTTGACCTGCTGTCGTACTTACAAATAGTGTTTTTAAGCGAAGTGTTGATAAATAATATATAATAATATGAAAGCGCTTTAATTATTTTCACTTTACTGAACGCCTTGCTGTTAGTAATTTTTTCTAACACTATTTGCCTTAGAAATAAATATACAAGAAAATTTAGTACAAAATAAATTCATTATTTCACAACATTTGAGTCACACACACCCTGTAATCATCATAAATTATCTATAAAATTAGAACAAAGAATAAATGCTTTAGAAAATGACAGTTTATTCTAATTAAGCAATTGAATCGTTTGAATATCAATAGATGGGAATCAACTTCAATGTTGTGCTGAACTGGAATAACCTTACGAGAATTCCTTCAGATTTTCTACGCTGGTAGTAAGTCTGACAATGATCCACGTCCCATAGTACCGGATTGATTCGAAATAAGGCTCTATTTTACCCTGTAAAATATTTGTGCCTCGTCTTGTCACACATTGCCGAATGTGCCGAATGTGATTCAGATGCGGTAATACATGTGGATTTCCCGTCTTCCAAAGTCGTAATCCATTACATTCCCAATACTCGCATACCAATGCTGCAAATTTGCATCAATGTCAGATGTAATTTCTGCAATGGAGGACTCCATCAGTTCCGTTGGCAGACTGTCTTGTTTCTGGTACATCTTACTGCGTCAAAAAGCTTTTTTCAATTAGTGCGTAGCGTGTGGCAGGAAAACATCAATTAGACACAGTTGACGTTTGACGCTCATGACATAACGATAGGTTCTTTAGACTGTATTAATTTCTCTATAATTGGCGATAAACTCTAATATTTGGCGTTTGTCGTCTCCTAAAAGAGGAACTGTCAGTAGAAATAATAATATTTAAATAATTAACAACTTTTTTTAAATTAAGTAATTACCCAATTTTATTAATAATGAATGAACGACCATTTTATTAAGGTTTTATGACAGAGAGGCGTGCTTGTTGAAAGACCTTATTTTCTGTTCGTTCACGCAACTAGACTTTTCTATCTATGGTTTACGATCGAACTTGCTTGGACCGAGCTAGAACCGGAGTAGGAATTAACTATGTCTCGATCGTCTTGCGCTCGACGTCGCTACTATGTCTGTCTAGAACCGTAGTTGGCCCCAGGTGCTGTCGGTATAGACCGAACCTGATTAAAAATACCGAACTAAACAAAATATGATTATGGATGATAAATTGACCGTAAAAAAAACAATCTCTTTCAAATAGAAAAAACAATCTCTGTTTCCTTCATTGAAATATAATTTAACTACTTCTCTTAATTCAAAGAGACATCACCAATTTTCCCATCCTCGTTAATGTGACGACATTAACGAGGATGACAACTCAACGAGACTGTCGGATGCACGTTGCGCATGCAAGTCTCATCTGCTAATGTGGTAGCAAATGGTTGATCGCGAGCGCGTTTAAACAGGATGCGGCCGATATAGGTGGCTTGTTCAATTACATAATTCAAAGTGTCTACTCCTTGGAGTTCCAGTGAGCGAAATGTACTGTTGTTTCGCGAATCTGTCTTTAAAAATACTAACTACTGGTTAACCATCGATTTGTAATATTGAAGAAATCACTAAGTGCGAATCAGAGGTGCTTGTTGAGTTGTAGATGTAAACCATTCATTGACACGATATTTTTTTAAATACTACATACTAAGAGACAATTCAATGAGCCTTTACACGTTCTCTCGAAGGAATAGAATTAGGACTCTTAAAAACAAAGTTATCTTTACGTTCCAGCTTAGAGAATCCAAGTTCAGTAGTAATTATATGATGTGTTCTCTCAGAAGAGATGCCTACAGTCTTAGCTATCTCCTCGACAGTCAATCTTCGAATAAAATTAAATCACAGATTTTTACTTTGTTTTCATCAGTAGAAGCAGTCGAAGGCCGGCCACAACGGGGCTCATCTTGAAAGGTCTCACGACCTTGTTTAAACTCTTCCACCCAGTGTTTAACAGTCGCATAGAAGGAGCGGACCCGAAGTAGCAGACATGTCTTCATGTATACATTTTTTTTAAGTTTAACACATTTATTTCTCATAAGAACATTACAATTCATTTGCTGAGAAACACGAGATTATAAGTTTAAATATCTACCCAGACATACTATACATATACAAGTTTATTATAATAAATAATCACACGTACCATGCAGAATTCAATACCATGCACTTATTCACAAGATTTAGAAAACAATTACTACTAATCACAATATTTCAATGAGTAACATAAACACTGGTTACAATTTTTATACATGTGGGTAACGTTACAATTTGGCATAGACCACCGCGTGCGGTTAGTAGTTTATATGCGCCATTGATCAATTTAGGTTTCGATGGCTATGAAGTAAATTGCTATTAGATTCAAGTTACAGAAAATGGTAAACGAAGTTTTTATTTTGGTTACTAGACCAAAACTGACCTACCAAATACTACAATACATTTCAGAATAATTTAAATACAATTGCTAGTTATTATGTATAACATAATTTAACTTAATAAAAGTGTAAACAAGATGATTATTTTTAAATTTTTTTAGTAACATGGTATCGCAATTTCTTTAAAATAGTGGCATAGACTGTATGTTTTCAAAATCATTGGGAAGTTGGTTATACATTTGCGCTCCCTCATAAGTGATACTATTTTTACCATAAGTGAATTTTTATTTTTAGCATTAAACAATGTTCTATTTTCTGAAAAGATAGAAACTAGAAAAAATCTAGTTTCAATTTTTATCATAGTTGGTCCGTGGAATAGTCAAAAAATATTATTGGCGTTTCGCAGTATTTTGGAAAATGAAAAAGATATATTCATTAATTATCTACTAATTACTCGTATGAGACCTCTTGCGTATTTTTTGTTAACAAATAACAGACTTAAGTTGTATATAGGTACAATTACTTTTTACTATTTAATTAGAAATTACTATAAACATTACAACACAATTTACTATTTGATCAGAACTTGTACCTTTTTAGCATTGGTTTGCAACATGTGAGCATAATGGCTATGTGAGTGAGCAAAATTGTGAGCAGTCATTGTAAAAAACGAAGCTCAGAAAAATGGCGTGTTTACTGAGATAATGAAATACTCACTAATCTTAATTTAAATCATTATCATCTCATCTCGACGTATAGCGAAGAAAATATTTCCAACTCTTCCTATGTTTATTAAAAGCTTTTATTTGATAACGTTTTTGATTGCTGTTCGTTTTAAAGTGACCTTAATCTATTTAATTAGTGCTGCGTTGTTTATCTCTTCAAAGACGAGTATCGGCATATCGGAAGGATATCAAGTGAAATTGCCAGTAGACAATACGTTCGTCGTAGATATTAATAGCCCTTCTTGCTTACATCTTTACTTCCTGTTTCAAGAGTGCTGTTAAATAAAGACAAATGAAAATATTGGTTAGAGTCCTGCGTTTTTTTTAAGAGATTTATTTCATGAAACGCAAATGTGCAAGTGCGCACGTAGTACGAATGATTCGTCCAAGTTGGCGGTTTCGTTCAGCTATTGACTGTACATGTTGCTTATTTCAATCAACGTCGAAAATTTGTCTTTTTCTGATATTATAAAGATTTAGGTCAGCAAGTTACAAAGGCTGTATTTTAACGGGACAAATAGGCCACGCTGGCGAAGTCGCTGGCAGGAAGCTATTTTTAATATTTTTTACGATTAATTGGAATTAATCACTAACCACATGTCACTCAGTTTAATGCTTTGTTTTTAATTTTATTATGAAGATGGTGGTGATAGTGGCTACTCGAAGTAAATTGTAAACAACCCAAGTGTTCTCTAAACTATCCGAAGATTCATTCTGTATGGTTCATGTTTCAATCACAGTAAACGGTGACTAAACAGGTCATGGCTTTATTGAAATATGACTGCGACTCAGTCAACTAAAATCTACCTCCAATAACAGACAGACCGCTACGCAATTAACGTATTGTACTTTCAATCAGTACCGACAGCGTTCTTCACGGTAATGATTGCCAATTACAGGGATACCAACTCATCAGCCGTACAGAAACTACCTTTTGCGAGGTTCAGTATCTGTATCGTATTATAATTTATAAGAAACACTATGTTCACATACCTTGTTTATACTCAAAGTTATATTAGAAGATTAAAGTTTGAAAAAAAAATCAATAAATGTCTACTAATTATGAGACTTTTTGAATATCTTAGCTTATCTTATCTTATATATGGCTGTTCGAAACTAAGGATAGCTAGTACTAAAAAGGCTCTCGTTAGATCTTGTCACCTTTCAGGATCAGAGATTAGAACTTACGACCTTTGAGACTGCATACCTCTTGACAAATAGGTTTGAGAAATAATTGATTACCTAAAGGTAACATTATAATGTTACATCTACTCTTGACTAGTCTTCACTATTTGCAATCACATTAATCAGTGTAGGTAAATTGTATCGATAAAGACGTGGGTGGTTTTTATCCTCTTATAAGTTCCAAGAATTTCTCCCTGCGACGCCCAGTCGGGGTCGTTAACTCTTAACTGTAGTCATGGGGTCCAGGGGAACCACGTTAAATCTTTAAACTCGTATAAAAAAACATGATGTGTGCCACAGCGCCTTCCGCTTCTAGGCACCTTCCTACAGTTAGCTAAAGTGCATAGAGGCGAACGGACACATTTTGATCACTACCGAAAAAGTTACGTAACTACTCCGTGGGAACCCACGACTATAGTTACGTAACTTTTTCAGTTTTTGTTGTTTATTAGTTTTACTGTTGTTTGTAAGTTATTTGTGATGACAAACCAGAAAAATAGTTCTACAAAAGGGGATTTTATACAAGAGCAGTGGTTGATCACATAAATAAATAGTGATGAACAAAAGCGATGGAAATTCATCCACGTTGAAATAATGCCTACCTGCCTGCCACGCTACCGAACGAGCGCAACCCTATAGTTACCCCCGCAAGTGGGCGGATACCACCCTTTGCCAGCTTTTCACCTCGTCGTATTCATAGCTCGTTGTTTGCCCAGAGCGAACGCGCGTCCCTAGTTTGAAAACTATTTTATTGAAAACATAGTTATATTTTTTATCCCCGAGTTATACATCCCGTATTTTTGTCATCTAGTGCAAATTTTTAGATTTAATTGAAAATATATTCGTAGTTTCAGCAATATCCAAAATTCAAAGTGATCCAATATTTAATTATGTCGTCATCCTATTTTTATCGTCGCCATCTTTTATCTCGAGGTAAGAGGAATACTTTAATTGCAGTATTTATATCTTTCTCCTTTGGTTTATGTTTTACTAAGTGCTTTTTAAGTACAATTGTTTCAATGGGCCCGCTGCTTTTGTGTATTTGTTGCGGTTTTGATCATTTATTTAAATATGTAGTGAGGTGAACCCTTAAGCCTTTAAAATGAGGTTTTACCTACATCACGCCCTTATCCCGGAACAGAAAAGTTTAGTATTTTTATATAAATCAATCAATCATTTATTTGCAGAGTTACAAATAAGGTAAGAAAGCGCTAAGTTTCTATCACAACTCGTAAACATGAGTTTTCCAATTTAGGTGTGTATTCCATGTGTATTCCCAAAAATTCTACATTTTCTACCTCTTCAACGTTTTCATTATTATGAATTATATTTATGGTTATTGAAATTGTATTGTAGGAATTAAACTGAACAATATTGGTTTTTGCTATGTTTAGGTTTAAATTGTTAAGTTCCACCTAATGAGTGACTTCAGATAGGGCTCTATTTATAGACTAGAGTGTTTTCTCTTTCACACCTCACCACTATTGTAATGTCATCGTCAAAGACACTTTTCAGAAGTGTTATTGGGAGTCTTGGGTTTTGTTAAGAAGTTGTCTCACTTTCAAATTAATGTTCGAAAACGTATTGTCCTTCAAAGTAATAAAAAAATAAATCGTCTTGTTGAAAAACAGGCTAATTCGAGTCCTAATTGAGAGAGCGGTTAAACGTTTTCTGGCCAAAATAAAATACACTAGTAATTCGGGCAAAGCTAGAGCAGACTTCAAAGAGTTTCTTGAGTTACAAGTATAGCTGTTGTTATTGATTTTTTGATTACCATCGTTGTATTGCTCTTGAAATTGCGAATTTTAAGTTTTCATATACAAGTTTTAAGGTTTTCATATTATACAGCAAAATCTGAAATGCATTATAAATATATATATAAATAAATAAATGAAAATAAATACTTAAGTCGTCTTGATTAAGGTTTGAAAATATCAGATCTAATTAGAAAATAAATAATTTTATTCAAACTCAGTCACATTCTATAACGTTCACAATTAGTGTACTTCAAAGCCGACTTGTGCATTTTGCGCGTAAGTGGTCTATGTATTCTTAGGAGGGCTTGAATAATTAAGTAGCTATTCTGCCATGCTAGGTGGAACTCTTCGCCTTGGCCTTTCTGTTTTAAAACGGGCGATTCGATCGGTTTTATATTGATTTAATGTTTCGTGCTTTGCTTTGTCCAGTAAATTTCAGATTTCCAAGGTGAAATGTAAAATGACAGCATTGTTTAATTGCTTATGGTCAGGCTCCATATTGCAGCAGCTTTAGTTTTTTATTAAGAAGGTTTTTGCATAAGTAGTAGTAGATTAGTTAAATGAACTCAATACTTCCCGAAGCATTACTTCAACGAATTGTAATCTCCACAATAAAATGCATTCACTGTCCGACATATTTTCGATAATATTACCAGTGCTAAGAATAACAAGGATTGCTGTAACGAAGACTGCGTTCAAAATGGTTCGATAGTGATTGGAATTTTAAGGCCTCTTTAATGTCACAAAAACATGAAATAAACTATAGTTTGTGCCAGATAAGGGTGCGTTTCCACCAGAGATGTGCGAAGAGCCGAGGATGCATTGCGAGGAATGTGTGTGTTAATAAGACGAAACCTACAAATATCTCGGTATTTCAGAGTCGTTGGGTGTAGCAATGGAGGACGTCAAACAATCAGTGTTGGAGCGTTTGTTTGGCCGCCTTCAACGGTTCTTCGTCAGGTGGCAACAAGGTGTGCACCTTCAACCGTTGGGTGATGCCCTTATTGATAAACTCCTTTGGCATACTGAGATGGACTCAGACTGAGCTGGGTGCTCTGGATACACGAGTCCGAAAACTGCCCACAACACATCGCATGTTACACCAACGCTCGTCTATTATGAGATTGTACATCCCACGGAAGGTGGGGGGTCGTGGCTTCTTAAATACACGAGTCCGAAAACTGCCCACAACGCATCGCATGTTACAACCACGCTCGTCTATTATAAGATTGTACATCCCACGGAAGGTTGGGGGTCGTGGCTTCTTAAATGCCAAGGACCTTCACAACCGTGAGGTGTGCAATCTCAGGAGGTTTTTCCTCAACAACGAGTGTGGGATTCATCGTTGACGTTGTGGCAGTTGACAAGGGTCTCACGCCGCTCTCCTTGGCAAACGAGAACTGGCGTCAACTACCGGTGCTCACCACCGACAACCGCAAGGAAATATGGAAGAGCAAGGAGCTGCATGGGAGGTTCTATCGGGCCTATAACAGGGCCCGATGTGGACCTCTCCGCATCGGTGAACTGGCTACGCTTCGGGGACCTCTTTGGGGAAACCGAGGGTTTTGTCTGTGCAATTAGTGAAGTTACCAAGGTGAATAACTACCGAAAATACATCATGAAGGACGGTACGATTGACATTTGTCGGGCATGCCGCCGTCCTGGCGAGTCTATTTGCCACGTTATATCCGGTTGTTCTCACCTTGCTAACGGAGAGTACTTGCACAGGCACAACTTAGTAGCCAGGATCATCCACCAGCAACTTGCTCTACGATATGGCCTCGTCGAGTCAGAGGTACCGTACATATAAGTACGCACCCGTACCAGTTCTCGAAAATAGTCGTGCGTTGCTCTATTGGGATCGCTCTATTATCACGGACAAATTTTATACTTAAGTTATGTAATGAATAAAAACAATAATATTAATATATCATTTATTTCGGACCATGATCCATATGTGTATGTAACAATTATACCTTCCGTTTATGTTAGTTATTACATTTAAATTACAGTGTAGGTAGGCACTTAATTACTTAGCTCCCCAGTTGTTAGGAACAACATGAGTGATATGGCGAACTATCGGGCTGTCCACCCTTTATGCTACAGTGCCCAGGAGGCTGTTCGTGCTGGCCCTTATGCGCTGCATCAGCGAGGCGACACGTTATGAACCAATAGAATTGTTTCATTAACCTTCGCGATTCTATTGATTCTTGACAAACACATTCCTCGCAACGCATTCTCGCACATCTCTTTTGGAAACGCACCCTAAACGTGCAGTAAAGCTTATTGACCCCACCTGTACCAAAATTTCGTTCCTAATGAAACTGTCGCTTATTTGTCATACAAACTGTCGCTTTCCTGTTGCTGTCTGACCTAGGCTCGGTTTCATAATACCTTGGGCTAATCCGCAACCCAGTACTATAAATCTAGAAAAAACTGGGCTAAAGTATTTTAAACTTTAGAAGAATCCTTTTTTTTTAAGTTTTGATGATTAGATACGATATTGTTATTGTTTAAGTACCTAAAAATATATTTCTGTCATTATTATCATTTCTTCAAATTCTTGTTCTTTTCAATTTATTTGTTCCGTAAAACAACATGCAGGTAAACGTATTTAACAAATCAATTAAAAACTTTAAAGATATAGGATCAAAACATGCAATTTCAAATTTGGTTCTCACAAATTGTAATTTTTAAGTTAATAATAGTTAATACCTATCAATAGCTCAGTTTAACGTCAGAGCTGGCTAGATTTTGCCAGAGATGCGTCACCTGTGACACTTTCGCCATTATGAAGATGATATTTTTTATCGTCATTTATTCCTACTCGGTCTTCGCTTGTGGAATACGTGTGAAACATTTTGCAATTACGTTGTTTTTGTTAGTTCCCTGTTTTTGCTGTTATGTAGTTTGTTCTGTTCGTCATTTGTTTTCGTTATTGTTTTGTTTTTTTTTTGTTATTGTTTTATTACTCTTATGAGTGACGAAGTGAGAATAGACCTGAGTCTATTCTTGGCTGTTTCTTATCTGAATAAGAAACAGCCAAGGCACTGCCGGAGAATCTTGGAACCTCAAGCTGGTTATTATAAGTATTAGACTTGACGAGTCCAAACTAGAATTAAACTTATGAGTACTATTTATTACTCACTGCCCGACGTTTCGGCTGGGTTACACCTGCCGTGGTCACAAGTCAACACTTATTGCAATGCAACGCGAAAGTAAATGTTATATTGACTGGCCTGTTGTCGCAATGGCAGCGATCCTGCCTTTAGCGCCGGAGGTCGTGGGTTCGATCCCCACCCATGACAAATATTTGTGTGACGGACATTTGTATTTGTTGTGTGTCTGGGTGTTATTATCTATTTAAGTATGTATTTAGAAATATTTAAGTATGTTTATCAGTCTCTGACGCCCATAGTACAAGCTCTGCTTAGTTTGGGGTCAGATGATCTTGGTATGAATTGTCCCAGATATTTATTTATTTATATTTTAATCATATTATTTTCTGTGAAAATATTATACCATATATTATTTGATATGCAGACAACTTAAACACGGACTAGGGTGGGATAAATAACGCTCTCGATAATGTTGTAATAACAGGGTAATTGTCTTTATTTTCTTTTGGTGAACTATTATCACAACAACATAAACATTTGTAATATAAACTCCTATGTACGTGTGAGTAAGTACTTTCACTAGTACCTATGTTATATGTTGCATGTAGGAACATCATTTCTAAATAAAAGTTGATTGAAAATGGATTGATGATTATGATATTAGAGGTAAGGTAAATTCTTTCTTGCGTTATTTATGATTCTTTCTAGAGAATATACAAACTATTGTACAACATCAAACAGTTCAGTACCTAATTTAGTACAGCTCTACAAAATCGTATTTATTTTCGTGCGTTAGTGACGTTACCTACCTATAGAATTCTGATAGGAAAAAAAGGTTTTAGCCTTTCCACTGTCTCACTACTGGACAAAGGCCTCCATCATTGAAATCAAGTTATCGCTCCAATTGATGGTTTTTGTGAAAATTTAATTTGTTATTATAATGCATTATTTGTGCAGATATTTTATAAATATTATGATACTTTTCTTGTCCAAACAAATAAGTTATTTAAATTAAATTAATATCCCTGGACATTATTCCACACAGCGCCATCTAGCCCCAAAGTAAGCTAATTAAAGCTTGTGTTATGGGATACTAGACAACGGATAAACATACTTAAATACATTTTCTTTTGTAAATACATACTTATTATACATAGGAGACACCCAGACCAGTACAAACAGACATGTTCATGCACACAAATGTTTGTACTGTGCGGGGATCGAACCCGCGACCTCTGGTGTAGTAGCCAACTTCTTAACCATTACACCAAGTCGGTCGTCAAATATTCATCACCAGTAGGTATTTAGTTTTGAACAAAATTTATCTTTACATCTTTGGATTTCAATGAAAATCTTAGAAAATATCGTAGTTTCAATATAATTAATAACTTACCACATGACGTGTGTAATGAAAAAGTAGTTCTAATTAAGACACCACAGATTCACATTGTGGTCATATTTTTAATTCTATTTGTCTGTGAATGCATGAACATTTTTACTTTCGTCATGTTGTGTAGGGTACGCACTGTAGGAGTGCAGTAAAAAAGTTTGCAATGTATGTCAAAATCTAGAAGAATGGATTTCAATGACGCTCCTGTACCACGAGACGCCGGATTAGTACTTACCTACCGACAGATCCATACGTTTTTTTTCGTATCGTAGTAACGTAGTAGTAGAATTAGTAAATAAGGGAGTTTATTGGTAGAAGTCGGCCATTGCCCTCTATTGCACATTCATCTGGCACAAAGTATAATTTGACCTAACGTGTTTTCAATCATGATGTTATAAAAATATGATCTGGTTTTTTTTTAGAAAAATGAGCTTTTATCTACTGCCTAAACAGTTGTATTTTTGCGGTTAACAATAACAATATTATTTTTAATGGCATAAAAGAATGAGACGTAAAAATAATAATGTCGTGGATAATTTTTTCTAAATATAAATTCGCTTCGTTGCAGGTCCGAACATGGGACAAAATTCAGGCTATTATGAAATCGGAAGAGGGGCTGGGAATAGAGTACGATGAAAATGTCATTTGCGATGTTTGCCGGTCGCCGGACTCTGAAGATGGCAACGAAATGGTCTTCTGCGACTCGTGCAACATCTGCGTGCATCAAGCTTGCTATGGCATAACTGTCATTCCAGATGGTACGTATGGTAATGGTTGATTCAAAGGGCACTCGGGACTCTTAGTGCTCAAAACCAAGTTTTAGTTACATTACATATTTATTTGTTCGTGTTCACAGGACAGTGGCTGTGCAGACCTTGTGGTGATGGCGTCCGGCCCACCTGTGTTCTGTGCCCCAACCTCGGCGGTGCTATGAAATGCACCCCTTCCGGTCACAAATGGGCTCACGTCAGCTGTGTACTATGGATACCCGAAGTGTCCATCGGTTGTGCCGAAAATATGGAACCTATAACAAAAATATCGTCAATACCAGCATCGCGCTGGTCCCTACTTTGTGTTTTGTGTCGTGAACGCAAGGGCGCGTGTATACAGTGCTCTGTAAAGACTTGTAAGACTGCTTATCACGTAACGTGTGCATTTAAACATGGACTTGAAATGCGTGCAATTATCGAAGATGAAAATGCTGATGATGGTGTAAAACTACGGTCCTACTGTCAAAGGCATAGTGTCAATTCTAAAAAAGAAAAATCTGCGGGCTCCGGTTCGGAGGAGGAGGAAGTAAAAAGGAAGCGTCGGAAAGATATGACCTCAGAGGAAAAGACTCAAGCGCGTGCGGCTAGACTTCAAGAAATCGAAAGGGAGTTCGACCGACACGTCAGTTTGAAAGATATAAGTTCGCATCTCCTTGATGTTGATCAAGACGCTATTCACTATATTTACAACTACTGGAAGTTGAAGAGACGAGCAGGGCATAATCGACCCTTGCTACCACCTAAATCTGACGATAGCGAACTTCTAACTCACAGACAAGAGCAAGCTGATTTGGATAAAATGAAAATGTTTGTCCAACTGAGACAAGACCTCGAAAGAGTTCGTAATTTATGTTACATGGTAAGTAGAAGGGAAAAGCTTTCTCGATCCTTTTTCAGGATGAGGGAACAAACATTTCACAAACAAATTGCTGTTTTATCAGCAGACCCGGAAATATCGGGACCTGACTTGGCTGCTATAACAGAAGCCAATCACGGTCCTTCAATTTATGATAGGTTGTATTCACATCCGGGTGCACCTGATCATAAAAACGATTTTGACGAATTACTAGCGCGAATAGCTCCTATTCTTTCTGGAGATGCAAAGAAGAAAGATAGGAATGGGTTAGTAAAAGGCTCTAAGAGTGCAAATCCTTACAAGAAGCACTATGTCAATGGGTCACGCCGGAGTGGCAGTATGTATAGTGGTCTTTCGAGTGAGGAAAGTGCACCTGAGATAGCTCGTTCGAGTCGATACCGAGGGAGAGCGATTGGCTCGAGTACAGATGAAGATGTCAAAAAGCCTGTTTCGCCGAAGAAGAAAGTGTCACCCAAAAGTAAGGCAAAACGATCTCCTAAAAAGCCTGAGAGGAAGAAGAAGAAGGTTCCACAGTCTAAGGCGCTTGTTGAAAGTAGCAGTGACGATGAAGTAATAAGTCTGAAAATTAAAAAGGACAAGTCCCGTAGTAAGACTCTTCAACAGATGGAGAAAGAAATGGCGGCGGCGGGAACATTGGATCAGTCTGGTACTGATAGTGATGAACTGATGCCTATCAGGTCAACAAGAAATAGTAAGTTCCCAGTTGACATCTACTCTGATAGCAGTGAAGACGAATCAACTATGAAAACAGACATCAAATTGAAAGAAAAAAGCAAAATTAAAACAGAAAAAGTGAAAAATGAGAAAATTAAGTCTGAGAAGTTGCCAAGTGGTAACGATTCTCAACAACCATTGCCAAGAACAAAAGCAGCAATGAAAGAATTCATTCCAGATCAACCTGAGAAGAAGGAAGTTATAAAAGAAGAAGAAAAACCTGCACCTAAGAAAAGAGGAAGGAAGCCATCGAATAAAGATAAAGTTCGGGATAAAGAGAAGGAGACGAAGGCTCCTATTAAAATCAATGATTACGATGACGAAGCGAAAAATAAAGAAAATATTAAGAATGCCAAGCAGAAGGATAATCCTACTGATATGATTGTACCACAAAGGCAGGCTGCAAAGAAAGCCTCAGAAAATATGCGCTCTACTACTGTTGTTAAAAAGGATGAGACAATTGAGAAAGTAATGTCTCCTGAAGAAGTGAAATCTAAATCGAAGATCAAGTCAAAGGGTAAGGAGGTTAAAGAGTCAACAAGTACAGCTACTACTGCTTCTGCTAAAGTAGCTAAAAAGAAATCATCGAAGGATGTTGAGAAAGAAACCATTGCATATGTGCCCCAAAGGCAAGCTGCTAAAAAGGCTGCAGCTCACATCAAGAGTGGTTTAGGTAGCAAATTGCCAGTGGTTGAACCACCTGAGAATGACAAGAAACGAGATTTTGACAAATCTGAATCAAAATCACCAAGAAAAGAAGAAATCAAAAAGCCTTCACCTAAAGAGAGTTCCAGTTCTTCGACATCAAGCAGCAGCAGCTGTTCCTCGTCTTCAAGCTCTGAGGAAGACGAAGAGGAGGAAGAACAGCCAGTACCAGAAAAGTCTGGTCCCAAGCCCACTGCAAAGGCGAGAGAGATTAAGCCAGCAATTGCCGTTAGACAACCTTCCATGTTTTCTCCACCTGGTTCTAGGCCGACTGTGGACTTGCCCTTTCTCGACAAGGTGTCAAGACCGTTGTCGTCTACTAGTGCCTCGAGTGATGGTGACAGCTCTAAAGAGTCAAGAGGTTCTGGATCAGATAGCCCTTCTCCGAAACGGCCACGCAGACGGCGTAAAGGGAAGAGTGTCTCCACTGATACGTCCCCACGCAAGGCCCCTGACAAGAAGCTTAAAACTTCCGAACGGGGGTCCGAGTGTAGGGTACCATCACCGTCTGTTGAAAGAGATGAATCGAGCCGACCCAATGCGCGTGCTGCCACGCGTGCTCGGACCAGAAGCACTACTACAAGCGGAAATATGTCTAATAAGTCTGATGCCGGATCGCGAAAACCATCTAAAGACGACAACACTTTTACCACTGGACCCAACAAAACTCCCAAGGAGAGCAGCCAGTCCAGTGAACTTTCGCCTCCGAAATGGCAAGCGAACAAGGAGGTAAAAAAAGGGATAAACGTGGAAGAAGCACCTGAAGTACCAATTATTGAACCACCGAAACCTAAGAGCCTAAAAGCAACTAGAAGGCAAAGTGTGTACATTGAAGATAAGGAGAAGACGAAAACCATCAATGTAGACGCCGTGCCTAAAGCTAGCCCTAAAAAGAACATAGAACTAAAACAAAAAAGTATAGCAAGTAGAAGAATGAGTGTTAAGGATCCTCCAAAAGAAGTGGTTTCTTATCCTGAAGAACCCAGTAGATTAAATGCAAAAGAAAGAAGATTAAGTAGACATGATTCTTTTAATGCTGCTAAATCAGATCGAAAGAGCCAGTCACCTGTAGAAAAGACTGCGATTGTTGAGGATAAGGGCCCTGTTGAAGACGTCAGAAAGAGCCCGTTACAAACACATGACGAAAATCCAGTTAACGACAAAAATTGGTTGCCGAAAACTGTAAGTCCCAATGTTAACCCACCACAAGTAGAGAAAGCTGGTGGTCCCGACCAGTACATGGCTGAAGACAAATCTATTGAGTTTGACGCAACTGACAAGAGTAGCGTAAAGATGATAGCTAAGATACAGGCTAATCTTAATGAAAATACTATGATCAAATCTCCTAAAACACCTAAGGATGCTAGTACAATAAACGTGGATCAAAATGATGTGGACACTTCTGGTGGTGGAAATACGAGTAAGCCTTCAATTTCAGAATCAGAAAAGAAAGATACTACACAAGACGCCAGTCACGTCGGACAGGGCGTTGAGATCTCTAAAAGTGCAAAGATTCCATCAGCTTTGAATCCGTCTATATTCTCGCCTCAGCCTAAAGAGAACGAGCTATCAAGTTTTGAATTAGACATGCTAGCAGTTGAGGATGGATTTAACCATGAAGATATAATGAAACCTTTTGCTTCGTACCCAGAATTCTTCTTCAAAGAAGATTCCAAAGAACAAGGTGTGCAAGAAACGTTAAACCTAGTAGACAGGCTACGTATGCAGTTGAGCACTAAAAAGGCACCAGCTGACAAAGACGAACCCATAGAGATTGTAGATGACAAAGATCAAGTAGTAAATGAAAATAATGGCGCATCAAACTCATTGGAATGTGATCATGATCGTGAAGTAACCACTCACAAGAGTGCTGATTTGAACGAAAAACAATCACCACCAAAAGAGAATCATGTTCCAGTAAATCATGTACCACATACATATTCGTCTTCGGAATTACCTCCTAGAGATGATGCATTGGTTGAAACAATAGAATACAATGAACCAATTCCTATGACTAATAATGAGAAATGGCTGGATGTAAATATGGCCCGAACTGTCGATCACTCTAATGATAGGAAATATGATAATGATAGGAAATATGACCATCCACAATACAATGATGATGTCAAAGAACCAGTCACAGTAAAGTCTGATGTTCAATCTGTGTCTGAAGTAGGAGATACAATATCATTGTCAAAACAAAGTGATGACTCGCAATCACTGTCTGTTGTTGACCACTCAGTTAATAGTAATGATCATGAATTGACTCAAGATAATCAGAATTACGAGAACAATAATTCTGTGATCCGTTCAGATTGTGCTACAATTTCGTCACCCTATGTTAGTCAAGATTCGAAATGGAGAGAAAGTAAAATAGCTACACGAAGATCATCGGCGTCTAGCACAAATTCGGAAGGATCTATTTGCTCTCAGAATGCACAGTTGAAATCTCATATGAACAGTTGTGATCCACATCCAGGAAATGTGATGCCTGAAATTGATTCTTACCCGCCATTACCAGCTTATTCTTGCGCTGTAGAACCAGCAATGCCGTTAAACCAGTATAGTACCTATTCAACTGACCCGACGTCGTATTTACAATTGCCGTTTGTTGGCCAGCTGCCCCTACCATCACCAGGCCCAGGACTCTATGGAACAGGTCTGCCTTTTTGTCCTTCAACTCTTCCAGCCCTGATGCAACCTATACCATATCAACAGTATGGTGCAGCATTTACGAGTTCTTCGCAGAATATAGCACTTACTAGGGCAATGATAGCTCCCCCGACACCTAAACCTACCGATTCTCCGAGAGACGATATTGATGTTTCACGAGATGAAAGTAGTGACAAGTATTCAATACACGTTGTGTCTAGTCCAAGCGTAGATTCTTACAATGATTCGTGTAGTGCAAGAGATCCTACGAAAATGTCCAACGATAGTAATGAAACCATGTCTAGCATAATTCCTGAAGATGTAAAATCATCACCAAAACCAGCGAAAATTACTCACAAATTTCCAGGTAAATCACCCGGGAAGAGTCCAGGTATATCACCGAAGCAAAATGATGCGCCGAAGGGAACGAAGAGACCTAATAATAGAAGTAATAGAAGCCAAAGAGGACGCGGTCGTTCTAAGAGTCGAGGTCAAGGCATACACGGCTTTCCGCCTATGGATTATATGGGCAACTCGATCCAAAACAAACTGGTCGGAACAGTTTACGATTTCAAGGAGGAAATTGCAAACGATGGTGTCGATCTAAAGGCATTGAGAGAGAGGCGGAAGTCCATAGATATCAGAGATGATAGGAAATCAGAACAGTCTTATAAAGATGCATCTCCGTCACCTCGCATTGCAAGTCCTCCACAGCCAAGCAAGCGAACACCAACAACTGAGGTTAAGGATATCAAACCTCCTTCTCCAACACCATCAGAACACCCATCATCACCTTCAGGCAAGAGTGCTACCGGCATTTCTTCGGTGCAACCTGTTTTACCGGGACCGGTCGACATGCGCACTTATCATCCATTCGAGAATCCTGTACCAGCTGTGGCAGAAACTTATCACGGCCATCTACTTGAGTTTGCTAGCGAAACTGCTGATCAACAGTTAGTTGACATTGATGAAGAAGTGGAAAAGCAGTTCCACTCGGCACTGATGGCTAGTCAACCGCGGCCTGGCTCTCCGACACCAGTGCCACTTCCAGAAGTTAAAGAACCTCCTAAAGAGCTATACGTTCCACAATTACCTAAAGTATCTTTGTCAGATTCTAGAAATCAATTGAAAGTCAAAATTAAGGGTCCTTTCTTGGATGCTAATTATTCTGCGAGTACAGTCACGCCCGTGGTACCACAACCGCCGGCGCCAGTCCATGAATCGAATACTAGCATGTTCAGCGCTACTACGATGGCATCAAGTGGATCTACAAACTTGCGACGCATGCGTAAGAAAGAACTGTTGCGCCAATACTGGACTCAAGATATGAATATGGACGACCCGACGAACGCTTCCACGCTGGGAGCCCCTCCCCCTCCCGCCCAGCCACCGCCTTTGGCCCGTGCCGTTATCACCATTCCAAAAGCTGTCCAATCAATGACAAGCATACCTACGAGACAAGATTATGAATTCAGCGAGGCACCAATCGAAAAGAAGAAGCGCAAGACTACTAGTGGGTTATCCAGAGAACTGAGACATTTAGAAGTCAGTATGAACGACGACGTAGATACATCAGATGATGTTAAATTATCCAATTTTGCTAGTACTCCTAGTCAAAACTATAAAAGACGCGGTCGCGTTAACGCGAAGCCTAATAAGCCGAACGCTACTTCTCCTGTTGCGCCTAAGCTGAAAATTAAAATTGGCTCTTCTAATATTGTTCAACAAGTGAATGAGGAGCCTTTCGCCATCCAATTCCGCCCACCTAAAAAGCGCCTAGCGAGCATTCCAAAGCCCAGCTTAGAAGACATCCGAAGGGAGAATATGAAGTACCGACGGTTGGTGATGGCCGACTTTGAAGAGAATGAAAATGAAAAGAAGGTCAAAAAGCACAAGCTGAGCAGAAGGGAGAAGCGTAAGAAGAAGAAGGCCAAAAAAGCAAAGAAACTTTTAGTTCTGAACAGTGAAAGAGAAAGTGCTACTAAATTGATAATAAAGATAAAGCGGTCCAAAAAGAAGCATAGTAAGGCTGCTCCGGCGGTGGCGGTGGGAGCGCGGGCAGCGGGGCGCAGCGGGCCGGTGGCGGCCGCGGCCGAGCCGCCCGTGGACCCCTTCGAGTACGACCCGTCCGCGCCTGATCCTTTAGCCATTGACCCCCCCTCCTACTCAGAGTCCTCCTTAACTATGCGTAAAATTCGGACAGCGAAAGTGACGCCTATTCGGTTAAAAATAGCCCGCACTTCGCAGGGCTCCGGGTACGTGATGAAAGAGCCGGGCGAGCAGGCGACCGCCGGCGGGCGCACGCCGCCCCCGCCCTCCCCTCCGCTGCCCCGCTCAGTCAATAAACACTGTCAAGTGAGGTGATACAAAAAACGTGTTCGCTGAACAATGAACTATACCTATTGAGTACATTCGTAAAATCTCGTGTACAGTAGTAATACTAATTTAAAGATAGAATCTGTATATTTTTAAAGTAATATTATCTTCATACTGATGTAGTTTATATATTATTTATTTGTATAAATGGAAAGCTCAATGATTAACTTAAAGTTACTCTAAGATATATGTATAGTTGTGCATTGAGTGATGCACAAGTAAATTTTAACATAGTATAGCAATATATTTTTATTAATGTTACTGTTTTACTTTGTGCCTCATGTGGAATCTCATTGATTTTGTCATGAACTAATCATGTAGTTAAGGGAAGTAATATATTGTTTAGTAGCTTGACTATCACAACAGACATGATCATCACACATTTCCTCTGCGCGTCTATCACTGTGCCCTCGCACATTGTAAAATTATGAATAGGTATGCACTGTTTGAGGCTGGTTGTGTGACGAAAATATTCTATTATTTTATACTAAAAATAATAATTTATAATGCATTAAAAATAGCTTATTGTTGTCTTGTTTAAAATCACATGCTATATTTATTTCTTAATTGGAGCTGTGCTCCCCTTGCATGATGTCATCATAACTATTTTTAAAATAAAATTATTTAATAAGTTGATGTATAGTAATTATATTTAGATTCATACTTTTACGGCTCATGATTAACTGTTTACCAAATTAAATTAAAAATTACATCCAAAAAAATATATTTTACACCCAAAATTGGTAAATGTTCACCAAATGTTGTTCCCTGTTTAATACTAAAACGTACTCATTTATTAAGTTAACGCTGGCCAAATGAAGCAACTGACACCTTAATAGATATCTTTATCACACATATAGTTTATGTTTATCATAACTCCAATTTTTTCAAATATATTATCTAATTAAGATGTTAGTCTTATAAAGTATCAGCATCCAAAGAAAGTCTGCTTTTCCAAGTATGCCCCCCATATTTGAAATAGCTTTTATTATTTATTTGACTGACAACTTTATTGAACAGGGTTCGTATTTAAAGCTTTGCGATACAAATTAACATATGATCTAATAATTACTGCCGATAAGGTACTTTTGTATATTTCGCACCAATATAATTTACCAATATAATTATTTTAGATATTCAATATTTGGTAGACTATTCTTTTTTGGATCACAATTATTTTTTCGGTGTAATTTATAATTTTAAGGGTAAAAGTTATTTTGGTAAACAAAATTTTTGTACCTCTTTTTATTTGTAGTAACTCAAAATGGCATGTGTCAATATGACCGTTCGTCTCATAGCTTAAAAATGAATTGACTTGCGATATTAGATAAATAGATATTATCTATTAACTTGGAATAATAATCCAGACTGATTGAAATAATTTGTTTTCACCTATTTTATATTTTGCTATGATTGAATATTTTTTTTGATTTGATTTTAACATAAATATATGTATATAATTATTGAAAATATGTTTTAAATTATTATGTATAACACAAAGGAGTGTGCATATATTCTGCAAAAAGAATATGTGCATATAATTTATAAAAGAAAACATAATTGTATTTTTATTATCAAGCTTCAAGTACGCAATTGGATACTTCTATATTTTTAAAAACAAATCAGTGTGAAAAATACTAGACCAAAAAAGATCCAGCCAATCTCACTACCAGCCGGCACTATTTAATTAGGGCAGTGAAGCAAAAGTGGTTTTGACTGTAACATTACGCTACCTGTTAGCACATACTTGACACGGAAATTATATCAAGGCTCGGATTTCACCAAAGAATAATAAAATATAAAGTTATATTGTGAATACGGGCATTATTATGATCATTTTGATTCTCCTTTATTGTTTAATCCCAGCTTTGATGAATCATGCTTCTGCTTGCGAAACTAATTTAATAAATAACATACTATATGCAAAAACTTAGTAGACTGGTAAATATGCAAAACCAACAGTCTTTTTCTAAGAATTTCGGAAATTGATAGGATAGTATTAGAAAATATCTATGATCCTGTTCGTGGCTATGTTAGATTTAATAAACTTGTAATTGTATCGTGCTGTGACTCCTGGCCCGACCACGACATGGGACGGAGTTTTTACTTTGCCACAAAATCGTCATTTTAATTGTGCCTAATTGTGCCACTTGTTCCACGAATTAGTGCCTTATACTTTTCGAGTAATAAGAGTACGACTGTGGTCGGGCTGGGAACCACGCTTCCTGGCCCGACCACAGTCAGATCTAAGAAGACATCAATAGTGTGAAGGTACTGAGAATGCCAAAAAATGTGCCTCAATTGTGCCTACAGCACACAGAATAAATTTATTTTTATTTTACAGAATTTAACCAGACTCGAATAAAATTGAGTAATCAAATATTAAAGTGTGTGAAATCATACACTAGGGCCAGGAAGCGTGGTTCCCAGCCCGACCACAGTCGTACTCTTATTACTCGAAAAGTATAAGGCACGAATTCGTGGAACAAGTAGCACAAATTGAAATGACGATTTTGTGGCAAAGTAAAAACTCCGTCCCATGTCGTGGTCGGGCCACGAGTCACAACACATTGTATCTCTTCTGGTATTTCTTAAATAACTGCAACTTAGAGTTTGTTGATCGTAGTAGGGTAATGTGTTTTGTTGGAATATTGACAATGGTTGTAAAGAGTACATAGCACGGTCGAGAGAATTGAAAATAGATATTTGTAAAATCTATTGCTGTCTTTTGCAAACCTCGAGCCCCTCGCAGAGTGCGATAGAGACAGCTGCAAATCGGACCGAAATTACCACAGGTTTAAAATTAAAGTGCTGTGTCACACATGAGAAACTGGCCAAGTGGGGCGATCATCCAGTCAGATATGGCATTATCAGCAGTGCTCTCAACAAAAAAATAAAAAAAAACTTATTTCATAGCTTTCCGCCCACGACGGCTTCGCCCGCGTTATCGTTATAGGTATATTACGGCCAAATTACAAAAACTCTCTGTAAATTATAGCTTATGTGTTATTCTGATGTTATACATCACATGCTGTATTACTGTAAAGTTTCATCTAAATCCGTTCAGTAGTATTTGCGTGAAAGAGTAACAAACATACATACTCATGAAGTTTCACATTTATAATATTAGTTAGATAGATAGAGCCACATTAGTAGGTACTCATTGTAATGAGTACCTACTAATGTGGCTCTATCTAGGGAAGATCGGGTTACCTTATCCTGCTATGACCTTGAAATAGTGTAAATATTGGTGAACAATTTTCAACAAATCCTTTCGTCACTGTCTCCAGATTTAGTTTTTTTTGTGTTCAGTATAATTATTCATTAAACTCATTATTGTCTGTTTTTCTGATTAACTTTTATTAGTGGTGCTGGTTACAAGGTCGTGGCAGCTGGGCTTAAAATCAAGTTTCTACTCGTACGTACTTAAGAGATTTAAAACTTTACCAGCAGGGATTTCCTAGTTACTTGAAGAGATATAATTACAAGATATTATACTGAGGAGCCCGATACTCAACGTCAAGCGGGTATCGGGAAAAAGGCCAGGTTATACCAGAAATTTTAATTCTTCTCGGACAGCTGTTTTAAGTTTTAGGCAAATGCCTGAAATGATTTGTAAAAGATATTTAAAAATACTCACTGAATAAAATTAACAGATTCCAAAAACGTGTTAAACCATTTTTTACGCCGTCGATGCCCCCGAGAATATAAAAAAAAAATATAATCCTAAATACAATCCTTTTTTAAAAAAGATGTCTAATAAAATGAAACTTTGTTTCTCATTTGTCATTCAGAACTGGTTTAACGTGCCTCATTACCCGATACTAGCTTTACGTCTAGTTTAGGGAGAGTTTTCGCACTGACTGTTGATTGAGCGTAATTTCCATATTTATTTAAAAAAATCAAAAATAATGGAATAAAAACTACCACCCAACAAAATAGATAGCTTTTATTCTGTTACTACTTGCATATAGTTTTGAAAACTATGTTTAATAATAAGGTTTGATTGAAAACTGATTTAACTGACTGATTTGAGCGTTCGTTTGATAAAAAATATAGTTACACACAATATGTGCAATATTCGGCAATACTCATCGCATAGTCAAGGTGTGAACACGGGGTGTGTTAGATTTAAGTGCATGTTCGTTAAGTGTAATCATAAGTACCGTCTCACAAACTTAACTTATCCATTGTAAATAGCGACCTTCACACAACCAGGGCAGCATATTCAGAAATCGTTTCGCTGCTGAGGCAAACTTGTCCTTAAAAATTTGCAGATGGGCAATATTTGATATAGTTTATTGAACCAAACATAACACTGCTTAAACATAATTCACAAACAAATGAATATTGAAATCGTTTATAAACATTATTGGGACCTGTTATTATGACCGTTCTCCCATGTACATATATTTTATAGATGATAAAGATGCAATAGTACAACGTAATACGTAGAACAGTCGGGACGCAAGAGCAATGTCTTGATAATAGATTACTTATTGATTGATTACCGGCTCGAAATAAAATTGATCTATCTAAATGTACTATAAAACATAGCTTCATCCTCAGTAGGAATATGTAAAGAAAAACGAAATCATTTCGGTGTAGACAGTATTTTCCCTGTTTCCCTGATATAGTAGATACCAGATTTATAAGTCGTGGTTAGTTTTTATGCTCGTAACCTAAAATTTAGAGGGTAGTTAACGTTTCCGTAACCGGCCGTAAAAATAGTAGATTATCGCGAGTGTTTCCACTTTATGCATTTAGATTATTCACTCAATATATATAGAGGTACGACAGGCAATGCACGAATCAGGCATGGAAATTCAGGCGCACTTGTCTTTTTTTGCATTTCACAGTTAGTCGTTAGGACGTGCACTACTACTACTAGGTTTTATTAAAAATAGCGACTATTTTAATTGAATAATAAGATAATTTTTGACGGTTCTTGAAATTCTACTGAATATTTGCGATACAATAATTTTGACAAACCCAACTGTGGGTAAAACATACTTTATTGATATACCCAAAAATGAGTGATAAGCGGAAGCCCAGTTATAAAGCATCACTAGGGCTACTCGAATCACCCCCATGTATGTTCCGCGATTTTTGGTAGTGTTTAGATTTTTTTTTAGAATTTTGCCGTTTTTGTAATGTACCTATTTTTGTGGAAATGCATTTGGTTTACTTATAAATTAAGTTTTTTTTGCTACCTTAAGATCTTGAATTTTACACTTCCGATACATATGATATAAAATTTTAGTATGATGCCGTTGACCTGTCCCATTGAAATTTATGTGATGAATAGTTGACATATTAAGCAAGTTTTTGAAATACATTTGGATAAAAAGTTTATGTAACATTTTTTTTAAATGGCCCTAAAAACTTTGGCAGAAAACAGTATTTTCATTTTCAGTTTCATATATATATTTTTTAATTTTAATCAGTGCTATGAATGTATTTAAATCAAGTAGGCCTAGTATTCAGCTAACAAAGAAATGGAGCACTTTTCTCAATTATTCGTGCCACAAACGTGACCAAAAAAGTGAGTCAACCCAAAAATTTACGAAAATTCGTAATAAAAATCATAACTCGAAAACTACCAAAAATAGCGGAACATCCATGGGGGTGATGCGGGTAGCCTGAGTGATGCTTTATCACTGGGCTTCCGCTTATCACTCAATTTTATGACACATTGTATAATTCACAGTGGAAAACTACTTGTACCATTGAAAAGCATGGTGAATTTGAATTACATTCTGGTGCCTATTTTTGATAACCAAATGCAATAGATCGGTATTTTGTTGCTTACAGCGATTTTACTATGTTTTTAATTAGTTTTAAATTTCAATGAATACTTCACAACATTCTGACCGCAAGATGATGCCAGAAAAGGCACTAGTGGAAACTAATAACTTACATGAGTTTTTTTATATTTTTTTATTTTTGGTATTTATGGACTATCCTGATAGAGCTAAAAGTGAGCCTTATAGTCTAAGGGATGACAGGATTTTCCTGAACGTTTATGGATACGATTAGAGTTACTTGGATGGGTTATGGACTGGTACCCTGATGTGAATATGTAGGCCTACCAGCTCCTATTTCTTGCATCGTCGATGATTAGCGGAAAGAGGCTTTATAGCTAAAACACGGTCAAATGAATAATAATTTACGGCTGGGAATTTGTGTATTAACGACTTACAAAGATTGTGGAACATGGCGACCATTTGGTTGCCTTTTCTGCTACATTATCTGGCTGGTACCTATCACGCACGTCATGAGTAGAGAAAAAGAATGGTGAAATATGTAAAATACTTATCCTTTTTTTATTTATGTTAAAAAATATTCCTTTATGGTTTTCTATGTTATTTCCGAGACGTTCGAACTTACTGCCTTAGTAAGTATTTTTTTTTAATATAGATATATTAATTAGTGAAAAAAACATGAATAATCACTAATTAACGCAAATAATATTAGTTTAAAAATCAATAAATATTCAAATATTTAATTGTAAAGGTTGATCCAAAGTGAACTTCTGAACTTTCATTTTAAATAAAACGCGCAATTTTTTTTTCTCTTTACTTTTACATAATACTTAGTGTATGACATTTATTATAAAAAAAACACAGTCATATTTCCGCTTCTGGACATTCTGCAGGAGGTAATTTGTTCGAGGTAATTTTTGGTGGATGTTAGTCCTCGGTTGTTCTAACGATGAAGATTTATCCATTTAAACGCAACTTTAAAGAAGACCGCATAAGTCTCAACAACGTTAAACGCATGGTCATGGCGGCCAGTAACTTTTCGGACTTGCAATTGTGTCTCGTGTATCATGTAAGGATCATCCTCGCCACAATGGTGTCAGTTTTGTTTATTAACTTACCTAGCCGAAGAGAAATGAGCTTAAGAGGGTTTGCTTTTTGCGTTTGGGGTAGATCGTGAACGTCGCATTGTT
Organism: Udea olivalis; assembly: GCA_947369235.1. Taxonomy (NCBI): domain Eukaryota; kingdom Metazoa; phylum Arthropoda; class Insecta; order Lepidoptera; family Crambidae; genus Udea; species Udea olivalis. The sequence goes on from OX376340.1 coordinate 31,586,194, forward strand.
TTTAAGGTTTTCGTGATTATTTACATGAATCCAAATTAAGTATAAATTAAATATGAATGCACCTTTTAATTTCATTATTATAACTTTTACTGTGTACAGTGAACTTCTAAGTGGAATCAATTTAAAAAAAAAACGGTTTTTATTTAATTTAGCAAATAGTTGACGATTACCTAATTTTAGACAATTTAATGTGTTTTTAAATAGTATTATGCACACAATAATAGAGCAAAAATTGTATGTTTTATTTCAATTCAATAAAATAATCACGAAAATCTCACAAAATGAAACTTTTTCGATCCACCCCCAGCTAACGCTCTTAAACAGGAAAGGACCGAATTACTTACTGCAGAATGGCCAGAAACGGAAATCTGACTGTGGCTGTTTTTTTATAATAAATGTAATTTACTAAAGTATTACATCAGTAAAGAAAAAACTGAAAAAAAATCGCGCGTTGTTTTTTTTTAAATGAAAGTTCGGAAGTTCAGCTTGGATCACCTTTGATATTGGTGTTAATGATGTGCTGGAGTGACACCTGCCACGTGATAATGCTTAGCTGCTTCTAAGTTATCATCATAACATATGCCGAAAAATAAAATACTTTTTGATTTTATAGAAAACAAGGATTATTGCAACGACCACATCACTTTCTACAATTTAATAAAAAAATATTATCTAATAAAATATCTTAGATAAGTATAATCTTTATGTAGGTATTAATGTTAAATTATGATGACGATTCACAAATATTGTTACCATAATCATAAAGATAAACTATTTATTTTATTATAATGATGACTTATTTTTATATAACTAGAAAGCATTGATTTAACCTCAATTGATGATTTGGAAGATCTTTTCTATTGTCTTGCTATAAAGATCTCTTTATATCTATTTTTTTGTAAGCTTCGCTATTTAAAGTTCCAGACCTTTCCGTTGATACTGTGTTCTTTTGCCTAAAATGATTTTTCAATATCGTTAGCCACTAAAACCTGCGAAGAAAAACATTTTAACCTAATAAACTGTGCGTGCACACTTCATCTTTGTCTGTGGTTAAATGACTCGTTTCAAACCCCAAATTAGAGCTTAAATTAAACCATTAACTTTTTGAAATTTTTTGTAAAAATAATTGTAAAACGGATGTAAACTAAGGACGTGTAAGTGTTTAATCATAGACAATGTATGACTAAACTGAAATGTTAGTGAGTAAGATACTATTTCATTCCCCAATTGTGAATGCACTGCAATTGAATTAAATGAATTATTCTTATTCGCGGAAAATTATGATGACTTATTTGGGCCTTTTCTCTTTTTCATAACTAGTAAAGGACAAATTATTGTAAATATTAATTTATTATCCGTAAAGTTTAGTGTAGGCACTCTTCAACACAAGAGTTAGTCTTAATTGGTGTCTAAAGGAAGTAAATTATTTAATTGTATTTTAAATACGTCTTTGATTGGGCTATCGTTGTCTGCTGTCCGAACAGATGTATTTTTCAGACAATTTTGCTGTAGAAATGTCATTTGCATATTTGTTGGTGTATTGCTAATTATGATAAGGTAATATAAAAACAACAAAAATCACTTGTAGCAAAGTCTTCCTATTGGTGATAAAGAGTGTTTGTGATTTGAACTGTTGTGTCCATATAAAACGTAAACATAAACATGTACATAACATCAAAATATTATTTATATTGCAGGCCGTAGCTGGGGTTCCGTATCGTAATTGTAAAATTGGCATATGTATTTTCACTTTATTCAAAAGGTTGATGACGACAGACGTGACTTAACTGAAGCCACTGAATCGAAATTAGCTTGGTTCATTACAATAATAATTTTGCTAATTATTTAAACTGTTGCAGTTGAAAAATAAGCTAAATAAGTCACTTGTCATTCACAGGTTTAATTTATCCAGTCGCATAAACTGTTGACGGTACGACACTCTTTGCACGTAATATTTAATTTTATAGGTAATTCAATAGTAATTTTATCGCCACGTTTTGCTGCGCATTGTCATCGAATTTTGTGTGATCTCTATGGTTGAACCACCTGTACATGGTGCATTGAAATGATTTGATGCATTTGTTCGAAATGACAGCTACCCGTAGAGCAATGTCAACAATAAACGTAAGACCCATTTTGCAATGGTTTTGTAAAGGTTGATCTGCTGTCCTTCGTATGCTTTAAGATGGTATTAATTACTTGGAAATGTACCATACCTTTTGATATGCAAGGCGGGTGAGAGATTAAGTTTTGAGGCCGGTCCACATAAATTCTTAAATATTTCATTATCTGTTCAGGTACTAATAATATCATATATTCCAAGAACAAGTGGCTGTTATTTTGGATAAAAGCATCTGAGTATTTAACCGTGGCCCTATCATAGACGAGCACGCTTGAATTTTAACAATTTCTTACCAAGAATACTAGTATGAACAGTCTTAAATATTTTTTCCGTCTGAAAATTTAGGTCTTAAAATACAATCAACCCTTCATCTGTGTATTTAATCAAGTGCAATTGAAATTGTTGGAAAACATTTATCTAATAAGCTTACATTTACTTGAGCTTTTTAATAAAAATCAATATTTTATCAAATGTATTAAGTGGTGAAATGATTAAATTTTAAGACAATCAACTTGATAAGTTATCCAGTTCCTTTTATAGGTCGCTTTTGTGATGACGTGTGACTTTTTTGTTAGATGTAAAGTCAATCACTTAACGCACAATATTAACCTACTTGACCGAAATAACATCACATTGCAAAAATATTATGTCGATCATTACCTTGTTACTGTGATTTGTTTTAATGTATATGGTATCATTAGTGTTAGAATAACTTTGTATTAGAGATTCCGACTGCAGGGAATTAAAGGTAAAAATCATTTTAAATTGTACATAATGTTTGAGAAAGAGTTTTTTGTGTAATATAATATTTCTTTATGATATTTTGTAAAATGTGCGTAATCATTTTTGGTATTTGATAGTTACAATGTTGTTTAGATTTCGTGCTTTAAGCGCATGATTTTATATGAAGTATTTTAGTTCACTGAGTGTTTACTATTAAGCAGCGTTTTAAGGAATTGTAATTTAGTTGTAAAGTGTGAGTGAGGTTGCTGGGCGTGTGTCTCGTATGTTAGGAGTCATGTGAGAGGCAAGCCGAGCGAGCTAGCTTACCAGCCCCTCGATTCAGAACTAAGTTAGTTAGTATAGTTATAGTAAATTACCTGCTTAACGGTAATAATCAATATTTTTATATGTCAAAGCCAAAGGCCTTCAGTTTGCGTGAAACAAATAAACCAGATGTGCTCCATACTAAATAAATGAATAAGAAATAAAAGAAAAAAACGAATCGGTCGATAACTTTGTTCTGAATCAGGGGGCCGAATCCCGCGAGCCGGCTTCTATTTCGACTAATAGCGTAGTGTAGAATAGAGTGAAGCTTGAACATGACTGCTCCGGTAGGTCAGTGTTGGTTTGTGGTATTTATGTAACCCGACTACGTCGTTAATGTGTATGTATGGTACTGTTAGATTGTACCACAGTCTCCGATGTAATCAATGTTAGACGTAAAGCCGTGGCTGAGCGACGCGTCCCAGTCATTAGGTTAAAGAAAAGTCGAGACATAACATAATATTTATATTGTAGCTGATATAATCTGTTAAGTATTAGAAATAAGACATTAACTTCTTATACCATTATCCGTATAAGTATTACGATCAATATTTCCATTGTTTTTAAAACTAGATTGTTAGAGGTTATGTAAGAGTAACTTGTACAAACTACTTATGTACAGAATGTAGAATAAGTGGATGATGCTGATGGTATGTCGATGGCGGGCGGATAGTGTAACGCGGGTTTTGTAAATACTGTATACAAGTTGTCTTGTAATTTAACAAGTGTTTTCAATGTGCACATAGTCGCCTCATTCAATAATAAACTTTTTAGATCAATTTATGTTTACCTTTATTTTCTTTTTCCATCTAACTTCTGTGCGGTTGTCCCAATTGTTACCCAAAATATTTGTTTAATTTTTCATATGACTTGTTCTTGTAGTTGGAATTTAATTATTTGGAATTTATTTATTTCATGATTAAATCGTCAGTAAATATGACTGTCTCTTAAATTATAAACTAGTTTTAATTTTTCGTAGGTTATCTTATCCTTAGTTTAGCTCTTATAACAATACACTGTTAATAATGTCCTCATTCGAGTCTTTCATTGAATTCCTACTTACGAAACACTGATTATAGTTTCTTTTAAAAGTAAGACGATTTAAAAGAAAACTACAAACGTTACAAATTTGGTCCTATTTATTTATGACCTAAAAGTGATCGAAAGCTGTTTAATAAATACATTTCTCACGGAAAAAGGGATCTTCCTCGAGAACATATTGCGTTAAAAAAAACGTAGTGTTTTTAACTCTGATCACAAAGGTGGCCTATAACTAAAGGCTTTGTGCGATGTTGGGTATGTTTGAACAAGAATGTGGGCTACTTCTGACAGCTGTTTCGAAGGATAAAATCTTAGCAGTTAAAAATAAATCTAAGAGATTATGCCGATCGTGTAGTGATACAGCACCATCATGATGATGATCATAGCTATAAATAAGTTTGATGTGGGTTTGTCTCACCGCGTTTGTGATATCGTGACAACAGGTGAGACGCTTTGATTTATCTATAGGATTCTGCCCCTGGATTCGGAACGAAGTTATCGACCGCTTATCGGTAGCAATCAATATTTTTATATTTTTAGTGTTTTTATGAATAAGACCGTACCTAAGGCTTTTAGTTTTCATTAACGAAATTACATAAAAACTACCCATACTGAAAATGAATTAAAAATAAAAGAAAAACTGAATCGGTCAATAACTTTTTTCTGAATCGGCAGAAACGAAACGCTGAGTGATAGTTTGGCGGTTTTAGAATTGATCGAGAAGCGCAGGGAAGTTTTTAATCGAAACTTTTTTCACTAGGACAATATTTGTTTATTTTTTGTTATTCTTATTTTACAATGCTTATTATTTATCTCAACATAGGAAAACTAGAAAAAATCTCATTTCGGCCCTAGATGTCGACCGTGTCGAGCTCTGCCGTGTCATACCTATTTCATGTATCTCGCAAAGCTAGTTTTGAGTAGGTAAGATCGTCCGCGAAAAGTAAGCAACCTGAATACTTAACAGCGTTCGGTAGGTCATTGATTATAATGATAAACTAAAGTGGTTCAAGGTTACTTCCTTGACTCACGCCCGATCTAACAAAATATGATTCAGACTGATACCCTGCGAACTCAACGTACTGTGGTCGATCCCTCACGTAGTTTGGCAAAAACCTTAATAAATGCGGAGTACAACCTACACCAGCTAGCTTCCGAAGTAGGATGTCATCATCTACGACGTCGAACGCTTTTCGGAAGTCGAAAAATGCCGCATCAACTTGACCCCCACCAGCGTCCACTGTAGGTATAAGTTGCATCACATAGTTGATTAGGTTACTGGTTGTGCTACGGCCCGGACGGAAGCCATGCTATGCGTCTGAGAGCTGGACGTTAAGTTGAGCTAGCATGCTTTTTTGTATTGCCGACTCAAATACTTTGGCTGCGGTTCTGCCAATGGTCGGTATCCATTTATATTGGACCCAGAACTGCCCTTATGGACTGGAACCACGCAAGTAGTTTTGCACCTATTATTTAAAAATTGCAACGGCTCAGCCAACACAAAACGACAATATCTAAATACGTATGCTGGGTGGGATTCGGCCCGGCAGACCTCTTCGGCTTGAGATTTGCGAGTGACTTATAAACCTCCTCTAACTGTAGCTTATCTATGTGTATTCTTGCTGCCCCGTTCGTATCGCTTGCCTGCATTATTACGTTTTCCACACTGAGCTCAGCTGTATCCACACTGTATACCGAATTTTAGCTATTTGGCCAACTCCTTGGTACATCGTTATTCTGATAACGGAGCACCGTCTTTTAAAATACTTTGACGACTTCTAAGACCTCTTTTTGATTGTATGCAATTCCAAGAAGCCCTAGGATCTTCCACAAAATGTTTTTGAACGAACTTGAAAACTTTATTAACACAATGTAGAAAACAAAATGAATGCACACCTGAAGAAGACGCTTGTTCCAATTATTTTCTTCGAAAATTATTAACCTAATTTTAATTAAAGCATTGACTTCTTATTTTTTTATTATGTAGACTCGGCAATTCCATGTTTGTATTTATCTCATGTGAAGCAGACACAAGGCTGCAACCGCGCAAGCTTTGACGTTGATCGTCTATCGCTTTCGGTAGCCGACAGGTGACTGACTGATTGGCCGAAAGCATCCTTCTCCCGCGTCCCGCGCACCATCAGGAGGGTCGACTTTGTAGCAGTCAAGCTATAGTACGGAGTACTACTTATTGCCTATTCTGTGGTGTTAGTAACAAATAACCTAGGTTGGTAACAGAATAATATGTTTAAAAATTCAGACAAAAAAAATCGCATAATAATATTATGGGTAGAGTCACAGATCACAGAAGAGTAGTCCTCGCTATGGTCTCTCAGTAAATTTGATAGTAGGTACCTATAACAAAATATTTGCGCCATCTACCCAACGATCAGATTTACGCTGAGATATTCCGCCCTTATCTCTATGGCACACTTTTTAAGATCGTAACAGATCATCAACCTCTCTTTGGATGTAAAGATCCCGGTAGTCGACTTATGCGCTGGCGTTTAAAGTTAGAAGAATATAAATACCAAATCGTTTATAAGCCAGGCAAATTGGCTCTAATGCTGATGCCTTATCACCGATACACGCTATTACTCATATTAAGCAACCTTATGTGAAATACTTTAAGTTACAATTTACAAAATCTTTAACCATTATCACTATTATCGAAGAACATTTACAAGCTGTACACTTAACTGAATATAACCTAATTGCTTGTCCTACATCTTTTGATTTAGATGATTCAATACCACATTGTGAAGAAATTCTATCTCAGTTCGAAAACTCAGCTGAAATTCGTGATTCTGAACGTGAATTGCACTCTGTCTTATCTCAATCTTGTACTAATAAAACATACTTTTTCTTATTTACTAAAGCTCACCATTATGTATAAAAAAATATAACTTCAACCCAGTTTTTGTTGAGTATGTCAAGAACTACTCTAAAATCTACAGGAAAGCCTGCACAACGGCTAAGGCATTACACATTCGTGATAAAATATCTAAGTCCAATATCAAAATAAAAACCACTTGGGACATCATAAATCACGAAACTGGTAAAGCCAAACAGCGTGATACAATTTCGTTGATTTTAAGAGTAAATACGCTTAAAATCAACGAAATTATCCAATCCGAAGCCAACGTTGTCGAAGCTTTCGATAATTATTTTAGAGACATAGCCTTAGACATTTGCCTTTCTAAGTGAAAAATATTTGTGATGTTGTTTTATTCGCAGATGATACGTCTTTAATTTTTAATATTGATAGAACTAAAAACCTTTTTGACGACGTAAATTACGCGCTTTTAAAGGTACTACGATGGTTTACAGTCACTAATCTAAAGCTTAATGCAAAAAAGACTAAATGCATTAATTTTAAATTGCCTAATGTTAAAGAAATCTATATTGATTTGAAAATAGATAATAATTCTATGGAGTAAGTAGACTCCTAGGTTTTTCCTGGAGTTACACTAGACTCGAACCCTCATATAAATGCCCTTTCAGCCTAACTTAGTTCGGCTGTCAGTCGAGTAAGGTAAGTCAGTCAGTAAAATAAGGTTTTTATCAGATGTTGATACTGCTTGTTCTGTTTATTGCAGCTATTTCCACAGTGTAATGTCTTACGGCATTGTACTTTGGGGTAAGGCGGCGGATATACAAACCATCTTTATCCTGCAAAAGCGAGCGATCAGATCTATCTATAAGCTTCGTGCACGGGCCTCACTCAGAGAGCTTTTTAAGGAAATTGGGATTCTTACAGTGGCTTCCCAATTTATTTACAACTGTATTGTCTTGGTGAAAAAGAATATCAGCCTTTTCAAAACACTGCGATATACACGCCAAAAATACAAGGTATAAGGATAAAATGGCGCTTCCATTGTTTAGATTACAAAAAGTTTTGGGATCCTTTATGGGGCAAGGTGTACACAACTACAACAAAGTTCCTCAGGCAATTTTTAAGTTACCGCTGCACAGATTAAAAAACCACATAAAATCTGTTTTATTAAAAAAGGGGTATTATACTACCCATGATTACCTTTTAGATAAAAAAGCCTGGGATTAAGGCTCTGCTCGGTGCGGGATCAGTTACCTCTTGTAATACTTATTAAATAAATACCGGACTTTTTATTTTTGGAATTGTATAATATTGTTGCCTATTATTTTATATGATGTAGCTGTGCTGTACTTGTTAGGTTGTTCCGTTTATTTAATGTTAGAATTTAAGTTTTTTTTTTATTAACAAACAAATTGTACTCTACTAAGTCGCATTGTAAAACCAGAACATGTTTAAAAAAGTAACTACTGAGTTTCTCGCCGGGTCTTCTCAGTAAGAATCAACTTTTCCGACGCGGTGGTAGAGTCGCATTATGTTTGTATACTGTTTATTTATTCATACAAGTGAGATTTTGGAATGCCTTGTTCAATTGTTCATTTGCCTTACCCAGGCTACAGCTCGCTGAACGAGGGCGCGCACACGCCGATGTTCCCGGGCGCCGCTGCCGCCCCCGCCACCCCCGCTATATTTATGTCTATTATTTAGTATATTTTTTGACTTTTTAAAAGTACTGATTAAGTCTATGTAAATAAAGATATTTGAGTTTGACATAACTTACAAAGATATTCAAAGTTAAAAGTATTTATTGTACCATGTTGTTTGCAACATCTTTGTAGATGTTAATAAAATATATTTGGACACAAACATGACCCCGCAAGGGAACAGCAAGTACTTATATCTATTTATAATTATTAGTGGTTAGTTAAATTGTATTATTGATTTCACATAATTATTTTATATTATTTAGATTTATTTTATATTACTTATCTAAAACATTGAGCATAACACTCACACATTATCATTTTATCCATCTAAAAACTCTTGCAGCGAATAGAAACATTTTTCAATAAAGTACTTCTTCAATACTTTTTTTTCATTTATTTATTTTATTCTCATCCTTAATTTTGTCGGGTAATTTGTTGTAAATTTTCACACACAACGAGAGAGGAACTCTACGAAACATTTCCAAATTGCAGGTTGGTTGGGCTAATTTAATTATTGGCCTATGGTTTTAGTGATGCTGGTGACATGGAAAGAAAGGGGGATACTTTCTTACAAACTCACAAGCAGAATATATGTTTAATGATGGTAGGATCAATACATTCAACCTGGTGAAGTATGGTTAGCAACTTTCCATAACATTGAAAATTTCCGAAATTCTTACGCATCTTTTTTGCAGTCTGAATAGTTTAGCAACTCCGGTACTATTTTCCCATAACAGTACCTATGCCATAAGTCAGCCAAGAATGTGCATAGGCATACCTAGTAGGCGCTTTTTGCAGAATCAAAATCTGATATTTTTTTTAGTTCTCTTAATGCGTAAGAGAATCTTGATAGCTTAATCGCAACTTTATTTATGTGTTCTTTCCAATTTGTATAAGAGTCTATTGTTATTCCTAAGAGGGGATAGTTATCGACTAATTCTTGGTTAAACTTGCAATTTAAATCTAGCGGGTTTCTATATTGCGGACGGAATTTCAATTAATTTTGTTTACATATAAGTTTTTTTTCTAAATAATTTTCGTTTAGCCAGATATTTACTTTAGATAGTGTGCTTTGGATTATGTTATGTACATCATAAGTTTCGTTATTTTCAACGGGAATTACTATTTATAACTTATTATTCAAACTACGTGACTCTATCATTGCTCAAGATCCAAGCGAAACAGATCTCGCAATCTTAGACTTCTCAGATCCTTTCTGTAAATTATCTTATACTAAAATCTATAAAGTTTAAATATTTAGTATTAAAGTTCATATCTATAAAAATCTAATCATTTATCTATCTCCAGTCGAAGTTCCTAAAATATTGAAAGAAAATCATGATTCGACCATCGCAGGTCACTCAGGCTCCAAAATGATGTATAATCGCAACGAGGAAGCATATTTTTGGAAAGGTATGCGCTCCGACATAGAACAATATGTTAAAAACTGTAAACTTTGTCAAGTAAATAAACCATTACGATTATCTAATAAAGCTCCTATGGAGATAACCTCCACATCTACTAAACCTTTTGAACGTTTAGCTCTCGATATCGTAGGACCTCTGCCAGATGCAGGTTTCCAAAAATTCAAGTTCATCTTAACCTTTCAAGATGATGTTACAAAATTTTTAAACGGCTATCCCATGGTCACTTCCACTAGCGAAAAGATAGCTCGAAATCTCGTTCACTTTATGTCTTTGTTTGGTTTTCCGAAAACCATCTTAACCGACTTAGGAACATGTTTTACTTCCGATCTATTTAAACAATTATCTGAAATTCTTAAGATGAAATCTCTCTATACTACTCCGTACCATCCTCAAACGAATGGTGCTCTCGAAAGATCACACGCAACTCTTAAAGAATATTTAAAATCTTTTGTTAATGAAAATCAAAATGATTGGCATTGTTTCTTAGCCACAGCTTTTCTATCTTATAACTAAACTCCTCATACTACAACACAGTTTACTCCATTTGAACTTTTATATGGTTATGGTTTTATAATAATACATATTAGAGCACTACAGTTTATGTGAATTTTAATTTTTTAGCATTAAACAATGCTCTGTATTCTACACAAAGATAGAAACTAGAAAAATTCGACCTGGTCCTGGGACTCAAGCGTGATTCGAACCCGCGACCTTTCACAATCCGGGTGACTGCTCTTCCAACTGAGCTACTGAGGCCGTTAACAGACCTGTCGAATTTATCTGGTGTATTTTACGTTGTAAGCCAACGTTGTTTCATCAATGTTACAGGCAAGTGCCTTTAACTACAGTATAGAATGAAATTTAGTATCTAGAGAATAAGCTATACAAAAAAAAAAAACCAACTTAAAAAAAACTATTCTTATACAAAGCACTAAAAAGTAAAGAAATAATTGCGTATTCTTCTAAAACTTATACGATAATATAATGTAGGTACGATTATTGTTATTGTTGGAGTCGGTGTCAGCCAAGGAAACACTACAATATACCTAGCAATGTACCTATTTCTTACACATCACGTTTACGTATGTATGTAAGTAGTTACAAACCTACATTGGCTGACACCGACTCCAACAATAACAATAATTGTACCTACATTATATTATCGTATAAGTTTTAGAAGAATACGCAATTATTTCTTTACTTTTTAGTGCTTTGTTTTGGAATAGTTTTTTTTGAAGTTGTTTTTTTTTTTTTGTAAAATTTTTGTTTATTTCTTGATTTTCAGTGAAAAGTTCTTATTTATTTTATACATCGAAAAAGTTTCGTCCAATTGCTCCTGAGAATTGAAGAGTTCCGTTACTTTGTCATGGATCCCATAATCAGAACCTAACCCAGTCTAAGACTGCATAAGGTAGGGAAATCATTTGTTGGTCAATGTGTAAAATATTTTAATAAGATTCCGCAAACTCTTGTTGAACTGCCACTTCACAAGTTTAAGTCACAAATTAAAGCTAAGTTAATGAAGCGGGGTTATTATAGTGTTGACGATTTCTTAAATGATAAGAATTTGTGGTCATCTTAGGTATAATCTGCTCCTCTGCACACTTTTTTGTTATGACTTTACTCTGTCAATTACATTTTTGTGTATAAAAACAAGATTGAAAAGAGTAACCATCGAGTTTCTTGCCGGAGTCTTCTCGATCGGAAACAACCTCTGAACCGGTGGTAGATTCACATTATATTTAATTATGATATGAACTATCATAGTATTATTTTATGTAAGTTTATTTTTATTCAGTATATTTTTGCTACAATTTTTTTTTGTTACATGACATGTCATAAGTACTTTTTATAAGTCTATATGAATAAAGATATTTTTTACTTTACTTTTTACTTTAACACTCATCAAACTACCCTTGAAGTATATCCTTTCCAATAAAAGAAGAAGCATCGAAATCGGTTGGCGTGTTAATGAGTTATTCGCCCATTTGTCGCGCATATGGTTTATCTAGATATAAGACTTATATGGATTTCCATGGATGCCACTGTCAGAACTGGACCAAATTAAAATGGGACCACACGGGCAGCATCAGCTTTCAAATAAAAAAAGAATTATCAAAATCGGTTGGCGTAATATTGAGTTACCCGTCCATTTGTCGCGCATTTTGACTATCTAGATTTAAGACTTATATGGATTTCCAATGGATGCCACTGTCAGAACTGGACCAAATTATAATGGGACTACACGGGCACCATCAGCTTTCAAATAAATAAAGAATTATGAAAATCGGTTGGCGTAATATTAAGTTATTCGTCCATTTGTCGCGCATTTTGTCTATCTAGATTTATGACTTATATGGTTTTCTCATGGATGCCACTGTCAGAACTAGACCAAATTAAAATGGGACCATTCGGAAAGCACCAGCTTTCAAATAAAAAAAGAATGATCAAAATCGGTTCACCCAGTCGAAAGTTATGAGATAACAAACATTAAAAAAAAAAAACATACAGTCGAATTGAGAACCTCCTCCTTTTTTTCAAGTCGGTTGAAAATATAACTCAAAGCAAAGAAATCTCTAAACAGTACTATGATCAGTCTAGCCGCACCACCACGTACAAAACTGGTGACATGGTGTATCTTAAACATCATCATAGACTTCGCAAGGCCTTATATCCAATATGGAAAGGTCCATACAAAATAATCAATTAAACGGAAAACATAACGTAACCGTAGCAGTAAATCGTAAAAACATAAAATATCATACTAATGAGATAAAACCAGCTAAATAAATTCATTTCATCTTTTCAGAATCCTATATCATCACTCCTTCGCCAAACCATCAATAACGCCTATAGCTCATAGCCCCGGAATATACTTTGATCCGGCTTACTCTGTTTACTTTTATAATGACTATTGGAAAATTATAGCTAATATAGATATTGTCTCAGTCGAACCTCATCACAATAATGTCGAAAAGTCAGTACGTAAAACGTTAGATCTATGCCTAAAATCTAATCTTAACGAATTCATTCAATGTAAAGACTTAATAAGTCCAATCGAAGTTTCTTCACAATCAAATTTCATTAAACTCGACTCTTTATCCCATATCATTTCCTCAGACTCTTTCTCTTTCCCAACCGTTTCAAGAGATCACTCGAATTCGGAGGAGAAGTACTTAAATTCTTTTTTGGCACATTAGATGCAGAAGATGCTCGTAAGTCTAATGCTGCAATCGACGAATGCCAGAAAGATGAAAACGAATTATTTCATCTTATTAAAGAAAATATTCAAGTCGTAAAATCCACCATCACCGCAATCAACTCTACCATCACAAGATTAATTGAAAATAAAATTAGACTGAATTCTCAAGTTGATAAACTAGACGATATTTTTTCTCAAACAACAAAAAATAAAAATGAGTTAATATACTCGTATATAGCAAAAATAAATAATTTAGTTAATATCATTAAAGGTTCTTTACTAGCTATTTCTAATTTTCTTGATTCTGTCATACCATCTTATTTGCTAAATAGTATTTGCCAAAAGCAACCTAAAAACCTTTTTGAAGTTCCCTTGTTAAATTCAATGGTTTTCATTAGGTAACATTAGCCATTAGTCCAGCATAGATGTTATGTTGGTAATAAACACAAGAGGACAATTCACTTATACTAGGCATTGGATCCCCACAAAATCTAGTAGCTAGCAATTATCATTTGGTGTGCAGACCAGAAGGGACTAGTTAAAGACACATGACGGGCAGAGTTGATTAAAAGGACATAAAAGCTAAACCTCATCTCTAGGTTCCATTCGTTTACAGCGACTCCGATACCCTGACTTGTCAGGGGATAGAGGTCCCAGTAATTAGTACGCTCAAATGGTCATCCAATCGGTGGATGAGAAGAGAAAACTCAGCCAAGCAAGCACGTATGCTAATTTCAATGAGGGAGTTATTATAATCACTAACTTACGATGAATACCACATCAGAATTGAATATCCAGTTTATTATCTTGGGGGATTGAGCTTTCGATGTAAGCAAAATATTATGAGAAATATTTGAAGGTTATTTGTAAATATTTTTTTAGCAGCAATATTAGATTTTGCGTTTATGAACACGGTTTCCTAACAAAAGTTACTATAAATTGTGTGGATTAACGAATGGTATACTTATTTTTATTTGTTTTACACGTTTAAAATACGACTTGCCCACCCAAGTTTGAACAGCCATAAAACTATTTATACCTAAGTAAACGAACTAAAAGTTTACATATGCCCCTTTTTAAGTGTATTATTTTTAATAATTTTTAGAATTAGATGATGTTGTCAAGTACCTACCCAATTGTTGGTACGAGTAAATAATAAATAAATAAATAAATAAATATCCCTGGACATTATTCCACACAGCGCCATCTAGCCCCAAAGTAAGCTAATTAAAGCTTGTGTTATGGGATACTAGACAACGGATAAACATACTTAAATACATTTTCTTTTTGTAAATACATACTTATTATACATAGGAGACACCCAGACCAGTACAAACAGACATGTTCATGCACACAAATGTTTGTACTGTGCGGGGATCGAACCCGCGACCTCTGGTGTAGTAGCCAACTTCTTAACCATTACACCAAGTCGGTCGTCAAAGGTAGGTATTCGAATACTTTTATCAAACTGCTGTAAATGTATCGACAGCCTCAAAGACTATCGGGCCCTTGTACCAGGAAGGCAGACAGGCAGGATGTGAAAAACCAAATTAGCTTGCTGTAGGTAACCTATATTTGATAGAAAATCAATACTGACACATTTGCATCCTTCTCTTGCATTCCCAGTGAGTGCAAAGAGAGCTGCAATCCCAACAAAGGTGCAAGTTAGGTACATGTGCTTTCGAGACGTCTGAGGGAGTGCTTTTAGCCCGTTGGTCACACTCATTCCCATTGGATGCAGGATCGAGTGAGTGAGTCAGACTATTTTACGTCTGGACAATGGCACACAGGTAACATTGAATGACTGTGTGCATGCGAATGCACCTTAATCGGTTTATGTTGTCCCGGTACCAGCACTGCTATTTAGTGCAATATTCTGTACATCTACCACGAGTTGCCACTTTAAGTTTACGTTATAGTTCGCGTAAAAGAATTGTATTGGAATGACACAAGACAAGACATGACAATGTCGAATCCCAATAAAAAAAATTACGCGAACGATAATGTAAATTAAAATTGGCAACTCGTGGTAGACTATTCTATGTTATTGAAATTCATTGTTTATTAGAGCAACGTACATTTTTAGTTACAAATATAGATTATAAAAAAGCTTTTAATAGCGTTTCGCATTCACGGCTGATGAGAGTAATACAAATCTACAAAATCAATTCTACAATAATAACATTTATGGAAAATGCTATAACTAGATGGAAAATCGTTTTATCGCTTTGTAACAAAAACACACAAATCAAAACCTCCGAAATAGAAATTAATAATGGCATATTCCAGGGTGACTCGCTTAGCCCTTTGTGGTTTTGTCTAGCACTTAACCCTTCATCCAGATTACTCAACCAATCTAAGTGCGGACATGCAGTCTCACAGAAACTTACAGCTTCTCATCTTCTGTTTACGGATAATCTAAAATTATATGATAATTCAGATGATGACGTGAAAAATTTAATTGAAATCACAACTAGCCTCAGTTCACAGGATATAATATGACATTCGGCTTGGAAAAATGTAAAACGCTACATACCTACCTACTTAAAGGGAAAATTATATCAGGGGATTATTACATGAAGATGGTAACATTAGATCTATGGAAATTAAAGATACATACCTACAAGTACTTGGGAATAAAACCAAATAGATGAGTATACATCAATCCCTCATAAATAAAAAAAGTCATTTCTGAAAACATGCGAAGAGTAAACCTCATTTGCAGAAAACATTTAAATTCTAAGCATTTGTTTAAAGCCCTCAAAACGTTTGCAATACCTGTGCTAACATAATGTTAGTATAGAAGGAATATTCCTTCGGTGTCATCAAATGGTCCAGCACAGATATTAATAATTTACAGATCAAACCAGAGTGCCGAGTGCGAGTTGCAGTGAGAGAAGTGAATAACTTCACAATCGCGTTTGCTAGAAAAAAAAACGCGAATTTGTATGGCATCGAGTCAGCGCCATCTAGCGGCCTGAATGTTGCCCGAATTCGCTGCTAGATGGCGCTGACTCGATTCCATACTAATTTACATTTAGGTGCTAGCAAAACGCGATGGTGAAGTCATTCACTTCTCTCACTGCAACTCGCACTCGTCACTCAGATGTATTCCGGCAAGAAAACACTATTTGCACCCGAAGTCAGCTATAGAAAGGATGTCAATCAAGAGAGACCAAGGTGGCAGAGGTTTGACCGACACTAAAAATTTATGGGAATCTCAAATACAAAACCTCAAAAGTTTTTCTACGAGAAGTCAACTAGCAGTCACCTATACAAATCTATAGAAGCAGATGATAATTTTACACCACTCAATCTCCGTTGTACTGACATGAATAATACAGCACTGGAGAGTGAGAAGCAAAAAAACGAATTTAAAAAAAAAACCCGACTGCAAAAAAAATACTACCTAAAAGGATAAAAACAGCTCGCCGCAATGTTTTAGATCATTGCGGCGGAGACCAACATTGACCGAACATAAACAAAACCGCTCTAAAGAAGTATAAGTAACTAGTAAGTTATTTCCTAGTTATATTAGTCAAGCCGCTAACGTGTACGTACACACGTCTGAAATATAATTAAGAATACCAAACTGACGTTTGGTGGGTCGAAACTTTATCGTAACTATATCTTTAAAAAAAAATTGTAACCCTACGTAATGGAGTCGTAGGATTGTGATTCAATGATTTTTGTAATAAATTGTTAAAAGGTTAAATAAGTTCGCGTTTTTGATATTTGAATGTCTTAAATCCAAATCAAATAGGAATTAGGAGTGTCATTAAAGTTGGTAAGTAGTATAAAATCAAATTCAGATAACTTTTACTACGGTTATCATACTAAATTACCAATTACCGCCAGTTTTACTCACAAAGAAGAATAAATGGAAAATATAAATAAACACCAATCTTTCTTCTTAATTTTTCTTGTGTTAAAAACACAAGAAAAATGACCAGAATGTACTTAATTATTTCCATTGTTGGGGTAGCAAACTACAACGAATAACTTATCTACTGTTATAAATAGAATCTTCTATGTCACCCTTAACGACGTCAAGCCACCGCTTTTTGGGTCGACCTCTTCTACTGGTACCTGGCGGGGGCGGCATGGCTAGACATTTGTTGCCCACGTAGTTTGCCGATCTCCGTGAGACATGACCATACCAACGAAGGCGGCGCTCCTGCAGCTTGTCTGCGATGTCACGAACACGAAGGCTGCTGCGGATGCGGGTGTCACGCACGCGATCTTTGCATGAAACTCCACACATCCACCGCAGCATCTTCATTTCCGTGACGCGCAGCTCCTGCTTGTGTCGCTCTAGTAACAGCCATGTGTCACTACCATATAAAAGGACAGGCATAATGATGGTTTGATAGACCTGCCCCTTCAGCTTGATCAGCATTTTGGGGTCACAAATGACACCAGTCACCTTACGCCATTTGGCCCAAGCCCAGGAATTTCGGGTTCTGACGTCGCGGTCAATGTCCCCGGACGCGCTTAACACAGATCCCAGGTATTTGACACGGTCCGTGCGCTCGACCACGTCAACGTCTATGTGGACGGACTGGGGATTTGTGGTGTTGCAGGCCATGTACTCCGTCTTCGCCACATTAAGTTTCTGTTGAAACCGTTTTCAAGTGATTTTTTCCACTTATTCACCCGTTGTACCAGCCGTCCCCTGTCCGAATCTGCTAGCGCAATATCATCAGCATACATGAGCAACCAGGGTGGTCTCGTGGTGGTCTCGAATGCTGTTTGACAGAACGTCTAATATTACGCTGAACAGAAACGGGCTAAGCACGGAGCCTTGGTGTACTCCAACGGTGATAGGGAAGGGAAGCGTGTCACCAACCGCAGTCATAACTATGGAACTGGAATCGTGATACATGTCCCGGATAATGTCAATAAAGACTTCGGAAACGGCCCTGGAACGCAGCGCCCAGCCGATCATCTCACAAGGGACACAGTCGACGGCCTTCTGCATGTCTAAGAAAAGGAAATGCAGAGGTGTGTTCTTCAGTCTGTCTCCCTCCATGAGCGTTCTCAAGGCAAATACGGGGTCCATGGTCCAGCAACCCGGTCGAAACCCATACTGACGCGCTCGAGAAACTTCATAGTGTGGGACATAATCTTTATGCCGCGATAATTGCTGCACTCCTGCACCGAGCCCTTGCCCTTGAAGACCGGCGTGATAATGCTCAGTCTCCACTGGTCAGGTATCTTCCCGGTGAGGAGAATGCGGTTGAAAAGGTGGGTAAGTATGCCCACACCACGAGAGCGCATCGATTTCCACGCTTCGATAGAAACTCCATCGGGTCCGACAGCTTTCCGGTTCTTCATGCGGCGAAGAGCCGACTGGACTTCATCAGATCAGCTTGTAGCCGTGCCCGATGTTCCGGGACCTGTTGCCTCTCCAGCGAGTCTCCTGCAGGAACGCCACGGCCACCCTCCGCCTGGCGAGCAAACTTTAAATATTTGACGATTAAAAAGTATATAATGAAAAAAAAAAAGCTCTTTGACAACAGATGTCTTTTAGTAGTCATATTTTATAATTAATTTTTTTTAGTTACTTTTCCACCGATATTACAGTAATTTCATCATTAAACCAGTGAAAAGCTAGTGCAAAGTCAATTCAAAGAATATTCAAGACAATTTCAGCCAACATTTATAAGTTCGAAACTACAAAATAAATATGACAAGCGTGACAACTGTCACAATGGCCACAGAAATATTTACGTTACATTCTATAAAATTATGATTACAAGAGCAAAGGCAAGAGCGGTCAATGTAAGCGCACGACCAACACCACCGCCCGCTCCGTCGCCCAGCTCGTCGTCGGTGGAGGAGTTTGTTACTCCTCCCGATACCGCAGCGAGCTCAAGTTCCAGCGATGACGACCGCCGCGACCACCTGCGCGACGTGGACGACGACCGCTGCCGGCACGCTTGGGGCCTGTGGGGCAAACTGCCCCGCGCGGGGCCCCCGCTATCGGTGGTGTAGTGCGCCGCATGCGATGGACATATGACATGAATGTCAACTGCATGCGCGCCTATTACAGGGCTACAGAGGGAGAAACCAACCTGTCTGCGTATCGTGACCGGATGATGCCTCTGTTTCAGGCCCTTGACCCAACCGTGGCTGTTTCCGCCCAACGTCTGTCGGATCAAGCGCGGGCGATTCAGCGTCTCCAGATGCTGGATCAGCCTACGCTTGATCGGCTTCGCCTGGAGGCGCTTCAAGTTCGCGCGACTTCTTCCTCGACACGGGACCCGTCCGGCGCGCTGTCACATCCGAGTCCGGTTACAGACTCGGTTCCGGTAGCCCAACGGATAGATCCAGATGCCGATGGAGAGGCCAGTGCGAACGCAAGCGTAAGTACCCAGGCCAAAGAGCAACTGAGGAGGGCTTTGGAGGATGCGATTTTGGAATATCTCTCCACACGAGTCTCTAGGCCGCGGTTACCATGTTTGCCTACTAATAGACGCAACCTAGCGTGAATGGGGGCCCTAGACGCTTTACTAGCTCCGTTCATTCGGACTAGTGAAGATTTAGTTGATACTCACTCGATTCTGTACTGCGGGGCCATTGGGGCATGCCGTGTTGCTCGTGTCAAGTTTCCGGACTCTGACCGTGCAGTGCGACCTGCCGCAAATGTACCCGCATGGCAAATGCGAATCGAGCGGCGTATCAACACGTTTAGGACACTCATTGCAATGCTGGTCTGCTTCAGCTGGGGTAACCATCGTCCTCGGGTCATGCGTTACGTGAAACAAGCCTTTGCTGGGACGGGTATTACTCCCGAACAGTTTATGGCTTGTGTCACGGAACGCATTGACTTTCTGAAGCAGAAGGTCTTTGCGTGGGCAAACCGTATCCGCCGCTACAGAGAACGTGTGGACAGATATTTACAAAACCGTCTTTTCCAAAGTGACCAAAGGAAGGTGTATCGAAACTGGGAAGAGACTAACCAACGTGAGAACGACGGTCAGCGACCGGATGCAAGTGTAATGATTGACTTCTGGCGCAGTATCTGGTCGATGCCTGTCGAGCACACGGAGGGTGACTGGATGCGTACTGTCGAGCATGAATGCGAATCCATCGAAACCATGGAGTCAGTAAGTATTGACTCCGAAGACGTTAGTTGTGCAATTCAAACGGCTCAGAACTGGAAAAGTCCTGGCCCGGATGGATTGCACAACTTCTGGATTAAGTGGTTTCGATGCTCGCATTCATGCTTGGCAGTGCAGTTCCAGGAATCCATCGAGGTTGGTTCTCTCCCTAGTTTCCTGACTTCTGGTGTCACTTTCCTTTTATACAAGTCAGGTAGTACCTCGGAAGCAAAAAACTATAGACCCATCACGTGCTTACCTAACATCTACAAGCTCCTTACGTCCATTCTAGCAAAAAAAATTAACTCGCATATCGTTGCGAACAATGTTTTGGCCCCTGCTCAGAATGGATGTAGGGTTGGGTCCCGAGGTACTAAAGAACTCCTCCTCATGGACACGACTATTTGCCAATAAGTCCGGCGGAATCGGAAAGCTCTTTCAACTGCCTGGATTGACTATAAGAAGGCCTATGATTCGGTGCCCCATTCATGGCTCAGGAGGATCTTCATCATTTCAGCCGAACGACGCCCACTGCTGGGCATAGGCCTCCCCCAAGGATCTCCACAACGATCGGTCCTGCGCTGTCCGCATCCAGCGGCTTCCCGCGACCTTGACCAGATCGTCGGTCCACCTTGTAGAGGGCCTGCCCACGGAACGTCGTCCGGTACGCGGTCGCCATTCGAGAACCTTTCCGCCCCAACGGCCATCGGTTCTCCGCGCTATGTGTCCCGCCCACTGCCACTTCAGCGATGCAATCCTTCGAGCGATGTCGGTTGTTTTGTTCTCCTGCGGATCTCATCATTTCTGATTCGATCAAGCAGGAAAATACCAAGCATCGCTTTCTCCATTGCTCGCTGGGTGATCTTGAGCCTTCTTATGAGACCCATAGTAAGGGACCACGTCTCACTCCCATAGGTCATTACTGGCAGCACACACTGGTCAAAGACTTTTGTCTTGAGACACTGAGGTATTCCGGACGCAAATATATGCCGGAGCTTCCCGAACGCTGCCCATCCGAGCTGGATTCGACGAGAGATCTCTTTCTCGAAGTTGGACTTACCTAGCTGGACTGTCTGTCCCAGGTAAACATAGTGGTCAACCACTTCGAGTGTAATGTTCCCAACGTTAACTGGAGCGGGTGCAATATGGGCATTGAACATGATTTTTGTTTTGTCCATGTTCATCTTAAGACCCACTCTTTGAGAAGCATTACCGAGATCTTCGAGCATTATGTTCAGGTCTTCCAAAGTCTCAGCCATGAGAACTACATCATCGGCAAATCGCAGGTGTGTTAGGTACTCGCCATTGATGTTGATGCCGCGTCCTTTCCAGTCCAGAAGCTTGAAAATATCCTCCAACGCAGCCATGAACAGTTTCGGAGAAATAACGTCTCCTTGTCTCACGCCTCGCTGTAGTTGGATCGGATTAGAGCTCTGGTTCTGTAATCGGACCGACATGGTGGCGTTCTGGTATAGGTACCTTAGCACCTCAATGTACCTGTAGTCTATTTGGCACCTTTGGAGAGACTGCAGTACTGCCCAGGTCTCAATCGAATCAAAGGCTTTCTCGAAGTCCACGAACGCTAAGCAAAGTGGCAAGTTATACTCTTCGGTCTTCTGTATAACTTGCCGCAGCGTATGAATGTGGTTTACGGTACTATAGCCTTTTCGGAACCCTGCTTGTTCGGGAGGTTGGAAGTCGTCAAACCTGCGAGCGAGACGATTCGTAATGACTCTCGAAAACAGCTTATAGATATGGCTCAGAAGCGAGATGGGTCTGTAGTTCTTCAAGAGAGTTTTGTCACCCTTCTTGAAGAACAGCATCACATCGCCTCTGCCCCATGCCTTTGGCGTTTTTCCCTCGAGGATGACAGAACTGAAGAGCGTCTGGAGGACCTTAAGTATCGGCTTACCGCCCGCTCTCAGGAGCTCGGTTGTGATTCCGTCACTACCCGCCGCCTTGTTGTTTTTAAGCTGCTTGAGAGCCATCCTAATCTCGTACAGGCTGACGTCCGGGATATCTTCGGTATAGTGTCGGGTAAGCTTGTCTCTAGGATCTTTAGCCTTGCTTTCAACAGGTGTTTGCGTGGAATATAACTGTCCATAGAAACTCTCAATCTCCCTCAGGATTTCAGGTGTTGACGAAATGATGCTACCTGCCTCAGTTTTCAGCCTCGTCAATTGGCTTTGCCCAATAGACAGATCTCTGGCGAACACTTTGGAGCCTTTATTCCGCTCAATTGCCTCTTTAATACGCTGGGTATTAAATTGGCGAAGGTCGCTCGTCAAAGACTTAGATATCTGTCTATTGAATTGCCGATAACGATGGGCATCCGCTGAGTTCTGTAGCCTCATTTCGTTTCTCTGATCCATGAGTAGGAGAGTCTGACTGGAGAGTTTCTTTGATTTGGGACGGCGGCACCATGTTGTACAGATCGTCCACATCGATGCTGTTCTCAAGGGCTTCGAAGCGGTTTTGAAGCTCGAGCTGAAAGCTCTCGGGGTTTTGAATTTGAGCCGGTATCGGTCGGAGCGTGGATTTTATCAGTCGCGCTCTATCAAGCTTTAGGTCGATATCCAATATGCCTCTGACCATGCGGTGATCGCTTCCTGTCTTAACAGCGTTGATCACAGTGACATCATTGAATATATGCTTCTTCGTCGACATGATAAAATCGATCTCGTTTTTGACTCTACCGTCCGGACTGATTCAGGTCCATTTGCGGCTTACGGGCTTCTTGAAGAAGGAGTTCATCATAAAGAGGTTCTCCCTCTCCATGAAGTCTGCCAGCATCTGGCCCCTGTTGTTCCGTTGCCCAAATCCAAATTGCCCCACTCTCAACTCATCACCGCAACGTTGCCCCAACTTTGCATTAAAATCCCCCATCACAACCGTGTAGTGGGTTTTATAGCTATGCATGGCTTTAGAGATCTCCTCATACATAGCCTCCACTTCGACATCGTCGTGCTTTGAGGTCGGAGCGTAGACCTGAATGACATTCAGCGAATATCGTTTCGATATTCTGAGTATCAGGTACGCTACCCTGCTCGAAACACTTCCGATAGTAATCACGTTGTTGACAAGGGATTTGTGGACGATGAACCCGACACCATCTAGGGACTGTTGGTCGCCCTCCCGGTGGTATAGTAAGTTACCGGATTGCAGGATTATCGAGTCCTCCCCCTCTCTTCGGACTTCAGATAACCCAATGATATCCCAATGTAACTTACTAATTACCTCTTCCAACTCTATGAGCTTCGCGTCGAGCCTCAGTGTGCGCGTGTTATATGTTGCCAGGCCGAGTCGTCGTTGTTGGCAGCCGGATCTTACCCGGGGATTCCTAGCACCCCCTGCCCCGCCGTTACCATAGCCGCTGCCGTAGCTAGGAATAGCAGGGCCGCCGGGGACTGGGGGCCGATTTTCTGGTTGTGCAGCCATTTTGGGGGGGTGTTTGCCATAATCGCCACGCTTGGCAGGCGGGTTGGCGATCGCAGTATGGCCTGCTGTTATCCGGAGACGCTGCTGCCCATCTCCTTATGGCAATTTTCCCTCGGTCGGCTCTTACGACACCCACGGGAAGAGAGGGGGTAGTGCTATTCTTTTTTATGTGCCGGCACTACACGGCACGGCAGGAGGATCTTAGAGCTGTATAAAATTGATACAACTTTGAGATCTTTCTTGAGCACATGCATGGGGCAGTGGAATGCATGGGGCAGTGGATCACAGTCCTCCGTCAACCAGGTGGTGGAAATGGCACCCCTGATCCGCAGGACTTCATAAGGATAGAGCGAGGTATTTTCCAGGGCGATAGTTTGAGTCCTTTGTGGTTTTGTTTAGCTTTGAATCCTCTTAGGACCTTACTAAAGGATTCAAAGCTGGGCTATCGGCTTCGCAGGGAGGGTGAAGTTATCTCTCATTTGTCATACATGGATGACCAAGCTGTTTGCGCCAAGCCCCCAGGTATTGATGGAACTGTTAAAAATCACTGAGATTTTTAGCAATGCCATCAAGATGGAGTTCGGTGTAGACAAGTGTGCGGTCATGCATGTACAAGAAGGGAGGGTTGTAGATTCACCGAATTTACAGCTCTCTGAGACGATGACACTCAGATCCCTTTCTGAAGCTGAAACCTACGAATATCTTGGTATGTCAGAGTCAATGGGTATATCAGTAGAAGACGTCAAGCAATCGGTGAAGGAACGCTTCTTCAGTCGCCTTACAAAGGTACTTAAGAGTTCTTTGTCAGGTGGCAATAAGGTGCGCGCCTTCAACGGTTGGGTGATGCCCTTGTTGATATACTCCTTTGGCATACTGAGATGGACTCAAACTGAGCTGGGTGCTCTGGATACACGAGTCCGAAAACTGCTCACAACGCATCGCATGCTACACCCACGCTCGTCTGTTATGAGATTGTACATCCCACGGAAGGTGGGGGGTCGTGGCTTCTTAAATGCTAAGGACCTTCACAACCGTGAGGTGTGCAATCTCAGGAGGTTTTTCCTCAACAACGAGTGTGGGATTCATCGCGACGTTGTGGCAGTTGACAAAGGGCTCACGCCGCTCTCCTTGGCAAACGAGAACTGGCGTCAACTACCGGTGCTAACCACCGACGACCGCAAGGAAATATGGAAAAGCAAGGAGCTGCATGAGAGGTTCTATCGGGCCTTAACAGGGCCCGATGTGGACCTCTCCGCATCGGTGAACTGGCTACGCTTCGGGGACCTCTTTGGAGAAACCGAGGGTTTTGTCTGTGCAATCGCTGATGAAGTTATCAAGGTGAATAACTACCGGAAATACATCATGAAGGACGGTACGGTTGACATTTGTCGGGCATGCCGCCGTCCTGGCGAATCTATTCGCCACGTTATTTTCGGTTGTTCTCACCTTGCTAACGGAGAGTACTTGCACAGGCACAACCTAGTAGCCAGGATCATCCACCAGCAACTTGCTCTTCGATATGGCCTTGTCGAGTCGGAGGTACCGTACTATAAGTACGCACCGGTACCAGTTCTCGAAAATAGTCGTGCATTGCTCTATTGGGATCGCTCTATCATCACGGACAGGACTATTGTAGCCAATAAGCCTGATATCGTGCTGGTAGACCGATCCCAACGCCAGGCAGTGCTCGTCGATATCACCATTCCACATGACGATAACCTCGTGAAAGCTGAGAAGGACAAACTCAGCAAGTACCTTGACTTGGCTCAAGAGGTGACCGCCATGTGGAATGTTGATTCGACGATCATTGTGCCGATAGTCGTATCGGCAAACGGCTTAATAGCGAAGAGCCTCGACCAACACCTCGAGAGGCTCTTGCTCAGCGGTTGGGTCAAGGGTCAGATGCAGAAGGCGGTGCTCCTGGACACGGCTCGCATTGTCAGGAGGTTCCTCTCTCTGCAGCTCTAACCACCGGTAGTCTGGGCCTTGCCTGCCCTGCTGCCGGCGGCACCCTAGGTTAAGGTTTTTATAGTGTTTTTGTAAATCATTGTTTTATAACTTCAATTTAGGCTTGGGTTTTATAATTGTGATTACTAATGTATTTTGTTTTTATAATTATAATTCTTAAGTTGTTTTATTGTTGTAAATCTTTGTTTTTATAAGAATACTGTACAAATTTTATACCTAAGTTTTATGCTAAATAAAGAGAATAATAATAATAAATATGCGCCAGACAACACACCTCTTGTAATGGTCTCGAAGTAGGGATTAATATCCCTGTGTTACGAGGTACCACACAAGGAAATCAGCCAGGGGCGTCTCCCAGCACACCCAGACCAGAGTCAATTCAGAAAAGATCGTTTCCTGAATTGACCCGACCGGGAATCGAACCCGGGACACTACGGAAATCGAGGCGAGAAACCGTGCTACAGCACACTACGCCAATCGAAATATAGATATAGATATTGATTGGTAAAGCTATACCTTTTTTCTTTTGATTTCTTCTCGCCAAAGAAAGACAACTAGCATTCTATTAAAAACATTTATTTATAATGTTGATTACTTTCTACATAAACAGCTTCAATGTTGTTTTATTTACTGTATTTCGTATTTTTTTACAAAAAAACTAATTTCCCATGAGTATAATCGTGTAGTCATGTCATAAAACTACGATTATAACTTAAGAATCAGCCATACTACAACACTAATGCTCCACGCTAGCAACATTAAAAAAAACAGGCGCTTTGAACTGTTAGTTTGGTATTCCTAATTAAATTTATAACTTTAGGCATTCTTACATATTTTCCGCCGTTAGTGAAAGCAACCTAAGGTACCTCCTGGTGCCATTGGTTGCTTTCACTAACGGAGGCATATTTATAACCAAGACTCGCAGGTAACATCGCTCAATGAATCTGCGAAAGAGATTTGCCTCCACGGGGTGCAGAACATTATTGAAGGTTCATTCGTAGTGACCGATCAATGTAACCATAACAACGTCGTGTAACATCGTCTGTCAGATAGCCCTGCCACCAGGGTAACAGGGTAAGGGGAATGCAACGAGTGGGCGAATCATAGGGCCTTTACACATTGCTACTTTTTGCAGCGATACAAACGCGATTCAGTTTCGATACAGTCGCAAGACCTTAAACTTTAAGGTAAAGGTGGATGTCGCCTCCAGTCTGAATGCTTTAAGGCTTAGGTAAAGCATTCAGACTGGAGGCGCCACTGGCAGGCTCTCCCCTCTGTCAACTGCACATGACCGCGGTTCATGTTGGTTATATAAAACTACTTGACGCGCGATCGCAAGTCATTCTGCATGTCAAATGTTTGACAGCTGGTGTCCATTTTGCCCGCTTTTCTCCGACTCGATTTACATTTACCATTTTTTTTTCACAAAATTTTTTGTTCAATCATAATAAAATATAGCTTATATCACTCCTGATGAGTAATTTATAGCTTGACCGCTATGAATGGATGATGAAATGAATGTCAAGCTTCTGGGTCAATCAACTTAGAGTCTGAATGATCTAAGCCAATCAATCCTTCAATCGGTCACCTTTCGGCTACCGACAGCGATAGACGTTCAACTACGAAGTATTATTACCCATTCTGTGGTTCAACGTCAAAGCTTGCACGGTTGCAGCCTTGTGTCTGCTCCACATGAGAAAAATACAAAAATTAAGAAGTCAATGCCCTAAAATGTGGCGAATTATTTTTAAATAAACAAATTTAACAAGCGTCTTCTTCAGGTGTGAATTCATTTTGTTTTCTACATTGTGTTAATACATTTTTGATAGTACTTTCGAAGTGTTTTGATTATTTTACATTGTTAATGCTATTTCGCTAGTATATTGTATTCATGATTTTTCCAGATGAAGAAATAAATGTAAATAAGACAATTTAAGAGACTACTGGCGTGTCTATTACAAGTATTAAAAAGTAAAGTCGTAATGTCTAATAAATAACTGATATTTAATGAGTTATTTTGTATTTATAATACTGAAACAAATACTAACACATCTGAAGTAATAAATTTCCTAAATAACAACACGGAGATTGTATTAATCATGTGTTAAGATATCTCGCCGCAGCGTAATGCCGTCCGTGTGTACTCGTGCTACCCCCCGTCTCGCAATTCAAAGATGGTGCAGCACACTGTTCTAATCTCTTCTTGTTATTAGCTTGCATGATAAAAGCTAAACTTTCGAAAAGCAGTGAGCAAATTGTGCCCGTGCGTTTAGGAGTCCACGATCCATGATTTGCACAAGCTTGGTACGTACCAAACGTACCAAAAAAAGTTTTAAATTAGGTGTGAAGAAGGTGAAATGCGTCAAGCACTATGTTGTTTATTTTAATCTGACATAAGATTCGTGCATGTACAGGTTGCCACTGTGTGAGAATGTATTTGTGCGCGTCTTGTTCATGCCAATGTTAAATATTTTAAAAGTGTGCGTGTGTAGCGACGTCTCCGAACAATGCATCTGTGTGGACTCTGACGCACACACTTTACATTGTCCCACGCAGAAAATGGCAGACTTTTTTGCATAGAAATAAGTTCGCGTGACGTCTCCGGTCTGAATGCTCTAAGACCTTTACACACAAAAAGCAGCGATACAATCGTGAAGCAATCGCGCGACAGTCGACACGTTTGTATCGCTGCAAAAAGTCGCAATGTATAAGGCCATAGACGCCGGAGATGTGTAACCAAGGCAACCGCCCTCGCGCCGGTCTAACTCTACTAGGCTAGCAGAATACTCCTAGACGTTCCACGCGTGCTCCGAGTATTGATCCATTTTCCTAATGAAAAGCATAGACGACTGTCCGGACGGGGCGTTACTGCGCATGCCCAGTAAGCTTTACGTGTGTACCTAGTTCTAGGTATTGAACTGATACGCCAACTCTATGGAAAACACCCGCGAATAGTTAAAAGTTGAAACTTTAGCGTCTTTAGTTATTGACACCTCACCGCAAAAACTGTCAAATGTCATTCCATCATTTGTGAAAACCTTGGAGAACACCAATTGTTCTACCTTCATAGAAAGCCCTGCCGCCTAGGCATGCAGAATGCAATGGAAGTTTAAAATCAAAGACGCTGAGAGGTGAAACCATGGTATATAACATCGCTAAATGTAGGTGTATCGGAGATTGCCTCATTCGGGCCTTGGAGGTGCATTCGTAATATTCAAGAGATGTAACCATGACAACCTCCAACAACGTCACCTCTGCGATACCACTCTTGCATAGGCGAGCAGAATGCAATGAGAGGTAAAATCACAGACGCCGAAAATGTAACCAAGGCAACAACCCTCGCGGAAATTTTACTCTACTAGGCTGGCAGAAAATACGCAGAGGGAATTCATTCCAGGAATATTTTTTTCTCATAAACACGATATGTACATACCAGTATTTAAATTTATATAAAAATTGTATTGGGATTTGAGATTGTCATGTCATGTCATATCCCAATATATTTTTTTACGCGGACGATAACGTAAATTTAAAGCGGCAACTCGTGGGAGACTTAATAAAAAACGTCTAAGGCTTAGGTTAGAACTCACGGAGCGGTTTTCACCCGCACCCGTGGGCCCGCAGCTTCTATAATGCGTCCACTGACACACCGGTCAATCGACCGCAAAGCGCGCGGGTATAACTGGCCGTGGCTGGCTGCCGTTGACCGCGGCATTGAGGCTGACAAAGCGCGCGGGTATAACTGGCCGTGGCTGGCTGCCGTTGACCGCGGCATTGAGGCTGACAAAGCGCGCGGGTATAACTGGCCGTGACTGGCTGCCGTTGACCGCGGCATTGAGGCTGACAAAGCGCGCGGGTATAACTGGCCGTGGCTGGCTGCCGTTGACCGCGGCATTGAGGCTGACAAAAGTTTTTTCTATAAATGTCATTGTATTGAGGAAAAGGTGTATTGATAATATAACGACTAATTTGAAACAATATTGTACAAAAGTGTTGGATGTTGGACTATCCGACCATACATGTCATCTGATATCGATTCCTTCAAGTCGAGGATTTAACGAAGGGTTCTGGTACATTTTCAAGAGAAATCCACATGCGTATTTGGAAATATTCTTGAGATATTTGTCACAAACAAATTTCCTTGATGTTTATGCACAAAAAAAATCTAATGATGCCTACCAAACATTTCTAGGAGGAGGTCCGGAGGTCGATAGTGGAATGAGTCGGAGCCATTGCAGATGCCGCATAGTTCACGGTAAGTTGGAACTGTTTGCGGTGATGCCCCAGTGAGTCGGGGTGATGCTGCGAATGCTCCAGTGAGTCGGAGTGGTGCAGTGCTGCGTAGTGGCTGGCTGCTGCGTCGACCAGGAGAGAAGTGCATCTCTGCTTGGTGACCGGCCGAAGTGCAGTGTGCTGTGCCAAGGTCGCTGAGAAGGCTCTGTGCTGACGTTCATGCTCGGGGTCACCAGTTTGGGTTCGTGAGGTACAGGGTGTTAAGTTCCTCATCTACCATTGAAAAGGGAGGATCCTCCTACCAGACGGGTGTTGTGTCTGGTGGGCTACTGCCCGACGGTTGTTGTCGGGTTCTTGTACTTATGTTTAATCGCTCAGATAACTTTGAAATCGCGATGTAGGATACGATAGTTCTTAGTTCGTATGTGGCGAGATAGATGTCGCTACAATTTCTAGACAAGTTTAGCCTCATTTTTAATATTTGTGTTCCTACAAAAAAAACAAAATATCATTTAAAAGAACACCACACTGGAAAACAAAAGCGATCCTCATTTCTAGTAGAAACAAAAACATATTTAAAAAAAAAAACGAAATACAAATTGCTTAGATAGATATAAAAGAGACAAAAAAGATACTGCAAAATTATGAAAGCGGTTACTAAAACATAAATCATATTATCAAACTAATAATAAAGGTAAGGTTGTTTGGGAAATCATTAAACAGAACACGACGAAATCAGATAATATGTATAAAAGAGACAGTGGAAAGTATCAAATGGGTTAACTTTTAAATATCCAACCACGTGACATAGCTAAATTAATGAATGACTATTTTAAAAATTTGAATAATCCTCTGAAGATTGAAAATCACAATTTATACAAACCATGAATTCGACTTAGGGTGAATAGCATTTTTATGACTCCAGTAACTGTGTGACTGTTAAAGAGCTGACAAATGTTTTGAGAGAATTAAAAAAATAAAAAAAGAACAGGGTATGATGGTATACCGATGATGCTAATAAAATCAAGTATTCATATCACAGCGGAACCTTTGACCTACATTATAAACTTGATATTAGAAACTGGAATATTCCCGAATGAGCTGAAAAAAGCACTTTTAAAACCTTTGTACAAAAAAGGTGCCAAGAATGATATGAACAATTATAGACCCATTGCCTTATTGTCAATTTTTTCTAAAATATTTGAGAAAATCATATCAAATAGAATAGTATCATTCATAAATTTCATCATTCAAAAATTAATTCAAAATATTCAATTTGAATCAATTTGAATTTCAAAAAGGTAAAAACACAACGTCAGCTATATTTAAAGTTTTGAAACAAATATGGACACAGACCGGAAAAATACTTGTGCACAGATATGACTCGTTAATATATATATATACTTCCCATTTTTAACTCTGACATGTATTCTATTTAAATGGAAATTTCTGTATTTGTAAATGATAATATGGAACATTTTAGAATGAAAAGTCTGACAGAGGGTATTACGATCTCAATATGCATTTGACATGTGTATCTTGAAATCCTCCAGTTGTATTTATACGAGTAGCAGAAGGACTTTGATTACTGGAATTCGGATATTTAACCATTTGCCTATAAGTATCAAGTCACTCGAACATTCACAGTTTAAGAAGAAGCTTAAAGACTGGTTAATGTTGAAATGTTTTGATAATTTAGATGAGTTTTTTAGTTGTAAGTAATTTTTTGTATTGATCAAATATTGTACGTCCGAAATGGACAAACTGTTGATGCCAGCTTAAAACAACACATAATTTACACACACACACAGTTATCACAATAAATGATTATCTTATCTTATCTAAAAAATTACGGAAAAATCAGTTGTTTTACTTTTTTTCTATTTTCAGAACCGGCTGCGAAAATTGGGATCAAAGTGAGCCATTTCATAAAAAAAAAAAAAAACACGATATACGCTCGGCCGTCGATCGTGGTATGACCTCACGAGTAAAGAGGCGCCGGCCGGTACCGCCGCAACCGCTATGTCCCTGCATTTTAAATCTGTAATATCTTCGAAATTATTCATTTAGATTACATGCTGTAAAGGGCCATATTGATCTATATTAAATGCACAGTGTATTTAGGGTTCCTAATTGGGTATGGGAACAATTTATTACTATTTTCAGTAACTCATTTGAATATTTCGTGGATTTAGCCGGTAGTTACCTTTTTAATAATTTTTAAACATTGCGAACTCATGACGTCACAAATTCACTTAATGTTCCCACACGTGTTTTTCCCCGGAATCGTGGTAAATAAATTATGAGGAGAAAACTACTGATTCACTCCACTTACGACTGAAACAGAGCTCGCCGTTCATCATGTACAATCTCACGAGAATGTGAGAAGTAGACTTTAGATACAATTCATTTTGCTAAGTTCTGAAACCAAGCCCTACCTGAAAGGGTTGTGATTATAGTGAATGGCTATTTTATGTCCTACCCGGGTAGGTCAATGTCTGGGCAATGGGCGTAAATTAATGTATGTATTGTTAAAAATAACTTTGTGGAAAAATATATTTCACCTGGTGGAATTTTAAATCTGATAACTGGAAACCCCATTAATACCATGCAGTAGAATCACCTAGCTAAAAGTCTCACGTATGATACAGATCTCGTCATTTGATTGGTTGATGGATAGATTATCAACTAATCACGTGAAAGGACGTTTATATATGTTTATTTATGTTATATATTTAATATTTATGTGGGTAGTCGAGATGTCGCGGCTGCGTCCCTCGACCGTACGGACAATAAAGCAGTGTGAAACTAGCTACGCCGTTTGATCGACGCCTCTCATTATATCCCTTAATTGAAGATAAAACATTGGCGACGAGTCGAATCAACGCGAAAAATGTCTTCAGCAGTGACCTTTGGATTTTTGTCATCATTCGACCATTTGTCGCAAGAGTGGAATAGCTATAAAATGCGCTTGACGCAATGGCTTATAGCAAATGACGTGGATGACGTGAACGACAAATGTAAGGTCAAAAGGAGGGCGATTTTGTTGAGCGCAATATCGGAAGCGACGTACAAATTAGCTAGTAATCTGGCATTACCGAATAAGCTTGAAGATCTGGAATACGAAGCTATTGTGCAGTTACTGGATGACCACTTTACACCCAAAAGGTGTGGTTTTGCAGAACGGTTCCGCTTCTATTCAGCGGTTCAACGGCCAGGAGAAAGTCACTCACTATGGACGGCACGTGTCAGGGGATTGGCGGCACATTGTGGCTTTAAACATTTAGAAGAGGCCATACTGGATAAATTCGTCATGGGTCTAGTGGCTGGACATGAAAAAGATAAGTTGTTCACGCAGAACCTACAAGATTTCACCATCAACAAGGCGGTGGAGCTGGCTGAAAGTGTGCGGTGCGCACGCGAGGCGGCGACGGCGGTGTCTGGCCGCGCCCTCGCGCCTGCGCCCGAGGCATGCGCGCGCGGCGAACCCGTGGTCAGCATAGGTGGTAACGAAAAGTGTAGTGTTTGCGGTTACAACAATCACAAATCCGACAAGTGCCGATTTAAGAGTTATAAGTGTAGAAAATGCGGAAAAAAGGTCACCTAAAGCATATGTGTTCCTTCAGAAAAAATAGTGATAAAGTGCACTACGTGGAGGAGGTAACTGTGGATGAGGGAGATGAGCTGAAAAAGGACGGGGGAGTCAGGTTGTGCGCTGACTACTCAGTTACGATAAACAAACAACTTGTAGTGGACAAATAACCGTTGCCGACGGTACAGAAGTTATTCGCTAAATTAAAATGAGCAACGATATTTTCAAAATTAGACCTCTCAATGGCCTATAATCAGTGTATTTTATCGGAGGATGCACAGGACCTCACCCGCATCAATACACATCGCGGACTGTTTAAATACACTAGGTTAGTGTTCGGTTTGGCCAGCGCTACAGCTATTTTCCAAAAAGTTATGGAATGCGTCCTAGCGGACGTGGATGGTGTAGTCTGTTTCTTAGACGATTTATGTATTTCGGCGAAATCGGAGATGGAACATAGGAATAGGCTGATTACTTGTATTAGGTAGATTAAAAGCGGCTGGTCTTACGCTGCAAGAAAGCTAATGCGTTTTTTTTTAAAATGAGATACAGTATCTAGGACACATAATTGACAGGAATGGAATTAGGAAATCTTTAGAAAAAGTTAAAGCTATAACAGAAGCTCCAATGCCTTCAAATGTGCTGCAATTGCAGTCTTTCTAGGTCTCATAAATTACTACCGTAATTTTGTTCCCTATGCTTCTTCAGTTTTGAGTCCTTTATACGACTTGTTACACAAAAATGCAAAATGGATTTGGAAATCCGAGCATCAGACACCTTTTGTCAAAATAAAAAACTTATATTAGACTCGGACCAAGTCTTAACGCATTTTGACATAGACGCAAAATTAGTATTATCTGTGGATTCATCACCGACTGGGTTAGGGGCAGTTTTGTCACAGTGGGGCGATGATGGTGTCGAGCGACCCATATCGTACGCTTCTAGAACTTTAACTTCGGCGGAAAAGCTATACTCTCAGATACAGAAGGAGGCTACTGCTATTATTTTTGGGGTAATACGTTTCCACCAATACTTGTATGGCAGAAGCGATCCTTTTGTTCTCAGAACCGACCATAAACCTCTTGTGACAATATTTGGGCCAAACCGGGGCATTCCAGAAGTATCAGCAAACCGGTTGCAGCGTTATGCCATTTTTCTATCGCCCTATAACTTTACTATAGAATACGTGCGTAGTGCAGATAACAACGCTGACTATTTTTCTCGCTCACACGCATCGGAATCATCGCACAGCGCTGGGTCGGATGAGTCACCGCTACGGCTGGAGCACGACTTAGACGATCGGGCCGCGTTAACTTTGTTGTGGAGGGTAGCTTGCCCGTCATGGTGCAGCGTCTGCGCATTGAGACTGATAACGATCCTAAAATGTTTAAAGTTAAGTACTATGCGTAAGTACTTGCCGGAGTCTTCTCGATAAGAAGCAACTTCCGAACCGGTGGTAGATTCGCATTATGTTTATTTAGTAGAATGTACTATTATTGTATTATTTTATTTACGTCTATTATCGTTTATATATATTTTTTGTGAATTTTGACATTTCATAAGTGCTTCTTTGTAAAAGCTTAAGTGAATAAATGATTTTTTACTTTACTTTTACTTTACTTTACTTTACTTTACTTTATGTAATGAACGGTTGGCCGCGTCGAATAAAAGATTACCAGTTAAAACAATATTATGATTGTCGTTTAGATATGTCAGTCGAAAACGGGTGCTTAATGCGGGGCCATAAAGTCGTAATTCCGATTAATTTACGTCAGGAGGTATGCAACGTTTTACATAGTTCCCATTTTGGTATGGTTAAAATGAAAGCAGAGGCTCGTAAGCGTATTTGGTTCCCTGGCATAGACAGATACCTAGAGGGAGTAGCCGCGGAGTGTGGCGTGTGCGCGCGCCTCCGGCCATCGCCACCGCACGCCCCGCTCGCACCTTGGCCGCTGCCCCCGCATGCGTTTTACAGAATACACCTCGATTTCCTTGGCCCATTCAATAATCAAATGTATTTAATTATTGTAGACGCGTATTCTAAATGGGTCGAGTGTTACTGTATGAAAACCGTCTACGGGTCGAAGGCTGTGATACGAGTAGGTAGGCTCATAGACTATACGAGTAGGTATTTCAAGATTTGGGGTACCACATACATTGGTGAGTGATAATGGTACATGTTTTACGTCCCAGGAATTTGCATTTTTTTGCAATTTAAATGGAATTGAGCATATTTTTTCTCCGGTTTATCATCCCGCGAGCAACGGACAAGCGGAAAGTTTCGTTAAAATAATAAAGAAAGGATTAAAAAGTATTTAAATAGCTTCTACTAACAACTCGGTTTCCTTGGACAAAATTTCAAAGTTTTTATTTGATTATCGGATATCCAAAAACTGCACTACTCAAAAGTCCCCTGCCGAGCTAGTATTCGGTGATACGGTGAAGACTGGATTTGTTGAATCCAAAAAAAGTCACTCCATCATCCGCAGACCTCGCTCTGACCGTAGAACGTGAACAGTTTTTACAGGCTAAAAATTATGGCGGTGTAACTAGACCTCACTTAGCCATTAATGAAAAGGTTTGGATCAAAATATTTTCTACAAACAAAAAATTTCGCTGGATAAAGGACGTTGTAACTAAAAAAAATGGCTCAGTGATGTATGCCATTTATATACCTGAAATGGACTCTGTAATGAAGAGGCATATAGATCAAATCAGAATACGGCGTGGAAAGGAACCAACTTATACAGAAGAACGTACGTGGATGCCAGACGTTGTTTCCGACGTTAGGAGTGTTCAGTCAGAGCGGGTCTCGTCTGACGTAGCTACTGCAGACGCCGCCTTGACGACACAGCCTCCAAGGTTGCCACCCGACAACAAAAACCCAGAAGAGGAGGTGGAATGTGGTGTAAGTGAAGATGAATTCGAGAGTGCACCGAGTGATTCAAATGAGCCACACGATGACGACGTTCCGACGGAGGGTTCTGAGGAACAGGAAGAACCAGAAGATAATAGGCCTACTGTAGAACAAAGAGTCAGGTCTAAGCGTGATAGGATTAGAATAAATCATAAGGCATATTTTTAGTTCTTAAACTAGTTCCTAAATATGTGGGGAGGGATGTTACGAGTATATATTTGATATTTATGTGGGTAGTCGAGATGTCGGCTGTGTCCCCCGACCGTACGGACAATAAAGCAGTGTGAAACTAGCTACGCCGTTTGATTGACACCTCTCATTATACCCCTTAATTGAAGATAAAACAGACGACCCAATAGGTTTCAATTGTGAGATGTCAATTTGATTACCGCCAAGAGTCCAATAAGAACCATAATGTACTCTTTGCGGACGTTGGCAAACTGGGGTCATTCATTTGACCCCAGTTTGCCAACCTATTTAATTTAAAATATCCTTCGTTTGTTATAGCCGAATTATTTCAATGCCAAAATTATCATAACTGCTATACATAAATGTTAAATGTCTGTAGCTTGCAAAATCTCGAGGAATACCAGGAGTGCATAGAACTCAGAGACTGCGCCCAAATGCACGTGTATGGACAGACTGAAACACTTGCCCAAGGTTTCAGGCATGCGTTATGATCGCTCAATACAATTATTAATTTTTTAACACACTTGCTCGTAAAGTGGCTCTACACCATTTTAAAGTTCTTAGTGCAGCTTATTATACACGCGTGCTTTTTACTTTACGTAATCGCACTAGTGCTTTTATATATATATTTCAAAATTTCAGCAAGGAGTTTTAATGTCTTATAAAACAGTACCAAACTTTTTGCGAATAAAATAAATAAACGGCTTAGTCAAAATATAATAAATAACAATTCAATATTATCAAAGTATTGTTTTTATCGACATTTCACAATATGTTTTTGGTACAAATACATAAATTTATATCTTATTAATTACAGTGTGTTTGGCTGTTTGGCGGCTTTGTCAGTGCCTTGTACCTTGTAACCTGCGCGCGCATAAGTTAACACAGTGCGCGGGAAAATAAAATCGTTGCCGTCCTCTTCCACATTACTTATTTTGTTTATTCATATATCATAGCTGCATTTTGTTTTTGTTTTGTTTTAAAAAATGTCGACTTCAACAAATGAAGAGCTAAATATAGAGTGCACGCCGCCAGAAATTCTAATTGAAGCGCGAAATGCTAGTGACACCCTGTTGCCATTGAAATCCAATGATACTCGTAAATACATGCTAGCCTACGCAAGTTTCATACAAAGGAAAACCAGCAAAATTTGCGAACTCCTTCTACGAAAATGTGTTCATGGCCTAATTCAGTGAACTTGCTAATAAGTATAAGCCTAGTTCCCTTTGGTGCTTATATTCTATGTTAAAAAGTACTGTACAGACCAAAATAAATGGCATTGACATCAAATCTTACACCAATTTAACTGCGTTCTTAAAGAGACGCTCTGACGGCTATAATAGTCGGAAATCCAAGGTTTTAACAAGTAATGAAGTTGAGAAGTTCATTAAAAAAGGTTTGTTCATACACTTATTTTATACATTATTATTTTACATTTATTATTATAATATTTATATGCGGTTTCGTGTGTTGGTTTAATAATAACTAAGTACAATTTCATCTTTCCGTGCTAGTAGACGTCAGGAATTAAACAACATCACTAAAAAGGATATAGAGAATCACGGCGAGATGCTATTAGTCAAAATAACCAACACTAAAAATAAAATTCCTCGATCTTTAACTATTGACGGCCCGTTTCATGAAATAGTGAAAAAATATGAGGGTCTACGTTCAGCAAAAGCAAAAACTGACCGCTACTTCCAAAATTTCCAAAAGGGTAAATGTACGAGTCAGCCCATCGGAGTGAACGAATTTGGTTCGATGCCCAAATATATTGCCATGTTTTTAGGATTACCACAGGCGGACTCTTACACAGGAAACAGTTACAAAAGAACATCAGCTACATCGCTAGCCGATTCAGCAGTCGATATATTGAGTTTAAAACACATATTTCAAGTTAAATTGTGTGGTTAGTTAAAAATACAATATCCAATATCTCAGATCTGATATAAGTACTTTAGCTATATGTGCTCCATATAAAGTTTATTCCCCTCGACTTCTTTCATAATACGAGTAATAAGGTAAGGTGAGTGGCCGCGAAATTCCAAAAAAAGATGCCAAAATTACCTATACTCCTTTCATATTCATTGATATACCTACTAATTATATTTATTGTTAGAAAACTGCTTATCAAAACTGCAAAAGACACCTTTTAATTTCATTCGTATTGATTCGTAAGTAGGTAAGCAATTAGCCTACAAACCGTCTCAATGCTGGAAAAACGCCTCCATCATTGAAATCGCGGAACACGCTTATCTGATG
This sequence comes from Udea olivalis, assembly GCA_947369235.1. Classification (NCBI taxonomy): domain Eukaryota; kingdom Metazoa; phylum Arthropoda; class Insecta; order Lepidoptera; family Crambidae; genus Udea; species Udea olivalis. Next base: position 31,625,277 of record OX376340.1, read on the forward strand.
CGGGTTGTGATCATACACCCGTATGTTCCGATTGATCCTAAAACACAGTTAGCTCGACCTAGGATTTGAACCTAGGGGTTTAGGGACGAGCGAGATATTAGGTCAGCAAGTTCAGCCCTGCTTTAGTATTAAGCTATACTTATTTATTCTGAACGCACCCTAAGAATGTGAAGATTTTCAGAAAAGATAAGACTATCTAATAGACAGTCGTGTGATACTCGTATCAAAAACTAATTGCAAGAGGCCTTTGCGTCTACACTGAACTCACTACAGAGCCCTTATCTGTAAGTGCTCCGCGATTGATTTGAAATTATCGACCGATTTCAACTACAAATTTTATCTAAATCGCTGTCTATACATGAAGCAAGGTTGGAGTATGTATTTCACAACGTGTTTACAAATTGTTTGGCTCCACTGTTGCAGGTTAATGTGTTTCTTTGGTTTCTCTGATTTGTTGTGCGACACATGGACAGTTCAGTGAAGTTACTGTGTTATAATTGAATTACCGTCTGCTTGTTAAGAACCTTGCATTTTATTCGCCGAAGCCATGATGTGAACTAAAGCGACATCACTTTTTAGTTTTAGTTACTTATTAAACGTTGTGAATAAGTGAGTTACGAAAAACCCCTTTAGTGATCCGTATGCTTGTAGTGATTGATAAGAAGCGTGTTTTGAAGGAAATGGAAATAAGAAGGTCCACTTATTACGAGAACAAATATGGGACATCAAGAAAGCCTCGAGTTCTTGTAAGTGTTTTTTTTTACAAATAATGGTGACTAGGTACCTTAACTAGCTTGTTAAGTTCTTCTCACTAGTGGCTATCAGCGAATAGTTTTAAACATTAATGGTCACAGTTAATTATCTAAATGGATCAGCCTCCTGGTGTTTCTATTTATCATGTTACTTACTTTGTTCCTTTCTGGCTTATTTCTTTCTGAACACATGGCTTTCATTACGTGCCTTTAGTCATGGCAAGGTTTGCGGCTGCACGTCTGCTTAGGTAGCTACAGAAGCAGTAATTAAAATGATAATGTATAGGTACCTACTTTGTAATTAGGTACCTAAAAATAATATTTTTTAAAAAGTTTTACAAATACAAAAAAAATGTTATTTGTTTTTATTATAGTGGTCACTCTACAAACACAACGTTAAACTAAAAGTTAACAAACTTTTATTGTTAGTGATAGGTTAACAATGTTATAGGTCATAGAGGGCGCCGCTATTCCCTCTATCTGGCAGCTAAAATTGACAACTTTCTCTTATTTCTCGTTACAGTTGAAGATTTTGATAACTTACATAACTATTGTATAATATTTTTACATTGGAAAATATAACGAATGAGCTCTAATAACCAAACAATATAGTCATTGTAACTATAAATAATAACAAGACGCAAGAGAGGCCCTATTGCAGAGCTGAAGTTTAATCTAAAATAAGCAAGGAAGTGGCTTGGAAACGTCTGATAGTCTGCACAGCAGGTAATGACATTGTGAAGTGCGCTCTTAACTCCTGTCACTTCCGTCCGCCTGAATGCGCCGGCGAGCAGACAGCTCGGTCGAGTCGCGGCGAAGGCAGCTGTGAATAACCGGAGCAGACACGAAGCCACAGGTTACTTAATAGTTACAAACGTAACAGATAAATCACTACATATACAATAATCAATTTTGTCAATTTTGAATACGTGACGTTGTAACGGAACGCACTAGCCTTACACTATTTAAAACCGTGATTAAAAAAAAATCGGATTACATCTATCCAATAAAAAATTGTAAAGGAATACAATACAAAAAGTAATTGCTTTCATGAGTAGATTCATTGTTAGCTAGAATTTCTACTTAATATTTAAGTGTGAGTCTTACTTAATGGTGGTTTTTGTTAAACATTCTCAAATATCCTAAGCCCCTGTTAGTTCTCATGACCATAAATAATACTAATAAAAAAATTGTAACCAAACAGTCACATATGACTGTTTAGTTCAATAAATGGTTCTAAAATGTTTATTCTGCTGAAAAGTGAAACGACAAGGTCTAGTGGTTAGTGCAAAGAAATCTGCTTCAAAAACTGGCCAAGTGCGAGTCCGACTAACTGAGGGTTACAACTACAAATGTAGATATTAAAATATATTGGTTCTAGATTTATCCTTTTAGTTGTTCTGTGAGACTTTGCCTTTTCTTAATTACTAATTTTATCTCAAGAAAAGTTATTTATAGGGTTTGATTCTCTTAAAAGTTTCCGAATATTATGTGACTTACATTGCGGTGTCTTTTTATTGTGATTATTCTGGAGTATGAGTTTTAGATTATAGTTTACTTTAGAAACTTTTGTTCGATATTAATTTAGGCTTAAGTAATGCTTTGAGGCGTTTCTATGAGGGGGAGGATTTTGACAGTCAAATAGACACAAGAATATTCTTTCGTCGTGGTTCTCTTTTTATTTAATGTACAAAAGGCGGAACCGTAAACATATTTTATTATTAGTAATTCTCATGTTCAGCATTCGCACTTAAGGGTAATAAATTTCTGCTTATATCGAGGAACTCAGTTTGCATTATGAGTTAGGTTCAGAACGCGGGACAGTATGTTTTTGGCCTTCGGACGGTTAGGTCCAAAACACGGGACAGTTCGTATTTGGTCGTGACAGAGTTAAATTCTAAGCCTAAGACGGTCAATATTTGGCAGTGGAAGAGTGAGGTTTAGTAATAATTCTATACAAAAGTGTTTTAGTTACTTCTATTTATCTAAAGTGGAACATTAATTTGTAGAATCAGTGAATTATGAGACGCAGCATCATAAGGTCAGATCTTTCCGTTATATATGAAGCTGTAAGAATGTTAGGCAATCTAGACTTTCCATGATTTAGTAGAACATTCTTTGTTTGGCAGTGAAATGATCAGGTTAGGAAGTCAGATATTCAGGATTAGGTGTCAGTAATAAATTTTAAAAAAGTGTTTTAGTTGATTTACTTAATCTTGGTATTATCTTAAATAGAGTCATTCATTTTAGAATCAGTGAATTTAGAGACGCAACATTTTAGGGTCAGATCTTTGCGTTATAAGAGCTATAAAATTGAATTAACAATTGTTAGAATTTTATTCCCGATTAAATCTCAAATATAGTAGTGCAACATATTTTTTTTAAACTAGTACATATTCATTTTATTAAACGGTTACATGTTTTATCTGTGTACCTAGTAAATATTCACCTAATGAAATCTAGTCATGGTCTTAGCATTTATTACGAACATTAAAATGTTGAGACTTTCTTATAATGTAAGTAGTACTTACAAATATAGTACAAGAACTAGTATTTGTAGAATCTGTTTTACATTAGTAAGATAATTAGTAAAGTTCACCTTGTCATTTATTTAATTCACTGATATGGACTGCGTAGTCCAGAATGGAGGTTATCAAAATACATTTTATTATATTACCATCTTATATGCAATATTGTGTGGAAAAGAGGGATGTTTCTTTGGCCGCGTAGCAGTACACCTAATATTAATTAGGGTATTGATATGTGTTCGCCTCCCCCGCTGAGTCTACTCATTAAAGTTATAAGTCGTGGCCGCGTAGAAGGAGGGGTATGTGTGTTGCCTGGCTGTTAGGCCGCGTAGCAATACGTGTGTTCGTGGCAGCTGGACCGTATATCAATACGTGTGTGCCTGGCTGAGTTTACTCTTCTCGTCCATTAATTAGCCGAATATTTGAGTGTACCAAGTCCTAGGACCTCCATCCCCTGACAGGCCAGGCTATAAACGGTGCTGTAAACGAATGGAACCTAGAGATGAGGTTTAGTTTTTATGTCCCGTTAATCAACTCTGCTGGTCAGTGGCTAACCACTGCTGGTCAGTAGTCCACATGATAATTGCTAGCTTATACTAGATTTTGTGGGGGTTCAATGCTTAGTATGAGTGAATTGTCTTTTTGTATTCACTACCAACATAGCATCTATGCTGGACTAATTGCAAATGTTACCTAATGATAAGAACAATTGATTTTAACAAGGGAACTTGACTAAGGTTCTTAGATTGCGTTTGGAAAATACTATTGGTTAAACCTATTACTGAACACTGTTGATTTTAACAGTTATTCAATTATTTATACGTGTTGAATCATTTAAAACCAAAGTATGTTATCTAATGATAACAATTGATTTTAACAAGAGAACTTGACTAAGGTTCTTGAATTGCTCTTGCAAAAATTAATGGTTAATTTAACCTATTACTAAACACTGTTGATTTTAACAGTTATTCAACTATTTATAAGGGCTGATTCACTTAAAACAAAAAACAATAATTTAGACTATCCCAGTTTAAATTAAACCTTATTTTTTATTAGCTGCAAGATTTATTGCAAAGCTAATTATTGACCATTTTATATAGTTCAATCTGAGTCTTGGTGGTGATGCCGCTTGATGGCTGTGAATATGTACATTTCATATCACATCAAATATTACAAATCTTCAAATATGTGGAGGAATCTTATCTCTCAGTAACGCCACAGATTACTTTATAAGTAACGCCATGTACCACACCTTACTCTACAAATATGTGGCGGTATTCTGCTATAAGCCAATTCCCTTTTCCACACCAAATTATACAAATTAGTGGTGGTATTCTGATTGATAACAAATATGCTTTTTCTCCACATACAAACTCAAACTTCACACTAGCTTTCCTGTAAGTGACCTAGCTCTTCATTGACTCGAGTATTTTGTTAAGTCTTCGTGAATTGAATTATCTTCACCCTAAAGACGATGTTTTTGATGAGTCCAATATTTAGCCGGTCCAAGGTCTGCTTTTGTGAATGTTTATCTACAATCGTCATCAAAATGATGTACGTGTTGACAAGTCATGAAGTATCATGCTACCAATGATTTATATATTGAATTATTTCATTTTAGTTAATAATGATTCATCTACACCTCGGAATGAATTACGTTGGAGCTGAGTTTACCATCCTGCTAAAATCCTACAATTTAGTGTTTCAATTGTCTTTTACACATTGTCACACCTCAGTCTATGACTGTCACTACAAATATCCTCAATCCTATTTCGGGGGAGGGCGCGAGCTGGTTGGCCTTCACCGGTCTGGAGATGGGTGGAGCTCGTTAAGACCACCTCCAAAGGGAATGCTCCTTTGGAGAGGATTCCCATATTATTTTGATTATTTTAACTGTATTGAATGATTCTAAATATCAGCTTTTCACTCTAATATCAAATTGCACTATATTAAAATCATATTCAATATTTGTTGGGTATATGCATAGAATAATATATACTTAGTTCCGAATTCAGCAATTCATTTTAAACTCGTTATTCTTATTTACTTAGGTACTTCTGAAGAGTTACTAATTTAACTGTCTTTGATGTCATGTTAGTCTTTGATCAGGTGAGTTAGTTAGTCATGTAATATATAGAATGTCGAAAACAGTTTTACATAGCATAGTAGGTTCTTAATTATGTCCAATCAAACTCATAATTAGCACTCACATACCTCATAAAAGAATATTGAGTTACTACAGTAATAAATACTATTTACACAACACAACGTAGACGGTTCTACCACTATTAGACGATCACAACCATTTGGCTATTTTATCTTCAAGTTACATGTTCGATCATGTTTCTATTTGAATTATTGATAATTTATTTATATCAATGTTTTCAAATCATATTGTTTTGGGGAAAATAAGTCTTTAAACTGTGAAGATGTAGAAGATGAGAGATAGTGAGGGGGGGGGAGGGGGATATCACAACATGAATAATTATTATCACATCATAAAGTTAACTTTGTCAGATTCAACAACCACTTAGTCCTTGTGAGACAGGGCTACTTTCTAATATACTTATTATTAAAGCACATTCTTGATAGTGTATATTATCATTTATGATCACCATTCATTAAAACTTAGATACTGAGCAATTCAACAACACACTTGTGTATCGGCATTTCCGGAAATTTTAAACTATGGATAAGGATATTCACTGTGTTTAGGTGAAGAGGCCTTACCTGTTTGACTTTTGTTAGTCACCACACACTTTGTACAAAAGTTATTAAGTATGTTATTTTCACTGGCATTGTTGATTTATTCAAACTGGCTCAAATCCAGCTCAATCACTTTTATTCATATTAATTATGTAACACACAGTCTTTCCATCAGCAGTGATCCTTGAACTTGTAAACAGATACTTACAGTATTAAATTAGAAAGTGTAAGATTATTTCACTTGCAAAAGTTTTGTGTTGCGAAGTATGAAGCTCTGATAAGAATTTGCTAAAACTAATATTCGATCATCAGTGTTAGTGTACCAAACTTAAAGTAAATTGCCATGAGTGTCATGTTCCCGAACTGGCCGTGTCTAGTAGTAGTTACCATGTTAACAAGTATTCATGAGCAGCATTCGCCTCTTTTACAGACGAATTCAGTGTAGTGTCGCTTTATTCCGATCGGTAATATGCGCAGGTTGCAACGGTGGCCTGAACGACGACAGGTACCTAATGAGACTGGGCGTGTCCCTACAACCAGCAGAAATAGCGCCGACTTCTAATCTATTTCCTACCACCTATTATAGCTTCTGTGATAAATAAGCGACACGGTTAATCCGCACGCGTTGCCTAAAGCAAGCTCATTATAATAAAATTGTAAATAGGCCTGCTCGGGACCTGACCTCGTATCGTATTGACTAGCTCACGCATCAAACTTATTTTACTCCTATTGGAAGGAAAAGCTATCAACAGCTGTTCTTTAAAATCATTCCAACCCATGTTTAAATCGCTCAGCTGGTCGTACCATTGTTTAGCGTACCCCTTAAGTTTTGATGTGCAATTAAATATGATAGTCTTTTCATCCCAGATGTACATACTTGCAATACCTTCGATTTTTCCCATCCATTGCTCAACTGAAACCGTAGACCGGGGGTCAAAGTCTGCTAACGGGTCACTACGACCTACGGATCGTATACTATCGACTGAGCTTGCCGCTCAACAACTGTATTAGAGTTAGGTAAAAACGCGCTATGTTGAACCGATTCGCGACTGCAACTACCAGCCGCGGTATTAATGAGATTATTGTCAGATGAATAATAATAATAATAATAACCCCCCCATGGGATCACCTTGTCGTGGTGGGGGGGCTTACGGGAAGGCTTGTACTTAGCACCAACAAAATATGTCGTAACATAGGACAACCCTGATAAACAGGAGATACTCATTGCCAATTCTATCATCATGGCTACCCTTCCCAAACCAACGATCCCAAAAACCCAAAATGGAGACTAGCAAGAAGAAGTATAATTTGCGGCCGCTTCCCGGGGGCTATCGTCGGGGCACACCTGGAGCCGACGCTGGGTGTCACAGCATGCAAACCGTCGGTGGCGAGGAGCTGAGCAGGCGGGCACTCGCTGGGAATGTACCCGAAAGTACTACAGCCGATACTCATCCAAATTTCAACCCGTCATCACCATTATCATCTGACCATAGCTTGTTCCAGTCACCCAGCTCATCACCTCATTCTTTCCAGAGCATAACTACTCATTCATCCCGATCATCCACCACCACCTCAATACTTGCAGATGTTGTGCAGAGAGCAACCGCCCATGACCCTGCACCCACTGTGAGTAAAACACGTACGCGAAAAAGATGGACTGAAGATATGAACATATTCATCTGGCGTACATACCTTCTTGTGACAAACCTCGAAACATCAATACGCGGTCATCTAGACATATTACATCACAAATTCACGGAACAGTTCCCAAATATGCAAGCGTCAAAGCAACGCTTAGGAGATCAACGTAGGGCCATTGTTAATAATAAAATGTTGCCAAGTACAACCCTAGAAGAAATAAGAAAAGAAGTAGCTCTCCAGCTACAAACTAGACAAAATCCTGATACACTTACTTACGCACAAACTGTACAGCAAACAAGCACTACAGTAGATAAGAAGAGGATGCAGTGGACAGACGAAATTAATGAAACAATAATGCGCTCATACTTCCAAATTACTGAATTAGAGACGAATAAAACCATGTATAGACAAAGATTAAGAGAAAAATTTGTAGATTATTATCCTCAACTATCACATTTATCAGAGCAACGCATTTCAGACCAGTACAGAGTTATTCTCAGAAACAATTTCTTAAATGAAGATAGGATTCGACAGATACGAGATGAAGTAGAACTGGAGCTACACGGAAACACGGCCAATGCAACCAATTCAGATAAATTCACAAGAAGCCACGAACAAGAATTACTTTCCCAAAACACTCACAGATCCGAAACAGACCAGGAAATCACCTTCAATCAAACACAAACTTATGAAAACACAGCAAACATAAGCACCAACTTTACCAGGCACCTAGACATCGATGCAATAGAAAATCAGTTCAAAACTACACTTGAAAAATACGAAAAGGTTGAACCTACAGCTAGACCATATATTCCTAGACAAAAACCTTCACGACAATTAGACTGCATTGTAGAGTGCTTAAATAATGAAATATTACCCAAGTACCTGAATGTTGAACAAGACTTCACTAATCTTCACGCGGTAATTTATTCAGCTGCTTACACTGCTGCTATCTGTAATGGTTCCAATATATATGACTCTCAAGATACTAACACCCGACAAGATAGAAAACCACAGTGGCAGAAAAGACTAGAAAATAAAATAGCAAAGCTCCGATCTGACATAGGACGACTAACTTATTACATGAGGGGAAACAGAAGCATTAAGGTCATGAATACCGTGGAGGAGATCAAAACTAAATACAACACACATGCAACATATGAAAATGAGAACACTGAGTTAGACCACTTTTTAGATACTTTGAAACAAAAACTTAACGCTGCCGCCAGCAGGCTTAAACGGTATTTGATATGTACGGCACGAAAACGTCAAAATACACAATTCAAAAGTAATGAGAAACAGTTTTATAGGAATCTGGGTGCCAAAGAGCAATCAAGTGCACTAAACAGGGACGCACCACCCATCCAAGAACTTCACAAATTCTGGGCAGATATCTGGGAAAATCCCATAGATCATACTAAAAATGCAGGCTGGATACAAGATAGAGACCATGATTTGAATGTACCCGAGATGAGCTACGAATACCTGCCTGTAGATATTTTTACTAAAGTTATCAAACGCACGCACAACTGGAAATCACCCGGTACCGATCACTTACATAACTTTTGGTATAAAAAGTTCACCTGCACATACCCATACATACACAACCATATCAGTAAATTCATACACTCACCCCACAGTATGCCAGACTTCATCACACAAGGTGTTACTTACATGTTACCCAAAGATACTGATACCACAAACCCTGCCAAATACAGACCTATAACGTGCCTGCAAACTATATACAAAATTCTAACAGCTTGCATCAGCGAGATCATCTATAAACATGTTGACGACAACTTGATTCTTACCGAGCAGCAAAAAGGGTGCCGCAAAAATAGCCAGGGTTGTAAAGAGCAGCTGACAATAGACGCAATAGTAATTAGAGAGGCGCTAAGAAAAAGAAAAAATATACACACAATGTTCATCGATTACCAGAAAGCATTTGACTCAGTCCCTCATAGCTGGCTGATACACGTATTAGATATGTATAAAATACATCCAACAATCACACAATTTTTAAAATCATCAATGCAGAAATGGCAAACAGTTCTACAAATCAGGAAAAATGGAATACCTTTGACTACAGAAACAATCCGTATTCGGCGAGGAATATTTCAAGGAGATGCCCTCAGTCCTCTGTGGTTTTGTTTAGCTTTGAATCCACTGTCAAAGTTGCTAAACAGTGTTAATATCGGATACAAAATCACTTCAAACAACAACCAACAGATATTATCCCATCTAATGTACATGGATGACATAAAGTTGTATGCAAGCAGTAAGGATGATTTATTTAATCTGGCAGATATTACATCTACATTTTCAGCAGATATTCATATGCATTTCGGAGTAGACAAATGTAAAATACAATCAGTGGAACGAGGTAAAGTTCAGGAAAATACATACTTACTAGACACCGGAGAACAAGTAACATCAATGAATGAAGAGTCCACATATAAATACCTAGGTTTCCATCAGTCCCGCCAGATACACCAAAAACAAACCAAAATTCTTTTAAGAACCAAATTCCGACAGCGACTCACATCCCTTCTCAAAACACACCTTAACTCTAGAAACCTAGTAAAGGCTATAAACACCTACGCCATTCCTATACTAACGTACTCTTTTGGTATCATTAGTTGGTCCAAGTCCGATTTAAATTCATTGCAGCGTGACATAAATACTTCCATGACTAAAAATAGAAAACACCACCCCAAATCATGTGTTCAGCGACTTGTACTCCCTCGTGGCGAAGGAGGAAGAGGACTGATTGACATAAAAAATTTACACAACAAGCAGATTGCAACCCTTAGGTATTTTTTTCATAGCAAAGCAGAAGTTTCTCAACTACATTTTAATATTACATCAATAGACAACAAATTAACACCACTGAACCTTCAAGACAAAACAAGTCAGTCTAATGAAAACTGTGTAGATGATCAAATTAAAATTGACCAATGGGCAGAAAAATCTCTGCATGGAAGACACAGATCTGACCTCAGCCAACAACACGTCGACAAGGACGCATCGAACGCTTGGCTGTCACGCGGTGAGCTCTTTCCAGAAACAGAAGCTTTTATGATTGCGATCCAAGATCAGATAATAGCCACGCGTAATTATCGCAAATACATAACTAAAGAACTATCCACTGATATCTGCCGACATTGTAATAGCGCCTCCGAAACAATCCAGCATATCACAGGAGCTTGTAAAAAACTAGCTCAAACAGACTACAAACACCGACACGACCAAGTTGCCTCTATCATCCACCAACAACTAGCTTTCACACACCAATACATTCCCAAAAAACTCCCATACTACAAATATTCACCAAGCACAGTATTAGACAACAGTAACGTAAAAATATACTGGGACCGTACCATTATCACTGACAAAACCATTTATTTCAACAGACCAGACATAACACTGCACGACAAAAACAACAAAATTGTCTACCTGATAGACATCGCGATTCCAAATACTCACAATGTACAATCTACTATATCAGAAAAAATTGCCAAATACAATGACCTGGCAATTGAACTAAAAAGGCAATGGCAAGCCCAAACAGTGTACGTTGTACCAATAGTTATTTCCTCAACTGGCGTGATCCCCATAGTTTTGCATAAGAGCTTGAAGGTTCTTGGCATACCTGAAAGCATATCAAATCTACTTCAAAAGGCAGTTATTCTGAATACGTGCAGAATCACCAGAAAATTTCTGTCATCTGACACATCCTCTTATGGGACTGTTATGCTTGGCTAAGGCCCGCATAACATTTTTCCCACCCACTTCCTCAAGTGGAGATATATAAATTTCAATAGAATAATAATAATAATAAATTCTTTATTGATCTCAAGTTTACAATTTCATCAAACGTGATTGGGATTTCCTTTTAAGCTTGTATCGCCTGTGCCAGGAGACCCCGCTCTTCCACATTGATTTATATACAATAAATAAAAGTCCTAAAACTACAATAAAGTATGAAAACAAGAAAGCTTAGTTGTATGTAGGTATGCCTCTAACAACTAACTATACTAAGTGATAATATCTTAATGTAAGTACCTATTTATCTATGATTAATTTAACATTATTTTTGCTCTTAGAAGTGTGTGAGAAGTGTGTGAGATGAATAAGACGTTACTACCTCGGGCACACAATACCCGCTGGCAGTAGGCCCGCCTTGCATGTTTGTCGTAATAGGCGCACGGTGTACGCCGGCTACCGGTAAGCGCGCACAGCTCGCGCATGTCAGCGCTGCTCGCCGTACAGTGGCCTCCGACGAGCATGGCGCGACACGACCGGTGCGCAAGCCAAGTATGAAAGGTATAGCAGTAGGCACTCTCATTTACGATTGCCAAATTTATGTCCTTTAAACTACGTTTACCACCTCCATTCACGTCACTGCTATTGCAAGCTATTGCCGAAGGAGGGCGGGCTTTTTACTTCGGCGTTGTTGCTTCCACTAACGGTGGTGCAGCCGGGGCCATCGATGTAATTACTCGAGTTAGACATGCATGCGAAATCATACCTAGGTCTGCTGGCGGATTGGGTACCGCCACTCGGGATAGATTCACCTGAGCACTGGCCGGTACGCCACCGGACTCAGCTCGGGACAGCCATGGCGTCACCGCTGCCGCCGCAACCCCCGCTACCGGCGCCGCGCCTGACGCCGACGTCGACGCTTTGATAGCGGCGTCGCATACGTTGAGGTCCTTGAGGTTCTTCACACGGTCGTAAACGCTTTGGCTCAGCACATATAGAACGTGATGCACGCCGCCGATTTGTAATGTTCTTTAATAGTTCCCAGTTTAAGTTATCACAATCAGAATCACTGTTGTCGCTTCATTCACTGCACCAACTCATCTTGACATACAGTAATTTATGAATACAAACACAATCCAAAACACAAATCACTAAACTCGAAAACTTCTCGACAGACAAATTCAAACCGGCTTCTGCAGGCGCAGCGTGCCGCCGCGCCACACAATGTTTGCGAGTGTTCAAAAATACTAGTTAAACTAAAAACTACGCCGAGATAACTTTTGTGTAGGCACTAGGTCCCCTAATCGCACTTCTGAGCTAAAAAGAAGCTCAGGAAAACCACTTTAAACATTCAAAATCATTCATTTGAATGAGCAAACACACAGTTACAACCACGGAAAAAAGTGAGAGAGAAGATATTGTCAAACGGTGTTGGTGGGAATGTGCGCGCTTTCTATCTAAAGAGCTGCATACATGAAACAGGATTACTCTACAAAATTGAATTGAAGATTAATCCATACGAACGATGTGCCTGTTGCCAGTACCACTAGTTCTGCTTATTAATAACTCTCTGAGTGCTTTATCCTTTTATCCGGCATAGATTCGAGTACATTGTATCTGTTGCAAAAAAAAACACTTAAGCTTAGCCCAGATAAACTTACCAGGAAAACTAACTACTTATATTTATTTAAAACTTAATTCGTGAAAAACTTAATTAAAAAGCAGGAATACACTAGCTTCTATTAGAAGAAAATCGCGTTAGTGAGAGCGATTAGGTATGCCTTTTGTCGTCAAATATTAAGTCATTTATATTGGTTGATTGATGAGCTGCCAAATCGACTAGCAATCGAGTGTTGTAAGAAAGACGAGTCTTCGAGATCATTTCGAGACTTGAGTTGATTTTCAAGACCCGGGACGCGTTACTCACATGAGTCAAAGTCCTTTGAGTCTTCTGAGTCCTTTCGAGTTTTTTGAGTTCCTTTTGGCAGGACTCAATTCATTTTACAAAAGACTCCAAATTCTGAAGGACTTGAGCTCTAAGATTTATTTATAGGACACACGTCTTCAAAAAAAGCTCAAGTTTTATTAAATAAGACTCAAAGATTTAAGTTTCTTACAACCCATTCGGTATCCCTACCATGAGTTTACACCAATGACAGTCGCTAGAGTCCGCGTTGACGTTTTTGTATAAAATTATTACGAGTATGATCCTTCTTCTTTTTTCTTTTTTATGTAAAAACATTGTCTAAAATTTTAAATTTTTCTCAACTTTTCTTAAAAGCATTTGATTGCCCATTTTGACAATTTTTCTTTGCCTGTGAGTTCTTGGAAGAGATCGCCCAAATTGTACACTGTATGTTTTTCTAGTAAGTTATAATTATTTGTGTACAATAAAGAATACATATTTACTTTCTTGCATACTTATTCAATAAAGGCACAGTACCGTAATCCCATGCAAAACCGTCAACACTGATGCTAGCGACTATTAGCGGTGTATACTCTTGATAGGGGTCTTGCTATTATCAGGTGGGGTGCGTCTCGGCGGCTTTAATCAGCTTGTCTCACTTGAAAGCCAATCAGCTAGAGAAAATGCTGAGCGTACTTAAATATACGTAAAGAAGAGCTAAGGAAGAGCATATTATGCACTCAATGAGCTTTTTGAAGATAATAGGGCATTTGACAACATCATCCGATTCTATAACAGAAGGAAAAATTAAGCCCTGCAAACTTGGCTGAGCAAACCCATTTTGAAAGTGAAAGTGTATATGAAAAAACTGTACCATTCGATAATCTGCACAATTTATAGCCACTTTTGTTGAAAAACATAAACATGAATTTAACTGCCAAACAAATGTTTTGCAGAACGCAAATAAATAATAGGTGGGAGAAAAAGTTTCTTAATTAAAAAAAAAAACAAAACATTTTTAAAAATAGTTTATGTACATTTAACTAAAGTATGTAGGTGCCATTTTGTTCGATTACTTTTTGCCATCTTGTAGGTAGGGACGTGATCCCATTGCTGTAGGAATTTTGAGGCTTATGATCAAAATATCGCGATAAGTGGTTTTCGCAGCCCTCTCGTGATGTTAACCTGACACTGCCTAAAGAATTCGGAAGAGACCGAAACAGGCGGAAATCTGAAGGTGCAAGATCAGGACTATACGGTGGATGCATTAACACCTCCCAGCCAAACTCTCTTAATTTTTGCTGAGTGGCTAAAGATGTGTGAGGTCTAGGCCTCACACATGTTTAGCCACGTTATCATGATGAAAAACCACACCCTTTCTGTTGATTTCGGCCGTTTTCTTTCAACTTCTTGCTTTAATCTCATCAGTTGTTCGCAGTAGAGTTCAGAATCGACGGTCCTGCCTGGTGGTAACAGCTCATAATGAATGATGATGCCCTTTTAATCCCACCACAGACACAGCATCACCTTTTTGCGAGTTAACCTGGGTTTCGCCACAGTATGTGAAGCCTGACCGGCCTTTGACCACGACTTTTTTTCGCACGTTTTTGTCGTACGTGATCCACTTTTCATCACCAGTTATCAGCTTCTGATGACCGACTTGGTGTAATGGTTAAGAAGTTGGCTACTACACCAGAGGTCGCGGGTTCGATCCCCGCACAGTACAAACATTTGTGTGCATGAACATGTCTGTTTGTACTGGTCTGGGTGTCTCCTATGTATAATAAGTATGTATTTACAAAAGAAAATGTATTTAAGCATGTTTATCCGTTGTCTAGTATCCCATAACACAAGCTTTAATTAGCTTACTTTGGGGCTAGATGGCGCTGTGTGGAATAATGTCCAGGGATATTTATTTTATTCTTCAAAAATGGTTCGGTTTCATTACGTCGTAATAAAAAATCACAAATGAGTACACGGTTCATTAGGTTTCTTTCAGTGAGCTCGTGAGGTACCCAAATATCGAGCTTTTTTGTATACCCAGTTTTTTTACTAATGTTATTTACTAATGTTTCTATTATTGAGAGGTCTTTCAATAACACCTCAACAGAAAAAATTGCCAACTACCCTATTCATGACAATGTTTGTGGATTAATTTATCTCTGTTATTCTTTATTTAATATACTCGTATGTGACGCCTTCTTGAATTCATATTGCGGTGCCCCAGCGGGTTGTCACTTGTTTATTGTTCTGCCTTATTTCTGTTCTGCCTTATACATGCAAAACCATGTAATGAGCATTGTGAGTAACATAAATGAATATGAATACGAAATATCTTCAGATTCAGCAGACTTTCAGTAGATATCAACAAAATTGCAGCACTGGAGGGAGACATACTTTAACATAAAGAAACGCAGTGACGTGTTGCTTTTAGCTACGACTTCCAGTTCTGTGCGTCTGCCGTGAGCTTCCGTCACGTAACTGCGATAGTTGACTACAGCAATTTGTATGACATTTTTAGTTCCATTTCTATTTTGGTACTCCCTCATATCTCGGAAAATGTTATGTCCGAAAATCACTTCTCATAACACATTTCTCATAATCTTCACTTGCCATAATATTCGGATGTTCAAAATGTTGTTTTACGTAATCATCTTTTCTCCGAAAACTATCAGGTGCTTTAATAATTGTTTCCTCTAATTTCTCATGTCATAAAGTCGGGTGCGCATTGTCTTACATAACTTTTCAACTCCTATCATCGGAGGTTCGAAAATATTTCTCATACTATTTAAAATCATAATGATCATTCTTCATAAAAAAATATAAAACTAAATATTAAAATCTATAATCATTAAAATTCATAAGTCATAGTTTATTCATAGTTTTTACTAATATTTTTTTTCATATATTTGTTTATACTAATGATCGAAACTCTTAATCATTCGAATAAATAACTATACTAGTCATAAATGTGTTTCATTCCAATATTTGTTTTTATAATTTTCTTAATCAAAAGTGTTTTTATCCATAATATTGAAAATCACAATGTCTATATTCATACATTTGTTTTATACTAATATATTCCTCCGACTCCACTGAAAATAAAATTGCTACCAGAAACGAGATGCTACCAGACAAGTAGGCTAGGTTAAGTTAGAACTGTGAACCCAACAACGAGCGAGCCGAGCGAGCGAAGCGAGCGTGCCGCGGCAGCGGCCAGCGAACCACCAGAAACTAATTTTTGATAGAAAAGTAGACAGACACATCGAGAGATACGTCAAACTTATAAAACCCCTCATATTTTTGGTCGAAGGTTAAAAGTAATAGATTAAAGACAGATCCTTTCCTTTAATGAAACTAAATTGTTGATAGAGAAGTAAGCTATTCTCAACAACGACGTTATGAGTTAAAATATGTTCTTAGTAACAACATTATTAATTAAAACAAAATGATCGTTGAATGTTATGAAGAAAAAATATCTGAAAAAAAAAAATCAATTCAAACTGATTATTGGTAGTAACAGTATTAATAAAAAAAATATGATCACTAACTGTTATGAAGGAATAAAAATTTATGAATAAAAAAAGTATGAAAAGTCAAATTATGAAAAGTGATTGTTATGAACATTAATCGGCAGGAAGACAAAAAATAGGATTTAGAATTTTATGTGAGCCAATATGTACCCCATAAAGTCATATGTCCGAATTGTCTTATTGCATAATATTAGCTTACAATAAAATTGTTAATCCTTAAAACATATGATGAAAATAAGGTTTCAGTAACAAAAAATAATAGCCGTAAAACCGACTCCACCTAGTCATGTTTGCCCTACCCCTAGAGTGTAATTCAGAGCCTCGTAGGCGTAAAGGGGCGAGGCAGCGCGCGATCTGAGGAGCAGGTGGATGCTAGCGAGACGCCGCGACTGAGGCTGCAGCAAGCCGAGGCTTGACGCGTGGCGCCGCCGGAGCCATCACAGAAGCCATGGATTTTGCATTTTACTTGCCTGTACAATGAACCTAAATTTATTGAATACTTACCTACCACTACGAGTACATTAATCACTAAGTTGGATTTTGGTAGAATCAAAACAATATTGTAACACACAATCAGATAATATTTATTTCAAATTACCAAAAGGTCATTTTAGAATTTGTACAGAACATTTCTAAACGAAATTCGTACTGCCTTTAAAAAATCACATTTTGTGTGCTCCGACTTTTATTTTAATACATTTTGATTTCATTTAGGACTTGCGACTATTATGATTATGGATTGCAATATCGTATATAGGGATTTTAATTTCCGGAGACTTGATATGATGATGATTATTATGACATATTAAGTTCGGGCAAGTGATCTTTCGGAGATACTTTTATAAAACAAAATAGAGAACCATTTGTGCTCATTAGAGGCGGTGTACCGAATCCCATACAAAAACATCAACGCTGACGCTAGCGACTGTCATCGGCCACTCAGGGTATAGGTACTGGACACAGTACGTCTACCACGAGTTGCCACTTTAAATTTACGTATCGTTCACGTGAAATTTTGTATTGGGAATTGACATGATATGACAATGTCAAATCCCAATAAAAAAAATTACGCGAACGGTAACGTTAATTTAAAGTGGCAACTCGTAGAAGACGTACAGTTCATTAGAGGCGGTGTACAGCCAAGGAAACATTACAATATAGCTTGCAATGTAGCTATTTTTTACATCTCACGTTTAAGTATGTATGTAGGTAGTTACAAACCTACATTGGCTGACACCGACTGCAACAATATCAATAATTGTACCTACATTATAGTATCGATAAGTTTTAGAAGAATACGTGAACTGGCAGAAACTGTGTAACACCGCAATAATAAATATATTATTAATATACATTCATACAAGATTAGCGCAGTGCGCTGTAGCACGGTCACTCGCTTTTAATTCTGTAGTGTCCCGGGTTCGATCCCCGGTCAGGTCAATTCAGGAAATGATCTTTTCTAAATTGGCCTGGGTCTGGGTGTGCTGGGAGACGCCATTGGCTTAATTCCTTGTCTGGTACCTCGTCACACAGGGTTATTTATCCTTACTTCGAGACCATGACAAGAGGTGTGTTGTCTGGAGCATATTTATATTTATTTATATTATATTATTGAATGGTGAAATTGTTGTCAAAAGTTAGACGCATTCTATCGAGGCATAATAAATGAAAGTGCATAATGTGTCACGCAACGGACGTAAATTGAAGCATGCGACAAAACGGTCTTGTTTCGTTGGTACAAACTTACAAGTGATAGATGTTGAGTGATTTGCCGACGAGGAGCGCCAAACAAGCAACGACTTTTTGACGATGAAGTGGTGTCGCTTGCGTTCGCGCTATAACTATACCGGTAGATTCTTTATTTAAAAAAAAATGGTACACCATGGTAGGTCCATTCCGTGAGGTCAATTATAAATTGCAGAATGATATTTTTAATGAATATCTTCGATACATGACTTTATAAGCGTTCTGAGTATGCTATGCCGTTATAATTACACCGATATTGTTGTCAGTTTTTATGAACTGTTAAAAAACAAAATTGTCGTCATTTGCATGGTTTCAATTCGATGGCACTTTGGCCATGGAATTGAGTTTGCGACCATAGAACTGGCTGGCTTGTATGCTTGAGATGAACATTCATATGATCAGGCTGGAAAACTTGACACATTATTTTTGTAAACGGTCATTACTAAAGCATAAAATTCAATTGGACACTGTTTTCCCGTTGTTAAAATGATTTCATAGGTATAATTTAGATCAAAATTACAGCACATCAGACGTTCTGATGTTAAACTTAAGACCTATGCCTAAACTGTTAGGGTTTGTCCAGACCTATAGGGTCCACCCACGTGTAGTATCATACTTACAATACATTAGTGTATATATGAATAGGTTCCTTCGTTATAATATCAGTTAATCCTTTTGCCATGTTCTAGTTCACAGATAAGATGGTAAACCAAACCTCACCATACAGTAAGAACCTCATAGTAAGAAATTGGCTGGGAGAGCTAGCAGGGCGAAACTTGAAGATCAACACAAAAACTATGAACAGCTTAAAGCTATGGAAAAAGATAAACATTGAATAGATTAGCTCAATAAAACGATCTGGTGATCTTCAAGCGTATGCCATATATGCGTATGCGTACGCTTGGTGGCAAAGCTATTGAGAAACACGGCGATGCACTCACCTGTCTCTCGATGGTGTCTTGCTTCTATGACTATCTGGCAGGGTTTAGCCAGATAGTCATTAAAGCAAGCTTCCTTCACACTGAATTCTCACCGCCCCCTGTGACTGGATATCTGACTTCCTGAGTGAATGGTCAGGTCAATAATGGCTGCTCTTCTGACCTATTGGCTATAAATACCTGTGTTCCTCAGGGGTCTGTTCTCTCTGAGGCACTTTTTCTGTTGCACATCGATGATATGTTGTGCCCAGGTATCGTCGGATACGCAGACGACAGCACCGTTTGCAGGCGCTCGTTTCGCTGAGACTGAGTCTCTAAGAGAGGCTATGGTTGAGCAGATAAGTCAACTAACTTTAAGAGCTGTGTCCGACTAGGGCGAAGCTAACCTTGTTGAATTAAACGCAAACGGCTAGAAGACTCAAAGGTCATACGCTCTCAATACTCATACGCTAACTGGAACCAAACTCCAGAGTTTAGATCGGAGAAGTCGCCTGTCTATCGGTATTTTTTAAAGGTGTATTTTGGAGAGTATGCGCGCAGGAACTACACAACGTCTTGATACCACTCTCTACTTCTTACCATCGGACCAACTTCAAATAGTTTTGATCTCAAATGTTATATGGTGAAACTATTTTTTTGTTTCCGTTATTTTGTTTATTAAGTGATTATCTGTACTAATATTATAAAAAGGAAAGATTTGTTTGTTTGTATTAAATAGGCTCCAAAACTATTAGACCAATTTTAGAAATTCTTTCACCAATATAAAGCTACATTATCAGGGAGGACAGGCAATATATTTTTTAATTTAGGCTATGTTTTGACGAAAAAGACTTAATAATAAGTAACTGTAATATAATTTAAGGTCCAACAAAAGTTTGTTTTTTGTAAAAGTTTACCATACGCATGTATGTAAACGACATTGTTATATAATTTATAAACATCGTTTTTTCATCGCAAAGAAGTTCAAACTTAAAAAAGTGACCTGAAATTACGTGAAACCTTTCCTTTGTTTGCTTTTGAATTTTTTGTTGGTTTTTTATAACGCAATCAATTCCGTGGCCTCTTAAATCAACTCCATGGCTCCAAAATTTCAATATTTTTCTAGGTTATCTATAAATCCTAGACAGGATCATAAAGTAGTTTTTGATCGATAAGTGCGTAATTTTAGAATTTGCCTACGATTTTGCAAACCCGTATCTATGCGTGCCTATATAGGTCTCATAGTGGTAACTTGGGCATAGCTCAACTTTTTGACCACCTGTAAGTGACGTCTGGCAAAATCATTGAGCAGTACCCCATGGCCGAGTTGGTGGTCCTAAGAGTCTTCAATGCTCACCTAACTTAGTGGTTGGGGTCTTCTTTGCCCACTGACTACGCTGGAAGGTCTGCCTACGAGTTTGCCTTGGCCTATGGTCTCTCGCAGCTGGTACCTTCTCCCACGAGAGTACCGGACATCGGTCTCGGATCTCTTGGGCAACCTTTTTGCCTCAAACTCGACTTTGGATGCTGGGAGCGGTGTGCCACCTACTATCCCTTGGTGCGGTCACATTATGCCGGAGATTCGCATAACCCAGAAAGAAGTCCGGCGAGGTTGCAAACTCTGGACGTCCACAAGTCGAGTGGGCTGGATAACATTCCAGCAGTGATGCTCAAAACGTGTTGTCCCGAGTTGTGCTCTCTCACACACCCGCTTACACAAACACAAACACACACTCTCACACACACACATATATACACACGCACACACGCATACACAAACCATTAAACTTGTTTAGTGAGTCTACAAGTTGTGTTCTTTAAAATGTTCTCTTAATTCTAATTTTCCTAATATGGGCAATATTATTATTTTTCAAAATTTTTATGTGTAATTAAACTCCATAGTTTCGTTTCGGTATAACCTATTAATAAGATATTTGTAAATGGCCATTGAAGAGCGGATCTCCTAACACAAGCAAATTGTTTGCTTAAAAGGAGACTCCAAACCTTGTAACAAACAAGTATATTGTAAGATACTGAAATAAATATTTTGTATTTTTTTTTGTATTTTTTTTGTATTTTGTATTGACGTGCCTTTTCGTACTTCTTACGCAAAAAGGCAATTTCCGTCTTTGTGCAAGACCGCCCACGTGCACCCGGTGCCTAACAAGGGTGACAAGTCGGGTCCGGCAAATTATAGACCTATTGATATAACCTCCCTTCTTTCGAAGGTTTTGGAGCGTGTGTTGAATGCCAAGCTCCTGAGGTACCTAGAGGATCGCGATTTGAAAAGCGATTACCAATACGGCTTCCGTAATGGTCGGTCGACTGGCGATCTTCTGGTGTATCTCACACACGGCTGGGCTGAGGCTATTGAAAGTCAAGGTGAGGCTTTGGATGTTAGCCTAAATATAGCTAAGGCCTTTGACCGGGTCTGGCATCTAGGTCTTCTTTCAAAGCTTCCATCTTACGGACTGCCCGAGGGTTTTTGCGGATGGATTTCCAGTTTCTTGTCCAGCAGACGCATTAAAGCCGTTGTAGACGGTAGTTGCTCCGATAGCTTGGACATTAATTCTGGCGTCCCACAAGGCTCTGTGCTATCTCTTGCATATCAATGATGTGCTCTCTAATGATGGCATTCATTGCTACGCGGATGATAGCACTGGAGATGCCTTTGACACAGGCCGAGCAAAACTTGTGTCTGAAATCGAGAATAACCTTGGATCTCCGATTGGGGTCGGAACAATTTAGTCTAGTTTAACCCCACTAAGACACAAGTGTGCGCGTTTACCGTAAAGAAAACCTTTATTCACTGTAGCTCCTCAGTTCCAGAACACTATCCTTGGTGTTGACATATCTAGTGACGTACAGTTTCGGAGTCATTTGGAACAAAAGGCGAAGTTGGCATCAAAAAAGCTCGGTGTGCTAAACAGGGCGAAGCAGTACTTCACTTCTAGGCAAAGACTGCTGCTGTATAAAGCGCAAGTCACCTTTGGGCAGGAGCGCCTGGATATCAACTCAGTCCTCTTGACTCAGTCCAGAGGCGTGCGACCCGGATTGTCGACGATCCCAAACTGACAAGCGGTTCAGAGCTGTTAAGTCTGAGGAGAGACTTCGCCTCCCTATGCGTGTTCTACCGCTTGTAAAATGGTTTTTGTTCTGAAGAACTGTTTGATATGATCCCCACGGCTACTTTTTACCACTGCACCGCTCGCCACTGACAGGGCGTTCATCCTCACAATCTGAATCCGCGATGGTCTCGTACAGTTCGGTTTTAGAGATATTTCCTTCCGAGGACGCTTAAATTGTGGAATGAACTCACTGCTAAGGTTTTCCCGATGAGTATGGAGTTCTTCAAGAGGGGTTTGAGAAGGTTTTTGCAGGGTCGACAACGCGCGAGTGATACCCCTGGTGTTGAACGTGTCCATAGGCTGCGGTTACCGCTTACCATGTGGTCCGCATGATTGATAGTCACCGACATCATATAAAAAAAAACGCTGAGAAAAAAAATACCATGGAAAATGAAGCCTAGAACACTTTTTTCTAAAATCTACCAATTATTTTTAATCTTTTAATCTGTTTTGGAATAGCTTTTTTGCACTTGTTTTATTTTTGATATATTTTTTGTTTATTGCTTGATATTTAGTGAATCGGTTCTTGTTCACTTTATACATCGAAAAAGTATCGTTCATTAGTTGCTCCTAAGAATTTAAGAATCCCGTTACTACTTAGTCATGGATCCCATAATCAGAACCTAACCATACTCTTAACAAACTACCCTTGAAATTTCCATTAAAAAAATAATCATTGAAATCGGTTGGCGTGATATTGAGTTATTCGTCCATTTGTCGCGCATATAGTTTATCTGGATTTAAGACTTATATGGATTTCTCATGGATAACACTATCAGAACTAACCAAATTAAAATGGGACCACACGGCAAGCACCAGCTTTCAAATAAAAAAAGAATGATCAAAATCGGTTCACCCGGTCGAAAGTTCTGAGGTACAATCATAAAAAAATATATTTATTTAAATACAGTCGAATTGAGAACCTCCTCCTTTTTTGATGTCGGTCAAAAACATCAACACTGACGCTAGCAACTGCCATCGGTGTATCTCATGGTGGAGGTACTGGACACAGGTGTCATCATTAGCGATTATCGACGTAGAAAAAAAGAGTTTTATTGGCCAAGAAATGCCACTGACAATGTTGCTAGGCAAAATAGGGTTTCCTCAGCAAATCTTCTGAATTCAGTCACAATTTTGATTCAAATGGCTACACAACATTCATTTTATTATAACCACGTTTCTCTATGTTAACTAAATACTTATTACACATCTAAAAACAATATGTAATATGTACATACTTATATAAGTAAAATTAAACAGAATGTCGGAGCAATAGTTTTTATGTATGTACGTATTAACTATTGCTCCGACATTCTGTTCAGGCCCAAAATTGTATGGAGCCTTACGTTTAAGATCATTATCTTCTTTCGGCCCCATGATAAATGTGTTATGAGTTATGCTAAAATTAAAAGGTAAAAGGTATGTCAAATAACGATTATAGCAATGCACATCATGCTTCACCAGTTTAAGGCAAACACATTCGTTTTATTAATAATAAATAATAATAAATAAATATCCCTGGACATTATTCCACACAGCGCCATCTAGCCCCAAAGTAAGCTAATTAAAGCTTGTGTTATGGGATACTAGACAACGGATAAACATACTTAAATACATTTTCTTTTGTAAATACATACTTATTATACATAGGAGACACCCAGACCAGTACAAACAGACATGTTCATGCACACAAATGTTTGTACTGTGCGGGGATCGAACCCGCGACCTCTGGTGTAGTAGCCAACTTCTTAACCATTACACCAAGTCGGTCGTCAACCGACCTATAATATATATAGGTAACCTATCCCACGATATCCTGTAGACAGTGGCCCTAATGCGATAAGTGATCTAATTATTTGTTTCCCGTGGCAGCGTTTTCTAGTGATACTGCTTCTGAGTTTTCTCGATTGGTTTATTTAATTAAGTGCACTTCGTTTTTCTTTTCAATCGCACTCTCATCTAGATCCCCGTTTAGTTACTCGCAAGCTGTTGCTAATAAAATAACTACGGGCCGATGGATTTCTCGTTTATTTTCTTTTCAGGATTACGAGTAAGTGCTTTTTGTAGGTAGTTTAAAATATCACCAAACATCATCATAGGTTCATTACTCTTAGCGCCACGCGTGCCCTGTATACGAACAGAAACTTAAATTGTAATTACCTGAATTCTTACTCGCTGTGTAGAATATTATGTAGGATTTTATAGACCCGTAGCGTTAGGCTATTTGAGGTCTTA
Source organism: Udea olivalis (assembly GCA_947369235.1). Lineage (NCBI taxonomy): Eukaryota > Metazoa > Arthropoda > Insecta > Lepidoptera > Crambidae > Udea > Udea olivalis. The sequence continues at coordinate 31,650,134 of OX376340.1, forward strand.
TGTTTCAAAAATTCTAAAGTTGCTTATTTCCTGCCTGTAGATAGAATCGTACCTAAGAAGCTTATTTTTGCGTTTTGTGTCACATCTGACTGTCGCATAATCAGCAATTCGACTATTTGTATGCCATACTTTTTATTCAAAATAAAACTGCCCAAAATGATTTAAAGTTTGAAATCTATATAGTATCTTATCTAGTATAGCCTGCGGAGTGTGCAAACCTGATTTGTGGAGTGTGCAAAACATCTTTGTCCAGCGCAAACTGCCATAAGGTCAGTGTGTAACAACAGTTACAACTCTCGCACCGTTTCGTTCGAATAAAGCTGACTTTTTCAAATAATGATTTCGTAGATAAAAATGACACAAATTAAGAATTTAGTGTTCTAATTACAACATAATAAATAAGAACACGTTAATTTTAATAACTTGCATTTTCTTTTGTGGCTTGTACGGAGATTTGTTATAATAAATATTATAATATACTAGTGTCGTGGAAAAATTCGACACGAAATACGTTGTATGACAGATAGGTTGGACAATGGATTCCGAAACTACATGCCAAAAAGAAAGAACTTTACTATTTTCGAAACCTCGAAACCCAGCGCTACGGGGTCTATTAGGACTAGGAAATATTTATTTATTTATTTATTTTATTTATTTATTATTATAAATTTAAAAGCGAATCCTCTTGTGGCTTCGCTGTCGACCTGTTTAAATATAAATGAATTTCAGGACACAATTAGTGAACTCTGTAGTATATTCCTGCTGCAGGCTAGCAACTCTCGCTAAAACTAGTCTGGTGTTGGTTTTAGTTTCACTGAATCTAGGATGGGAGATTTTCTAACAAGTATAGGTGAGTTCAACCGTTTGTTTGCGTCATTTTCATCCTAAAATAAAAGTCCTTTCGTTTCAGTTATTAATTCACGAATCTATTCCATGAATAAAAAATTCAAGTTTTTTAGCCTTAGCTATTCTAGCTATCGTTCATAATAACATTTCACATTAATATTCTGCAATTTTGATTGAGTACCCTACGAAACCCCTAATATTTATGTTTCGTCATAGAAATAAGCGTTCAGCGCAGTGATATTACCGCCAGCGGGGACGACGAGTTCCTGCACCAGTTTAATTAAATGTTCTGATATTGAAATTTGGCTCGTGGTATTGAAAAGAAACTGCCTATAGAAGTACAATTTAAAAATATTTTGGAAATAAACCCAAACTCCTCCTAATATTCACCTCTCAAATGAGATTGAGAGGTAATTTTTTTTTTCTCGATTACCTAATTGCAGTGTAGCTTTAGTCTAGTTTGCACATAATCACAGTAAACTACCTCAATAATGCAATAGCTATTTGCTTCAATCTGGTTGTCGGAAACGAAATTTTTTTTCTTACGTTCGAACAAACTGAGTAGAAAGGAATGTTTGTGCAAGATAGCTATTTAAGCTATTCAATGTTGAATGAAAAAAGGAAATAAATGTATAATTTCGTATCTATCAAAATAGTTCCAAGCGCGGCGACGTAATAGGCACGTCACGTTGAAGCGCAGGCATGACAGAAGCTCGTTGCTCATTCAAGTTGACTGCACCGGCAAGCCGTTGATCTTGCAATGCAGGATCAACGGAAGAAAGACAAAGGTTCAACAACCACGCCGTCACCTGACCTGCCTGAAGCTAACACCAGAATGGAACAGAGCCAACTTTGTTCCGTTTCTTTACCCTTGGGCAGCAGGTTGCATCGGCAGGCGCCAGTGTGTCTGCGTCGCTTGCGATGCGGTCTGCCTAAACTCTTGGGCAGCAGGCTGCATTGCCAGGCGACAGTGTGTCTGCGTCGCTTGCGATGCGGTCTGCCTAAACTCTTGGGCAGCAGGCTGCATCGGCAGGTGACAGTGTGTCTACGTCGCTTGCGGTGCGGTCTGCCTCAATTGCATGTTTGATGTTTTCTAATCTTAAAACCATAAATTAATTTCATCATCATTATAAGCCATTAGAGTTCCACTTTTAAACATATACTTAGACGTCCTCCATAGATTTTACACGCAGCTGGTTACAGGTGGTCTGCCTAACTTCTTTTCTTCGTGTAGATGGCAACTTAATTTTTATTTTGACCAGTATTCTGCCACTTTTACGGCATAATACTTACTACTTAATTAAACGGCGCAGCGACCCAAAATGAGTCTTGGCCTCCGATAATAAGAATCTCCATTTCGGTCTATCCTGCACCGTCTCACGCCAGTCATCGGCATCTCCTTCGCCATGTCCCCTCTTCAGTCTGTACCAGCCCTAGAACCTTCCGCCATATCTTTCTTTCTGCCACAAGAAGTTTGGTCTCTTTCTTAAGGGTCAAGGTCCAAGCCTCACAGCCGTACATCAAAATCGGTCTAATTACAGTTTTAGTTTACGGCATAATGCATTGTTAAATATACGGTAATCCTGTGTGCAGCTGCTCGAGCTCCTAACGACTTCCTGCGTCTAAGGCCTTTGTCCGCCTTTCCGGTGGTCGCTACGTTTGCCTTCAGATGGTCTTCCACTCAGAACTTTTCCCCAACAAAAGCCGTTAGTTCTTTGCGCTTGGTGCCTTGCCTATTATACGGAGAAGGTTTGAATAAATTAAACGATAAAAAAACTTCTGACTAAAATATAATTCTAGCTGAGTAGGTACTCATATTTCTATTACGAAGCATAAAAATAGATTTCATCGGTGATGGAATAAAATTACCTACTATTTTAAAAAAGCCAAAGTAGCAAAAATAGCCTTTTCATCCCCCCCACCTCGAAAATGGTATTTTTGCTATTCGATATCTGAGCGCAAAAGCCGTTTTTACCCGCTTGAGGTTAAAGTAAATTTGGGTTTAGAACATCGCGTGCACTAGGTATGTGATTCAAAACATCATTAAACCTATTTACTTCCATCTCCACAACTATTTTTAAATTTGTTAAAAGCTCAGACTCTGAACCTCCTTGGTGAATTTTTGTTCTTAATTTGTTTTGCGCGCGCCATTTTGTTTTGACGTCGTAATGTTATATTTAAGAAACTTGAAAACAAGTAAAAAAACGAAAATGAGCCATGATTCCAGCGACGAAAAAGTTTATTTAACGCTAACCCAATTGACAGAAACTGTTAATAATGTGAAAATTAGCTTTCTCCCTCAACAATCACGCGAGAAGTATTTAAAACAGTACGATTATGTTTAACTATAGGCGACTAGCTGAAGGAGCCAAAACTTTCTCAGAAAACGTTTTGCTGGCATATTTTATTGAGTTATCCGAGACCAAGAAATCAGGCATTCTATGGAGTACGTATTCAATGCTGAAAGCAACATTAAAGATGAAAAAGACATACACATCGAGACCTATCCTAAATTAGTGTCATTTTTATAAAGAGCCTCATCTGGTCATCAGCCAAAAAAATCTAAGGTTCTCAAAGCGTTGGTGGCAAAAGTAAGTCACTGGCACATTCGGTATCTACTTATGTATGTTCATTTACTTAACATTATCTAATACGTACTTAGTAAATGTTGATAGGCATAATTATGTATGCATATAAGTTTTATTAATTTATCTACTACATTACTATCTTTATATTACAGGTTGTTCTTATCAATGGAATGAACGGAGCATGTCGAACTAATGAACTAACACAACTTAATGTCAAAAACATTGAGAAACATTCAGATGACTTACTGTTAATTAATTTACCTTATACAAAGACAAAAATAGAGCGCACCTTCGTCAAGGAATACGTGACAATTATTCAGTAATATCAAGCCTTACGCCCGCCTAACACTCCAATCGATCGATTTTTTCTACAATATCGCAACGGAAAGTGTGTCAGACAGCCTATGGGTACTGATAAAATTGGCAGTATCCCGCGAGAAATAGCAGCTTTTCTTGAACTTCCAGAACCCCAGTTTTACACGGGTCACTGTTTGCGACGAACATCGGCCACACTTTTGGTCGATTCAGGAGCTGATCTCCTGTCCCTTAAGCGCCATGGAGGCTGGAAATCCAATGCAGTTGTGGGATACAAAAAGGATTCCATCCAAAATAAGTCGAACATTAAAAAGGCATCGTAGGAGCCATTACACTGAAAGAGCCCCAGTCAGATCCTTCGACTGGCCCTTCTACATCAAAAATGAGCTTATACGAAACACCCAACCATCGCCCTCTTTTGCCAATATTTACGTTACGTGTTGCACTCGAGTGCAAAGATTTTTCACCTTGTGCTCTTATGATTCCCTCGCTGACGCTCAGGGTTCTAATTTTAGAATCCTTCGCTTGCTCGGTCATTAAAGTTGAGCACGCGGTCAAAAAGCAACTTTGCACTCTTGTATAACAAATAACTATTATGTCATTGGATAGTTTTACAAGGCTGCCGCTCTAACTAATTGAAGTTTTCTTATGAAATTATGTGGGTGGCTAGTTCCGAGAATATTTATTGAATGCATTTCTATTTTGTATTTGATCATAATATATAACAGTAATTGTAAGTAATTGTGACAAATATTTATGAAAACCAGTCCTTACTAATACTTAGATGTAAGAAAAGTGAAATTCATCACTTGTGCTACCGATTGTCGTTTTTAATTCACCACTCTCTTCGATAAACAAATTGAAGGTTTTTCTGTTCTTGGTAATATTGACGCGGGTCTATTATTAAGTTGCGAGGAGCGAGGCGACGAGCATGTTTGATGGAGAGAACCTGCTGCAGCAGCACTCTATCAGTTGCCATTTTTTACTTGCTTTACTTTAAGGGTTATTCTTCTGTTTTATCCTACCAAATTACATATTCTGGTCCTTTACATTATTTTTGATAATTTATTGCATAATCGTATCGTAATACGTGTGTATTGAGTTAAAATAATTAATTATTACCTACGAGTCCTACCACAAAGATGTAAATCTTGAATATCGGTTTTTATTAAAAATGAATTTTTACTTCTTAAGGCGCCTTCAACGGGCCGTAAAATCACCTGATATAGTGCTAGCGGTTTTCAGTCGGAATTCAGTCAAAACCTGCAAATGGTGTTAAGGCATGAAAATCGGAACGATTGATCTTTAGGCCATACGGATCAATTTGACACGACCCCCAAAAGGATTTTTCTAAATAATAACACTTAGTATTTTTTTTAAATTTATCAAAGATCAAGTGTCTGAAATTGAACTTTTTATACATGTTTCAACTAATTGTAATTTTATCACATTTTGTAATATTTAAAAATTATAAAAAAATACTAAATGTAAATATTTTCAAAAAACCTTTTCAGAGGATACTACATACCATTTGAAGCATATTTCACAAAAAAATATTCAACCGCATCATAGTATCTGGAGGAGCCTAAGCTTGGTATGTTTTGAAAATGATTATCATTTTAATTTAATACAAGTGACTAAAATGCAATGATATGATATATTTTTAGAATTGGCTCAGTAAGTCCTTTCATTATATACCACACACGATAGGTTTCAGAGCGAAAAAAATATTTTTCCCATACAAAAAAAAAGATGTCACCATAACCTTTCCCCTTTTTTTATTTTTTACCGTGCTACGGGTCAAATTGATTCGTATGGCCTGAAGATCAATCGTTCCGATTTTCATGCCTGTAACACCATTTGCAGGTAGATTTAGCGTACCGCTGGCACTAATAACGGAACGCTTCTGCTACGTATACCGTAGCTTTCCGTAGCGTACTGTGTGCTACGTCGTCATGACTGAGGCTAAGAAGCGGCGGTCGACCGGCGGTTGTCTTTGGGCGAAAATCGCAACCGCGGCGACCGTGCACCGCACAATTCCGATCTCGTGAGTTTGGAGCAGTCTGCTTTTCAAGGCGACATCGAAAGGGGGCGATCGAGCAACCTGTATGTACGTCTACCATAAGTTGCCACTTTAAATTTACGTTATCGTTCGCGTAAAATATTTGAATTGGGATTTCGTACAGCCCCTCTGTTGAGTCGAAATGGAACTAAAAACGGTAATAAGATCCTATTGTTGTTACGTTATGGTACTTCCGCCCTTTAAAATGTGTTATTTTATTGGAATTGCTACATGCCACTAAAATGTGCATAGTCGTTTTACCTGTAATGTTGTCGGAGTAAGATCTGGCCCAGGCGTTACCTATTTCCATAAAAACATTTTGTAAATGTGTCAAATGAAGAAGTGTTAGTATGTACCTACTGTAAACTCCACATACTTGTTATCTTAAATACACACACATAATAAGGCCTACTGAGGTGAAATAGAACATAATGAAGTAGCTTTAAAGTTTTGTTAACCCTTATGCACCACAGTAATAAGCTTACACGCTATTCTTCGTTTAATGCAATGAATAAACAATGGCTTTGAAAGTTTGAAAAATCTCAAAATTCATTTTGCTTGACCCTTAACATCTTTTCGATCGCTGCCACTGAACCGCGGCGGCGTTTAAATACGGTTTTTATTTTGGCCGAAGTAATTCGATGCCCTTGGCTATATATTTTCTATCGCGGCCAAAAATGTGAGATTTTAGTCAGTCTGTGGCGCGTGGGGACAGCGGTCTTGCGCATGCGCGGTGTCCACTTAGGCGTTCGGCGTCGCAGCCACGGCAGAGGACGGCCACGCTCCGCGCGGAGCCATCGATCCCAGTCCGGTTGCCGCGAATTATCCGAACTTAGCGAGGCCCGTTGCCCCGGTGACTCCACAATATGCAACCACCGCCGCGCAAGGTAAGCCATCAACATCATAAATAAAAAACAAACACTCTCCCTTTCACCAAAACATAAACTCCATTCAAACATCAACAACACGTCGTGCCTTGATCTTGAATGAAACATCACACGAACCTGTCTTTACTTTAAATTATAATCATTGCGTGTGTTATAGCCAGTAATTGTATAACTTTATGAGCGGAAGTGTTGGTTATCCCGTCCGCGGTCAGTGCGTAAGAAGTGCGTATCCTTAGGTAATGTTACGTTGCTCCTGCATTTTTCGTGTCTTTAATCTGGAGGGTGCCGAGTGACACACTGAAGGGAATTAAATCAATAATAACAGATGTGTGTTAGCTAATCGGGCGACTAATCTGTTTGTAAATACGTTTACAGTGAAAGTCATAAATGTTTGGTAGAATGCTACGATTACCGAATTCTAAGTCTACCGAAAATCAGTAGATTTCGGCGATGGAGTTTCATAGCGATTGTAGCAATGTCGTAGCGGATCAACCCACGCGTGTGTATTGGTAGTGCTAGCGGTAGGTACACCCCGAAATTCACTCAAAACCTGCAAATGGTGTTAAAAAAAACATAAAAATCGTAACGATTGATCTTTAGGCCAAACGAATTTATCTGACTCGTAGTACGGAAAAAAAAACGGGAGGAGTTATGGCGTCATCTTTTTTTCGTATGGAAAAAAAAGTTTTTGCTCTTAAACTTATCGTGTGTGGTACTGAGCCAATTCTAAAAATTTATCACATTATTACGTTTTAGTCACATGTATTAAATGAAATTAAAAATCATTTTAAAAAATTCCAAGTTGAGTACCATCCTCCAAATATGATACGGTTGAATATTTTTTTGTAAAATATGGTTTCAATTGGTACGTAATATCCTCATATCAAATACTAAAGAAGGATTTTTGAAAGTATTTAGATTTAGTATTATTTTATTATTTTTCAATTTAACAAAGATCAACTGTAAAAAAATTAACTTTTTATACATGTTTCAACTAATCGTAATTTAATCACATTTACAAAATCACATTTTGTAAAGTTGAAAGATTATAAAAAAATACTTATTTATATATATATATTATATTTTCAAAAATCCTTCTTTAGGAATATATATGAGGATATTACGTACCATTTAAAGCATATTTTACGAAAAAATATTCAATCGTATCATATCTGGAGGAGCCTAAACTTGGAAATGATTTTTATTTTAATTTAATAAAAGTGACTAAAATGTAATGATGTAATATATTTTTAGAATTGTCTTAGTGAACCCTTTTATTATATACCACACACGATAGGTTATAGAGCAAAAAAACCTTTTTACCCATACAAAAAAAAGATGCCGCCATAACTCCTTCCCTTTTTTTTATTTTTTGCCGTGCTACGGGTCAAATTGATTCGTATGGCGTCACGCGGAACTTCAACGCACAGTATCGTCGTAATTTTTCGCTTATGAGAAAAAAGAAAAAACACGTGTCCAGAATTTTTTGATAATCTAACTGACGGACTTAATAGTTTTTTTTAGTCGTCTAGCCCATTGCAGAAGTATTTTGTGGCTTATTTCACACAAAAACTAAATATCATTGGGCTGTAGTATTGAAAACCTGTTCAAAACTACAGCTGAGCTCGTAGCATTTCCCAATTATTTGTTAAAAACGTGTGTTTCCTGAATTTCTGTTATTTGGTCCGATGCATTGATATTCACACACCCTTTGAAAAGAAATTCTCTCGTGAAAAACTCCAAAATCCCCACAGATGTAATCAGTGGAAATCCCTCTTCGTTTACCATTTTAGTGAATTCTCGGAATTCCATTCGATGGTAGTGTGTTACGGTACTTCGGTTGAATTTTTTTTTTGAGTGAAATGTTGGTCGTTATTTTCCACGTAGCAAATGTTGTGTACTGACTATGTACCTACACTTAGTGAGCAAATTAAATCTATATATTGTATTACCAAAAACCACGGAACATACATGCCCCCAATCAATAGGTATTGGGGTCCAGACCACAGACCTTCGCTGGTACAGGTTTCCCGGGCCACACAGTATAAAAGCGAAAGGTGCTAGTAATTTCAAAATTTGCACGGTGGTTCTCTTTAGAACGTAGCTGCTCACTAAGACGAGATTTTGTAAAATTCGATCCCTCAAGGGTTGTTTTTGGGGTTGAAAGTTTATATGAAACTTCGTTACTACAAGTGCTAGGAGCTGAAAATTTTGCATAGGGGTTATTTTAAAGTCGAAGGTGCTAACTATGGCGGGATTTTGCGAAGAATATAATATATAACGACAAGTATCGTAAGTCGGAAAAAATCCTGTTTGTCATAAAAATGAAGAGCACGCGAGCGAAGCTAGTACTCGTACTTGATAAACCCAATAAAAATATATCAATTTGAACCTATCAGGTGGGATTCGAAACCCCAACGTTTCGTTAACCAGGCGACCGCATTTACCGCTAATAATTGGATTGTTTTATTTTGCTGGTATTTTTATTATAGTTAAGCGTAACTATACAAAATACTAGTATATAGTATGAAAGTACATATTCACATTATACATAGAAAACACTCGTGTATATAAAAATAAAAAACAAATGCTACGTTGTTTACCCATCAGCTCATTTGCAACCAAATTAATCTGTGTCGAACATTATTTTCACACAAACAACGTGCAAATTAGTTGACGACTTTCATTTATTGCAAACAAATAAGAGTACAAATGGCGGACTTAATGCCTAGAGGAACGCTCTACCAGTGAACCACACGGTCAGACAGAGATACCTATTACAGGCAGTGCGAAAATGAATAGTTAAAATATACGTTTTCTAAAATATTTGAAACAAAATAAGAAAATTTTAAAATAATGATACATTTAAGGAAAATAATAGCATACACATACATACATAGACTAAAATAGTATTAAATTAAGCATTGAAAATATAGCACAAGAAAGGGTCAATAGCATCAGATAAATAAAGATGAAATGAAATGGTAGAACAGGAGTCTACTAACTACCTATACAGTTCTTAGGGCGTGATCAAACTTTTGAAATGCTTGCGCAAGCAAAGCCATTTTGAACCTATATTTGCTGCACGACCTGCGTACCGAGACTGGCAGTTTGTTCCAAAGTTGTAGTGCCGAAACAGTGAAGGAACTAGCAGAAAGCAAGAAGAATAAGCCGGTGTAAGGAGAGAAAAAGTATTTATAGATCGCAACGGACGACTATGCGAATTACGTAGAAAATGAAATTTGTTTTTCAAATAAGAAGGAGAAATTGGAAGAGAGTGCATAAAATGTGGAGGGATCTACGCTGACGGATAGACAGCCAGTTCAGTTTTATCCGGTAGCAGCCCAAAGATGAAGCGAATGCAGTTGTTCAACAGACGTTCAATTTTGTTCATAGATCCTGAGAAATGTTGCTATAGCACACATCTCCATCAACGAGACAAAAGAGCTTGAACCGGCAGTATCTTAGTAGAGGCAGGAACCACGAAGAGTCTATCCTACTAGTAACTTTTCTGCTGAATTCGGTTACATGCTTAGTCCAACTGAGTGTGCTATCCAAAGGAGACCAAGATTTATAACGCTGGGAGCGTATGAGACCACAACACCATCCATTGGGACGGGAGAAATAGCGCTCATATCTACCAAGTCCAGCCTTAAGTTCTGTTACGTAATATTACTAAAATTTATATGTACTTAATTATTAAAGTCGCAGGAAAAAAAAACTTTTCGAAATGGCCACCTTTGGCTTTTAAACAGGCCATTAATCTGTCTGGCCACGAATCTATGGATTTATGCACTGTTTCCATGGTAAATTTCGCCACTGCTTGCTCCAGAGATTTTTTAAGAGACTCAATGTCACCATGTCGTGTAAAGCAGGCCATGTCCTCTAAAACTGACCATAATTTGCAGTCTAAAAGGTTGAGGTCTGGGCTAGATGAGGACCAGTCATCAGCTCTTATAAAATCCGGTACCTTAGTTTCAAGCCAGGCTTGGGTAGTTCGTGCCTTGTGACCTGGTGCAGAGTCCTGCTGGAAAGTCCACGGTACATTTTTAAAAAGTGTATTGCTGAGAGGTTTTACAACACGATCCAAGACTGTCTCTTGATACACTTTGGCTGAAGTATTCATTCACTCCTTTTTGACAAAAATGTAGCTTCGTGACTTCTCGGTAAGACACGTCCCACCAAACCATCACTGACGCAGGATGATGACCACTTCATACCTTTCCGACCACTTGAGCAGCTTCTTTAGAACTGTGAGCGTACACTTTGCCATTTTGCTTATTGTAGTGCTCTTCAAACGTGTTTTTTTAACGTGTTTTCTTATCAGCCTTTGTGATTCTAACAGCACACGGCCCCGGCCGCCCCGATCTTTCATGGTCTTCGACAGAGTAGGTGTTGTTGTATCTGTTAATAGTACGGTATACGAACATACGGCTGATACCAAGCTTTTGAAGTGTCTGGAATATGACCGACGGCTCCATACCCACTTTGTGCGAGGCGATCACTGCAATTCTATTTTTTTTAACAAACCATTTCATATTGTAATTTGATAATGAACACGAAAAAATATGTGAAATAGCGCGAAATCGAAAGAAGTTTTTAAAATAATAAACGCGTTTCAAATTCAAAATAATTAAAAAGCTTTTAAAAAGAAAAGTTCTTATGTAACAGTATTTATGGCCAGACTAGTTACTTTAGCCAGTTGCCGTGAGCTGTAATTGCTTGGCACTTGATTTGGCGGACCATTCAGCATTTTACATGTAATAGCTCAAATCAGATTATTCGCAAAAGTTCCTTTTGAAAGAACTATTGAGTTTTTTTAACTCTAGAATGAAAACAATCGCAGTAGTCTCTTCAAAGGAACAAGCTGAAGGAACTACCGCGAATAAACCCTTAAACCGATTGAGTTGAGCGCACTAAAATTGAATCCTAAACTAAACTACACAAAAACGAAACACACGATGACGCCTACACAAACATACTCTGGTGATAGCCTATTCATTTCGATAAAGTTTAAAGTGATCGAGCACCACCTCCTACGTGGGAGGATGCACTGGAATATCTCGCCCTCACTAACAGCATTCACGGGAAATAACAATTATCAGGGAGTGGCATAGGTTATTTTTTTTTCAATTTAGGCTATATTTTGACGGGAAACACGGACAGCTATATTTTATTAAGATAAGTCAAGTTGCTGTGCAATTAAGCGCTTTGCCTCCTCCGCCTTGGCTTGCGTCTAGCAGGGACTGTAATTGGCTGATGATGGTCATGATGATAATAAAAATCATTAGACACCAAGCTAAACACAGCTTGCATTATGAATGCGACGGATGCATGCTTCAATTTTAAGGTTGAAAAATTTTTAACAAAAAAATAAACCAACTTCAAAAAAACTATTCCATAACAAAGAACTAAAAAGTAAAGAAATAATGGCGTTTTCTTCTAAAACTTATACGATAATATAATGTAGGTACTATCATTGTTATTGTTGGAGTCGGTGTCAGCCAAGGAAACACTACAATATACCTAGCAATATACCTATTTCTTACATATCACGTTTACGTATGTATGTAGGTAGTTACAAACGTACATTGGCTGACATATCCTTTCCAATAAAAAAAGAAGCATCGAAATCGGTTGGCGTGATAATGAGTTATTCGTCCATTTGTCGCGCATTTTGTCTATCTAGATTTAAGACTTATATATATTTCCCATGGATGCCACTGTCAGAATTGAACAAAATAAAATGGGACCATTCAGGAAGCACCAGCTTTCAAATAAAAAAAGAATGATCAAAATCGGTTCACCCAGTCGAAAGTTATGAGGTAACAAACATAAAAAAAAACATACAGTCGAATTGAGAAACTCCTCCTTTGTTTGAAATCGGTTGAAAATTCGGCTAAAAGGGAGTCGTATTCGTAAAATAAATATTTCAGATTGTTAAGACTTTGAACCGCAATTCGGTATAAGCCAAGAATAACTAATAATCAATTAATTAATAGGTCGGCATGTTTTCCCTGGTCGTTTCTGTGACAGCCAGTTGTAATTTTCACATACAAAGTTTTAAATCGTGCAAGCACTCTGGTGCGTCATGACCTGTTTTTATCACTGTCTTATTAACATCGATGCAACTCATTCCACATTCAATAAACAACACAACGGAAATGACATTCCGTCCGGTCTACTGAGTTTGCGAGAATTTTCCTCACGAGCGATCGTGGAGCACGGTTTCTTCAGCCAAAACTTGAAATACAAGTATAAGGCATTATGCCTTTTAACAACAATTGGTAACAATTGAAAAGTGGAAATTGGTCGATTTCAGTCTCTATAAACTAATAGACGAGACGGAAAGATAAAGATTAACGAGATAATCCGGCTAAGAACTAATGTGACTGACGTAGTCCAGCGGTGTAGCAAACTGAAGCGGCAGTGGACTGGTCACATCTGTCGAAGAACCGATTGTCGGTGGAGTAGACGGTTTCTCGAGTGGAGACCACGACTCAGCAAGCGATGTGCTGGACGTCCACCGGCACGTTGGACCGAAGACCTAAAGAAAGTGGCTGGTAGTGAGTGGATGGCAAAAACGGGAGATCGGGCTTCGTGTCGCGCCCTGGGGGAGGCTTATGTCCAGCAGTGGACAGCTATAGGCTGAAAAGAAGAAAGAAGAAACCAATAGCCATAGCCTAGCCCGGAATCGCTGGTGACAGCTAGATGAAGACGCTTTTGTCGATATTTGAAGTTCCAAATCCAATTATCCGTCATTATGCCATAGTGCGTCCAGCCATCTACGTCCTTCTGCCGGAGGTAGTGCCCAAACTTAATACGTGGATCTAAAAAGAACTTGATTAAAGTTGACCCTAGTGGAAAACTCAAACTTTTTACATTTGAAAAAATCCTAACAGGACAACCAGTACTTACCCTACATAGGCTATCTATGAGATACACCTAGTCCCACATTTTGTCAGGAAAACAGAAAGTTTAAGCTTTAAATATTTCGATGTGCATGTGAATTGAGATCTTCTAAAAATGACAAAAATAGTTAAAAGCTATCAACAATTTGAGAATTCCCTTGGAGGTGCTATTCTAAAGTTATGACGATTGATTTGGATCCCTTATACCGCACGCTGGCCTAATATGTGTGCTAAAAAATAATAACTAACTAATTATATTACATACTGAATGAATACGTGTTATTTTTGTTGAGTAATATGACTTAAATTAGCAGTTTGTAGTAATTGAGAGAATTTGTAGAAGAATCACTGTCACAAAACTTTTAAGCTGAATAAATAAATATTTTAGAAAACTGATTTTCTAACTTCGTGAAGAAAATACATTGTGTAGGTATTGTATAACCATATCATGTAGATATATATACCGGTCGGAATCGTTAAAAAAGGAAATTTAAAATTAAATAAATTAAATTTTAGTTTTACGGAAAAAAGCAAATTTTAGCCTATGTAATGAAACTAATGACTACTGCTGGGCCTTCATTCAAGTTATCGCTACACTTGATGGATATTATATAATATTAAATTATACAATCACTAAATATAAAAATGGTCTATTTTGCTTGGTGTTTTGAACCAGGTTGCTAATTCTATGTTAAGGAATTATCTAACTAATTATGATTAACATGACCTAAAAAAGATAACTATTTGTTATGCCGACTGCTGCTATCTTACTCGTAACATTACTCAAAATTTCCTATTGGATAATCACTTTCATCAGTAAAATAAATTATATAATCACTATATTTATCTGTTAGTTAGAAAGTAGGCTCTGTAAAATCTTTGCGGAGGTGAAATAACTTACTGTTAACTCGTCGTATAATCATGAAGGGCTCTGGAAGCAGATTTCAACAACCATGTAACGCGCTACGACGTAGCGCTGTTCATTGCTACGAGTTCTATTGATATTGTAGCTTATCGTAACTGTCACGGCTTACCTTTTACCTTTTAGAGCCCATCGCAGACAGCAACTAAGTGTGTCGATATGCGTCAAATTTTCTCCATGAAAATGTTTTTTTTTACCTTCAAAACTTATCATTTGAATTAGAATATATTAAGAGACACATTATTTTTTAATAGTTTATTTTACGACTGAATTTTTGAAGCGGCGGTTTTATTATTTTACGATTGAATTTTCTATTGGAAGCTAGCTCCAATAGCCAAAAAGCTAACAAATGTGTTGTGTCAAAGTCATATCAACTTTTATTTATGTTATCTTGTTGAATTGTGATTTAAGAATCATACATGGCGTCTTTTTTCTTCAAGAACGCGTGCATCGGCTGAAATATTTGCTAATTTAGGTGTTTTCCAGCAAGCAAAATGGTGAAAAGGTGTTGTGTTATGCGCTGCGGAAAAGAAACATTTGCTGGTTGCAGTATTTCTTTTCACAGATAAGATAGAATTTTATGACAATTACACAATTTCTTGAAATGGAACAATTAGGGTGACAATAAATTCATTTTTTCCCTTTCATTGGAATCTATAAAATATTGAGAAACCTTACGGTTTTCAAACTCAGAAGGGCTTGCCAGGTCACAAAACTGTCCGTCACAAAAATATAAGATTTTTATTAATTTCCGACAAAAAGTTCGGTGGTAGGTTTTTGTTTTGTTTGCATGAGCAAAGAAGCACGTCTCATCGGCATCTTTGAAGATAGGGAGGCTTTTATTGAACTGTTGAGTAGTGGTTGCTGATAAGAGTTTACTGTTTAACGTAGAGAACCCAACATTTCATCAACGATCAACGATCGCCGTAAACGGGATAGTAACTCATGGTTGACATACTGGGATCTGTGATAAGCGCGCCCGGGGACATCGACCGTGACTTCAGAGCCCGAATTTCTGCGACTTGGGCCAAATGGCGTGAGCCGAATAGTGTCATTTGTGACCGCAAAATGCCGATCAAGCTGAAGGGGCAAAGCAGGAGCTGTGCGTCACGGAAATGAAGATGCTGCGGTGGATGTGTGGAGTGTCACGCAAAGATCGCGTGCGGAACACCCACATCCGCGGCAGCCTTCGTGTTCGTAACATCGCAGACAAGCTGCAGGAGTGCTGCCTTCGTTGGTATGGTCATGTCTCACGAGGATCGGCAAACTACGTGGGCAACAAATGTCTGGCCATGCAACCCCCGCCAGTACCGGTAGAAGAGGTCGACTCAAGAAGCGCTGGCTCGAGGTAGTTAAAGAGTGTCATTCGTGCCAACAGACTCACCTCTGAGGATGCACGAGACCGTGCGAAATGGGCCAAGAACATAAGAAAGGCGTACCTTGGGACCACACCAGTGTTGGTTCACAACTAGGATAAACGGACGGATGATGATGATGATGAAAGGATAATGTGTAAACAACTGTGATTTCAAACCTTAATATAAACTACAATACACTTGAGGCTCGTAAAAATTTGTGCCAAATTAAAGAATGTATTGATTTTTAATTTTTTTTTGCCCAATCCAACCTTATAACGAAAAATGTGCAATTTATAACAAACATGTACAATTCCGATATTAATATCGGAATTCCGATATTGCGGTCTAATATCGCAAATCAGTATCGGAATTGGAAATCCTCCGATATTACATGCCCTAATACCCTACAAGTGATTCAGAAGCTCTGGCTACTGAAGTGCAATGACTTTCAAATCGTGTCTTTCAAACAAAAATTTAAATACCCTATTGGTTTTTTTTTAAATTAATTAAACTTCAGCTAATGTCCAAGCTCAATTAATTCTTACTGTCGTAAGAATCTTACATGGTATAAATATTACTGTGCGATCTTTGACTTGTGATGGTAGATACTATTACAAATCGTAAAACATTTGAAATCTAAGGTTGCAATTTTCACCCTTCAAATATGGTATCAAGTTTTAAACATCCGTTGCTGGACACTTATATACATTGTATATTTGTCTCACCCCACACGATTAAATTGGCTAGAAATATTTTTGCTGAGACAGAATTAACTTCCGAGGTTGGAGAAATTGTTTTTTTTTTTTAAACAATTACACAATTTGCAAGAAAACGAAGGTTTTCGACTGGGGAACAAGATTTGTAACGCCCACATGAATTTTTTTGAAAAAAAATAATGTCGAATTAGCGACGCAACCAATAAATGCATCTGTAGCAGATTCCCTAGACTTTTTGAGACAAAGTGGCAGTCCAATTTTCCAAAACAGTGAAGCATCTGTGTAATATATTCGATGGCTATACAGATTATTTGATATATTAAACATATCAGAGTAGAAAATGTTGGTATTTATAGTACAATATTTTTCCACCAAACTTAATGATCTATTTGAACATCCAACGGAAGAAGAATCACATGAAATTCTCCTTGGAAAATTAGTGTCTGATTCGTATTTCACCTTGCGAATATTTCATCACGTAAAGTTGAAGTCTATGGCTTGTTTAGGAAACCGTGTTGGTATGCGCCATAAATTGCACAAGACGATCTTATTTAGTAATGTGTAATCCTGTTTTGTAAAATAGGTACCTATATTAGTTCCTGTAAGATCTTCGTAATAATAAAACAAAGTATTATAATAACTTATCTTCTTTATTTACCGCCACCGACTTTCTGGCATCCCCAGTAGATCCTACTAAGGAATCTTACGCGAGTGAAGCGAACATGATCATCTTACTATTTTTTGTCGAGTCTGTTATTTTATACATTCGTGTATGTAGTCGAATATTTCAATGCCATCGATTTTTTTATAAAATTGCCCAGGTTAAAACTTAGGGCCAGCTATCCATGAATCACTTTTCATCAAAACTAACAAACGTTACCGCATTTATCCTCCTCCTCGCGTCGGTCTCAATGCTGAGCGTCGTCATCATCCTTATGGAGTATCTTGTCGCGAATCATTTGTTGCTATCTGCCTCTGTCCGAAGCAGAGTAAAGGGCATCGTGCAAGGTGGTTTCAAGCGTGATGCAAATGTGGTCGCTCCATCGCATTTATGAGTTAGTTTAATTTAACTAATAATAAAACAAGAAAAATATTTTTTCATTTCATACATTATGGTCACCTTATTAGAGTGAGATAAACTGACCTCGTACCTACTGTCTCACTAGGACCGTTTTTTAGTAGCAGTGCACATTCCCATTGTACGTAAGTACTTATTACTTCCAAGTCTTTGTGATTCAAATGTCATTGTCTAGATCTGCCCTGTTTCAATTAATTCAAAAAATGCTAAAGAGTCAACAGAAGTCAAAGATTTTTGCGATAATACGTGCGCCATCTATTGTTGGCTAGATTAAACATAAAGGAAAATTGTAACTGCAATAAGGTAACGAATAAGGAGAAAATATTACGAAATAAATGGCGGCGATTCTTCAGAGGGGTATGTACCCCTCGCAGCACTTGTCAGAGTTTGTCAAAAATTAAATTTGAAATCTCGCAAATCACTGCCTTTGGGCTATATTTCAGCATATAATGAAAACAGTGTAAAATCTATGTAGTTTCCTGTTTGGATAGCCGATCAAGACAGGGATGTCAAATATTTACAATTTTGATTTGACACTATAGCGCTGCTGCCACTGCAACTGGTGATAACGCTCATCAATAAAAAAAATATATAAAATTTTGCGGCTTACATCGCAGAATTTGCTTACTTTTTTATTTCTCGACATCTTCGAATAAGTAACCTGATTAAGTAGTTCAGTAAGAATAGTATCAGACCTAGCCAGCCTAACAGTATTCAAAGTTATCGACTCAAAGTTTAAATTGAGTTCTTAGCGCTTGAAAGTCTCCAGAGTCCTAAGTTGTTAAGCTCCACACAGCTTACTTTTTTACAACCTGCAAAAGAGTGAGCCCAGCAATTGTAATTTTCATATCAAATGGGTTTTAACTGAATTTAAACCCACTCGGGAAGGGTAGGAATGTCGACAACCTGCCACGTTGAGTGCGGCTTAAGCACTCACCATCACGATTGCAAGTTGTTTTGCTTTATGAAACTACATTCCATTTTGTTAGGTCTTAAAATGTTGGGTGGAGTTATAATGGAACACTAAGCATCTACTTTTTTTTACTCTTTTCTTGTCTCTTGGTCATTTTGAACTTGCCGGAACGCTCTTCATGAAGGATTTATTTCATAGACTTCTGTAGGTGAATCTGTTCCTATGACCTTTAGTAAATTGGTTTCTCAGATCTGATATTGCGCGTATTAAAAAAAAAATACTAACATCACAAGGAGTGTATACATCACGAGTATTCTGGTGCCATTTTTACTTACAACTAGCTGCCCGTCAGCGGCTTGGCCCGGCTCTTTCCCGTCAAAAATAGCCTAAATTAAAAGAAATATAGCCCATGTCACTCCCTGATAATGTAGCTTAATAATGGTGAAATATTTTTTAATTTCGGAGCCTATTCAATACAAACAAACAAACAAATATTTCCTGTTTACAATATTACTATAGAATACGAATATTTATTAATTTTTTTAAACATGTAAATTATCGCACGAAAAATATTTCTGACGGTAACCTCATCTATCCACGCATGTGTCTAACTCCTTTACCTTGGCTGCTATAAGGTTATGGAACTCGCTTCCGAACAGAATCTAAATGTCCCCCAATAGGTTCTCCTTCAAAAAATCTATCCACAAGCTTTTTTTACAGACACCCTAACCAGTTTCAATTAGTGCTATTTAATAATTGGTCAGATTAGTCAGATCGTCAATCATATCATTCCGAGTTAATGTTTCGTCTTCCATTTGAGTACATAATATGTATTTATATATCATTGTATTTATGAATTTATATGTATATATTTGCTATTTATATATGTAAGTAGGTACACATATATATATATATAATTATATATATCTATATATTGTAATTTAGATAAGTAGGTATATATATTATATGAGTAAATTGTTTACTTTTATCTTACTGAAACTTAGTTTTACAAAACCCCGCCGTAAGATTTCTGCTTCACCTAGTGGTTGACTGGTAGAGAATGCCTTTAGGCATTAAGTCCGCCAATTGTACTTTTCTTTGTACAATAAAGATTAAATAAATAAATAAATAAGCACACCACGACTCAGATTCCTCGATGAATTTATGGAATTACCCGATTATTATGCTGTTATTGTGAGTATTATTTTGCGGTTTCTTATCACTGTTATTGTACTAATAACAATTTGTTTGTTGCAGAGTAACTACACCAAGTTCCTAAAGAACTTGCACACGGAGCAGATAGCGAAGCTCCAAGCCAAGAACCAGCATGAGTGCGACTTGCTGGAGGACTTGCGGACCTACACCATCAAGCGCTCCGCCATTGAGAAGTCCTATTCCGAGGTAGGTCAATTTATGTCTGTGTATTGTGGACTTTAACTATTGATCACACCAGCATGAGTGCGACTTGCGGACCTACACCATCAAGCGCTCCGCCATTGAGAAGTCCTATTCCGAGGTAGGTCAATTTATGTCTGTGTATTGTGAACTTTAACTATTGATCACACCAGCATGAGTGCGACTTGCGGACCTACACCATCAAGCGCTCCGCCATTGAGAAGTCCTATTCCGAGGTAGGTCAATTTATGTCTGTGTATTGTGAACTTTGACTATTGATCACACCAGCATGAGTGCGACTTGCGGACCTACACCATCAAGCGCGCCGCCATTGAGAAGTCCTATTCCGAGGTAGGTCAATTTATGTCTGTGTATTGTGAACTTTGACTATTGATCACACCAGCATGAGTGCGACTTGCGGACCTACACCATCAAGCGCTCCGCCATTGAGAAGTCCTATTTCGAGGTAGGTCAATTTATGTCTGTGTATTGTGAACTTTGACTATTGATCACACCAGCATGAGTGCGACTTGCTGGAGAACTTGTAGACCTTCACCATTAAATGCTTCGGCATTGAGGATTCGTACTCCTAAGTAGGTAATTTATGTATGTGATATGAACACTGTAATTATCCATCTCGCCTTGAGTGCGACAGACGTACGATTATTTAGCGACTTATACCTAGTCCGGCCACAAGTTCTGTTACAAATGATAATGCATTCTTTGTATGAATTAATGTAATATTACTAAAACTTATAAAATCATTTTTTTTTAAATTACGCAATAAAAAATGTTTTATTCGAAATGGCCACCTTTGGCTATTGGCTATTAACTATACAGGCCTTTAATCTGTCTGGCCACAAACCTATAGATTTCGCACTGTTTCCATGGGAAACTTCGCCACTGCTTGCTCCAAAGATTTTTAAGAGACACAATGTCGCCGTGCCGTTTAAAGCAGGCCATGTCCTTAAAAACTGACCATAATTGTAGTCTTAAGGGTTAAGGTCTGGGCTAAATAAGGGCCAGTCTTCAGCTCTTATAAAGTTCGGAACGTTGGTTTCAAGCCAGCCAAGCCTGGTTCGTGCCTTGTGACCAGACGCAGAGTCCTGCAACTGCTATCCACGGTACATTTTTAAAAAGTGTATTGCTGAGAGGTTTTACAACACGATACAAACGTAAACTCGTAAACTCGATAAAACGTAACTCAATATTACGCCAACCGATTTTGATAATTCTTTTTTTATTTGAAAGCTGATGTTGCCCGTGTGGTCCCATTTTAATTTGGTAAAGTTGCATCCATGGCATCCATGGGAAATCTATATAAGTCTTAAATCTAGATAAACCATATGCGCGACAAATGGACGAATAACTCATTATCACGCCAACCGATTTGAATGCTTCTTTTTTTATTGGAAAGGATATACTTCAAGGGTAGTTTGATGAGTGTTAGGTTCTGATTATGGGATCCATGACAAAGTAACGGAACTCTTCAATTCTTAGGAGCAATTGGACGATACTTTTTCGATGTATAAAATAAATAAGAACTATTCACTGAAAATCAAGAAACAAACAAAAATTTTACCAAAAAAAAACCAACTTCAAAAAAAACTATTCCAAAACAAAGCACTAAAAAGTAAGGAAATAATTGCGTATTCTTCTAAAACTTATACGATAATATAATGTAGGTACAGTTATTGTTATTGTTGGAGTCGGTGTCAGCCAATGTAGGTTTGTAACTACCTACATACATACGTATACGTGATATGTAAGAAATAGGTATATTGCTAGGTATATTGTAGTGTTTCCTTGGCAGACACCGACTCCAACAATAACAATAACTGTACCTACATTAAATTATCGTATAAGTTTTAGTAGAATACGCAATTATTTCTTTACTTTTTAGTGCTTTGTTTTGGAATAGTTTTTTTTTAAGTTGGTTTTTTTTTGTTAAATTTTTTCTGGGATTGACTCTTCTCGTACTCCAAAGATAGAAAGAATTCCTCCAATTTCATAAACACTATTAGTAACTTAAGTTTGGTGCAATCGGCCATTACTTGCTTGGGCACATCGCCAAGTAATTAACCTACATACTCGTCCTCCCACTCGCCACGCCGGGCAAAGGCCATGATCATTGAAATCAGTCATCGTTACTGATGAACATTGGCTTTTTTAATCACCAAGCTCTCCCAATGCAAGGTACAAAATGTACAAAATACTAGAGAGCTAATTTAGAAACTATAAACATCTTAATATCCATAATCTATATATAAAAGAAAGTCTGATTAGATACACCACATAAAAATAAAGAACGGGTGGACCAATTTTTATGATTTTAGTGTTTTTGGATTTGTGATGTAGACAGATGTAGGAATAGGATAACAAGTGAAGGACGGCGAACTTCCATGTAATTTCAGACCTCTACTTGCGGGCCGCGTACATAAAATAAATCGGTGTTGTTTTTAGAACTACGCTAGACTAACAAAAAAGTTTATTGTTTTAACTCTTTTAAAGCTGGGGTTAAAAAGATATTAAAGCTATTGAAGGTAGTGAGGTTATTATTTTTATTGTTGGTTTTGAATCATTTTTTAATGAATACAAGGACACTGATGCTCACACACTGTTTGGTTAGATATGCCTTATTATAGTGATACAATGCAACGTAAAATATCCGCATTTTGTCTGACTAGGCACAGTCCATGCAGAGTGTTCCGTTCCGGAGAGTTGCGCGGATGTCCGTCGCGGGAAGGCGGACTCCACGCCCTCACTGACGGGCCCACGCCCGTTCGACGGGTCCCGTCGCGGGTGTACGGACGGGCTTGTTTAGTCAACAGCGCTACATGATACGTGCGATGAGAACCCTCGATGGGCCCCATCCACCACATCCTCATCCCATTCGAAGGCGCACTGCGAGTTTGTTAGTACGGCCGCGTGCTTCTTCTACTACGCGGATAGCTCGTGCCGCATCGGTGCGTGGCACGAGCGATCTGTCACCCTTAGCCCTTATCACATCATAGAACTAGACAAAGAACAAAAGAAGGGCATTTCTGGTGGACCTAAATTAAGTTTGTTTAGCTCAGTGTGAAGCTTATTTAAGTTTTACTGCTATGTAAGCTATGAAATGAAAAACATAATAACTAATATATGAACATTTATTTAAATAATTAACAAGTTGTCCAAGAATGCAGCAGGAGCTCCGAAATTATCCTGATGACAAGTGTACCCCATGTACCATAGACATTTTGTGCGAGCAACACTCAACTGTGTGATTTCTAGCAGCACAATAACAATAATATCCTAAAATGGCTTCAATCCCTCGTACTACTTATAGTCTACTAGGACCCTTCTGCGTATAGACTCAGGTACATGAAGTTTTTTCCGATCATAACACTCTGGAAACAAGCAATGGCCAGCAGTGGCAGCTGCTCTTCATATTGTTGGAAGAGCTATTTGATTATTTGCTTTATTATTAATTGTTTGCTGGGTTTCAAGATGATGATGATTTCTGCAACAGGTGGTGCAGGTAATTCTGGAGGGCTACTTTCCCTTACAGTTTGATTATTTGATGAAAAAGAAAAAAATATGTTATAAATATTATATAAAAATCAAACGTAGCTTAAATGCGAGTGATTTGAAATTGGCATTGATGACAACAATGGGAAGGCAAAGAAGTATATGCCCATACAGCCTCTTTATCAGTTCGTTTTTTCACTTTGCACTAGAATACAGTCAAAATACAAGTAGGTATATGGCTTTTAAATGTTCCTTAGTGTATTGATTTAATAAAATTAGGTCAAAACATTTAAAATATAACTTACCATAACACAAATTGGAAATAGGACTGATTGCAATAATTGAAAACTTCTGCGTAGATTGGAATACTCTCACAGGAAATAAAACCGTTTAGTGTACGCACTTTTTGTTGCACTACAGAAAAGTTTTGTTTCATTGAAATCGGGAATAATTTATCTTTGACCTGCCTTCTTAAAAAATCCTGATTTTATGGGAATAAATTCAACAAATTGAACTCTATTTATTGAACATGTTTCCGTTTGGTAACGTTTTTGTAAAATATGCAGTCGAGTTTCGCCGCCCTTCGAAAAAATAAATAAAAGCAAAAACATTTTTCCATACTAAATGTCAAGCATATGCTAATAACTTTTGACAAAACGTGGTTTGTCGGGGTCGCTAGTAAATATATAAATTAACATTTGCTTTTTGGCCTTCTCAATTTAGGACTTTGTCAAATTGGAACAAAACTGAACTCAAAGTCGGAAATCAGTTGACCGAACTCAAGATATGACACAACATACATCTGCTAAACAGAAACTTGAGTGACCTACAATATTGTAAAGCTTTAACTAACAATAAAGTTTGTTTGTTTGCTAGTTACAATTACAAGTTCTTAGTTAATTAGGATTGACGTTTACGTATCTTAAAAATGTTTTTTCGTAAACAGTAATTACTTAACGACTTGTTTAAATTTACTTACTTACTTACTGTTTAAGTTGCAAACAAGATAATACATAAACTAATAAGAAACCTTGCTAGCTTGCAATAGACTCGTTTACTGTGTTTCAATCCTAGTTCATTATCACCAACTTTAATTAATAGGCGTTAGCACGATCATCATTTATTCACTAACCCTAATTGCAATGAAGTTAAATTAGTATTGCGGTTATTCTGGCTTGTATTTTGTCATTTAGCAAACAGGGTTTTGTATTTTTTAATGTTTTTTCTTAAATAAGCTTCCTCCATGTGACGTTGAACCCGTGAAAGAACATAACGCTTCGGGTGAGTAGTTGAAGTGACAGGTAGTGCACTTAGAGCGAAGAACGAATGGTCGATAGAACAGAGAAGCACTGGGATGGACACTAAGTGACGGTAGACTCAGCCAGTGGCGTGCGGCAGGGCAGAGCGACTGGCAACGGCTGCAGGGTTCCGGTGGAAGCAGTTTCCAGGTTGAAAATATAAGGGATTGGTCTATGTTCAGCAATGGACGTGTCATGACTGCCGATAGCGATGACGTATAAATAAAGTCGATCAATGCAAATTTTCCCTCACTTGGCTACCATATCCAATGCAGTGCGATGGCTAACGATAAATTTGTTTTCCACCGGTTAGCGTCATAAGTAACCTTTGATGGTTTAATCCGATCAAGCCTGATATTACGGCGGAAATCCGATGCATAATATGATTTACCTCCATTTAACAAGGTTAGCAAAACCCAATACTCATAGGGAGATTCAGTTTAGTTGGGCGGTTAAATTAAGTTATTCACCGTGTGACAGCAGAAAGTTACTGAACTACATCCATATATTCCTTTGAAATAAGTGTCTCTAGGGGTATAAGTACCTAAGTAATAGGCCCAGATAGATGTCGCTTTTAATTGGTTTGAATAAATTACTAACACTTAAACCTTTATTTTGTAAGCGAAGCCAAAAACTTATTTTAGTTTCCCAAACTTAGTTTTGAACTTTTAAAAAGATCTAGCTTGAACATTTTAGTCATGACGTTTCATCTTAGAGCGTTTCACACACCGAAAACCCATTTTTACCTTCACGGCGAAAACATACCAACTTCATTTTCCTACCAATGAAAATAAACAAATGACCGCCGAATTGATTTATCCAAGGAAAATTATTTCAAATATTTGGGGTGGCATTCAAATGATAAATCTGTGTGAGCACCTACCATTTCACCAAATTTAACAATAGTTTGGGGGGCATTTTTCCGTTTGTGAAGTTGGGATAACTAAGGGCATTGCTAAAAATGAATACGATTAATAACTCGAATATCACACGTACAACATTGATGTAAAATAGTAATTGAAGCCTTGGAAGTCCACGTCCCTGAATGTGGGATGCCCCGATTACATCAGGGCGACTCCTAAATGCCATTACGCTCGTCTCGGGTTTTTTCTCAGGATACTTTCTGCCTTTGGCTAAGTCATCTAACCAACACTATCTTTAAAATGGATGGAATGTAAAGCCATCATTAAACTACGCTAAGTACCAAAGTGTCTAATAACTGGGTTTTGTTATCAATGAAAAGGGCTAGCTACCTACGCCTTTATTATTGATTGGCAGGGTCCGTCCACAATGTCAATCAAAGCCACCACTAAATAATAGTGTAATGTAATCAAAATGGACTGCGGCATGCTAGGTTCACACCGCAGTGATCGTGTTTTCAGGTGTGAGTGACAAATTGCACATGAGACGTAGAATACGTAGATACCTGAATATGTTATAAGACTGAATATGTCATAAGACAATAGCAGGCATCGAAAGATTCAACTATAGACCTAGGGCTCGGGCGGGACCTGCGCCTATCGCAATTTGGGTGGGTGTTCTTTCAACAAAGCTACCGATGTCATTATCAGAGTCTGATCCTCAGCGCAGCTTACTATTGTTATTTCCGATTTGGCTTGTTTTATTAAAATGTTAAATTATTAAAAAGATAAAAATAAACTTTTTTCTATTTCAGTTTAAATACATTTGGCGTTTTTGTTATTAAAGAATGAGTTAAACGCGGTGAATGTTTAGAGGACCAACGAAATGGCGAAAAAACACAACTAATGCTCCGGTGATGAAGAGAGATTTACCTTTGTGTTCAAGTAGTTAAATGAACTATGAAATGTATTCAGGTTCCGTCTAAAAAGCGCTCAATGTCTGCTGGCTAAACGCTTAGCTGGGATGATTTCAGTGCCATTGAAAGGACGCTCTGCTTCTCCAATTCACTCTGCATTGTTCCTATTGGTAGTTGTTAACATGATATTATTTAGCCATCTGATTACTTTTGCTACATGTACTCCATAGAAACACATCTGATTGTATCATCTTAATGTTCTGCTATAGAACAGATCTGATTTGATTGGCTAGACAGAAACACATGTAATTGAAAGCAACGGTGGTGCCTAATGAAATGTCATCCGGTGGCATCAAGGTATCTGATGTCTCGATTGAACAATATTCTAGTTTGAACCTATGCCACGCAGTCTGACACAGAGTTTCATAAGAGATGTGGTCTTAGATCAGGCAAGCTTTTCCAGAAGAAGCCTATCCACTTTTTTCTTTATAAGCCATATAACCGACGGGAAAAACATATGCTTATCATTATGCGCATTATAGGAGTAGAAAATAAGCGCTTATACCAAGAAGCAGGAATAGTACTGGGTAAGAGGGATGGTGCAGAGTGCCTGGATGTTCTTTATTGGGAGGGAGATAGTATGGTTGGGATAAGTAACTCATGGAGTTCAGTAGTACATTCACTGAAATACAGTTAACACCAACAAACAGACAAACTATTTAGCTTCGAACCCAGTGTGGGCAGGTACGCTGTTACCGATAAGTTTCATGACTCTGCGTAAGATTGAAGTGTGCCTAGTTGATATTTATCTGATCTATCCCAAAAAATGTAGTCATCTTAACAGCCTACTCCATGTCAAGACCATGGCCCTAAATTTTTTATCCCTAGTCATTTTATCCACGATCTAGTCACGATTCCGATTGCAACAATCTAGATAAAATGTAATATGACGCAAATAGAATCTGCAAAGTTTAATTTAAAAAAAGATTATCCCCTTAACTTACGGACAGATTCAGTCTCGTGCTCCCGTTATCAGCCATCCAACGCGGGTGCTGTCTGATCAGCTCGGCGGACACTTAGGTACTTAAAAATAGAAAGTTTGCCCATTTCAAGTTTAAAAGGATAGGAATTATGAAAAGAAAAAACAGAAAAAGTGCGTGTCGGGTCACGCTGGATCTGTAGTTTGACTGTTACTGGCGAAAAGTGGGGTTCTGACTGTTCCGTTCACCATGACGGCCACAGTCACTTGCTTCTGACTACCCTGTTTGTAATTTGAGCTTGATGGTATGTTTTATGTACTATCGTGACTTTATTCCGTATCATGGCATGTATGACTACCGAACCATTTGAGTATACATTTTGCACTCATATAGTTTTTTATGAATATATTTCGATAAATCTCTGAGCTAAGCCGAGATCGGGCAGACGAATGGACATGGCTCAACTTTAAGGAGAAACTCTTTTGGTCGTTGACCGCAGAAACCTGAAACTGACAAAGATAGTGATCTTTCAACACATCCAAAAACGCTAGGATAACAATCTTGATCGTCTAACTAAAGGTTACACACCTAAAATAAAGGCCTTTAAGAAGCGAAAATATTTTTAAGAATTTAGATGGCTTGAAAGCTATACCTAATACTTACTCGTATATGCAGGGGCAGCCCTAGGGTAAGGCGAGAGGTGCAGTCGCTCTAGGCGCCACCTTCATCGCTGTCGAAAGTCAATTTTGCTCTCCCCTGCTAGGGCCACCACTGCCTAGATAGATAATTTCAGAAGAGAAAGAAAAGTAGTTGGTTTAAAACTTAGTTAACGTTCCTATTAGATTGCTTCCATGCCGGATAAACCTCTGTCTGCCGTAAAGAAACACATTCGAGGGTTCCGAACACTTTACAAATCAGGTCAAAGCCACCGCAGCGATCTGTCAGCGGCTGACCCTGCCCTCCAGTCTGCACTTTAGAATAACACGGAACCTAGAATCTAAAAATACCTTCACCTGATTCGTAAACATCGTATGATGAAGTTATTTCAGGAGTTCATAAGTAGACAATTGAATGAATAGAAACGACGCGATTAGCGTAGTGCGCTGGAGCAGTTTCTCGCCTTAACTTGCGGGGTATCCCGGGTTCGATTACCGGTCGTGTCAATTCAGAAAACAATCTTTTACTAAATTGGTTAGGATCTGGGTGTGCTGGGAAACGCCCTTGGCCTAATTCCATGTCTGGTACCTCGTAGCACATTTTATTTGTTTATTTATATTATTACTCCTACAGTGAATACACTTATCATGAATTATACCACAATCTTGTCGTCAAATTATCGGGTGATAATTTATACTGTAAGGGAAATGATATGGCATATCAGATAGGTTGATGGTAGGCTGAAGAGTCTGAAAATGGCTTAAGAGTAAATAATATATTCTAATACACATATTGTTACTATTTATACTATAACAATATGTTATTGGAGGTGGTATACATAAGTTGTTAGGATATCTTGTGCAGAAATTGCACGTCTCGTGTTTCTTACTCAAAATATGTAAGTTTTTTTTGACATATATCAATTTCTCAAATATGTATAGCGAAGGCAATGCAATGCAAGTAAGTATATTCAACTTTCTGAATATAAGTCTGCATGATTCAAGTTGTCCTACTTCGCAAATACTTCTCATAATTGTTTTTTTCAATATGACATCACGGTTTGCGTTCGTTGCATTTCCTACAAGATCAGCCCATACCTGAGTATAGAGCCCACATATGCGTGATATGCCATCAAAGCTGTCCTTTGATTAGCTAATTGCGTAAGACGATATAGAGCGTAGAGAAATCTGTTTATCCTCTGACACACCATTTTTCAGGTTAGTTTTGAGTCTACCAAAACGCCAAGAAAAGTAGCAGATGTGGGGAAACCGCGCCATCAGTTCTTAGATTGGATTCTTTGAGGTTTTCTGCATTGGTAGTGTACCTTTTCCACCCTGTAAATGTGATCGGATATCTGTTTCGTTACGCGTTCACGTTTTTTTTTTTAATTTGACCACGACAATTTCAGCATAAACCTAAATTGTACATAAGAAAAGGACAGTAGGTAACTTAAAAATAAAGTCCTTTGTAAAACAAAACTAGAGAAAAACTGATAAACGCAGACTACGCCACAGGCAACTAGTTTTTGCGTGAACATTCATCCCCCTAAAGCACACGCTCACCTTATTTGCACATCGTCCAACGATAGAATATGTTGTGGAAAACTTTAAATATTAGAACGGTACTACTATATTCTTGCAAATAAATAATTTGTTTTACATACTTTACATACTTATTTTTCTCCACAGGCGCTGCTGAAGATTTCTTCGGCTTATCTGAACAAGAAAATACCCAACATCCCAGACATCAAGGTCGACGGGGCGGAAGAAAAATGGTACGTACCAGTAAAGCTTAAAACCTACAGATGCAGCACCGAGAGCGTTCCTGGAGCGGGAATTTTTGTACCATTATATTTTGTACATACCAGTGAGGCGCCGCCAAATGCTTTCCGCAAGTCTGTTCCCGGACCACTTGTCGCCTCCGTGGGCTCTGTGCTAAATAATGCCTTTCTCTGCTTACAATGTTTTATCTTTACTGTGGACACTATCATGCAGTTAATAGCGAGCGTGTACTGAGTGTTCTTTCTTGCCTAAAATAAATTTATGTGCTAGCGAACATAATTGATATTTTATTTAAAATCGTTCCAAGTATAAGTTGAATTAAAAAACGGATGGCTGAAATTATAAAAGTAAATTAGGTACAACTGGAAATCTTTTCTTAACAAGATAATATAATATGCTTCATTTTTGCCTATGTGGGCACATAGTTTGCCACAGCTCTAGTGTTGCTCTGCTGGCAAAAGCTGAGTTATACAATTGAATAATTATTCGCTCGAATCGCGATTGTAGTAAGGTACAACGAATGAGGCAACGACACAAAAGTCACCTTAACGAACAGGTACGTCTACCACGAGTTGCCACTTTAAATTTACATTATCGTTCGCGATAAAAAATGTAATGGGATTGACATTGTCATGTCATGTCATGTGTCATCTCAATAAAAAAAAAATACGCAAAGGATAATATATATTTAAAGTGGCAACTCGTAGTAGACGTACTGCCCCTATTACTGCCCCACTTGCTGATACGAAGTAATATATATTCGTTAGGTGTCAAATAACAAGCGACTATAAATCGAGTCGCGTTGCGACTTCGAGTATCAGGGGGCAGTCCAGTGCAATTTAGATGCATTTTTTTAGGAATTTAAAAGAAATTAAAACATAAATTGTTTGTTGAAAATTTAAATGCCTTTTTTCTTAAAGTAAATTTTATTATTTTTTTATTAATCATTTATTTCGGAATATAAATTTACATTTTCCATATAGATTTGTTAGTGACAATAATAACTTATAACTATGTTAGTACATAAATGTAATTTAATTTTTGGGGCTTTACATAGTAAATTGTAATTAAGTAACGTAGTAAAGTAAAATTCATTTATTGCATAAAATAAGGTGACACAGTATAATTCGTTCGCACAATTTACCATACGATGGCATGCAAATTTAGGTTACATAAATTGATACAATAAAAAAAAATACAAATTTAAATGTCGGAATGCAGATGTAACCCCTGATAAAATAATATAATAATATCACACAAAATTAACATTAAATTTACTAATATTCAAATCTCAATACATACACAAATGACTGGAAATATTTATCCGTCGAATAGAACCAATTTTACAACAACAATCGTTCTAGCCTTTTTATTTTGTTTTCCGGGTGATAAATGCATTACTCACTATCCCACTGCCTGGGTCGGGCAATGATGAGTGTGGGACTCTCCGCCGGTGAAGCCGGCGGCATACCCACTAAAAATACCCGGGTATACCTCGCCGCTATGGAATAGGGCGACATGGAGCCTAAAGGATTACCACGTCGCCCCAGCCTATGCGCCGGGCCTCCACACGCTACGGGGGCATCCCGATATACTGCACCAGCCAGTACGTCAGAGGCCACTTCTCCTGACGTACCCACTGCTTGAGGACCGGCTGTATTGCGTCTATGGTGTCCCAGCTATAGAGCGGGTCAGCCTGGTCCTCCACCCACCTCTGCACGAGCGCCTCCTGCGCTCTCCTCCGAACCACTTCCACCACATTCTGATTCTAGAAGGGGCGCTCGCCCTGGGCTCTCGCTGCTGCCCTGTCCTGGTAGACAGCAGCGAGAACTCGCGCATCCAGCTCCCACGGAGGCACGCCTGCGAGGACGCAGGCAGCCCCCGCCGAGATGGTGCGGTACCCTTGTATGGCTCTCACCGCCATGACCCTTTGCGGGGCCCGCAAGAGGGAGATATTGTGGGCGATCAGAGCATCCGCCCAAATTGCCACTCCGTGGAGCGCCATACTGCGGATAATCGCGATATCCAGACTAATCGCCAACGACCTCTCTCCGCGGGATGATGCCGCCACCGCCTCCTCCTTCAGGAGTGCCAGGGCATAGATAGTAAGGTGCCCCGCCCTAAACCCAAACTGCACCGGTGACAGATTGGGCCCCACCTCATTCAAGCGCTGGACGAGACGGAACGCGATTATCCGCTCGAAGAGCTTGCCTGCCTCGTCAACAGCACAATTGGCCGGTAGGCGCCGGCTTCGCCTAGGGGTCTGCCCGCCTTCTGAAGGAGGCACAGGCGGCCCTCCTTCCACAGCTTCGGGAAACGTGCGGATGAAAAAGTGGCATTGAAAATATGCCGAATCT
The DNA here is from genome assembly GCA_947369235.1 of Udea olivalis. Classification (NCBI taxonomy): domain Eukaryota; kingdom Metazoa; phylum Arthropoda; class Insecta; order Lepidoptera; family Crambidae; genus Udea; species Udea olivalis. The sequence goes on from OX376340.1 coordinate 31,682,485, forward strand.
GTCCCCCCAGGTGTTTCAAGGGAAGGGCGAGCACCTTGTCTGGCACCCCTTCAGGCCCTGGGGCCTTCTTTTTTGCCCTGAGCCGATCGACCACTGTCTCCATCTCCTCATCGGTGGGATCGACTCATCCTCACTTTGCCTCACGGGAGAAGACATAGAGGGAGGGGTTTATATTTATATATATTTATAAACTCGCTCGCTGCCTAATCAACACCCCATGTCGTGGGGGTCACGCCCCAGGCAGCCATAGTATGGCTGCCTGGGGCGTGACCGTTTCCGGGCGTGACCCTTTGTTTTTAGTGTCTTATTGTCAAAAGCATAAGACGCCAGGTAGAAGAGGAAGAACGTAAATGGTTAAAATAAATACAAATAAAACAGGAAAAAATTAAAGAAAATTGCAGTAAATTAATATTAAAAGAAGTTGTTGTGTGTGTGGGTGTTGTGGTGTCTGTTCATGAGAGTGTGTGTATTTGATGGTGTGATAAGTGTTGCAGTGTGTGTGATAGTGAGAAGAGTGTGAAGAGCGAGCAGGTACGAGTGAACTTGAGTCAGAAAGCTGAGACAACAAAAAGATGCGTGCAATGTGCGTTGTTAGCTCGGAGGGTATGGCCAGACACTTTTCAGTTTCCTGGTAGTTTAATGATTTGAGGAAACTGATCACTTTCTTTTTACATTGATATTTTGTTAATGGGTAAAGGATGACGTTTTTGTTGAATTGGTTTTGAATGTGTGGTCCGAGGAAACACTAACTCCCCAGTGAGAGCTGTAGGCACACTTTATATTTCCTACGTTTTTTCTGCACTGATGAAGAACGGTGTGTAAAAGTAATGATTGCCTGATAGTGAGCAGGTCCCAGTGTTTGTAGAGTTTGTCAGTGGGGAAGCGAAATGGCAACCCAGCACTCACCTTGAGAATGGCCCGGTGAGCTCTTTTCGCCTCTATCATCAGACTCTTTGCCGGACCGCCCCAAGACAAGATGCAGTAATCGACTACCAGTAGACAGAGGGCCTAGAAAACCATTGTGGTGGTACGACGATTTGCAGAATTGAACCTCGAAGAACGGTACTCTTTTCCTCGGTCGCATTCGGATAATTAACCGTTAATAACCGCATTTTATCGGTTTATCCATAAATTTGTTTAAGTAACAGTAGCTAACGGGTTTTTACAACTATAGTTGTGTGTCGTAAAATAATATGAGAAGCCCATCTCACGCGCCTGCACCCTGGAGCGCGTCTCATGCTAAACTACTTATATACGTCTGTCTGTAAACACCAAGAGGTGTGTCAGGACCGTAGCAAGTGAAAAGATGTGGTCTCTGCCTACCCCGTTGGGAAAAAGGCGTGATGGTATGTATGTATGTAAACACCAATTTTTTCTCAGAAACAGTTTATGCCTCTACCGTGAGAACAGAAATGGCGGTTGCTAGCGTCAGCCTTGACGTTTTTGTACGGTATTCGGTACAGCGCCTCTAGTGAATAGAATTAGAACTGAAATGGCATACAAATTGTTGTGGTAAACTATCGTAAAGAAGAAGAAGCAGAAAAAAATGTGCTTTTCTAGCAAACAAGGTAAATATTCAATCCCCTAAAGCCCGATACGACAGACGATTCATTGATTTGTACAATACCATTGACAAGGAGTTAAATATAAGTAACACACAGTTCTGACATGTACACACACAACACAAACACACAAAGGCACCCACACACACACAAACACAGACTCACATAGTTCATTGTTATTTGTTTGTTAATTAAGAGACAACGGACTAATTATTTTGAATTTTAAGATTAGGATAGAAGGAAAAGTACACTTCTTTACTTTTCCTATTTTGCCACTAAGTACTACTTAAGCTACTAGATAAGAACTGTTAAAAGGAGAGCGGTAACTCCCTGACACAGTCTTATACATATAGGCTTAAAAGGGTATACTAAAGTTACCTGTTTAAGAATCTTAATGTCTGTTAATGCCAATAAAACGTTGTTTTTTATCGTAGCTTAAATATTGGAAATTCATGGTGAACGTGCTGTAGGCCTTTGTAGGATGATAAGCACTCCATTGACGTACGTTTCGTAAAATGCGAATAGACCGCGCACTCAGACAACGCTGTGTGCACGGGGCCTCAAGAGCGGTTACAGACTATTGACGGCCGTTTCGGCAAACGCGCTCACACGCGCGCTGCATTACGAACTACTAAAAACCGAACGCGCGTACACGCCTGTTCGCATTTCGGCGTGGTCGTTCAAACAAGTAGTTATTTCATTAAGCGGCACGCGCTTATACGAACTTATCCGCGCGTATGACGCTAGTCTGAAACCGCGTTAAGAGTCGTAAGTTGCACTCGTGTGCTGGACTGCAGCGTCCCGTAACTAGGACAACCCAGACCTAATAACTCGAACTAAGTATTTTAATAGCAAGAACGAGGGTTCACTGAGACAGATTTAAAAGGTAGGTTCAGCAAATTTACGACAGCGACTGCAATAGTACGATGAGTCACATTTACGTCCTCCAAAACTGTAGAACTAACGGATTATGGCAAGTTAAGTTATGTGTGTTTTCAAATCAACTGCTAAATGGAATTTAAAGGGGCCGTCAAAATTATGCGCGGCCGTAGCGTGTGTGCTATTGACTGGCGATGACTATTGATTGTATTATGTTTTTAGGTCTAATTTACTGACTGGATTGTAAATAAAACTTAAACATTTCGATTAAATAACGACCATTAGGTGTACAGACATACATTTTTGACAGTGATCATGCTTTGTTCAAATCAAAAATCTCTTAAACTTGGGCTTTTATTCGAGAAAATTGTGAAATTTGTCACTTTTTTTTACAGTAATTATTGTTATGCATTTAGCAGAATATTCTGGTTCATGACTCGTATGTGTCAACAAAACTATACCTACTTATGTCTGACGTTTTAGTTGTTTCTTTCTGCAGCCATTAGGTACTTTAATCAGAGATTTAAACACTTGAAGTTAACGCGATAAGGCATTTTCATAAATCGAGGTGGCGAAATTGGTCATTATATAATGGAAAAAAGAGTTTGTTTACAAATGTGTGTCATTATGTGTCAATACGAAAGGTTAAACTATGTTCAGTATGTATTGAACAGTCAACATTTTTATCCAAGGTCGTAAATTAGGCGCTTGAAAAGTTGGATCGTGCAAAATGGCTCATAACTTGGTGGCTAAGTTTAGTAAGTTTAAAGATTAGAGAAAATTATATTACCCCCTAGTAAAAAAATCACTAGAGTACTACAGTTTTGACAACAGTAAGTCTACCATTAGTTTCCATCACGTAAACGGCGATCGTTGCGTTCAGAAGTTTGTATGATATTTTTGGTTCCTTTTTTTATAGTGGCCGTCAAGATGACCTCACTCCATCTGATTTTAAATCACTAGGGGAGCACTCCTAGTAGTTTACCCAAACACAAACATCAACCCGGTTTCCGCGGGCGCTTATATGGATCCTTTTTGGTGCATTTCATAATTTGAAACAGGAACTGTCAATCAAATTCGAGTAAAAGATGAAAATCAGCTGTCAATATTTTCCCTATAAAAACATACAACGCATTGAAGACATTATTAGTGCTACTGTTTCCCTACTACTGATTAAAACCAACGTTATTATGGAGCGGCGACATCATTTAAGCAGGGAGAAATGCTCAGAGCCGTGGGAATGATAGAAGCTGGTTCCCGGCAACGTACTGTGGCTTTAGCTCTGAATACAAGTCAGAGTGTTATCAGTCGACTTTGGACACGTTACCGAAGCACTGGTACCGTGGCTGAGCGCCATGGAGGACGGTATCGCTGCACCACACGGAGACAAGACCGATACATTCAAATCACAACTCGAAGAGCTCCAACAATAACCGCCATGATGTTAGCCGTGAGGCTTCATCACTCTTCAGGGAACTTAATTAGCGACCAAACAGTCAGAAACCGCTTGCATGAACTGAACCTTCATTCCCGAAGACCGCTAAGGGTACCACCTATAGCAATGCACAATCGTAGGATTCGATATCAATGGGCTCTTGAACACAGAAATTGGGCAGAAGAACAATGGCGTTTCGTGTGCTTTTCTGATGAGTCTCGTTTTGGTATGAGACCGGATACAAGACGTATACGACACTGGAGAACCCCTGGACGCCAACAGCGATTAAAATCCTGCCAGGAAGTCCATCCTTATAGTGGTGGAACCATCATGGTATGGGCGGGTATTTGGATCGGCGGAAGAACTGAGTTGATTTGGATCAGAGGCAACCTCAACGCTCAAATTTATGCTGAGACGATTGTATCAGACGTCATCGTTCCTCTACAAGTGCAAATCGGTCCCTTATTTCAGTTAATGCATGATAATGCACGACCGCACACCGCAAGAGTTGTAAGACAGACTCTCGCCGCTGCTAACATCAATGTCCTGCCCTGGCCTGCTCAGTCGCCAGACTTGAACCCGATTGAGCATGCATGGGATATGCTACAGAGAAGAGCTCTGCCGTATATGGAGGGTATCCAGTCGCAAGAAGACCTTTTTTTGTTGTTGCAACGAACATGGGCGGCCATTCCACAGCGTGATTTGGATGAACTCATTTTGAGTATGCCAAACCGATGTTCTTGTGTTGTTAGTGTTCGCGGTAGAAACACGGATATTAATTGTTTAAGTTACCCAATAAAATTTTAAAGAAAACTGTTATTTCAGTCTTTTTTTGGAACTTTAATGTTAGTGGTTTAAATGTCAAAAATCCCTTTATTAGGAAAATGGCAAATTTCTTTATTAATGCAAAGGTGACTTGGTTTATCGTTACTGTAGACAAACGAAAACACTTTATTTGATGAATTCTTAAAGAAAATTTTAATTAATATCAATGAGGAGAAAAGTTATTGCAAAAATATATGTTGATCCCTAGTCACTTTTGATGTATGTAGTTTAGCTTTCTGTTAGTGAAATAATTTTCACAATCGGATCAGTAGTTTCGAAGCCTGTTCAATACAGGCAAACAAACAATCAAATCTGTACTCTTTATAATATTGCAAAGAACACTCACCGCATGCATTGTTAGTACATTTACAGCTGGCAATTTATACATATTAGAGCAGGCGCATATTACGAGTTCAAGCATTTTTTTGTGGTAGAGAGAGACTATATTCCGAATTATGTATTCACAATCCAAACCCTAAAAAATCTGTTCGTATTTAAACGAGTATTTATTCTCAGTTCGTATTATTTTTAAATAATGTCTATGTAAATATAAGAATTTCACAAAGTAGTAGTAGGTATTCATAATCTACGCAAGTCGCAAAGCTGTGGCGACCCCTAGTAGCGTAGTACGGGTATTTAGTTATAAAACCCATTCCTCAATAAAACTGGCATTTTATTTTTTCTTCTGGAATGCTTTCTGAGCGCCCGCAATAGCTTGGTATTCGAACCATATTTCACTGTTAATATTCTTCTAGAACATTATAGTTTAAAGATCAACATTTATCGGTCGTAGGAAGTTAAATATCTTATAGAGGAAATGTCTTTCTTCTTCAATTATGCAACCTAATAACACTCGTTTAAACGAGATAGCCAATAGGTACTTAGGCCGGTCTCATACATGCCGATTTTCCGTACTGCATTAAGATTCGGAATAATTTCAAATGCAGACAATCCATATGTTACGATCTACTTGATTAAAATATATGCCAGAGGACGATTCTGAGAGTAAAATTATTCATAATACCCGGTCAAAGTGATAAATTCAAGCTATCTCAAACGTTGATTTATTAAACTGCCCACGAACGACCAAAGTAATAAATTAATCAAATTGACCGATGCTTTCACGTCAACCTTTACTGCCCCTATGTAAAGGCTGATGCTGCTGACATAATGCTCATTATACAATCTGCCTTTAGCACCGGAGGTCGTGGGTTCGATCCCTACCCATGACAAACATTCATGTGACGAACATTTATGTTTGAAGTGTGTCTGGGTGTTATTATCTATTTAAGTATGTATTGAGAAATATTTAAGTATCAGGTATGTTTATCAGTCTCTGACACCCATTAGTCCAAGCAGAGCTTGGTTTGGGGTCAGGTGATCTTGGTGTAAGTGTCTCAGATATTTATTTATTATAATTCCTATTTATTGATGTACACTCACGCTAGACATACAGGTGGTGGGGACTGTATACAGTATTAATTACCCTGACAACTATTTGGTGTATGGCCGCGGGTCTAAAATAAAGTTAAGCGTCAAGTTTGCACTAAGCCCTCTCATTAAAATCGTTGCTAAAAGGGGCCAATTAAGTAACGAAGTTATAAGCTCTGGTGCGGAAATATTCCAGTTTTAGCATTTTCCCTGGCGATATTATTTTTAGCCGATAACAAGAAAATAATGAATATTAAATGAGAGAAGAAATTGCGTAAGTACGTGTTAATAACAAAATGCATTATAGCCTTTTCATCTAGAGACCACCTCTAGGGAAGTAGACTTACCGTACTGAAGTAAAGTGCTCGCAGCAGTAAATAACTTTCTTTACAATATTCTTTATCAAACCAGGATTTTCAACTCAAAATATTTATACCTACGCTCACGACTATATCGCACATAGGGCTTGACTGTTGCGGTCATGGTGACCGGAACACTCGGAAGCGAATATTTCGTCGAACGTAACAGAAGCCTAACCTAGTTTCTAACACAAATGTGGTTCTGGCCAGATTAGAACCCAGGACTATTAATTGATTATAATATTATTACAAACTTGCTACTAATAAAGAATTATCTTCGAACAAAAGATTTAACGAAAGTTTGATTTTTTAATACTTCTTACGTCAATAGCAACCTAGCATACCGCATAAAATGCATAATGTATTGGGATTTGACATGTCATCCCAATAAAAAAAAATTACGCGGACGATAACGTAAATTTAAATTGGCAACTCGTGGTAGACGTATTGATGGTTAGCGCTTACAACAGCCTATGAACATGCGTGACAATAGAGGTGTTACTCGTACTTTGAAAGGCCAGGCCCCTGTCACTTCACAAACTTGCGCGTGCAAATTACCTACCGGCTGCCGGGAAATGGAGCACCCATTCGGCAGTTGATTGTCAACAGCCGCTTAGAGCATTTGTATGCGAATCTTGCGGTTCAACTGACGCGATGACGTACTGTAGGTACTGACTACTTACATCTATATCGAAAGAGGTAGCCCCGGCAATATAATGTATGCTTGACACATGACAAAATTACAATTTCCTTAATCCTAAATGCGCACGCAATTAGTAATTTTTCAATTGATGTGATTTATCTTGTTACGTTAGTAACTATTGAGTAATCTGTGGTAAGGCCTTTTAAGTGAACTTTTGTATTGTCAGCAAGGACTTACTCATCAGCAGGATCACAACACTTCCACCTACCTGAACTTGTTTACAAAATTCGCTGTGTAAAAGTGGTGATTTTTTTATTACACGGAACACCCACGGCGGATCAGCGGCGTCGCGCGAACGATTCGCGTCTACTATTTTGACTGCCGCTTTACGAATCAATATTAGGTACTTATTATTTTTGAACATCTGGAAAGGAAGCGGAAAGCGTAAGTTATATCGTTTTAGGAGTCCGTATCGTAATCCGACTTTAAATAATAAATGTAATGAAGTTTTAGTAGTTTTCGTATGCTTCAAAAAATACAAAGATTCTGGATAATACTAACAGACAGAAATTCTGCGAAGGTATTTTCTTCATATTCAACATCGGTTGAGCCACAATTATATTGCAAAAAATAACAAATGAATGCGTGGAAATGTTTTACATCAGGAACAATTTTATTACAATTAATACTAGCTGACCGTCAGCGGCTTCGCTTGCGTAGACTCTTTCCCGTCGAAGAATAGCCTAAATTAAAAAACTGGATAACCTATGACTGCCTGATATTGAAGCTTTAACTATATTGGTGAATGATTTTTAAAATCGGTCCAGTAGTTTCGGAGCCTGTTCATTACAAAAAAAAATCGTTCCTCTATTTAATATTAGGATAGATAAAAACAACATTCAATTAAACAGTTTACTGTAGCGTGTCACTCCTTTCTTTCCTCTTTCTTCTCTATAAAGCTTCCTAATATGTATGTAAGTTTTATCTTTGAAGTACATGTTTACTCGTACATACGATGCTTAGCTGGCGCACAACGACAGAATAAAATGAATACTAAACTAGCGATTTTTCCCTACAATTGAGATCAAAGCTATAGAAAATCGCACAAGGGTGAGTTATACCATAAGACCTATTCTTGATTCACCCTTGACACTTTTAAAAGGTAAGCTCACTTTTCCACGCATCACCTACATACCGTTATAGGTTAATCAGATTCTAAATTGGAAGCTGGTTTACTTACACGTGCATCCAGTTTATAAAGTAGTTAAGGCGGTTCCGGATAATTCCGTATTCTGTGCCGTAACTACAGAAACTCAGTATGTCATACGCCGATGAGTTTGCAGTTTGCATGAGCGTGTTATTTACTTAGTTTGACCCTGCAAACAATAGGTTAATTGAGTTGCTGGGAGAGAATTTCAAACCAGGCCACCTAGATGAGAGCAGGCATACAGCTAATGTAGAATTTTAGATGCCGCTTCATAAAAGTCGAATCTAGTAATCACTAACTGATCACCAAAATGGTTGTGTGGTTCGAGATTCGTGGCTTTTATCCTACGCATAACTTCTTAACCCTTTCCCACTCTTCTATCAGTGTAACATCTACATCCCAGATAGAAGTTTGGCGCCAATACGGCCTCTGCAAGCTTGTGACCCATTTAGAATTTTTTGGTGTTCTGCAGGTCCAACTCTCTCTCAGCAGTTGGCCTGGATGAATGGATTTTCTTAGGAGTGCTAATAACGTTTGAGACCACCAAAGAATGGTCAGTATCACAGTCGGCGCTATGAAAGGTTCATGTGTGTAGCGGGTACGGTAGATCTCTTATTTTAGCTAAAATTACATCCAGCTGATGCCAGGCACCGAGGATGCTTGCTAAGGATGGTTTGCCCTTAAAGTAGGTATTGGTGACACATAGGCCATACTTGGAACAAGCAAGCATTGTCCGTTTTCATTTAGCTTTTCGATGCCATGTGTACTAATGCAGACAGGCCAAGCAGAGTTATCTTACCCAACACGAGGATTGAAGTTGAAGGGCAGTGACAACTTTTGGACTCATTTTCCCCAACCTAATATTTATTGAAAGCTTACCAATTCTAAAAATATATCACATAATTACCTTTTAGTCACTTGTATTAATTTTAAATTAAAAATTATTTTCAATACATACCAAGTTTGGGCATCCTCCAGACATACGGTTACCATACGGTTGAATATTTTAGACGAACCAAGGCCTGGGACCGGTTCGCTGAAACATAGAGCACATTAAACCTTTGCTTTACCTGAAATGGCAGGCAGCGCTCAGGCATCGGCTGACTCCAAGTCCTCACGCACTTGAAAGCCTAAGAGTGGCCAAGGCAGACCTTCAGCGGGCTATTCGGCACTTTGCAAATTCATACTGGGTAGAACTTTGTCGAGGTATTCAGGCTCATGCAGAATAAGGAAACTTCAGACGAGAAAAACTGCTCTGTTGAACTCAAACTCAAATAACTTTATTCAAATAGACTTTCACAGTAAGTACTTTCAAATCATCAAATTTAAAGCAAGATATACTAAATAATAGACATAATTACTTTAATAATATAGATATATAAATACACAGTATACAGACATAATGCGACTCTACCACCGCGTCGGAGTTGTTTCTTGCTGACAAGACCCGGCGAGAAACTCAGCAGTTACTCTTTTAAACTTGTTTTGGGTTTACAACAGGCGTTAGTAAAGTACAATGTGTCATTTTGATACAAATAAACCTACTGAGTGTCTAAAAACGGCTCTATACTTACTGAGAGTCACAAAGAGCTGGACCGTAGAGTGGAAGATTATACTTCTCTTTACTCAAACCCAGTTGGAATTCTTCTTCGTCGTGTTGATTGAGAACTATATAACAGCTGCCCAGTGCTCCGCTACAGCTATCCCAAGGAAGGTGGCTTCATAAAGATCTTGAAGTGTGCAGCTGGCGGGGCACTGGGGGCAAGATAGCAAGTGTTGCATGGTCTGTTCTGGGGCGCCACACTCGCATTGAACCCTGTCAATGCGTGTGTTTGACCCTGACCCTGTTTTGGTTGGAATTGATGAGACAGCTTTGGAAGCCCTGTCTAAGTTTCCTAAGTGGTCGGAGTTAGACGATTAGCCCAGAGTAAAGGAACTAGAGAAAGTTACACAAGGGCCATTGTCAAATAGGAAATTTCGGTGGTCCAAAAAATAAAAATCTTTTAATTTAGAGAAAAATGTTTTATTCGGATTTAGTATCGCGTTAATTATACTTAGCAATGTGAAAATGAGATCGTTACACATTCATTCCTGTATAAAAATAAAAAATCTGTCAAACAGCACCACAGAAAAGATATACATGACCACCGAAAAGCTTAGAATCAAAAATATCTCTAATCACACAACACAAAAATAATGAAGCCCTAAGTAATAATCAGCCTTAAGTAAAATTTGCTTTCAAAACTAATCAACTCACATATTCTCATAATGAAATCATTTGAAAAATCACAAATTCAATTCGTGACTACCGAAAAGACTATCTTTCCGGTGACACTGATTGGACTAGAAAATAATTTCATCAAAAGTGTCGGATTCCTCCTGTTCTTCGCACGGGTCTTATCTTTCTCTTGTGTTAATGGTATACTATCTTCTGATAAGTCAGAATCTGAATTATAAATGAATAAATATGCGTCAGACAACACACCTTTTGTAATGGTATCGAAGTAGGGATAAATATCCCTGTGTTACGAGGTACCATACAAGGAAATCAGCCAGGGACGTCTCCGAGCACACCCAGACCCGAGTCAATTCAGAAAAGATCGTTTCCTGAATTGACCCGACCGGGATCAAACCCGGGACACTAAGGAAATCGAGGCGAGTAACCGTGCTACAGCGCACTACGCCAATCGTGTACTGTAATAGCTGTACTTTTTTCCTGTTGAAGTGGAAGGCATATTCATATGCGGGCTGTATGTAGGGGGTTCTGGTGAAAGATCCTCTAATATTTAGGAAAATTATTGAGGATTAACATGAATCTGCCCAATTTCATAATGTTTACTAACAGAATCATTACGACATTCCATACAACTTAATCTTCAAGCACGTAGTAATACGGACTATCTTTGTGCCGAGCTTTTTTTCGTCTCTCTGCTAAAGCTAGAGGATTTGTTTTATTTTTACTCTTAACCTTCGCATTTCAATTTTTTTTTGTTCACGTTGCCTAATTTTTCGTTCTTCTTCTGTTAGTTTTTTTCTTGTTTTAAAATCACATACAGAAAAGGCAACCCTCATTATGTGAATGTGCATTCTTAATAATTAATTAGTAGCAAATCCAAGATAATTTGTTAGGGGAGTTATTTGCATTTTAAGCATACCTTTATTTTTATATTGTAAAATATTTTTTAAGCTTCGGCAATCACAACAAAATAAATGGTGAAATATCCAAAAAATCATAAGCAGCAAAGGCCAACCCAACTTTATTTTCTGAATTTGCAATTGTAATTAGTTGTAAGTATTTGGTATTTATTATAAAAATTAAACATATTAAGTATTTTATGCATCAAAGCAGAAAAAAATGTTCATTAAAATAATTGAATAACTTGTCACTAGAAATGAATAAAAATGACTGAATATTACTTTCAGTTAAGCTACCATATCACCCACAGCCTAAGAACTTTAGAAAAATGTAGCCGAAAATATTATGCATTACTCACCTAAATTAGTTTCAAATGTACCTATATACCTATGTATAACATTCAAAGAGACTGTTATGAAAATAACCGGCCTTTTTAAGCTAGCCATAGCAAAAAGAACTTTTACTATGGTTATAGGTTGACTAACCATAGTAAAAAGGGTTATAGGTTGACTTTAGTCTTTTCGGTGGTCTAACACAACCACCGGAAAGATGACCACCGAACGGAAAAATGTAGATTAAACCAGTACAAATCAAAAATGTTCTAGGTTATAGCGCAATACGCCATATATTTAAATAAAAGGCGCATTAATTCAAGACGCCAGTGTAATATCATTGAACTTTGATTAAAAACCTACCAAAAAAATCAGTAACCGGAAAGATTCAGTGAAGTTTTACAAAAAACAAGACTATACAGGCGCAACACGTCGTTAGCCATTGCACAAAATTGACACCTAATATGGCCGTCACGTGAGTTTGGAACTGTCAAATGAATGGGTGCGTTCAGAAACTGAATATTTTAAGGAATATTCGTCATTTTATTTGTACTACCTAAAAGTCGAACGTTCTTTGCGACAGATGACAATGCCTTGTAATTTTTATTTTGAAAGCTTTTGCAACAATTGCTTTGCTAAGAAATAAAATAGTCTTCACTCAGAACCATTTCGAAGAAACAAATCAAATAACAAGGTAATATTTGACTTGATTATCTGGTTCATAATTTGATTATATGGTATTGCGACGGACCACCGAAGCGGACGTTTGAAGCTTAATAATGAAATAAAGTAAAAAATATTCATATTTTTAATTGTAAACGAATATAGAGTACTGCATTGAACCATATTTGTTTATTTTTTACACATAGTTAGTTTTATTTGTTTTGACTTTAATAGATTACATATAAATAAATTGAGCCAACACAGTTAAAATATCTATCTAGCTATGAATACTTCCCGAAAGTTTATGTAGTTTTCGCATGCTTTAAAAAAAATGTTTGTCATGAAAAGAGGAAAATGCTAACAGACAGAAATTCTGCGAAGGTTTTTTTTCATATTCAGCATCGTTGGTCCACAATTTTGCAAAAAAAAACGAATGAATGTGTGGAAATGTTTTACTTCAGTAACAATCTTACTTCCTACTATCTTATCTTATCTCATCTTGTATCTTATCTTCCTTACTAATATTATATATGCGAAGGTTTGTGAGGATGTATGTATGTTTGTTAGTCTTTCACGCAACAACTAGTGAACGGATTTGAATGAAACTTTACAGTAATACAGCTTATATACATCAGAACAACACATAAGCTACAATTTATGAAGATTTTATGTAACCATGATAGAGAAATGAAGTTCACGCGGACGAAGCTAGTCAATAATAATGAAGACATGGCAGTTTGTCAGGAAAGATGATGATGATGATATTTTCAGATTATTTCTGGACAAGACAACAATGCAAACTCATATGTATACACATATTATTTACTATTATTTGTTATTATTTACTTACTGAGTGGTTTTCCCACAGAGCCTGAAACAGAAATTTAGCTCATTCAGTTCGTCGTACTGTAAATAATAAGTGCATGGTTTTCTATAGCAATGTTCGGCTTAAAACAGAACATTTCTCAACTTTGACTGAAGCACGGCGTGTTCATTAAAATTACAAAGCTCACTGTACTCTCTCATTGCCAATGGTATTAAGTGTTCAGGGGCGGACGTCCTTTTTAACAGGTAGTAATCAGTTAAGCTTTAGGCATTAACAGAAAAACGCCTCACTTATGAAAGGAAACAGTAGGTACCTATCAGTGATTATTGATTGGTTGATGTGTTTGTGGATTTGGGGTCTCTCATTAAGGTAGTAAAGAAAGATCAGAGTGAAGCAAACCTTATGGTAGCCTGGATAGAGGCTTTATTAGAATCCCTTATCACTTGTTCAGTTCATTTTCTAAACTGCTCGTAGCGAGCAATTTCGCATTGTGATCTTTCTTGCCAGCCTGTCAGTGGTAACCTGGTTCTAACGCACCTTCTTCGCTGTATATTTACTGACGCAATTACTCGCTACCCTCTGTTAAGGGAAGTTTAACTTATGAAACAAAATTAAGCTCAAGTTCGCAGATGGAAGTTTAAGAAGGCGACTACTTACTCATCATAGCTCAAGTTTCCGATCGTCCTTGAAGGAGCCGGATTCATCCGGATCATCCTGAAAATAGCCAGGATAATAGCGATAATAAATGTCAGATTCCTATTATCCGGCGTTTCGCGATCGTCATTGGATTTTCTCGCAAATGCAGCTATTCCTATTATCTTACGACATGTGTTTACTGGTTTATTTCATTAATTTCCTATTACGCGTACTAGAGTGAATTTTAAATACTAGTACATTAGAGTACAGATCAACCTTTACAAAACCATTGCAAAATGGGGCTTAAGTCAGCATTAGGTGCCCCCATGTAAGGCTCGACATAAACGCGTGTGTGTACAGTACATACAGATTTACTTGATGACTGTGTCGGTGAACTGTTATTTTTTTCACTGTGATTTCATTATTCTAATTGCGATTAGGACTAATCGAGGATTTGTTCATTCGATGAATTTCCGAATTCGGGTTTATATTATAAAGCTTTCCAGTACTTACTAATAAGACATGCAACAATAGAGGGCTGTCAATCAAACGTGTTGCGGCTCTCCCACTTCGGGCTGCCGTTTATTTACAAAATAATATATCTATTCTATTCCGAAAAACACACTTCGCCCGACCTGGGAATCGAACCCGGTACCTTTGGGTTTCGGGCCGAGCTCTGAAACCACTCGACCACGGAGGCGTTAACATTATGTATTTCATGTAATGAAAAAATGCTCGCTCGCGGTACATAAAGAGTGATACACATTGCGAGCTGCTTTCTGCCTCTGACTTGAGATCATTTTGTCTACCATAAGTTTCCGTCATGAAAACTACGATAGTTGACTTCAGAAATGTGTATGCCATTGGTTCCATCTCTAATCACTAGCGGCTGGCATTGGTGTAAACTGATGGTAGACATTCACACTTCTATCATGAGTTACCACGGACGATAGTCGGTAGCGTCCGCGTTGACGTTTTTAATGGGATTTCCGCACAGCGCTTCAAGTGAATGGAAATGGAATTAACAATAGCATACAAATTGCTGTAGTCAACTATCGTAGCTTACGTGACAGCAACTTACTAAAAAATGTATTGGCATTCACATTGACATGACATGACAATGTCAAATCCCAATACATTTTTTATACGAGAACGATAACGTAAATTTAAAGTGGCAACTCGTGGTAGACGTACAGGTTTGCATAATAATCTGAACAAGAAATAAAAATAAGCTCGTAACTCCCAGTATAAGACTGCGTAAGGTAGGGAAATCATTTGTTGGTCAATGTGTAAAATATTTAATAAGATTCCGCAAACTCTGTATGACTTTCCTCTGTCAATTCAATTTTTGTGTAAGTATAAAAACAAGATTGAAAAGAGTAACCATCTAGTTTCTTGCCGCAGTCTTCTCGATCGAAAACAATTTCCGAACCGGTGGTAGAGTCACATTATGTTTAATTATGATATTTACTATCATAGTATTATTTTTTGTAAGTTTATTTTTTATTTAGTATATTTTCGTTATGTTTTTTTTTGTATTTTACTTCTCATAAGTACTTTTTATAAGTCTATATGAATAAATATATTTTTTACTTAACTTTAAAATCAATCACAATAAATAACAATAAATATATATGTTTATAATTCAAAATGAATGTCCTTGAAGTAGTCATTCAAATCATAATTACATTTTTCCACTAACAATCTCCACAGTACACATTTAAATCTATTAACTTTGGAGTATTTCAGTGGTTCAGGAAGTTTATTTAACACTTTAAAGGGTTTTGTGAGTATACTTTTTTGCATTAATGCAGTTTTATAAGGTTTGGTACGAAGTTTAAAATTTCTTGGTCGAAGATTAGGTACATGCATTTTTTTAAATAAATCAGGATTCAACTAAAATGAATTACGCAATAAAATTCTAAAATATACAAAGACGGCAATAATAACAATCATAGAGTTCTAAAATATGGTTGACAGCTTGCTGTAGCCTCCAGACCGCAAATAATTAGGGCTATTTGGGCAACGTTTTTGGGCTCTAATTAGCAACTCTCAAGAATCTTCTATCAAAGGTATAAAAAACCAGTATTTGTAAGTGCTTCTGAAATAAAACCACTTAAGGCTGGGATTTAGCGCGCCGTCCGAAAGAGCATTTGGTGGGCCACTGGTTAGTTCTGGAATAACGCCGCGGCTTTCTTCTGTTTTCGTGTGATGAATATATTATGAAATAACAGTAGACCAATTAAAAAGTTTGAAAAGTTGTCGACCTAGAATATACAAAGGCCTATCTATAATTATATTTTTTAAGTGCAAAATGTTAATATTGAATATTTGAGAGTATTACAAAAAAATTGTCGACATACGTCTTTGTGGTTTTTTTTATCAGTGAAATTATGCTATATCGTGTTTTGGAAAAGTTGGCGCCTTAGTTGAAGACACTGAACTACTCATACAATTTTTTATTTGCTAAAATATCTTTTAATTTAGTAGTTCTCTTCAAACAAAGTCGATCAAATATTGACAATCTTGGGAAAGCATATCCTTAAATAAAAATTAATAAATATGCGCCAGACAACACACCTCTTGTAATGGTCTCGAAGTAGGGATTAATATCCCTGTGTTACAAGATACCACACAAGGAAATCAGCCAGTGGCGTCTCCCAGCACACCCAGACCCCAGTCAATTCAGAAAATATCGTTTCCTGAATTGACCCAACCGGGAATCGAACCCGGGAAACTACGGAAATCGAGGCGAGAAACTTGTCGTAAAATATAATTCGTGCGTTAATATATTTAAGTAACCCTGCACTCTTGCTTTGGTGATCTTGGGCGAGATGCATCGCAATATATTACATACACTCCTCTCCGTTGTTTCCTTCCGGCGCGTATCTTTCGAACTAGATAAGGTGGGTAGTTGACGGCTGACACTGCGCTAAATCCCCAGACCCCGGTATCCGGGTATCCGGGTCACCCGGACAGTGTTAAAGTGCACAGCAACAGTTGGACTACTTTAATTTGGGTTGCCAGTGTTGCCACATGTTCATGTTCACAAAACTTTTTCGCTTTTTGTGGTGGCGTACTCTGTAATCCGATAAAAGCTGTAGGTAGCCTTAAATAACCGGATTACCATTGATTGGTTTTTATTCATATTCCGTGTGTTCAATATTTTTTAACGTATGATAAAGTCTCCTTCTATATATTTTGTTTAATTATTCAACATCACAAGTAAAAATATATAAATAAACTAGCCTTACTTAGTTTTATAAAATATTCAAATTGAAAAGCCAATTTGTTAATGCGTAGAGACTAGAGACCGCTCTACGCATTAACAAAGAGGACCCCCTGGAAAGAACATATTACATTTTTTATCAAATGATCCGTTTTTAAAATTAGCTGATATTTAAATGAAATGACCTCACTCTTGCTTCGGAGTTCGAACATGTGGGTCTATGGACACTATGCATCACAAGTGCAACATGTGTTAATAAAACCCTCTGGCCAAATAAATTAGCTCGAAGTTCCATAGACTAGCCAATAGCTGTTGGAAACTTTTAATGGGCCAATACTGGCCGTGCATAATTTATTTCACTTTGCTTACGAAAGATATTTTTTAATGTGTGTCTCATTCCTCTAGCTACATAATAATTAGTTTTCGAAACGTTTGCTCTCGATGCTTAACATCTCACGAGCGGTATGAACCACATAATGGTTTTCGCACGATGTAAACTTATGGCCCGATTTCTCAAACATCACTCAAAGATAAATAGCCTTGCTGAGTATAGTTATAACGTTCATTTCCACTGTTAAATAAAGGAAAATTAACCTTTGGAAATGCTACGATGAGTTACTTAATTATGGATTAGTAGCTACGATGTACACTTGTTTCATGCCTACATATACCTTGAGTAAATAATTGAATCAAGCTTGGCTTTAATTCAAGGTCACCACCAGAGCCAACTTCACTTTGAGCGTCGAGCGGTTAGTATCCCGCCATAATGTGAATTTTAATTCATTTGTGGTGAGGGTGCCGACTGAAGATCTATCGACCTACGTGAAGGAGTTATGGCCGAAAGGTGTCATTTACCGGCGATTTTGAAGTCGGTTACCGGACATTCATTCTACTTAAATAAAGTATTATTTAAAAATTAATAAATGCGCCAGACAACTCACCTCTTGTAATGGTCTCGAAGTAGGAATAACATCCCTGTGTTACAAGGTACCACATAAGAAAATAAGCCAGGGGCATTTCCCAGCACACCCAGACCCGAGTCAATTCAGAAAAAATCGTTTCCTGAATTGACCCGACCGGGAATCGAACTCGGGATACTACGGAAATCGAGGCGACAAACCGTGCTACAGCGCACTACGCCAATTGTATCGTCAAAATTTATTTTTAATTATTATTTAGATTTTTTTTAAATTCATCTTTTAGTAATAAGATGCTGTGCAAATTTTCACGCTGAGTAAAAACACACACGTGCAAATAAATTAAACTTATAACGAAACAGCAGGTCCACACAAAAATGTATAACTATGGTTATGTTAGGTATTTTATTCTACAATGCAAGTTATCACTTTGTTTGCATTTCTCTAATAAAAAATAAATACAAAGAGTTAAAAGAGGAAGAAAGACTCTCATTCATTTTGTTTGTTAGATAATTATTGTTTGAGTATGCTGCTCGTGGAATCTAAGGAATTACTGAAAAGCCAACTACTGATAGAATTTTAAAAGACATGATGGGACCAATTATGGTATCATTACGAAAATTGCACACTAAATGAACATAATGCGATGAGCGTCCTTTGTTCCGTGGAAAGAAGCGACTTACCTAATTGTGACCTAATTGGTACAGCAGAACTAGCCGCAATTGCCTCCACATGCGACGTTTAATTCAAGGGACATCGGAGTTAGGTACTATTACCTATTCTTACTATTACTTATTCTGTCTGTGGTTCCGTTGACAAATAAGAGCGGTGAAAAACCCCAGAGAGGTCTAAGTCAAAGTTAAAGTCAAAGTTCTTTATTTGCGAATCATGGGTACATTTGATGTTATGGATATGATAATTATCTCCATATTCGGCCTCTCGGCATGCAAAAAACATTTGAAAACACTAAATTACACTCAAAACAGGCATGAATACAATTTCAAAATTTTATTTTACAGAGTCATTTCAAGTCACGAGCCATTTAAATATAATTACATCTAAGATCAATTATAAACAATATGAATGTCAGATAGCAGATAAAATAGAATAATAATAATACTATGCTACGTTACGTACGAGTAGCATAGTATTATTTTTATTTTATTAATAGTAGCATAGGTGCTATGCTACGTTGCTGTGGACGCGTTTGTTAGCCACCAATCATGTGCATTGACTTTCATAGCATAGCACTAGTGGAAACGGGTGCTACTCAGCTATGTTTTTTATTTTAATGGATGGCGTGCTATGGATGCGTGCTGTGCGTGCCTTTCCTATTGTCGCTACATTGCATAGCTCGAGCTGCGCATCTTCCTTGCGCAGCCACCTAGCGAAGGCACATCTTCGTATCACATCTTACTCGCTCCGTTCCATAGCACAGCATCAGTAGAAACCGTAGATTGAATCAAATAGCGGCAGATACGGCACGTCCTGTGAGCATGTTCTTAAAATTGTTAACTGGAAACGGGGATGGAGCACAACTACCTACATGCACGCACACTCACAAGTCACACCGCTGTGATTCTATTTGTCGTTTTGCGATGTTGAAGGGCAGAGAAAAATCTATTCATTTTGACCATAGCGTAAGCGAAACAGGTGTGCGTCAGAGTAATGTCACAAAATAAAGAGTTTACAGAAGGACCGCTCGCACCTTTTTCCAAAAGTTGCGTAAACCGCCTAGGGTTACTACTATATTCGCTCTGAATTTTTAAAATGAAGTAAGTAAGTTATACCTACTTGACAGAACCGGCCAAAAAGAAAATTCATCATGTGAAAAATTGCACCAAGTTCGACAAAAACAAAAACACTCGCGACAGTGCGACTTTCCGACTCACCGAAGCTCAATGACTTCGCTTGTAAACTCATGTCTCTGTGTGCGTGCGTCAAAAATGGCGTCGTATTCTAAGCGGGCTATTTGTCAGAGTGCGGCGCATGTCTAATTTGTAGTAAAGTCCTGCCAATCGTATAATGCTACTGAGTGAAATTAGGGCCTGCAGATTTAAGCGGTCCACGCGCTTCGATTTTGATTTAATCTAGAAACAGTCTGATAGTTTCGTAGCTTAGCTTGCACATCCTCGCAGCATAGCTCTCCCTCCATCTTTGATAGAAAAGAAGCATGTTCTAGAAACATTCGATCGGTCTGTTGAGATTTCGGTAGCTCAGTGGTTAGAGCAGCCACCCGGATTGTGGAGGACGTGGGTTCGAGTCCTGCCCGATTTCTCGGAGGTCCGAAATTCGAAAATATTTCTAGTTTATTTTGCTTTCAATATGAAAACAAGCATCGTTAAAATTAACAAAGTAATAATCGATTTGCTTTTTGATGATCGTACTAGCGTAATATTTCGTTTTATGTATATTGTGGAAAAAATATCATAAAATCTTTATAAATTTTAGCCTATGTGTTATTTTGATGAATAAGCTGTATTACTGTAAAATTTCATCTAAATCCATTCAGAAGTTTGACTTGAAAGAGTAACGAACACACATCATCCTCACAAACTTTCGCTTTTTATAATAATACTATACTCTTAGTAAGATGATCTCCGTAGTTTCTATTCACACTTCAGCGATGTACTCGTAGAAAGAGTTTAATTATTTAACTGCTCAAAATTGTACCGATTGATTTTGAGTCACAATGCATCATTAGGCTTGAGCTATAAAATTGCTAGAGGCGAAGTTTGAATAATGTAATAATGACTCATTTTGAAAATCTCTCAGCGAATAGCCTAATCGCCTTCCCGCTTGTTTTCATGCAAACCTGCAAAGCGAATAAGGTTCATTTTAATCTATTGCGATGTGTTGTGTATTTTGTTGTTTCTTAAAAATATTCATAGCAGTTGCCAACTAAGTCTAGATGCCCAAAGCCGAGTTCTTTCAGCTAGTAAATACTCGCACTGTAAGTAAAACAATGATTAATTATAAATAAATATCCAGTACAAATTACACCAAGATCATCTGACCCTAAACTAAGCAGAGCTCGTATTAAGGGTGTCAGAGACTGATAAACATACTTGAATTTTTCTAAATACATACTTAAATAGATAATAACACCCAGACACACAATAAACACAAATGTTCGTCACATGAATGTTTGTCATGGGTGGGGATCGAACCCACGACCTCCGGTGCTAAAGGCAGGATCGCTGCCATTGCACCAACAGGTCAGTCTGATTGATCGATTACATTTTCAAAATAATTTATTTCATATTTTTCTTTCAAGATACACTAATTGGTGAATTAAAAGAAAAAAGATGGCCTATATACTTGTAGTTCGTACAAATTGTGTGGGTCATGATCAGAAATGTGAAATGAACTCGCACTGTAAGTTTAACAACCATTAAGGCGAGGTGGTTCTGCACAACATTTCCCGAAGGAAACTGTTGAATCACTAAACTAATCGATTTAAATAAAACCATCGAATGAAATCCCTCTCGTTATCTTTAAGCTCTGTTTTGGTAAATGTAAATTTAAATTGGCAACTCGTGGTAGACGTAGATATAACTCGAGAATAAAACTTCTGAGTAGAATAGAAAATTCCATTCCGTTTCTTCATTCGCCAATCATTTACAACGGATTGGACTTAATTTGCTCAAAAACCATTTACAATATACAGGGTGACAGGGAAATAGACCTATTCCTTGAAAAACGTAATAGTAGACGTTATTTGCAACAAATTAAGCCCCATCAACTAGGGGTCCAAAATTAAGAGTTAGTTAAAGAGATATTGGCGTTTTAATATTTTTTCTAGGGTTTCCGACTTGTCTCCAAAAACCAATTGCTTTAAAAAAATGAATGAAGTCTGGGCACTTAACTGATACATTTTAGAAATCTGATTAGCCAGCAAATTTATGAAAGCAAGCGTAAAAAATATTAGTAAAACTACCTGGTTTTATGGGCTTTCTTAAAAAGTATAATTGGTATCAGTTTCTTTAATGGTTTGCTAGAAAATCAATACGATAGAGGTTTTTATAGGATTGGCAACGCGCGAAAGTTAGGTTTGAGTTTATAACCTAACCCAAATGGGCCTCACGCCAGCGGTAGTAAGGTATAATTTATTTTAAAATAGAATACAAACTGTAAGATCGATTTGCACTTAAAGTTTCCAATAAATCAAAAGAAATAGCTTTTTAGAAAGGCCACAAAACCAGGAAGTTTATCTGATATTTTTTCGCTTGCTTTCATACATTTTTTTTGAGTAATTGATTTAGTTTCCAGGTAGAAATTACGAAATTTCGTGAATGTCCCCATGTAATTCCGTTTATTTCTGAAGTTATTTAGATTTAAGGCTTGTCCATTTTGTAAAAATATTTGCTAGCTAATTAGCTTTCTAATAAGTTTCAGTTAAGGGCCCAGACTTCATTAGTTTTTTTAAAGCAATTGGTTTTTGGAGATAAGTCGGTAACTTTAGAAAAAATATTTAAACGCCTTAATCTCGTTTACTAATAATTTTGGACCACCAGTTGATGGGGCTTAATTGTGGCTAATGGCGTGTCCTTGAAAATACTTATGCACTCAAAATAATCAAAGCTTTACGTGTTGTAGAATTTATTATTTAAATCCTCCACTCCAGAGTCGATTGGCTTGCAAAAAAGTTACGCTTCCTGCCGAGAACTCCGGAGTTCATGAATGAAGCCTGTGACATCGCAACTACAACGGTCGAAGTAGGTTTGCCATTGTCTGTAGTTTTTCAATCGCAACTTTAATGAAATAACGTTGAGACTGCGCCTGTTCGTACTTTATAGAAACTGGTGCAATACATGCCTTACAAATAAAACCTGACTGTTTTAGTACAGTGATACAGAGATTTACTCTTAAGCGTAGGTTTACATGTTGATAGCTAGCATATAAAAGCGTCAATGACTCAATTTAGCTTGCACTGTCATCGTTCGGAGATACCGCTTTGTCCAATTTGTACGTCAAAGGAGAGCATTTTATTGCGCTTCCATTCAATCGTCTTCCTGTGGTGGGCGGCAAAGTGCGTACTGCAGACTTATGGTTGTGTTAAGAACTATATACTAGCTTTTGTCTGCGGCTTCGATCGCGCGGAATCTGCTATCAAAACTTTTCACACCGTACGTTAATCTATAGTACTTCTAATCTAAATTGATGATAGCACATAAATTTATTAACATTCCACTTGTTATAATATTTTGTGTTTGAAACATAATTTTTATACTCTTGTCAGCAACTAGGCTGAGTATTATTATTCGGGTCATAATGAGCCAACTGAAATAATATTTTTGTTGTGCAGTTTCCTTTGAAGAGTTAAATTACTCAAGTTAGTAAGCGTAACAGAGACAAGCTTCCTACAACTGTACACACTACGCGTGTGTGCGTATGTAAACTTGGGTTACCGCCCAGGCTTAATACTACATTCGGTCTAAATTTAAAAAATGAAGTAGGTAGGTTATACCTACATGACAGCACCGGTCCAAAACAAAACTCATCATGTAAAAAAATGCATCAAGTTCGACAAAAACAAAAACACTCGCGACAGTACGACTGGCCGCGACACTGATGCTCTCCACTATCGCCTAAAAACTCACTGTGTCTGTTTTGTGTGCGTGATCAAAATGGCGGGTTTGTTCTAAGCGGACTATCTGTCAGAGGCGCCGCTCCGCATGCGTTATTTGAGGCTTTACCATCAGCCGTGCCGGTGTAAACTGGTTTCTCCCCGTACGCGACGAGGGCGCCGTGTTTACGCGCGCCCGTGTAGTAATGTCATCTGTAACAGCGTGGTTGTCGAAGCTTTGTCCGTGTTCCGCATATTTACTTACGTGGCCGAATCAGACACTGATCAGAGTGTTTCCTCCAGGAACATGTGGAACGTGTGGCGCACCGTGCTGGAGGAGAACGAGAAGCTGGCGCGCGCTCGCCTCGCCGCCGTCGAGGTGTTCCAGCAGCAGATTGCGGACGAGGCCAAGTTCCTGCGCCAGCACAAGATCAACGTCGCTAAGAAGGTCAGTTTACATACATACCATCACGATTATATCCCAAATGTGATAGTCAGAGGCAAGTTGAATGTGCCGTCATGGTACGTACCACTATACTACTTTCGCCGTATGATGATATCCCTGACAGTTCAAAATTGACAATTATAGTGATGTAACGAATGTAATTTAATCGTTGACAAAGGAAATGGAATCGGATTTACCGATTTTAACTTTTTAAATAAATTCTTAACAAACGGGTTATGGCTAATAAGTTATAGAATAAAACGCGGTATCTCGAAAATAATAGTTAAAAAATAACACACAAGGCAGACGCACTCGTATTGATGAGAATGACGTGATTACAAAATGGTCGCTCCTGTTCATCGATTTTTGTCGATTCAGTACACTATTGAATGGCGTTCCTTTTCACGCATCAGGCGCTGTAAAGGTAAATGAATTGAATTTCATTTACTTCATTTATTACCAGTTAATAATAATAACAATAATTTACTTGATAAGATTCGAAAGGACAATAGTTTTTTATTAGTTTATTTAACATTTTCGTTTGCCAGTTTCTTTTTATTCAGTTTGAAATAGTATGCGTGGCACGGATCAATGAGAACTGTCAGGCATATTATCTTAGAGTGAAAATAGTATTAGTTTAACAAGCGTTTTAGAGCCTTACGCCGTTATCCGGGTTGCTTTGGTTTTTTATCGGTGTTTTCCATTATCGGAGAGTTGGTCGCAAATGTTACAATGAACACAAAAATGGTTCTGGCCAGATTTTACCTCGGGACATCACGGTACCGAGCCGGAGTGCTCAAGTCAACCCCTGGGCCACGACGCTGTCAGCCTAAAAGCATTTGAAGCATAAGTTCAGCCTAACCAGAGAATAACACGCGGAAAGCTAATCTCTGCATCCTTGGCGACCCTTTGAACAATTGGCACATGTTAGACTTACTGGTAGTGCTTAGTAAAAAAAAAGTTTCGTTTTTGGTAAAAATTCCCAAAAACTTAATCAGAAATATGTAAATTAAGTTTGACTCTTAAAATAAACACAGCATAGCAAATCGAACAAAAAAAAAAAAAAGGCGTCAAGTAGGTCAGAACACACACTTTTTACAGTGGATTCTGGCACAGCAATAAGGCGTCTTCTTGTATTCTTCTAGAAGTTATTATTCTAATAGTCCAACTAAGACCAGAAAGTTTAGAGGTAGAAGTCTAAAACATAGAAGTAGCTTCACGGATTATCAGCCAGTACGAGTACGTCGTTCAACTAATGTTTTTATTTATATGTAAGTACATACGACAATTTAAGTGATAGAGAATGATTCTGTACTTCTACCACGAGTTGCCACTTCAAATTTACATTATCGTTCGCGTAAAAAAATTGTATTCGGATGACACATGACAATGTCAAATCCCAATACATTTTTTTACGCGAACGATGACATACTCGTAAATATAAAGTAGCAACTCTTTTTTTTATGTAATAAAGAGCAAACGAGCAGGCAGGTCACCTGATGGAAAGTAATTACCTCCGCCCATGAACAACTGCAACACCAAAGGTGTCACCAATGCGTTGCTTGCCTTTTAAATGGGAATACGCTCTCTTCTTGAAGGCTCCGATGTCATATTCCATTGGAAATACCAACACACAGCACGCAGAAAGATCATTCCATATCTAGGAAATTGACGCGAAAAACGTTCGGTTGTTGAGCGCCAGTCATCCAGGTGATGAGCATGGAATTTCGACTTATGACGTGTCGTGCGGTGATGAAATTCAGCGGCAGGTATAAGATCATCCAATTCTTTTGAGCACTCCCCATTGTAAAGACGGTAGAAAATACAGAGAGATGCAACGTCTCTCCGTAGGGCCAAAGGATCTAAGCGGTCGGAAATCACAGGGTCGTAAACAATTGATGTTACCACCATGCATTTGCGTAAAACCCGCCAAGTGACTCTGACCTATCTCGGTCAGGTCGCGTTCCGGTATCAACACTGCACTAGGTGCCAGGGCAGACCTTCAAGGTGAGTATAGCCAGCTCAGTAATTGCTTTGCATTATTGTGCTTGTCATCCTCATATCAGGACCTCACGACTGCTTTCCATCAGGTGGAATGAGGTCATCTTGACGGCCACTATAAAAAAGAAGATATTGGAGTGCTCCAGCCCAAAGATGGCAGCAGTACTCCATGTGAGGCCTAACTTGTGCCTTGTAAAGTTGAAGGCGCTGAGACGGCAAGAAATACTGCTTTGCTTTGTTTCGCACTCCAGTTTTTTTGGAAGCCAATTTGGCTTTACCCTCCAGATGACTGCGGAACTGTACATCACTCGAAGCGTCATCGCCAAGGATTCCGATGCTAGGCCTGATACTCAAGGGAGTGCTCTCAAACCTAGGAAATGCTACAAACGGGGTTTTATTGCGGTAAATACGCAGAGTTGTGTCTTACCGGTGTTGAAACATACGATGTTATTTTAACCCCATTGTGAGACCTGTTCAAGGGATGCCTCGACTACAGACACAAGCTCTCTCCGGTTCTCGTCAACTGCGGTCATGGAAAGATTGCGTTGGCCAAAGTACAGTGCGTCCCCAGTGCTGTCATCTGCGTAACAATGAATGTTGCTGGTTTGCAACATATCATTTATGTGCTGGATAAACAGGGTCGGAGACAACACACAGCCTTGTGGAACGCCAGCATTAACGGGCATGGAGTCAGAGCATGAGCCATCGATAACGACTTTATTGCTTCGCCCAAAGTAGAAGCTTGCGATCCACGCGCATAATCCCTCGGGCACCCCATATGAAGGAAGTTTGGCTAGAAGCGCTTTGTGCCAGACCCGATCAATAGACCCTTAGCGCTAGGATATTTTTAGGTCATAAGTTTCAAAAATTCTGAAGTTGCTTATTTCCTGCCTGTAGATAGAATCGTACCTAAGAAGCTTATTTTTGTGTTTTGTGTCACATCTGACTGTCGCATAATCAGCAATTCGACTATTTGTATGCCAAACTTTTTATTGAGAATAAAACTGCCATAATTAATTTAAAGTTTAAAATCTTTATAGTATCATATCTAGTATAGGCTATAGAGTGTGCAAACCTTAATTGTGTCATCTTCATCCAGCGCAAACTGTCTTAAAGTCAGTATGTAACAACAGTTAACTCTCGCACCGTTTCGTTCGATCAAAGCTGACTTTTTCAAATAATAAGATTTCGTAGATGAAAATGACACAAAATAAGAATTTAGTGTTCTAATTACAACATAAAACATGAAAACACGTAAATTTTAATAACTTGTATTTCTTTTGTGGCTTTTACAGAAAGTTGTAATAAAAAAATCAATATATTATACTAATGTCGTGGATAATTTCGACACAAAATACGTTGTATGACAGATATTAGTATTATAAAACGCATAACACCTATATAACCAACTGTAATATTATTTTAGAGTTAGTCGAACGACATGTTAGGTATTAGTTAAATGTCAGGGTTCCTGTGAACAGAGCTGACACAAAATGCCTCTGTACATCAGTTACTACTTCGTTATCATCCTGAAAGTAAAATTTTCATCTCTAATTTTTTTTCGTCC
This sequence comes from Udea olivalis, assembly GCA_947369235.1. Classification (NCBI taxonomy): domain Eukaryota; kingdom Metazoa; phylum Arthropoda; class Insecta; order Lepidoptera; family Crambidae; genus Udea; species Udea olivalis. The sequence goes on from OX376340.1 coordinate 31,710,147, forward strand.
AATACTGACCGAATAGACAAATACCTAAATTTCTACCCATGCGACTACTTAAAATGACACTCATTAATGTATTAGGTTGGACAAAGGATTCCGTAACTACATGCCAAAAAGAAAGAACTTTACTATTTTCGAAACCTCAAAACCCAGCGCTACGGGTCTACAAAGGCTTTCGCTATATCTAAGTTGACCGCTAATGCCTCCCCTTTGCTCTCAATAGCTTCAGCCCAGCGGTGGGTAAGTAGAACCAAAAGATCATATGCAGACCGACCATGACGGTACGGACCATACTCGTGGTAGACGTACTGTTATCTATACCCAGCTACAGTGACAATCGTATATATGAAGCAATATGTAGGTAGGATCACAGATCCTTAAAGGAATGTGTGACAGTTCGTCGTAAAACCTCCGCGGGTCAACTCAAGAGCCAACGCCTTTGGCAGCTTCCTGCGCGAGCATCATACGCGAATTCACAACTCCCGAAAAGCAGTAAAACAACCCGCGGCTCTTGGCGGCCGCGGCAGGCGCGCGCGTCATATCTGCATCATTCAAATTCATCGTACAAATAACAAGAAAATCATTGAGAGGAGTGACGCCACACCAAGAAGGTACGTCACACACGTCCTTTCCCATTGAAACATCTTTTTTTTATTCAACATAAAGGTTTTTAGAAAGATAACGTCGATTTTAGATGTTTTTATTTAAAGAAAATTCATGTGGAATAGTTGTCAGACGGGACTTATCACTGGTTTCTATCTTACTGATATATCTTATTTCTGGTGCCTATACTCCTGACCTTTGTTTCAATTAATATTGTAGAGCAAATATGAGAAAACTGACTGAAAGTACTAGCGTATCCCAGGAGTTATTTGTAGTTGAAATGTCTCAGAACAATTCCATTATTTTCTGCAAGACTTTTTAAATGTTTCAATTTCTCCGTATTTAAAGAAAAACTTGTAGGTAGGACTTTTCAATTTCTTTGTTCCCACTTCATTTAAGCTTTTAGTCTCCATTCCATTCCATTATACGCTTACCTCTTCTTTGAGATAAAAAAATTGAAATGAGAAATTAATTGAATTCCGATGTAGAAAATACATTTCACCCTTTGGCGCCACAAACGCAAACCTTTGTGTTGCACTTTGAGCTAATTATATTAAAGTAACAATTTTATTGTTCACGAGCTGTCCCGACAGACTTCGTTCTATTAAATTTTTGACAGCCGGTCTCCTTTATCACATCTTGCCTGCTATTCCCCGACTTGAATACACTAACTATTATTTTTTACTATGTTAATTCTTAAACGAAAAACAAAAGATAGAAGGAAGCCTGCTAAAAGAAGGTATTGACATTTCTATGAAATTCATCTAAGGTGTGTTCCTTAGATTAAATCAAAATAAGATAGGTGACTCGCCTTTAGCGCGTGGACCGCTTAAATCAGGCCCTCGTTGCCTAATTTCACTCAATCGCAATATACGATTGACATGAATTTACTCAAACGCCCGCTTGCCTCGCTTACGCTATGATCAAAACAAATAGGTTTGTCTCTGTCCTTCACATCGCACAACGATAATGTAGTTGTGCATCATCCCTGTTTTCAGTTGACAATTTCGAGGACGTGCCGTATATTCCGCTATTTGATTTAATCTTCTATAAAATTATAAAGTTTTTTTTAAACCAAAGCAACAAAAATATTCACAATTAATCAAAATTTGATGCTTCTACAAATACGTTTCAGTAATTTTCCCTACAGTGTATGTAAAAGCAGTGATTGTGCAAGCGTATGTTTTAGTGTAGCTTTATTATTGGTTTTTGTCTTTGTTAAGTTGAGATTGATTGCAACAAACATCTGTACTGAACCTCTACGAAACTTTTTCTTCGAGAACCCCGTAATTTTTTATTACACTCATGCACTCCCTTTGTTATTCTAGAAGCATTTCAGCACGTCTACCACCAGCTTTGCCACTTACAATTTACATTATCGTTCGCGTGAAAAAAATATAGGGATTTGACATTGTCATGCCAATATAACACAATTGAAATAAAAAGGTATTTTTTAAATGGAATTAGAATTAAAAAGAAATGAAACTCGTGGTAGACGCACTGAAATGCTTTTGAAATAACAAAGGGAGTGCATGAGTGTAAGAGAAAACGTACTGAGGTGTGAGATTTGCTTGCTCTAACTACTGGGCAGCTGGAGTACAAGCAAATATGTTTCAAAGAGATTTCATATTTCTTGTGAAACGTGAACGGCAAGCTATAAAGGCGTCGTGTATCGACCTACGAGTATTATATCTCTTTTGAAAGACGTTCTTGGCTCTTTCGCCACGGGGCCTCACTTTTATCAAAAGATCGCTTTATATCACTATTTCTTCAACTGCACGCGGTGCTTCCAAAATGTGTACACCTACCTCTGATAGATAATATTGCTGAAAGATTATCCACGTACCTACTGAACGTGAATACGTCAGTTCATGAAATATTCAATTAATTACTCGAGGTATTATTTCTAGAGACTTGTCTTGCCTCGGTCGCCGATGGGGGATTCGATATCCACCATTTCAACATTTGCGTCATTGAACGTTTCCATCATGAGTAAAGTGAAATGAACCTACATTACTGTTTTTAATTTCGTTGGTACACCTTGTGAACCTGGCTGTCCGAAATTTGCTTTGAGCACAATCAAACAACGACTTGGCAAGCTAGGTTTATAGTAGAATTCTAGGGAGGGGTATTGCTCGTGGTAAATGTTATCAAAGGTATATTTTACGTCCTGCTTACGGAAATTCGAATATTTATTTCATCACTTTCCAACTCGTTCTTCTTCATTCTCTCTGCCGAAGTTGGTCTGGAAGATCGCTCTGCAGGGATAAGACCGCCTAAATTGTGCTTTTATTTGTGTTTCTTTTGTAATTATCTGTAGAACAAAGTATCGTATGTATCTGTTTTGTTACTCCTATTATCATGGCGGACACATTGAGCGTATTTATCTTACTGATCTTACTAATGTTATAAATGCGAATGTTTGTAAGGATGTTGTATGTACGAGTATGTACCTATGTATGTCTGTTACTCTTTCACGCAAAAACTACTGAACGGAGTTGCATGAAACTTTACTGTAATAGGTACAGCTTATATATCAAAATAACACATAGGCTACAATTTATAAAGATCTTATGAACATGTAAAAGAAATTAAGTACATGCGGGCGCAGCCGCGGGCGGAAAGCTAGTCCGTTGATATATTTTACAGATGTTTCCATTTTTTTGAGTGCCATAACGTTTTGAATGAAACTTTAGTTGACACATTTTTTGGCCTTTCATTCTCAATATAACTTAGTTCTCAATTTATCGAGTTTATATAACAACGAACTCTTTTCAAAATTCGTTGTTATAAGCTGATCATACAGCTCTGCATCAATATACTTAGCGCCGCGTAATTTACAGTGAGTAGTCTGAGTTTCCAGAAAGTCACAAATTGAAGTAAGTAAATAACTTAGGTTCAGTTTGAAACTGTAAGCTGAGTTCTCCTTGTGAAACAGACATTCACTTTATTTATTCAAAAGAGTCCTAAACTATTTGTGCTCTAAAGTTATGAGTACTTAACTAAACAAAACGTTATTTATTAAAGTTCTTAAAACTTAATACTACTTTGCTACTTTAGGGCGGTTTCTCCCAACAGCGGCAAAAGCCAATTCTGAACAAGTTTGGTTGAAGCCATGTTCTTAAAATGTTTTGGTTTATACTTAAGGAAGACTACTTAAAATTATTGATGTGTTTTTTACCCAAGTTCCTTCAGAAGGCAATCTACAGAGTTCATACAAGTTTGACCACTATGTTAACGAAAGGATAGTGTACATTCGCCCATACATTGCTGCCTATGAACCAACAGTCATGAAAAATACCTCATAAGGTTCATAAATACATACACTTTAGTGTCAAAACGTAGTTTATGGACAGACACTTCTGAGAACTCGTTAAATATCAGAAAACTGAAAAATGTTGAGGTTATATTTAATAATATAATGCGAAGTTTTATTTACGTGAGTGGGACTAATGTTCTTCAATCACATATTTTGTTGATCTGCCTCTTCTGGCAGTACCATAGAACCACTAGCTGAGCCACAATTCACAATGTTGATTCCATTGCGATGATCGTAAATCCGTAATTATTGCTGAGTTAGCTATGTGCAGGTTACAAAAACTTTAAACGGTTAAATCTGAAAGGAGGTAGGTCACTACAGAGAGTCATCAACGTCCCTTTTTTAAGTCGTGTCATAAGAATAAAATTATTATTATAAAAACAATAACACAGCATTGCAAATTGAAAGCGAAAAATACAAGATAGGTGCCGGTATTTTTTATTTTGCGTTGAAGTGTCAAGTCAACCAAACGTCATTAACTTCTATTTTTTGGCTTCGCACAAAGCTGATTTAAGCCAATGTATCGGTTTCAAAATAAAAAGTTGATTAAACATCTATAACATTGACAGTAATGTATTGGTACTCATTTTTATGAGCCTTTAATAAGTTCACAACTACATTTCCTTGCACATACAAGGTTTCTTTTGACAAGTCAAAGTAATCAGTAAATTAAAAAATTGTTGCGATGGCTAAACAATAGAGAGCACAGACGAAGCAACATAAATGGTATTAAAAAAATGTTTTCGGACGATGAATCTTTTCAGTATTTTTAATTTTGATATCAAAAACCCGAAGTGTCCGTGACAATCTATATACATAAGTGATAATTATGTCTTAAATCATGGCCCAAATTATGACAAATGTCAAATATTTGTTGGTTCATAGGCCAACTTGGGCACTGTCCTTTACTTACAAGGCATCTTAAGACTGTGTGTGTATCAATGACTAATTAATATTATATGTTCCAGTTAAAACCGGTTTTTCGTTAGAACTCGTTTTGTCTAGGTACATAATGCCTTTGTTAAAACTAGAAATACCCAGTTAAAACTAGAATTTACCACTGATATATTTGATTTTCAGATAAAACTAGTTGTCACATCAAGCCCTAGTTGAAAATGAAAAAAATGAAAAATGTTTTATTTCAGCATTTTACAGTTTTTTTACAATATTCCATGGCCGGGACCTACCTAGTAGGTATGTGCAAATACCTGTGTCAGGAGGCCCCCCTCTTCCATAACAATGGCATACATTTTATTTAACAGAATTAGTATTTAAAATTTTCGAAGAAAAATACCAAACTTAAAGCTATTACTATGGTGTATGTGTATGTAGATGGGTAGGTGTGTGTGTGTGTGTGCGTGCGTGCGCGCGTTTGCGTGTGTTTGTATGCGTGTGTGTTTGTTCTGGCATGATTGACCTACGGGATGGATTTAAGTAATTCCTCTGTCTTACTGTAATCCAACGGCATCAGCCCTTCGATTAAAGTATTTTAACAATCCCGATAAATTAAATTGTAAATTTTGTACAAATGTGAAGATTAAGCCCGGAACTGCCGCTTAGCAAAAGAGGTTTTGCAAAGAGTTGTGGGCGCCACTCTGTCTTTTCTCCTTCCGGATAGCAAGCTGGGATCATATGGTAGGGTTTTATGCAGTTTCAAAACTGAGGTTACGATATACAGCTTTCTAACCGACAGAAGATCACACAGGCGATAGAGCTCGTCAGTAGGGAACCTGTAGGGTTTAAAATACATAACGTTCAATAGATATCTCACTACTTCAATGAATTTGGATTTCGTAGCACTATCCCAAATAGGAATGCAATAACCTATAACAGATTGCGCTAAGTCAAGGTATATGCGACGTGAAAGTTTATGGCTGGTGACATGCCTTAGTGTTTTAAAAATCCAGACTAATTTACGTATTCTGTCATTAATGTGTTGTCTGGAGATGCCACGACATCCGCTGGTCGAGTTAAAACTAGCACTAGAGCAACTAATTTGAGATTGAAAACAATATATAGTGTTAAAATGGGGTCTAACTTTTCGCACAATGCCGATCTTCCTAAAGTGGCTTAGCATAACCCATTTGGCATCACACCATAAAATTTACGTGTCATAATTTATGCTTCGCACAACTTTTAAATAGCATATTAGTCCAAATGCATATTATTACATAGCATAACAGTCTAGTCATAGTGAGATAGTCGTGACCTAGTGGTTAAGCACTCCAACTCGGATCGCGAATCGTGTGGTCCCGAGTTCAAATCTGGCCAAAACCAAAATCTTTGTGTTAATTGCTGAATATCCGACTAACTCTCCGGTGATGGAAAACATCGATAAAAAACTGAATCGAAAGCGGTGGAAGGCTCACCACTAGGGTATGCATTACCGGTTAACCGGTAATGGTTTTTACCGGTTAACCGCCGATTTTGGCAGTTGGTAAATTACCGGTAATCAGAAGGATTACCGGTTTTTTTACCGTTTTTTTTTAAATTGCATTTTATAGTTTTAAGGACACTAGGGTTTGGTAACAGTGACTCCGTTGCGTTGGTTGTGTTGTTGCTTGTAGCTATGCATTATTACTCTCTCCCGGCACGAACCGAACAAAAACAATGATTGTACCTACATTAAATTATCGTATAAGTTTTAGAAGAATACGCAATTATTTCTTTACTTTTTAGTTTTTAGTGTTTTGTTTTGGAATAGTTTTTTTCTAAGGTTTTTTTCTTGTTAAAGTTTTTTTTACCTTCAAAACCCTGGGAAGTACTTTGCCTTTAATGAGAACAGTGACACATTTTGCAAACCATCGAATGAAGAGACCATAGATATGATGGTTGATCTGATTCAAAGACTAGAGCCAGACTGTAATGTTGAGCGAGATGCGACTACAACAAGAAACGAAGATTTAGACGAAAAAATCGAAGTAATAAGTTAGCCTATGACTACGAGCATGAAAAATCGAATCCAAAAGGCTATTTATAATACACACATCAACATGGTCTAGGGATATTTCAATTTATTAAACCTAAATAACTAAAATTCTATTAACTTTTTGTGGAGACAACTACACATTAAAATAAACCTTGTTTAATAGCCTATCTAATCTAATAAATAAACTTTTAGATAAGGTTAAATTTAAAAAAAACTTAGAAGAAGAGGAAAAACTCAGACAAAATTTCAATCTTAACTTTATTTTTGAAACATCAAACAAAACAAAATTTTTTTTAATAAAAATTGTTGAAAACTTAAAATTAATAATCCGTGGCTCCACCTATGACTCTCCCGACACATCTGCAGCAGTTCTGCATACTCAAAACAAGGGTGTCAATATCCTGTTGTGGAATACTGTCCCAAGTCCTGCTAAGATGCAAGAAAAGCTGGTTTTCATAATATGTTCAGGGAAATTACTAAGACCTCTTCTTTGAAGCATATCCTAGGCATGCTCAATAGGATTTAAGTCAGGGGATTGTGCAGGCCAAGCTAAGGCTTGGATATCATGCTGTTGTAACTAACTTGTAACGATACGCGCCGTATGTGGACGGGCATTGTCGTGCATTAGCTGGAAATTTTGTCCCATTTGCTGTCTGTGGGGCAAGATTACAGGCTCTAGCACCTCATCTCGGTATTTTAGAGCAGTCATATTGCCTTGTATCCAAACGAGGTCCGTTCTACCGCCGAGACTAATTCCTGCCCAAACCATAATCGTGCCTGCGTGGGTGCTGCAGTCGATTCCAACGTCCAGGTTCTCTCCAAACGCGTACTCTTCGCGAATCAGGATGAAATCCAAACCTGGGTTCATCAGTGAAAAGCACGAGTGAACATTGAGAATGGTTCCAGTTTTCGTGTGCAATAGCCCATTGTAATCTTCTTCCTCGATTGCCTCTCCTCAGCGCTGGTACCCAAAGTGGCCTACGAGCACGTAGGTTGACTTCATGCAGTCGTCTTCTCAAAGTTTGACTGCTTACCAGCAAACCATACTCTCTCTGTAGCCTTTGAACCAATTGCCTCGCCGTTACATTTGGTTGACTTCGTGCAGCATTCACTATGAATCGGTCCTGTATATGTGTTGTAATGCGTTGAGGTCCTCGGTGCCGTTCCACCACTTCCCCGTGACACGATAACGTGACTAAAGCCTGGATATAACGCTCTGACTGGTCCTCATGGCTTCAGAAACCGCAATTTGGGTAGCGCCAGCTTGAATCATGCCCACTGCTCTTAACATTTCGTTCCTGGTCAAGTGTCTACGTGGCATGATTAAATGAACACCGGAGGTGCGTTTGACAAAGATTTATAGAAATTCATGGAGTTTTAATCAAGTTAGAAGTTCGAGAAGATTTACTTCTTTGGAAGAAATTTAATGAATGCGAATTTCATCTTAAAACAAAACCTTTTATATACAAATTTTAATTTAAAAAAGGAACTTAATAATGTTTTTATAATCTGTTATTAAGTAATAGTTTTTTTGTAAGGCCAGTACTTTTTAAGTTATTTAAAAAAGTTTTTTATATCCCTAGACCATGTTGTTGTGTGTACCTTAGAGAGGAACTCTTCATCTGCAACACACGCGATGGAAAAAAGTGATCTAAAACGACTGTTATAGATAGAAATGGCACTCTTTGAAAACGATGGTGACAGGGGAAAGTATTTAACACAGAGTTACAGATACTTATTGACAGTGGTTCCAACATCAGTGGAAGCTGAGAGGGCGTTTTCCGCTGCCGGCATATTATACGTATAAAGTTTCGTCAAAATTCCTTGTTAGAGTCGTTTTAACTAATTTTACAGAAAAAAAATATTATTACCGGTAATACCGGATGACCGGTGAAAATAAAACCATTACCGGTAATTTTACCGGTAATTGAAACAGCCGGTAATTGCAAGCTCTACTCACCACCTATCACGTTGGGTTCTAATACCGTTGGTGAAAAGTGAGCTTCTGAGTATTCCGTTGACCATGACGGCAATAGTCACTTGCCTCTGACTACCCCGTTTGGGATAAAGTCGTGATGGTACGTATGTATGTATGTTTAACAGTCTAAATGTCTATCATTACTTGTCTAGTAAGAACTAGTTTTAACCGATATTCAATTTTGATCATTAGTTAATTCTAGTATTAACTAAGCCATATAGTAAAAACTAGTTCTTACTAGGAAAAACGCGTTCTATCTAAAAACTGGTTTTACTGTAACATATACATTTGAAGTTTCGTCATATGATTGTTGTTCGTCTTAATATGACCGCTATCGAACCAGGTTTCCAGCCTTTATTTTACTTTTTCGAAGTTAAACACTGCTGGAGTCTCAATTATCAAGCTGCCTCCGAAACCATAAAGCTATTACCTATTCTGTGGCCCTACTCAGCAGTTTTTCCTGTCCTAAAAAAAAATTTACTTCGTAACTCAAAAGTTTGGTAACTTAAGTTAGAATATGTCTCGTAGTGGCTTGTAAAATAAAGACAATCTTATGAAAAAATACCGATTCGGAAGACCAATAACGTAATATAAACTGTTTTTATTAATAGAAAGAAAAAAAATTAAGTAACATAGATAAATGCTTCTTGTAGTAATGTTACAGTTGTCTACGTTTAAATTAAAATGTCTCTCATTTATATTTCATTTCCTTGGAAATCCTCTATTATTTTACGCTCTTGTCAAACAATTACCTAATTTACCGAGTTTCATGAGAACGATTACACTTTCCCTATTCAAGCTTTGTTACTAAACTCAACTGGCAAGTATTGGGGTTTCGTGATCAAAGGATAAGAAAAAAGTCCACTTTTAATATATTAGATATTATCTACTTTTTTTGAAAAATTTATCTTTGAAGTATGGAGGACCACCCCACCATTACAAATTTAACGATATTCTACGAAACTTTATTAGAAGGCCAAGAATCATATGATGTTATCCGTTCTTATTGTAAGTTTTGCTTTTAGAAGAAAGTACAGATCACCAACATAAAGCAATAAACAGTAAGTTACAATAAATACTAAGTTAACTATCGACGACACGATTGGCGTAGTGCGCTGTAGCACGGTTTTTCGCCTCGATTTCCGTAGTGTCCCGGGTTCGATTCTCGGTCGGGTCAATTCAGGAAACGATCTTTTCTGAATTGACTCGGGTCTGGGTGTGCTGGGAGACGCCCCTGGCTTATTTCCTTGTGTGGTAACTCGTAACACAGGGATATCAATCCCTACTTCGAGACCATTACAAGAGGTGTGTTGTCTGGCGCATATTTATTTATTTATTTATTTATAAAAGTTGTAAGCAAATTAATACAGTGTCGCTAACGCTAAATTCTTATGACAAAAAAAGGTAAACTAAAACCGATTGTCAATGGTGGTATTCGGGGTGAAACTATCTTGCAGCAACATACGACATGGTGATAATCACAACTTTACGCAAGTATGAATTCACCAATTCTCAACGAAGTTTTTTTTCTTCGTTTAAGAGGACTGAATGTAAATCTACTTGGCGCAATTAGTCACGATGCTTTAACGCCGAAGGACATAATATGTCCTTCAGTATGTTCAGTCCCCACCGAGAATAGGTTTCTATCTAAGTTAGGTACACGTCCATTTACGTTTATAAATATTTAGAAATATAAATATTTATAAATGCGTAAGTATTAGAATAGTTATTAGGTACGAGATTTCTACCATATACCTTTTTGTTGACTTCGAAAGAGGGTAGACAGATATGTCTGCCGTTAAAAACTCACCTGCAAGATCTTCAGTTACTCTGTGATCATGGCACTTGCATCGGAAACTCGAAATCAAAAAAAAGCGACATGGTAGAAATCCCGAAACTAATAACTATTCTAATGTTAGTGACTATGAAAGTTAAAAACAATATAGGTATGTTTAAGTATGTCTGTGACACCCATAGGACAAGCTTTTGTTGACGATATTGTTTGTTACCCCAGTGTACGGACTCGCTGGCCCAGGCACACAAGGAGCTGCAGCTCACCGTGTCCGACGTGGACAAGAACAAGAAGCTGTACTTTGACGAGGAGCACACCGCGCACGACGTTCGGGACAAGGCTAAGGACATCGAGGAGAAGTAAGCATTTCATTTTATAAACTTTTTGATATACCCTTCCAATTTCGTTCCACGCGTGCTGGACTGCGGCGAGGTGGGCACCTTATGATGCAGCTTTACATAGGGGCCTTTGTAGTGCGCATCCAGACGTGGAACATTCCAGAACCTTCCAGCGCATGTATTTCCTTCCTTCTACACTCTACAGTCCCCAGGTCTTGAAACTGGACGTGAAAATGTTTTTTGCAGGCCGTCTAGATTAAGATCACTAACTCACTGATGGCTTTGCATACCTATGTTTGTCAGACTCATATCTGGACCTCACGGCCAGTCAGTAATACTGTGCAACTACTGAGCTAGTCAACAAAGCCTTTACAGGCCCTGCTGCCTCACTGGCCTCCTTAAATTTTTTCCCCTTTGGTCAAGGCCTGCCCCCTCGCTGTTATATTTTAAAAGGTCCTGCCACAATTACTTCCAAAGACCCTTTCGATGCTGTCGCCGAAGGGCTGGGTCGAGGTTGCCTTTGGGTTCATATGTGCTACTCCGCAGTTTAGGTACGCTCGACCACCTACCCCGCCGTGGGGCTAATGACAGCGGGTTGCCGAACAGCGATCAGCTCGCACACTCGCCTTGTCGTGTCGTGACGAACTTTTTTAAATGTTTTGTGAGTTGCGACCTGTGGTTGTGACCATGCGCTGACAGCCTAATCTCATTCGAGTCAGCTTTACCCAACAGGATATGAACGCTCGTGCCATACAATAAGTTTGTTGTTAGAATAGGCAATTTCTATCCTTGACTTTTGTTCTAGCTAGAGTGATGCTTCCGTTCGGTTGTACATAACTTATTGTTTAGAATATATAGATAGAGAAAATTTAACTATTTGCTCCTGCACAATCCCTCAACTCGAAAAGCTTCTAACCACTTTATTTTATAAAGTTACGTATCATGGGAGCTTGCGCTTTGTGGTTTAAATCATGTTAAATTGGTATTAAATATCACCTGCCCCGAGGAGCAGTCGAGTTACTGCAGCAGCCTGTATGATATTCTAGGTAACACCTATTCTAATTAATCATTAAATTTATACAAGATAGTTTAAGCCTTTAATACGACACGGTTTCAAAGTAAAATCGTTGGAACAAAAGAGTCTCTTATTGTGAACATGAAGTCGGATAGTAGGTACAATGAGGTTTCTTATACGTAGTTTGTAGAATTACTTAATATAAAAGGAAAATGATCACTAAGGCTCTTATACTGTTATTAAAGTCTTTTTTTAAATTCTTACACTCTACTATAATTAGAGGCTACGAATACTACTAATGAAAAATTTGCCTCATAAAAACCTGGGTTGTACGTTGTTTTGTAGAAAATGGTTACCTACATAGAATTTTGAAGGATACTGGTTCACTAACAACTGTTTGTTTATGGAAACCGATTAATCAGCACGCAACCGTAAAGGGCCGTCTCGCTTCAACACCGGCACCAGAGATGGACGCGCACTCTGAGTACTTCACCGGCCTGAGGATACCTACGCTGACCAGTCGATCTATTCCTTTATCTACCTTATCTCGTAGTGCGAACGCTACTGGCCTGGGCTTGAAAAAAATTTACTTGGCATCTTATTTTAAATTAAATTTTATTTCATACTTATTAAAAGTTCCAAGAAGAAGCATAACAATATAAAATAACATTTTGTTTTGCGACTCCCCATATCAACTCGATAGGGTTTAAATCACAGTGGTAAGGTGGAAGTCTTACCACAGTGTGACCAAATTCTCCCAATAACTCGTCAATTTCATAAATTGGCTCAGGTTTTTTTACGAACGCCAGTAGAGATGGCTTCCTCAAATCCGGGTCAAACGAACTGTTATTTTCTATTAACTACTCTCTTATTTCTGGAACTTTACCGGCGGATGTGGGTGCTTTATTCTTTATCACAGAGTGATACGGGGCGTTTTCCATCACGATAATTGAGGATTCTTGGATATTAGGGATAAGTTTTTCTGTAACCCATTTAGTGAATTTCTTCTGGTTCATTTCCGAATGATAATCCTCCTGTTTATTTACTCCGCTAAATACTGTTAGCGCGCTAGGTACGAAGCCTTTTTCGCTTCCGGCATGTATTATGATCCACCTCTTCCTCTTTGAGATACCTGTGAGAATAATAAACTATAGGCACTTCATTTTTACAGTGTAAAAAAATTGTATCTTCTGAAGGATTGAACAAATGTCAAAATCATCAAGTTTCATTGCACGTCGACCCTGTCGAGGTTTAGCTGGAGTTGAAAATTTACCTCCATTTACAGAACCTTGTCTCGCTATCCTTCGGACTGTACTTTCAGACACACCTAAAACAACGAAAGAAATTTAAATAGGGGAAAATAAGCCAAATTTTCTTTATGCAAAAAATAATAATTGTTACACATATTCTACTAGTAAGTAACTAAAAACTGTCGCAATAACTTATAACGCTTAAAATCGTTTAGTCGCACTATAATAACCAACATATTTGTTTGTCGACCCATAAACCTAAAAATTTAAGAAATATTTAAAAATATTGTTTGTTTCTCGGAATTTAGCTGATGATAACACATAAGAATATTTTGTGTAGATAAATAGTTAACGTCTTTCATAAGTTACTTACTAGTACAATCAGCTGTACGTTGGTAAATATCCTCCAGATTATGCAACAAACTTCCTGCTTGATGTTTTTTTTTTTTTCTATTTATTTATTTGGGTCAAACAAACAATATCACAATAAGGTTACAAATAATATTTAAAGTAACTTAAAATAATAATTGTGATACCAACACCGTTAACAACAGGTTGTTACATTATTCTTGAGAGGTGAATGCTAAATTATTGTATCCAGTATTTAAAAAATCAACTCAATATTAGTGTCTTATAATGAAAACAATCAGTGTTGCATCAGATCACTACACATCAACCATGGGCCTGTTAGTACAATTCATTTTCAGGTATATTTACAAGTATTCTACGCATTAATTTCACATACTTTACTTATTACAGTTCTGCCAAACATCGCAAGAAATACCTTGTATATTACTTATATCGCGAGAACCGCTACGATAGGTCTTGTTCATGATGTCACTTTGTAGCAACCCAGGTTGTAGAAATTATCACGTCAAACACAATAAAATAACAATTAACTTCGTACACGCAAAAAATCAGTCAACCTTTTGACAGTTTTGAGATTTAATGAAGTGTTGCCAACGGGTTGTTAACGGGTTGCCAGGTTTAAGTGTACCTTGTTCCGGAATATTTTTTGTCAACTCTTTATTGTTGCTGTACTTCCCATATTACCAAATCATCGAAGCATCCTCATCTCAATTTTAGTGACTACATCCTCTTTCACACCACAACACTCTCTAATTAACTATGCTATTCCTAAATGAAACTGTAAATTTTCTGAATATCCGCATCCACATTCCCTGAATTGATTCATGCGGTTTGCAAAAAGGTCGTGTTTAGTGTTCTGGGTTAGTGTTGCCATAACAAGGTCACGGCAGTTCACTGTGCCTGTGCCTTCGCCCCACCCCCTACTCCTTTTTGCGGGTCTGGGTGCTTGCATATACGGACGTTTTGGGTTTATTCAGAGCCAATGACGTACTCATATGTACTGCAGTGAATAATATTAATTTTGAATGATTTAGTTACGTTTTTATGAAATTTAATAGTCATATACTTAGGATAAATGTTTTGATAAATGAACGTATGGTAATTACCACATCTTAATTAATGGATGAAATATATAATGAAACTTTGTAAGCAAACACCAAGACCATTCAATTAGACATCTGTGCTGGTGCGGGCATCGGAAGCGCGACTCTATGGTCTTACACCGGAGCTTATAACTGTGCTAATTGGGTTGCCCATATCGTTCTATACGCAACCTATTCAAGCATACTAATTCCGAAATGATTTGTTTAAAGTTACAGAAATCAATTTTGTTCAGAGCAATGTATTCATGATCATCCACAAAAGCAATTGCACGTGTTGTGGTGCAGCTTTACTTGACGACGGGTGGAAGTGAATGCGAAGAGCCTAAATCATTGCAATCAAACTCAAACTCAAACTCAAATAACTTTATTCAAATAGACTGTATCAGTACTTTCAAATCGTCAAATTTACAGCAAAATATGCTAAATAATAGACATAAATACCATAATAATATGGATATGTAAATAAACAGTATACAGACATAATGCGACTCTACCACCGCGTTGGAGTTGTTTCTTACTGAGAAGACCCGGCGAGAAACTCAGCAGTTACTCTTTTAAACTTGTTTTGGGTTTACAACAGGCGTTAGTAAAGTACAAGCAGTGTGTCATTTTGATACAAATAAACCTAAAAGAATATAAAACAAAGAGAAAAAACCAACCATAAAAGAATATAATAAAAAGAATTCATTTAAACAATTCAAAAACAAAAATTGTTAGTCAGTACATACATACTAGGTACCTATTAACTCTTACAATATAACATCTGTCACAATAGAGCTATTTAATCCCGCATCGAGCAGAGCGCTTATACCCAGGCATTTTTATCAATAAGGTAGTCTTTTGTAGTATAATAGCCCTTTTTTAATAAAGCCGTTTTGATGTGATTTTTGAATCTATGTAAAGGTAACTCACAAATTGTTTTTGGAATTTTGTTGTAATAATGTATACCTTGCCCCATAAAGGATCCTAAAACTTTTTGTAACCTAAAGAGTGAAAGTGCAATTTTATCCTTATTCCTAGTATTTCTGCAATGTATGTCACTGTGTTTAGCATAGAGACCAATATTTTTTCTCACCAAAACAATGCAATTGTAAATGTATTGTGACGCTACAGTGAGGATACCAATTTCCTTAAAAATCTCCCTAAGTGAAGCCCGTGCACGAAGCTTATAGATGGATCTGATAGCTCGCTTCTGGAGGATAAAGATAGTTTGTATATCCGCCGCTTGACCCCAAAGTACAATGCCGTAAGACATTACACTATGGAAATAACTAAAATAAACTGAACGAGCAGTATCAACATCTGTTAATAACCTAATTTTTCTTACTGCAAATGCAGCCGAACTAAGTCTGCCTGAGAGAGCTGTTATATGAGGGTTCCATTGCAGTTTTGAATCTAGTGTGATTCCAAGAAAAACAGTTGTATCTACAAGCTTCATATTATTACCATCAATTTTTAGACTAATGTGGTTATCTTTAACATTAGGCAACTTAAAATTAATACATTTAGTCTTTTTTGCATTAAGCAGTAGATTATTTACTGTGAACCATTGTAAAACCTTTGAAAGTGCGTCATTAACATCATCAAAAAGGTTTTTATTTCTGTCAGTTTTAAAAACTAAAGATGTATCGTCTGCAAACAATACAACATCACAAATATCTTTTAAGTAAAAAGGTAAATCATTTATATATATCAGAAATAGTAATGGACCTAGAATGGATCCTTGAGGGACTCCCATTTTAACTTGTGATCCTGTAGAGAGTACACTGTTAACATCAACTTTTTGAGTTCTTAAACAAGTTATACTTATCTGAATCCACCAGTCTGACTATATTTTGATGTTATTTCGGAATATGTTCTGCTCGACCTGTGAACCGAGTACAGGATCTTGAAGTCCGGGCAAGTAGGCAACCTATAATCTGGGTCACCGAGACGTTTACTTCCTAGTATTAATATTTTAAACCGTTTGCTTTTGAAACTAGGCTCAGGCTATGGGTTCAGCAGTGATCGTCTCTCAACTGATTAGATCGACGTTAATAACGGCTTTATGCAAGCAACTTTTCTTGTCATCATTAAATTTAAGAGGCCTGCCCTTGCCAGCTCAGCAACCACTCTAAGAATGATGTCAAGCTAGTATCTAACTTCAATTACTAGTCTATTCTAATATTATAAAGAGGAAAGATCTTTTGTTTTTTGCTTTGTTTGTATTGAATAGGCTACAAAACTACTAGGGGGCTAGCCAAGAGCAACACGCCACGACGATGACTTAAGCACCATTGACAGCTTATGACATCCCCATACATTTGAACGATTTCTGTAGTAAAAATCGTCGTGGCGTGTTGCTCTAGGCTAGCCCCTCTGGACCGATTTTAAAAATTCTTTCACCAATATAAAGCTACAAAATCAGGGAGTGCCAAAGGCTAATTTTTTTTAATCTAGGGTATATTTTGACGGGAGAAATAGCCTACGCGGGCTAAGTAGCTGACGGACAACTAGTTTTCTATAATTTCATAGTAGTTACTGTACTTTCAATGAAAATCCTAGTCCTATCCTATATAATAGTTTTAAAATTATTAATAACCTACCACATGTGTGTAATGAAAAAGTAGTTCTAATTAAGAAACCACAGATTCACATTGTGGTCATACTATATTTTTAATTCTATTTGTCTGAGAATACATGATCATTTTTATTTTCGTCATGGTGTGTAGGGTACGCATTGTAGGGGTGTGCTAAAAAAGGGTTGCAATTTATGTCAAAATCTAGAAGAATGGAGGTCAATGACGCCCTGTACCACGAGACGCCGGATTAGTACCTACCTACCGACAGTTCCATACTTTTTATAATATCGTTACTAATAATGGAGTTTATTGGTAGAAGTCGGTCATTGCCCTTCAATGCACATTTATCTGGCACAAATTATAAAACATGACAGTGTTTTAACGATAGCGATACTCATATGGAAACAGAATCAGAACATTTATTTCATAGAAAGTGGTGTTACAGGTTCTTAAATATTACAAAATTCAGAACAATCTGCCACTGGTGGCGTAGAAATATTAATGATAATCGTTATTAAATACACGCGTTATTATATATACATATTTTTACTCAGGTAGCTATAAAAATGGACACAACTAATTTCACCAACATAAAAAATACAGTATTCATCTTATTTGATCAAAAATAATAACACATGACAATAAAAATTCAATTTCTTTTCTTCTTCGATATTCATATTCAAAAAGTCATTAGATAATAGAATAAAAACATTACTCAATCAGCCAATTTTTCAGATAGTACTCTTATTTAAAATTATTTAATGTAATCTCCCTAATAGACGGAGGAAGCTTATTTATATTCTTATTGAACTAAGGTATACATTGTTAGAACATAGTTTCACATAGGTCAGTTGTAAATACAGTTTACTAGTATCTCAGCTGGGTTTCCTTGTTGCCAAGCACCTCGCCCATTGGGGAGAAGAGGTGTGGGTGCTTTTTTTACTAATAAGCATAAATCAAATATCTTATCACTGCCATGGCAGAGTTAAGATTCTTAGTTTTTTAAATAGTGGCGTATAATGGTCTAGGTAGTCGGCACCGCACAATGTGCATAGGTGTTTGAATTCGAAATTCGGGTTTGGTGTAAAGTCTTAGTATTTATAGTTTGCACGTGTGGTTCGAACTGGGGCCTATTAAGTTCTCACTCTGTAGTACAATTAAACTGCATATTAATATTATTATGGTATTATTTATAACAGAGACATTATCTATCCACAATGTCACATAAAATTACCACAAAAACGAAAGAGGCAGATGCAGAATCATTTCGATGGAAGCAAAGTATTGACGTCACGGTTGGTGTAGTGCGCTAAGCATGGTTTCTCGCCTCAATTTCCTGGGTTCGATTCCCGGTCGGGTCAATTCAGGAAACGATTTTTTCTGAATTGACTCGGGTCTAGGTATGCTGGGAGACGCCCCTGGCTTATTTCCTTATGTGGTACCTCGCAACACAGGGATATTAATCCCTACTGCGAGACCATTACAAGAGGTGTATTGTCTGGCGCATATTTTTTTTTTAAAGTAGATACTACATTTTTAGGGAAAGTGTTTTTTTCTCAAAATTAGCTTTCGATAAACCTTATCTATAAGTCTGTATTAATATTATTCCGAATTTCATTTCATTAATATCACGTAAATAAAGGTTTTAAAAAAAACATCGCAGTAGAAACGGACATTTAAACTTACCCGCCGTTACTTCGAAATTTTGACAGGTGATTCAAACGTTAATAAAGAAAGACATCTGTCACTTGTCTCATTGAAAAATTAGTGTCTCACGGAGTAAAATACTGTGCAATCTAGTCCAAAAACGTGTACAGAAGGATACCAATTTGACAATCCTAAAGTAAACCTGATAAGAAGACGTTTATGAAGATATCTGGCAGATATCTTCCTCTTTTTTGACATGTAAGAACATATCTGGGAGATATACTGACGTATAAGAAGACATCTGGCAGATACTCGTATCTGCTAATATATAACGTTAAAAGACATCCACATTTTTCAGTAAAAAGTTTCCGCGTTGAATATAACAAGTACCTATGAATTTTTTTGTGGGAAAATTCTGAGCTATCTGTTTGGACATTGCGCTGAGAGTTTATGAAAATATGAAAAGGAGTTGGGTGTACAAAATCATAGTTAAATGTTAACACAGAAGCGTAACGTCCCGGAAACTCCGGGACAGTTAGCAAGCTTAGTTGCTGTCCTGATTGTACTTATCTCCTGATACCTTTCACAGTTTTTCTTTTGTATAGGCAGGTGTAGTTAGTACTAGGTACAAATAAATGTGTTTAACAAATAAACTGCATTGTTGATTTACAATTGTGATAATTATTAAAACTCGTGCTTAGTAATCATTATCAGCTGATGAAGAAGTAAATAAAACATTAATTTTCATTTTTCGAACGTCTGTCCTGGGTGTGGAACTGTGGATCCAGCTCACGACCTTCATTCATCACCAACCATTAAATATGTAAATGAATGTTTTTGAGTTATATCCTTTACAACAAATAATTGTGCGTTAGTCTATCTAAACACAAATGGTCCTGTGACATTATCTCTGCAGGTGAAGCGATAAATTAGTATAATTTAGACCATATGAGTCCATTCCATTAAATATAAATATTAACTTTATTTACACACCCATAGAATAAGTAGGTTCGTTTAAGTTTCTTGGACTAACTGTAGACTCAAACGTAAATTGGAAAAGCCATATTGAGAGCAAAACCAATACCAAATTATCAAAGTTTACTTAAGCACTTTTTGAAATCAAAAGTTTGAAAAGGTTTTTGCAGGGTCGACAACGCGCGAGTGATACCCCTGGTGTTGCACGTGTCCATAGGCTGCGGTAAGCGCTTACCATCAGGTGGTCCGCATGCTTGATTGTCACCGAAGTGGTATAAAAAAAAATGTACAACTGATATATAAACCGCACTAGTAGCCTATAAGCGTACGCATAATCTTGGTTAAGATATGGAGTTATGCTTCGGGGCGTGGTAGTGTAAACGTAGCTGAACTATTCGTGTTACAAAAGAAATGCATTCGATTTGTAGCTCAACATGCAAAGCTGTAAACCTCATTTTATTAAATACGAACTACTAACTTCACATTACCATAAATTATTGACATTTAGATATCTGCTTGTTTGCTTTTAGATATCGCGATAAGTTTGTCCAAGTTCAAGATACTTACAATAGAAATACCCGTCACAAAACACGACTTCATTTACTACCTTACATACCATCATGACTTTATCCCAAACGGGGTAGTCAGAGGCAAATGACTGTGTCGTCATGGTGAACGAAACACTCAGAAGCCCACTTTTCACCAATGGTATTAGAACCCAACGTGGCAGGTGGTGAGCCTTCCGCCGTTATCCGGGTTGATTTGGTTTTTTATCGATGTTTTCCATCACCGGAGAGTAAGTCGGAGATTTAAAAAGGAACACAAAGATTTTGGTTCTGGCCAGATTTGAACTGACCACACGATCCACGATCTGAGTTCGGGTGCTGAACCACTAGGCCACGACGCTCTTCCACCACCTTCACGTATAAAAATGTTAATTGCAGTTCGCATTATATGGCAATCAAAATTTTCAATAAATTACCACTGATAATATAAAAGGACCAAAAATCGCCTTCTTTTACAAATAGGTTAAAGAAGTTTCTTACCGCACATTGCTTTTACTCTGTAGAAGAATACCTAACTAGTAAACACTAATTGGCGGTACTTAAGTAGTTGTACTATTATTATTTCATACCTTTACTTTTAAATTGTTTTTGTTATAATGTTCTATTTAATAAAGATTATTATTATTCTTATTATTACTTTATATTTAAACTACTTAAATATATTTAGGTAGTTTAAATATAAAGTACCATTTGTGGTTTTAAGTATAAAAAATTGATATAATCACTGTTATTATAAGAATATGTTCAAATTAACATTTGCTACACCTGTACAAGGTAACTAAGTTGTAAGTGCCCATTTTATTTAAGATCACTTGTAACACGTGGTTTTGCAAATATATTTCTATTTCTATTTCTAAATGTCCGACTCGAAATAGCTCGAACAAAGGCTATGCATACAACTGGAAGTCGGGCGTCCAAAATCCATAACGTCTGCCAATTGTAATCTATAACGCTCCATATATCGCTGAACAGATCGTTAGTTAAACCACGAAGAAAACCTCAGTTTCAGATTTCGAGAAATAGAGACTCGAATCACTCAGATCTCGAATATCCAGATACAGTGAATTTGCTTGGACAATATTTTAAATCTAAATGCAATACATATCATACGAAGCAGGTCACCAATTTTTTTTTAATCCCTATAGTAGTTTCGGAGCCTACTTAATACAAACAAACAAACAAATCTTTCCTCATTAAAATAGTAGTATAGATTACATACTGAAATTTACAATAACACCTGGGTGTTATTGTTAATTTCAGTATGTAACACAGTCTGGACACACAACAAACTCATCGTACCTACGACCTGTAGCGTTAAAGACAGGATCGCTACCATAGAAGTAGGGTTCAATAGAGTCATTGCCGCTAATTTCGTTAATGTAGCTGCCAGAAATTCATCGTCAAGTTAGGTTAGGTTAGCCTATATTGAAACTTTTTAGGGTCCCCGCCTCGCCGCTGAAGTGTTGAGGTCGAGTACCGTGGGGTTTTATTCGGTAGAAGTCCGACATAACCCCTTCGTTACCCCGGGCGGCGAGGTATCCATGAGGATTTTCCCACGTTAAAAAAAAAAAAAGGTTAGCCTATATTGTTTGAAAGCTTTTTCACTGCGAGAAATTCAAAATCGTCCCAGGTCGACTGCCATTTCCGACATAGAGTTTATTTTTCCTCTCCGTATTGCAATCTGTCTGTATGAATGGGAACTTCGGCAATATTCTAGCAGTAGTGTCTTCTGAGTCGTGCAAGGTTTGCCTTTCGTGACTTAGACGAGTAGTTTGCATAAGTAAGTAGTTAAGTAGCAGTGACCCCCTTCAAAGCTTACTGTCAGTCGCTCTACAAAGCCCAACTGTGGCACTATTGAAATCAAAGCCACTTTGATACTCTTACCTCGAATTCAGGAACGACATTCAAGCTCGAGCACCAACCAATTAAGAATAAGAATAAAAATTTATTTTTCCAAAAGTAATTACTAATTTTGAACAATAACGGTGTCTGCACTAAGCTAAAAGCTTGTGTTTCTACTGCAAAAAACCAAAAAACTTAAAATAAACAATAAACTTAGTTTACCACTGCTAAGTGATAACAACAAAACAAAACATGTACAATTTAAAACAATAAGTAATATTACATTTAACGAAATGTATTAAAATTGTGTGTTAAGTATGTTTGAGTCTGCTTTACGTGCGTTTGTGTGTGCTATATATAATACACCCAGTATTTGTGAGTATCTCTGTGCGTATTAATATTAAATAAATATATATTCAATTTACCTCACCCCGGCGGGTGCAGGGGCGCAAAGCTAGGTTTAGGACTGTAACCTAAGCTAAACAGACCTCACGCTGGCGATTCTGCGACTGTGGCACCGCCTTTGCTTGAATATCTGATCGTTTTTATTTGCCCTTAGGTATTTTTTTTCCGATCTTACAGTATACAGTATTCTTTCGATTTTTAAAATAAATTATACCTTACTCAAATAGCCTCCTGAAGACCGTGGCGGGAAGGTTAGACGTGGACAGTGCGATAATGCAGCACTGGACTTGCGTCCACCTAACTAAGGGCACTGCTATCACGTACAATAGATATGCGGGATAGTAGTGTATTTCTTTGTGTAAACAAATTATTCTGTTACTAACATAGTTGATAAGTTATTTGTTACTAACACTATGGATAACGATCCGAAATAAATGATTTTATTTATTTATTTATTATTATTATTTACTACCGCGCCGGCGGCGTGAGGACAGTTTGGGTTAGGTTACAAACTCAAACCCAACTTTCACGCGTTGCCGATCCCGTAAAAACCTCTATCGTATTGATTTTCTAGCAAACCATTAAGAAAAGCTGTAAACAATAATACCATTTTAGAAAGCCCATAAAACCAGGTAGTTTTTCTGATATTTTTTACGGTTGCTTCATACATTTTTTTCGAGTAATTGATGTAGTTTTTAGATAGTAATTACAGAATTACGTAACCGTTTATTTCTGAAACTTTTAAGGCTTGGACCTTTTTTTTTGAAACATTTACTAGCTAATGAACTTTCTAAAAAGTATCTGTTAAGTGCCCATACTTCACTAGTTTTTTCATAGCAATTGTTTTTCAGAGACAAGTCGAAACCTTTAGAAAAAATACTAAAACGCCAATATCTTGTTAACTATTAAATTTGGACTCCTAATTGACGGGGCTTAAATTGTTCCAAATAACGTCTACTATTACGCTTTTCAAGGAATGTCACCCTGTATATGTGAAGCTATTCCTTAAATTTTCACTGACTTATTGAATGAAGGACATCATCAGTTTGAAAGGTGCGCCACTTTGCGTTACGTTTCGAAATTCAGGATTAGCGTTTGATGTAAGAACTCTGTCAGAGCGATGCTGGGTCTACCGTGGTGTTTTGCGTCTATAATGTTCTTTAAGAGCATGGTCCATGACTTATTTGCAAGGATGCGGTTAGCCAAGGTGAATTTCTCTATGGTGGGTTTAGACCAAACGATGGAAAAAAAACCAGGTCAGGACCCATAAACGACGAGCATGCCTGAAGGGTTAATGAGAGTGGAAGGAGCGCAGAAGGTGTGTCAGGACCGTAGCAAGGGAAAGGATGTGGTCTCTGCCTACCCGTTGGGAAAAAGGCGTGATGGATGTATGTATGATGTATGTAGGTAGACCAAACGAGCGAATGCTCATTCTATCCCCACTCTATTCCTTGTTTAAATTCTGTATTTGAAAAAAACTAAAAAATTAAAAACTCTATTCTTTGTTCGCGGGGACCCTAGAGCACGTGCTAGAATGCTCGTTCTTGATTCCTCGTTTCTTGTTCGTTAGAATCATTTTAGTATGAATGCAAACTAAATTATCATTTACACTTTTAGTGATCACAAAATAACATTCTTGGTCCAGCTCTAGCTCTGTTTGTTTGGTCTAAATCCACATTTACACGACTGTTTATTTTTTATAATAATATAATCTAGTCTAATTTCATCATGACATTAATTTATCTATTAGTTCGTAGACAAGAATACATTACAAGAGACAAGATTTCAGTAAGAAAACACAGGATAGGCATAGGTTAGCTTATCTCTAAATAGAGATTTCTTCCAGCATACTAAGTTAGAAGATACAATATCAAAGTGTAACAAAAGAAGACAGACAGCTGTGCACACATAACTAAAAAGAAATAAAAGTAAATTAAACCATTAACTTAAAGTAACTTACAAAGCTTTTCCAATTAACAAAACCACTTTATACACTACAACAATACATAAATAATGCACCCTTAAACATATAAAAACACTAGATATAAAAATATGTAAGTATATATGATTAAATAATAAATAAATAAATATCTAGGACAATTCACACCAAAGTAAGAAAGGCGGACCCTGGGACCCCACACACCAGTGTGGGTTCACAACCGGGATAGACCGCACGGATGATGATGATGACAATTCACACCAAGATCATCTGACCCCAAACTAAGCAGAGCTTGTATTATGGGTGTCAGAGACTGATAAACATACTTAAATATTTCTAAATACATACGTAAATAGATAATAACACCCAGACACACAACAAACATAAATGTGCATCACATAGATGTTTGTCATGGGTAGGGATCGTACCCACGGCCTCCGGCGTCAAAGGCAGGATCGCTGCCAATTAATTACATATATACAAACACTAGCTTTCCGCCCGCGGCTTCGCCCGCGTGAACTTCATTTGATGCATAAAATCTATATAAATTATAGCCTATGTGTTATTCCGATGTATAAGCTGTATCACTGTACTGTTTAATCTACATCCGTTCTGTAGTTTTTGCGTAAAAGAGTAACGAACATACACACACACACACACACATACATACGTACGTACATCCTCACAAACTTTCGCATTTATAATATTAGTAAGATATGATCCAAGGCAACTCAAGCAATCCGTAAAAGTTGTTCCTTCAATTGTCTTTTAAAACAACCAACAGTAACATTCTGATTATTACGAGTAGATACTTACAAAATAAAATCGGTAATGAGTTTCTTAATTAACTTACTTTTGAAAACAAATTCATGCCACGAGGTTAAAAGGATAGCTGGAGAGGTGTTCTCTTTTAACAATTTTCGGCATTTTATTCGAATAAATTACAGGGAAAATTTACATATATTATAAATTCTCTCTTACCCACGAGAACAGTGCTTTCAACACGGTCTAAGCAGCTCCTGGCTGATGTCAGCGCCGCGGCCCGTAAATGGTTCGTTAGTGTTATCGCGTTTTACCCTGTAGCTGGTGTACAATAACACTTGGCGAACTGAAGTCGAACAATTAGTGTAATTACCAAGGATGTTATGGAGTAATCGTAACCGAAACTATACGATACGAAATAAAGAACTGTCCGTGGTCGTAACCATTTTCGATACAAAAACTTCAGATGATTTCGGATAGGGATGAATGAAGTCTAAATAAAACTTATTATGACAGGTATTCGATATGCCCGGCCAAGTACTAGCGTTAAAGCAATGCGTGTTTTTTCATTGTTTAATATAAGAGAAATAGCCTAGAAAAAGTTAATACTTACCTACTTATTTCTCTTTTCCTTAAATTCTTCGAAATATCGGTCACAGAAATTATCTGAAACCAACGAAATATCTGAAATAATTTTATATCCGAAACCGATGTAATTTTATTGCCTAACCGTATTCAGCAGATCCGTAATGTCATATCCATAATTTTCCTTTTTTCTGAAGTCCTGTCTGTATACGTAGGTATTACACTCGTATCTATGACACTGTAAATTCGAAAATTTAATTATAGGCCAATTTCATACTTAAGTACGAGTAGGACCACAGTATTGTATATCTTTCTCCCTCATCCACTGGGCTACGTTAGTGGCTTAAGTTAAATTTTTCCTCATTTATAATTCTCGTTGTGAAATATGGAACCCAATTAATAAGTATTACTACACCAAACCCTTTATTACGGCTAGCGTGTAAAATCATTTTCATGCGCCGTTGGCGAGGGTCTAGATAGGTAACACTGATTTAATTACACTGTCATTACCCAATATCCGTACGTTCGCGTCGAATCCAATTATCTGGCCATCCGCTTTGTATTACAATTATTACGTGAAATCTGCGTGGATAGCGGAAAATTGAGCACTAAAGATTTAACCTGACTTATTTTGGTTCGTAAATATTACAAGCATAAGGTTTATTATCATTACTGATAGTTTTAAAAGTGCAGTCAATCTCCACTTATAGTACATCACCGCCGGTATGAGCTGAGACCTCCTCAGGCCTCATTAGGGCAGCACTTATACAACACCATAATAATATGTTTGAAGTCAGTGCGGTGCCGACCAACGCAACGCGCGACGCCCCGCGTTTCCGTAAATGAGGCCTAGTCGCCGAATTAGCTTCCTACGCGTGGACAGAATATTTATTTTGCAGTCCCAGAGTGCGTCTATTACCTTTGTACTATTCTTTGAAAGATAAACGCCGCATATAATAAACCCTTTGGTATTTGATATGAAGGAGAGAGACGTTTCTTTCACCGAACATATAGCATACCGGTTTATTTTGCGCGATCAGTGTGGTCACTTGACTGTTTACAGGTGACGGAATCTTTAAGCATGCAAACGCGTAAAATATCGATGAAATGCTAGGGCGACACACAGCTAAGAGGCAGAACTGAGGTATCCGTACAACACCGGTTTGCCTTAAAAACTTTACTGCCATACTACTTTTGTAGTATGGCAATGCGCCATACTACAAAAAGCCACCTTGTGTAAATACTCTAAAATTAATTATTTTCAATTTTAGTTATTCAATGCCTAATATAATGTTCTTGGTTTAGGCTGAAGAAGAAGAAGGGGTCGTTCTTCCAATCGATCACATCGCTGCAGAAGAACAGTGCTAAGGTGTCATCACGGCGCGACCAGCTCGAGGAGAAGTCTACCGGCGCCCGCAACGACTACCTGCTCAGTATTGCAGCTGCTAACGCCCACCAGGTGAGTTCACATGTGGCTTCTGTTTTTACGAGAAAATAACAGTATTACAGTAGTAGAAAAGATGCTCATTGTGGCACCATTAACTTGTTGTCCACTCGAACCCGTAAGAGCAGAAGGCTTGCCAGATAGATCTGAAAGATATATGAGTCGCATTTGCTAGTTAACCATCATACAGAAAGCGGTGCTCACATCTCGTCGTCCTAAGCCGCTTACGGCTTATCGCCGCTGTTCTGTTACCGTCTTTTTGCAGCAAAATACTCTTGAAAGGCCTTTTTAGTAAGTAGCATGATAGCCGCTTTCTGCCAGGACTTAAGCTACAAAGACATTCATGACATTTACGTTGTAGTTAGAAGCAGGTTCTCAGTGGAACAGTCACTTATTAGATATTGCAACGCAAACGCACTCAGGCTATTATCCCTATTTTGTCCCCTTACGAGTCGTTTCACTATTTCAAAACAGATTCATCGAAGTTCGCCACGTTTCATAAAATGGAGGTGCAACAGACAGTGTGATGAAATGAAATAGCAAACATTGGGACTGAATTACGTCCACATTACAAGTCATACGGAAACAAATAAATGGAGAATGATTGTATTTAATCAACAATTGAAGCTACATTTCCAAAAAATGATTTTTACAAATAAAATTTAGAAGCACGAATACACGTGTCGAATTACAAGTTAAATAAAAACCACAATAAACCTGAATAATATATACCTATACTTAAACATAATGTGTCTCTATCACTGTTAACTTAGTGGTTACACCTTGAAAAGTAGTTAGTAAGTTAACATTTGAAGATGTAAATTATTCAATGAGGTTAAACAATGACAAAGACAAGTTTGGTGGTTAGTATAGGTACAGGTACTGTTTTAATATTGTACACAGCTATGTGTACAATATTGAAACGGAAAAATTAAGCATACTTAAATATAATTAGTCTCTAGTTCTCACATTAACAAAGTTATACAAATAAGAAGGGGCAAATAAAGAAATCATGAAATAAGCCATACAAATAGAAAATACGATTAAATTAACCCCGAGATCCAACTTGTGTGTGTATGTTTTCACATTACATAAGCTATATTAGGATACTATCGTTCTGTTGTTAACACATATTACATCGACAAATGCAATATTATAGAGTTTCTGCCGTAAACCATATTTCCCATACTCGCACTCAAAATAGCTCGTTGAAGTAATAGTAATGCTTGAAGTGTATTTAACTGTTTTCAACGTAATGTGATTTTAAAAGTATTCTGCAAGAAACTGTTTAGAAGGAAGGACTACTTTTATTAGTGCGTAATTTAAAAGGTAAAATTACTAAATTTCATAAACTTCCATCAAAATTGGATAGACCTAATTTTCTTTGAACAACTCACCAGCCATGACGCTTGTGCATGTTGCCTTTGTATCGTCTTTATTTATGAGCGATATTTCAACGGTAATTGTGTTAGTCACTTTTATTGACTAACTACGACGTATTTATGATCATTGGTTATTTTCAGACCTATAGTTTTAGAACTTGAAATTCAAGAAAACTATTTTCATATTTGCTTTAGCACAATCATCTTGCTAATCTTACTTATATTATAAATGCAAAAGTTTGTGGGGATGGATGTATGTACATGTGTATGTTTGTTAGATACTCTTTCATGCAAAAACTACTGAACGGATTCGGATGAAACTTTACAGTAATACAGCTTATACGTCAGAATAACACATGGGCTACAATTTATATAGATTTTATGTAATTTGGCGATAAATAAAACGCGGGCGAAGCCGCGGGCGGAAAGCTAGTAATGAATAAATTCATTGTTTCTCCACAAACTTCATAAGTCGTAATTAATCTGTACAACTACGAGTACCTACAGTGTTTTTGTTGTCCATTGTTTGCTTGTTAGACTATAGTCTGAAATTACAATTTCCAATACTTATGAAGTCAAAAATACATAGTGAAAAATGTCAATTTTAATGAAGATGAACTCTTTAAAAATACACTTGGAGGTAAAAAACGAGCCCCTTTATTTGGGTTTTATCAGTATTATTTTGGTATTAAGTAATAAATATGATATAAATAAATATAAATATGCGCCAGAGCCAAACAACACACCTCTTGTAATGGTCTCGCTCGAAGTAGGGATTAATATCCCTGTGTCATAACAGTATACGTGTCGTACGAGGTACTACACAAGGAAATAAGCCAGAGGCGTCTCCCAGCTTCAATTCAGGAAATATCGTTTGATCGTTTCCTGAACGGGACACTACGGAAATCGAGGCGATATACCGTGCTACAGCGCACTACGCCAATCATGCCGTCCAATAATAACGTTGGAACTGGAAAACGGAGCGGGCGGCTCGATTGCTTTGCACCTACTTCGGTGTATCTGTGTAGGATAACTTAGTTTTATTTCTACAGAAGCTTTAATAGAGCTATCGATTTTCAAAAGGTTGCATTTGGGATTTTAAATAGTATAAATTACCCACAAAATTCTCCCTTAGAATCGCTACTTCCTGGTGGAGCTCCAATCGACGATGCAAAGCATGGAGTCTGCGGTGTACGAGAAGGTGTCGGAGTTCCTGACGCTGATGGGTCGCACGGAGCTGCTGACTTGCTCGGCCACTCAGCACTCGTTCGGCAAGATCCGTGACCAGGCTCAGCAGCTGACCCGCGATTACAACCTGCAGTGCGTCTACTTGTACTACCCTGTGCTTAAGCAGCACATCCAGGTGAGACGGTAACCACTACATCAATCTGACATGATTAAGACTTGATAAATTTTAACGACCGTCATATAACTTATTAATCTCGCAAGCACACTGCCTCGAACAACCTGTCTATATGGAAATACAATTTCGATACTGTATAATTTCTTTGGCAATACATACATACATACCATCACGCCTTTTTCCCAACGGGGTAGGCCAAAACCACATCTTTCCACTTGCTACGGTCCTGACACACCTCTTGTGCTTCTTCCACTCTCATTAATCATTTTATACATGCTCGTCTCTTTGACAATCCTTGCAATAAAGTAGCAGAAACAAGCATTTGCATTGGTACATCTTTTAGCATCATGATCATTCGTAATTTAATAGAATATTCGTACACCTTATATCTTCATTGTTCCTTGAAGTAAGACTTCAACATGTTTCAATAATCTTGTAATCATAAATACAGATCCGATGGATTTCATTATGACTTGACTAAACGTTTTCTTGTCATCAGTATGACTTCGAGCCATGCGACAACGATCCAGTGGACACGGTGACCATGGATCACGACACGGTGGCGGTGACGCTCGCGCAAGAAGCGCGCCGATGGGCCACGCGCGTCGTGCGCGAGACCGCGCTGGTGCGGGATGCTACGCGCAAGCTGCATCTGTACCAGGCTATGCGCGACGCGGGGCAGAAGGTAGGCGTAGACGAGTAGTGATGTAATGGCGTTAAGGAGTAAATGGACAATGTGTCTTCATAGACACATCATGTCATCATAATAGATAGTGTTACTTGAGAGCAAGAAGCGCGCTGGAAGATTTCTCGAATTACTCGAGTAGTGAATAACATGATCAAGTGTGCCAATGATAAGATTCTGTGGCGCTAGCTTCCCAAGAATCTCTCCGAAAGACACGCAATTTCCATCGGTGCCATTCCATGAGCGAACTGCGATGAGCTACCAATAGTAGTGTGGTTGTAGACTAAGTAGTAAAACAATGTGAATATTATCCCCTCAGTACTTCAAGCTGACATACATCAAATATTAAAAGTAAAATGTATCATTACCCAAGGAAAGTCTAATAAATTACGAGCATACGTATAAGAGAGTACTGAATAAGAAGTTAATTATATCCTGGTTTCTCACTATCTAACCCTCGCCTCGCTCACGTGGCACGTCACGTTACATGACTACTTTGTGAGATGAACGTAGGCAGGTAGAATTCCATAAAATAGCTATGAGTTACCTAATGGAATAAGCACATTATTTCAGAGGTATAACAAACCCTATGTTCCCATATGTAACGGGTAACCTATAAACCCTTTAAATTATGTCATTGCCAGAGCCATCCTCGGTCTCACAGGGCGATTAAGGCGAGTGCATATCAAGTTTCTAGGAGATTAGGTCGCAATCAACGTGGGTTGGAATAGTTGCCTGCTCCTGTCTCATAGTGATGGATTACTTTGTCTACTGCTCATACGTGGAAAGTAGGTAAAGAGAACAGCATGATATAAGATTACAACATACAATATTTCCTCTTTCTCTCTTGAACCTTATTTTTTTGCACTATAGCTGTTGTCTGCGACGGTCCGCGTGGAGTTAGCTGATAAAAGTTTTCATTATCGTTATGATATGTTCGTGATTTAACAAACTTAAAGGCAAATATGAACACGCCCACACGATGTTAAATTAATCACGCACGTAATCAGTTTTATTTTCATATCGTTTCTTGATCTGCTTTTAAAGTTTTTATACGGATCCCTAACGTTTTGCACTGTAAGTACCAAGTGAAGAATCACACGATTTCGTTGCGGGGTATAAGTGCGCGCC
Organism: Udea olivalis; assembly: GCA_947369235.1. Lineage (NCBI taxonomy): Eukaryota > Metazoa > Arthropoda > Insecta > Lepidoptera > Crambidae > Udea > Udea olivalis. The sequence continues at coordinate 31,742,124 of OX376340.1, forward strand.
GCGTCTCACCCCGACCGAGCACGTTAATATTATTATCTATCCCCGAGCGCCGAGAGCCGCGTGTCGTGCTCAAAAATATAATAATTTTGCGTGCAGATTTTTTAATTTCTGATATATCAGAGTCCATTAATCCAATTAATGTATTGTCAAATCACGGATCGAGGAGTAGTTCAGTAGCGTCAAGAAAGCAGCTATCAGCGTAATTATTAATTAGTATCTGTGCAAGAGTGATTTAAGTATGAATGGGAAGGAACTTCCGAATCGATGTGTGGTGTCACGTAGGTACTTTTTTATGGATTACTAATAACCTATATTTTTGTAGTACATTTTATGCATGTATAGTCAACAGTGGGGCCAGCGCACGTTCGAAAAGATTTTCGATAGCGCTTTTTTCCCAGATTACTTTATAATAAGTGTTAATTGATCTGGCTGAAAACTAATTATTTTAAAACCAATATATGCTTATGCTAATCAAGTATAATGTAGCTATTTAACAGTTCAAGATTTTTTTAAATCGGTTCGGTAGTTTCGGAGATTACCTGCCTCTGACATACAAACTCACTAACTCACAAACGCTCACAAAGTTTGTCTGCCCGACGACGCGCCATTTAGATATTGACATATGTCACGGACGCGCTCAGAGTCAGCTGTTGCGCAAGCTGTTCCCGCCAAAAATCAGTTATCTTTGGACAGGACAACCTACTTAGGGAAAGTGGCCTCCAGGTTTAAGCATAACGTCACATCAAACACATAATCACAGCTATGTTTGAATGGTTGTGGTTATAGTAAAATCTGGATATGTTTGGTTTGTATTATGTTGCACGAATATCAGACTTATACCGTTTTCTATATTTTTCGAGATATTTTTTTATACTGTTAAAGTAAAGGATTGAATTTTGTACATGGTACTGGATCCTTACTGGATACAATGTACAAAATGAATGGACGAGGTTGAACTAATGGAGAAAGTGCAAATATTTACAGACATCAATAACCTATAACATCATTCTTATAGTCAAGCCAAAACTTATTCTATATTATTAACACCTAATTTGTGTTCAATTTGAAACAAACACACTAAACAAAGTCACAACACAATCACGCTGCGGAAGCTGTACTCCTGAATTTTCAACTTAAATATTGTAGAGCGAACTGCGAATTGGTTCGTTCAAACCTCGCTTCCAGCTAGGCTGTCAATAAGTCACCGCCTAGATGTGACACCTGGGCCCGGTTTACAATATTTTGCCACTATCGCAGCGTGACCGCTTACAGTTCTAAAAATGCTCATTTTGTATTGGTATTACGATGTCACTTTTTAAGAGCTACTTCTGCACTGAAAAGTTTTCTGGTTTCTATTTGACTTATAGACAGTTAGACCCGTAGCGCTATTTTGAGGTAATAAGTTTCAAAAATTCTAAAGTTGCTTATTTCCTGCATGTAGATAGAATCGTACCTAAGAAGCTTATTTTTGCGTTTTGTGTCACATCTGACTGTCGCATAATCAGCAATTCGACTATTTGTATGCCATACTTTTATTTAAAATAAAACTGCCAAAATTAATTTGAAGTTTAAAATGTTTATAGTATCACATCTAGTATAGCCTGCGGAGTGTGTAATTTGTCTAAGTGGTATGAAACGTCAAATAAGAGTTCGTAATACCAATACGCCGCGAAGAAGTTGAGTTTGCATGACGCAATGGTCACGTGACTGGGAATAAGAGATCATAATACCAAAAGGCCAGGACGCTCAATTCACGGACAAATGCGTATCTATGCGAGCAAACTTTATGAGATCGTACTAAGGCCCTTGAGATACAATCTAGCGTCCCAGCTGAACGTTTTAATAACATGATGTTATATCACTGGTGTGAGAGATTCGACTTTATTGACTGAAGGTATGGAATAAAAGTAGCTGAACATCTCACTTTTTTCACCTCATTACTCCTTTCAGTTAGTTAATTAAGCAATTTTTTGTTTTGCAATTATTCACGCTAATATAATAAAATAGGTAGTTTTTGTGTAATCGATAAACTCAAAAACAAATTAACCGATTTGAAAAGTTTTTTATAGCCTCGCTATGAGTGCGTAACAAAAACTATAAGTATAGTATAGTCTCGCTATATTTTAATGGAAGAAATAGTCCAAGCGGGCGAAGCCGCTGCCGGAAAGCTAGTGTATATACATATATCTCTTTAGAAACTCTAGGAAAACTTGCATAGAAATAAGAAATGTACCGGTTGAGTCACAGGAAACGAAAGAAGGGTTAATCGGTATGGTGGACAATCTCGCTAAGTCCCTGAATACAAATCTTACAAAAAGCGATATTAAGGATATATACAAATCCAAGGGACCAACTGAGAGAAAGTCGATCATCGTTGAACTTAGTTCAACCCTGACTAAAGAACAGATTCTTAAGAGCGCCAAGGCTTACAACTTACGTAACACATCTAATAAATTGGCTGCAAAACACCTAGGCATTAATAAATTCGCTGATACACCGATATTTGTTTGTGAAAACCTGACCCCGAAGGCCTCAAGATTGTACTTTCTTGCAAGAGACCTCAAAAAAACCAAAGATTATAAATTTTGTTGGACCTCTTATGGACGCGTATTTCTCAGAAAAGACGAACAATCTCCAATCATACAAGTCCACAATGAACTCCAAATCCAAAAACTTATTAACGGGTGACTAGTCGTAGATAGTGATTATATTTTAAGTTATGCATGCTTGATATTCTGCCCCCTATTTGTTATTTTAGATATTTTTATTTTTATGTTAACTCTAAACAAAATATTTTATATTAAGTCAAGTAGCGCCACTGAGATGGCTAATAAGTCATTTTTGGTCCGTAATCAAAGCGAAACCTTACAAACAATTCAACCAACATTCCATAACATTATGTTGATACTTGGTAATTCTATTTCAAACTGTTTACACAACTACCCTATAACCTTTGCAAAAATCAAAACTACAATTAATACTCATTTAAATACAACTGAAAGACAATCAAAAAAATACACATATTTGAAAGCTATCACAGATATCACCAACGTACTACACCTATTTGAACTAAATATTCATTATAATGGATAGAAACAACAATGCAATTATGCAAGAATTAGACTACATTAACAACATCAATAGTTTTTCTAGTCCGATAAATAGCGTTCACAAATACTTGCCACCAAAGAAACCATTATACTCCTTAATAAGTCAAAATATAAGAAGCATCAATAAGAACTACAATGATTTCAGTGCTAATTTGACTCTGTTTTCACAAGACATCGACATAATTGTTCTTACAGAATGTAGACTTAACTTCGATATACCGTTGCCATCTACAGCTGGTTACTTAGCCTACAACACTACCTTCATAGTCACGCAAAGTGACGGTGTAGTGGTCTACATAGACAGCTCGCTTCAACACAAAGTCAAAGAAATTCTCATCTCAGATGCTTCGTGTCTTGAAGTTACACTACCTGAGTTTACCTTATTATGTATTTATAGATCGCCGTCAAATGCTAATATAAACAATTTCCTAAGCTCTTTAGATATCCTTCTCAACGATGATAGATTTGATAAGAATACAATCATCGTAGGCGATATAAATATCAATATCTTGGAAGAAGAAATGGACTATCGTGGCGCTAACTATTTGGAAATGCTTTCAAACCATGGCGTGCTACCTGGTCATCGATTAAATACAAGAGTAAATAGTTGTATAGATCACGTTATGATGAACATAGATCCCACGAGATACTCAGCGTCAATAGCCGTAATAGAAACTACCATCACTGACCACCTAATGACATTATTAAATATTTATTCAAATAAAAAACGTATGGTAAGCAAAAACACAAAAACTATTACTGACTATGCTGGTGCACTCAAAACACTACAAGAACTTAATCTTTCAGAGCTTTTGTCAATTGAACAGCCCGAGAACCTAGCACAGAAAATCATAAATACTATATCTAAATCACTAGCACAAAACACAAAGACTATTAAAGTACCTCACAATAAAAGAATTATTAAACCCTGGATTACTACTGGTATGCTAAAGTGTATTAACAATAGAAATAAACTCCAAAAACAACTCAAATCGGACCCTACAAACACAATCTTACGAATCTCATATAAAAGATATCGCAACTATTGCAATAACTTATTAAAAAAACTAAAACGGCAATATGAGAGAGAACAATTAGCAAAAACAAAAAGTAACAATAAGCTTCTATGGAATACAATAAAAACGATAACTAATCTAAATGTATCAAAATCCAAAAATCAGGAGTTAATAAACATTGCCAGTTCAGAAATAGAGTCGTGTAATTTAATTAACAAACATTTTATTAACATTGGAAAAACTCTAGCTGAGGAGATTTCTTCTGCTCCTATTACAGAGGAGTGCTTGGAGTCACTTAAATCGTTCCCTACTGTAGTCAACTCAATTGGCTTAATCTCACCAGACCCTTCAGAGATTGAAAGTATCATCATGAATTTGAAGTCCGATTCCGCATGTGGCTGGGATAAAATACCTACAAAATTTATAAAAATGGCAAAACTAGACCTCATCCCACTCTTACATCACCTATTCTCTCTCTGTTTTAATAAGGGAGTCTTCCCTCAAGTATTTAAACGTGCAATCATTCACCCTATACATAAGAATGGGGATAGAGACAACATAGATAACTATAGACCAATATCAGTACTTAGTGCTCTCTCAAAAATTCTAGAAAAGCTAATCAATAAACGTCTTGTAAACTACCTTAATAAATATAATATCATTTCCGATTCCCAGTTTGGTTTTCGCGAAGGCAAGAGCACAGAAGATGCAGTTTTATCTTTAACCAGTAAAATTATTGACCACATTAATAAGAAAAAGAAAGCTCTATGTGTTTTCTTAGATCTAAAAAAAGCTTTTGATACTGTCTCTATCCCCATCCTTATAAAAAAGCTTGACAAACTAGGAATACGTGGTTCGTTTCACACCTTACTCATAGACTACCTAAGCAACAGAGCACAACAAGTAAAATTAAATGAATTTTTTTACAGTGCCGTAGAGACAACCTCATTGTACGGAGTCCCACAAGGTAGCGTCGTTGGCCCTACCTTGTTTCTCATGTACATCAATGACCTCAGTGCAGTTAAACTTGAAAAAGGCACAATAATTTCATATGCAGATGATACGGCCCTGCTATTTTACGGTGATACCTGGGAGGAAGTTCATAATAGAGCGGAGATAGGCCTCCAAGTTGTTATAAAATGGTTAAAAAACAATCTGTTGACATTAAACACAAGTAAAACAAACTACATTACTTTTTCGATTCTTAACTCTCTTCAGCCTAATGTTAACCTAAAAATCACTGCTCACACCTGTAATAATCACATCACTGCATTTAATTGTAACTGTTCAGCTCTTGAAAAAGTCTCTACGGCTAAGTATCTTGGACTTTACATTGATCACCAATTAAATTGGCACACACAAATACAAAATTGTACTTCTCGAATCAGAAAATTAATTTGGCTTTTTAAATATCTCAGACATATTGCTGACAAACAACTTCTCATATATATTTATAAAACTCTAGCGCAGTCAATAATCAGCTACTGTTTGCCTGTTTGGGGTGGAAGTGACAAAACTAATCTGATGCAGCTGGAACGAGCTCAAAGATCCATTTTGAAAGTTCTTCTGTTAAAGAAACGTACTTATAGCACAGTAAAAGTATATGAAGATTGCAATGTTTTGACTGTTAGACAACTTTACATTTTGTTAAGTGTTTTAAGAACTCATAAAATTACTATTCCTGATGACAGAGTTAATGCAAAACGAAATCCCTACAATGTAATAAATATTAAATTATCAAAAACGAAATTTGCTCGCAACCAATTCAATTCAAAATCTGTAATCTTATACAATAAACTAAATAGGAAACTAAAGTTCTATAATGTGTCTTTCATGGAATGTAAAAATAAAGTATTTCACTGGTTAAGAAAAATGGACTATATGGAAACTGAAAACTTAATGATGTAATAATAATAATGTTTTAATATTTTTGTAATTAATTAGTTAATAAACACGTATCATTTATCTCACGCTACCAAACTGCTACTAAAACTGAGGATTATTTTTTAAGAACATGTTTGTTATCCAATGGAAGAGCGGCCTTATCCTAGGACAGGTTTTTATAAACTTAATTGGATAAGGTCCTACACATTTTTGTAGAGGCCATGTTTATTTCAATAAATTATTTTGTATTAATTATTTTTGTATTATCTTGTTATACATTATTTATTTTTAAGGTTGTTTTCTGAACATTAGTGATGTTTAGGTGGATCCGGCCGACCCTAACGGTCCTGACCTGGAAGTGCGTATGGACGAACTGCGCGCCAACATCCGCCGCTCGGAGACCTCGAAGGTCAAGTACGAAGCCCGCTTGGAGTGCCTCAGGGTCGGCGGGGCCCCGGTGGACGAGTGGCTGAAGGAGGTGGACCTGCTCGCCGTGCAGGACACGCTGCCTCGCAGCAGCAGTCTGCTCAGCGTGCGCACTGATGCCTCAGGAGCTGCCGTGAGTATACTCTTCTAAAAATTACTTGTACGCTTCATGGGAAGAATGTGTCGCTCTCACATGTCCGTAGTAGCAAACGCGTCTCAGACGTTTTAACTATAACCACAGAACAGGTAATAGTACTCCGTACAGAAGGTTCTCTCAAGAAACGCCAAAAAGTAAAAAAGTATTCTTTTATTTTACAAGTTCGTGTCACACTATTACTTATTAATTTCTCCGTGCAATCGCTAAAGCCCATGCTTAGGTAGCTTGCACGCGCCATCGAAGCTTATCGCGTAGATCGAGCGTTCTTAATCCACTGTGCGCCGCTGAAAGTAACCGATTTAGCTGTCAGAGCGCAGGGCGACCCTGCGCTCAACTCGCTGATTTAATGTAGTAACTATCAAAAAAGTATTACTGTAATTAATATAACATCGTTTCGTGTTTTTAGTAGTCATTATTATTCTCATAATTACTTGTAATTACAAGTTACAGTTGAAACAAATCAGAAACAAAACATTAAATAACGCGCTCGGCGGCGATTTTGCGAGCCGAGCGGCAACCTACTGTCATACCCCAGAGAGGGGCCACGCGGCCGAGCGTACCTAAACTTGGAAGTGACACAGGCCTGCTATTACTGATCAGTACGCGCTTATGAGCTAGTATAATCTGTATTGAATACTGACTCCAGTCTGAAATCCGCTCTTATTTAAAAATTATAAAACTGAATAGTTAAGGGCTTTGAGAAATATCTACTGATTTTGTGGCTTTTCGTGTTATTTTGGCAACAAATAACAGATTTCAGGACATTAGTTATAGTTTTTGGTAAAAATCTACAGTAAAGTTTCAAATGAAAATCAAATATACTAAATTGAATAGGAAAAATACAATTTGGAAGTGTAGTACCTAGCATAGGATAGGCAAATAGTGACCTTATCGCTGTGAGCAATTTCTTCTAGACAGCTTTGGGATGTGGGGAGATAGCGAAAGAAGAAAACAGACTGTTGAAGTCCTAAAATATGTTATCTGTTAACAAAATAACACGAGAAGCCTTTTTTTAGTTTTTTTCCCGGGTGTTAAAAATGCGTTACGCACTGTCCCACTGCCCGGGTAATGACAGTGTGGGGTTGTGGGACTCGGCGGAGACATGGAACCTAACAAATTACCATGTCGCACCAGCGGTCGGCCCAGCCTACGTGCTGGGCCTCCTCACGCTACAACACGAAAAGCCTCATTATTAGTACATTTTTAATTAATATCGCCTTTTTCATTTAGATCTTTACCTTCAAATATCACTGTTTGTTTAGGTGGCACCTTCTTATATATACCACTTTCATCATGCGCAGAAACATCGAGAAAAAACAAAATGGCGGCTGGCTGGCTATGCCAAAATGGTTCAAACTCCTTTGTTTTCAATCATATTTAAATCGTGCTCGAATAAATAATGACTATTAAACTCTATTACTAAACCTCTAAATAAAAATTATACCTCTGCACCCATCTAATTTAGTTAAAATGCTATTTATAACTGTAATTTGAATAAATAAACATAACTCCGCTAGGAAATATTTGGCAGACTGTCGAGTGAAAAGGTAGCTGAAAGGATCGGCAGCAATAACGCATGTATCTCAGAATACTGCAGTGCGACTTATTGGTTTCTGTTCAGGATCAGCCAAGCTCAGACTCCTTCTACGACAGCGACAACACCGAGGGCGAAGCGGCCACAACCTCTGGCGCCGGCGCCGTCGCTAGCACCAGCGGCCACCAGCGCACCACCTCGGACTCGCAGCTTGAGGATGACAATGACGAGGACGTTGATGGTAAGTCATCATCATCAGTGACAGCCATAAGCTGGACGTCTTATGCTGAACATAGACCTGCCCTATTGATTTTTAAATAGACCAGTTGCAGGCTTTCTGCATCCACCGGAATCCTGCCACCTTTATCAGGCTTTCACCTTGCAGATACCACTCTGAGTTTGCAATGGAAAGGTCTCCAGTCTCTTTCGCACCAACGGCCATGCATTTTTTCGTCAATCAAAGTAATCTGCCACGCTGCTGGGCAGAGGCCTCCATTATTGAAATCAAGTCACGCTACAGTTTATGTTTAATAGCTTAATCACCATGCTTGCCAAATCCAGGCTGGTAATTAAATTCCACCACTATATTCCTAAAAATCCGCTAAAATTTGCCCGACTTGCGATGTGGAGTCCTCCGGATTTCGGGCCAAGCCAAGGGATTTGACATTGTCATGTCATGTCAAATCCCAATTAAAAAAAATGTAAATTTAAAGTGGCAACTCGTGGTAGACGTACAGGTCATCATCATCATCATTTCAGCCGAACAACGCCCACTGCTGGGCATAGGCCTCCCCCAAGGATCTCCACAACGATCGGTCCTGCGCTGTCCGCATCCAGCGGCTTCCCGCGACCTTGACCAGATCGTCGGTCCACCTTGTAGAGGGCCTGCCCACGGAACGTCGTCCGGTACGCGGTCGCCATTCGAGAACCTTTCCGCCCCAACGGCCATCGGTTCTCCGCGCTATGTGTCCCGCCCACTGCCACTTCAGCGATGCAATCCTTCGAGCGATGTCGGTTGTTTTTGTTCTCCTGCGGATCTCATCATTTCTGATTCGATCGAGCAGGGAAATACCAAGCATCGCTCTCTCCATTGCTCGCTGGGTGATCTTGAGCCTTCTTATGAGACCCATAGTAAGGGACCACGTCTCACTCCCATAGGTCATTACTGGCAACACACACTGGTCAAAGACTTTTGTCTTGAGACACTGAGGTATTTCGGACGCAAATATATGCCGGAGCTTCCCGAACGCTGCCCATCCGAGCTGGATTCGACGAGAGATCTCTTTCTCGAAGTTGGACTTACCTAGACGTACAGGTCGGTGAAGGAAATTTGCGGTGTGGTTGATGGACAGAACTACCCACGCTATCAACATCCAAGCCCAGAAGCAGTCATATTGCACTGCATGGGACTTCAAAATAAGTAATGGGCATTTAAAATAAACAGGCCAAAATGAGATACTTGGTTCCACGTAAAATTCCTATTGGTGCCGAAACACGCATTTCAGGAAAATTAAAATCAAGTAGCACATTATAACTTCGTATGGATTGGTATTAAAATAAAGTGTGAATCTCTGACCTAGACATTGCATTAGAAATAGGTATTTCTGCACGTGTCCCAAAGGCGCAACCGCTTTGGGCCTGTTCTATTTCGGGCCCGGCTGCACGGGTGACTTTACATGCAGTTTGCTAAAGGTCACATTGATTAGTGTGCCGACGCTCGCCCATGCATAGGGAGAACATGTTCGTAACCACTCGGCAATTAAGTGTCTATACACACTGCTCTCCATTCCCGATAGTGTTTAGTAAACGGGGGGTAATTACTACCTAGGCAAACAATGCTTGCTCTAACAATATTAACGCTTATACGCAACAACTCTTACCTACGTGTAAAATTGAAATATATGAGTTATGGCAACGGAAGTTAAAATCAGGTAGATTTAAACTTATCATTCCTCTGTCTCTATACTAAATTTAAATCAATTGATAGAGACAGTAGATTTTTGGTCTGAAGACTACCAACCATATCACCACCAACTATAGGATAACAGATGATCAATTTATGTATATATTTTTTGCTCTGGGTGGCCTTTGAATCGCCCCAATCTTTTCTGTTGTACAGGTAGGACTGTAAACCTTAAACCTGTAGACGTTGTTTGCCTGCATTATATACCTAGGTACAGGTAAATTTTAATTGGCTTTCAACTGTTGGAGTTTGGTTACGTTTCCTAAGAGTTGATCGAACAGAAAATCTGAAACTTCCATTCCAACTTTAGCGGGACTTTGCAACAGAGTTAACCGCCGAAGGTCGGACACTAGCGATGGCTAGTTTAATCGTGACTTGACCAAGGAATATAAATATTGTGCGAATGAATACTAAAAATGTCCATTCATTTGAAAATATCGAAATGAAAATAATTTGAAAAATCTAATTTTCACTTGTATACACTACACATATAATTTTTCTTCCGGCATAAGAAATCACTCGCTATTTTAAGAGTTGTTTGCGGATCAATTATTCCTCGCTCACTCAGCTGACCTTCCAGCTGTCCTGGAAGAAGAACGGCAGCGCATCGAGCTGGCCGCGGGCTGGGACGACCCCACGCAGGCGAACTGGGATGAGCCGTCGAGCGAGGCCGACGCGGTGCCCGAAGCCGAGGCCGCGGAGCCCCCAGCGGCCCCCCTCTACAAGTGCACGGCTCTGTACTCTTACACGGTAAGCCTATCAAGATTTGCGACCATCAGAGGAGTTTTTCTAAAGGGTTACATTGGGGCCTTCAAGAAGAGAGCGTATTCCTTTCTTAAAAGGTCTGCAACGCATCGGTGATATCTAAAAGTGTTGCAGTTCTCCTTTGGCTGAGGTTATGTGACCGTCAAGTTCGTTCGCTCCTTCGCTTTTAAATAAAAAGTTAATTATCACATTTCCTCACTTGTGAAAGGCCTCATAGAAGCCGCATCAATGGAGGTAACGAAATTGCTTTTGCCAGCTCTTACCAAAAATACTCGAAAGCCTTCTTTCACACTACAATTTTATGATATGTCTTTTTCATTCCAGATTCCTATTTTTCGAAATGCTTACTAAACTATCGATAGTTCTGCACTAGCATTTCAGTAATATCCACCCAGATTATAACTCGTATAACCTACATGAGCCGTAAGCTGATACGTAGAGCAAACTGAAATCAGATCCCGGAAGCTATTGAATTAGTACCAATTAGGATATCAATTTTCTAAATGAATGAACCGATCTGCAAACGAAACTGACTTAGTTAGGATCTCTCGAAGCGGAATATCTATTAGTTGAGCTAACTAGCTGGCAGAGGTAAATTAGCATCTTCCTCTTGTGTTAATTCGCCTCTCACAAAGGCAAAGAGCTGGAAAGCTCGACTGCTATCAAGGGAATTAATAATACCCTATGCACTGATTTCGTTTTTAAAAGAATGACGACCTCGCGAACTTGTGATTCGACGGCTTATTGAAAATGAAAACAAAACAACAATAGACCTATAAAGTCCGATAAGCCTTGAAAAGTATCGCCCGCGATCCTCTATTTAAAGGATGGTCACTGCACCGACAGGTCAGCTTTATTTAAATGTCTAGGCAAAACTTCTAGTATGACATTAAACCCACTTCAAAGAGTTCGATGTTTTCAACAATATTATAAATTGTAAGGTTGACATTGTTTACGATATACCCATAAGCTTAGAATAATTACACCTAGAAGGATAGTTCCATACAAAAAGTCGGGCCATTTGTGATGCCAAAAACCACTGTCAAAATCACAATTCGATACATGTGTAATCACAATTTTCAGTGTATAACATAAATATCCCTGGACATTATTCCACACAGCGCCATCTAGCCCCAAAGTAAGCTAATTAAAGCTTGTGTTATGGGATACTAGACGACGGATAAATATACTTAAATACATTTTCTTTTGTAAATACATACTTATTATACATAGGAGACACCCAGACCAGTACAAACAGACATGTTCATGCACACAAATGTTTGTATTGTGCGGGGATCGAACCCGCGACCTCTGGTGTAGTAGCCAACTTCATAACCATTACACCAAGTCGGCCGTCTAAACTAACATGTATGAAAACTACTTGTGCTTCTCTGTTATGTTGTTGCAAACATTTACTGCACAAATAAACATTCTGAAGAAGCTCTTACCTCGAGAAATTAACAGCGGTAAGTTCAGATCCAGACGTGACGTCCTGATATCCGTGGCATCTTAACGGATGCCCCTACTCGCCTTCTATGCGTAATTATTCTAAGCCCATAAGTTACGAGTAGCTTACCAGTGTTGTTTAGGATACGAAAACATACTCGTACTTTATCGATTACCAAATTTAGACGATGATGATGATTGGTCCGACTTTTTTCGGTCATTGCGACCACTTCGAGTTGAGATCCCCGGAATGGAGGGTCAAGAGTAAGAAATTTAATATGAAATATATTTTTTTTAAATATTTTCTTCCTTCACTCTAATTTAAATAAATAAATAAATATGCACAAGACAACACACCTCTTGTAATGGTTTCGAAGTAAGGATTAATATCCCTGTGTTACGAGGTACCACAAAAGGAAATCAGCCAGGGGCGTCTCCCAGCACACCTAGACCCGAGTCAATGCAGAAAAGATCGTTTCCTGAATTGACCCGACCGGGAATCGATCCGTGGACACTACGGAAATCGAAGCTAGAAACCGTGCTACAGCGCACTACGCCATTCGTGGCGTCACGTCTATAGATATATATATATTTAATTTTGAAGCCCACTCTTTGTACAGCAGGCATCGCAACTTGCGCGTGTGCATTTTCTTGCAGAAGGAGCACACTGGTCAATTTTCCCCACCAGTTCACACTGACAGGATCTCGGAGACGTTCTAATAATTATTATCCAGAAAACGTTCGACATGAGTTTTCCAGCTGATGAACACATCTTGATGTTCTTTTGGTGTATTGTACCCTTTTTGTGACCCTGCATGGATTCTTGCTCAGGGCGAGAGTCATCTTGCTAAACTCAAGTTTCATCTCCAGTCACAATCCGGTCTAAAACTTTGTTTAAGTTTTCACCACAGAGAGCCAAAAACTCGCCAATTGAACTCAATTTAAAAGTAAAGGTAAAGTAAAAAGTCATTTATTGGCATACACACTTAAAGAGGCATATTAAACAATTAAAACTAAACAGAATTTAAAAAACACAATTAAAATTAACAAGGATTGAGAAAAAAATTAATAAAAAATCAGCCTCAGTGTGGGGCCAACTAGGTCCCAATTTACTCCATGGTGCAAATTTCCTATCGGATCGACTCGCTTGTTGACCTGTATCTGAGTAAATTAAGACCAGATTTTAATGAAACTTTGTATTTATACCTTCAATGAATGTCCAAACTATGTAGTACAGCTAGTAAAAAGTGACCATTTCCCCCACCATACACTTCGTTCCGCGGACTTTTGGACTTCCCCTTGTAGATATTGACATACACTGAACGATTCGCTGTTACGATCGATCTGAAACGACGGAACGTAAAAACCAATCGTACCGTACCATTTGGGGGCCTTTACGCCGATGAAAGTCGCTAGCGTCCGTTGTCAAGTTTTTGTATAGGATTTCAGTACAGCGCCTCTAGTGGATAGTAATGTAGCTAAAAATGGCGAACTACTGCCCATAATTAACTATTGTAGTTTACTTGAGATAAACTTATCGGGTTGGAACAGGAATAGTTTAATTTTCGTACGGTATTCCGCCACCAGGCCCAAAATCCGGACGAGCTGTCAATAATAGAGAACGAGCAGCTCGAAGTGGTCGGCGAAGGCGACGGCGACGGCTGGCTGCGCGCGCGCAACTACCGCGGCGAGGAGGGCTACGTGCCGCACAACTACCTCGACGTCGAGCGAGACCAGGTAAGTCGGACGAGATCAGCAGTAATTGGGTTTAGTGACTTCAAACGGTTTAAGGAAGACGAATGGATCAGATGCATTAGATGCAACAGCGTTTAAATACTGTAAAAAAAGTAACATGCAACGCGCCGACATAAAGATTGTCTTTGAAATAAAGACAAGTATGGTCATACCAAACTCAAGCCTGATTTGAAACAAAGGTCACGAAAGTGCGAATGCAGCAATAGGCGTTTTTATGAGTGACTAAATCACTAGTCTTGTTGTAACATAAATCTGTTCTGTAACAGGTGTCAAGCGCCCCAGGATTGGTATCTCAGATATCCTTCTCCTCAGTCGATTACACTGTGGAAGGCGAAGATGCCGACGTGGTCCAGTCTCCTGACCAGATCTCTGTAATCTCAGCTCCGGTCGCTAAGCCGGACGAGGTCAAGGTCGAGGAGCCGAAAGCCGAGGCTCCTGAAGAACCACAGGCGGAACAATTGATCCTTGGATACTGCTTTGCTCTGTACGACTATTACGCAGACGCGACTGATGAGCTCAATCTTGAAGAGGGACAGGTAAGTTTTACCCGCTAACCACATATTTAACCGTTCCATAGTTACATCTAGCCAATTTTTGCCTTTGCATATTGCGATTGTTTCCTTCTCTTTCTCAAGTTTATAAACTAATTTTTACTGGTACAGATAATCCGTATTACATCCCGAGACGCACACGGTGTAGATGACGGCTGGTGGCGCGGAGAGGCCAACGGGGTGATGGGCAACTTCCCCTCACTTATCGTCGAGCAATGCGATGAGGTGAGATTCTGTTGTAAACTCTCGACGCCGACTGTGAAGTAGATGTTTTGAAGCCATCTTTTGAAGAACTGTGCACACAGTCAACAAAATATTTATAATGAACAATGATGATTTATTTAGGGTCAGAGAACCTGTTTAATATTTTTAAAGGTGTAACCGAAATATTTTTGTGTTGGAAAAGATGTTTCTGACATTATATTTGACTGGCCGGTTGGTGCAATGGCAGCGATCCTGCCTTTAGCACCGGAGGTCGTGGGTTCGATCCCCACCCATGACAAACATTTATGTGACGAACATTTGTGTTTGTTGTGTGTCTGGGTGTTATTATCTATTTAAGTATGTATTTAGAAATATTTAAGTATGTTTATCAGTCTCTGACACCCATAGTACAAGCTCTGCTTAGTTTGGGGTCAGATGATCTTGGTGTAAATTGTCCCAGATATTTATTTATTTTATTTATTAATTGCTATTTCTGACAAATGATTAAACAAAATGGATCAGATGTTTATTTTAAATAAATAAATCGTTTTATTACTGTTAAATGCAGCGATTTATTGTTTCTTCGTAGTTAAAGTACATTAAACTCGACTACTAATACCAAAGTTCAAAGTTCTTTACTGCACCATGTTGTTACATAGAGGTTGAACCAGTATACATTACCAATTGTATACGAGTTGCCATCAGGCAAGCGCTAAGTATCGTAAGGTAATGATATCGAGATCAGAAATGAAGCCGGAGATAGTTGCACGTCGATATTTGCGACTCAGTCGTGAGCAATTGCTACAGCCAACATCAAAACTGTTGATCAAACACTTGCTTGAGGGGCTTACCCAAGTATCTGATGTGATGACTTTTACTAAAGGACTAAACATATATTTTTTTAAACATTAGGTTTGTTCCGTATAATATTTGGAAAAAAAGACAAAGTTAAAGTTCTGAAGGCACAACTCGAACTTACCCCTGGCTTCTCTAAGTCGCTGGCAAGAGGCGGAAAGTAGTCATTTTTATCTAAAATGGGTTTGCATTTTGGCCTCAGTTTCGCCTGGTGGTAAGATGTTCCGAGGCTGATGGTAGAACACGCTCACCTAGAAAATTTCCATTGCCTTAAAACACCAGGGTTGTATGTATCCTGCAACTCAGGCGCATTGCAGGGCGCAGTGCCACTTTTGGTAACTTATTTTTTGAAGAGTTACGTGCTGAGTTTTCTGCCGTGTCGCCCTGTTGTAGTCACAATAAAGGTATTGATATTAAATTTAGTATATAGATCGTATTTATATTATGTATGTCTATAATATCCATAGCTAAAGTTAACATGTTATTGTCGATTCGAAAGAACTATAACTATATAAGATCTACTTGAATAAAGTAATATTGATTTCGTTCTCTGTGTCATAGAATGGTGAGCCCCTAAGCGGTGGCGATGACTGGACCCCGCCCGGCTCGGCGCCCCCGGTCTTCTCCTCGCCGCCGGAGTCCCCGCCCGACGCCAGCTTCGATGACGATAGTAAGTATACACACAGACTGACTGTAGCTTTGGTAACTTCCTAGGTGTACTTCTGTGACTGTTGCAGGCGAATGACTTTGGTTGCACTTTGGTAAGGTCCAAATTACGCGAGTGCTTTTTGACTATAATCAAAATCGTTTAGTGATTAGTTCAGCAAACAAAAGTTACTAATAGAGCTCTGTTTTTATTATTTATAAAAGTTTATTTAGTAATTGTTATGTCATTGTCTACAAACGTAACAAACGTTCGTCTAGCCACATCTAGTGAAACATCCTTAGATCCGTGTATTTTGTTTTCGCATGCTCGATTTTGCACTGGTATCTTGTTACGATGGTAATGAGTCGATGTACAGGGTAGGTATCGGTTCAATACCTCATCACAGTTAGGGTTCACTGTTATCAACAAGTTAATGAGTATCTTACAATATTAAGAATTGCATAATACGCTCTATGTCAACTTATTGCTTAATTAATATGAGTATGTATTTTATCCTAACATAGTTTTGAAAAAACGCATTAAGACAAAACATATAAATAAAACTGGTTTTCAGAAAAAGCTTTTATTATACGTGAGAAAAGGATGCCACTTATAACAAAGATATCCGTGATATTCACATAGACATGCTGAGTTAGTGAAGATTTATCGCTTTACTAGAAGTTCAATGTAGGCCTAAATCTCCGTTCTTGCTCAAAACGATGTATCAATACAATTGCAGTTTTAAAGCTATTCATTCAATGTCAAGTCAACGGCATCACCAGGCAGTTTGTTTCTCAAATAATTAGCCATTAAACAGACAGATAAAGTCTTACTTTACTTTTTATAATTTTAGCAAATGTACGTTAAAAACTATTCCAAGTAGGTATTCAGTAAGGCGGTCTGATGAAACATTGCAACCAGTGCACGTCGTTGCGTTGATTCAATGTTCATTAAATTTAAAACGCCTGTCAGAGCAAGTCGCGTGCTCAGTGGGCAACGACCTTTATTCTTGCTCCATACTTGCTTATGGTGGTTCATTTTTCATACTAAAATCAATCGACATGCACGCCCTAAATACCTAGTAGTAGATAACTTATATCAGACGATAAAAGAATCCAATGTAATCTTATATTGTCTGATTGATATAAGATTACTGACATTATAAATATTATTTTTTATTGATTTTGCGAAAATAAGTATACCTAAATAAGTCCTCACGCAAGTATCAAGGCATATCTAATACTATTTAGCGCGTGAATGTCGATTGATTTTTGTATGGAAAAAGAACCACCTTAAAGATCAACATTGATCTTGTATTAAAAAGTATGAGGGTGATAAATTCAGGCTTCAGGCCATAAACAGTGTAAAATTGATGGTGACGTCATCCGTATTTCCCATTATCCGAAATAGCGCAGACGATTCAAAACAAGATTATGTTTTTTAAGGTAAGTTTGTACTTCAATTCAATGCCTTTGAAATCTGTGATGCCATTGAGGAAATACGAGTATCTAGGCATCTATCCATGCACGCACAGCATCAAAACCACAGAATAATTGTGTTTTTATTTTTATCACTTACCCAAGTCTGCATTAGGTAACATATTTGTTTTATTAGACCCCTATGCAAATAAGCTGCTCGAAATGCAGCAAACTGTACATGAAAAACATTGCCTACTTGGTGCAAATACATAAAATGCCTTGAGCGATGCAATGTGGTGAAGCCCAGCGTCTGTCTCCGAGGTCCTAGTTGCAAAAACTGCACCACGATGTCAAGCGAAGGGGCGTGTTGCTATGTCGTGCTTAAATTAAAAATTAAAAGACATCTGTAACTAAACTTTTATTTTTATTTAATGCAGGAACCAATCATTGATTTGATCAAGATTTTGCTGATGTCTTGAAAAACTTTTTTTGTCACAAAAAAATGTCACAACTACTAAGTATATAGTTCCATACATCACGTACCTAGATTATAAAAAACTAGGTATCACATTTAAATTGTTTTTTGGTAAATTTTGCGCAAAACTTTTCCCTTTCAACTTAATTTCTAACTATTAGGTAACAACGTGAGCATTCGAATAACTAGTACCAAGTTTTAGGAAAACCCTACCTACCAATTTAGGGAGTTCTTATTGAGTTAGTCCGAATCCCACATTACCGCTCTATTCTTGTGACAAAAGTCCCTTAGATCAGACTAGAGGCAATACCCACCAAATGCATTGCATTGTCATCGGTATTGCTATTCGTATAACCTGTCATGAGATCTGGGATCAGTCTTAAGGGAAACTTCGCACGATGGATTTCGAATATCGTTTACACCTTGGAACCACTAGCACGATTACCCGCCACGGCGCTCGTGTGTTATTTCTTAAAGATATTGCCGACCTAATACGTTACTCAACACCGCATGCATTGAACGCTGTGAGGCCGTATGTGCCATTAGCAGAACCCATAATCAAGAGGATACAGAAGCGCCGTTTTCCCATACAAATATCCAGGGAGGAAACAGGGGACTATGTTTCCTCCCTGGATATTGCTAGTAGAGGAATCATTTTTCCCCAAAAAATCTATAGCCACTGTTAGCATGTCCCTATGTTATGTTCCTTTTTTTGATAAACTAATTATCAAAAGAGATTATGAGCCTTCAAAAATCTAACGAAATGGTCCGATTTTCCGCTGTGTTCAAACATCAATAACCACAGACGGGAATGGGAATTTTATATAACGTGTACAATCAAGATCTTGGGAGAATAAAGGGTCTTTTTGGACCCTGTAGTCCCGCTACCTACTAATCAGACTTTAAACTTAACCACAATGCGGACCGTTCTTCGAAAGGGATTTTCTGTTGTGCACCCTTTTTAACACGAGAGCTAGTTTTGCCAGTTTCAAGTTTTGTTCATGATTATTAGGATAAAATGTCAGTACCTACCTACATATCATTGTTTATAATCATGAAAATATACATAAAAATATCGTATATTTAAATTAGCAGAGCTAAAATACCATTATTCTCAATAATTTGTATATTTTTATTAAATAACACCACCATGAAACTTTATTAGGCATTAGCACCGAATTGACATACAAACAGTATATTTAAACGGAAAAATATAAAGTGCTTCAACAGCTGCTTGTTAAGCGAAACATTTACAGATTTAGTAAAATCAATTTACAAGCGCGCGCGCTGACGCTCTTAATACTGAACAATAAAGTTTAATTTCGTTAGATTCACGCGCGCTCGTGATATGCAAGAACTATAGCGTGATCGTGTTAATACTGTCAAGTTGTACAACTTGAATGCTCGCGCAGTCGCACATTATTAAACACTCGTCTGTTGAACTTTTCACAAGTCGCCTGCGATTTGTAAATGTCGAAAGCCTCGCGTTAGCGTTCGAAACCGGCTGAATATTTTATTGGACAACCAAAGTTATTCGTCCGTGAATCGGCTTTCGGGCCCTACAACGCTGGGAGACCGTAGCGACACGACTAGTAATGTCACGCCATCAATGTGATCATACGCATAAGCTACCAACAGTACACGACTCAGCAGTAATCTTTATTACATCTTGATTGGATCGTTAAAGAAATATATGCTCAGTTGTTCATTGAATGTTTTCGTAGTTCCTTTACTTCTGTGGCAAGAAAGGGAGCTAGAAATCATTCAAGTCTCTACGTGTGCATGAATTTTGCTGTGAAAATATTAATGACTTCGGCCTATTTACAATTTGGTGTGATCATGTGTCTGTTACGGCGTCCAAGTGAAGGCCCTTGTGTTGGGTGCCTTGCAACTACTTACTTGAATCTGTTTCTATAATAGTCGTATTCTGTATAAATAGTTCCCGCCATTAGTATTTTACTACGGACATAATTTATTATTATATGGTTTCATTTAAGGATTTTTTCATAGTATTTTTTAAAATACACTTAAAGAAAGTTAATGTAAATCATGTCAATTAAATAAAAAATTGTGATTGTCATCCTCATTTTCAGTTTTTTGGTCAGTGATACTTAAGAACCACTTTTTTTACATAGTTCAAAAGGGTTATTTGTGAAATTTAAACTTTAGTATGTAACTTTCGGTGGGTATATGAAAAACGTCCGTAGTGAAATACTCGTAGCAATGGCGGCCGTAGCGTGCGGTTGTCTCTACTCACGCGTCCTGTTCGTAGCTTCTTGGCTGATTGGGTATTTGCTATGGTTTTTATCCCCAATTGGCATGGTATTTGCAGATCAGTGAATGGCACAAGTTCTATCGCTAGATTTGGTAAGCTTGGTATAGGACCATCTCACGTTATCGTTCTTGCATGAAATTTTGCACGTTGTTTATTTAACTGTTAAGAAACATCAGTTTGGAGAAAAATATGGCTTTTAGAATTTTAATATTCGAATAAGCGAAAATGAATGCAATTTTATTGACTGATATTTTAACATAAAAGAACAAGATTTTTGGAATAGAAGGAAAAGAAGAATGGAAATCGTTTATTTACTATTAACGCATTCAACAAAAAGGTCATATTTTCGTGCTTTTTTGTGTGCCTTATTTAAATGCTATAGCATATTAAATTTAGCCGTATGTATTTGTAACCCAATGCTCCTGAGAAAGCTTGGAATTTTTAAGATCCTACTGCAGGTTGGCTGTCATCAGGTACAAACTGGGCTTTTAGAACTAGGAGGTTAAATTCTGTGGTGTTATTTTTTTCACATACCTTCAACTATAACACCGTTCTGCCAGGAATGTATCAGTGTATAGAGTATGTACTCGTAAACATTCTCAAACCTTGCTTTATTTTCAAACCTTGTATGCTCTATCAAAGAATAGCCAGGCCAGGAATAATTATTTAGGTAATATTTTTTAATTATATTTTACGGCCGGCGTCGAGTATGCAAATCAGATCTCACTAGAGATCTTAATTAAAATATGTTTTCAATAAACGAGTAAGTATAGTCACCACCACAGAAGTGCGTTGGATAACGTAACGATGATGGCGAATGATTTAAATAAGCTCGAGTTTAAACTTGATGACGCAAACATGCGGCGGGATGTAAAACTATTTCATGTCGTGACACTTTCCAAAAGCTTTCTCTACACGGATTCGTTATTCGTCTTACTGCAGCTTTTGATAGTTAGAAACAACTCTTGAACTTATTGTCTTAATGAAATTGTGCCATTTCTATTGCAATAACTATTTTCATAACCATTTATGACTGGCACCGGATATTTAATCGTCGTTCTCACCTCGTTATTTAAGTGTATGTCCTAATTTTAACCATTATGTAAAATTGGTGAATAATGTGATTGCATACCGCAATAAAAATTTTGTACAACCTATTGGCAGAAGCGACGTCTTCATAACAGCAGTTCGGTTCAACTTTGTCATCATGTTTTCAATGAACTTTTAGTGAGTGTACATTTTCGCACAAAGAATCTTCTTTTAAAAAAATTAACATCCAAATAACCATACAATTTTAAGGGTGTCACATATTTTATTGACTGTCTACACGACAAGCTAATGGTCATAGCACACTGTTCCGGCCCCGCAACAAACCCGCAATTAACTTGTCATGTCATTATATTGTCAATATGAAAAAACGGACGAAGCGGCGCGGGTGGGCTGCGCGCAGTCCGCTTTTGCCGCTGCCATGCCGTTATAATGTGCTTTGACCCTTAGGGTGCGTTTCCGAGGAATGTTTATATTCACCTAGCTTCGCGATTCTATTGGTTCTCAACAAACACTTTCCTCGCAACGCATCCTCGCACATCTCTGGTGAAAACGCGCCCTAAGTCTACCATTTAACTTCAATCTCATCCCCTGTCCCTTATAACTTCAGATGAATAGAATTATTGCTATAGAGGCCATTCGATGGACTACAATCGATACATAATGATAAATTCCAGTTATAATAATGTTGACCGATAGAGTTAATAACATAGTACAAATGTCGCAAAGACCTTGTCACAAAATCGAACAAGGAATTGACACGTGTAATACACAATTACTGTCTTTGAAACTGGTTTGCATAATATCAAGAAACCGTTCGTTTAATTTTAAATATGTAACATATTACAATCTTGGCCCCCACCTTGCAAAAGGAAATGGGATATTCATCTTATGATGATAACTCTGCATATGATGCTCAACCACTAATTTTGCTACCAGGAACCAGGGCTCGCCTAAGTTACAAGGGAAAATCAAAAATAGGTGTCATGTAGGTATGTAAATTTGAAAACTAATGAATATACTTAATATATCGATTCAGGATTATTTATTGCCTGAACTATAGTACTAGGTATCGGAGCAAAACACAAATCAGTCAAATTGAAAAAAAATCTGTGATTGATTAAATTCAAATAAGGGGTTAAAAGAAAAATGACTCGTTTTATGCTGTGGGGATATACTCGTATAACGTTATTGGATGTTTTGTTCAGTCAAAAGCGCCTTATCAACCGGGAAAATTACTCCTTTGACACAGGCAGTACAGGCACTCGACAATATCGAGATTGTGGTCGAAGCCATACCCTTTCTGACTTGTGTGAGGATAAAAAATAAGAAATTCAAAACACATCCTAGAACACCCGATCGAATAATAACGTAGCCAATAATACCTAAGATACTCCAACTCCAACTCCAGTGGTTTACCAAAGTCGGAACGAACGAAGTATTAGTTTTTTGTAGCTTTTAAGTCATTACAATATGCTCGCCCATACAAATGTATTTACTAGTGAATCCAAAATTAAACCATAACATATTTGAACCGAACGCTCTCCAGGTGCGTTTTCAAAATTGTAAAAGCTAAAGGGCTTGTGTCGGGTGACGGCTATAATGTGTTGTCCGGGACGCTGCAGTGATCGTGGGTGAGAACAACAACACCAAGAGCGCAGCCCCGCCAGCTGTCCCCCCTCCACCGCCCCCCGCCCGCGCCGAGTCACCCCAGCCAGAGTTCAGCTTCAATTTAGAGCTAACTAGGAACCAGCACGAACAGTACGGCACCCAGTTCTCACTGGCCGACCCGCCGGCCATCGTCGCGCCATCTATCACCATAGTCGGTAAGTAGACAGAAACCCCAGACGGTAGTTGCTGAATCAGCCTATGTAAAAGATTAGGTAGGTGGTTCATAGTCTATTCTGGGGAACAGTTCACAAGGCATTCGGTTTTTTTATAAGTCAACGTTTTAAAAAAAAAACTATTTTATGATTTTATAGTCAAAGTTATTTCACAGTACCCGCCTACTCTACCAGTTAAATTACTAAGATGACATCTATAGATGTTATTTAATATAATATCGCTAATGTAATATGGCTGTAGTATAGTATTTTTCCAGCGTGACTGCTGCCTATAACTTTGTAGAAACAGAATATGAAGTGCAAAATGTATCAACAAAAACAATGAGGTACATGCACAACTTCACGGAAACGAGTTCATGGAAATTCAAAAAAATCTTTATTATTTTTTATGATGACTTTTTTGTGTATATTTATTGCCACAAATATATTATATGTCAGAACTACATCAATCAAACAGCTTTTGAAAAAGAACACAACTAAACACAAATCACTAATCGGGTCACAATTGGCTAAAAAATTATATTCAGTTTTCGCTCAAAGTGAATCGATCTTGTAATGGTGGTATTGCTACGGATATGTAGTATATTCGGATCAAATTTCCTCGCTAAAGTAGCAAAAAGGAAATACTTTGCCATTTTTATGATCCTAGCTAAAGCTCAATACCTGAATATGAATCAATTCATGATATAATCTTCTCCCCGTCGAATGAGAAATGCACAAATGTATGGTCGCCCTAGGGATGTAGTTCGAAACAATGACTAGCGTAGGATACTTTTATTTAAAAATACTGTTAGGCCAGATTCAAATTAATTTGTGTTTCCTAAGTAAAAATACTAGAAAAAGTCAACTCGATCAAGGTATCAGGCGGCTTACCCGGCGAGTACCTTCCTAACCAACTCAAACCTGGTAACTTCTAGTGTTATGAAGCTGCGATAACTTCCAATTTCACCTGATATCTTGATCAAGTTACTTTTATGCCGAGTATTTTCTATTTAATCTAACATTTTGTATTTATATACATAATATCTTTGTAACACTGTGAATGTAAAACAACAAAATATAATAATATATGTTTTGTTAATCCATTCTGAATTCTTTTCCATGCAACAGTCGATGAAGTTGTCGGTGGAAATTTTTCAGACGAGGTTTGGCACTTATTACGACATTATATTAAATGTTTTATATAGTAGGTGTGCTTGTGGTCGCTTCTGTTTATATTATATACGCTTGTTGCTCTCGTTCGATTTACGCTTACGATGTTTTTTGTGCTTAGCGTTTCAGGATAACTATCGATTACAGGGATGATTTTTCACTTTTCTTTTAAGGTGGTTGAGGACAACGAAAAGAAAATTAATATATATTGACACGAAGGTATAACGTAACAATTTGCCCTCGACGGTTGCCCCTCTTTACATTCCGTCAAGCATTAAGTTCATATCATCACACGCATGCCGCTTGTCGATTGCATGATAGGATATGACCGAAAGACCCGAGTAATTTTTATAGTCTACTTTAAACCCTAAGCACTGCACTTGAGCTGAATTGTATTTATATGGAGAGATTAAAGTGAGATTATGTATGGTGTAGGACGACGAGGAGCTGGTGCTGGTGCAGGTGCCGAGCAAGCCGCCCAAAGATGAGGTGCCAAAGGAAGACAGCGGGCTCGGCGTGGGCATCGTCATCACGGCCGCCACACCCATGGTCGAGGAGCCCGAGCCCTTCCCGGTGCCGGAGGAGGACCCGGCCGAGCGCAACGAGGACGTCGACGACGAGGAGTCCTCTCTGTCCGAGCAGACCGCCGTCTGTCTGCGGGACTCCGACGAGGGCCCCGCGGACTCAACGCCGCACCCAGCCTCCAGCTCTACCGGCTCGGAGAACGAGTCCACAGGCGTGTCGGTGGCCTCGGGACCCCCCACCGCACCGCAGTCCCCGCCTGCGGCGCCCCGCGGCGGCCGCGCCTCCATCCCGGACGAGCTTGAGCCGGCGCAGCTCGCGAGGCTCACCGACCTCAAGGAGTCTAACGCTTAGGCGTACACTACAGAATCCTCGTTTTCTTTCGAAAACGGCGCGTCAGGTCAAACTTCGGTAGACGATCAGCTCGCGGAGGACACTCTTGCCCTGCTCGTCTACCAATGACCGTTTCTCTGCTCTGCGACGTTTTTGTTCATTATCTGCGTGTGCGACTTTTTAACACTTTACTTTCATATTTAGTAGCTGATTTAACGTCTCAATATGTTACAGTCCTTACCTATTATACACTACGGTATCGTCACTTGATACATTATTATATAGATATACTTAGACATAAATCAAAGTATTATTATCTAGTAAATTACCCAACCCTTTTCGACCATTTAGAAAAATATTGATATTGGAATTTTGTTAGTACTTAATATTGATGTTAGGATTAATATTAACTTTTAATACTTTGTTACTTATTGTCTAAAATAATATACCAATCTATCCTTGGTTACCTGTAGGTACCCGCAGTATTGTATTCATGTATTTCAAGAGTTGCGATGGAAACTGTTGGACGACGCGCGTGGAAACGATAAACATATTAAGAACAAAGCAATATCGATATAATATACTGAAAAGAGGACTATATCCACGTTATATCATAACGTCTTGGATGGGGGCGCTGTTGCTTCGCGGTGCGAATGGCCTAACCTAAGTCTACGAGGCGAGAAACGGTCACAAAAGATGTAGAATTGTATATAACTAGCTAATAAACTTATTACTAGTGAATTACTGGCACGATCTAGTACCTGCTGACTAGAAGGTATGATAGAATGTTAGATAGAATCGCGGAGTGTTGACCGAAGAGATTTTTACCTACCTGCATAGTAACAAATTATCGACACTCATATAAGGAGCCACAATGATAGTTGAAAATTATTAGGAATCATTTCCATCGATTTGAAATAACATAATTGGCTAAACGAATGTGAATCATCATTTACAGTTGAATTTCAATAATAAAAGTGTTAAAGGGTATGAGTAAATTATAGGTTGGCCAACAAGCGAGTGATGTAAGGTATTGTACCATTATCACATGTCTGGGCCCTGCTGGGGCGCAGTCCTGAGGCTGCATCGTCACGCAGCCGGCCCAGAGTCTGGTGATGAGCGTAGGCTTAGGACATACAGGGTGTTACCACCTTCTCTTTCATTTTCAACACTACCAACAACCTTTTCGTCCTTAACATTACTTTTTCCTCTCACTCTTCTTTCACCGAGCACTAAGTTTCCCATATTTTAGTAATCGTATAAACTTGCAAGGTTAAGATAAATCTTGATGTATAATAATTACATGTTTAAATATTGATGTTTTAGTAGATGAATAACGAAATACATTGATGTCACATAGAACTGTTAAAGCGGCTTGTGAAATCATCCCCAAGATATTAATGAAGAGACATAATTTACATTACGATTGGATTTGAATTGTTGAAAAATTGAAGGGGCATTACTTTGCAAGCTGTGCGATATTATTAATTGATGTTAAAGCATTTTACCAAATCGGAGAGGACCGTAGCACTCTGTAGTTATTCAACACTGTATCAATGTATGCACAGACAAAGTCGACTGTTACTCGTACTGAACCATTATATTATACGATACTACTATATATTTTATGAAATACAAACTATGTTGTGTGATACATGCATACCACGACTATCTTACAGCATCTGAGTGTTGCTTTCTATAGAACTGACAATTATGCATATTAGAAAACTGTTAGTCTGTGTGCTGAGATTATAAACCTATGTATACGCAATAAACTCACTGCAAAAACCAATGTTTCATTTATAAATGTGGTGTTGTGTTTGTTAATCTCTTGGTCCTAACCTACCTTGTTAGGTAGGTCTATGCGCAGAGGCAAGCCAAGTACAAGTGAAGCATAGAGACGCGTATCAGAAATCAATTTGCGTAGATACTAAAGCCTTATTTACATCCTGAAACTGGTGGAATGAAAGTAGTTCCGTGACATTAATTTCATGAAAAATATCACGTGTTAAGTTGTTTGTTACACACGGGACGGCAAATACCGTCGACCTCTGCCGTCGACATGCGGAGGTCGACACTGGCACGTGTCGCGTCGCGTCTGTATTTTTTCTTTGTCCGGGAGCTTGGAAGCGCACAAAATGAGCTTAACCGAAGTTTTTTTTCAAAATTGAGCACTGAGAGTGCTGTCAAAGAAAATTGTTAACTCGAATTTATAAGGTTACCATAACACTCGAAAGCAATTGAAAACTTTTCCTAAATTTTTAGTAATAGTCTCGTTCTATATTCAATACTATTTCTTCAACCTAGAACGATCTTTTCTTTCTCTTTTGTCAACTGCGACAGTGTAAAAGCAGCAGGAGTGTTTTAACTAAATTCATTTACACATGGCTCCTGTGCAAAGCCGGCGTCGATGAAACTTGTTTCGTAATGTAAATTCAGCTGAAAGTTTTTCTTCATGCTAGTGGGTCTACACGGCTGAGCCCGTATTGCTGTCTGCATAGACAAGTTAAATATTTTTTACTTTCGATATTATGGGAACTGTGCGTCCACAATTAACGCCTTAAAAACCTATCTGATATTCGTCTCGCGTATATTAGACCCACCTTTCAAAATTCACCGGGGTGCAATGGTATATTCTGGATGAGATCTCAAAAGGACAGTTAGCTCTCGGCATCAGAAAATCCTGAGTAGGTTAACACTGGCGCTGTCGATAAATCTTAAGTGTGCGTCCACAGTGCAAGCCTAGCGCGGTTGCGATGACGGGCGCTCGTCATCGCAACCCTGCTAGGCTTGCACTGTGAACAGACTTAGCCCGCACCGGCGTGTATATCCCCTCAACCTGAAGGAGTCCCTATTTTCAATCACCGCACAAATATCGGGGGAGACCATAGATTTAGACTAAAATCGATTTTTGTCCTAGGAGCTGACTTAACAGTTTTTGAACTGCTATCGTGTGGAGATTTCCTAGGCGCTTCAATGACGCACATGTCTCAGTTAGCGGAACTATATTAGGCTATAATTTAATGTCGACTAAAGACTAAACGAAGGCGTATAAAATGCAAAATAGGTAAACTAGAAAGATAGTGAATAAATGCTATTAAAAGCAGGACAACGGGTAGCTAACCCCCTATAGAAGGGCGGGCATGAATAGCAAGCGGGAGTGCCATTGTCAGGTTACGACAACTTTTATATGAATTCCCCAGTACCCGTGAGATACTTAGACTGACTCAACGCGTTTTTTAAACAATGTTTACCAGTCGCTTGTTCTGTGCTCGCCCAACAATTGTGTGTTGTTTATTTCGCATAGCCTCAGCAAAGGAAACTTTCTATGGCTATAGACAAAAGTAGTATTCAGATTTTTATAAAATTAAAGATAAGAATGTAACTACATAATAATATAGGTAGCGCTCGCTTCCGTATACAAAAAGGTATAACATTCTAGCAGATTATTGATTTTGGTTTAAAAAGCTTCAGCACAAAAATGCGAATACTATACTGAATAAAGCGAATTTCATATTGATTTTTCATCTCCCGCTGGTTGATTGGCGGCGGTCTTATCCAGGGCGACGCGCTTCGCCATCCCTTGCACGGCAAGGTAGGTCCCTCACCTCCGTCATATTTAAGGATTGGACCACACGATTGGCGTAGTGCGCTGTAGCACGCTGTAACAAGGCGGGACCTTGTTGCGTAGTGTCCCGGGTTCGATTCCCGGTCGCGTCGATTAAAAAAAATAACTTTTCTGAATGGTGTGCTGGGAGACGCCCCTGCCTTAAATTCTGGTCTAGTATCTCGTAACACAAGGATATATCTCCTTACTTCGAGACCATGACGAGTGGTGTGTTGTCTGGCGCATATTTATATTCATTTAAGTATTTATTATATTTGAGGATATTTGACTTGAGGTAAACGTATTCGACGGTACTGACCTACGGTAGGTATATTAATTTTTAATTAATTAACGAGCTTGTTAATAAGCATTTGTTTTGAAAACTTAAGAAAGAATAATTAATTATATTAATTTGTTTAGTACAAATTTATTAATTTATATTAAAAAAAGGTATAATAGGTCGCCGACAACGAAAGGCATATTATGAAGTATCAATTTATTATAAATCCCGTCTGTGTGACTGCTTATTCAGCATTAGCTTGAATAAGTATTTAACTAAATATAGTGGCAATAATAAATAAGGAGGCTGAAGTATGAATTAAGATAAATTTTACCTAAATCGAACAGTCGACGTATTCCTCGGCACTGTATCATTAGGTCCACGCACTATAACTACGGACACACAAATTACATACAATTTCAAAGTTCTAAAATGTGCATGTGTATTTATGCCAAGGTCGTCTAAATGATTAGAAATTCTAAACTGTGAAAAAATACCTACGTCAGTTTGTCATCTCCCAGTAACGCCCTAAGCCGAGGTTCGTGTCCCTCATTGGGGCGCCCTTAAGCACGTTACTTAAATATTAGGGTTGAGAGCCTTCCGCTCACCCTCCTCGTCCGGTGAAATTGTGAAAGCCATCAGCGGCTAACAATGCATGCCTTAAAAATTTATTTTTAAAAAAATGTGAAAAAATAGCGCAAAATCATATTGCCAAATTTCTAAAAACTTTTGAACACACCACAGGTGACAAGCGTTATGTTTAGATGACGGGAACTTATTGCAATAACGCAAAGGCCTTCATCATTGAAATCAAGTCATCGCTATAATTGATGGGTATTGGCTTAATTCTGGACGGAGCGGAAGCATAACTGGTGCTGCGAGTGGTTCAACCGCACGGTCAGCACATACTTAAACCACCAGGTGGACGCGCTGAAGAAGTGCAGTTTATTAGAAGGTCAAAAATAAGAGAACCGTGGAATAGTCGAAGCTATCAAACTCCAAAACTGAGATAATACTGGGTGAGAAAGACTAAATGAGACGCCACGGGTTGTTCTTAGATGTTTACTTGAGGAGATCTCGCAGGAAAAGAGATAGGTACTTATAGTTTGTACAATGATCTTCGGTTTATGCTAAGCCATTAGGTACCTACCTATATTATGTGCTTTATCGACAATGCGAACAAACAATGAAAATGCTGCTATAGCGCCATCTATGTTACCGTTGTATTATGATTTGCTACCACAGAAAAAGGCCGTGATGGCTGTGATTACTTGTTAATGTGTAAAATCAATAGATGGCGCTTCACAATATAGTTCTTGTTTATGTATGAAACCCGTAGGGGGCGCTTAAAATTAAACTAACTATAGGTTTGCAACAAATACCTTCATGGTCATAATCTCATGATTATGGAATACGTTTGATTCAGAGAAACTGACTGTTGTAATGTCGGACTCTCTGATCCTATCAACGTACAGATTAAAACCTTCTTACTATCTTACTTCTCACTAATAATATAAATGCGAAAGTTTGTGAGTATGTGTGTATGTTTGTTATTCTTACGGATTTAGACGAAACTATGCAGTAATACAGCTTAGGCATCAGAATGACACAAGGCTACAATTCATAAAGATTTTCTGTAATTTGGCAACAACATATAACAATAAGTATAAGTAAGTCAGAAAAATTCTTGCCCTACGAGAGCCATCTTGGCGACACGCGGGCGGAAAGATAGTGACCATATATCTTTGAACTGCACGATAATGATATTACGGTGATAAGCATAGCAACTATTCACAAATATATTATTTTGTCGAAACTATTCCTCAACTGGCGCCCTGCATAATTTGTAAGTGTGGTCGGTGTCTATTATATAGAAATAGGTAAGTACTTGACAACAAAGGAAATCACTAAAAATAAAAATTCACCTTATCTAAGTAAGTAAGTAAGGTATGCGTCTTTAGCTAGTGTGCCTACCTACCCAACAACTCAAAATAGATTTTGGTTTATTATTTGTGGACTAAGAACAAGCCTGGGTAAGAACAAGATTTTTCCAATCGCTTGTTATGTAGATAATCCTTATTTAAGGACAGTTTAGCTAGCAAAAACGATAAACTTTGTGATCTTAAAAAAACTACGAATGCAAACCGCGGTGCTCATTATTTCTCTACCAAAGATCCTCCTGCGGACCCGTCTGCAAATGCCACGTACAATACAAGTCAAACGGACTTCTAAGGGTCAATTTCCTGTCACTTATCAAAGAAACTCTAGGGAAGTGCAATTTGCATAAACTATCAGGCAGTCGACGAGGGTCGCTCACGGCAGACCGAAATGCTTTATATTATAACGAGCTGCCCATACAGACTTCGTTCTGTCAAATGTTTGACCGCTGGTGTCCATTATCAGATTATCACATCTCGTCCGCTTTTCTCCAATTTGATTTACATAAACTACTATTATTCACTGAATTTTTTGTTAGATGATTGTGCTAAAGTAAATATGAAATGGTTTTCTTGAATTTCAGGAGAAAATCTAAAACTATAGGTCTGAAAATAACCAATGATCATAAATACGTAGTAGTTAGTCAATAAAAGTGACTAACACAATTACCGTTGAAATTTTCCTCAGAAATAAAGTCGATACAAAGGTAACATGCACGAGCGTCATGAGCCATGGCTGGTGTTTTGTTCAAAGAAAATTAGCTCTATTTAATTTTGATGGAAATTTATGAAATTCAGTAGGTATTTTTACCTAGGGATTGCAATCCGGAAAACCAGATCTGGTAATCCGGCGAATCCGGCATCAATTTACGCTGACCGGATCCGGTACCAATTTACCGTATCCGGCGAGCGGATCTGGTGCTAGCAACTTTTGGCAAATTAATGTGATAATTGTGCCATTCATTAGACAGATTTATCAAATCATATAAATATAAGACTTATTTATTCTTCATTGCACAAAGAAAAAGTACAATTGGCGGACTTAATGCCTAATGGCATTCTCTACCAGTCAACCACTAGGCGAAGCAGAAATCGTGTTGTCTCTTAAAACTGGAATAAAATATACTATTAATACAAAAAACATACTTGACTTGTTTGTTAGCATTCCCTAATAATTCTCAATAGGCGAATTTGGCATCCAAAAAGCTCGGTGTGCGGGCTAACAATACCTACTTCACATCTAGGTAAAAAATGCTGCTGTGTGAAGCGCAAGTTAGGCCACACGTGGCTTACTGTTGTCACCTTTGGGCAGGAGCTGCTGGATATCAACTCAGTCATTTTGACTCGGTCCGGAAGCGTGCGACCTGTATTGTCGACGATCCCAAGGTGATAAGCGGCCTAGAGCCGTTAAGTCTGAGAAAAGGACATTGCCTCCCTATGCGTGTTCTACCGCTTGTGCAATGGGTTTTGTTCTGAAGAAATGTTCGATATGATGCCTTTGGCTACTTTTTATCACCACACCGCTCGCCACCGACAGTTCATCCTCACACTGGATCCGCAATGGTCTCGTACAGTTCGGTTTCAGAGATGTTTCCTTCCGAGGACTCTTTAATTGTGGAATGAGCTCCCTGTTGAGGTTTTCCGTATCAGTTATAGTATGAAGTTCTTCAAGAGGGGTTTGATTTTTGCAGGGTCGACAACGCGCGAGTGATGCCTATGGTGTTGCACGCGTCCATAAGCTGCGGTAACTGCTTAAGATCAGGCGCGTAGGCAGTCCGCGTGCTTGATTGTCACCGACAGTAAAAAAAATACTTTGATAGATAATTATTGTGATCTCATCTCGGTAAGGTAGGGCAAAAGTAAGGATACTTAGATCTTTCTGTGAAAGTGAAATCTAGGAAGACTGAGATACTCGTAACCCGTTACCCGTTACATCGTTAAAATTTTACTAGTACGAGTAACTACACTACTAGATTAATATTGTTTGCTGGTTGTCTAATCTTATCATTGGATTGGAAATAAAGTTGATTTTATCTGTTTTAGTTTCATAAACTACTTATATTAAGTACAATTACCATGACACTCGAATAACCTACTAACAGTTCTGAAAAACCGAAATTCATCCGAATTTGATTAATCCGGCCGGATCCGGCCGGACTGAAAATGACGCCGGATTGCAATCCCTAATTTTTCCTTTTAAATTACGCAATAAGGAAAGTAGTCTTTCCTTCTAAACAGTTTCTTGGAATAACGGGTTATTGAAGAATACTTTTAGAAAACAGTTAAATACACTTGAAGCATTAATATTACTTCAACGAGCTATTTTTAGTACGAGTATAGGAAATATGGTTTACGGCAGAAACTCTATAATATTGCATTTGTCGATGTATTCTGTGTCAGTGTCTCATTGAAATTTAAGCCGGCTACTCACACTCCTGCCGCAGGGACAATCTAGGGTGAAGAAGTGGGGATGTCCCTTAATTGGCTCCTTAATTGTGATATGTATAGGCAAGTAGGGGCAATTTCCTAGATTGGCCCTGCTGCAGGGCGGCAGGCTCGCGAGACCATCCTTGGTCCCTAGATTGTCCCTGCCGCCCTGCCACGTGTGTAACGCGGTCGGGGCAATTTCTCAATCAGTTGGTTGATTTCATATAAATACTCTCGAGCATGAATGCGAATCCATCGAAACCATGGAGGCACTAACTATTGACTCGAAAGATGTTAGTTGTGCAATTCAGATGGCTCGGAACTGGAAAAGTTCTGACCGGGATAGATTACACAACTTCTGGATCAAGTGGTTTTGATGTTCGCATTCATGCTTTTTTAACTTTAAATACTCAATACTCAATATTTTATTTGCAAGCCATATGTACAGAAGATGTTAAATTATTATAGTATGATACATGACCAATATGGACCCTGTCGGGCACTGTCGGGCATACAACTAATCGAATTGCTGTTTAGGCGACAGTCAGATCTGACACAAAACGCATAAGCTTCTCAGGTACGATTCTATCCACAGGCAAGAAATAAGCAACTTTAGAATTTTTAAACTTATGACCTCAAAATAGCGCTATCGGTCTAATAGTGGTGAAGATGAAACCAAGGTAGCAGCTCAAATATACAGAAATAAACACAAACATAAATAAATTTTGATTTTTTATTTCTCTCCTTTATCTGGTATGCAACTATTATTTTATTTTCCAATATTGTATCTTTTTAAATATTATTTTAACTTTGTATGAATGTTCTTTGTAATTACAGCAATGTAGTTTATTCTCTGTAATTGGGAAAGTATTTAAGAATACTTATTGCTAAAAAGTAAATGTAGGTTCATAAAGTAACTACCTATCTAAGGTCCGGTTTCCAAAATCCAATTTTTCCCTACCTTTTAATTATAAAATGTGTAAGGAAGGATTACCTCATACCCGAGTATTGCCCTATGTTGAAGTCACCAGTCTTGAACCCAGAAATAATGGCCGCTACTCCCGAAACTGGTAGATTTCGAGACAAGAAAATGAGTGTCTGGCAACTGCAATTGGGTGTGGGTATCACTGCTGAAGAAGAGGTTTGAAGATTTTCCTAAAAAAAGAAAGTAGTTGCGACGAAACCATCAACGTCGCTACCTGTGAATCGGCCCAACAGCCAGGGAAACTGGCAGGGCCCTCCTCGTTCCTCGCAGAACAGGAGAGCGGCGCGGAGGCTTCAAGAGGACGTTTAACTGCAATCGGTAAGTCGTTAATCAAGTTGGGTACTTGATACTGTAGCAGTTGCTTGCCATAGAAATTGTTATATCGCGGAATATTTAAAGTAATTTTTGATGCACTACGTGTTAATTTTGTGTTTTGCTTGATATTTAGAAAGTCTTTGTTAAAAAAGTTATTTACAAGTATAATAAGCTTCACCTGTTCATGGATGGGTAGAATGTTACTATGAAAGAATAAAAAATTGGCATTATCTTTACATTGCATTTTTATTATGGCAGGAACTATAGCTTTTAGTATTCTAATTTGCAATCTTTAGATGGGGTCCAAATGCGAAATAAATGTTCTGCCATAACTACTTATGCCGTAACTTATAATAGTTTCTCCTAAGGCCTTATACAATTGCAGAAGTACCTATAGAATAGGGAATTTTATTCCTAACCAGTACAGATTTAGCTAATATCGCTCGCAATTTGTCACATACATAATGAGCATGATCAGTCCATTTCATTCGGTCATCAATTATCAATCCAAGATATTTCTGCTTATTTACAACTTCAATGGGCCCGCACTGACATCTTTGATTATTTATTGTATGCAAACACTTGTGGTCGTGTAATATAAGTTTCAGATCGTTACATCTTCTATTGTGACTACTACTGATATACATTAGCTTAGTTTTCTCTGCATTGATCAAGAGGCCGGCATCATGAGACCACTTTAAGAGTGATGTGAAATCAGTTTGCAAGTTTTTAAGGGCCAGGTCCAGATTTTTACTAGCGGCCAGAAGACATGTGTCATCAGCAAATTGATAAATTTCACAGTTTTTTACGAGATTGACTGCATCATTTACGTAGGTATGTAATGTAGTGAAGTGGGCCAAGCACAGACCCTTGCGCTGTACCTTCAGATACTGTGACTCTTTTGCTTAGAGTATCAGATACCTTCACAACGTACGACCTATAGTCAAGTAATCTTGGCACCATGCGCTCATGGGTCCACGTATGCCGCAGTCGTTTAACTTTTCTATTAATTTGTTATGTTTAAAGGTGTCAAATGCTTCACTGTAGTCAATAAATACCACTAAAACGTGTTCCTTACCGTCGAGATGTTTATACATACTATCAGTGAATTTGCATAATAACTGTGTCGTACTTTTACCACACTGAAAACCAAACTGTTTATCAGTAATAACGTCATTATCCTTGTAAAATAATTGAATTTGCTTAGAGATCACTTTTTCGACAATTTTGTCAATAGCAGAAAGAATTGTTATAGGGCGATAGTTGCCGTAATCACTATGACTATCTTTCTTATGTATTGGCCTTATTATCGCTTGTTTCAGCTCCAGTGGGTATTTACTTTGTTTTACAGTACTATTATTAAAATGAGCTATTACCTCCGCAATTTTTCCGCCGATTGTTTTTAAATCCTGTGCTCTAATGCCGTCTATTCCTGGTGCTTTTTGGCTACTCAGAGATCGGATTTCTTTAAGAACTGTTTTAGGACAAGTTCGTTGGAATCTGCAAGTTACGTTGATTGGGGAAGAATAAGTCTCCTTATCAAGCAATTTGATATCACATTTCGGTACAATATTCTTTACGCTGCTAGCAAAGTATTGAGCAAAATTATTCGCTACCTCGAAGGTGGTGTTGTTATTGAAGAAATGCATTTGAAATCACGGTATCAGCGATTTCTTTTGCCCTACCCGTGACTGCGTTCAAAATTTGCCACAATGCTCTCGGATTGTGTTGATTACTTGTAATGTCGTCTCGTTATTTTTTGTTCTTGTTTTTGTTAATTATTCTACTTGCGTAGTTTCTAGATTTGTTATATTTTTGTTTTAACATTTTATTAGTTGGGTCAGCAATCCACTTCACAAATAATTTATCCCTATGCTCACACGCTTTAATATTTTTTGCATTTATCTATTTATTATTAGTTCTATTTTTGTTTTTAGATATTTTAATTTTAATTTCTGCCTTTTCTCTACAACTTTTAATGTTATCAACTACGATTGAGTATATTTTGTATGGACAAAAAATATTTTGCAGCGATTTCCAGTCTACTTGATCCGAACTTGCAGTAAGTGCGTCGTAATTACGACGCGTAACATAATATCTAGAATCCATCCGTGTGCTTGAGGTGCGGGAGTCTACGCCTGCAAGTGCAATAACGCGGTGATCGGCCAGTGTAGTTCCGAGCGCCGCAGTGTACAGGTTTAGCAAGCGGGATCGCGCGTAGATGTGATCTATACAGGATTTACTTAGTCTATCATTTGATATTTCTATTCGCGTATACTGAGTGATCCCGCAAGCCAATCCGCGACTGTACGAGTACATAGTGGTGTTATAAATATGCTTTATAGGCTGACTATTTTGCAGATCGATGTTTAAGTCGTCTAACAGATAAACATCGCTTTGCCTACCTAGTTTTCCCAAGAGAGTATCTAATTCGTTAACAAACAAGTGCTTACTATAATTTGGTGGGCGATACATGCAGCACAGAACCGCAGAGTAGCTAGAAGGCGTAGTGAATAGTCCAATCAAGTTTTCACAATGTTGCATTTTATAGCAAATAATTTGAAATTGATGTTCATTTTTTACGTAGGTAATAATGCCACCACCCCTTCTACCCTTCCGCAACTCAACATACATTTTGTAGCCTTTTAACTGGTATAATTTACAAAGGGAGTCCGGGATATTAACTTCACTTAACATTATCACATCCACGGGTCGAGAAGACGAGTAGATACATTGTTCAAGAGCGGCAAAGTTTTTAATTATAGATCTAATATCTGTTATGTCTAATGTATATGTCTAATAGATAAGTTATGTTATGTTATGCATAACAGTCTTACATTACCAGGAATATTACTAAGAAATACCTTCAGATTATTGCAGTCGGTAAGTTGGTAAATATCATCTAACGAACTATTCATTAGAGAAATACAATTACTATCTACGATTTATAATAAAATAGGAAGATATCCATGGACTTACAAGCGGGTAGTAACGTTTGACATGACACTGAACTTATTTCCATCTTCTAAAGATCGAATTATAAACGATTTTTGATCTTCTCCCTCTTTTCTCACTCGAAGCACTCCTTTTTTAATCCATATGTATTTAAATTAACTTTTCAGTTCTTGTTTTGCACGCCAGAGAAGTGGTTTATTATATGGTGTCAGGGCTTCACAAACAAAAATACTTTCATGCAAACCAGATGTAGGAGCGCCAGACACAATTTCCGATGGAACAATTCTAGTGGTTCTTAATTTCGCAGCAACCATCCATGACGTCTGGTTTTGTGATGTGTTCAACTCCACCTGAACTGGTCCCGAGCGGCCTTTTCTATCGGGAAGGCACTTTGCGTGCTTGACATCAAGATAATCAAGATTAAGCTCCTTTGCGACATCTACTGCAATCTGAATTAGGTTTTCATTTTCGCTTACCGGTAAGTTGTGAATTTCTATACAATTGGTAAGCTCCTGTTGCTCCATATCCTGTATGCGCTGTTCCAAAACTCCGACCCTTAATTCTAAGTTGTGGTTTCGATTGGTGAGCTCGACATTTTTCTTTTGTAAGCTAGTGATATTTCCCTGCATAATGTTCATGTTTCTCATAAATTCATCTATCTTTTCAGATGTGTATTGAATAGACTGCGTAAAATCATTCATTTCTCTTTGAATGGCTTTTTCTACCTCTTTCGATATCACCCAATAACTTCTTTATGTTAATTTGTATATTGGATGATTCTGTGCAGTTATCCTCCTCATCATCATCGTCTGGAACAATTATAGAACGACGTCTCGATGAGTTTTGGCATTCCTGGCAGGTCCACTCAAGATTTTCCGTAGCACGTAATGCTACCAGCTGTTTTTTGGTGAGACCAGTACACAGATTATTTAAATGCACTAGTTTTTCACATCGGTTACATTCCAATCCCGGCTTCGACTTTGTAATGTTTTTACCACAATTATCACATTTGTTCAACATAATTATAACTGAGGGTAGGTACTTAAGGCATTGTACTGACTGGCACACGTACTTCGTTGAAGAGCGCACGGTGACGAATGATATTTACTGGTCTTTTGTCACAGACACAATCGATATCACTAATAATCTTATATAAATACACTGTTTTAACAATAACATTGATTTAATTCTACACAGCTGTTCACAGGCGTAAGCCTTTTTTGATGCTTCGCAAAATCCGTGGACTATGTAATTGATTTTTTCGCGCAAATATCTTGGACTCTTGAAGTTTTCAATAATTTGGAATTCACGTCTCAGCTGTATCCACTCATTGTTTACGTCATCTGGTAAGAAAGTATCCTAATCAGCGCTTTTTCCGACCATGTTCGTTGAAACAGTAGTTTCGCTCGTATAGTAAGAGGCGATAACCATCCGAGCGGATCAAAGATTTTGGAGATGTGCGATAATAGTTGTCGCTTTGTTGTTTTAATCGCAGAATCGCTCGTCTCAACTTTGAATATGTCTTTTAAAGAAAAGTTATCTGAAGTAGGATTCCAGCGTAGGCCTGATGTTTTTCTGTTTTCAGTACATTTGAAATCAAGCGGCATGTCCTATTGCTCAGCTGATAGGTTTTGAATGAGTTTGGGTGCGTTACTGGACCACTTTCGTATATTCATTCCAGCGCCTTCGAGTATGTCGATAATTGCTTGATGTAACTGCTTACACAGGATTATCTCAGCCTTCCATTAGGTCATCCATATACTAACTGGGAACAGCTAACGCATTTGCTCCCAGGCCGTCTCGTAGTTGACTGCGGATTGGATATATGTAGATGCTGAATGAGTCGATCAGCATCCCCGCGTAACTTGCCTTTTAGGTGCTGCATTTTTTGCGTTGTGGTGAGGAGATTCTTGTTATGTATGCTCTCTACGTAAAGATCATAGAATGACGGCCACTGTATGTAATTTCCGCTGAATGTTGAGGTGTCAACTGTTGAAGATGCATATTGGATGCAAGTTTCAGATTTAAGGCTTTTTTCATAGCCTTGTACGAGTTTTCGTATCGTAACCATAAACTCGTCTTCGTACTGCGTATCAGATCTTAGAAGGATATTGTCGATTTTTAAATGAAGCGTCGATTGCATTCCAACGTATTTGTATGTTACTTAGGTCGTCCTCTAACTCCCACTTGTCTCGTATCTCGTCAACCTTAATGCTGGTCAATTTTCGATAACATGTAGGCAACAAGCAACCAGAATTGATAAAATAAATTATATGACAAAAACCGAAACTGTATATCAATCTGAGTTCAGGTAAATAAAATATGGTGTCCTGCAAGGTAGCGTACTTGGACCTTTATTGTTCTTAATCTATATTAACAATATGCCAGCAGCAACAAAATTAAATAATTTGACCTTATTTGCAGATGATAGTACTCTTCTATTTAGTAATGACAATTCAAATCAATTAGAAAATGACATTAACAATTCTTCGTTATCAGTTATTCAATGGCTTAATAATAATCTTAGGGCACGTTCCAAATCGCCTTTCGCTGAGTTATTGGCACCCTCGTCGAATAGAGAGACAAAACGAGCAAAACCTTCGTCTGACAGCTGTCAGGTGAATTTCACCTGGCTCCAGGCACCGGTAGAATTCGCACTTGTCAGAGTGATACACGTCACCCTAACCCCTTCCGAAACAACTAGGGAACTGTCAGGTGACAGCTCGGTCAATCTCGGTTTTACTCGGGGTCAATTTGGAACGGGTTCGAGTGAGTTTCACTCCTCAGAGTGTCATTTCCACTCGATTTGGAACGCAGCCTTAATATGCATCGGTAACAGTTCTCGAGAATAGTAGTGCGTTGCTTTATTGGGATCGCTCCATCATCACGGACAGGACTATTGCAGCCAATAAGCATGATATCGTGCTAGTAGACCGATCCCAACACCGGGCATTGCTCGTCGACATCACCATCCCGCATGACGATAACCTCGTAAAAGCTGAGAAGGACAAACTCAGCAAGTACCTTGACTTGGCTCACGAGGTGACCGCCATGTGGAATGTTGATTCGACGATCATTGTCCCGATAGTGGTATCGGCGAACGGCTTAATAGCGAAGAGCTAAACCTTCGACCAACACCTCGAGAGGCTCTCGCTCAGCGGTTGGGGCAAGGGTCAGATGCAGAAGGCGGTGCTCCTGGACACGGCTCGCACTGTCAGGAGGTTCATCTCTCTGCAGCCCTAACCACCGGTAGTCTGGGCCTTGCCTGCTCCGCTGCCGGCGGCACCCTAGATTAAGGTTTTTATAGTATTTTTATAAATCCCACATCTGTCGCCAACAATTATTTTTTAAACTTTCAGCTTAGGTTTTATAATTGTAATTATTTAGTTTTCATAATTATAATTCACAAGTTATTTTTATTGTTGTAAATCCTTGTTTTTGTAAGAATACTGTACAAATTTTATACCTAAGTTTTATGCTAAATAAAGAGAATAATCTTAAAATAAATATTGACTTACCTCTTTTAATGACTTTTTCACATTGACTACTCTTATAAAACTACTAACGAAATACAAACAACAAAATTTTTAGGACTTTACATTGACAATACATTGAAATGGAAAACTCATGTTGAACATACATACATACCATCACGCCTTTTCCCCAGACCACATCTTTCCACTTGCTACGGTCCTGCCACACCTCTCGCGCTTCTTATACTCATTAATCCTTTCATGCATGCTCGTCGATTATGAGTACTCCTGACCTGACCTTTACTGAGCACGTCTTGGGCTTGTCCTAAGTACGTCCGTCTAGGTCTTCCCCTTCCAACAGCTCCATCCACCCTCGCCTTGTAAAATTCTTTCGTTAAATAAATAAATAAATATCCCTGGACATTGTTCCACACAGCGCCATCTAGCCCCAAAGTAAGCTAATTAAAGCTTGTGTTATGGGATACTAGACAACGGATAAACATACATAAATACATTTTCTTTTGTAAATACATACTTATTATACATAGGAGACACCCAGATCAGTACAAACAGACATGTTCATGCACACAAATGTTTGTACTGTGCGGGGATCGAACCCGCGACCTCTGGTGTAGCAGCCAACTTCTTAACCATTACACCAAGTCGGTCGTTAATCGCCTTTCGTCCATCCTTTCCATACGCCCAAACCATCTTAGCATTCCCATCTCAATTTTTGTGACAACATCCTCTTTCACACCACAACGCTCTCTAATTATGCTATTCCTCACTTAATCACTCAATGTTACTCCTGCCACATAGAGAACTGTAAAATATATTAACACCATTGTGTACCTATTCTTAGCAAATAAATAACTTGAACTTTAACTTGAACATGCATTGCAATGCTCTCATTTCCACTGCATTTATCCTACTTTCATCCTTCTTTTGCCATACCCAACTCTCAATTCCGTAAATAAGCGTCGGCACTAACACCCCCGCATGAACAGCCGTTCGCGCCTTCTCTGACACCATCTGACTGTTCATAAAGGCATGCAGCGCTCCATTCTTAAAAACCTGTTGAGCATGTTTGTAAGAAACTCAATCAGTTCTCATATGCTTTGTATAACTAAAAAAAATTTCAGCCCTGCTGACGGCATATATCATGGCTACGTAGCATCCACATTAAGTTACGGTATAATATTTTGGGGAAATTCGACCGATAAAGATTTGGCTTTCAGAGCTCAGAAACGGTGCTTACGAGCAATGTATAATATAAAACAGAGTAACTCTTGCAGACCGATCTTTCTGAAAAGAAAAATGTTGACCCGAGTGTATTAGAAATACTGATGATCTAAAAATGATCAACAGTAAAGTTCATCATTTTCTAACAGAGAAATGTTACTATAAAATTATTGATTTCCTGACAGACCGCATCATTTGAAAGTGATGCATAGTACAGTCCAATTTATTAATAAAGACATTAAACTTGTATTTTCTCATTAAATTAAATTTATGACACTTTCATTTAAAATGTATTAATTGTTGCATATCAATACGGCGGGACACAGATGATCTGCTTTATTAAAATTTTGTCACCTTTTTGTACCTGTGATTCACAATAAAGAAAGTGAGTTTGAAATTAAACATGACGTGTCACGGTGCCATGTTCAATTTCATGCCTTATGTCTCATCAGCGAAGACCTAACTGAGGCAGTACCGGGAGCATTTCGGAGACGGGAATGTTTGTAAAAAATGCCATACAAGAGACCGGCCGCGGTTGCGTGGCGGCGCCATACATTTCCCGCTCCTGGACCACCTCAGTGTGTTCTGCGCTATACTGACATGTGAGTGTATTGGTCATAGCACATTATCCCGGCACCGCAACAGCACTGCTCTAGCCCGCCAATTAACTTGCCATTCAAGATAGAGCATTGAATGGTTTGTACTGTAAGTCAATGTGAAAAAGCAGACAGCTGGCGGTCAGCGCTTTTTAATACGAGGCGATATTCCGGGTTGGAGCGCAGCTTTTGCCGCGCCGCGAAAATGTGCTTTAACATTATGGAGTAAGGAGTAAGAATATATTGTAACTAAGTAAAAAGTGTACTAGAATTACGTTTAGGACACTTTTATGCCCACTAACAGGCACCTTCTTAAAATATTTTAGTTGAATAATCGTGATGCTTGACAGAACCATCAATCAAGAAACAGGCTTCCCGGAGAACTCTTCAATTATCATCAATTTCCTGCCAAGGTATCGACAGCAACAGAAAAGTTTTTACACATGTTCCTTATAGGTAGTAACCCAAAGCAAGACTACCCTGCGAAGTACGTGTAGGTGTATGTGCAATATCTAAGATATCTATGACAAAGCTAAATGTTTACGTAAGTAATTGTCCGCATAGTCAATTAAGAAACGAAGTTTAGTCAAACAACTTTATTTAATAGCATTAATAAGTTAATATCATACAAATACGTACATTAAAGTTTAGAACTTAACCGTTGCTCCGTTTTTTACCCTGGCCAGATTAAAACTAGACATTATTGCTCAATGTTATTAATACAGGAATGCAAGTCCCGCTATTCAGCAAAACAAATTATATGAACAACACTCACTTAATGTTAAATACTGTTTCAAATGTAATATCAAGAGGTAGTGAGATTATGGCAACGTACATAGTATCACAAGCGTTTTTTTTTTTATATTCTACATTAAATTAGATGTTGGCTCTACACCCTACCTGTACCTACTCGAAACACACGACGGGATAACGCCTATAACTTCTCACATATATTTTTTAACATAAAAAATTAAGCTTTTTTTAGTTTAGCAAGTGTATTATAAACAACTGTATGTTTCCTTTAATTAATATAAAATAAATGGTTAACTGTATTTTAAAAACATTCAAAACTGTGTTTTTAACAGAGTCGAATGAAATAATTATAATTGAATGCAGTGTTAGACTTTAATTTGTATTAGTCGGACTTTCTATAAGTAAGAATAAAAATGTCAAGTCTAACTCGTTTAAACATATTCATGGTTGTAAATTATAATGATTTCGAATGAAATTCAAAAATTGATCCACTGAATGTCACCCAAAACACTTTGAATTGGCTATCAAAGTGTTTTGGGTACAGTCAGTAGCTAAAGTCGAGTAGCTAAAGTCGTGTACCTAATATTAAAGTTCTTGACAGCTCGAACTACAACGAGACAAGACACTTAAGTTTTCAGCTACCGATTTTGCTGACTGTACTAAATGCTGCCTGTCGATAAATATCACAAGCATTTGGGGACTGTTTATTACTTGAACAATGTATTAGCGTTCTTGTTCATGATACGGAGACTTGTCACACGAAATAATCAGGAAAAAAAGTGACAGTTATCAATCATGTCTTTAAATATA
This sequence comes from Udea olivalis, assembly GCA_947369235.1. Lineage (NCBI taxonomy): Eukaryota > Metazoa > Arthropoda > Insecta > Lepidoptera > Crambidae > Udea > Udea olivalis. The sequence goes on from OX376340.1 coordinate 31,786,882, forward strand.
ACTTAGACTAACCTCTATGTATTTTTTGTACTATTTGGGAATCTGAAATTGCGGGCGAGTTTACAGATAGTTTACAAAATTTCTAGTCTAATTGTGCGGTTGATTGGAATTATTTGCTATCGGAGCGGTGGATTACGGCTTTGAGCGTCCCATTCGTACCTACTTATAACTTTGTGCAACAAAAACATAAATAATTCTACTCTACTTCTACTCTGCCTACCTATCACTTCTTGCCCTGATTAACTGTTCAAGTCCTGTGGTCTCACACACTGAATTTTCCCCGGCTCCATTGTGCTTATTATCTGAAGCTGTTGCTCTTGTACTGATCGTAGATTTCGTTGAACATGCCCCTGCAGTTCATTTTGATCTTCATCTTGGAACACAACAGAAACACGCCGGAGAGTTTTCTGTAAATAAAATAAATAAGAGTAAATATCTGTATTTTTACAATCTAGGTAAGTAGATATAGCAATCTGGAAAAATTAAAATTTCAACCATGCACCTTATTTATTTATTAAGTACCTTATTTATTACGATTTTCCGATGGCGCTTGCAAGTGCCGAAATATTGGAAACTCATCATAAATAAGGTACATGGCAACACCGTGTTGCCCATCCCCTACAGATTTCCAAAGTTGAACTTTGGACTGGTATCTCGATCGATGGCAATTCTGTCTTTAGCGCCGGAAGTCGTGGGTTCGATCCCCACCCATGACAAACATTCATGTGACGAACATTTATGTTTGTTGTGTGTCTGGGTGTTATTATCTATTCAGGTATGCTTATCAATCGCCAACGCTCAGAGTACAAGCTCTGCTCGGTTTCGGATGATTGTCCCAGATATTTATTTAACGAGCAGCTATACGTCGGCGGCTTACATAGGCTATAAAAATATAGCCTATGTCACTCTATGATGAAGCTTAGCTAGCTTTATATTGGTGATTTTTTTTTTTATATCAGTCTAGTAGTTTCGGAATCTATTCAATACCCACAAACAATCAAATCTTTCCTCTTTATAAAAGTCATTTTCATTTGATTTGGTATCTGTCCTGTCACTCTGTCAGTGTGACAGAAAGCTGCAGACTTACCACAGATTACACACTACATTACACTACACTCTAATTTAATTAATTTTATGCACACTACACACCATGTTTTTAATTACCTAGTTTAGTTAGTTTTTAATACTTTAAGGCTGGACGACCACATCAGCAGGCCCTGCCAGAATACCAGCGTCTCTGCCGTGCTTGCACTGCAGTGGCACATGCTGAGGCAGGGTCCTGATTGGCCCACTACATCTTCGTTAGTTTTTATTTCATGTCCTATTTGTATTTATTTTGAACCCTCTAGTTTAAGCTAATTTTTCTTTACAATATCAGAAATAATAAACTGAGCCACTCAAAATACTGAAATGCGCCCCAGAATTAATATATGTAGACCACAAAACACTGATTTTAGAATATTTAGAGGCTCAGATAGTATTTTTAGTGGTTAGGTTTGGTTAGTATGTTGCTCCATTAAATACTATCCTCACAATATTAGTATAGAATATGAATGTTGTAATTTATAATACCTGTGCAGCGAATATATCTCTTCCGGCGGCGGACAAAGCCGGTGCGTGAGTATGGTGGGCACGAGCGCCTGGATGCGACGCGTGGTCCGCTGCGCGCCGAAGTCGAACTCGCCGCCGGCCGCGCTCGTGAACACTTCGCCCATTATCATCACAGTGTCTACGTGCGTCTCTTCCATTATCTGAGACATGTTTTGGGTTTAGTTATTTCTACTATCAGTAGAGCTTGTCAAATATTTAATGACGCGACCCTCCACCGCATTCACGCTCGAATATACATTTTCAATATGAACGCAATACATAAAGTACTCCCTCACGTGGAGCATTTTCCTGTTACGTTACAGAGTGGAGTACATCAGTGAGAGAGGAGAACCGAGCATTACAGTGAGCGAACTGTCATGTTACAAATTCGAGATTACATCAGTAAGGGAGGAGAACCGCGCCCTACAGTGCGCAAATTGTTGTTACAATGTGTTATATTTTGATGCAACTTCCCTGAAGTTTTGTAAGGCAGTATTGTAAAGTAATGCGCAAAATCGAATCTGAAAAGTACACTACAGGAGAATGTTCATCGTGTCAGGAAGGCAGTTCTGTAATGTAATGCTCAAAATCGAATCTGAAACCCTACAGGAAAATGCAGTTCCGGGTGAGGAACCACCTTTATACCGGGTGATTATCAAATAACCTCCGAAAACGATATGGCATACTCAGTAAGTGTGTAGTAACTAAATAGGCGAAAACTTTAGTGATTTCATACAAAAAATACTGACCGGTTCGAGTGATTTGTATGGTGACCTTGAAATGAAAGTAAGTTAAATAAATTTTATTTTCGCTTAGATAGTTTCTACATCACTTAGTGGGTTTGCCAGATCGTTTTCGGAAGTTATTTGATAATCACCCGGTATAAACATGCCACTGTAACGACCACGTTCAGTTGGACTCGAACTTAGGCGCACGCGTCGTTTGTTCGCTTAAGTACACTCGGCACATCTAATCCAACTAAAAAGTAGTGAAGCGCGTCATTTCAAATTGCACAAGCTTTAACTATATACAGTAGTGGCCACATAATTAGGTACACCAGTCGATTTTCATACAAAAGAAGGAACTTTGAAGCCTTAATTCTCCGCCAAGGATTGACTGAGCTGTGATCTGATGATAGCCATCCATGTAGTGAATGGAGGAGATCCAGATCGCCCTACACACCTTCAGATCTGATCAGCATTTTAACAGGTACCGTGTAAGGATATGTTTTAAAAAAACGCGTCATTAGTATTAAAATGTATGAAAATCCTAAAACAAAGAACTCTGAAACTTGTATCTCCTAGAATAAAAATGCTGATCAGATCTGTTGACTGTGTATTGCAATCTCCTGCGGTCACTCCCTAGATGGCTATCATCAGATCACAGCTCAGTCAATCCTTGGCGGAGAATCAAGGCTTGAAAGTTACTTCTTGTGTTTGAAAATCCTGGTGGGTGGGTGCCCCTCATAGGGATGTCAAAAACATTAAAAAAATGGCATTCTGTTCAGTCCGTTCGTTAGACCGTCCAAAATCACTGGACATATATTTTTCGCTTTATCAAATTATTAAAAAAAATACAAAGATATAAGCATAGCATTTAAGTTTCGGAGTGGGGGCTTGTAACAGTTGTAACGTCACTTCTAAGTAAATATTGTACCTAGGCGTGAAGTCACGCGAAGCTTCAACGCACTGTGTCATCGTAATTTTTCGTTTACGAGAAACAAGCAAAAATACGTGCCCAGAAATTTTTGATGATCTAACTGACGGACTAAATAGTTTTTTTAGTCGTCTATAAATATATATTATACTATTTAGTAGTGAAATGCGCCAACCATTAGCGCCTGAGTTCGTGGTTGTACTTTCGTTCACTTTCGTTATCTTCTTACATTCGTAGTTAAGCTACCGTTCTTATGTTCTCATGTTCATTTAGATGAATTGTGAAAATTTTTAGTCTTAAAAACTAAATTGATGATGACACGAAAGTACGTATACATTGCGCACGTTCAAATTTATCAAATTACGATGACCGTTTTTGACCGTAAATGACACACAGTAAAATTCAGTCCCTGTAGGTACTTTCCCTGTAGTAAATTTAGTTTTTAAAATCTGGTGTAAAAATTCCATCCTCAATTTATGAAAAATACCTTCAAATGTATACCACAAGACTTTAACGATACCTTAGATTCATATCCAGTGAGGAACTTCATGTCACGTGACATACTCAAGATGGCGGCGCGGTCCCCCTCGGAGGCCGCCTTGATGATCTCGATGTACTGGTCCATGAACTCCTTGGAGTACTCGCGAGTCGCACCAAAGTCCAACAATATCACCTGTGGGCAAAATAAAGACACTATTTAATAAAATAAACACATTATGACTTTCTGGGTTCGAAGAATTCTGAGTTTGACAATATTCTTCTGAAAGTGAGTATATCATCAATCACCTACTGAGTAAGTATGTCATATAAACTGATTTATTTTTAGCTAGGTCGCGCTCTAATAAGTAACATAAATTTTTACTCTATGAGAATAAATAATTCTGGAAACATAGTTAAAGTGAATAAAAGTTTCAGGATATGAATTTCACGACCCAACTCGCCTGCACAAACGTTTGGCAACAGTTCCTTAACGTAAATAGTGTGAAAACATCAAATTACAGCATAAAGTGTTAATCAAGCATATCTCAGTTGTTTACGTAAATTTTACAGTGAATTTAAGTTATTTACATTCCAAAAGCAACTAATTTCGTTCTGCAAGTGTTTTTGGTAATAAATATTCAAAACCGTATGAAATTAAAAAGTGGTTAGAGAATCTTCGTGTGAGGGGTCGGTTATTTTTAAAAGTTGTTGTCTAATGCCAATGTGAGAGTTTCTTAATACCTTAGAGCATTCAGACCGGAGATGTCACGCTTATTTCTATGCAAAAAAGTCTGCCATTTTCTGCGGGGGACGAGGTAACGTGTGTGGGTCAGAGTCAACACAGATGCATTATTCGGAGACGTCGCTACACATGCACACTATGAAACTATTTAACACTGGCATGAACAAGACGCACACAGATACATTCTCACACAGAGGCAACCTGTACATGCACGAATCTTATGTCAGATTGAAATGAACAAGATAGTGCAAGCACCTACTTATAATGCAATTCATTTCACAGATGTTTTATATATAACAAACATCGTTCTGTTAACATTTTGCCTGCTTTTCTCCGACTTGATTTACATTTACTATTATTTTTCACTGAATTTCACTCCTAATGAATAATTTATAGCTTGACCGCTATAAAGTCGACCCTCCTGATAGTGCGCGGGACGCGGGAGGGGGATGTTTTCGGCCAATCAACTTAGTCTGAATGCTCTAAGCCAATCAATCACTTCAATCAGTCACCTGTCGGCTACCGACAGCGATAGACATTCAACCATACTATTACATAATCTGTGGTTCAACGTCAAAGCTTACGCGGTTGTAGCCTTGTGTCTGCTCTACATGAGAAAAATACAAAAATGGAATTGCCGAGTCTACGTAATTAAAAATTAAGAAGTCTATGCTTTAAAATGTGGCGAATTATTTTTAAAGAAAAAAAATGGAACAAGCGTCTTCTTCAGGTGTGCACTCATTTTGTTTTCTACATCGTGTTAATAAAGTTTTCATAGTACTTTCGAAGTGTTTTGATTATTTTACATTGTTAATGCTATTTCGTTAGTATAATGCATTCATGATTTTTCCAGGTGAAGACATACATGTAAATAAGACAATTTCAGAGGCTACTGGCGTGTCTATGACAACTATTAAAAATGTAAAGTACAAGCGGCCGTATTTGGTACCACGTCTAATAAATAATTGATATTTTTATTTATAATAGGTACTAAAACAAATACTAACACATCTGAAGTTATAAATTTCCAAAATAACAACACGGAACTTTGATTAATCATGTGTTAAGATATCTCGCCGCGGCGTAATGCCGTGTGTACCCATGCTACCCCACGCCCCGCGCTCCGCGGACCATCAGATTTATTTATTTATTTATTTAACCTAAAAACTAGTAAACATCAAACAACATTTCATTTGATGATTCAAGAATTCAGATTTGTCTCTATAAGTAATGTATTATACTAACTTGATATATTCAAAGTTCGTGCAGCCCACTGTTCTAATCTCTTGTTTTTAGCTTGCATGATAAAAGCTAAACTTTCAAAATGCAGTGAGCAAATTGTGCCCGTGCGTTTAGGAGTCCACGATACATGATTTGCACCAGCTTGGTACGTACCAAACATACCAAAAAATCCGATATCGATATTTTGTTTGATTATGTACTGCACTCAGCATTAACTTTGATGGATGTGGCAATGTTTTTAAATAAAAAGTTATTGTTTTCGGAATATAGCAGGACTTTTTTATTAAATTATAATTATGACGGATCTTTAAAATACAATTATAGAATTAACATTTTAAGAGTATTAATGTAGTTTGAAAATATGTTGAAAAACTTAATAAAATTGACTAATTTGCAGTAATCTCTCGCTAATTCTTTGTGTATCTATAGTTATAAATGCTATAATAATGATAGATGACAATATTTAATGTGAAAAACAAGTTTAAATTATGTTAGTTTATTCCACTTTAAATGTTACGCAAAATATATCATGAACGATTAATCGTAACTAAAGTGGCATCACTTATTGATTGATATTTTTGTTTTTTTTCTAAATTTTGATAAATATTTGATAATATTTAGACGAAATTATACTAAAAGATGGAAAGAAACGCCATCCATTTCTACACTGGATGTTTCTGATCTCTTTTTGCAAGAACACGCTGCAAATCGGAATTTTTTGCTTTTGGCACACCGCGTGTACCGTGACATGCAGAATGACTTGCGATCGGGCGTCAACTAGTTTTATATAACCAGCATGAACGACGGTTGACCGAGGGGAGAGCCTGCAAGTGGCGTCTCCAGTCTAAATGCTCTAAGCCTACTACGATGGCCACACCAAAATGATCGGGAATAGAAAAAACTACAAAGATAATGCAATACCATTTAGTTTCATTGATTTTTGAAGTATTCTTCGTGACAATCGATGCACTTTTGCATTCTTTCAAACTAATTATTGTAACAGTAATTCCAGTCTGAAATGGGCATAGTCAAAACGGCAGATTTGTAAGCTTCGACTGCCTCTTCTGCTCCTTGAAACCGTTGAACACGTAGCAAACCTTTAGTTCTAGGGAATGTAAAGTAATCATTGGGACTCCGTTCAGGACTGTACGGAGGATGGTCCATCAACTATACATTTTCCTGAAATAAAAACGCGGTCGTCTGCCGAGCGGTGTGGGAGCTCGCATTGTCGTGGTGAAGGATTATGCGAAGATTCGCATTACTTTTACGAAGTTCTCTTATGACTGCTGGCAAACAAACTGATGTGTACCAATTAGCAGTAACCGTTCTCCGTTCCTGTGAAGGAATCGTAACCACATTTCCCGTTTTCGATACAAACGGAGCCACCATTTTTTTCGACACGCTACGAGAGCGCATAACTTTAGTTGGCTTGATCTCACCTTCGTAGACCCAAACAGTCGATTGGTGTTTTCTTTCGGGCTCATATGAATAAATCTACGATTCATCACCCGAGAAGATATTGTAAACAGCATTTGAGCTCCCTCTATCGAACCGTTGCAGAGCAGACCGACACCAATTAACACGAGCTGAATTTTGTTTTTTCGGTCAAACGATGGGGCACCCAGGGAAAAATTTGAATGGCTGTCAAACCAATGCTGAGAGAAGCCCGTATCTGGCCATATGTCACATGTCTATCTTCTTGTATTAAATGACGTACAGTAGAGATTACTGTGGTAAGAGAAGAACGTCCACGACGAAACTCAGAATACCAGCGATATGAAGTCGTTTTACAAGGTGCTTCAAGTTTATAAATAGAAACAACCTCAGCGAGACATTGTTCTTGAGATAAACCTCGGCGAAAGTTGTGAAAAATTATGGCACGGAAATGTTCCCGCGTAAGCTACATTTTTTCAGACTTGTCAATTTGAAATGGCTCCCACTCTTTTATTTTTGAATATTTCTTTAATTCATTAATGGAATTAAGTTTGAAGGAATACTAAATTTCAAATACCAAAAAGATTTTAAGTCTAATTTGTTCAAAGTATTCCATTCCCGATCACTTCGGTGTAGCCCTCGTACTGACCGGGAGGGAGCAGTAAATCCACGGCTTATACAAACCAACGCCATCTTTTGACTGGGAGTAAAAGACAACCACTGACAAGTAGTGCTTTTGACATTTATTGCTTTGAGCATTGAACTAATTATTTCCTCTACTCGACGCTTGGGGGCGGTAAAGTTAAGTCCCATAGAAACTAGTGCCATCTTTTATCTAGGACCATTACTTTACTATCTATAATTAAAATGCTGTGTGAGGCTTGTAATGAGCAGCTGCATCTTAAGGGAGACACAATGAATTTTAAGCAGCGTCCTGAGCTAAATTGCCTTTCAATGCCATTTAAATTTTTTAATGAGTAAAAGGGCTTCACAAACCTCGCTAGTAAACTGAATGTCCAGTAGTAGTAGTCAGTCGTCAGTGTTGACGTTTTTGAATGGGATTGCGTCTCAAAAGGCATGAAAATTGCTATAGTCGACTATTGTAGTTTACGAGGCTGATACTCATACTCTAGTGTTGATTATCTTACCTGCTTAGTATTGGTGTTATAGAAGAAGTTGGCCCAGTTAGGGTCTGTCTGCATGCACCGAAGCACGAACATCTCGCGCAGACAGAGCTGCATGATCTTGGACGCGATGTCGGCGCGCACCTCGTACGGCGCGTCGAAGAGCTTGTCCAGAGGCGTGCCGTCTATCAGCTCCGTTGTTATCACTTCGGATGCGCAAAGGTCGTCTGGACAAATAATATAAGTGCATACAAATAGTTATTAGCATATGTACTGTCTCACTGCTGAGTAGGGATGTCATTGATTGAACAACTGCAACACCAGAGGTGTCACCGATACGTTGCTTGCCTTGGGAATACGCTCTTAAAATGATTTAATGACTGAACGGCTATTATTTGTCAATTTCAGTCAAATTGATTCAAGCATTACTGACTTATCTATAGATGTGAAGCCGGTTACTAACCTTACCTAGCAGGTAGAAACGGCTTATTTGGCTTTTTACCATTTCTAGATAACTAGCGGCTTGAAACGGCTGCTTACATTTTATTGATATTTTCACATGATTTAGGTATTTGTTTTTCTTGTTACTGTTCTGATTCATTTACCATAGGATACATTTAACCTAAATAGACATAAAAAATACATTTGCATTTGAATTTGAAAACTTTCGTCTCAGAATTAAGTAAATTAGTGGTTACAGAAGGTTTATTCCGCGTTTATTTTACAAAAAAAAAATACCAGAACATAATAAGTGCTACTGTATAGTAAAAATAAGAGTTAAACAAAAAAAAGTTATACAATTAAATGGTTTTTCTCGGGTATCAATTGCTTGCTATCGGGTATCTGACCGGCAGCAAGCGGCTCGTTATTCGTTTCTAGCCGCCCGTTTCGGTAACTACCGGGTTATATGCCGCTACAACTATAGACTTACCTAATGTTCAAAATCACCAAAGGGACTGAATTTAACAGACTGTCATCTATAGTCAAATTGGTCAGAAATGATCATCGTGATCTGATGCTTGATTAATATGACTGAGTTTGAGAATACCAGTCATATATGGTCACATTCGGCCGTTTTTCGTCTTCACTGCTGGACCCACCATTGAAATGAAGTCATCACTACAATTTGATAGGTAATAGTTATAGCACCACCCTTCATCAGAGAACGGGTTATGTCCAGAGTTCGGGATAAAATGGATTGACGTGGAATAAAAATTTAAACAATATACATAAACAATGGAACACAGAGATTGATACCACATGCATATTTAAACGGATATTAACACTGGAATACAAAGGCAACTGATGGTCGTGGGTGGGTAGCATACAACCTTTAACATTTGTGGTAAGACCTCTCCCTACACATCGCTCTACAGCCAACACCCTAAACAACCTGTGTTACAACACCCATATGTATGGCGTCTATGAAACACTATGAATTAAGTAATTTAACATGTCATGTTTTACTAACCTATGACATCAGGCACAAAATATTCCGGGTACGGAGAAAGTAGAGTCTTGAACTTCCTGGTGCACTCTGCCTCCCGGATGTAGTCCACCTCCCACGCGAGCTCTTTCTTCGCCACCTCGACAATGTTGTCGATAAACATGCCTTGCGGGAAGATGTTCCACACCTACAGGAATATCTCAGTAAAGAAGCTGACTGCGACATAGTTGGAATGAATTCTCTCATGATTTTCAGCCAGTAACTGGAACTGTTTTTCGTACAAGTTTGCAAACATTTCATTCAACTCAATAAGTATTCAAGCAAAGTCACCTGATCATATAGTCTGTTTTTTTTTAACAAACGAGTACTTAGTATGTCTCTCGCACATTTCCGATATTGACAGAGTGAGATGGATCATTGTTAGGGGTTGGGCGAACGCCTTTGTTCTTGGTTTGAAATTGATAAGGCCCGTTCAAATTGAATTAAATTTGCATACTTATTCGTAACAAAATTTTCTGTTCGCGTTTTATGATACTTTCATAAATAGGTAACAATAAAACAATATTGCAATATGATATAATATACTCAAACATCTTTATTAAATTAGACTGTAAAAGTATTATTGAATAGTCAAAACGAAAGAAAGTATATACAATAATTAACATAAACACTGTAATAATATGAATATATAAATAAACAATATGCAAACGACTACCACCGCGTCGGAGTTGTTTCTAACTGAGAAGACCCGGCGAGAAACTCAGCAGTTACTCTTTTAAACTTGATTTGGTTTTACTTACAAAAGACTCACAAAGGATCGTCAAAAGACTTACAAAAACGATATGGCATGCTGAGTAAGTAGTCTATGTAAGTGATCAGTTGATTTTTTTAAATCACTTTAATATTAGGGTTTTCATAAAATATTGACTGTTGATTTGTATGGTGACCTTGAAATAAAGTTGTTTTATTTTAAATTGCCCGTCAAGATGACCTCACTCCACCTGATGAAAAGCGGTCGTCAGGTCCAGATATGAGGCTGACAAGCCCAGTCATTCAAACGAATCCCTATAAAATGATTAAATAAATTTCACATTCACTTAAGTAAATAGTTTCTACATCACTTACAGGCTATGCCATTTCGTTTTTTAAGTCTTTTGATAATCACCTGGTTTATTTGCACTAGAACATATGAATCAAATAATTAGTATACAATTCTTGTAATTTTTACTTATTTTAACTGTCGTCATCACTTTCTTCTGCAGATACCAATCTGCTTTAACATATTTTCTGCATGATTGTCGACTTTGTACATTTTTGTTTCAATCTTGGTTATCACATGATTGACACATAACGACCATGTTTGTATATCCACTTTAGCTAGGTAATCCTTTAGGTAATCGACGACTAAACTGAATGTACATGTAAACTACAGCGTTTATGTGGAACGGACTATACGTAGATTACGATAGCAACGCAGTAGAAATTTCCAGTACTCGTTGTTAAAAAAAACTTACTACTTGTTACTTTAAAACTTTGATCTGATCGTACATAGACATGTTTATTCAGCCTATTCACTATTGAAAAATCTTTTTGATAAAATCCAGGTTGGATATTGATTGACCATATGGGGATAAAAAACCTTTCTGCGTGTATCAGTCCAATAATAATAAAATTTAAATCGGCAGGTGAAATTAGATCTTGTTTTTTTTAATTGAATCTTTAACCATTGCCTTACCTTCATAACACCAACAAGGTTGTCAATGTCACTATTGATGCCTTTCGCCACCCCTGGGTACTGGACCTTCATGGCGACTTCTCGACCGCTGTGCAATGTGGCTAAATGCACTTGACCTGCGAAAATTAAGTGTGTAATGGTATGACTCTTCAGTGTATACATATTTAATCACAATGATTCAAACTCTGCACTAAATTTAAGTTGTTTTAACAGCAACATTTATTTACATATTTTATTGAACATTTCTTACCAATGGAAGCAGCTGCAAATGGCTTCTCCTCGAAGTTCTGCATTCTGTTCCGCCAGTCGGGTCCTAGCTGGGAGATCAGTACTTTCTCGACCTGCCAGGTCGGCATGAAGTCCGCAGACTGGCGAACCCGCTCGAAGATGCGCTGTAGCTCTGGCGATATCATAGACTCGTCCTGCAGGCTGAGAAGCTGTCCCAGCTTGAGGGCGGCACCTGTTTATGGTAATCTATGGCATTTTTACGAAGATCTTTGCATAATATCTTGTTATAACAGTACAAGTTAAGAATTATTTAACAGATATTGAATAATAAATAAAACCAACAGAAATTGTGATTTCAAAAGCTATATAAGTTGGACTAAGCTGCTTTTTTTTCATAAAACAAGTTAAGAAATAAACACAACATTTATTTTTATTGCGAACTTGAACAACAAATTCAGTCCGCCCGAGAACCAGCTACTTTGGAAATATATGTAAGTAACCTAATGGTGATAAACCTCCATACTCTCAGCAAAGTTATAATCCCATCTCATTCTGTTTGCCAATTGTCGGGGTATATGAACGCATTTGTGGAGTCGACAACAGGTTGAACAACATCGTAACGTGTAACAACTACTGACCTCGAACTTTACAAAGCGTGTCGACAATCCTCTCGGCATTGGCCGGCGACATGAACGCGTTGGCCGACTCGTCCACACGACCCGTGACCGACTGAATGGTGTTGCGTGCGTACTGGGCCACTGTGCCCACGCCTAGTCCCGCGGCTAAGGAGCCGAAAGAGATCATGCGGCCTATACGCGAAGATGGAACCACGCGGGCTTTGGAATTCTCACTTAACTGTGAATGACAAAACCAGACATTTTGTTGTATGAGAATGGTATTCAATTTCTTAAAATAATATGCAACCATGAACATTTCAGTTAAGATTTACATTTGCTAATAATAAAGTAGCAATTTCCAGGTTATAATTAAAAAAGAGCTTGAAACTGCTAATAATCTATCTTTAAAACTTTGACTGTTAATTTCAAAGTTAGCTGTTAAATCAGATGGTTCACTTATCCTTAGTCACTAAGAAACTTCTTTAGCCTAACATCAAATATTTGGAACTTACTGAAACTCTAATCTTTTTCTTGGCTACTGGCTTCGGAGCTGTAGAAGCGGCAGAAGTATTTGCACTTTCAACTGGTTTCACAATTGCTTTAGGCTTGGGTGCTGGTTTTTCAGGCTTTGGTTTTTGCAATTCTTCCTTTGGGATTTGTACCTTGGGTGATATGACTATCTGCTCAACAGGTTTGACCTGAAGTTCTTCCAGCGGAACTGCATAATCTTCAGCCTTAGGTGTTGATCTTACAACTTGAGAGTTTGTCAAGCTTTCAAAGGTCTTATTAAACTCTCTGTTCAATTCATCTATTTCATCCTTCATTGCCTTGTCCATTTCTGTTACTTTCTCTGGTTCAGTGCTGAAGTTAGGAACATGCATGACAGCATATTGTCGCAAGCCATGTGCAACAACCAAGGCCCTTTCCACCAAATCCTTGGCATCTTCGGGCTTTGGTTTGTAAGCGGTAAGTGTGTTAGTTGAGCAGTTTTGAATCAGTCCCTTCACACTAGAATTATTCCATATTACTTTTGAGTGTTCCTGCTGCAGTTTTAGACCTGCCTCAAACACTAACCGTAGCCCCCTAACAACCCCCAGTAGATCATTAATATGTGACATCGCCTGAAATACGTAGTTTAGTTTGTTATTATGTTACTTACATTAAATAATATGTAGGTATCTGCTTTATATTAAACAAAATAAACATATAAAACAATTAAGCCATTGCATGGAATCAATATTATCCATAGAAATCTACAGATTTTTAGGGTTATTTAGTTTTATGATTAGATGTGAATTAATGATATTATGCTTTTTTAATTAATGTATTAGCTCTAATATAACATTAAATTAGATGAATAGAAATACTAACAAAATGTGTTTAGTTTAAAAAAGTATCCTTAATGCGGACGTTAGGAGGTTATAAGCAGCAACAATTTAATGTGTAATTACAGGAAAATTTTCATTGTTGCATAACATTGCATTTGTTAGGAAATTGTAGGACCTCACAATGAAATTTCAAAATATATAACAATGACTAATTTGGTTGAATATTTAACATGCTTTTCATTCATTCATGATTTTCTTCCCACAATTTAACTTTACGGTTCAGACAAAAACCATGTAAATAGGTATTTGTTTGTGCAAGGTTAGCTCACCTGACTTATTTGTCTCGATGTATTAACTCATTAATTCGTAATGGTTTTACAAACACATGTCTTTCCTCAAAAAGGTAGGTAAGAAATTTTGTTAATATTTTCGGATGGAATCTCTCAAAAACCTGAAATTTCAGAAATCATAAAAGGCAAGGCAAGGTCCACAGCTGTTGTGGTCCACAGGTGACAGAAATTGTCTGCTGTCAGTAGTAGTGTCAATGTCAGTTACAAACTGTCACAACAACCTAGGCTGCGGTCCGATTTGGGTTTTATAACAGGGAGCAAGCGAGCTGGAAGGTCACCAGTGCTGAGTGCGAGTTGCAGTGAGAGAAGTGAATAACTTCACCATCGCGTTTGCGAGAAAAAAAACGCGAATTAGTATGGCATCGAGTGAGCGCCATCTAGCGGCCTTAATGTTGCCCAAATTAGCCACTAGATGGCGTTAACTCGATTTCATACTAATTGACATTCACGTGCTCGCTAAACGCGATGGTGAAGTCATTCACTTCTCTCACTGCAACTCGCACTCGGCACTCTGATGGAAAGTGATCACCTCCGCCCATGGACAACTGCAACACCAGAGGTGTCACCGATGCATTGCTTGCCTTTTAAATGGGAATACGTTCTCTTCTTGAAGGCTCCGATGTCATATTCCTTTGGAAATACCGACGCAGGAACCTCATTCCAGATTATGTATATCTCGTATGTACGCAAAAGAAATTGAAAAATGCTTTATTAGTAGCCGAATTACTTAAGACTATAGGTTATTGGCATTTCATAACCTCACTAAATAGGTGATCGCATTATTCGTCTAAGACATAAGTACTTGTTGAAGGAACAGGGGATCCCAAACTACACAGCCCGTATCTTGGGTAACCAAAAGCCGAATTATGTGCATCCTCAGTGGTGAGTCTGTTGGCACGCATGTCACCCTTAACGACGTCGAGCCACCGCTTCTTGGGTCGACCTCTTCTACCCGTACCTGGCGGGGGCGGCATGGCCAGACATTTGTTGCCCACGTAGTTTGCCGATCTCTGTGAGACATGACCATACCTACGAAGGCGGCACTCCCGCAGCTTGTCTGCGATGTCACGAACACGAAGGTGGCCGCGGGTGTGGGTGTTATGCACGCGATCTCTGTGTGAGACTCCACACATCCACCGCAGCATCTCCTTCATTTCCGTGACGCGCAGCTCCTGCTTGTGTCGCTCTAGTAACGGCCATGTTTCACTGCCATATAAAAGGACATGCCTAATGATGGTTTTATAGACCTGCCCCTTCAGCTTGATCGGCATTATGGGGTCACAAATGACACCAGTCACCTCTCGTCATTTGGCCCAAGCCGCGGAAATTCGGGTTCTGGCGACGTCAGGTGGTCGATGTCCCGGGGCGCGCTCAACACAGATCCCAGGCATTTGACACGTACCGTGCGCTCGACCACGTCAACGCCTATGCGGACGGACTGGGGATCAGTGGTTTTGCAGGCCATGTACACCGTCTTCGCCACATTAAGTTTCAGACCGTTTTCAAGTGAATTTTTCCACTTATTTACCCGTTGAACCAGCCGTCCCCTGTCCGAATACCGCTGTTTTTTTTCGATTTTCTTTAGTTCTCTGATTGCTTTTTTCTTTTGTTTTTTTCTTCTTTTTAATTTTTTTTCAATCGTACCTTCCAATTCTATTTTATATGGTGATGAGGTTATAATAGCAGCTTTCCCTCTTTTCTTTACAACGCGAGAAGTTTTGCGTGTTTCTGGAAAGGGCATTATTTGTTGAGGACTGGCTACAGAAAATGTTGATAATTGTGAAACCCCATCTTGCCCTCTCATGCCCGATTGAAGTATCAAAGTTTTAGTGGGACGATTTGGGATTCCTTTTTCAGACGGATTTTATGATTTTTGGCTTTGGAACCTAGCTAAATTAGACCTTTCCGAATTGCCGTTGAATTTGCTACGGTAGTAGAGTTGGTGCCTTGGCCGTGAATAGTCCTTTAGTTTGGGCTAATTTCCGTAAAACACGGCAATCGCGGTCCCGTAGCAATCGCAACACTGGCCGTAAGCTTGTTTAGTAGCTAGTTTATAAAACAATGCCGCGACGAAACGAGTACATAGCTGAAATCCCTATTATAATCCGGATTAGTCCATAGCTGTACTTTAGTAGGATAACAAACAGTCTTTCGAATGGCATCAGCAGAAGTTGGGGAAAACGTCTTTCCGCATATAGTATGTATGAACTTGTAATAAAATCTCTTTGACTATACCATTTGTAGCTATCTGGCTGGTTTTGGTATCATTTAAAATTTAAATTGTAAAGAAGATAATTCCATATACAAATTAGGAAAATGTGGGATTTTCATGTTTTTCGTACTGTCAAGTTATGTGAATCTAATGAAGAAATTCAATACATTTTAAAATTTTACTACAAAAAAGGAAAAAATGCAACGCAAGCCGCAAAAAAAATTGCTGTTTATGGACCTAGTGTCAAAAAGATCACATAATTAGTACATTATTTATTTCCTAGATGGCGTTAAAATTAATAGTAGTTTATTAACATGTCGATAGATGGCGGTAAAAAAATAGTCTGTCTATACCTCAATAGATGGCGGTAAAAGCAATCTTTGTGTCACGCCACCTAGTGTCAAAAAGATGACATAATTAGTACAATATTTGTTTCCTAGATGGCGTTAAAAATGATTAGTAGTTAGTTTATCTACATGCCGATAGATGGCGGTAAAAGCAATCTTTTTATCACGCCACCTAGTGTCAAAAAGATCACATAATAAGTACGTTATTTGTTTCCTAGATGGCGTTATTATTAGTAGTTAGTTTGTCTACATGTCGATAGATGGCGGTAAAAGCAATCTTTTTATCGCGCCACCTAGTGTCGAAAAGATCAAATAATTAGTACATTATTCGTTTCCTAGATGGCGTTAATATTAGTAGTTAGTTTATCTACATGCCAATAGATGGCGGTAAAAGCAATCTTTTAATCGCGCCATCTAGTGACAAAAAGATCAAATTATTAGTACATTATTTGTTTACTAGATGGCGTTATAATTAGTAGTTAGTTGGTCTATATGCCAATAGATGGCGGTAAAAGCAATCTTTTTATCGCGCCACCTAGTGCCAAAAAGATCACATAATTAGTACATTATTTGTTTCCTAGATGGCGTTAAAATTATTGGTAGTATATCTACATGTCGTTATATGGTGGTAACATTTGAGCAATAGGCATATAGTTTTTAATCATTTTTAGAAACTAGAATAATTGTTAGTACTAATGAGCAAAAAACAATAAAGGTTGTTTTATAAAATCTTCATAAAAAAAAACTATATTCAATTGCACAATTCACCACTAAAACTAGACGGGCAATCATAGGTAATTTACAAAAAAACTACAAAACCTAGATCAAAAATAACTACACACATCAAAAGTGTCTAGGGATCAACATATATTTTTGCAATAACTTTTCTCCTGATTGATATTAATTAAAATTTTCTTTAAGGATTCATCAAATAAAGTGTTTTCGTTTGTCTACAGTAACGATAAACCAAGTCACCTTTGCATTAATAAATAAATTTGCCATTTTCCTAATGAAGGGATTTTTGACATTTGAACCACTAACATTAAAGTTCGAAAAAAGACTGAAATACCAGTTTTCTTTAAAATTTTATTGGGTAACTTAAACAATTAATAATCCGTGTTTCTACCGCGAACACTAACAACACAAGAACATCGGTTTGGCATACTCAAAATGAGTTCATCCAAATCACGCTGTGGAATGGCCGCCCATGTTCGTTGCAACAACAAAAAAAGGTCTTCTTGCGACTGGATACCCTCCATATTCGGCAGAGCTCTTCTCTGTAGCATATCCCATGCATGCTCAATCGGGTTCAAGTCTGGCGACTGAGCAGGCCAGGGCAGGACATTGATGTTAGCTGCGGCGAGAGTCTGTCTTACAACTCTTGCGGTGTGCGGTCGTGCATTATCATGCATTAACTGAAATAAGGGACCGATTTGCACTTGTAGAGGAACGATGACGTCTGATACAATCGTCTCAGCATAAATTTGAGCGTTGAGGTTGCCTCTGATCCAAATCAACTCAGTTCTTCCGCCGATCCAAATACCCGCCCATACCATGATGGTTCCACCACTATAAGGATGGACTTCCTGGCAGGATTTTAATCGCTGTTGGCGTCCAGGGGTTCTCCAGTGTCGTATACGTCTTGTATCCGGTCTCATACCAAAACGAGACTCATCAGAAAAGCACACGAAACGCCATTGTTCTTCTGCCCAATTTCTGTGTTCAAGAGCCCATTGATATCGAATCCTACGATTGTACATTGCTATAGGTGGTACCCTTAGCGGTCTTCGGGAATGAAGGTTCACTTCATGCAAGCGGTTTCTGACTGTTTGGTCGCTAATTAAGTTCCCTGAAGAGTGATGAAGCCTCACGGCTAACATCATGGCGGTTATTGTTGGAGCTCTTCGAGTTGTGATTTGAATGTATCGGTCTTGTCTCCGTGTGGTGCAGCGATACCGTCCTCCATGGCGCTCAGCCACGGTACCAGTGCTTCGGTAACGTGTCCAAAGTCGACTGATAACACTCTGACTTGTATTCAGAGCTAAAGCCACAGTACGTTGCCGGGAACCAGCTTCTATCATTCCCACGGCTCTGAGCATTTCTTCCCTGCTTAAATGACGTCGCCGCTCCATAATAACGTTGGTTTTAATCAGTAGTAGGGAAACAGTAGCACAACTCGTCTACAAATTCGTTGAAAAAAAATGAATACCTACACATCGACTCTCAATGGGGGGTATTGCGTGAATTGCATGTGTTCAATCAAAGCCAGCTTCTGTCCCAGAGGCTACTAGTAAATAAGTGGCTTTCCAGAAGTCGTAGCTCATGTCGACTGGTCATCGCTGGAGCTCCCTTGGTATATGGGTTGCGGAAATAACACACGCGATCGTAATCACGCGGGTGGGTCAATTTAATGAATGGTTAACCACTCTAGTGAATCTCCAATCTAGAGAATATGAATGTCTAAAGAACATAAACCACTTTTAGCAGAAAAGGTGCTGAGTAACGTTTGCAAAAAATATTTCAGTCGAAATAAAATGTTACATTCTCTTTGGTCGAAATAAATTGTTGCAAGAAAGACAATCATGTTTTGCCAAAAATTGCAAAAGACAAAAATGTTTAGGACTGGATTAGACGTAAATTGACAATTTAAGAAACCCACACCTTCTTTTTTTTTTTAGTTATCCGGGTGAGAAATTTTATAATTACGCACTATCCAACTGCCTGGGTCGGGCAGTGGGGGAGTGTAGGACTCTCAGGAAATACTAGAAAAAACCCTTGAATGTTTTGGAGAAATCCTAAAATGTACGAGGAACTTCAGTAGACTGCAACCTTCAGTGAACTGAAAAGCTGAAAAGAAATACAATTTTGATGTTGGATTAGGGCTGCAGAAATCAAAGGTAACTACTTCGTAGTACCACACCAATACACACTCACATCACCTAGATATTAGAGTGAGTAACTCATGTCCCTATAGTAACATCAGTGATTGGATTGCAGAACTAACACACAGACACTACATCCAGCCTGTTTCGGGCATGCGCTGTGCAGTGAAAAGCACGTGGCCAGATGAAAATAGTTATCATTACCAGGGTCGCAGAACTGGTGAAGAAGTAAATAGTTATAAAAATAAAAGTCATAGTTTAAAATCTATTATTCTAGTCTTTTCTTCCACAGTGATCAAACCTCATCTTTACTAGTGTACTCGTATACGACGTACTATTGGGAATTTTGCAATATATGTAGTTACTTACAGTAAATTTTCAGTTACAAAATACACTTGAAATAAAACGGCTTAACGGTTCCTACATGCGGTTTTATTTACAGCAGTTATGATCAGGGGGGGGGGGGTCCCACAGCGAGTAGCAACCGTAAAGTTGTTGTACAAGAGAACAATATTATGTAAATAGTTAACTTGAGGTTGACTATACTACGATTTGTTGCTCATTCATTTTTATTTTGACACGAACAGTTACACCAGACCCACGAGGCCGGAACAATTATCACGTCGTCGGTGCAGTATTGATTTTTTGCTGGCACCCTTATGTATGCTTATGTAGGTGTTAGTACTGAAGGCTGTGTACGTGGTGCCTAGAACAGCACAGGTGATCTAACTGCTCTCTGTCTTTAAGCTCTACGTAATTTATGGAGTCCTGGTACCTTCCGTGTAGTTTCACTGCGTTTTCTGCATGAAAGTGCATTGTGGTGCATCCAAATGCAATGCTAATGATAAAAAACTCAAGAGGAGGTTGGTTTATTACATTATAATAATTATGAAAAATGTAATGTGGGATGCAAAAGTAAACCTCCAAATCGTGATTTATTAATGAATATTACACTTTATCTCGCTTTCCGCCCGGTGCTTCGACCGCGTGAACTAAACTTTTATGTTGCCTACATAAAATCTTCATAAATTATAGTTAATTTTTCTATTTTATGGTGTCCTGAAAAGTAGTGTATTCTATGGTATCCTAAAAAGTAGTGTAAAGCGTAAGGGGTAGAACTTAAATCACTTGCTCATGCATGCCGACCCTCTTTCACAGAATAAAATACAAAATTACATTAGATTCAAAACTCCAATGGAATCTTCATAAAACAGCTCTATAAAGCAGACTAAGTTCAGCTGCATTTGCAGTGAGAAAAATAAGGTTATTAACAGAATATGTTGATACTGCTCGTTCGGTTTATTATATGGTTATTTCCACGGTGTAATGTCTTATGTGGTAATATACAAACTATCTTTGCCCTCCAGAAGCGAGTGATCAGATCCATCTATAAGCTTCGTGCACGGGCTTCACTTAGATACCTTTATAAGGAAATTGGTATCTTTACTGTAGCTTCACAATATATTTACAACTGCAATGTTTTGGTAAGAAAAAATATTGGTCTCTATACTAAACACAGTGTATACATTGCAAAAATACTAGGATGGATAAAATTGCGCTTCCACTCTAAGTTACAAAAAGTTTTAGGATCCTTTAAGAGGCAAGGTATTCATTATTTACAACAATATCCAAAAAGCCATTTGAGAACACACAAATGGCTTTTTGGATCTTGTGTGTGGTAACTACCACTAAATAGATTCAAAAATCACATTAAAGCAGCTTTATTGAAAAAGGGCTATTATACTACAAAATACTACCTTATAGATAAAATGCCTGGGTATAAGCGCTCTGCTCGATGTGGGATTAGATAACTCTATTGTAAATATTTTATAGCAATACCTAGTTAATACCTATAAGTTTGTCCAATTTAGGATGATAATTTTGACAGCTCACAATAGTGATGGGGTAGTTTATAATCGTTAGTGAATTGATTCGATTATCGAACCAGTATTTCATAGAACATGGAATCGTCAGTTTATTTGAATGGGCGATAAAGAGATAATTAAATAAATACATTACGACGATAAAGGGACTTTTTATAGTAAATTAGGTAGGTATTAGGATTTAAAGTTATTTATTACTAATATAATGGTGCACACCCTAAATCACTATCATAATCATCATCGTCAACATCAATAAATGAACTGCACCTTAAGTATATTATCAATTTCTGTTCACCGACGATATTCACAAAGTTTATATGTTTGATTAATTTTGTTTCACAAGCGATTTTCTATGGATATCAGATTTTGTTGTTATTCATTTGCAAGGCACTTCACGAAGTGGGCGGTACCCGTCAATAAAAAAGTACGATATTATCTGTAGACCACTTAACCGAAAAAGAATGCAATACTTCATAGGCATGAACTGTCAAAATTATCATCCTAAATTGGACAAGGTATAGTTTGTACTGACTAACAATTTTTCTTTTTTAATTGTTTAAATGGCTTTAAGTTTATATATTTTGAAGTTTGTTTTTTCCATTGTTTTATATTCTTTAGATTAGTCACTCAGTAGGTTTGTTTGTAACAAAATGACACATTGTACTTTACTAACACCTGTTGTACACCCAAAACAAGTTCAAAAGAGTAACTGCTGAGTTTCTCGCCGGGTCTTCTCAGCAAAAAACAACTTCGACGCGGTGGTAGAGTCGCATTATGTCTGTATAATGTGTGTTTATGTATCTATATTATCTTATTATTCAATAATAGACATTTCTATTATTTAGTATATCTTGCTTTAAATTTGACGATTTAAAAGTACTTACTGTGAAAGTCTATTTGATAAAAGTTATTTGAGTTCGAGTTTGAGTTTGAAAACCTCTAGGTGTGATATTTTTTTTAGTAAATACTTTCAGTTTAATAAGAGGTTTTTAAAGAAGATTTGGAAGAAAATGATAAGGTAACTATTTTAAAAGGGCAGTTAAACTAAAACCAAAAAAAACTTTTTTAGCGTCAAATATACTCATTTTTGCATCAAATTATATACTCCCATTAATAAAAATCTAGGCATCTTTTTTCATGCATCGAACGCAGTGAATGAGCAAAACAATCATCTATAATCGGGAACCGATTAATTGTCCGAAATTTACTTGTTCGAATTTCATATGACCGAAAACGGTTGACCAACGTCTTTTTTGCTATCGGTATTAATTGCCAGATTTTTAAACCATCGAAATAACATTTGACTTAGTGTCATTTTACCGAACTACGTTTCAGCGAATTTCAAAATAACTTTTTACTACTGACCGAAGGAAGACTCTTTTTCATTTGCCAGACGATTTATTTGTCATACTTTCACTTGACCGATACAACATTAAACCCAATATTGGCGATTGAAGCGAGCACGGCTTCATTTAGGTAAGCTGGCTTGGATCCCAAATAGCTAGATCCTGACTTGCGGTGGTCATCTCGCCGTGATACTAGTCTGCCCTTAACTAGAGTATAATTCAAGAGCCGAACTCATGCATGCACTTGTTTGCTTGCATGCTTGCTTGCATACTTGCATGTATGCTTAGTAAAAAAAAGTATGGTGATCGGTAGTTATTCCGCATGTACATAAATAGATTATTAAATAGCTAAGATTGTTGAGAGAGCGTCGGTCGTGGCCTAGTGGTTAAGCACTCCAACTGGGATCGCGGATCGTGTGGTCCCGAGTTCAAACCTGGCCAGAACCAAAATCTTTGTTTTCATTGTTTAATTTCCGACTAACTCTCCGGTGATGGAAAACATAGGTAGATGATAAACCAAATCAACCCGGATGGCGGCAGAAAGCTCACGACCTACCACGTTGGGTTCTCATACCATTGGTGAAAAGTGGGCTTCTGAGTGTTCCGTTCACCATGACGGCAACTGTCACTTGCCTCTGACTACCCCGTTTGGGATAAAGTCATGGTGGTATGCTATGTAAATCTTTGTTGAACCTAAATTACATTTTTTTCTTTGTTTTTTTTAAGTTTTTTCTAGTTTTGAATCTTTAGAAATACTTATTATCATTACTTTTGAAAGTTCTTTTAAATATTTCATTTCACATATGTAAAAAACAGTGGTGTGATAAATGTTCGGAAACAATTATTTATCTATTCGTTCTTTATTGCACAAAGAAAAGTACAATTGGCGGACTTAATGCCTAATATCATTATCTACCATTCAACCACTGGGCGAAGCAGAAATTGTGTTGGCGACGTCTCGTAAAAACCGGAATGAAATATAAATATATGTCGGAAATATAGTGAGGCGCTGCTGAGCACCCGTATTTAATTAACCATAATTTAAAGGCTTTTAGCGCCATCTATTTTGATTTAATAAAACTAAAATGTAAGTGAATGAATTGGTATCATCTTTCGGCAGTTACTGTAAAGTCTGTAGAACGCCATCTATTAGTTTGAAATGATATTATTTTGTTTCACCTAGCGGCTCTGGAAAAGGCCTTTGGGATGTGAGGCTATTTTTAGAGGTAAACAAGCAATCTTAGCACAGATCAGAAAGAAGAAATCTTAGAAAAGTGCTCGGAATAAGTGGACGTGCCAAAGGACTTGCCTGTTTCCGTACTCGATACCTAGTGATTATTAATCAGTGTCTCATTTCGAGCACGTAGCTCGGGTAACCTAATTACCTACGCCCAAATAGAAAGTGAAGACGAAGAAATGATAACCCTCTGATGTCGGCGTCGGCCACTCTAGACGCGACTTATAAATAAACTGATAATACAAAATACATACTTATACAAAAATTATACATACATGATTATAATACATCAATTTAAAGATACATACACTAAATATCGTACCTAAATCTTAAAAACGTTGTCTTGAAAGGAGAGAGAATCAAGTAATGCTATTTCATAGTTAAGGTTTCTCTAAGAAGAAGTTGTGGATTGTTCTTTTGAAGGAAAACCTACTGGTCGACAATTTAATTTTATTATGCAGCAAATTCCATAGCCTAATGACAGCTAATGTAAAAGAATTCGGCATAATTATGATGATGAGGAGTGTGAAGCAGCGAAAGGCTATGCGAGCGCTGGTTGCGCGTGCTGCACTCGCCACTATACATAAAATTACATTTCCGATATCACAAACTTTTTACTTAGACAACAAAAAAAGCTGAGGTTGTTATTCTTATAGGTACCTACGTCAGTGTCAATCGGTCAAACATGAAATTTTGTCTTGTTTCATTCTTACATTGCGCAATGATTTTTTAAGTGCATCTCGCTTGTGGATAATCACTGCGAAGTTAGCGATTTAAGTATATAGACAAACGATATATAGCTATTTTTTGTATAAAAGACTAAGAAATTGGAAATATCTAGGTATTCGCTTGATACACAGCCAGTGAATCCTATACTTCAGTTGAATATCTAGGGAATAAACTAAGAATTAAAAAATCGGGCCATAAATAAGTAAATAGCCCTTCCCATTCTTAGGACAAAATTCGATTTTGATAAGAATGGGATGGATAAAAATGTAGTCGTACCTATATGCTACATCATATTATAATACTGATATTAAACCACTGGTACTCACAAGTACCGAGTAGCGGCTCCAAAAAATATGGGTATGTTTGCAGGCAGAATGCTGTGAAAGCCTTCCTTTCCTCTTTAAATAGTCTTTGCGGAACATTTACTACAGCGATTAATCGGAGGGTAACGCCATCTGTTGAGGGGTGGCGACAGTAAAACACGTCATTGGAGTTGAAACAACATTCCGTTCCGCACCATTCCTTAACCCACGTACCTACCTATCCATAACATTTTTCCATCTTGTTATTTTTATTGTCAATACTTGTTGCAAATATTTGTTACAAACTGATAGCGTTAATATTCATTAAATATCGTAATTTACATAATGATTTGCATCAAATAGTTGATAAATTGTTACCTAAATTCATAAGTAGTGAAAATTTTCTAACCTCAACAAAAATAAAATATTTCTAAAGCTTTTAAATCATTCCAAATTGATTAAATGTCACTAAATTTATCTAAATAACTAGGCTTTTCACAGTGATTCAGTGCATTTAAAGCCAAGTCTGGTGGCCCATTTACTGAATTTTTCCTAGCGAGTTCTACGCGGGTAATGGGTATCGAAAATTGTATTTCGCGTCCTCATTTAGTGGCCGAACATTCCAGGTCTTCCTGGACTGCTCAAGGCCAGCCCGCCTCCCGTGCATCCTTGGTGCTGGTGCAAGCGAGAGGACTCGTCCTGCTAACCCTGCTGCGCGTTTAATTACTTACTTTTGTCTTCTAGGTACCTATTTGATTTGCATTGTGGATAAACATTTGTGTAATATTTTTACTAATTTTGCCAGTCATTATTTTCAATTGTTATGGCTCATACAAGTGGTGAGTCTGATATGGACGTAGTGAAAGAAGTGAAGTAATTAAATTACTAAGCGCAGTTCAATAAAAGGTCAAATCACTAAATACAAAAACTTTATAAACAATGCAAGTCAAAGGGCTGAATTAACTAGCATTGGCCGAATTAAGTCTTAAATTAGGCAAAATGAAACTTTACCTTTGCGATTTGATGAGTTGCAAACTCAAATAGAGGTTAATTTGCGAAAGGAACTTGATGAGCGGGAGAGCATAGAGCACGAGTTGCTAATTAATAGGTATTGCGGCTTCTAAGAATACTATAGAAGACCATACCATCATAGAAGGTCATCAAAGACGTGAGTCATCTGATCATGGTGCAAGTGCTCATTGTTCTGCCGACTTCAAAGTAGGTGACTTAGGATTTAAGTTACCACAAATCCAAATTTTCTAGTTCGATGGATCATATTTTCGTTAGAGAGTTTAATTCCGATCTCAATAATAGTAATAACCGCATCTCTAAAATTCATAAATTTCATTTTAAAGTCAGAATATTCTAAATTCATATCAGAATATGAACGTTTGGGGCATCTCTCTGAGATTCTTGTCAAGCCTGATGTTTCATACTTTCTTTGCCATCACGCTGTCTTGAAAGAAAGCAGCGAGTCCACAAAACTTAGAGTGGCTTTTGATGGTTCGGCTTCATCTACTTCTGGCTATTGTTTTCCATTTTGATAAGGGCGCGGCAGTATAAATATTTTCAGCAGGCGACATAGAAAAAATGTATAGAATGGTTGAAGTCTCTGAAACTGCTCGACGGTACCTTTGTCAACAATATAAGTTACGCCGACGATATGGTGCTGCTGTGCCCATCAATCAGTGAGCTCAATAAACTTGTGAGCATCTGCGAGCGGTTCGCTGTGGCTCATGGTCTTAGGTACAACACAACAAAAACTAAGCTACTTGTGTTTAAGGCTGGTAACAAGTCGTATGAAGTTCCTCCGATAATGCTCAATGGTGATCCAATGGAGTTAAGTATGTTAAGGAGTTAATCCAATACATTTAAGTACTGGGGCATTGGGTCACGGAATCGCTCAAAGACGATATTGATATGGAACGGGAGCGCAGGGCCCTGTGCATTCGAGCTAATATGCTTACCCGCAGGTTTGCACGTTGATCTAACAAAATCACACTTTTTAAAGCGTATTGTCACTCTCTGTACACGTGCGGCCTGTAGATGAATTACACGCAGGGAGCATACAGGGCCCTGCGTACCCAAAATAACAATGCCTACAGGGCGCTGTTGGGCCTACTGCAGTGCTTCAGGAATGCTAGCCACAGCTGAGGTTGATAGCTTTTCTGCTATCATCAGAAAGCGTATAGCGTCCCTGATACAGAGAGTGCGCGGCAGCTCAAACAGCCTCCTGAAGGCCGTGGCGGAAAGGTTAGACATGGACAGTGGACTCGCGTCCACCTAACTAAGGGCACTGCTATCACGTACAATAGATATGCGGGATAGTAGTGTCGTATTTCTTTGTGTAAACTATTTTTTCTGTTACTAACATAGTTGATAAGTAGTTTCTTACTAACGCTATCGATTCCGGTCCGAAATAAATGATTTTTATTTTATTTTTATTTAAGTATATTTATTTTAACATTAAAAAACTGATTGCTACCGTTAAGCGGTTCATTTACTATGATTAAATCAAACTCACCGAATCGGTCGATAACTTCGTACTGAATCGGGGGGCTGGTCCTCAATTGCTACTAGCTACACTGCAAGAAAAACAATTTGGCCAGAAATGACAATTTTAAAAATCATATTTTTGGACTTGCCCAAAACGCTCCATAAAAACTGCCGCAGACTAATAACCGCAGATAATAATATATATAACGATAGTCTTCATACCACCGCCCCGTCAAAAATGAAGCACTAATCCGATCCACACTTGCGTGACTATTACTTGCTTACGTACGGCGCGCTTTGACATTGAACATTGCGGAGCTGTAATGAACACTGCAAAGTGGTCCGTTAGGAGCCATTTATTGCTTCAATTAAGGTACTTCAAAATGGAAACTAGGTTTCCATATGTAATTATTCTAAGGTCGCAGAATAATGACGTCACATTTCACCTATTACTATGCGTTCTGCAAGACACTTGTTCGGCAGCTATATTAGATTTTGCGTTTATGAACATGGTTTCATATACAAAAGTTACAATAAATTGTGTGGATTATCGAATAGTACTTATTTTTATTTGTTTTACACGTTTAAAATACGACTTGCCCACCCAAGTTTGAACAGCCATAAAATTACTTATACCTAAGTAAACGAACTAAAAGTTTATATATGATATGCTCCTTTTTTAGTGTATTTTTTAGAATTTGATCATGTTGTCAAGTACCTACCCAATTGTTGGTACGAGTAGATATTCGAATACTTTTAACAAACTGCTGTAAATGTATCGACAGCCTCATAGACTATCGGGCTCATGTACCAGGAAGGCAGACAGGCAGGAGGTGAAAAACCAAATAAGCTTGCTGTAGGTAACCTATATTTGATAGAAAATCAATACTGACACATTTGCATCCTTCTCTTGCATTCCCAGTGAGTGCAAAGAGAGCTGTAATCCCAACAAAGGTGCAAGTTAGGTACTTGCGCATTCGAGACATCTGAGGGAGTACTTTTAGCCCGTTGGTCACACTCATTCCCATTGGATGTAGGATCGAGTGAGTGAGTCAGACTAGTTTGCGTCTGGACAATCGCACACATAACACTGAATGACTGTGTGCTTGCGAATGCACTTTAATCGGTTCATGTTGTCCCAATACCAGCACTACTATTTAGTGCAATATTCTGTACAGAGGCGTTCACATCAAGCTTTACATATGGGCACCTTATGCTGCTGGCATAAGACCCGTTTTGCAATGGTTTTGTAAAAGTTGATGCGAACGCGAGGCGAAGTGGCAACTCGTGGTGGACGTACAGAGGTACGTCTACCACGAGTTGCCACTTTAAGTTAACATTATCTTATCGTTCGCGTAAAAGAATTGCATTACTTATTTTTTCTAAATCCAGACATAAATAGATATTGTTACCAGACACACAATGAACACAAATTTTCGTCACATAAATGTTTGTCATGGGGTGAGTGGGATTGATCCCACTAGCTCTGGCCACAGATAAATGGGTCGCCGGGAAATCTTTGAATAAAAAAAACATTTAAAAATAAAAAATAAATAAACAGTACCTATTTAGTATAAAAATACTCCATAAAATTCACTGTTCTAAAGCATCAGCCTTTATGTTGGCCAAACATGGACCAAAATGTTGACCCATGGGTAGGCTTACTTTATGCTAGGTTTTTTTGATTTTTAAGTGGGTATTTTATTATTTATAACATGAAACAGCGTTTTCTTATCGAAAATATAATATTCCATCCGATAATATATTTCTCCGATGGTTATTCCTACAGTTTTTGTAAACACACTCAGTCATTGTGGCATGTCAGCACGTTGTTGGCGCAGACAAAACTGAACTCAATAGATGAAAATAAGTTTAAGTTCCCACTTTTGAAGTGACGGGTTGCTCGGCCGTTGATGACGCTCTGACCGGTTATCTAGTGTATTGTTGATCGAAGCCTACACTACACAAATCTTTAATAGAAGCAGTTATTAACTTTACACCACTCAATCTCTTCGTTAGACTGTGACTGTGTCAACATCGAAGTATTAGTTACGCTAATAAGTACATAATACTTCAATGGACTGACATGAATTTTAATACAGCACAGGAGAGTGAGCAACCGGTACATATTGGCTCGTGTAAAATATTGTGTTAAAAAAAAGTATATAATGTTTTTGTCGTTAATATAGTTTATTTAGTAAAGTTTAGATACAAATATTATATACAAGTGTTGTCGTGAGGATTGCTGCAGTAATTAAGTGAATAATTCAAGAAAAGTGGAACGTTCATGGAAACCAAATTTAAAGTGTAAATCGTTTGTTTATTACCTGTTTTAATTAGATAACATGTGGGGACATGGCGTGTGAGTACATTTTGACAATAGTAAATCTGCAAATTTCATAACACAACACTGTTTAATAGACAATAGTACTTACATCTTGTGAAAAACTTAGTTAAGTACCTACTTACCTTCTACTTTTGAAATAGGTACCAAAACTGGGTTTTGAGGTTTCGAGAATAGTATATCTCTTTCTTTTTGGCATACCTACTTGTAGTTTCGGAATCCTTAGTCCAACCTAATATATTAATTTGTGTCATTTTAGGTAGTCGCATAGGTAGAAATTTACGTATAAATTTGTCTATTCGGTCAGTACTGGACGAAAAAAAAATTAGAGATGAATGTGTTACTTTCATGATGTTAACGAAGTAGGTACCTAGTAGGTAACTAATGTACAGAGGCATTTTGTGTCAGCTCTGTCCACAGGAATCCTGACATTTAACTAATACCTAACATGTCGCTCGACTAGCTCTAAAAGAATATAACAGTTGGTTAAATACCTAGGTGTTATGCGTTTTAGAATGCTAATATCTGTCATACAACATACCTATTTTGTGTCGCACTTATCGAGGACATTAGGTTAATATATTTATTTTTTCACGACAGCTCCCTGTTCAAGCCACAAAAGAAAATGCAAGTTATTAAAATGTACTGTTTTTATTTAATGTTGTAATTAGAACACTAAATTCTTAATTTAGGTCATTTTCATCTACGAAATCTCATTAGTTATTTGAAATAGCCAGCTTTGTTCGAACGAAACGATACGAGAGTTGTAACTGTTGTTACTACTGACCTTAATGCAGTTTGCGCTGGTCGAAGATGACACAAATTAGGTTTGCACACTTCGCAGGCTGTACTAGATATGATACTATAAAGATTTTAAACTTTAAATTAATTTTTGCAGTTTTATTTTGAATGAAAAGTATGGCATACAAATAGTCGAATTCGCGGTTATGCGACAGTCAGGTGTGACACAAAACGCAAAAATAAGCTTAATAAGTACTATTCTATCTACAGGCAGGAAATAAGCAACTTTAGAATTGCCTAGCGCTACACGGGTCTACAGTGCGTAAACAACAGAACAGATAGCCAGATTACAACTATCGCCATCTAATGGTGTGTGGTAGAACGAAAAAGTAAAAAGGATGGCAAACAAATAGTCGAATTGCTGGTTATGCGACAGTCAGATGTGACACAAAACGCAAAAATAAGCTTATTAGGTACTATTTTATCTACAGGCAGGAAATAAGCAACTTTAGAATTGCCTAGCGCTACGGGTCTACAGTGCGTAAACAACAGAACAGATAGCCAGATTACAACTATCGCCATCTAACGGTGTGTGGTAGAACGAAAAAGTAAAAAGTATGGCAAACAAATAGTCGAATTGCTGGTTATGCGACAGTCAGATGTGACACAAAACGCAAAAATAAGCTTATTAGGTACTATTTTATCTACAGGCAGGTAATAAGCAACTTTAGAATTGCCTAGCGCTACGGGTCTACAGTGCGTAAACAACAGAACAGATAACCAGATTACAACTATCGCCATCTAATGGTATGTGGTAGAACGAATTAGTGCAGCTACATACCGCTAGAGTCCGCTGCGTGTTGAGAAATAACAATGACATCGCCTTACGATTCTTGTGCTGTTTGCCAACAACGTATTCAGCGAAAACCATTTATGAAGTGCTGTACATGCTGGAATAAATTCGATATTGTAAGCGTCAACGTGAGATTTGCCTCCTCGGGGTGCAGGGTGCAGAACATTACTGGGGGGAAAAAAATCGCGGGAACCTTCAGAGTGAGAGGCGCCTAAAATTTTTCAAAAGTAGATAATAGAAATTGTAGTATTTTTTTTGTAAATAATATTGATAGTTATTAGTGCTAAAGTTAGTAAAGTTTAGTTTCGGTGTAGGAGATGGGCGGAGTTAAGAAGCGGAAAAAAGACCCCCCGGACGACTCATCGCCGACAAGAAAACCATCATCAGATTCGGATGAAGAAGACAACAGCCGGAAATATAAGGTTTTTAAGGTTCCAGGGTACTCTCGAAAGTATCCTGACAATAGCAAAAAGTCGGTATAGGTATATTGTCTTTCTCTTCCTTAAAGATGAACAGAAATTATTCAGTGACAAAGACTTGCTATTTCAAATGACATACGCAAATATTGCGTCACTGGTATCTCGCATTCAAGATCAATTAATAAATTCAAAAAAGGCATCACATTCGATCTGTCGAATCATGCTATTTTTTTTCTAGAAAATAAAAAATTGCTAGAAGAGCTGGCCCTAAAGGCCAACATACCTGCTAATGACACAGAGGTGACTGGGTCTACCGCTGAGGTTCTTACCTCAGTCCCAACTGATTTATCCAACAAAAGAATATTTGCATTGATTGGCAGTTCTAGGAATGTCATACAGGTGAGAAGTTTCATGCGCCGAGTACAAAGTGAGGGTGGTGCGGTCACTTATCAGCCCACTCAGACCGTCGCAGTGACCTTTGCATCGACCGAGTTACCCCAATACGTATACCTCGACTCCTGGAGGCTCCTGACTCCTGAACCACAGCTTCAAGACATGTAAGGCAGACCATAATAATGCTAAATGTTGCAATTGTGGTGGTAATCACATAGCCATTTCAAATACATGCCCCCAGAAAAAGATAAAAATAGAAGAGAGTAAAATTAAGTCAAAAGCCATCCAATATTCAGAATTATTATTTAATGAAAAATCATTCCCGCAACTGACAATGAGAAACATTGAATCTCAGTTGAAAAATTTGACCAAGTCCGACTTTTTTATAAACACATTAACAAATATGATTAAAATATTGTCTTGAATCAAAAAGATAACCCCATTATTTCCGCATCAATAAAATAATTTATACAGCAGACCTTCCAAAACAGCTCTTCTTCTTCCAATAATGGAACTTATTAATATGCAGTGGAATGCTCAAAGCATTATAAGTTACAAGATTTTATTATGTCACTTTCTTCATGACCACAATATACACATAGCAATAATCTACGAAACCTGGCTAACTCCCTTCATAAAAAAAAATTGAAAGGATACAACATTAAAGGAAAGGTTATCGACAATAAGCTCATTGCTTACGTACAACGTAAGTAGGTACATAATACTTCCATGTTCACAGTTTTTGACAGTTTTCCACCGAGAGTTTCTGAACGTCACGTTGTTGTCATACGTCAATTATCCGACTGGTGTACCGACCGTCAGCCCCTCGATTCAGAACGAAGTTATCGACCGATTCGGTAAATTTGTTTTAAATATGTTAAATGACCCTCTTAACGGTAGCAATCTATACTTCTATATGTTGAAGACAAAGGCCTTTAGTTTTCATAAACTCAATAATATTAGGACTACCCATACTTAAAAAAAATAAAAATAAAAGAAAATAACCGAATATGTTGATAACTTTGTTCTGAATCGGAGGGCTGATAGCAATAGTTCCCCCTGTTTAAAAATGGAATAATATTATAGTTTCAGTACTTTGAGGTCCATCTATGAGAAGTGACTATGCTTATCTTATATTTTTCGCCGTGCTTAGACTGATTGGTTGCTATTTCGACTGACTAGAAGTTCTAAGTTTCACCGAAAGATGGCACTAAGCTGCAAAAAATGCAAACAGCCCTTAATAAGCAAATTTTAATAACTTTTACGTGTATCGTATGTAACAAACAGTACCACTTGGTTGGTTAGTACCAATGTTACATTTCAACGTTTTCGAATAATGACAGCAGAGAATAACAAATCTTACCAATGCAAACAGTGCATGGCCAAATCGGGTATTTCCTCACCAATTGAACTTCGCAACTGGAAGAGACAATGTCAGAGAACAGCAGTAGCCTCGGCGTTACGCCATCTGAAGGAGCATTACAAGAACAAAGCTACGTAACGTATCGCAACAAATATAAAGTAAATGTCATGACAGAAAATTCGTTCCAGGAGTTGAGTAACGACAAAAACGATGAAGAGGAGTATGAATCACTACCCGCCTCTCCAATGAGTAACCAAAATAGCATCTACTCAAACTTGAGACCAAATAATAACGCCATAATACAAGATTTAGAAAAAACGATTAAAAAACTCCAACAAAAATTAGCAATTGCAGACAGTACCATTATCAACTTGAAAACTGAAAACCAGTCTCTTAGTAAGAAGCTGGATGACTATTGTTCGAAAGAATAACTAAACTGTAACAAGTCCCTAACAGGAAGGAAAAATCATAAAATACACAAGAGCATCGTCACTTCGGATTGTAGAGAAGAGAAAATTACAGCGACATCTACTGTGTTCAATACGCAAAATCAGGCAACTGACAGTCCAATGCATGATCCGTCTTGTCCAAGTATCACAACAGAAAGCCAACATGTGATTAAAGAAAAACAAATGATGCCCAAAATTTGTTTAATTAGAAATGACAACAAACAAAAAACACTAAAGTTGGCTCATCGTAACTTTCCACGGTCAGAATTGTGCCTTTACGCGACACCTGGTGGGGGAATACAGCAACTTTTTAGTGGCTTAGAAAGTAAACTAGCTGACTTTTTACTGAAAGACTACTGTGTACTATTTATTGGAGAAAATGATTTTATGTTTTCAGACAACTTATAACGAATTTTTCAGAGAACTCTGAAAAAATAAGTTATACTACTCTGTGTAAAATGTATCAGGAATATGTCAATAAAAAGACCCGCGTAAAAGAGGTCGTTCTAATTTTTTTACTGCAGGTTGGTAGCACTGTACTGATTAAGCGCGCAAAATTTGAGCGGGATCTGTCATTTAATTTGTTTTAAACTACACTTTTTGTTGGTGATAGTTTTGAGTCCTCGGCGATTTTTACAATGGAAAATATTGTTGAACAAAGAGTGTGCCTTAAATTTTGTGTTTCGAATGATATTTCAAGTGGTGAATCACTAAAAATGTTGCGAAATACCTACGGCGAATCGTGTATATCGAAAACAAGGGCTTATGAATGGTATAAAGCTTTTAAAGAAGGCCGAGAAGTAGTGTAGACTTGCCTCGTTCTGGTAGACCTTCAACCGCTACGACCAAAGAAAACATCGACAGAATCAAGAAGCTAGTGCTCGAAAATCGACGTATGAGTCTGGGAGAGTTGGCTAGGGAGGTGAACATATCTTTTAAGTCCGTCCACAACATTCTCATTGAAATTTTAGGCATGAAACGCGTCGCCGCTCGACTAATTCCAAAAGCTTAATTTTGCTCAAAAAGCGCAGCGAAAGCATGTCGCTGAAGACATGGTTTCCCGAGCTTCTACGGATCCGA
This sequence comes from Udea olivalis, assembly GCA_947369235.1. Classification (NCBI taxonomy): domain Eukaryota; kingdom Metazoa; phylum Arthropoda; class Insecta; order Lepidoptera; family Crambidae; genus Udea; species Udea olivalis. The sequence goes on from OX376340.1 coordinate 31,821,931, forward strand.
CCTTTATGAAACGTATAATAACTGGTGACGAGACATGGGTTTATGAGTACGACATGCAAACAAGCAAACAGTCTTCAGAATGGCGTCTCGAAAACGAGCCAAAACACAAAAAACCGCGGCAAAGTCGCTCCAAAATCAAGGTGACGCTGACAGTTTTTTTTGACTACCGTGGTGTGGTTCACTCCGACCGAATTCCTTCCAGAGGGAGAAACAGTGAATAAATAATATTATTTAGGCGTCATGAAGCGTTTGCGTGAGAGTATCCGCCGAAAACGTCCAGATTTGTGGCAACACAACTCATGGATGCTGCACCATGATAATGCACCATCACACACAGCCATTATAGTGAAAGAGTTTTTAGCGAAAAATTCAACAAAAGTTCTCGACCAAGCACCGTATTCACCTGATATGGCTCTGTCTGACTTTTTTTTATTTCCCAAGTTAAAATTACCACTTCGAGGAAAACGTTTTGAGTCCATAGAAGCCATAAAAGAAAATTCGCTGAATGAGCTAAAGGCCATACCGCAAATAGCCTATGAAAAATGTATGGAAGACTGGGTGAAGCGGTGGAGATGTTGTATTGCAAGCGATGGGGCCTACTTTGAAGGCGATGAAATAAATTTAGATGAATAATTTGTATTTTTTGTTTTATTGACAAATTTCCGATACTTAGTACACAGAAGGTATTAGAAACCTACGACAAAAAGTGCAACACACTGTTATGATGAAATTTAATGATAGAACGAGTTTCAAGCAACAACTAACTTTATTCATCTCCCTCCCAGTAGATACAATATTAACCACAACATATTTCCCACAAACATTTTAACAAATTATAAACTAATTAGTTTAATGTAGGTAGGTAGGTATTCACAATAAATTGTACGAGTACTATACCCATTACAACCTTAGTTTATCACATGAATGAATGTTAATCTTTACAATGCATTTTGTTATTTTTATAAAACTATAGTTAGAATTAAATAATATTATGATGATTACCCATCCCACCACCTAAAAAAATATACCTTCTAACATATATTTTTTAAGTACTTATCTGTACCTACCTGTTCAAAGAAAAAGTTGTAAGTACATACTAAGCCTACGTCTTAAAAATATAAGTCCTATTAAATTAAGTATAATATTTAATCTGTGCCTTAACTATTTATTTATTCTGCATAGGTATTTGCCAAACGCTGCATAAGGTCATTTCGCCTGTTCGCGTCCACCGCCCCATTTTGCGTCCAAACTACGGATCACTCTTTAAAAAACAGTGGAAAATAACCAAACCGACACAGTAACAAGCACGAACGACATTTCTATGAATGCCTAGATGTATGACAGGTACACACACATTAACAAAAGCTTCTTGCGCGCTACCCTTATTGCGTAGAAAATGCACTAGTTTAACATGTGAAACGAAGGAGAGACGTGCGTAATTTTAAAAAAAAAATAGTGAGCAGCTGCGCGTTTCACGGTAAGTTTTCAATTGATTTATCTCAAATTTGGGATTGAGTGTTGTTTCCAGACCTTAGTCATGGACCATTTTAGTCAGGATAGTGATGGTTGAGATTTTGTTTTAATAAATAATGGTTAAAATAAGGCGGACGCGAATTGCTACAGTAAATTTATAAATTATCCACTTTGCGTCCGCAGTGGACGCTGTCTGGTCTAACTAACTATCTTCAAGTTGGATGTTAATTATCACACGATAAAAAGTGAAAAACAGTATACTTTTTATATTTATTTTAATGTTCTTTACATGCATATTGTAATGGCCAATTCGCGTTCACATTGTCAGGATTATAAAACAAGATACAGATGTTGAAAATCATACCTGGACGCCAATTGGACCCATTTATAGCAAAAAGAAGAGACCATGAAAAAGATTGCGTCCATCCTAAAATGAGATTTAATCTTATTTTCTTTATTAATTTATGTGTTTAATTGATTTATTTGAGATTTAGGATTGAGTATTAGAATTTCATGTTACAATTAAGGCTAGAAAAATGAATTCGTATTGAACAGTACCAATCCGTATTTTTATTTTATTTTAGATGAGTTCTTCACAGTAACAAGTAAAAATAAAAGAAATACATATTTAGAAGCGGATTTAATGAAAGCGGTTGGTGACACCCTTCCCTATCACCGTTGGAGTACACCAAGGCTCCGTGCTTACCCCGTTTCTGTTCAGCGTAATATAAGACGTTCTGTCAAACAGCATCCTAGACCACCACGAGCAACCACCCTGGTTGCTCATGTATGCTGATCTGATGATATTTCGCCAGCAGACAGGGGACGGCTGGTACAATGGGTGAATAAGTGGAAAAATTCACTTGAAAACTTAATTTGGTGAAGACGGAGTACATGGCCTGCAACACCACAAATTCTCAGTCCGTCCGCATAGGCGTTGACGTGGTCGAGCGCATGGACTGTGTCAAATACCTGGGATCTGTGTTAAGCGCGTTCGAAGACATCGACCGCGACGTCAGAGCCCGAATTTCTTTCTTTCCCAAATTTTCTCTTTGCTTGGGCCAAATGGCGTGAGGTGACTGGTGTCATTTGTGACCCCAAAATGAGCAAGCTGAAGGAGCAGGTCTATAAAACCATCATTAGGCCTGTCCTTTTATATGGCAGTGAAACATGGCCGTTACTAGAGCGACACAAGCAGGAGCTGCGCGTCACGGAAATGAGGATGCTGCGGTGGATGTGTGCAGTCTCACGCAAAAATCGCGTGCGGAACACCCACATCCGCGGCAGCCTTCGTGATCGTGACATCGCAGACAAGCTGCAGGAGCCTTCGTTGGTATGGTTATGTCTCACGGAGATCGGCAAACTACGTGGGCAACAAATGTCTGGCCATGCCGCCCCCGCCAGGTACCGGTAGAAGAGGTCGACCCAAGAAGCGGTGGCTCGACGTCTTTAAGGGTGACATGCGTGCCAACAAACTCACCAGAATGCATAAGACCGCGCGAAGTGGGCCAAGAAAATAAGAAAGGCGGACCCTGGGACCCCACACACCAGTGTTGGTTCACAACCGGGATAGACCGCACGGATGATGATGATGATAGTCTGAATTATGTTACAAGAAATATAAAAACCTGAATTTATAAAATAAAGAATTTGATTATAAGCCGAAGCTTTCCTTCACAATTATGAAGTTCATCTCCCTTATTTACCTATTCCAAATGGTGGACGCTAATTGGTCCATACTTAGGCGGACGCAATCTGGATTTTTTGGACCCGAAATGGGTAAATCGCCTGTTTTAGCAATTTTTCGATTTATAATAGAAACTACAAGTTGCTTTATCTAAAAGTGTGCAGGAAATAAGGAATGAATAAAATCCACTTTTCGTTCAAAACGAATGCACAAACATTTTCATTTTCTCTCTCAAACATACCAACTCCATTAAGTGGACGCGAACAGGCGGAATGACCCCTAGCTGCTTTTTTGTGTTATACTTCGTGGCCACGCCACTAAAACAATCGCTATGAAATTTGGCAGAATATTTGTCCATAAAATGTCGTTTTTAGTCCACAGTCGCAAAAAATTGTCATAATATAGTTTAAGAGAAATTAAGTCGGCGTTACAAGAGATTGCTCGGAAAACCTTTTTTTTCGATTCAATGATTTAGGTGTTTATTTTTTAGTAATGGTCTTGCAAAACATACTCGTATATGATATGCTTAAGGATATTGTTACACGATAGGATACGTAGATACGTACGTATGCACTTTACTCGATCATAAAATAATCCGAAAATAAAAAAATAATAAAAACGCATCATTTTTATATAAAAATATTTGTCTTTGAGTTCTATAGTGACTGTGCTATTTTTTTTGCAACAGTTATCCCATAACTGTTTAAAATCATATTTTATCCCGAATATAGATCGTTACCCAGCGTCTGATGACACGCCCCGCCGCCCGTCATCCCGCCAGCAGTGTTGCCACCAGCGTACATTTTACACATTTTACGGAAGTACCTTTTTGGCCTACCATGTGCGAATGTGTAATTTTACCATTTTACGTACTTTTTGAAAAATTTCAGAATGTCTCAAAAATATTTCAAATTCTCAAAAAAAAATGATATAAGTATACAAGTAATTGTGTGTTGAAGAGTGTCTTGAAGGTTTTTTGAACTGATTAAATTTTTAAAAAATGCCTTAATTAATAAAATAGGTAAGTTTTCGCACGCCTAGAACCGATAAAATAGCACTTCTTATGGCGAGAGAAGCTTTAGGGGTGATTTTAGATAAAAAAAATGCTTATGTACCTTTTTCCCCCAAAATGTACCTTTTTAGCGCTGTTTGTGTACTTTTTGGAGATCAGTTGCGGCAACACTGCCCGCCAGTCGCGCTCAGGTGCTTGCCAACATCGGACTTGTGTCAAATTTCCTCCACGATAATGTGTTTTTTGCCTTCAACACTTATCATTTGAATTAGAATATATTAGTTCGTCATTTTATTGAAAATTGGGGGAGACACAATATTTTTTAATGGTTTAATTATTTTACAAATTTAAAATGTATTTTAAAGTTACGCTATGTTACTGCCATCTAGCTTCGAATAACCAAAAAGCGAGCAAATGTGTTGTGTCAAAGTCATACTAACTTATATTTATTTTATTTCAATGAAATTCAATTCAATTCAATTCAAATCATTTACATTACAGTTTAGGTATGGTGGTAGTACAGGTAAGGTTTACATGTGACGCCCTGCAAGGGCATGGCAATACATGTGGGGCAAGTTAATGCTTGCTCAACATAACATTACATAATATTACATTAAAAAAATAAATAAAAATTCTTAACAAATACTATTTCATCCTAAATTGGAAACATACATAAAACTTTATTCTTACAATATTATATGGTATTAAATGTAGTTATTTTATATATTTATCACTAAAAAACTCTTGCATGTTGTAATAGCACTTATTAATAAGAAATGCTTTCAATGTTTTGCAGAATACTTGTAGGCTTTCATGATTTTTTATATAGTTGGGTATTTGGTTATATATTTTTACTAGCATAATGTGGGGACTGGACGTAACTAATTTTAATTTGGAGAAGGGAACTTTTAGTTTATTTAAATTTCTGTTATTTCTTTTTAGTTCTTTTTCTTGTGAATAAAAATATGGGTGTTTTCTTACAAATTTGCATGCTTCTAATATGTTTAAAGATGTAAGGGGTAATATTTTGTGTGTTACAAAGTGGGATCTACACGATTCCATTTGGTCTATATTTGTTAATATTCTGATGCACTTCTTTTGTACAACAAATACTTTATCCACGTCGCATGAGTTTCCCCTTAGAACAATACCATACGTTAGTCTAGAGTGCGCGTATGCGTAGTATGCTGTAAGGGCGGTTTTAAAATCTGTCACTCTTTTAAGTTGTTGTAGAGCATATATGAATGAGGACATTTTATTTAACAATTGTTGGATGTGGCGTTTCCAGTTAAGATGGGTATCTAAATCCACTCCAAGCAGAGTAGCGGTATCAACAGTTTCAAGGTTTGTATTGTTAAATTTATAAGAGATTTTAAAAGTGGTTTTTTGGTATGGTTTAAATTGAATTATTTTAGTTTTGTTTAGATTAAGTTGTAGATTGTGTATTTCTAGCTAGTTAACTATGTTTTCCAATGTTTTATTCAGTTTACTTTCTAGTTCATCATACGTTGAACAAGGGATCAAGACAGAGACGTCGTCGGCAAATAGGGTGCACTGTTCTTCCAGCACGTTTGGAAGGTTATTAATATACACCAAAAACAGTAAACAGCCTAACACGCTACCTTGAGGGATAGAGCCTGTAACATGTATTTTATCAGATCTAGCATTAGTTATTATCCCAGTTTCAAAGTTAGTATGCTCTATTTCAACGAGTTGATAGCGGTTATTAAGTATTTATTTACAAAAAATAAAACTACATTTAAGTATGTTTATCAGCTGTCTAGTACCCATAGCACAATCTCTGTGATTATTATTATTTAATAATTTTACATTTTATTAAGCTTTTATAAGTGTCCACAGCTATTGAGTGCAATTTACTCAAAATTAAAAAGTCCATATTCCCTACCATTTCAAAGATTTCCTTTTTATTTTTTTATATGAAGTGCGTTATGATTTTAGCAGTTCTTTTAATTTCAGTAGCGTAGACAATTACTAGAAATACAAAAATTAATCCGCTTTTAAAACAATTTGCGAGGTGGCGTGGCGACAAAGTATACGTCTGAGACTAAAAACGACATTTTATGGACAATTATTCTGCCAAATTTCATAGCGATTGCTTTAGTGGCGTGGCTACGAAGTATAACACGCTTTTTTAGCCATGCGTGTAGGTGGTGGTGAAGAAAGTATGTTACTTTATGTATTTTGTTGAAGTGAAGTGAAAACCAATGTGGTTTTCAACATTATCACACGCATCACTAAATGGTTCTTCTTCATTGCAGTCATTTGTTCCTACATCATGATCAGTTTTACATTTTATTAGATACCGGCAATTCCGGCTTTTAGATTTTTGTTGTTTATGTATCATCGCCAGATGTTCACACGGATCGACTGGTTTTGGTTTTAGCAAATCCGTATACATGTACTGGTAACTGACAACATAACCTGCGGCCCATAAGTAATAGCGCGGGAGAACTCAAACCGTCCCGGGGCGTATTTCTCTAATGAGAAGGGCTAATTCATAGTCACTGTTGCTTTCCATTGATTTCTTTAATAGCAATTTAATGGTTTGCACCGTTCTTTCACTCTTGCCATTTGCTTGAGGAGAGTTTGGGGATGAAGTTATTTGATCAAAGCCCTAACTATTAGCAAATTTTTTAAATTCGCTAGGCTAGTATATTGAGTGCCATTATGACTTATTAATAGCTTAGATATTCCGGGGCGTGAAAATTCCTTTCAGGTTTTGTATGACCGCGTTAGATGTCAAGTCATTTAGTTAGAGTAATAGTCGATGACTACTAAAAAAATTTTTTTTTCTAAGTTCAAAAATATCAGATCCTACCTTATACCACGGTATATTCGGAATTTCGATCGGTATCATGGGCTCCCGAGCTGGTGCGGTGGAGTTCTCCCGACAAGTACCTACTACATCTTTTAACAAACTATTCTATGTCTTGTGACATATTTGGCCAGAACTTACCCTGCCGCGCGCGCCGCTTGCATCGATCTATAGGTACCTAAATGTCCTTCGTGAACCAGTTTTAACATTTCTTGCCTTATCATTTTTGGGATAAGCACCACATTATTTTTTAAAAAAACACCATCTACAATAAATAACTCATCTTTAATGGACCAGTAATATTTGACTTCTTTTGAAATATTGTATTTATTATATGGCCACCCCGTTTCGATATAATTCTGTAGTAAATTGAATTCAGAGTCTTTTTTAGTTTCTTTTTTAACCAAAGATAGTTTATCATTTGATATTGGCACGCTTTCAATTATCATTTCTATGTGATATGTAGGTAATGTTCTTTAAGTAATTCATCATCGTATAGATCGGGCAGCGGCGCCCGGGATAACATGTCGGCAATATACATACCTATATTTTCCGGGGACATATCTTACATTCAAGTCTTAGCATCATACGTTGAAGACGAGCTGGAACGGGCATCAGTGGTTTTTTAAATATGCTCTCTAACGGTTTATCATCCGATTCTACTAAAACAGCTGCTTGACCGTAAATGTATTGATGAAACCGCTCACAAGCAAATACAATAGCGAGCATTTACTTTTCCACCTGGGCATATCGCCTCTGCGAGTCTGTGAGCGTGCGCGACGCGAACTCGGGCGGCCGGCCTGCAGCAGCACGGCGCCGAGCACGTCGCGCGACGCGTCTACCGACAGCACGACGGGCCGCGCTGGGTCGAACAGCACCAGCACGTCAGCACCGCATACACTCTCTTTGAGTAGAGAGAATGCTCGCTTCTCGCTATCTTCCCTGCGCCAGTCGTTGTCTTTTTTTAATAAGCTTGTCAACGGAATGGCTATCTCCGAGTAGTTAGGAATGAATTTAGACAAATAATTCTTGCGGGGGTGTTAGTGCCGACGCTTATGTACGGAAGTGAGAGTTGAGTATGGCAAAAGAAGGATGAAAGTAGGATGAATGCAGTGAAAATGAGAGCATTGCGAAGTTTGGCAGGAGTGACATTGAGTGGGTTAAAGTAAGGAATAACATAATAAGAGAGTGTTGTGGTGTGAAAGAGGATGTTGTCACAAAAATTGAGATGGGAATGCTAAGATGGTTTGGGCATATGGAAACGATCGATGAAAGGTCATTAACGAAACAAATTTACAAAGCGAGGGTGGATGAAGCTGTTGAAACTAGTAGATTATGTCAAATTATATTTAAAAATCTTTAAAAAATCATGCCATATGGCTAAGTCTATCTTTTTGCGTGACAAAATAAAACAAGCAAAAAATAAAATTAAAACTACTTGGAACATAATTAATAAGGTAACTTGTAAATCAAAACCTCGAGATCACTCATTGGCACTTAAAATTCAAGATAATTTAATTGAGTCTGAGATTGACATAGCTAATACATTTGAAACATTATTTTCTAATATACCCATTGTAACTACAAGTACCTTAAATTCTAGTGCACCGCTAGCTAGGTCCCTGCTCACATCTAGTGTTGATGAGTGCTCATTTCAGTTCAACTTTGTTCATATAAATTCTCATGACATAATCCAGGTGTTTAAGGAACTTAATATGAAAAACACCGAAGATCTGTGGGGTATTTCGATAAGTCTACTTAAATCAAGCATAAATATCCACTTAGCAGTACTTTTTAATAACTGCATTGACGAAGGTCAGTTTCCAAACTTAATGAAATTTAGTAAAGTCATCCCGCTTTTTAAATCTGGTAGCAAAAGTGACCCATCTAATAATAGACCCATTTCTATACTACCAGCTCTTAGTAAAATCTTTGAAAAATTATATTAAATCAGCTGCTTTCACTCTTTACTTTAAATAAATTACTACATGAGAAACAATTTGGTTTTACTAAACATAGAAGCACTACTGATGCAGGTGTAGCACTTATCAAACACATATTTGATGCTTGGGAAGGCAAGCAGGATGCAATAGGAATATTTTGTGATCTTTCGAAAGCGTTTGATTGTGTGGATTATGAAATTAAGCTGAGACATTACGGTGTTTCGGATATTTCGTCTAAACTTATACAATCTTATCTCACAGACAGAACAAAAAAAGTAAGTATAAACGGAACCACCTCTTCCGGTGCCACCATTAGCATGGGAGTGCCCCAGGGATCGATATTGGGCCCACTGCTTTTTCTTGTTTATATAAATGACCTTCCTTACTTTGTCAAAGACATTTGTGAAATAGTATTATTTGCTGATGATACCTCGTTGATTTTTAAAATCAACAGAGGTAAGCAAGCATTTGACGATGTAAATAATACTCTTTCAAAAGTACTATGTTGGTTCACAAGCAACAATTTATTACTTAATGCAAAGAAAACGAAGTGTATCAAATTCACTATGCCTAATGTTAAACAGGTTGATACCATTATCATAATGAATGATGAGACATTAGAAATTACGAACTCTACGGTATTTTTAGGAATTACTCTAGATTCTAAGTTACAGTGGGGTCCACATATAACGGCTCTGGCAGGGAGACTTAGTTCGGCCGCTTGTGCTGTCCGAGAAATTAGACTCCTGACTGATATTGAAACAGCAAGACTAGTGTATTTTAGTTACTTTCATAGCGTTATGTCGTATGGTCTACTGTTGTGGGGCTCAGCTGCAGACCTTAACACCATTTTTGTACTCCAAAAAAGTGCTATTCGGTCGATATACAACCTTAGGCCACGCGACTCGCTCAGAGAAGTATTTAAGAAGATTAATATTTTAACTGTGCACGCTCAGTATATTTTCGATAACATAATGTATGTGCGCAAAAACTTGCATATGTTCAAAAAAAACTCATACTGTGATACTCATACACACAATACTAGAAATAAAAACAAACTTATTACTCCAAGTCTTACTACATAAGGTAGGAAATTCTTTTGTGGGTCAATCTGTAAAGTACTTTAACAAAATACCTCAAAGTCTTGTTGATCTGCCTCTTCACAAGTTCAAGTCTACAATTAAAACAAAGTTGATAAAACAAGGTTATTATAACGTGGAGGATTACTTGAACGACAAGAATTTGTGGTCATAGAAGGAATAATCTGCTCCTCTGCTCAAATAATGTATTTTTATTATTCTTTTGACTGTACTCTGAATTTATTTGTTGTAAAACAAAACAAAGTTCAAAAGAGTAACTATCGAGTTTCTTGCCGGAGTCTTTTCGATAAGAAGCAACTTCCGAACCGGTGGTAGATTCGCATTATGTTTATTTAGAATATGTACTATTATTGTATTATTTTATTTACGTCTATTATCGTTTATATATATTTTTTGTGAATTTTGACATTTCATAAGTGCTTCTTTGTAAAAGCTTAAGTGAATAAATGATTTTTTACTTTACTTTACTTTACTTTAGAAAAAGGAAGGCCTAGACGGATGTACTTAGGACAAGTCCAAGACGTGCTCAGAAAAGGTCAGGTCAGGAGTACCTATAATCGACGAGCATGTATCAAAGGATTAATGAGAGTGGAAGAAGCGCAAGAGGTGTGTCAGGACCGTAGCAAGTGGAAAGATGTGGTCTCTGCCTACCCGTTGGGAAAAAGGCGTGATGGTATGTATGTATGTATGTAATTAACAGCACCGAGAAATCCTTCTTCTTCTTTGCTATCTTGGGGCATCTTCATTTCTTTTATGGCTTTTATTTTATCATAATCCGGCCGCATACCCCTCGCGTCGAATACGTGCCGTAGATAAGTAACTCCCTGTACTCCTATTTTACATTTATATTTACATTTATTTATCTTTGTTGAATTTTAAATTTATCTCTCTTGCTCTTTTTAACAAAGATTTTAAGCGCTCGTCTTGTGTTGCTTTATTTTCTCCCCATACTAATTATAGTAATATCGTCGATATAGCTATCCATCCCCCTCAAGGTCCTCTAGGTGCTGACGTAGTTTACCATGGAAAACTTCCGAGGCACAATTACCGAACGGGAGACGCAAAAATTGATAACGCCCGAATGGTGTACTAAACGTGCACAAGTCCGCGCTCTCGTCATCGAGCTGCACGGCCCAGAACCCAGCATTGACGTCCAAAACTGAAAAATATTGAGCCCCATGCAAACGAGATGCTAATTCTGAAACCGTGGGAAGCTGAAAATGTGATCGTTGAATTGCCTGATTCAATTCCTGTTCTTATTACCCCCATTTCCTCCATTTGCTTTAATTCATACATAAGCCGGTCGCGAAGCCCATGGGGCACTTTTCTCGAGGCGCATATGACCGGTGGAACGGATTGATTGGCAAAAGTTTACAGTTTTTAAATACAAAATATAACTTTGAATGCTGTGGAACAGAAATAGTTGGTCTGAATCTCCTCATTCAACAATTTACAGAATCCCGAATCACACTTTGTCTCATATTAATAGTTTTCTTCGCAAACTAGATCAACTTTTACACTTCTTAGCTTCGAAACATACTAGGGAAAAAATTGTGTTGTGTGGGGACTGGAATATTGATCTATCTAAAAATAGCTCATTTTCCAAGGATCTCATAGCGGTTGTAGATAATCATCATTTCACTGCACACATTCAATCTCAGACCAGAAGAAACGCTTGTTTGGATCAAATAGCCAGCAACACCAAGACTGCAGAGTCTGATATTTTATATCTTAGCAGCCTTTCAGACCATGAAACTGCTCAAGCTTGCTGCTGCTATCTTAAAATATAAAAAACAAAAGTCATTTACTACCTGGGTTGAACATAAGCTAGATTATAGCGAAGAGAACCAAAATAATAATTTATTAACGCCATATCAGCTCTTTCGTTCGCAGATGTTATAAACACAAAGGATACAAAAAAAGCTTTGATATTTTTTATGATACGATTCGCTTATTCTACAATTGTGCTTTCCATGTATAAAAGTTAAAATAAATAGCAGTCTCTCAAAGCTCAAGAGGTTAAGTAAACGATTTAAAAAACGTGTATTATTAAACGACAGCTCTATTTTAAATACTGCAACAGTTCACGCCAAAATAAACTTGACAAAAATCAAATAAAATTTAATTACAAAAAGATATTAAAATAAAAATAAAATCAATTTATTTCAGACGAAGTCCATACAGATTACACACAATTTCGATTACATATGATTACATATTTATTTTTACTATCTTAAAAAATATATCTTTATCTCACTGGAAGCGCCTAAACCTCCATAAATGGGGTGCGGTGGAAAAAAAGAAGGCGTGGACTATGTACCTACTGAGTACAAGTTTATATATTTTTACGTTCGATATAAACCTCTAGGCCAGTTTTTATTTTTTTATTTTTTTTATTTTTATTCATTATTCAAGACATTTTGAATACACAATGGATGACTTACAATACCCATACAAAAACCTTGTAGGTTTATCTGTAAGAGTGAGACGTTCTTCTACAATACATATTGATGATAGGCATAATAATCTAATACAATCACATCAAAGTTCACTTAAACTTGGATTTGACACATATAATCTTTTGTATTGACCTTTGTAATTAGTTGAATTCAGATACATACACTGTAAATTAGCTGGTATTTCATTTAAGTATTTAGGTATTACATAGTTGAGTACCCTTGAGCCATATACATTCGTTATTTTTGGTAAGCGGTACTTGTTAGTGTACGATAAAACTCTTAAAGACGCAGGCCTTACATATTTCTCTATATAATCAGGATTATTAAATTCTGTAAGAAGGCAATATTTTATTTTGTCATATATATTAATTACTTTACAGTAATCAAACAGGGCTTTGTCGTTATTTTTAAATGTATTTACTAAGTGTTTCGGTACTATAGTCTTAAGAATTTTTCGCTGTAATTTGTAAATATCGTTTATGTAAGTACTGTATGTTAAGCCATAGCTGCTTAATCCATAACTAATATATGAATCGGCCAAAGACATGTAAAGAAGCCTAAGTATCTTATAAGATAAACCCTATAGTGCCCTATAGGGCAATTTATGTTTAAGTACAGCCAGCCTACCGAGTATTGATCTTAATTTTGTACAAACTAGTTCTTTTTGCTGCCTCCAGTTAAATACGTCATCAATAGTCAGGCCTATATACATGTGTGTGTTAACGTTTTCTACCGGAGTGCACGCGCACTGAGGTTCATTGTTGTGTAAACATATGTGGGAGTGAGCAACGATGACAGGCCTGTACTGAACCTTGTTATGTGGCGAGTGTATGTGCATAAGTTTTGTTTTATCCGCGTTCAGGACAAGCCCCACATCGTGTGCCCACTTGCACAATTTATCAAAAGATTCCTAAAGCCGGCCTGTGCCTCTTGTATGTTACTCCCGGCAACCAGTAAGCAAGTGTCATCAGCGAATTGGTAGACAGACGCTTTGTTAACTACTTTATGCATGTCGTTTGCGTATATCAGGTATTCTATTGGACCGATTACCGAGCCCTGGGCTGTGCCAGTAAGGGTAGGTATTAGCATGCTATTTTCATTTGCAATCTTCACTAAAGTGGAGCGATTTGTGTGGTAGTTTATAAGCAGTTGTTAAAGAGGCCCCTGTATTCCACTACGTGAGAGTTTATCATATAATATGTTGTATTTTAGGACATCAAAGGCCTTGCTAAAATCAATAAATAATACAAGAATGTGTTGTTTATTATTAAGATAGTGGTTAATTTCGTTAGTGAAATTTCTTAGTAGCTGCGTTGTGCTTTTGTTTTTTTGAAATCCGTATTGATTGGGGTTTATAACCTCATTTTTTGAAAGGTATTCATTTAGTTGATCACATATAAATCGTTCAATTATTTTATCAATGCAGGATAATATGGTTATTGGGCGATAGTTATTGCAATCACCATGCTCGCCTTTTTTATATATCGGTCGCACAATACCTATCTTAAGCAGGTCTGGGTAGATAGAAGTTTCTAAACAGCAGTGTATTAAGTGTGTGATTACTGGTATCATTTTATTTGATATATACTTAATGTCGATTGCCCTAATTCCATCATATCCTGGACTTTTTTTACCATTCATATTTTTTATAATTTTTTGCACTACTTTTGTGGTCGCTTTTTTAAAGCGCATACTTCTATCTGGGGAAATGCAATATGTATTAGTTGAAAGAATTGGTGTCGATCAGGAGTTTATAATACTTATATTTTTAACATTTTTGTCGAATTCTTTTGCGAAAATATTTGCTATTTGTAGTGGTTCCAAATTAAATGATTTTAATATTATTGAATCTATACTACATGTTATTTTCCCAGTTAAATTGTTAATTATTTGCCATATTTTCCTTGGATTTTTAAAATTATCGAATATATTTTTCATTATGTAATTATTTTTTAATTTTTGCACAAACTTATTTGTTTTGTTCCTATGTTTATTGTATAGTAATCTATTACCTACGTTACCCGGATCCTTTTTCCAAATATAAAACAATTCATCTCTTTTTTGACACATTTTCACAAGAGTTTTATTAATCCACTGACACTGCTTACGCTTGCCCACGAGGTTGCCGAAAGTAGTGTATTTACATTTATTATAGGTATTATTAAACTGGTTATGAATTTCGTTTACAATATCATTTGGGTCTTTTAGTTGTAACATCAAATCCCAGTCCATGCGCGACAACTCAGTTCGCACTTCCTTGTTGTTTATTTTAATAAAGGGCTGTGGTGGCATCGAGTGACTGATTACTTTGGAATGGGCTCCCAATATCGCACAACCGGTAATGCAGTGATCAGCCGGTGCTACGCTAATCACGCTCGTATAAACGTCGTGCGCCGTCGCATTACGAATAAGTAAATGGTCGATGCACGAGTTTGTTATTTTATTGCCGTATTTTTCGATCCGAGTGAAATTTTTAATGCCACAGATCAGTCCCAGGCTGCTAGTTTTGTTTAGGTACATATCAATAATTGGACTAGGTTTTCTTATATCCAAGTTCATATCTCCCATTATTATAAAAGACTGTTTATCTGGATATTTTTTAATTAAACTGGTTAGTTCCTTAATGAAGTTAATTTTGCTAGAATTGGGCGGTCTGTACATCGCGCATAGACTGTACTTTGAGTTATTTGATAAACTCATTTCACCTGTTATACATTCGAAATTATTGGTTATATTATTCGATTTCTTAAACTTAATTGTGTTGTGGATATATGACAGAACACCACCACCTCTTGTTGTCTTTCTTAATTCTGGATACAATGTATAGTTAGGTAAATGATACATATTGCAGACATCTTGCTTAATATTAGCTTCAGTTATCATAATCAGGTGTATCAAATGAGTAGAATTATGTATGAGATATTCAATACTGTCAAAGTTTTTTTGCATTGAACAAATATTAACATGAAAAAATAGTAGTGACTCATTATTAAGGGGTAGTTGGTCAGTAAAATCGTTCCAATGGGTACATTTAAGTTCAGTCAAATTATTGTCCGAGTACATCGGAAACCGAGATCAAAAACAGACAGAGAATAGATTCACCCAGATAAAAGTAAATAAAGTTTATGAAACCGGTTTTGTGATGGTTTCCTGAGCTTCCTTTAGCGTTGCTATATCTGATTCCGAACGCACTGTTTGCACTTTGCCGTTTTCACATTTACGAACAAGCACTGCACCATTTTTGCACCAGATATAGGCGTATAACGGCTTTAGCTCCTCCTTGGCTTTCCATAGCAGGAAAGCCGTTGTTGGTGATAGTACTTCACGAAGATAGATCTTGTCACTGCCCTCTCGCCCTACATCAGCAGGAGTCAGCGGAGTAGATTTGGCTGCCTCCAACCACTGGTTTCTGGTTCCTTCTCGCAGGATGACAATAATGGCTGTCTTCGTAATTTTCTGTTTTGGTCCCCTAGTGCGTTTTCTATACACTTTTATTATGTCTTGTGGGTTTTGTTTCAGAACAGCAGCAATTTTTGAGGCATCTTCTTGTATATTCTCCTTCTCCATCTCCTCCACTCCACATATTTCCAGTTTATTGGCTAATTGTTCCTGTTCTACCTGCAGCAATTTGTTTTCAAGGCTTTCGATCTTCAAGTTCAGGTTTTTAAGGTTGTTTCTAACGTCGGTACTTTTGTTCTCCAGTATTTTCATGTTTTGTTCATAATTTATAATCTTTTCATTGAAGTCATAAATTTTTTCAGAGTAGTATTTCAGCGAGCGCTGTAGTTCATCGGTGATAAAGGTTGAAAAGTGGACTGTATATATTTGCGGGCTTTCAGCGAAATACATACAGACAGCACTTACAATTACTTTACTGTAGTTAGGACGAAGAAAAGGGCATTGGATCTATAGGTGTTTAGGATCATGCGCACTTACCTCGATTCACCGTCCCCCAGTAGAAGTCATCACAGCACTGTCTGAGCACAACACTGCACATTTGAAATAGTTAATTAAAATGTTAATAAGTGGAGTCCAAAAGGCACGCGTACACGATCTTCACAGCGGTGTCGCAGTAGCGGCGGTTAGAAGAAGTCTATATCACAGGCGGCCGTCGTACAAGAGGGCCGGCGCAAGAGTGCACATGTAAGAAAAGGATGGGAGATGGGAAGGATTAAAGTAATTGTAAGTGTTCTAAACTACCCTATATTACTTTTTATGAAACCAAAAATACGAAATCCAACATCCCCCCGGCCTTGAAGAAACCCTTCAAAACAAAGAGAAAAGTTGCTTGGGCAACTTTAGAGCGGAGCACATCAATTGTGCAAGTAGATTTAGTTAAATAAGGAAAAATAAGCTAACTACCTAACTTAAATCTAACTAGGTTGTCTAAACAGACAAATAAAAATAAATTTATGAAAAGACTCTACTGAGTCGGAAGCGGGCAGAGCCGCACTACTGGCCGTTTATACGTGCCACATTTCGTTTTTACTTCCGCAACGCGAACTACTCCGTCCTTTCCAGGAAACAAGTTTGTAATAATACCTAACGGCCACTGCAAGGGCGGAGCATTATCAACGTTCAGTAGCACTATAGTACCAAGCGTACCAAAAATGGAATATATTCCATTTTTCACGCATTTGTAAATTATGTAAATACTCGGTTTTGAATCTCTTCCAATACGATTGTAAAAGAGAGTCCATCAACGAGAAACGCGAAAGTAAAGTTCGTTCCTCAGTTAAATCAGCTGCGGGAAGGTACTCTAGCGGTGCGGTGCTTAAAAAGTGCGATGGGGTAAGTGCGAGCGGCTCCGATGGGTCAGAGCTTAAAACATAAAGAGGACGGCTGTTCAGCACTGCCTCTATCTGTGTGAGAACGGTCAACATTTCATAAGTGAGAATTTGTGTTCCGATTACACGAAATAATAGCGACTTAGCGCTCTTAACATTCGCTTCCCATATGCCACCGAAATGGCTTGCGGTAGGCGGGTTCATTCGCCACGTAATGCGATTTTTCGCGAGTTCGCTACTGAACGTCTTATAATAGTCTTCGGTCATTAAAAACTCGTGAAGTTCATTAAAGTAAGCTTTAGATGCGACAAAATTTGTACCGTTGTCACTATTTATGAATGTAGAAGGGCCTCGTCGTGAAATAAAGCGCTTAAATGCGTCTATGAAAGCGATTGACGTTAAGTTAGAAACAAGTTCAAGGTGAACTGCTTTTGTCACCAGGCAAACAAAAAGACATAAGTAGGCTTTCATACTACGAATGCCGCGTTTACGATAAGGGGTTATATACAGCGGACCTGCGTAGTCTACACCAGTGTGCAAGAACGTTTTACACTGTTCCAATCTACACTTCGGCAAATCAGCCATAAGCGGGAAGGTAGACGTAGGCTTTAAGCGAAAACAAGTAGGTATTGCATTTATGTATGCGTTGACGAATAATGCGGCCTAGCGGATACAATCCAATATTTGGATTTTAAAATAGCGGTTAACAACTGCGGTCCAGCGTGACAATTGCCACGGTGGTAAGAATCAATTAAAAGTTCAATGATACGTCCCTGTCGGGGAAGTAAAATTGGATATTTTGAGGAATAATCCAGCGTTGAGTTCGATAAGCGACCTCCAACACGTAAGATATCATTGCATAAAAACGGATATAATTTATTTAGCTTAGAAGAACATGATTGACCTTTTGCTATATTTTTAATATCATCGAAAAAATGTACGGTCTGCACGGCACGAATTATTTCTATCTCGGCTGCATTTAAATCGCTGGCGGTAATAATATTATTACGCAGTAGCTTTTTCTAAAATCTAAGCACATAAACAGTTACTCGGAGCAGTTTGGTCCATGTGGAACACCGAGAAGCGAGCGTTAAAAGCGGGTTTTCTATATTTAATACATTTTTAGTTACGTGAGAAACAGTTTTTTGCTCAGGTAACATTAATTTGTTAGGTACAAATTTTTGAATAGGCCAATCATCTATAGCCAAAGAAAGCCAGGCTGGTCCTTTAAACCATAGTTCATTTTGAATCAGTTGTGAAGGCGTAAGTCCGCGTGACACACAGTCTGCTGGGTTCTGTACGCCAGCGACGTGATACAAGAAAACGAATCTCCATTTTAAAATGCGCGGGCACTGACACACAAAACACGGACGGCCAATCTGTGACGTCAGAACTCCGACCACAGACTATTTAACAAAAAAAAACCAACTTAAAAAAAAACTATTCCAAAACAAAGCACTTATCAGGTGCGATATTTGCCTGAATTTGAGAAATACGGTTAGCAACGTACGTATCAAACCTATGTGGGGATGCAACCGACCAACATAGGGCGACTTCTGAGTCTGAGAAGGCAAAAATATTATTAATTTGATGCCTGTTTGACAAGGTGTCGTAAGTTAATTTTAATAAACGCGAGAGCAATAATATGCCGTTTAGTTCTAAACGTGCGAGAGTAATTTTGGGTTTAGCGGATGCGACTCGAGATTTAGAGCATAAAAGCGTTACAATGGGTGGCGTATTGCCATTAACGACGTGTAAATATATCACACAGCCGTATGCGGATTCACTAGCGTCCGAGAAACCAACTAATGAAACAATGCGGGGTGGGGGCACATCGTCCCAATCAAGGTTGAGAAGCCAAAGTTCTTTAATTATTAATTTAGCGTATAGAATTATAGGTCCGACTAGTACTAGAACATCGTACAGACGAGCGGTAGCGGACAAAATAGCGCGTTTAGTACAAACAACTGGGGGGCTCGAAATTTCAAAAAAAAAAGTGTCTTGTGCGGGCAACCAGCCTAAACCTAAAATCTTGAATGAATTTCCATCATCAAAGGAAATAAATTCAGACCGCCGGTGAGACTCGGGTATGAGTTCGAGCAATTCGACTGAGTTAGAAGTCCACTTGACTAAATCGAAGCCACCACCTTTGAAAAGCTGGATCAACTCATGAGCTATCTTGGCCGATTCCTGTAAAGAAGAAGCGGAAGAAGCTAGGTCGTCCATGTAGATGTCTCTTTCTACTACGGCAGCCGCATTTGGCCATTTATGCCGTTCGTCGCTAGCAAGTTGACGTATAGTGCGAAGTGCCAAAAATGGCGAAGATCCAAGTCCAAACGTGACTCGAGTGAACTCGAAAACTTCAAGCGGGTCAGTATCAGAAAAGCGATATAAAATACGCTGATATTTGCGGTGAGCGGAATTAGTATGGATGCACAAATACATTTGTTTAACATCTGCAAAAAAAGCTATGCGAAAAATGCGAACATTTATAAGTATGTGAAAAATATCAGCTTGTAGATTGCAACCAGTATACAAAATATCATTTAACGACAGCCCAGTATCGGTCTTGGCGCTGCCATCCAGAACGGGACGAACCTTAGTGGTTGACTTATCATCACGTACTACAGGGTGGTGCGGTAAATAAAAACCATGAGAAATACATTCGTCAGGTGCGGTGCGGGAAATAATTCCATTACTTAAATAATCACGAAAAATTTCGTCATATTTTATTTTAAGTTCAGGGTTGGTAGAAAACTTCTTCTCGAGAAGTAAGAAGCGTTTCTTAGCGGTAATAAAGGAATTGCCTAGTTTTTGGGGGTCGTCTTTAAATGGTAGATCAACAGAATAGCTGCCGTCGGCGTTACGAATCGTTGTGGAAGTGTAAATATCTTCACAACGTTGATCGTCAGGGCTTAAAAACTTGCGTGAGGGTAGTTCCTCGTACGCCCAAAATCTTTCTACAATCTGGTTTAGTGAATCAGAAGAAAAATCACACAATGTGCGAGTAGCGGGTTGCAAGGAAACAATAGGTGCGTCACCCATAATTAGGTAACCTAAGGTAGTCTCGAAGGCGGAGGGCATATGATCACTTGAGCTTTTAATTTTGTTAAAAAGTAGGATTTGACAGTATAGTTTAACACCCAAAAGTACGTCGATAGGTCCAGGTTGTAAAAAATCATCATCAGCGAGCGGTATGATTTTTATAAAGTCAATTGCCGACGCGTCTACACGCGAGTCGGGCAGCCGTGATGTTATCTGTTCGACTATCATGGGCTTTATAGAATATTCGCAATTATTATCAAAGCGTGATGTGCACTTAAGAGCGGTAACACTAAGGGTTTGTTGTGAAGCTCCTCCAATACCTTGAACTTCCGTATAGCGGTATTGTTTACTTATTGGAAGCGAAAGTCGCTTACAAAAATAAGCGGAAATATAATCACTCTGAGAGCCCGGATCGACTAGACATCTCAAGAAGTGAGTTCGGTTGAACTTATCGATTACTTTAATTTTAGCGGTACCTAATAAAGTCGTCGTTTGAAAACGATCGGCACGATCATAAGAAACCGTGCAAACTGATGCATTATTTTCAAACGAGTGCGGTGCATTAATAGCGGCGGGAGAATGAGTCATACAGGACTCGGCATGGCTGCCCAAGCGCACTGCGGGCTTCGCCAGGAGCGGTAGCGGGTACAATAGCGGGGTAGGACACCACTGCACCAATGTTACAACTATTTGATTTAGTGTTTACATTGAAATGCAATAAAGAGTGGTGTCGCATAGAACAATGAGAACAATTATGTTTCGAAGTACAAGAAAAAGTTTTATGACTAACACTTAAACAGTTGTTACAGAACGAGTTAATTTTAATAAAATTATAGCGGTCATGCGGAGTTAATTTCAGAAAAGAAGGGCAAGAATATATATGTATATAACAATGTATATAAATGTTCGTGTTAAAAGGCGTAGGGCTGTGCTTAGTGGCTTGTTTATTTTGCGGTTGCGAATTAGCATTGACATATACTGGTTTTATAATATTAGTTACAGAACGAGACAAAACTTTACTCTGTTCCTTAATGAATTCAATCAAATTAAAGTAAGTAGGTATTTTTTCTTTGCGATATGTAATTTCAAATAATTTACCTGTTTCTGAGTCCAACTTTTGTAAGGCTAAATGTAGAAACACAAAATCAGTTAAGTCGCTAAGCTTTAATTGCTTAAGCGCTTCAACAGAAGAATCAAAATTATTTATAAATAAATCTAGCCCGGTGGAACTACACACATCAAAAGTGTCTAGGGATCAACATATATTTTTGCAATAACTTTTCTCCTGATTGATATTAATTAAAATTTTCTTTAAGGATTCATCAAATAAAGTGTTTTCGTTTGTCTACAGTAACGATAAACCAAGTCACCTTTGCATTAATAAAGAAATTTGCCATTTTCCTAATAAAGGGATTTTTGACATTTGAACCACTAACATTAAAGTTCGAAAAAAAGACTGAAATAACAGTTTTCTTTAAAGTTTTATTGGGTAACTTAAACAATTAATAATCCGTGTTTCTACCGCGAACACTAACAACACAAGAACATCGGTTTGGCATACTCAAAATGAGTTCATCCAAATCACGCTGTGGAATGGCCGCCCATGTTCGTTGCAACAACAGAAAAAGGTCTTCTTGCGACTGGATACCCTCCATATTCGGCAGAGCTCTTCTCTGTAGCATATCCCATGCATGCTCAATCGGGTTCAAGTCTGGCGACTGAGCAGGCCAGGGCAGGACATTGATGATAGCTGCGGCGAGAGTCTGTCTTACAACTCTTGCGGTGTGCGGTCGTGCATTATCATGCATTGAAGAAAAAAACAAGATAAAAACTCTAGACTTAAAAGAGATCCGGATAGACTGGTCTTGAGAGTCATCCCGAACTCTCAAAAATACCTCAACAATTGTTTATCGATGTGTGTCAAAATATTTAATAAGATTCCCCGCGATATAAAAAATAACAATTTAAACAATTTTAAATTTAAATTATTTAAATGGCTTATTGACCAAAGAATTTATGACATAAAGGAGTTATTTGAACGTTATTATTAGTTGAATTTTAATATTTAATAATTATTGTAATTTATTTATGTTTCTTTTTAATTTAAATTGAATTTGATTTATTATGTTTAATGTCAGCTGTGCTCCGATATCGTCAATTCTTTCTCGCAATTTCATGTACTATTGAACATTTGCATGCCAACAACCCTGGCAAGACATGTGCACACTTTTGAAAAATGTTACCAAAAAACCTCATACCATGTTTTTAAGCAAATAAAGATATTATTATTATTATTATTATTATAAACTGAAATAAGGGACCGATTTGCACTTGTAGAGGAACGATGACGTCTGATACAATCGTCTCAGCATAAATTTGAGCGTTGAGGTTGCCTCTGATCCAAATCAACTCAGTTCTTCCGCCGATCCAAATACCCGCCCATACCATGATGGTTCCACCACTATAAGGATGGACTTCCTGGCAGGATTTTAATCGCTGTTGGCGTCCAGGGGTTCTCCAGTGTCGTATACGTCTTGTATCCGGTCTCATACCAAAACGAGACTCATCAGAAAAGCACACGAAACGCCATTGTTCTTCTGCCCAATTTCTGTGTTCAAGAGCCCATTGATATCGAATCCTACGATTGTGCGTTGCTATAGGTGGTACCCTTAGCGGTCTTCGGGAATGAAGGTTCACTTCATGCAAGCGGTTTCTGACTGTTTGGTCGCTAATTAGGTTCCCTGAAGAGTGATGAAGCCTCACGGCTAACATCATGGCGGTTATTGTTGGAGCTCTTCGAGTTGTGATTTGAATGTATCGGTCTTGTCTCCGTGTGGTGCAGCGATACCGTTCTCCATGGCGCTCAGCCACAGTACCAGTGCTTCGGTAACGTGTCCAAAGTCGACTAATAACACTCTGACTTGTATTCAGAGCTAAAGCCACAGTACGTTGCCGGGAACCAGCTTCTATCATTCACACGGGTCTGAGCATTTCTTCCATGCTTAAATGACGTCGCCGCTCCATAATAACGTTGGTTTTAATCAGTAGTAGGGAAACAGTAGCACTAATAATGGCTTCAATGCGTTGTATGTTTTTATAGGGAAAATATTGACAGCTGATTTTCATCTTTTACTCGAATTTGATTCACAGTTCCTGTTTCAAATTATGAAATGCACCAAAAAGGATCCATATAAATTTATAAAATCATAAATTTATTACAAAGCCACATCTTAATCTCAAGAAATCCGCATAAAAATGCTTGATCCCTAGACACTTTTGATGTGTGTAGTTGTAGATAGCGGTTTAAACTGTAACAACTGGTTAAGATATGCACATGCGAGTGAGCGCGGGTCATCCTACTTCTGCACGAGGGCGTCCCAAATAACACTATAATTTTCTGCGGTAGGAGCCAACCCTGCGCATACGCACGACGCCTGCCCAGTTAGTTTACCTACGAGGTAGAAAACCTTTTCACTATTATTGAGCGATTCCTTATCGTGTATCATACTTTTGAATTGTTGATAAAACAAGGGCCACTTCTTAACGTCTCCATTGAAAGACATCAAGTCGATTGGCGGAAGCCGAGGTTGAGTTTTCGTAGATGATGGCGGTAGTGGATGAGGAATTATGTTACTTTTCTCATTATTGAGCAAAACTTGTTTTATATAGCAATACATTTCTTCAAATGAAGTCCACGACTCGTAATCTACGTCAGAGTTGGGATGTAATTGCAAATTTAACATGTTATAAGAATCTAAAACGTCTTGATAATCATTACGTAATGAATCTATGTTAGAAGCATTTGCACAAAAGACCTTATAATGGTGTGGGTGTTTTTCAGCCTTTTGAGCAAGATCAAAAATATATTCCAAGCGTTTGTAAATAACATCACGTTTGACAATGTAAATAGTTAGCTGATTTTTATTTATATCAGTATTTTCTCCTACAAAACCCTCACTTACTCGTCTTTTAGATTTAACCATTGTAAATAGTTGTAAATGTATTTAGCGTTAGAAATAAAAATATAGCGGTAAAAATGAAATAGATAGCGGTAGATATAAAATATCACTGTATAAGTTGTAAATTAGCGGAAATTAAAAAGTATTTAACACAAAAGTGCAATATACGTGAACAAAAATAAACGGTTACGTGTCGTAATTTAAAATAAATATAGCTGTAAGACCTTGTAAAAAGTAACGCATAAATTGCGGGTTAGAAAAATTTAAAATAGCGGGTAGCGGGCGACCGCCGAGATCGCGTCGTGTTAGCGGGGCCGACGCTAGCTGAGCAACGAACGGGTAATGGAATGTGAATTCAGAATGGATTCTCCACGTGTTACAATTTGGAATGAATTATGGAATAATTACCTAACAAAACACTGAGCTAAGCAAATGCGGTGCGAAAGTAAGAAAGAAATAGCTGCCGGTGCGGTTAAATATAAAATTGAATCGACCATCTATTTCATTTGCATAGTACAATGATGATATGAGTTAATACCTAAACATGCGAATTTAATGAATATCGGAATATTTATGCGGCCGAAGTGACCAAAAATTTATGGAAGCGCCTAAACCTCCATAAATGGGGTGCGGTGGAAAAAAAGAAGAAGGCGTGGACTATGTACCTACCTACTGAGTACAAGTTTATATATTTTTACGTTCGATATAAACCTCTAGGCCAGGTTGAAAAGTGGATTGTATATATTTGCGGGATTTCAGCGAAATACATACAGACAGCACTTACAATTACTTTACTGTAGTTAGGACGAAGAAAAGGGCATTGGATCTATAGGAACGTTATAGGATCATGCGCACTTACCTCGATTCACCGTCCCCCAGTAGAAGTCATCACAGCACTGTCTGAGCACAACACTGCACATTTGAAATAGTTAATTAAAATGTTAATAAGTGGAGTCCAAAAGGCACGCGTACACGATCTTCACAGCGGTGTCGCAGGAGCGGCGGTTAGAAGAAGTCTATATCACAGGCGGCCGTCGTACAAGAGGGCCGGCGCAAGAGTGCACATGTAAGAAGAGGATGGGAGATGAGAAGGATTAAAGTAATTGCAAGTGTTCTAAACTACCCTATATTACTTTTTATAAAACCAAAAATACGAAATCCAACACTCACAAAAAATTAATAATAAGTTTTTTTTTCAAAAAACTGGTAAAAGCTCAAAAACGATCTGGAATACAATTTTATCTAGAATATCTAATAATCATCATAACAATGACATTAATTGTATACATTTTAAAAACGAGACTCATTCTGATCCTCAGGAAATCTGTGAACTATTTAATGATTATTTCATAAATGTTACGAACGATAATTCTTCTAAAACTAATGTTTCACAAATTTCCATTCCTGAAAAAATAAGCACAATGTCCTTATCTCCAATATCTGACAGTGAAACATATAACATCATGATGGCCTTAAGTAACAGTAAATCCAGCGGTCATGATGACATCACTACTAGAATTTTGAAGCTAAGTGCTTATTACCTTTGTCATCCACTCAGTCATATTATTAACCTGTCTTTCGAACAAGGGCACTTTCCAGAGCAATTAAAAATGTCTATTTTCAAGCCGCTGTTTAAAAAGAAGGGTGATAAGTTAGATACGAATAATTATAGACCTATAACTATGGTACCGGTAATGTCTAAAATACTAGAAAAAGCCATGCACAAAAGATTGAACGATTTTTTATCAAATTCAAGGTTCTACATGCACAGTAATTTGGATTTCGTAAGGGTGGTTCTACCTCTCTTGCATACTTTGACCTAATTAAGTACGTAACGGAAACTATAAATAATAAAACACCAAGTTCAGCCATTTTCCTCAATATGTCGAAAGCATTCGATTTTGTTAATCATAACATTTTGCTTCACAAGCTTGAAAAATATGGTGTTAGAGATAAACCATACTTAGTATGGTTTAGCCATTGGCTACAGTGTTATTTAACAAACCGATTGCAATGCACTCAAATCATACAAACTAATCCTCATGTAAACATTATTATAAAAAAAAATCACTAATCCACTTATTTACTCAACAACGCAGGCGGCGTCCCACAAGGCAGTATTCTCGCTCCCTTATTATTTTTAATTCATATTAATGACATACCATAAGCAACTCAACATAAATCCATACTCTTCGCAGAAGACACCACTTTACCTATAAAAAGCAATGATAAGAAATCTACGGAACAAATCACAAATAAAGCTCTTTCCGACATCATACAGTGGCTGGATTTGAATAAGTTAAATATGAATCTTTCAAAGACCAAAGTAATGGAATTCCGCTCATATAACACTACGGAGACAGAATTTCAGATAAAATATAATAACACAGAAATAGAAAAAGTAAACACCATAAGTTTTTTAGGCTTAGGTATTAATTGACCAGCACTTAAATTTTATTAGAAAGGACACATCAACTTCATTTGTCACAAACTAGAGCGATACGTGTATGCACTGAAACGTCTGAGGCAAACCGTTTCAAACGAGGCCGCGAGGCTGCTTAAACAGCCTATCACGGGTACGTGTCCTCTGTTCTAACTTCTCTTCTAGTTACGGTATTATTAAGTATGTGGGAAAATTCAGAAGAGTTTGAAAGAGCGTTTAGGCTTCAGAAAAAATGTTCAAGGGCCATTTGCGACATGGGGTTCTTAGACAGTTGTAAGCCGTTATTTAGAAAACTAAACATTTTAAAATTACCCGGTCTATACATAAAAAAAACATTTGCTGCCTTGTCAAATCACACCCGCACTACTTTCAAAACCATACTGAAATATCTCGCAGACGACCTAGGAAACAATATTTACATTTATTACACAAACATCCTAGTCAATGCTATCTACAAATATAAACAAAATGCATATAGTGGCTTCCCCTATTTAATAAATTACCTAGGGTCACCGGGTAAACGGTGGGTCACTTTTTTTTGAACACTCACATCTCTCAACCTACCATTCAGATTGGCTTGAAATTAAGTTTGATGGATTGTGTATTTCATTAACTTTCAGAATATGCCTAAATCATTATTCTCCAATAGGGGACAGTAGAGTAATCAGGGTTTTTTTTAAAAGGCAGAATTGACTCACTGTGTACACCGGGTGGTGAACAATGAATCACCCCCTGGTACACAATGGGTCTAGGGGTTTGACTAGTAAATTATATATTTAATAAAAAAACTAAATCGGCATTATGCTTTAGGCACCTTGAATCTTAAAACTTGTACAGATAATATTTTATTTAGTTTTCACTAGCATGAAATTATTATTTTTTTGTTAAGGCTCTGCACTTCTCATAAAACATTAAAAATAATATGAAATTGCGAATATATGGATTATCACGTATTACAATTTTAACAATTCTACATAGTTTAAGTTCGACGTATTAGTTGATTGTCGTTGTTTATATAAGACGCTTCGAGCGCGGTTTTTGTATGCGAGTGCGCCTGTTCTATGCTCAAAAATTGCTACAAATAGTATGCGTAAATATTTCAGTGATTGAATATGGATGTCTTATTAAGAACTCATCAAATCCAGAATTGTCTTTTATTTTCCTATGATTTCTTCACATTACATTATGTGTAATCGGATACGATTTGTAGGTCAGATCACTACTCACTACGCCCCCTACCATTAAAATTAGGGTTCAACATTTTTTTTGAACTAAACTAAAGGCTATGATTAAACTTGTTTGTTGTATATAGGTAGTAGTTTTGGTATGTTAAAAATTGGTCATAAATAAATTGAAAGGGATCATTGAATAAATATTGAGCAGTGAAATAACTAAAAAGGGCAGTTATGTTACGTGTGGGCATTTAACAAATCGGAATAAGCTGGCAGGCTATAGCAATCTAAGCAATTCAGTGTGTAACGAGAAAAATAAACAACAAAATAGTGTGTTTTATGATTTACCTGGATTCAGCAAGTTTAACTTTGATAAAGGAAATTATATTAACGCTGCATTTTTGACGATTGTATTTAGGCAACTATCACACGGTAGGGGCCCGACTTGGCTTACTTCTATCCTTTTATTATGGTTTAACCAAACAATAACAATAAACAAATGTTATCATTTATTAGCAGAACCATGCACATCGCCTTAACAAAAAGTACACAGTGATTCGCGACCCACTATGTACACAGTGAATCAGACCCACTCTTGACCATAGGACTATTTTTAATACAAACAAGAAATAACATGCTAAGAACGAAGAGCTAGTTAATTTTAATTGTGCTATACTATAGCATACTAACAAGGCATTGGTGCGATAGTACAATTTTATCGATATCTATAATAAGTTAGGAATTATAAACAAAATACCAACTGACATTTTAAAAACTTTTAGTCGTGTCTCAGCAAAATCAAGCGCCAAACGTCTTACGATGAACGCAGCGGCACGGGAACTGGGCGAGAGTGTATCGCGTGCGGGGGAGCTCCCTTGAGCGGACAAGCGGCGGCGGTACCTATAGCGGTTTCGTCAATACGTGCCTGACCCACTGTACCCAACTGACCCACCGTTTACCCGGTGACCCTACATCTTTGAAAAATCTTGAAGGTCATCAATTTAACAAAACCCTAACAAAATGGCTGCTTGATAGCTAAATTTTTTTATAATTTGAAAGAATACCTTGTATCATGACTTGATCTAGATTTTGTAGTATAATTTACTACCTATCTTTGTAGTTTTAAGTTATTTTCATTTTGTACTTGGGTTAGTTTAGTATAGTAATATACAGCTAGCGTTTAAACTTAACAAGACTGTTTTGAATACTCAAGTTAATTAGTGTATATTTCTATTTTACTTATTAAGTGTAAGTACATTCAAATATAGATAAGTTAAAGTTTTCATTGTAAAATAATTTTGAGTATATGTAGTACCTACCTACCTAGTATTTAACGCTTTGCTACTGTTTGTGTATTTATGAAAAAAATATTTATTTGTTTGTTACTCGTCGTTTTTTAAGGTATATCAATATGTAATACCAGCACGAATAAGAAATGTTTTACTCGTATGTACTTGTAGTACGAATAATTTGCACGCCTGCCTGCAGGCCGAATACACCGTCCAGATATTGTTTTACCATCGTTTTTTCTCAAATAAATTCTTAGCAAATGAATGATTTACTTACTTACTTACTTAGCCGGTTCCAAGCGGAACAAAAAAAAACATCGCTGGACTGGAGGTCGATTCGTAGTGTTGCCACAACCCTATTGTCAAAAGTAACAAAAGTTGGCAGCTTGAAAAGTAACTTTTTGATCTCAAAAGTAACATTCTCGGTTTCCTAAAGTTTTTTTATAGGTATTTAAATATTAAAAATACAGCTAGTGTATACAAAGTTTTGTTGAATAAAACATTTGAAAAAGTATACAAAAAACCTTACTTGTAGTCATTATAACAAACATAATTAGAAGAAGTAGTATAAAGCCCAAACAATTTTTAGGTAAAATGGGTTTCCTACTTGTTTTGTTTCTTCGAAAACCTTTCAACGACATCTCCATACTGCAAAGTCTTGTTTAATCGACGTCTTGTTATTGCGATGTCATGTTACTATTGAGGAAAATTTACTTTTGGATTTATTATTATATATATATTTATTAAATTTAATTTTGGATTACCGTAACTTGGAGGTTAGAGCAGCTACCCACATTTTGGAAGACGCCCGCGTCCGCGGTTAGATTTCCGCTCGAGATCATCAAGGCCCGAAATTGGTCTTTTTTTCTTGTTTCCAGTCTTTAAATTTTTATCCTAAGTAACATGACATCGCAGTATCGAGACATCGATTTAATGGTGTATTGGTGTCGCAGGGACCCAGTTCCGCGGGGTATAACGCGGCGCCCGTGCCCAGGGTTACGGGTGAAGTCCTCAACGGCTGAGAAGGCGGAGATGGAAGGCATTGGTACGGTGGATCAGGCGGAAGAGGCAACGGATCTGGGGTACCGTAGGCGACAGTAAGGTGCAACCTGAATGAGTCGGCAACTCCTGCAACCGACTCGACTCTACACGTGGTGACATGTCGCCCCTGTGGATACAGTCGACGAGGTCGAGAGGGAGCCATAAATGCTGGGCAAGTTTGTGGTTCTAAAAATTGCGTCCCAGGCGATGCAGTGTCTGCGGAGAGGATACTCCGCTCGTGTCTGCAAAGGTGCGAATAACAACACGGGGAGTCGCAGTCACCGGTTATAAGCCACGCGCTAATGGACGTGTGCGCGGGCGCCAGGGGTGACTCTCGACGGTGGGATAGTCCATCGTGACTAATTGACTAGTTAACGCCCGCCAAAGCTGGGCAGCCCCCGGACAACTTCAACGCAGTGCCGCAACTCCCCCTAGCTCTCGATTCGTCTGTGACAGGTGTGGCAAGAGGTGTCGTGCTGCCATCGGACTTTATAGTCACCGGAGACGTTGCACCCCCCAAAATTTACCCCCGTGATGCTGCAACAATCATCTGCAAAGATGCTGTGGCCAATAATGGTGTCGCAGTACCTAAAGACGCAGTACGTTAAAAGGTTTTCGATAAAACAAAATTCGATAATACGGCTTTAAGGTAGGTATAGAGACAAAACTCAAAACTTGAACCAATGCGTTTCTTTCATGCATAATTCGTTAATTTAAAAAAAAAACGGTATGATGAAAAGTAACGCAAAAGTAACATTTTAAGTCGCGTAACATGAATGTAACATGAGAGGGTCAAAAGTAACGTAAAATGTTACAAAAGTAACATTATGGCAACTCGTAGTGACCGATCGATGTAACCATGACAACGTCGTGCAACATCGTCCGTCAGACAGCCCCTGCTACCAGGGTAACAGAATGCAGCGAGAGGTCGAATCATAGGGCCCTTACACATTGCGATTTTTTGCAGCGATACAAACGCGATTCAGTATCGATACAGTCGCGAGACATCCACCTTTACCATAAAGCATTCAGACTGGAGACGCCACTGGCAGGCTTTCCCCTCTGTCAATCGCACATGACCGCCGTTCATGCTGGTTTTAAAAAGCTAGTTGACGCGCAATCGCACGTCATTCTGCATGTCACGGTACACGCGGTACGCCAAGAACAAAAAATGCAGCGTGTTTTCTTGCAAAAAGAGATCAGAAACATCCAGTATACAAAAGGAAGGCGTTTCTTTCCATCTTTAAGTATAATTTCGTCTAAATACACACATCAAAAGTGTCTAGGGATCAAGCATTTTTATGCGGATTTCTTGAGATTGAGATGTGGCTTTGTAATAAATTTATGATTTTATAAATTTATATGGATCCTTTTTGGTGCATTTCATAATTTGAAACAGGAACTGTCAATCAAATTCGAGTAAAAGATGAAAATCAGCTGTCAATATTTTCCCTTTAAAAACATACAACGCATTGAAGACATTATTAGTGCTACTGTTTCCCTACTACTGATTAAAACCAACGTTATTATGGAGCGGCGACGTCATTTAAGCAGGGAAGAAATGCTCAGAGCCGTGTGAATGATAGAAGCTGGTTCCCGGCAACGTACTGTGGCTTTAGCTCTGAATACAAGTCAGAGTGTTATCAGTCGACTTTGGACACGTTACCGAAGCACTGGTACCGTGACTGAGCGCCATGGAGGACGGTATCGCTGCACCAAACGGAGACAAGACCGATACATTCAAATCACAACTCGAAGAGCTCCAACAATAACCGCCATGATGTTAGCCGTGAGGCTTCATCACTCTTCAGGGAACTTAATTAGCGACCAAACAGTCACAAACCGCTTGCATGAAGTGAACCTTCATTCCCGAAGACCGCTAAGGGTACCACTTATAGCAATGCACAATCGTAGGATTCGATATCAATGGGCTCTTGAACACAGAAATTGGGCAGAAGAACAATGGCGTTTCGTGTGCTTTTCTGATGAGTCTCGTTTTGGTATGAGACCGGATACAAGACGTATACGACACTGGAGAACCCCTGGACGCCAACAGCGATTAAAATCCTGCCAGGAAGTCCATCCTTATGGTGGTGGAACCATCATGGTATGGGCGGGTATTTGGATCGGCGGAAGAACTGAGTTGATTTGGATCAGAGGCAACCTCAACGCTCAAATTTATGCTGAGACGATTGTATCAGACGTCATCGTTCCTCTACAAGTGCAAATCGGTCCCTTATTTCAGTTAATGCATGATAATGCACGACCGCACACCGCAAGAGTTGTGAGACAGACTCTCGCCGCAGCTAACATCAATGTCCTGCCCTGGCCTGCTCAGTCGCCAGACTTGAACCCGATTGAGCATGCATGGGATATGCTACAGAGAAGAGCTCTGCCGAATATGGAGGGTATCCAGTCGCAAGAAGACCTTTTTCTGTTGTTGCAACGAACATGGGCGGCCATTCCACAGCGTGATTTGGATGAACTCATTTTGAGTATGCCAAACCGATGTTCTTGTGTTGTTAGTGTTCACGGTAGAAACACGGATTATTAATTGTTTAAGTTACCCAATAAAATTTTAAAGAAAACTGTTATTTCAGTCTTTTTTTCGAACTTTAATGTTAGTGGTTCAAATGTCAAAAATCCCTTTATTAGGAAAATGGCAAATTTCTTTATTAATGCAAAGGTGACTTGGTTTATCGTTACTGTAGACAAACGAAAACACTTTATTTGGTGAATCCTTAAAGAAAATTTTAATTAATATCAATCAGGAGAAAAGTTATTGCAAAAATATATGTTGATCCCTAGACACTTTTGATGTGTGTATTTTCAAATATTATTCAAAATTTAGAAAAAAGAAAACTATAAGTGTTGCCTCTTTATTTACGATTAATCGTACACGATATATTTTGCGTAACATTTAAAGTGGAATAAACTGACATAATTTAAACTTGGTTTAACCGACTTAAAAAAGGAGGTTCTTATATATGTTTTTTTATGTTTGTTACCATCGACTGAGTGAACCGATTTTGATCACTCTTTTTTTATTTGAAAGCTGGTGCTTACCGTGTGGTCCCATTTTAATTTGGTCTAGTTCTGACAGTGGCTTCCATGAGAAAACCATATACTTAAGTCTTAAATTTAGATAAACTTTATGCGCGACAAATGGACGAATAACTCAATAGTACGCCAACCGATTTCGATGTTTCATTTTTATTGGTAAGGATATATATACTTCAAGGGTAGTTTGATGAGAGTTTGGTTAGGTTAGGTGGGATCCATGACCCCCCCATGAGCCTTCGCCTTGTCGTGGCGGGGGGGCTTAGTACTGGTGGTAGGTGGAACCACCGGGCTGGAGGGGGCCCCAATACGGGGAAACACTGGTGGCGGGGCGTTGCGAAACTTTTTAGGGACCCCGCCTCGCCGCTGAAGTTTTAAGGTCGAGTACCGTGGGGTTTTAGTCGGTAGAAGTCCGACATAACCTCGTCGTTCCCCCGAGCGACGAGGTATCCATGAGGATTTCCCCACGAAAAAAAAAAAAAAAAGGTGGGATCCATGACAAAGTAACGGAAGTTTTCAATTCTTAGGAGCAAGTAAACGTTATTTTTTCGATGTATAAAATAAACAAGAAACTGAAATGCTTGATTTTAATTGAATAAACTTGAATAAACAAAAATTTCAACAAAAAAAACTAGTCCAAAACAAAACACGTAAAAGTAAAAAAATAATTGCGGATTCTTCTCAAACTTATACGATAATAAAATGTAGGTACAATTATTGTTAAAGTCGGTATCAGCCAAGTAAACACTACAATATACCTAGCAATATACCTATTTTTTACATCTCACGTTTAAGTATGTATGTAGGTAGTTACAAACCTACATTGGCTGACACCGACTCCAACAATAACAATAATTGTACCTACATTATATTATCGTATCGTATAAGAATCCGCAATTTTTTGTTTACATTTTAGTGTTTTGTTTTGGAATAGTCTTTTTTGAAGTTGTTTTTTTTTGTTAAAAATTTTCTCATTAACTGTTGTCATTTATTATTAATATTACATTTATAGCTATAGATACACAATTAGCTGTTTCTCGTTAGTCTGTTTGCAGATTAGTCAATTTTATTAAGTTTTCAACATATTTTCAAACTACATAAATACTCTTAAAATGTTAATTCTATAATTGTATTTTAAAGATACATGTGAAAAAAGCACACATTGGTTGCAAATTATTTATTCTCAAAAATTAATCATAGTTCATAATTTAATATTTTCTTTCCTAAAACAACCTTAAATCACTTCTGCCTGCAACATATATTGGAGTCAAAGTAATTACATGCATACTTAGTAAAGTTGCAAACACAAACCTGCCGGTGACCACACTTTCTGTCTAATTGAGGATTTTGAACTTTTCACTGCACTTGATATTATGGATAAGAGTCACAACATGTTGGAAACACAAGCACTCCTGAGGACACTAGCGCAGAGGATGACGGATTTCGAAGATCACCTGGAGGCTGCCAAGGGTTCATCTGCCACCCCCGACAACTTATCAACTCTATCTCGAGACTTCTATGTGTTTCGGGACCACACCTGGGGTGTTTTGAGCATACTAATGCAGCAGCTTCAGGATGTATCAAGATCTGTGGATGCTATCGAGATGAGGCACAGGCGAAAATTTTTAATTATTTCTGGTGTCCCTGAAGAGGCCGATGAGGATCTGTCAGATACAGTGGTGTCTCTGCTGCACAAAAATCTTGGCCTCACCGATCTTGACAAGTCTTCGTTCGCTAACCCACATCGTTTTGGAAGCACAAGTGAAGGACGTAGCCGTCCTGTCATGGTGAAATTCACAAGCCCCGTTGTCAAGGCTGCCGTTTGGAGGAAGAAGACTTCGTTAAAGGGATCTCCCTTCGTCCTGTCAGAATTCCTCACCAGGAGTCGTCAGGCGATATTTCTTGCCGCACGCAAGCACTTCGGTATGAGGAGTGTGTGGTCGATGGATGGTGTTATATTCGTCAAGCTTCCCGACGGCACCCGCGAACGTATCTCCGATTCTGACCATCTGGATCGGCTGATCGGTTCCCACGAAGGCGTCGAAATACCCGCACAACTTGCCGAGTCGAGTGCTACTCAACACCAGCCTTCTCCTCCCGTGAAGAAAGCGAGGTCCACTGCGGCTGCCAAGCCTGGGGTGTTGAAGACAAAACGCCGTCCAGCTAAGTAGTTTGTCCGCTTTTGTGTTCACAAAGTCATGGTATACCCAGCGCTTCGTTTTTTATTAACACTCGTAGTGGTTTTTTTGACACCCTCATTTAGCTTTTTTTTTTTATACAAATTCCTCTTCTCTCACCGTCCTTATTAATTTTTAAATTGTAACTTTTTACTTTTGCCTTATTATAACCTATAATTCGTTCGTGGTAGTCTGTTGACAAATTGTAAGTTGACATGTTGTTGACATCTGTCATCTTAACGTTATAACGTTTGTTTTTTTTTTTTGGTTTGGCGGACGTGGTGTCAAAATAACTCGGCAAAAACTGCTATCTGCTTGTAATTTTTTATTTTTTTATTTTGCGTTTTGTTTTTGTATCATGGCTTTGAGCTTTTGTTTTTTAGCCTATTGATTTTGTTCTGTATTCATTAGTTTTTCTTCTATGTAAACAGTCAACCGGCAGGGTTAACGCGTACATTGTAATATTAATATTGCTTTTCTTTTTTTATATTTATAGGGACTATATATATATATATATATATTTATAATTATTATTTTAAATACTTGCTTGCACTTGGCTAAATGTCTTGTGATGGTAGTTTTTATTCAGCGTTCGGGTCTCTTTCGTCGTCGTATGAATCTCTAAGCTCCTTTGTAGATAATTACACTATCCAGAAAAGGCTCGCTGCTGACCTACTTGATAGTCGCCGACATCTGAACGTTTGCCATATAAACGCCCAAAGCATACCTAAGCACCACTCTGAATTGCTTAATACTTTCTCTGGTGATTTGGTACATGCTGTACTTGTGTCTGAAAGTTTACTTAAACCGCATATTAATTCTACATCTTACAGTGTTCCTGGGTTCGTTCTCATTCGTAATGACAGAACAGATAAGGGTGGTGGTGGAGTAGCAATCTACCTACGTGGCGATATCCCTTATAATATTATTGCCGCTACACCGTCTGAATATTCTCGTTCCGTCGAGTATCTGGTTATAGAAGTCAACTTCAGAGGGGTCAAGGCTGTTCTTGGCGTCGTCTACTGCCCACCTAATGTAAACTATTTCTGTAAGTTAGAGGCCATGCTGGAACAAATCTGTTCTGATTATACTCACATTATCGTCATGGGTGACTTCAACACCGACCTTCTGAAGGTTGGTTCTCGTTCCCGTAAACTTCTGTCCATTGTTGAATCTGTCAACCTGTCTATTCTTCCTTCATCTCCCACACATCGTAACGTTGACTCTGACGACACTTTGCTTGATTTAATTTTATCTTCTTCTCCTGATTTCGTGTCTAAGCATGGACAGCTCCTAGCGCCAGGGTTTTCTCATCATGACTTGATCTTCTTGTCTTATAACATTCGTCCACCTAAGCGCAGGGCTGAGTTTGTACATCTCCGCAGTTTCTCAAAGATTGATGTGGATAAGCTGCAGTCTGAGGCGACGGCCATTGACTGGTCTTTGTTGGCTGAGGCAGACTCAGTTGACGGTAAGGTTTCTGCACTAAATAATGCTATTTTGGAGTTATTCGACAAACACGCTCCACGACGCGCGGTGAGAGTGAGACGGCCGCCAGCCCCCTGGATAACAGAAGCAGTCCGTATGGCAATGTCTATAAGGGACAAGGCGTTCCGTGATTTCAAAGCTGATCGCTGTATCCTGAAATGGGATAAGTTCAAAAAACTCAGAAACCGCTGCAATATGGTGGTGAGGGCTGCCAAACGCCATTACATACATGAAAACGTGCTGTCTTCGTCCTCCTCTGATATCTGGAAATTTCTTAAATCTCTTGGTTTCGGCAAATCGTCATCTCATCTTACGCTATCTTCTTTTTCTCCAAATGAGCTTAATACTCACTTCTCCCATTCCACTTCTCTCGATTTTACTACGTTAAACTCCACCTTATCTATTATAAAATCTTTAACTCCCTTGCCAATAGAAACCTTTTCCTTCTCACCGGTATCAGAGTCAGAGGTTCACAAGATTATATTGTCCATAAAATCAAAGGCTGTCGGGTATGACGATGTTAGTAGAACAATGATAGTTCTAATTTTGGCCCAAATACTTCCTGTGATAACACATATTGTTAATTTCTCTCTTGATCGTGGGTGTTTTCCCTCTGCATGGCGTAAAGCCTTTGTCATTCCACTTCCCAAAGTCTCTAGCCCTGACTCACTCAATCAGTTTCGCCCAATTTCAATTTTACCTTTTTTGTCCAAAGTCTTAGAAGCTGCTGCTCACAAACAATTATCCTCCTTTATTTACGCTAATAACCTCCTTAGTCCCTACCAGTCTGGTTTTCGCCCCAGTCACAGCACCACCACTGCTCTCATAAAGGTCACTGATGACATCAGAGCCGGCATGGAGGAGTCGTGCCTAACGGTACTTGTTCTTATTGATTTCTCTAACGCCTTTAATACCGTTAATCACGACATTCTCCTTGCTGTGCTCTCTTACCTTCGAATTTCCCCTTCAGCGCTTGATTGGTTTTCTTCGTATCTCCGTGATCGCCACCAAGCTGTTCGAGTGGGACAATCTCTCTCTGATTGGTCAGGTTTGGATACTGGTGTCCCTCAGGGTGGCATATTGTCACCTATGCTATTCTCAATTTTTATAAACGTTCTGGCTGGCGAACTTGGATGCCCCCACCATTTTTACGCAGATGATCTACAGATCTACAAGCAGGGAAAGACTGTTGAGATTAACAGGGCTATTGGACAAGTTAACCGTGATCTGGAGTGCGTTGTTGAGTGGTCTGCCAAATTCGGAGTCAAGGTTAATCCTATCAAATGCCAAGCCATAATCATCGGTGGCTCACGACAACTGGCGAAGCTTGATATGAGTGCAGTTTCACCTATTGTTATGGACGGTATCGTTGTTCCTTACTCCCCTTGTGTGAAAAATCTTGGCATTCATATGGACTGCTCTCTCAGCTGGACCAAGCATATTAGTGAAGTGAGCAGGAAAGTAACTGGGACTCTTCGCGCTCTCTATCGCCTGAAGAACTTTCTGCCGTCATCTACAAAGACACTGCTAGTGCAAGCCCTTATCTTGCCGTTGATTGATTATGGTGATGTCTGTCTCAGTAACGTTTCACAGGAGCTTTTGAACAAAATGGATCGACTTCTAAATAATTGTATACGTTTCATTTTCGGACTGCGCAAATATGACCACGTCTCCATTTTCCGCTCTAAACTTAACTGGATGCCTATCCGGCAGCGTAGGTCCATTCGAATTTTAAATGTTCTATTTTCTATTCTTTTTGATCCGAATTCTCCATCTTATTTAAAAAGTAAATTTCAGTTTCTTCATTCTTCACATTGTCGTCAGTTGCGTTCTGAAGATACTCTTTCCCTTCTTTCGCCCTCTCATTCTTCCGGTTTCATGTCTAGTTCTTTCGCTGTATCTGCGATTCGTCTTTGGAACAAACTTCCTGTTCCAATAAGAAAATCTATTAGTAAATACAGGTTTAAAGTAGCTGTTCGAAAGCATTACGGATCGGTGGTCACGCATTAGGGATGGGTCCTTGAGTCACTGTTAGGTGAATGTGGTTCAAAGTTAATACGAGGTTATTCTGAGGGGTTTATATGGCTATTATTATGTAATATTTTTTTTTTTTTTGTGGCAAGCAATTCTTGGTTTGGTTGGTTCTATTTATATTATGACTTATATTTATGTATGTTTATTTTTATCGATTTATATTGAATTTATATATAATTTATTTTGTTGTTTTGTTATTTATAGTAATTAGCATCTGTTGTTGTTTTTAAAAGTAATTTATTTAGTTTAATCTCGTGCACCGTGTTTAATTTATCTGTTTAATCGTGTGGTTGACTGGTAGAGAATGCCCTTTGGCATTAAGTCCGCCAATTGTATCATTAATTTTGTGCAATGAAGAATAAATAAATAAAATAAATAAAGATCCGTCATAATTAAAATTTAATAAAAAAGTTCTGCCATATGCCGAAAACAATAACTTTAATCCATCAAAGTTAGTGCTGAGGGGCAGTACATATGCAAACAAAATATCGATATCGGATTTTTTGGTACGTACCAAGCTTGTGCAAATCATGTACTTATCGTGGACTCCTAAACGCACGAGCACAATTTGCTCACTGTATTTTGAAAGTTTAGCTTTTATCATGCAAGCTAATAACAAGAAGAGATTAGAACAGTGGGCAGCTCCAACTTTGAATATATCAAAGGTAAGTTTTTTATTAGCAGTTAGGACAGTTAAAATTTACCTTTGCTTTTGTTCTTGCTACAGATATTATCGACGTTATTCCGGCTTTTGGAACTTTTTATCAACCAGAACCAGCTTAACTAGAAGATAACGTATTCGTACTAGTACAAATCTTCATTTACTGCTCTTTCGCATTTTTACGTTTCTCTGTTTTTCTGTTGCTTGGATAAAGTAAAAGTAAGATAACGTCAAATGTGGCCTTTACCTGTGACTATTGAATTTTTTTCTTCTATCTGTGAAGAAGAAGAAGCTTTTTAACATCCCACAATCATTCGGAAATAAGGTATTTTATAGATCTAAAATCTTTTTACCAATCAATATTGAAATATTGTTTTAGACTGAACCGGAAACGTCCACTCCCAAAAAAAGAAATATATTTTTTCTATATAAATTAATTTAGTTTACCTTTAACTAAGATTTATTTGATATCCTAACACTTGATTTTACTCTTTCTGATACTTTAAATGGAGTATTAAGGATGATGTCGTTGAATTACCACTAAACTTGAAATCAGCATGTTGAATAGTTGATATATTTTGAAAGTTAAGTTATTAAAAAAGATTTGAATTGAAAAAAAAAACAGTGTTGAAACGACATTATAAAACTCTGAGAAAAAACAGTGTTACTCACTACGGAAAAAAGTCAAGCTTGCGTTATAAGTCAAGCTTTGATTAGCCCTATGGATGTAGCTGTTCAGAATCAACTAGGAATGGTATTAGAGCCAAAGGCCTTTAGTTTTCATAAACTAAATTACATATCTTAAAAAACTAATTAAAAATTAAAGAAAATAACCGAATCGGTCGATAACTTTGTTCTGAATCGGAGAGGCTGAATTCTTCAATTATCAATCAAAATGTTATAGTTTTTAGGTTAGTCAGCTATGTATTTTTTTACATGATACGGCAATAGTTTAGTTTTTAACTTAAACCTAATAAATATTCGTAAATTTTTCTGAATAAATGTGTCGTGTGTTATCTATACTAATCTATACTATTACTATACAGAGGAAAGACTTGATTGTTTGTTTGTTTGATAGTATTGAATAGGCCCAGAAGTACTGATCCGATCGTAAAAAAATCTTTTACTAACAGAAAGCTATAGTTTAACCGCCGTAAAATCGACCCTCCTGATGGTTCGCGGAACGCGGGGCGTGGGGTAGCACGGGTACACACGGCATTACGCCGCGGCGAGATATCTCAACACATGATAAATAAAATCTCCGTGTTGTTATTTAGTAAATTTATAACTTCTTATGTAGTATTATAAATAAAAAAATAAAAAAAAAGTAATTTATTAGACTTGGGACCAAATACGGCCGCTTCTACTTTACTTTTTAATAGTTGTCATAGACACGTCAGTAGCCTCTGAAATTGTCTTATTTACATTTATGTCTTCACCTGGAAAAATCATGAATACATTATACTAACAAAATAGCAAAAAAAATGTTAAATAATCAAAACACATCGAAAGTACTATGAAAACTTTATTAACACAATGTAGAAAACAAAATGAGTGCACACCTGAAGTAGACGCTTGTTACAATTTTTTTCTTTCCTACAAATTCGCCACATTTTGAAGCATTGACTTCTTAATTTTGTATTACGTAGACTCGGCAATTCCATTTTTGTATTTTTCTCATGTGGAGCAGACACAAGGCTGCAACCGCGCAAGCTTTGACGTTGAACGTCTATCACTGTCGGTAGCCGATAGGAGACTGATTAAAGTGATTGATTGGATTGGCTTAGAGAATTCAGACTCTAAGTTGATTGACCGAAAGCATCCCCCTCCCGCCCGCGTCCCGCGCGCCATCAGGAGGATCGACTTTATAGCGGTAAAAAGCAATAAACTATTCATCAGGAGTGATATAAGCTGTATTTTATTATGATTGAACAAAACATTTAGTGAAAAATAATAGTAAATATAAATCAAGTCAGAGAAAAGCGGGCAAAATGGACACCAGCTGTCAAACTTTTGACAGAACAAAGTTTGCTTGGGCAGCTCGTTCATTATAAAACACCTTTGAAAGGAATTGCATTATAAGTAGGTATACGACAAAATGTATCGAAAGCGTCAAGCACTATGTTTTTCATTTCAATCTGACATAAGATTCGTGCATGTACAGGTTGCCCCCGTGTGACAATGTATTCGTGTGCGTCTTGCTCATGCCAGTGTCAAATATTTTCATAGTGTGCGTGTGTAGCGACGTCTCCGAAAAATGCATCTAACAGAGTTGACTCTGCCGCACACACGTTATATAGAAATAAGTTCGCGTAACGTCTCCGGTCTGAATGCTTTAGGACCTTTACCACACAAAAAGCAGCGATACAATCGCGATGCAGTCGCGCGACAGTCAATGCGTTTGAATTTTTGAATTTTTTATTATGAATAATTGTGGCAGTTAAAGAAATATTCGGTGATTTATATTTTTATTTCACACTATTTTTGGAAATTCATAGCAATCTAACACTATTTGGGGTATCATCCAGCACCCACCCGCGGTGCAGAGTTGGCAACCCTGACTCTACTAGGCTAGCAGAATACTCCGAGACGTTACACGCGTGCTCCGAGTATTGATCCATTTTTTTCCCATTGACAAGCATAGACGCCGATGCCCGGGAGGGCTAGCCTGCGCATGCCCAGTCCGCTTTACGTGTGTGTCCTAGTATTGAACTTGATGTAAAAACACCCGCGAATAGTTAAAAGTTGAAACTACAGCTAATGGACAATTGGACACCTCACCGCAAAAACTGTCGAATGTCATCATTCCATTATTTGTGAAAAACTTGGAGAATACCAACTGTTCTATTATGTCTTAAAATACAATCCCAATTGGATATCGGGCTTTTTTTGAGTTTGTGTGCGTCTTGAATCTATCGCACTTGTGAAAACAATGGATGATCGTTTTTTTTATTTCCATGTATCTACATGGAAATAATAAATCAAATGCAAACCTTTCTAATCACAATTGTTTCTTGTAATCTAAGACAATGTTGAGTTTTTGTCCAGGTTTCTGCCTTACCGGTAGATCGAGACCAACGTCTAATAGTATCGAATGTCAAAATTACAGTGGACAATAGAATCGAATCGAACAGTCAATAGTTATAAGTCCGAATAGCGCGGACACGACAAAGTTAATCGGTCGGTAACTCAGCTGTTGTCGAACCTGCCCGAATCGCCCTCCTGGTCTAAGGTGGTACATCCGGTCTGATTAACTAATACGTGGGCTAAACATAGGATTTATCAGATATTTTGCATTGGTTATGCTTTACGAAAGATGATGTTAATGTGAAATCAAGGAAATAAGTTCACAGCTCAGAAAAACATAAGTATCGTAAACTAGTGATAGAGACGCCGCGCTGCTTAACAATTTGACATCTCCTCGTAG
This sequence comes from Udea olivalis, assembly GCA_947369235.1. Taxonomy (NCBI): domain Eukaryota; kingdom Metazoa; phylum Arthropoda; class Insecta; order Lepidoptera; family Crambidae; genus Udea; species Udea olivalis. The sequence continues at coordinate 31,865,024 of OX376340.1, forward strand.
AGAAGCAGGAAGATGTTGTTTTAAAAAAAGCATCGACTGTATCACCACGTTGCTGAAATGAAGTGTAAGTAGAGTTCGAAGCGTTGGACTCTTGATACTGAATTAGGTAAGAAAGAAATCTGATTCCTATGCAAGATGTAGAAATGCACTAGGCGTCGTTTTTTATAGATAGCGTGGAACTGCCAAAGGACGCTCAACCGAGGCCGCCTCATACAATTGCGAATAGACCTGCCACCTAGGATAACATAAAGTAACGGGAAGTAAAATCGCTGGAGCCAGAGGTGAAAAAAAGGTAACAAACCTCGGAAGACCTGGCCGCAATAGGTCTGCAGAAGACGCTAAGAGGTAGGACTCTTGTGTTTTTGAAATATTTCTACGACGGATTGCTTAACTTGACCCCGGTACCAAAAATTCGCTAGTCCACCACAGTCTATTTAGTATTACTAATTTTATTGGGACACTATAATAGCTAGGAGTTCCTATCTACGCTACTATCCTATCTTGTTTGGGCCCTGTGTCTGCCGCAATGTTAAGAAGTGTTACCATGGAAACATCGATAAATCAAGATGCAAAGGAGTTTGTCATAGTCGGGCTGCAGAAATCCTTGGGAGTTGAATCGTAGCGCCAGAGGGATGTAACCACAGCAACCTTATACAACATCACGTTATAGAAAGCTAGGCATGCAGAATGCTATGAAAGTTTAAAATCAAAGACGCTTGCGAGGTGAAACAATGGTAACATCGCTAAATGTAGGTGTTTCGGAGATTGCCTCATTCGGGCCTCTTATAAGACTTGGAGGTGCATTCTTAACATCCAAAAGATGTAACCATGACAACCTCCAACAACGTCACCTTTGCGATACCACTCTCGCTTGAGCGAGCAGAATTTGCATTGTGAGCAAACCGAAGTATGTTTCTTGGACTTGGGCATTGTTTGGCGCTCATCGTGTGCTTTTACCCCTGACAACATTATCTAATTACGAAAAAACCGCCACGACACCGTTTGACAATTTCACAGCACTTTTAACGAAATAAATAAGTTTTCTATCTGCTTTCACTGTAAGATTTGAACTGAGAGATAGCCATTTGCATTCGATCGCGTTTATTTGTTCACTCTTCGATGTAAAAGCTGCCAAAATTGTAACTCACTTGACTGGGAGTCGATACTCGATGGTCGTGGTCACTAGTGAAGAGGAAAAACCTCATGCTCGAACTCATGTGTAATGTTGTGTTTTGGTATGCAAAATAAATAAATAATAAACGGTTTTTAACTAGCTGACATTCACAATTTGAATAACATTCTGAATATTTCATAATACTTACTTAACTAGAGAACAATCACAAATGTTTACCACATAAACTTTTGTCTCTCGAGTGGGAATCAAACCCACGATCTGTAGCATTATGAGTCAGTGGCAGTTCTGGCAGTTTATACAAGATTCTGTTTTCTTTATAAAAAAAAACTAAAACCTGCTCCGAAAAAATGTTCTAACTTAAGTAGATACGTGCGGATTTTCAGTTAATCAGTATATTTTTAGCTTCAAGACCGCTGCTAGATTTAACCGCTGCCTTAGATAAGATACAGGCGTAGACCATAGTAGAAGTTACCTTTTCAATGCACGAGATGGTTTGGCGCGCGAGCGTAGCGAGAGCGCTAATAGTTCGAGGGCATTGAAAAGGTCTTTCTTCCGAGGTAAACACTCTGCTTTTCATTATGAATATAAGGAAAGTAAATAAAAAACAGATACTTAAGTTCAACCAACAAAATTTTATTGAAACACTACCTACAACAAAGTTGATGATATTTCTATTTAAAAGGTTTTCCACAACTGTTTGAGCTTCTTCTCTCATGAAATCAGGAGTCAAATCCATATCTAAGTCTGATGAACTCATTCTGCAGAAAAAAAACTTCTCACTCGATATACGAAACAACAGAATGAAGTTCGAATAGTTGCAATCCCGCTTTTTTTTTTGTCTGTGGAATTCAACCAATTTTTTTTTAATATTTGTAAGAAAGCATACTTAGACAATGATGATGGAATTCCCCCGCCTTATTTTATTTAAAGAAAATTTTTTTTTATTCACTTCTATCGTAAATGCTTAGCTTAAATTTATTCAAAAATACTAACCCACCAAAAACATTCTGTAAAAAACTAGCCAAGTCTCGATGGAGCTGCTTGTTTATCTCTAAAAAGTAATGAAATCTAGACAAAGTCGTGCCAAGTCTAAGGTTCCTTACTGCGATTTCTTTATTATTATAGTTAATGTTGTATGACTTGGCCGTTGAAGGGTACACAAGGTTACAAAACCAGGTGCTCCATGACACCATTGCACCAATCTGTCGCCAGAACCGCTACCCATTGACGATGGAAAACGTTGATTGATTAACCAGTCAATTGAAGGCTTGATAAAGCTGCGTTTACACGTAATGTCATATCTGTTGTAACTACCTATGTTTGTTAAGCGAGATAATAGCCCATACTGGTATTGGTAATGCCAAAGACAATGGCCATGCCGCCCCCGCCAGGTACCGGTAGAAGAGGTCGACCAAAGAAGTGGTGGCTCGACGTCGTCAAGGGTGGCATGCGTGCCAAAAGACTCACCACTGAGGATGCACAAGACCGTGCGTAGTGGGCCAAGAAAAAAGGAAACCACTGAGGATGCACAAGACCGTGCGTAGTGGGCCAAGAAAATAAGAAAGGCGGACCCTGGAACCTCACACAAAAGTATGGGTTTACAACTGGGATAGACCGCACGGATGATGATGATGATGATGTACCCTTCAACGGCCAAGTCATACAACATTAACTATAATGATAAAGAAATCGCAGTAAGGAACCTTAGACTTGGCACGACTTTATCTAGATTTCATTACTTTTTAGAGATAAACAAGCAGCTCCATCGAGACTTGGCAAGTTTTTTACAGAATGTTTTTGGTGGGATTTCACTTCTTTTTGTAGAAACGTGAGCATATTGATTTATCTTTATGTGGCCATTAAACCCTAACTCTGTACCAAATTTCAGCTCTCTGAGTTTATGGGAAGTACTAGTTCTATTTTGATGATCATGAGTGAGTGTCATAAATGCGAAACTTTGCTTTCGCTTAACTTCGGAACTAAATGACTTACAGACTTGAAATTTTAGATTTTCAGCTTTTCAGCGTTCTGGTCTTATCCAGAGGTTCTCAAATAGGGGCCTAAAAATGCGGCGAAATGGTTCCAGTAAAGGATGGAGTGGACCGATTAAGTGAAACATACATTAATGAGTATATTCCTGCTTCGATTGTTTAAATATTTATTTGAAATCAAGATAAAGAAATTTCAAATACAGCTGTGGCTGAATAGAATACATCGACTTGCCGCAAAAGGAATGTCAAAATAGAAGGTGACATTTGACAGTTATTTACTTTCAGCCCTAGGGCTGAAAAAAACTTTACAGCCCTAGCATAGGGCTGAAAGTGAAGCTTTCAACCCTATGCTCAGGCAACTTCAAGCGTACTTTCCGTGTACAAGTAATGAAATAGTTATTTTACTTCTCTTGTCATCGTGTGCATCATAACATACGAATTACGAATGTACCTACCATGCGAGTTTTGGAATTCTCATTACTGAGCTTATTTACTCCAGACTGTGGCTTTTAATATTGTATAGACTATGAAAACTACGAGTACCTGTAAGATCGATATAATTTTAGTTCGAATGGGTATTTACAAAATCTCCATGATATTCCTTACTCAACCTAATCGCAGTTGAGGACTGGCATGTGCCTGGCAATGGAACATTTGAAAACTGCATTATTAAACATCAATATTTACATATTACTTCAAGTTTCACTTTTCAAACTAAGTACTTATGTAAAATATTTTTCTTCGCAAAGTCATCATTGTAAACGACTTATGTTTAAAACACAATAAATCCATAATAAAATTGTTAAAATTTAGAATATATTTAGGTGCAAACTATAAAAAATACGACGCGCCGTCGCACGCTTTTTCTCGAACGGTGCCATTGGCACCCCTAATTTCTCAAAACAATGCGAATACAATCCAAATAAGCCACGCCTAGCGAGCACTATTTGCGACTCTTCGTTTCACTGAACTACAAAAATGACTAACCTATTTTAAAGTCACACTGTCTGTACTAATTTGAGTAAAATAGGTAAATAGCCCTTCCCATTCTTCCCAATTTTAAGACAAAATTCGATTTTGTGAAGAATGGGATGGATAAAAATGTAGTCGTAATTATTAGGCATTAATGCTATATCATAATATTAAAATTTAACCGCTTGCACTCGGTACAAATAAGTACAGAGTACTTCGCGGCTTCAAAAATTATATTGCTTGCTTGGCTGGGCAAGTTGCTGAAACAGCCGGAAGGGCTTTCCTCTATATGGTCCTTGCGGAACATTTTACTTGCGCGATTTAAAGGAGGATAACGCCATCTGTTGAGGGGTGGCGACAGTTAAACACGTCATTGAAGTTGAAATAAATGTTCTATGATTTTTAGCCTAAATTAAGGCTTAAATAATACTAATCTATTTCATTTTACTACGCGTAGTGTGTGTAGTGTAGTGGTTGAATGTATGAAATCCGTAATACTTACATGAAAACTGTTTTGCAGATTTTTGTAACGTGAACCCGGTTCTGGTTTCCTGATTTCTCTTTGTATTTGCTTGATTGAATATGCGCAAAATCTGAAATTGTCTTCTGAAGTAGGTTGAGAATATCATTATTTTCCTATTTTAAAAATAAAATAAATCTCTCTTGCGAGGTGTTAACTGAAGAGCACGGGCCATGGCCATGGCCATGGCCAAGCGCATCTCTCATCTCATCTACGTATCGCTTAAAAACTTGCGTACGGAGAGTACAAGTGTTTAAAATGACGGCTTTTTGTATCAGGACGTAAGTAGATTGATGTATGTCGAGTACTTGCAGACTATTATGCTGCCGTCATACGAAAAAAGGGCGCATCTAACTAAGGTACTTGATACAAATAAGGCCTACGTTCGTATACGGCCTATGCATTAGAAAACACAGATAAATAAATCCATCCGGGAAAATACTTCAAGGATACGTACCCACACGCCCTTTAACCTGGTCGAGTTCGAGAGCGTCCCGCTCCGGGATCCCTGTGCCGGTTGGCACGCGTCCTTCAAAAGTGGTGATTTCGTGCTCCCTTATAAAAATCGGGCGATTTCCTGGTAAGTTTTCGTTTAAAATTACGCTGTTTTAGATAAAGCTTTTCTTAGTTATCGTTTAAGTATAAATATTTATTATTTGCTATTAAATACCTTAATTTGTAGGCTACTGGCTGTAGATGCATTATTTGTATTTTTTTAAAGACAACTTTTGCGTGAAATCGAATAAGGCTTAGGCCTTTTTTCAGCACGGTATGCCATATTAGTGACCGTAGGCTTTAATGAGAATCCCGCAACTTACTTATATGGGTAACTACTTACTTACTGTTATGTTATGTTATTTATTCATAAAAAATCCTTAAATTAAAGTTACTTAAAGTCTACTTTAGCATTTCACTCACATTATTCGTAAACGTAGGTAGTTTGTATTTTATTTAATAAATTGTACAAACTGGGCTACTTTAGCGTTTATGTTTTCCTTTTCAGAAACTCATGAAAACACCTGATCACGAAGTTAAATTAAAACTCGACTACGAAGACAAGCATTAAACTACATGGGTCAAACAGTGACAAAAGATTGATTTATTAAGAATGTTACTAACAGCATAGAAAAGAAAAAGAAACCAGTGTCGCGAAGAAATACAAAACCTGTGAAAAAAGGAACAAAAAACAAAACCAATAAAAAACTAGAAATACTACTAATGAAGAAAACAAAAAAGGTTTTGATTCTAAAGGAAAGGAGAATGAAAGCTGGCACTGTCATGATAAGCGACCATGCAAAGACTGCTTTAGGTGATATCAAGAAGATTGCGTAGGAATAACCAAAGATGATTCAGAAACCATTTTATGCCCCGATTGTAACGAAAATTGAGATCTCATTTAGTTTAAAAGAAAAGAAGATTACTCTTCTTTTTTTTTTATTATTATTTAAGTTCCTAAACTGATTATTTTTAACGTTTTTTGTGAAGGCCTTATTCGAACACAGTATTCTAAAAGGGCCTATACAAAAAAATAATATTGTTTGTTTTTGATTATTTTTTTGAAAAAATATGTAAACATCGTAACTTTGTTATTATAAATATTAAATTTAATTGATAATTTATGTGTAATTCTTAATAAGTGGAATTTAGGTTTGGCTAAAGATTTACAATAAATTTTTGTATAATTTGTTTGTGAAACTTTTGATAAAGCAAAGAAATCGACGTGTTTAGTGTTATGAGACTGCATTTTGTTTCATATAACCTCTACTTTAAAGCCTAGAAACCTTTGAATCATATATGCCTTAATACGTGTAGGCGATTTATTAAAGCCAAAATAGGTGGTTTCGAAATTTGATTATTTTGATTAGATTTAGTTAAAAATTGTGTTTTTTTTTTATTAGATTGCCAAAATTGAAGAATGGAAGAAGTTGATTAAACTCGTTTTTAATTCTAAACCTTAATATTCATTGAAATATAAGCATTTAAAATTAGGTAGGCCTTATTTGTATCAAGTACCTAACTACTACTTTACTTAATGCGAAGAAAACCAAATGTATCAAATTTTCCATGCCTAAAGCAGGTTCCTACTATCGTAAACATGAACGATGAACCATTAGAAATTCTGTATTCCACTGTATTTATAAGGATCACCATAGATTCCAAGTTACAGTGGGGCCCGCATATTACGTCCCTGGCAGGAAGACTTAGTTCGGCAGCTTACTCGTATGCTGCCGGAAAAATAAGGCTCTTGACTGATGTCAAAACAGCGAGACTAGTGAATTTTAGCTATAACAATGTGATGTCGTATGATGTTCTGTTGTGGGGCTCAGCAGCAGATCTCAACACCATTTTTATTCTTTAATTGTACAGTTTTCATGCGCGTGAGAATATAAATACCGGACGGAAAACACGCTTAGTGCACTACATTGGCCTTGTTGTGCTTTTTAACAAAGAAGGAAGCCAGACGGAAGCTCATGGTAGAAAACCATAATTTTCCCTTACGTAAACGGAGATCGTTGCGTTCAGAAATTTGTCTAGCATTTTGGTTCCATTTTAAATAACTAGGGGCGCTGTACCGAAATACCATACAAAAACGTCAAAAAAAGCTATCCGTTCCAAATACAGCCTTAGACCACGCGACTCCCTCAGGGAAGAAATCAAAGAGATATATATTTTACTTGGAACGCTCAACTCATCTATGATAATATCATTTAAGTCCGAAAAAACTTACATCTTTTCAAGAAAACCTGATATATACCTACACTCAAACTCAAATATCTTTATTTAAATAGACTTAATCAGTACTTTTGAATAGTCAAAAAATATACTAAATAATAGACATAAATACTAAAATAATATGACTATATAAATAAACAGTAAACAAACCAAATGCGACTCTACCACCGCGTCGGAGGAGTTGATTCTTACTGAGAAGACCCGGCGAGAAACTCAGTAGTTACTCTTTTAAACTTGCGAGTTAGTAGAGTACAATTTGTTTGTTGAGAAAAAAAAGCGCTGTAATTCTAACATGTATAGACAGAACAAATATATATAATATAACAAGTCATTGATACAATTCCAAAGATAAAAATTGATAGTCATTAATTATTAATACACATAAGTAAGTCCGGTATTTAATTAATAAGTATAACAAGAGGTAACTGATCCCGCACTGAGCAGAGAGCTATAATCCTTTTTTTTTTTTTTTTTTATATTGCCCGTCAAGATGACCTCACTCCACCTGATGGAAAGCGGTCGTGAGATCCAGATATGAGGTTGATAAGCCCAGTCATTCAAACGAATCACTGGGCTGGCCATCCTCACCTTTTCACGCCCCGCTTGAAGAACCCGGGACTATACGAGGAAGGAAACACATGTGCTGGAAGAGCGTTCCACGTCTGGATGGTACGACAAAGAAACGAGTCACCGAACCTTTTAGTTCGGGCCAACAAATGTTGAATTGTGTGTGGGTGACGCCGTAGTCCAGCACGCGTGGTACGGGAGTGGAAAGGTGAGGGTGGGATAAGCTGGAATAACTCGTCAGAGCATTCCCCATTGTAGAAGCGATAGAGAACACTTAGCCTGGCAATGTCTCTACGCAATTGGAGAGGCTCAAGGGTCAAAGTTGCCTCTGGGTTTCCAATAATACGGATAGCACGCCGCTGCAACCTGTCAAGAGCTTCGAGTAGGTACTTAGCGGAACCGTCCCAGAGATGAGAGCAGTATTCCACACACGAGCGAACTTGTGTCTTATACAAGAGACAGAGCTGCTCAGGCGTGAAGAATCGTCTCACTCTGTTCAGGACTCCGAGTTTACGGGATGCAGTTCTAATGACGCTCTCAATGTAGTCCCGCTGGTTTAGGTTGCTACGAACATCCATGCCAAGGATGTTTAGGCTATCCTTAATCGGTAGCGGGGTGCTCTGAAGAGTGGGATGGGAAAGGAAAGGCGACGCCTTTGCTGTGAATGCACACACCTGCGTTTTCTTGGCATTGAACTCGACAAGATTGCATGCACCCCATTCTGAAATGCGGTCCAACACTCCGTCAAGCTCAACAACAAGACTTCGCCTCTTCTCCTCGATGTCAGTCTGCTTTGCCCCAGGGCGCTCGAAATATCGCGCGTGGACCGTGCTATCATCCGCATAGCAATGAATATTACCAAGAGATAACATGTCATTGATATGCAGAAGAAACAACGTCGGCGACAAGACGGAGCCCTGCGGCACTCCGGCATTAATCTGGAGAAAGCGTGATTTTTGACCATCGCAAAGGACACGAATTCTAGGTCCCTCCAGAAATCCGGCGACCCAGTCGCATAGGCGAGGTGGCAGACCATATCCCAGGCTTTTTTATCTAAAAGGTAATCATTGTTAGTATAGCGTTGTAGTAGTAGTAGTGTAGTATTGTCAGCATCTTTCTACTTATGGATCTAAGTACTCGAAGAATCACTATGGTGTACCACAGGGTAGCATTCTTGGACCGTTGTTGTTTATATTTTATGTTAATGATCTTCCCTCTGTAACAGGATATCGATGCACATTATTTGCTGACGATATTTCAATAATTATTAACAAAATTCCAAATATTGATTATGAATATGAAATTAACAATACAATTAACAATGTAGTGAATTGGCTTAAGTATAATAATTTATCATTAAATCTAGCTAAAAACAAATTTCTTTAATTTTGTGATAAAAACGGTAGTCTAGAAAGGGTATACATAAGGCATAACGTTGACCCCATTCGGAGTGCGCTAGTGCAAAGTTTCTTGGAATCGACTTAGACACAAATCTAACGTGGAAGGAACATGTTTCCAGTGTGTGTCAAAGGCCTAGTAGATTCACTTATACTTTGTACAGACTCACGAGGCTCAGTAATCAAAAGACTGCGCTTACTGCGTACCATGGTTACGTATGCTCTGCCTTGAGATATGGCCTTGTTCTGTGGGGAAATTCGGTGGATGTTGGGCGTGCATTTATAATTCAAAAAAAGTGTCTCAAGGCCATGTGTGGAGCTGGGCCCATGGATTCCTGCCGACCACTATTTAAAAAAATAAATTTGTTAACTTTGCCATCCATGTATATTTTTGAGATATGTGTTTTCACCAAAAATAATATAGAGCTTTTTAGTAAGAAACGTGATGTCTGTAAATTCTTGACCCGGAATCCGAATCGTTTGGTGGTGCCATCTGGTTCGACGACAGTTTGGCAAAAAAACTCATTTAACATGTGTATTAAGTTATATAATAAGTTGCCGGAGGCTATAAAAGCCTTGCCTTCTAAACAATTTAAATGTGCCTTATTCAAGCTGTTGACTAAAAAATGTTATTATAGTGTTAATGAATTTATTGATAGTAAAATTTAAATTTAATAATTATGTGATTAATTGAAACAATTTAATCCAAATCTCTTTATTTAATTCATGTTCGATTTTAAGTGCCTGTCTCTCAAGTATTGCATGCCAATTGTTGTTGGTTAAATGTGAGAAACCAATGTAATGTAATATCTATGTACCACATTTACTGCAATAAATAAATTATTATTATTCTCTTTATTCAGTATAAATCTTAGATATAAAATTTGTATAGTATTCTTACAAAAACAGAGATTTTATAACATTAAAAACAACTTATGAATTATAATTATCAAAACGAAATAATTACAGTTATAAAACTTAAGATTGAAGTTCCAAAAACAATGATTTATAAAAATACCATAAAAATCTTAACCTAGGGAGCCGCCGGCAGCAGGGCAGGCGAGGCCTAGACTACCGGTGGTTAGGGCTGCAGAGAGAGGAACCTCCTGACAATACGTGCCGTGTCCAAGAGTACTGCCTTCTGTATCTGACCCTTGACCCAACCGCTGAGCGAGAGCCTCTCGAGGTGTTGGTCGAGGCTCTTCGCTATTAAGCCGTTTGCCGATACGACTATCGGGAGAATGATCGTCGAATCTACATTCCACATGGCGGTCACCTCGTGAGCCAAGTCAAGGTACTTGCTGAGTTTGTCCTTCTCAGCTTTTACGAGGTTATCGTCATGTGGAATGGTAATGTCGACGAGCACTGCCTGGCGTTGGGATCGGTCTACCAGCACGATATCAGGTTTATTGGTTACAATAGTCCTGTCCGTGATGATAGAGCGATCCCAATAGAGCAATGCACGACTATTTTCGAGAACTGGTACCGGTGCGTACTTATAGTACGGTACCTCCGACTCGACAAGGCCATACCGAAGAGCAAGTTGCTGGTGGATGATCCTGGCTACTAGGTTGTGCCTGTGCAAGTACTCTCCGTTAGCAAGGTGAGAACAACCGGAAATAATAATAAGTAGTAGTAGTTATTAACCTCAAATAGCCCTCCTACGGAACATCTTGCTGAAGCCAGATGCATCTTAACGACTGTGTAGCGATTTTTAATGGTTTTCGCAGGCATTTTAATGCTGCTTTGACTACTCACGACGATTCGTGTCTTCGAAGCTTTGCTTACTGTCCTTTACTGAATTTGGACGGCATTGAAAGACGATTCAAAGTCATTTTCAGTCGAACTGCTTCACTAAGAGACATTGCACTTGCCTGGCGAACTAACAGCAACATCTTCCACACGCAGTCATGCTGTCTCCGCTCTTTCCTCTACCTCCGCGCAACCAGGTCGCGCTCACTTCTGTACGCACCTTGGTATTGGTTTTGGGGTTTTCTCCCTACCTTTGTTTACTCCGTAGAGGGGTGGTGTGGCGACAAGGCATATGCCAACTTCTTGCATGCGCCTGGCCACTTATAAAATGTAAATATTAAGAACAAAATGTTGTGTTCGATTTCATTTACACAGATCTCAATTGTAAATAGACTTATTATTTTGCACACTTTGTTTTGTAAATATTATAACTTTACTTTTAACAATGTTGTAATAATTTCACTACACGCTGTATATATTCATGGAGGAAAATACCGGTTTCATTTTCCCCATAACTTTATCGCTAGAAATCTGAGGCATACATTACGTTTCCGTACTTATCTAGTACAAAGTTTTCATAGGTGTTTTTGATTCGATTTGGCGACTTGAGGTATGAACGCAACAATTTACAGATAGGTAGGCGTCAAAATGGCGGGATCAGTCTTTTGACTATATTATTTTAATTTAGTTATTAACTACTAGGACAGAAGTCTTGTATGTAGGTAATACAAATTATGAATTATATGAATTATGTGTGTGGGTTCTTCGCTTCAAATGGGTCCGTTCTTAGTGGGGGATCAGATACATTTCGAAGTGCCGTCTTTGTTTTCAGAGGTACAAATGTCTAGGTCAGGGTACAAATAGAACATAATAATATGAAGAACTAATTATAAAACATTTGGAATCTGAAACTTGATCCTCACATATTAATAGAAATAAGAAATCCAAACTATATAGAAATAAGAAATACAGTACAAACATTTTTGTTTTACGACCAAAATTTACGAAGTTACGTATAACGAAGTTCTCTGAGCGGCCGCCGCGGTAACTATGACGTCAACTACAATTGCAATAATATAGCCTCCATTCAAAAGCTTTCCTGTCCTACCGGCCATCAGTCCTTCGTGCCTTTGCCTGGCGATTGCCATTTTAAGGGAAATTAGAGATGTAAAATGACATTATCTGACCGGGCATTGAGTGTCAAATTCAGTCAAAATTATTATTTTTAGCTACTATGACTTATTTAAGTAAGATTGGTGATGATAACTGCCTGTCATTTGCGGCCAAGTCGATGCAAAAACTGTCACTTTTGGTCTTCATTGGCAGATTCAGGCATTTAACATCTCTAAGCTACATTTTACTTACCAGGTCTAAAAAAATCCCAAACAGGTATACACAAAAGATATACCTTCAGACGTGCTAGCCGGCAGCCTTCCCTTGATACTCAGGAGCCTATCCTCAATGCCTGACGACTGCACACGTGACGCGCTTCGAAATCGGCGACTTCCTCACCAATATGATCAGGGGCTCAAATATGGGGCTGATACAGTGGATAAACTAATCCCGTCTACAGACAATTTTTTCTTGAAGAGACTGAGGATTTGTAGGAAGATGGAGAACAGGAAAAAGAGAATCAAGGGAACCAAGGGTAAGTTTTTTCTTTTGGCAAAAACACTCATTTATTAGATAGGACCTATTTTTGATTGATCTGTCACATAGCAGACTTAAATATGATACTCATATATGATTTGATGAACTTTTTTACTAACTTTTTCTGCATGACGATAATATGGTAGAAAAGGCACACTTAGTGCCCTCATGGTTTCATACCTCTTATTAGAAATGCCATCTGGTGCAGTTTTTTTCTCATATAGCTGGTGGCAAAACTTGAGTTTTCAAAATTTTATTTCCGATTATGCTCGCAGTAATAGGGGTCTTTAAGCGCCCGAACAACGTTCGCCAGCGCCCCCCACATATCGCACGCTTAATATAAGTTTCTGTTAATTTAATTATTTTGGTAACTAGTTGTATCGAGTTGTTTTTATTCACTCAAAAATTTTACCTAATTATATACTATGAAGTGCGCGAAATCTAATAACTTTTTTTTTTGAAAAATCACCAAAAGAATATGATCGGCGCGACGTCATCATGCACGTGGCTCGCCACTTGCGACGAGGATTCAGAATGTTGTTGTGGCCTAGGAAATTAAGTTCAATTTCGCTAATGTTTTATAATTTATAAGACTTTCACGTATTTAAAAAGGCAATTTCGGGATTATCACCCATTGTTTGTAACGAAAACAAACAAGTAATGTCAGGAATATTGTAAACAGCGAGGATAAAAAACTGTTTTAGGTATTAGAAATTCGACCTTATAAGTATACAAAACCATAAGGATTCCCTTATTTTATTCGCCACTGCAACCGTATCTCACATAGCCAAAACGATTTGCGGATCAAGTAAGCACAAAAATACTAAGCGTTATAGCGGTAAGTCTGGAATGGATTCACTTGCCGGTGTTGATATACGGCTGGTTGCCTACGCAATAGTGACATACCGCTGATATCCTTAGTGCTCAGCCAGACTGCAAACGCGGACGCGACGCGACAAACTCGAACATATAATAGTACATTAAATTTTATATCGCGTGACTAAACGAAGCCCTAATATACCAGAGGTGGTTTGAGGGTATGTATATTAAGTTGGCGTTTAGTCTCGAGGTGCAAACTGTACTTTTCACTATGAGTGCGCGAAAAATAGTCAATTTAGTACAAGAACATTCAAAAACCGAACTTTACACTTGACAAAAAGTTCTGAAATTTTCGTGGTCAGTTTTTTCTTCTGAACTGAACCACAGATTAACAATTTAAAACACATGGCGCCACCTTCTTTGCTGACAAACCCTGGAACTAAAACTCTCAACATTTTTGTAATTAAGACGGTTCACATTCCACAGATAATAGTATATTTTACTGGCTGTTTAAGTTTGTCTTTGTCACATGAAGGAAATTAAAAAACTAATTACTTTTTCATTACTCACACACGGAAAGTACGCTTGAAGTTGCCTGAGCATAGGGTTGAAAGCTTCACTTTCAGCCCTAAGGCTGTAACGTTTTTTTCAGCTCTAGGGCTGAAAGTAAATAACTGTCAAATGTCACCTTCTATTTTGACATTCCTCTTGCGGCAAGTCGATGTATTCTATTCAGCCACAGGTGTATTTGAATTTTTTTTATCTTGATTTCAAATCAATATTTAAACAATCGAAGCAGGAATATACTCGTTAATGTATGTTTCAATTAATTAGTATTTAATTGAATAAATTTGAGCTAAGCATTTACGATATAAATGAAAAAAAAAAAACATATTTTCTTTAAATAAAATAAGGCGGGGGAATTCCATCACCATTGTATAAGTATGCTTTTTTACAAATATTAAAAAAAAATGGTTGAATTCCACAGACAAAAAAAAGGCGGGATTGCAACTATTCGAACTTCATTCAGTTGTTTCGTAAATCAAGTGAGAAGTTTATTTTCTGCAAAATGAGTTCATCAGACTTAGATATGGATTTGACTCCTGATTTTATTAGAGAAGAAGCTCAAACAGTTGTGGAATAGTAGATATCAACATCCCAGGAAGTAACCTCTCTCTCGTTTAACAATTGCTCTAAGTTTATTATAACTTTAAATAGAAATATCATCAACTTTGTTGTAGGTAATGTTTCAATAAGATTTTGTTGGTTAAACTTATGTATCTGATTTTTATTTACTTTCCTTATATTTGTAATGAAAAGCAGAGTGTTTACCTCGGAAGAAAGACCTTTTCAATGCCCTCGAACTATTAGCGCTCTCGCTACGCTCGCGCGCCAAACCATCTCGTGCATTGAAAAGGTAACTTTCTCACCTTGTGTAACAATCTATTTACTCGTTAAGGGCTAAAGTGGTCACTTTAGCCTCGCTTCGTAGGGCTATATTGGCGTACTTTTAGAGCATGAGAAGTGAAAACATCATAATGAGTGTCCGCAGTGGACGTGCGAGCGGATGCGCGGCGCGAGTGAGTTAGCGCGGTGAGCGGGCGGGCAACTTGTGCCATAGCTCCTGCTTCAAGTGGCCGCAGTGCATGCGCGGGCGGCGAGCGACGATCTAAACGGGGAGCGAGCATCTCAAACTTATTGAAGTTACCCGAGCTGGTTGTACTGGCGTCTTCAGAAATAAATATCAAAGAATTAATAAGTGCAATTCAAGCACGTTCCGCATTATGGATGTCGAAACATCGACAGTACTTATAAAAATAAGAAAACTAACGTACGACTACGGAACGAAATATAAAAAAATATAATTTAATAAATCAATATATATTCAATAGTAAACTTAAACATTTACTTATTAATAAAGCATATTATACAGTCGCTGAGTAAATAAATGATAAGGCTTTTTAAATAATTTTTAGAATCAAAAGCATACATAACAATATATAATCTGGTTTTAATGTTAAATGGTTTATTAATGTTATAAATGTGGAAGTATAGTGCCCTCTGTTATATTGTCATGTCCAATCCAGACCCATAAATGTGCTATGTATTTAATTTTAAGAACTTAATTAAACACTCATGGAGTGCAATAAACTGATTAAAGTGAATTGAAATCAAATTACTGTTTACTGAACATGAAGGTAAGGTATTTATTATGAATACAGTAAATAGTTTACATACATATACAATATAATAAATCAAATATATATTTTTTCTGTCAAAGTTAATTTCCTTAATTCCATTTTTAACTTTTAACACTTGCCATCTAAAGTAAGAATTTTCCAGAAAAAATACGTCTTCACCATCTTCGTCCATATTAAAGTTTATAAACCCCTGGACAAGACTATTCTCAAACGAAGCTCGCGCTACTACTGCGGACACTCATGTTCATGTGTAAATCTCGGCTTAAGTGCTCTGCCAGTCTGGCAGAGCACTTAGGCCGAGATTTATAGAGCGTACTTAGCTTAAACTTAGACTTTGATCAGCTGTATCTATCTATTTCAGTATCTTCGTAACGATATTACATTATTTTTCTCTTAGCTAAACATCAATTTAAATATTCGTTAGTAATAATTATAACAATACTCAATACGTAAGCTAAAAACTCATGTGATAAGTCTGTGCTTAGCTAAATGAAGAATATAGATCTCGGGCTTAGTGATTTGAGGTTAAACTGAGATAGAGAAAACTTTTTAAGGTTTTTTTCATATGTTATAGGTAAGATACCGCTACAAAGCTTAGTTCACTAGATGCGTATTTTTGTAAGCTATCCTCTGACATAAAAATCAACGTTTCGATGTTTTTTTGAGATACGGCTTTTGGGCTTAGTAGGGCAGTATTACTTATATTTTAAAGTGGCAATATTTAAATGTCAGTTTGTTTGATTGCATTGATTAAGCTACGAAACTAATGGACCGTTTCGAAAATTATTTCACTTAAATAAAGTTACATTATCAGCGACTAACATGGGCTATATTAACCGGTATATTAATTAACCCACAAATCCAGCACTAGAGCCGGCTTTGTGCGTAGTCTCGATTAACATCGAAGGTTTTTCGCAGGACAAGTCAGAAATTCTTTCTGAACTCTGCCGAACCACACGCTGTCACATTCTGTGTGTTCAAGAAACCCATCGGGATGAAACACAAGGCCGACCATACATACCTGGACCTGGACCGGTAGAGAAGTAGTCTACGCGGGCGAAGCCGCTGAAAGACGACTAGTAAATGATTGATACTCGTGTTAAAATGGTTAAGTCTTACCTACAATAATTTGCCCACGCTTGAACATGCCTTCTAAACATAGAAGTATGACGAATGGCGGAGTTAAAAGTTACTTTGATTTTATAAAATAAAACGTATGTACATCCACAGATAATATATTTAATAATAATTTAATTCAAATAAATACAAAACATGCCAAATTTCCCGTTTATATCAAAATAAAGTGTAACAACATTACACGTAAAAAGAGTTCCAGAAATATAATTGAAACGTATAAGTATCAATTTTATGAAAGTAGTACACACAGTAGATCAGTTCTAAATCAATTACTCCTACTTATTTTAATAAATACTGCGGCGGACTCGGTCACAGCACAGTCCAGACAGACATAAATCGAATATAACAAAAAATGCAATGAACTAAAGACGACAAACGCAAATGGAATGAGATAATAAAGTAGGAAGTGATTTTAACAGATTGCGTTCAGATTGTTTTCAACATGCTTTAATTAGAAGCCAGATAATATGTTCAACAAAATTCATTACATGTGCCATATCTATATTTCATAGATATTGCACATGCGCGGAGCGGAGCTCGGGACAACTTCTGCAGAGTGGACTAGAAGTTTGACGAACATAAAAGCCACCTTATGCCATTCAGCCACTTGCAGATGTGGAATTGTACTTTGCGGTGCAAATCATTGATGATCCCCCCTCAGTTGTTTTAGGCCTAACAAGGGCCATTTAAACGTTGCAATGCAAGTGAAATAGGCTTAGTGAGCGTTCGCGTTTGGTCGTTTCAAACGCCCAACTACAATGTGCTGGCATAGTATTCTATTTACAACAAGTCTGTTAAGTTATTGTACATATTTATTATGAACTATAGTTTTATTTTGTATACGGAACGTTTGAAATAAAAGTAATAAAAATTATTTACGACATAAAAATATAATTTATAATATCCCTGCTGTAAGTAGATATAGCTGTTGTTATTAAGTTCTTATAGTTTACTAGATTTTGCGAAATCATAATTTTGGTTAAAATAATATTTAGGTAAGTAACCCTAATAAAATAAATATTCCTAAAATGTATAAGTACGCAAATGATTAACATTATTTGTTTTTTTGTTTATGACTTAGATGAAAAGTACAACATAGACACAATAATATTAGCTGTTTAGTAAGGGCACAGCACATCATCACGGCGCGGCAACAGCACCGCAACAATCCGGCATCGCCTCGTATTATAAAAGCGTGCGACGTGTCTGCTTTTTTATATTGACATTGTAAAACATACATTGAATTGTGTGTACTATACACACAATTCAATGCTCTAATTTGGATGACAAATTAATTGCCGGATTAGAGCGGCGCTGTTGCGGTGCCGGGACAGTGTGCGATGCCTATGACAATTACTGGTACTGCCTTATATCTACTTATTTGTAAAATGTATTACTCATAAGAAACAAACGGTAACAGAAGCTTGAAAATAAGATGATAGGTCCTTCACTGAACACCGATTAAAATACTCGTTTTTCGCGCTCTTGCGCGGGTGTGTAGTCACCATAGCATATTTTTAGAAGGAAATTCTTCATTCCAATTTGTTGCTTATGAGTTCACATTGACACAAAAATTTAAACACATTAAGTAACACCGAATTATATTGATTAATCAATGTCTTACATCAATATTTGGACAGCACGGAAGGCGTAGCTTTCCTGGCTTACATGGGGGCAAAAGTCCACCACGTAGAGCCTCTTTTGACTTATTATTCTGAAATGTGAGATAGGAAACGGTATTGGCCGACTGTTACTAATTACAAATCAAGATGTAAACTGCAATTAGTACTAAAATCCGGCTAGTACTAACAAAACAGGACTACAGAATGAGGTGCAGCATATAGATTTGGGTTATAGGGTGAAGTTAACGGTTACCTGCCTTGAAATGTCTCACAAACTGAAAAATTCGCAAGGCTTGAGGGGCGTCAACGAGCGAAGGGGTCAGGGGGTCAGTCAGGTGTCGCTATCTGCTTTGTTAGTCGCAGTGTTTTAGCGATTCTCCTCTGGACGGCCAATGAAGGCAAGCCAGAGGTACTGAACCCTTTCGTAACCCACTTAAAGTTGAAGACAAGGAGGGTTTGATGCGGACTCTAGCCCCGCGGTGTCGCTACTTACAATAGCTGGAAACAAAGCTGTCCATTCCAGCGTATCAATATTATAGTAATCGAGTACTATTGGGATTGCAAACCCTAACACCAAATACCTACTTTAGTACAGAATGAAACATTTATTTGTTATTATTACTAACTTAATACCTAATCACCGACCTCTCATTAAATAGCAATAAAATATAAATAAATTATAGTACAGTTGCATGCATAAACATGATCACATGTTCAAGATCATGTCAAAAATACAAGGATTACAGTGGATTGAACTGGATGGCTATTTGTACACGTGAATGTACATAATAGCCTTAGGCCTTGTAGAATAGTTTATCGCAATCCATTCAACTTAATATAAGTCAATTAAGTACAATAGAGTTCTAATGTACCTTTCATAATATACATATAATGTGTATTCTAGAGTACTCTATTAAAAATTCAAAGACAGGAAGACCATTAAATAATTAAATGAAATGGTTTAAACAACAGTAAATATTACCCCGTTAGCCGTTTTTAAAACGTCCGCTTTTTAAATTGAATCTTAGTTCATCAAGATAAGCGTTCTATTCAAAGGTATAATCGCTCACAGCTTGAAACACTCGAGGTGCAGACGCGGTTGACTGTATAGAGGAGTTCACATCAACCTTCACAAAACCATTGCAAAATGGGTGTTATATCTTCAGCACAAGGTATAAAGGTTCATGTCAACGCATAATGTTGTGTTTCATGTCAACATAGGTAACACTGTATTTGAAGATTATTATTACATTACAAGCTAAGTATTTTAACTAACACTGATACACAAAAGTTGAGATACAATGCTGCATACATGAGTGGTTACAAGCATACCTACTAATGAAATACCCACTTGATTTATACTCTGTGTCAGATAAATCAGTGTAAATGTCAATTAGTATGGATCGAGTCAGCGCCATCTAGCGGCAAAATCGGGCAACATTAAGGCCGCTCAGTATTCTGACTAGTCACGGTCACGACACGACACGTCAGACAAATATAACAGGACCTGAACACTTTAGTATCATGACGTCACATTCACTTTGTCCAAGCAGTCATAGTGGTTAATGTGAGAATGGGAACAATTATGTCTGAGTACTGAAGAGCTCAGCTGCTTTCGTACACTTGTTTTTCTGTTGCTAATACACCGGAAGATATTACTGTGAATAACATCACCAAATATCGCAGTTTTCCGTCTAGTAAGCATTGGATCACTGAAATTTAGTGTTCTTGAAGTTTCTTCTTAAGTGGTTACCACTATTAAAAATCACCCTGAAATACACACGCATGGGTTTTAAAATGATGTCATCTCTGGTTCGTTAACTAATTTGCTAGTAAGTGCGCAAGAGAAACAGAGTGCGATACTTCGCGTATCGCGCCGCCATTTTAACACGTTCAGCGCCATTTGCGCCATTATGTATCATTTTTGATACACAAATAATACATTTTCTGTTGTGTCTGGTTTTCCGGTAGTCAAAGTGTTTAAACTTTTCTAATGAACAGTTCCAAAATGGCGGCGCGAGGAACCAGGGGGCCTACTCAAAGAAGAAATGTCCGTTTTTTGGTGAACTAATGTGTCAAAAACGCCTTTTACAATGTGATATTTTAGAACATGTATTTGTCTTTGTAATCATCTTAATCAAGAGTACGAAAAATAGATGGTTGACATCATTCATTTTTAAGTAAATAAGACCATGTTAAATTTTCCGAAACGTCGAGCAGTGTTAGGAAGTAGGTACACTAGAAAGTCGATCATGCTCGCGATATCGTATGGATGGCAATGAATGTGTGGTGTACTACCCTCCTATTCATAAAATCTTATATCAATTTCGCGCAAATGTTGCCAACTCTAAGAGCGTAAGAGAAAAAGAGTAGGTACATTAGTTCAAGTCACAGACATTATATAAGATGATGACGCGAGTGTAAGTAATAATGACTTTTGACGTTGCTTCATTTAGTCAAAGCTAAACCGTTATGGCAACGGATGACAAAAACAAGTGGATGTTATTATTCCTTCCTATGAACTTTAGTACTATAACGACAACACGATTGTCGTAGTGCGCTGTAGCACGGTTTCTCGCCTTGAATTCCGTAGTGTCCCATGTTCGATCCCCGGTCTGGTCATTTCAGAAAACGATTCTTTCTAAATTGGCTTCGGTCTGGGTGTGCTAGCAGACTAGCTGGTCTGGTACGTGGTACGTTGTAACTCTCTTTCTCTGGTCGGTCCTTCATGTCTGAAGATCGTGATCATGGTGAAGTGTAAGTTTGGCGCGGACAAATTGTCTCCACCGGCCTCTGCCAGTACCTCGTAACACAGGGATATTTATGTCTACTTCGAGACCATGACAAAAGGTGTGTTGTCTGACACATATTTTTTTTAAATTAAAATCGAATGTGAAATGATGGATTCTCTGGACTAAAACGCAAACGTGACGACACAATAAGCGCCAAAAACTGGCACGCTTGGTTTTTCGTAAAAACTGCTACTATCGATTATTTAGATTGAAGTCTGTAGCTAGTCTTAAAACTGATTATGCATAGGAGGGTAGCTTCATGGAGTCTATATAAGGGTGATTTAAAAAACTGAATGAGCCAGTAAAACCGCTTAAACCATGTCATTTGGTTCGTAGACTCTACGAAGACGCAAAGGCCAGCTAAGCGAGTCCCAAACCCCGGAGGGTATGGGAGAGGCGTGCTCCTAGCAGTTTTCGGTCATGAGTGCGCCCATGGCCGTCTCAAAGTGCTCCTCAGGCAGCGGGGTGCAGTGACTGGAACTGAAGTCGCGCATGTACATGCCAATCTAAGGAAGAAAAAATAAATACATCACTACAAATTTTTTAGAATTGTCTTCAGGGACATGGTTTAAAATACAACAATAATTGATGAGGCCTTTTTGTGTGTAAATAGCTGTCCCAGAAAACTTCTCCATGCCGTAAGCGAGTTACAATAAATAAAGTCTTTCAAAAATTATACACAAAAATATATATATTTTATAAATTACACCAGGAATTAAAGGCATTGTAATTAAAAAACGTGTTAGATGATTTTTTTGGATTTTGGAAATGTATGCTTAAAGAGTTTCTTAATCAACCGTCTATTTAGTACTTGAAGTTGGAACACAAATTGCAAAGACAACCATTATTCTTGACCGTGATGCAAGCCGATGTACTAATCAACGCTTCTTTAATACCGGCCAGCGTGAGTGGGTTGCGTGAAGAATTAGTGTGATTGCTTCATATTAGTGGAATATTGGAAATAAACTCGAGTACAGGGTCTCAACAGACCCATATCCTCGTTATGGCGCCTGCTATGACGTCACTCACCAGCCGGATGGCGCGCTGCTCGTGCTCGCTGACGGACGTGGTGGCCGATGTTCGTTCATATCAGTGAAATTATGGAAACAAACGGGACAGCTTCTCAACTGTCTCTTTTATAGTTGAATAACGATTGAAGAGACGATTGAAAACTAGCACTCTCGACTATGATACAAACGGATGTAGATAGAAACTGACGCGGCGAAGCTTCCTCAATGGTGGCCCATAATGGCGTCTCACACAGGGTGACAGGATAAATAGACCTATTCCTTGAAGTGAGTGATACTCGTAGTAGACTTCATTTGCTTTAAATTGACCCACATCAACTAGGGGTCCAAAATTAATAGTTAGCGGTCAAATCAATTTTACAGTTTGTATTCTATTGATTTTTAAAGGTATATCTTACTACCGCCGTCGTAAGGTCCGGTTGGGTTAGGTTACAAACCCAAACCTAACTTTCGCGCGTTGCCGATCCCGTAAAAACCTCTATAGTATTGATTTTCTAGCAAACCATTAAAGAAACTGATAAAAATTATACCTTTTTAGAAAGGCCATAAAACCAGGTAGTTTTCCTAATATTTTTTACGTTTGTTTTAATAAGAAATTTTGTAAATGTCGCTATGTGATGCCGTTTATTATTGAACTATTAAGATTTAAGGCTTGAACTTTTTTCTAAATCATTTGTTAGCTAATAAGCTTTCTTAAAAAGTTTTAAGTGCCTAAACTACATTAGTTTCTTAAAGCAAAATTGGTTTTCGGAGACAAGTCGGAAATTTTAGAAAAAATAATGTTAACTATTAATTTTGGATCCCTAGTTAATGAGGGGTCATTTTATAGCAAATGACGTCTACCTACTATCACCCATTTCAAAGAATAGGTCTATTTACCCTGTCACCGTATAGATATTGCCTGCATGTGTGACATACGAGTATCACATAACTCACCAGCCGGCTGCTTGTGGTCACTAACAGACGTGAGACGGGTAGATGATGGTGGAGATTCATTAATATAATAAGATTTTCTAAAATAAACGCGTAAATTGCTTGTCAACAGTCCCTTTGATAGTTGAAACAACAATTTTAAAGAAAAATAGCACTCTTGACCGTGATGCGAACAGATATAAATAAAACGCGAGACGGCGACGTTTCTTCGATAGCGGGCGGCCCGTAATGGCGGCGCGCTGGCTCTCGGTGATCATGCGGCGCAGCATCGCGCACGTCTTCCGGCGCCGGCTCTCCAACCGTCCTACATGTGACGTCACTCACCAGCCGGACGGCGCGCTGCTCGTGCTCGCAGACGGACGCGTAGCCGATGGTGGAGCGCTGGCTCTCGGTGAGCGCGAACATGCGGCGCAGCTTCGCGCGCGTCTTCCGGCGCCGGCTCTCCACCAGTCCTACACGTGAGGTCACTTACCACCCGGATGACGCGCTGCTCGCGCACGCAGACGGACTTGTAGCTGATGATGGAGCGCTGGCTCTCGGTGAGCGCGATCATGCGGCGCAGAATCTCGCGCGTCTTCCGGCGCCGGCTTTCCAACAGTCCTACATGTGACGTCACTCACCAGCCGGACGGCGCGCTGCTCGTGCTCGCAGACGGACGCGTAGCCGATGGTGGAGCGCTGGCTCTCGGTGAGCGCGAACATGCGGCGCAGCTTCGCGCGCGTCTTCCGGCGCCGGCTCTCCACCAGTCCTACACGTGAGGTCACTTACCACCCGGATGACGCGCTGCTCGCTCACGCAGACGGACTTGTAGCTGATGATGGAGCGCTGGCTCTCGGTGAGCGCGATCATGCGGCGCAGAATCTCGCGCGTCGTATGCCCCATTTCGCGGTGCCGGCTCTCAATCAATCGGAGCAGGAGTTGGTTGCCGCGGTTCGTATCTATGTGGCCCTGCCTGGGAATGCAAATACAAATAAGTTTTCTACACAAAACATTTAAACTTTCAATAAAGAAGAAAAATGATACTATATTACGAGTATATTATATTATCTTAAAAAGCATTGTAAATAGCCAAAATCAAAGTTAAAATTGAGTTTAGTAGGGAGCAATTTAGCCATTAGTAGATAAGTGGCATTAGAACCCCTTGTTCGTAAATAGCCTTTGTAAGTGAGTTGTGAAAGCACTCGACTTCAAGAATAAGCTTATCTGAAAAACAATGTGTAAAGCGATACCCTCAGCTAATGGGATAAGTACATTAGGTTGGAAGAAAACAATAACGTCTAGTTTGACAGGCTGACACATTTGAATCGGGTTCGATGTCTTTATTAATAGAGGATTATTTAAGTTAATTTTGAATGAAACCATAGCTAAATATATGGTATCGGTTGAATAAACTCTACGGAAAAAGTCTTAATCTTGACGAACATGAACCCGAATTATGTTACGAAAAATTACATAAAAATTGCTAGACCGACGCCTCTCGGTCACTGGAGCATTAATGAAAAATACATATAAGTGACCAAAATATTACTCAAAATACTTGATAGTTTCCGTCATGTGTGCGCGAACTTAGGGCCAAATTCGGGGTATGAAACGCCAGTTCGTAGGGACTGTTCCCGTGCGCAGAACTAACTATCCCTTACGTTGTCACCTAGTTCTTTTTAGACGCGATCTGTTATCTGATTGATTGATTACGACGTTAGTTGTAATCCTTGAATCTTGATGGACGAGTTTGCTCACCTCATGCAGATGACCTCATCATCAGTGCGGCGAATGAGCTGCACGGGTCCAGTGTACTGCAGGACTAAGTCCGCCACGTCCAGGTTCACGTACGAGCGGACCACCTCCTTCACGAGAAGAGCCCAGGACGACGGCATCTGGTTCTCGGCCAGCGGCAGCAGGTCGTCGAATGTAGCGTCTAGGATCTGATAACGTTAAGGGTTGAGCTACATCTGCTAGGGGCCTTATTACACTTGTCAAATTCATTCCCTAAACGCATAACGTACCGCATCTTGTAAGCTGGATATTTACTGACTGAACTTATCGCCCTAGTTTCATTTTATGAATTTTCAGCACATTTACATTTCGCATTTCATTCAGTTGGTCAAATTATCAAATGGCATCATTTTATTTAGTCAAGTTTTTAGGTCAAAAGTTTTGCTATATAAATGTTTTATTTGGGCAACTATTATTTACCAAAATCTGCGTTAAATAGTTTGCGATATGATATTTTGGGAAAAGTTTTTGGCCATACATTACTAATTCTCCAATTGCACTTTTTTATGCGACTATCCTCTTCTATCACTCAGAACCGTCATTTACTAGAGCGAGAAAAGATAGGTGCTTCGTCGTTTACGCCGCGTGACGACGCGTTCCCGCTCTGGTAAATGACGGTCCGAGTGATACAAGCATAGGAAAGTATCGCACTTTCTGCAGCTGCAGGGACCGGCTTTGTGCAGGGTAACCACTTATGGCGTTTTTGCTAAAAAAGTCACTTTCGCCGCCGCTACGTTTACATTTTGCTAATCCAATACGAACAATCTATTTCTTCAGTTAGTATGTAGATTTACGCTGGACCAGCAATACGTTTTAAAGAAAGGGGATCACTATGTTTTCTTTTAGATAGAAGCTCTGCCAACCGCAAATATAGTATTTTGAAACACAAAACAACTGCAGGAATAGCACTTAGAATTTTCTATTACAGGACTGTGAAATGTCTGCCTTTTCTGCTATTCAACGCCAATGAGCGTTTAGACTTTATAACACCCCACCTCACCTCTATTCATTTCCGATATTTCCCCTATACCTTGTCCAATTTCGGATGATAATTTTGACAGTTCATGCCTATGAAGTATTGCATTAGTTTTCGGTGTGTACTACAGATAATATCGTACTTTATTGACGGGTACCGCCCAATTAGTGAAGTGCCTTGCAAACAAGTACCAAAAAAATAATAGAAAATCGGGTGTGAAACAAAATTAATCTAACATAAATATAAACTTTGTGAACATCGTTTAGTTTGAATCGACTTTTCGAGTAGGCGTAGTATATAAGTGATTTACGTACGTGGACTGCTCATAGGAATGAACACTTTAGACATGAATAAAATGAAAGTTTTTTTTGAAAACACGTTTTTTTTTTATTTAATAAATATAAACCATGTACTAAACTTCTTTGTGAAGTAGGATATGTTAACAATCCTCCTTACAATATGTTGGTTTTCAGGCTCCTGCTTTTTTTCCGTAGTAGTGAATAACTGAAATAGGGAAAAAATGTTTACTACCTAAAGTCCTAAAATTAATGAATGAAATTTCTTGGAGTAAACCTCGTGTTGATTCGTAGATTCAGGATCTTCCATGTCTTCTTGATGAGTAATAATATACTTCTGTTACCCATATTATGGGTAACATTCTCTTCAGATTACATCCTCAGTTCATTATACGAGACGCAGAGAAGAATTTATCATAATTGATAATACAGAAAGATCATGAACAAAAATATATGAACTATTACTCTGTGTTTTCAGCATTTTATAAGGCTTACTATGCCAAATAAGGATAGCAAAACTGGAAAAAAAGACTACTTGGCCCTGGTGACGAACAGGCTTCGAACCTGCGGCCTACGCTATCCGCTCGGCTTCTCTAACCACTGAGCTACCGAGATTATGAATGTGTCTCGTATTTCTTTAATGGTTTTAGGCAAGTCAAATATTTTATAACAACCAACCGCCCCAGATTTATTTAACTTTTTATATTTTTACTAACTTCGTATCAGGATTCTCCTGGGGCTGAAAATTAGACTTTTCGTCTTGAAAAGCCTGTCTGAGAATGAAAAAAAACAACAACATAGTAGGGGAAGTCATTATGTTTCTACACTACCTACTGAGTAAGCCAAATATTTTTCTTAGCGTATAAATAATCACAAGGTATAAATAATAAAATAAAATCCTCACACAGGCAAGAAACAAACCAAAATGTTCATAACGTAAAATATTTGCCGCAGGCTCTTACCCCCTTATTCATAAAAACTTTCACAGTGCTTTAAGACCACTTTACTACAGTGAAAACAGTCTTATAAGACTGTTTTATCTTTTATGAATAAGGGGGTTAGTTAGTCTGTTTCACTTACTTGCTGACCGGATCGTCTTTTGTTGTTCCTTGTTCAATTTACTGTAAGGCTAGAGCTTTCTTTTGTTTCCTAAAAAAAATCATTAAATAGTTTTAATGAAATAAAAAAAAACAATAAACAAAAATTGATGCAACGGGATTTGATCCCCGTGATCCTCGTCTCAGTATAAAACAAAGCGCATGTCGAACGGTCAACGCTATTGCGTCTATGTAGGTAGTCCGCAACGAAATTATTGACTATTTATAGGCAAAAGCTATGACAACCACTAGAATATTGTTGAAAACCACAAACTTCACAGACTTGAGAAAAACATTTACATGTTTACGTTAGAACTCACTGAGCGAACATATTACATCACATAGGTACTTACCGAAGGTTTTTTGGGTTTTCCAGTCTTTTGTTGTAAACGTTTCGTTTTAGAAAACTTAGGCAATTTTACTGAATCGGGCCTTTCGCTTAATTTAAATGAAAAAAATGAATGGAATGTATTCTAACTAACGAATATTGTTCGCACTAACTGACTAATATTGTTCGCACTAGCACTAAAACACAACAACAAATTAAAACTGATGAAAAATAACTCAGAAATGCGTCCTTTCGCTTTATAATTAATGAGAATAAGAAAAAATAGTCACTAAGTGTCACTTAATAAAGTGACTGCACCATAAAACTACACAATATAATCCTGATGCAAATAATTGAACAATCGAAAAAGAAACGAAAATTCGTGCGCGTTCGCGGCGAGATTAGACACAAGTTCCCCGTCAAGGCCGAGAGCCGTCTGCCGCCCGTCGCCCGCACAGCCCCGCGCAGGGCGACAAAGCATCGTAACATGTTTTTTATATTTTTCTCAAAAACTACAAAATATAACTGAAAACGACTGGAACAGAATTTAGTTTACACAATTTTTCACTAATTGTTATGAGTAGTATGTTGTGAAATAAGGAAGGATTCAGCGTTTTTGCGCGACAATAGAGGTTCAGGGATTTTAAAATATCTTTCGAATTATAAATATATTCACAATATCCGTTGAAGGACACATTCCAAACTACATTATATATTTTATTTACATTTTTTGTATTACGTTTAACTTTACCTTAAAGAGATTTAAAACGGCCGAAATTGCCTGGTAGCCAGATTTTAGCTACTTTCATAGTGTTATGTCGTATGGTCTACTGTTGTGGGGTTCAGCTGCAGACTTGAACACCATTTTTGTACTTCAAAAAAGAGCCATCCGCTCCATTTACAAACTTAGACCACGCGACTCGCTTAGGGAAGTATTTAAGAAGATCGATATTTTAACTGTGCATGCTCAGTATATTTTAGATAACATAATGTATGTGCGCAAAAACTTGCATCTGTTCAAAAAAAACAGTGACACTCATAAACATAATACCAGAAATAAAAACAAATTGAAAACTCCCAGTCTTAGGCTACACAAGGTGGGAAACTCATTTGTGGGTCAATCTGTAAAATACTTTAACAAAATACCTCAAAGTCTTGTTGATCTACCTCTTCACAAGTTTAAGTCTGCAATTAAAGCAAAGTTAATGAAACAAGGTTATTATAATGTAGAGGATTACTTGAACGACAAAAGTTTGTGGTCATAGTAGGAATAATCTGCTCCTCTGCTCAATATTGTGTTCTTTTTTCTACTCGCATTGACTGTACTCTGAATTTATTTTTTGTAAAACAAACAAAGTTGAAAAGAGTAACTATCGAGTTTCTTGCCGGAGTCTTCTCGATAAGAAGCAACGTCCGAACCGGTGGTAGATTCACATTATGTATATTCACGATGTGTACTAATATTGTACTATTTTATTTACGTTTATTATTATTATTTCTATATACTTTTTTTGACATGTCATAAGTGCTTTGTACAAGCTTAAATGAATAAATGTATTTTTACTTTACTTTACTTTACTAGCCTGTCAGAAACTTAGAAAAAGGCGATGGGCAATTTTAACAGAAAATCCATATACTTAATGAAAAACTAAAGTGACAGCGAAACATGTGAAGGTTACTAGATGTTTCAGAATTAGTCCGAAAGAGATAGTGCCACTGACCAGTCCCCGCACGGAGAAGTGGACGCCGCCCCAAGCAGCCGAATACCCGCCGATGCTCCACCCGTACATGACGATGTCCTCCGGGAGGAACTGCAGCTCGTTGATCGCGTAGCTCAACACGGCCTCGATAGCGTTGTGCTCCTGCCGAGGGTACGGTTGGCCCTGCGGACAAGCGCAGTTATACACCAGAAGGAACAAGGAAATAACCTTAATTTGTATACCAGAAGGAACCAGGTAACAAGCTCAGTTCTACAAGGGACCATGACTGAGGCCTAGAGATGTAAAATGACTGAATCTGAATAAACATACCCTCCAATTTTTCCAAATTGAAATAAGTCAGTCAAATTCAGTACCTTTCGTCATTTTCATCATTTATCTCAAGTAATAATAAGACAGTAATGCTTGAATCAATTTGACTGAATTGACAATAAATGACTAGTCAAACATAGTCATATTATTATTGAGTCATTTTACATCTCCAGAATGTCATTTGGCCAGAACCAAAATCTTTGTGTTCATTGTTTAATTTCCGACTAACTCTCCAGTGATGGTAAGCATCGATAAAAACCACATCAACCCGGATAGCGACGGAAGGCTGACCACCTACCACGTTGGGATCTAATACCATTGGTGAAAGTGGGCTTCTGAGTGTTCCGTTCACCATGACGGCAACAGTAAGATCGTGATGGTATGTAGGTATGTACAGTCACGTGCAATGATTAGTCTCAGAAATATGCTTGGTTACATATTTTTTACATAAAAAGCGTACACTTATTTCTGATTTTGTCCTGTTAACTATAAAGTGTTTAAAATGTATACCTAATTTTGAGGCCATAGCAAAAGTACACATTCTTTTTAATTAATAGTGTTGACATAATTTTGAAAAACTATAAATGTATAGCAATTATTGCATGTGACAGTACATCACTCCTGGAAAATTTAGCTTTCTGTTAGTGACAGAATTTTCACGATCGGATCAGTAGTATTCAATACAAACAAACAGACAGACAAAAAAAATCAAATCTTTCCTCTTTATAATATTAGTAGGAGTATAGATAAGAACAATAATGTTAACTTAAAATAAGATACTATTATTACTACATTTAACGTAAGTAAGACAAAAACCATGGTTTTTGAAAGAGATGAGGATATGACAGAATGTGATGTTTTAATTGGAGGTGAAAAGGTAGAACAAGTGAAAGAATTTGTGTATCTGGGGACTAGGTTCACGAGGGATGGAAGGCATGAGGGTGATATTGATAGAAGAGTGAATGCAGGGAATATGTTAAATGGAGCCCTGCATGCCTTTCTGAACAGCCAGAAGGTGTCAGAAATGGCGCGACTGGCTGTTCATGCGGGGGTGTTAGTGCCGGCATTCTGAATTTTGCTAGCGCTAGGGAGTTGTATAAACAGCTCAGATTATTTAAGAGTATTATCATTGATTCCTTACCGTGCTGGCGCCAAATCCAGGGTGATTCCAGCCCAGTACTGAGTAGCCAATTTTAGCGGGAGTAGTCATTATGCCGACTTCGTAAAAGCCAGAATTCCCTTCGGCGCAGATGACCAGAAGCCCGCCCTTTATGGAGTGCCCGCGGTTGTCGACGAGCATGGTGTCGATGGTGTTACCATCAGCTGTGGATATCTTAGCGCGTTTGCCATCGTAGTCTTCTACCAGGTTTGTTCGGCCTTGGAATAGCGCAGGCCCTGTTAAAACAACTGAAGTTGAAAAAGAAATCGTTATTACAGGGCTCTGATTCTGCTATATAAATGCCAACGGAATCGTAATTGAATGGCGTGATTTTGTCAGTTTTATCAGGGACCAAACGACAAAATCATGTTATTCAAATCATTTGATTTATATAGTTTTTATATAGTTCCAGAGCTCGGCCCAAAAACCCGGAGGCCCCGGGTTCAACTTCCAGGTCGGGCAAAGTGTGTTTTTCGGAACATAGCCCGGGTTTGTGATCACCAACCCGCATTTGGCAAGCGTGGTGATTAAGCCAATACCCATCCATTGTAGCGATGACTTGACTTCAATGATGGAGGCCTTTGCCCAGCAGTGGGACAGTATATAACTTTTTTTGGAACTTAAACCACAAACATTAGGCTCTTAACCAAATTTTATGTCTTTATTTTCAATCTTCAATATGTCTAGTAAATATTTAGGAGTATTGCTAGCTTGTTGAGTCTATATTCACATATAATGTAGGGAGAAATAAGTTATGCTTATTTAACAAGTTAAGCAAGACATACCTGCCGGTGACTACACTTCTGACATTCCACGGACATCACTTAGACACAATCACTACTCACTGCCAAAATATGGCTAAGATTCAGGAAGTCTCGGAAACCCACACCTTGCTGACAGCACTTATGAAGAAGATGGTCGATTTCAAACATCTGGAGACAACCAAGGCGGCATCATCTCAGCCAGACAATCTGGCAACCCTATCTCGCGACGATATCCACGAAAATGTCACTTCTTCCTCTTCTTCCGACATCTGGAAGTTTCTTAATACTCTCAGCTTTAGTAAATCTCCATCTAGCTTGAGTGCGACTCCTTTCTCTCCCAACGACCTCAATAAGCACTTCTCCTCTTCCGTCCCACTGAACGATTCCGTAAAACGTAGCACCATTTCATCCATGCGTCTACTACCTCCCCTCTCTGATGACATGTTTTCATTCCTTCCAGTGTCTGAAGAGGAGATAAAGAAAATCATAGACTCCATCAAGTCGAAAACCACTGGTTTCGACGATATAAGCCGTACTATGATTCTACGTGTTTTAGGCCACATTCTCCCGGCTATCACTCATATTGTGAACTTTTCTTTTACCAGTGGTCATTTTCCTAAAGTTTGGCGTCAAGCGTTCGTCATCCCTCTTCCTAAGGTTGCGAACCCAAGTACCCTGAATCAACTCCGTCTCATCTCTATTCTCCCGTTTTTGTCAAAAATTCTCGAAGCAGCTGCTCATAAGCAATTTTCCAGATACATTTTGGGTAATGGGATGCTAAGTCAGTGCCAATCGGGTTTTCGTCCAGGGAGTAGTACCATTACTGCACTTATTAAAGTCACGGATGATATCAGGGCTGGTATGGAGGAATCTCGGTTGACGGTCCTGGTTTTAATCGACTTCTCTAATGCTTTTAATACCGTTGATCACGATATCCTCCTGGCAGTGCTGAGGCATCTTCGTGTCTCTCCTTCTGCTGTGGACTGGTTCTCTTCTTACCTGCGCGAGCGTCTGCAGGCTGTTCGCGTGGATCAAGTTCGTTCCGATTGGTCAGACTTGGTGATGGGTGTACCGCAGGGTGGAATTTTATCGCCTATTCTGTTTTCAGTGTTTATAAATATGCTCACAGATAGAATTCAATGCTCACACCACCGATATGCTGATGATCTGCAACTGTATGTGCAGGCGGGTGTTGCGGACTTGGACGTTGCCATTGATAAGATTAACAGGGACCTCAGCTGCATCAGTGACTGGTCATTTAACTTCGGCGTCAAGGTTAACCCTGCAAAGTGTCAGGCTATTATCTTTGGTAGCTCATATCAGTTGCGTGCGGTGGGCAGTTCATCTGTTGCCCCGGTGGTGATGGACGGTGACCTGATACCTTATTCACCATTCGTCAATAATCTGGGTCTATATATGGACAGCGCACTGAACTGGGGCCAGCAGGTGAATGAGATAAGCAGGAGAATCACCTGGACACTGCGTGCTCTTTATCGTTTTAAATTTTTTCTACCTGTCAGTACCAAGGTTTTGCTCGTCCAGGCTCTTGTTCTTCCTATACTTGATTACGCTGATGTTTGTTACACTAATATTACACAGCAACTTCTGAACAAACTTGACAGACTTCTGAATAGTTGTATCCGCTTCATCTTTGGTTTACGTAAGTACGATCATATTTCTTTTTATCGATCTAAACTAAGCTGGTTACCTATTCGTCAACGTAGAAATATAAGAATTGAGTGTCTTCTTTTCTCTGTTCTCTTTGATCCCAACTCTCCGACGTATCTTAAAGGTAAATTTCAATTTCTACACTCTTCTCATTAACTACTCCGTTCAAGTGAAACTCTAGCCCTATCAACTCCACTTTTCTTTACCTCCTACATGTCAAGCTCGTTCAGACTGTCTGCCATTCGACTCTGGAACTCTCTTCCAATCAACATCCAAAAATCTACCTCCAAACTTGCTTTGAAGAGGTCGTTGCGTGACCACTTTAAGTGAGCCGCTGATGTATCCTGTCTAAGTCAACTATGTTATTGAGTTCAGATACTGACTTTTTTGTTTAACTTTCTTTATGGCAATATGATGTATTATAAAATAATGTAGTATATTCATTTTGAAATATTTAAGTATTTATATTTGCATGATTGGTATGATATCATATTTATATATGTATTATTATTTTTAATATATTTAAGTATTCATATCTGAGATTTGTTGTTCTCGCTGACATTTTTAAATGTTGCACAGCCCAAAATTTCAATGTTTCTGTTATACCTTGCGGTTGACTGGTAGAAAATGCCGCTAGGCATTAAGTCCGCCAATTGTAATTTACTTGTTTGTGCAATAAATAATAAATAAATAAATATATAGGCTAATTACTACTATTACTACTAATTCCCACTCGGTCCTTAGGATCCACACCCTCAAACAGTTGGCCTCAAAGTCAGCTTGGTTGGAATTTACCTATAATGCTATCTGGACGGTAAAAACACTTTAAGTATACCTTTAAAAAAGCGAGGTTCGCAGAGCAGTAAGTATTAATACTATTAATGCGGAGTATGGTAGTAAATGGGCTCTCATCTTATTGTAAGCGGGTAACAGATTCCAACAATACTTACATAAGATGTGATTTATGACAGACAAAGAGCCAGGATAGATCAGTCGCAGGCCGAAGGTGTGAACAGCCAGGTAGGCGAGGATCTGGACTGTGGCGCGCTTGAACCGTGGCAGGTCTGGGTTGGCGCAACGGCTGAATGGACTTACTCGTTTAGGTCTGCAAATAATTGATATTGGTAATTGAATTTCATTTGTATTATTTCAGGTAATCGGTAACTTTATTTAGGATTCATGAACTTGAAAACATTAGATGGTATATTTTGGAACTATTATTTACATTCTTTTCAATTTAAGTAAAAAATAATAATTTGCTTACGCGTCACGTGATGCAACGCTGTAAGTGACAGGCCAAGCATGGTACTCAAAATCGTATTTTCTAAGTCCTTCCAGCAGTTTTTGTTTGTCAGCCTGAGGTTGATTGAGGGTGTTCACAAATGCCACATATTTCGGGTTGAAAGCCCTTCCAATGCCCCTCAGAGCTATGCAGACCACCAGCAAGCAGCCAATACCACCAATGAATTGCATGGGTAATCTTGCTTCGATCGTGGAGAATCCGCGGTGAAGCACGTACATGAATAGGAAAGGAGAAGAGTAGATGCCTAAGTGGAATATGGTATTCGTCTGAAAGAAATACAATATCTTGCATGATTTGGTAGGCTAAGAGGTAAACATGTTTTTGCAAAATATCGTTTTTGAGAAAAAGATAGGTAGGAAATATTATCATGCAATAAACTGAATACAGTAAAAACAGATGTAATTTAAAATTGTTAAATTGTAAATACTTACTAAACAGATAATTCTGTCACTCCATTTTTCTAAGCACTTTGGTTGGTATACTGCCTAAACAAAAAAAAATAACAGTTGTAGATAGCAGTATAAGAAAAACAGACACAAAGACTATTTTGGACTTGAGGTCCATCTTGAAATATATTTCTTTTGATGACAAATAAAATAACCCTATTGTACAGGGTAGTCCCAACATACACGGAATTTTTTTTTGGCTATCCAATAATACCCCATGTATGTTACCAGATTTTTTGTAGTTTAATGTTATGAATTTTTTACGTTTTTTTTCTAAATTTCTGGGTTGAGCCACTTTTTTGGTCACTGTGGCGCGATCTGTTGGTGTTAATGCCAGATTTTTAACCCCCGACGCAAAAACAGGGGTGTTAGAGTTTGACATTGATGTCTGGATGTGTGTCTGCCTGTCTGTGGCATCGTAGCTCTCGAACGGATTGACCGATTTAAATATGTTTTTTTCATTTGAAAGCCAGTTGCCTTGTGGTGGTTCTTAGCTCTATGTTTTATGTTTGGTAAAAATAGGTCCAACTATTTGAAGAGTAGCAGATTTTCAAAATGATGTAAGGCATTTTTGGCATAATATTAATTGCATAGAGGTTATTTTAATTTTTAATTATTAAATGATTACTACTTTCAGACATTCATAGCGTTTATAAGAACCCAAAAAAAAACTGAAATTGAAATAGTTAGAAATACTGTAATATAATATTAAAAAAACAAGTAACAGCCGTTTCAAAAACAAGTAACATAAACTTTTACATCCAAATGTTTTTACAAACTTCACTACTCTTTCAACTACCCATTTGACAACATCATCGAATTCTAAAAATAATTGAATATAGATAATAAAAAAATAAATTCAAAAAGGGCCCAGTAAAAACTTTAAGTTTGTGTCCTTATGTACGAATCATTATATGGCCCTTCAAACTTTGGTGGGCAAATTCATTTTTGAAGTGTAAAATAATTTTTAAAAAAAGTATACCATTCGATAATCTAAACAATTTTTAGCAACGTTTGCTATGAAACCTAAAATAAATAAAATGCATAATTTGTTAATAACAAAATCATGTTTTGCAGAACGCAAAGAAATAGATGTCGTGTGATGTCCCAACATAGCGGCAGTTTCTAAGAAGTGTTTTGAGAAAGTCCACAAATATGATTTTTACAATTGCTATTACACTTGCGTTTTGGTGCTTTCAAAATATTTTTTTCACCAATGTTTCTATGTTTAAGAGAATTTTGATAACGAAAAGATACAACACCATTGCATATCAAAACATAACTGATTTATTAATTGAATACCAAAATATTTTATAATAGCACTCAAATGTAACGAAGAGAATTATTAAAAACACTGATTTAATCCCTATAAAATATAAATTCCAAAAAAAAAAACAATCCATCAAATGATATCATTTCCTAGTTTCAAGTTATAATTGGAAAAGAATGCGGACCTAAGGTGACTTGGACACTGCACCTTAGTCCCGCATCTTCTGGCGACCCGTGTGCCGTGGCCGGCCAAATTGTTCCGTTAATACTAACAAATACATTTATAATTAATGAAGATATAAAACAGCTACTCATATTTTGTTGCTGACTGTCCTAAAAATGTGTTGCTAGACAGTTGGGGATCGAAACGGAATACTAAATAATTAAAAATAAAACTGATCCCCTAGGTATCAGTTCTAGGGGATCGGAACGGAATACAAAATAATAAAAAAAAACCTGATCCCCAAGGGTATCAGTTCTTGGGGATCGGACTGGAATAACTCTCGCAGTCAGGCGGGCTGCGCTGCGATTGGTCCAGGCTGTAGTGCATGCATTCAGGTCGGTCCTGATGGGCTGCGCTGCGACGCAGGGATAGCAAGAGCGATTTAATGACATACGCTTAAATACTTACTTTTCACTGATATGCCTGACAGCTCTTATTGTTCCGTGTCACGCATACTATTTCAAACTAAATAAAAAGAAACTGGCAAAAGAAAATGTTATAAACTACCAAAATCTTATCAAGTAAATTATTGTTATTCTCTTTATTCAGTATAAATCTGAGATATAAAAATTTTACAGTATTCTTACAAAACCAGAGATTTATAACATTAAAAACCACTTTTGAATTATAATTATAAAAAGTAAATAATTACAATTATAAAACTTAAGATTAAAGTTAAAAAACAATGATTTATAAAAATACTATAAAAATCTTAACCTAGGGGGCCGCCGGCAGCGGGGCAGGCGAGGCCTAGACTACCGGTGGTTAGGGCTGCAGAGAGAGGAACCTCCTGACAGTACGTGCCGTGTCCAAGAGTACCGCCTTCTGTATCTGACCCTTGATCCAGCCGCTAACCGAGAGCCTCTCAAGGTGTTGGTCGAGGCTCTTGGCTATTAAGCCGTTTGCCGAAACGACTATCGGAACAATGGTCGTCGAATCTACATCCCACATGGCGGTCACCTCGTGAGCCAAGTCAAGGTACTTGCTGAGCTTGTCCTTCTCGGCCTTCACGAAGTTACCGTCATGCGGGATATGGTGATGTCGACGAGCACTGCCCGGCGTTGGGATCGGTCTACTAGCACGATATTGCTATTATTATTAACCGTTAATAAATGAAGTATTTGAAATTAAATTAATATATCTTTACAGCGCCTGATGCGTGAAAAGGAACGCCATCTAATAGTGTATTGACACTACTGAATCGACAAAAAATCGATGAATAGGAGCGACCATTTTGTAATTTGTAATCACGTCATTCGCATCAGTACCAGTGCGTCTGCCTTGTGTGCTATTTTTTAACTGTTATTTTCGAGATACCGCGTTTCATTCTATACTTATTAGCCATATCCCGTTTATTAAGAAGTTATTAAAAAAATTAAAATCGGTAAATCTGATTCCATTTCCTTTACCAACTCGATTAAATTACATTCGTTACAGCACTATAATTGACAATTAATTATGAACTGTCAGGGATATCATCATACGGCGAAAGTAGTTATATACAACAAATTGAACTAAGATCATCTTAGCCGAAATAATCAAAGCTTGTACTATAGGAGTGATAACATATTCATTTTTAAATATGAATGTTTGTCATGGGAGGGATCGAACTCACTACCTCCGACTTTAAAGGAATCGCTACCATTTCGTCAACGGGCCAGTTAATAACTGTCAGTAATGAAGATAAATAGCAACACTGCTTACTAATTTGCGAGTTCACCGCAACAATTGTTAGGGAATCACTCCTAACTCCGAAGCAAAAGGTTGAGAAGGAAGAGAACCTCAATAAAACTAGTAATCTACTTATATACATTTTCGTTCAAAAAATGTAATTTATTTATCATAGCTTGGGGGAAAAGGTTCTTCGCTTTAAGAAAATTCCAAACATTTTTTAATATAGTTTATTTACATTTAACTAAAGTACGTAGGTGCCATTTTGCTAGATCACTTTTTGCCATCTTGTAGGTACATGATCCGATTGCTATAGGAATTTGGAGGCTTCTGACCAAAATACCGCGACAAGTGGTTTTGGCAGTCCTCTCGTGACGTTAACCTGACACTGCCTAAATAATTCTGAAGAGACCGAAGTCAGGACTATACGGCGGATGCATGAACACATTTTGAGGCTTTTGATCAAAATACCGCGACAAGTGGCAGTCCTCTCGTGATGTTAACCTGACACTGCCTAAATAATTCTGAAGAGACCGAAGTCAGGACTATACGGCGGATGCATGAACACCTCCCAGCCAAACTCTTAATTTTTGTTGAGTGGCTAAAGATGTGTGGTCTCGTTATCATGATGAAAAACCACACCCTTTCTGTTGATTAATGCTGGCCGCTTTCTCTCAACTTCATGCTTTAATCTCATCAGTTGTTCGCAGTGGAGTTCAGAATCGATGGCCCTGCCTGGTGGTAACACAATCAACTGGCATTCAACCGGTCTAGCTTCCTTGTCATGTCGTGCAAAAACCGCTCATAATAATGTGGGCTCCTATAAGATGATAGTGTTTGGTAGATTGACTGGTTGTGGTAACTGCACTGCACGACAAATAATGCCTAAAAGTACACTTGTAGTAGATCCGCAAAAAAAGTTAGAAGCTAGAATAGGGGGGCCTATTCATTCTTGCAACATATAAAACGAAAACTTGCCAGCTAGACCACTTGCACTTGTCCTACCAGTATAACTCTAGAATGACGTCTTAATGTAAACCTGAATCTGATCTCAATTAACTAAGTTCAGAAGCCCACGTCGCTTATGAACTTAGTCGTTTTAATAATGCTCTAAAAGATACTGTTGAGTCCGATGAGTGGATTACGAATATTACACATGACTTTTTTTTATTACTTCTCCTTTGAGCTATTGTACATAGGATGTGGGTGGACTGAATTATTTGCGCCGAACCTGCGTAATTTCATTCACCCTATCACGCAAGCGCAGTACTGATGTGATCCCTCCACCTCATCTAAAAAGAACCGGTGCTGCCAATTTATAAGCTATCTGGCTGGTATACAGTCGCTATTCGTGTAGCCCGTTCTGCCAAAATCGAAGTACCTACTTCAATATCCGTTTGCTGAACAACTTCGTACCCTGGTACAATGCATTCATAGTCCTGATTTCTTGAGCAACCATCCTACTCCAGTTCATCCAAGGTGCTTTCAAAACGAGGGTGCATAAATTCTGACTGCGCATATTGCGTAGCAATCCTTATACCTCTTTATAGAGACTATTTTGCAGGATACATTTCTCACAATACACATTTTATTATTCAGGGCGTACCTATACGTCCGCACATGCGTCAACCACGACCAACCTACGAGCAAACATTGAGGATCTAGAGATACGCATGCGTGTTCAAATCCGCCAGCGTTGAAATCTTGATCTAGCTAACCTTCACGGCTGTATTTATCAACTGTTAAGGAGCTGCCTTCCGTTCACCAGCTCCGTAACGTAAGATGACGACTACCAGACGCAAACACCTGAATAGCTCTGAAAGAAATATATTTTCCAATATCCGCCTACAAAATATAAGGTTGCCCTCGATTTCTCGAGCATCTTATTATCAGATCCTGTCCTGATGACTATAATAGGACCACATGGAAAGATACTCTTTCAAACAAAAACATAATTTTGTAAATCGGTCCAGGCGTCTTTAAGTAATTGGGAAACATAGAAAAAAAAGAATCCGACCAATTGAGAAACTCCTGCTCTTTTGAAGTCGGTTAGTTCGTTAAAAAGTAATCAGAATATGTTTTTTTATCCTTAACTTACAACACGGCTGAAGTCAAAGTCTACACTATCAGCAGAATATCATAAAGAGAAAATAATGGTTGTTTGTTTGTTTGTAATGGATAAACTCAAAAAGTATCAAACCGACCTAAAAAATTAATTTCACGTAAAGTTATGATTATTAGCGAGTAAAACCGGCTTTATTATTAGGTTATATTTTGTGGTGGAAATAGTTCTAGCAAGCGAAGCCGCTGGCGGAAAGCTAGCTTGTACTATAAATCGCTATAACTGGTGAGTCTGGTGACTGTCAAGAGTTCAAGACGGTCATATTTTATTGCTCAATGATTTCGTCCATTTATTAATTGACGGACAAAGCATGCGTATTACTCGTAATTGAATAAGTAAAAATCGCAATGCTACCCGTCAATCACCTGAATTCACGCAAAAACTTTACGCTTCATCAGAATACTATTATAAAGAGGGAAGATTTGTTTGTTTGTATCGAAATAGGCTCCGAAACTACTAGACAGATTTTATTTTATTTTTCATTAATATAAAGCTACATTATCCGGTAGTGACATAGGCTATATATTTTTTAATATAGGCTACACTTTGACGGTAAAGACAGTCTACGCGGGCGACGCCACTGACGGACAGCTAGTGAGTTATAAAGATAGTTAGCTTACTTATAGGTCTCTTTTCTACCCAGATCAGTTAGTCTAGTACCAAGCTAGAAGTTAGTAGGTATTCACCGAGATTCCGAGTAGTGTATTTGTCACAGCCTTGTAAGAAGCATCGTTATGTGAAGTTTACATACTCATGTGACATTACATGTAGGTACATTAAGCGCTGCGCTATCTCAAACAGTAGTTAGGTAAAAGATTTTCTAAAATCGGTTCACAAATGAGTGAGAAATCGGTGACTCATAAAATAAAGGTGTCGAACATAAATAACTTCCTCCTTTTTTGAAGTGGGTATAAAATCAGTCGGAAATCGTACATACACTCCACCATTTTAATTTCAGTCGTTGACATCATGGTTGGTACAGTTATTCAAGGTGAAACCTTTGTGTGACCGACCATAGATTTGAACACCTTGAATAACTGTAACTTACGATCACGCAGACACGAGATATTTCGAGACTATTGAGCCAACTTTGTAAACGCTTGAATAGAGGTTTAAACGAGTTGCTCAACATCTCTCATCCTAAAGTAGGACCCTTTATTTTGCTTGACTGCATTATGTAGCAATACAAATAAGGACAAAGGCATAAAAGCTGGCATTGAATACCAAAAGCTTCCCTAAAAATCTCATTTGTTTGATAGTTGATCTGTATCTGTATAGTTACTAAGGGAGAGAGAGTGAAAAGAACCATGCCGGAGTAAAACAAACTGATGCTGTTATCTATTCTGACTATAAATATTTACTGATGCGTTTGAGGAATAGGTATACGAAGCAGGGGTGTGTGCACTCTTATACGAATGCTGGATAAATTAACAAATAATTATAATATGTATATTTAAGGACATTCGAACAGTCTGTATCTTCTTCCGCAATCTCCCCACATCTAAAGGTCACTTTTTGCCTATCCTATGTTGTCACAAATGAAATTGTATTTTTCTTTTATACATAATTATATTACATACATACATACCATCACGCCTTTATCAAAACGGGGTAGGCAGAGACCACATCTTTCCACTTGCTACAGTCCTGACACACCTCTTGCGCTTCTTCCACTCTCATTAATCCTTTCATGCATGCTACTCCTAACTTGACCTTTTCTAAGAACGGCGTGGAATTGTCCTAAGTACGTCCGTCTAGGCCTTCCCCTTCCAATATTTTCCGTTTTAATTTGAAATATAATACTTAATACTTTTTTGTAGATTTTTTTACCAAAAGGTAAAATCCACATTAACTTTATTATTTTGTTAGTTTTACTTTGTTAGTTTATATTAGGAAGTTTAGAAAAACATCGCTGATTATAGACTTCTTTTATATCTTGGTAATGTCATCACTTTAATAAATAATTAATTTACATACATGGTTTGGTATGATATATAAATTTCCTTTCCTTCCTAAAATTTAAAAGAGGACATCGCTGGATACACCTTTTATAAAATGTGTATTAAAAAATATACCAAATAATTGAAATGAAAGAACGTATACGGTTAGATCTAGCATAGAACTCATTGCCGTGTTTGATTTTGTATTCATAAAGTAAGTAATGAGAAAAAACATCGGTGGCCAACACTTGTAAGTAGTTAAAGCAGTTGTAGAAATCGAAATTGAACAAATTACAAACTACATATGTTTCGGTAGCACAAATATTGAACTAATTATCTAACACATTCTTTATCCCGTAGGACATGGTCAATCGCTAGGTATAGACACATTGGGTCTGGGTGTGCTGGGAGACGCCCCTAGCTTAATTCCTTGTCTGGTACCTCGTAACACAGGGATATTTATCCCTACTTCGAGACCATGACAAGAGGTGTGTTGACGGGCGAAAACACGATAAACCACATAATTTGTAAATTTTTAATTAATATCACCTTTTCCATATCGATCTTTACCTTTAAATTACTCGGAAACGTGACACTTTAGGATATTATCTATTTTTTCTTTGTTTAAGTGTTGTTCTATCCATATAAACCACTTTTAGCGTGCGCGGAAACTTCAGGAAAAAACAAAATGGCGGCAGGTGGCTATGCCAGCTTTCATACAAAAATGTTGAAAACCCCTTTAAAAACACAACCAATTTAATAACTTATCTAAGCTAAGTAAGAAGAGGTAAAAAGATTGCCTACCGACGTAGATTTTCTTCTATTTACTGTTTGATATTATAAACATCTTAATCTCTAATAGGTACTTAACTTAGCCTCCATTTTGCCTCCGGTGAGTGGATTATGTATAAAATCAGCGGCTTCGCCCACGTTGATTGTCTTAACATAATCATCACGACTTTATTTCGGGGAGTGTGCGAGCGAACTGCATGAGTTGGTTCCGCCATCTCCTTTTCACCATCGGAGCACAAGACGCACATTAGCCTTCCACCCGCACGTTGTGGATATTCCAGCCATTCGCACAAAACGTTTTGCGGACTCCTTCATAATGCGAACAGCAAAGGAGTGGAACTCGCTGCCTGCGCATGTGTTTCCGAACCAATACAATCTGGGTCTCTTCAAGACTAGAGTGAATAGGCATTCACTAGGCAGACATGTACCATCATAGATCGTATCGTCACTTACCATCAGGTGCGATTGCGATCAAATGACTGTCTAGTCCAATATAAAAAAAAACCCAAACAGGGTAGTCAGAGACTGAGACTGTGTCTTCATGGTGAACGAAACACTCAGAAGCCCACTTTTCACCAATGGTATTAGAACCAAACGTGGTAGGTGGTGAGCCTTCCGCCGTTATCCGGGTTGATTTGGTTTGTTATTGATGTTTTCCGTCACCAGAGAGTTAGTCGGATATTTAACAATAAACACAAAGATTTTGGTTCTGGCCAGATTTGAACTCGGGACCACACATTCCACGATCTGAGTTCGGGTGCTGAACCACTAGGCCACGACACTCTACTAGACTAGACTGTCATTCCTGTCAAAATATAGCTGAAAATCTTTCCTCTTTATAATATTAGTATAGATAAATAGTATAGATAAAGTTACTAACCTAACCTTTTTAAAAAATGCCTCTAGGCATTAAGTAGGCGCCCTTTGTAACATAGACTATGTGCAATAAAGAATAAATAAATAAATAACCTAACCTAAAATATGTCATTTGTTACCGAAAACACGACAAGTCTATGAATATCACCTTTTCATCAATAAATTTATTTAAGTAACTCGGAAACTTAACACTTTAGGGTACCGCACCCAAAATTTTGGGTGTTTATTGGGTAAAAATCTAAAACACCCGGTTTTACACACCTGGGTTTTAACCCCGGTGGGAAGATTGCCCATCTATATTTGCAATATTAGACATTATCAGCTACGGATCACTGTCCCCTGCCAAATGGTTGTGTCCCGCGGCCCCCACCTTCACCCAAGCTTGAGCTGTCTGTCTATAGTTTAGTAAGGGTGTTCAGCTTATTATTTTTTTCAAAGTAGTGGCCCTGACAAGCTTTGTTCTGTCAAAAGAGTATGGCAAATGCTTGACAGCTGTAAACATTTAGTATGGAAAAATATTTTTGCTTTTATTCAATTTTTTCGTCAATTTCCCAATGTTTTTATACTTATTATCCTATTCCCGGTGTAGATAAATCAAAAAACACAAAAATCATTAAAATCGGTCCACCCGTTCTTGAGTTATAAGTGGTGTACTAACACGACTTTCTTTTATATTTATAGATATTTTATTACAAATTCAATAATGGTTTGCTAATCTCTACTTTTTAATTTAGTGAACACAATGCCAATGATTTCATAATATTTCTAAGCAATGCAAGGTTTCTCTAAGAAATTATCACCTGTAAATGAAAAGGCTCGAGACATACACACAAAACAAAATTTCTTTCTCTTAGACTTGCTAAAAAAGAAAACCCAAATAAAACGA
This sequence comes from Udea olivalis, assembly GCA_947369235.1. Classification (NCBI taxonomy): domain Eukaryota; kingdom Metazoa; phylum Arthropoda; class Insecta; order Lepidoptera; family Crambidae; genus Udea; species Udea olivalis. The sequence goes on from OX376340.1 coordinate 31,909,892, forward strand.
ACAAACATACCTCTTTTGGACCATCTTTATAAATCTTGAACAAACGAGGGGCGAACATGTACTTCCACAGCCTCATCTTGAATCACTTAGAAGTGAACTACGACCTTTAGTTACCTAGGTTGACCTAGATTTTCTCATGTATTGATTAAAATTTGCAATGAAAACAAGAGTGCACCGTGGGTTCACCGATGAAACTTTAATTTGAGTTTATGCCTAATTTTGGGTAAAAGGCCTCTAATTGTTTAAGTTAATATTAATGTATAGCTGAAATTATAATTTATAATAAAATATTATGTCTAAAATGTACCACATTTTCCTGTAACCAAAAATCCAGAAACACCGTATATTTTCTGGAATTTCTAGGAAGTCTTTTTTTTCTGTAATCTGTGAGGAAGAGATTGCACAGATAAAAAAAGATGACGTTGTGAGGATGCGTTCCAAAATTATATCATGGTTCCAACCAAACCAACAAATTTGACGATGCAGTATTGTATTCGGCGTTAAATTGTAAATCAAAAAGCATTAATCGCTGTTAAAATCAAGAAGATGGGTGCTTCTTCGAGTAAGGCATTCTTTGGTGATTTGCGTGGCCATCGAGATCTATATCTTGCAATATACGTAAAAGTAATATTTTTTATAGAAGAGGCACCTCCGAGAGCGATATACTTACATAGATAATCGAGGTTAAAAAATTGGAAGCCATGCAAATCACAAAACACCCCATGAAAATGATTTTCATTTTAACTTAACTTTCTCAAATATGTTATTTGATGTTACTTCATATATAAAAGAATTTTTAAACATGAATATTATTTAAACATAAAGATATCCATCAGCAAACATGGATCTCACCCGCTGGCACTACTAAAAACCAAATTGACCACGATGCCATTCGTTCTAAATGGCGCTCCTCGTTGCTCGATGTCCGAAACCGAAGAGGGGCCGATATCGACAGCGACCATCATTTGGACCACCAACAGCTCGACAACCATGTCGAGCTGCGCCTCAAGGTTGCGGTAGCACGATCAGCCGGGGACCTAGCGAGGTCGCGAGAAGGTTCGCGGTCGCAAAATTCAGGGACCCTGACACTTGCACCAAATTCAGGCTCGAACTTCGACACCGCTTCTCCAGCCTTGATACGGAAAACTCAATAGGCGAAGACTGGAACCGTTTTAAAGTGGCCTATACAGGGACAAGCTCTGCCATCTTGGGACACAACACACACTCGCTCAAAGACTGGATGTTACAATCCACATGGCAGCTTATCAACGACTGAAGAGACCTACACTTGAAACTGCCACTAACTACCGACGTTACCGACGTTCAACTTCTAGTATTCTTCAGACAACAGCACCGACAGATCCAGAAGAAAATCTACCGCAGCAGCTGTTGCTGATAAAGCCCAACTCGCTGCAAACACTGGCAATCATAAAAGTCATAAAATTGCTTCGTAATACCAATTCTACTGGTTATGATGGTATTAATAGTAAATTGTTGAAGCGTTGTGCGGATACTCTTGCTTTTCCCCTAAGTCACATTATAAATCTATCTTTTGTGCAGGGTAAATTTCCCTCACGTCTTAAATTGGCTGTAGTAAAACCACTATTCAAGAAAGGTGTCAGAGACAGTATGGATAATTATAGACCTATTACCTTAAACCCAGTAATTTCAAAGGTTTTGGAAAAGATTATGTTTTTTAGACTGAACTCGTACCTTGAAAAAAATGGAATTCTAAGTGAGAAGCAATTCGGCTTTCGAAAAAATAGTTCAACCACCTTAGCATGTTTCTCACTCATGAAAACCGTTACTGAAAGTCTGAGTAGAGGTTTCCGCGTTTTTTCTGTCTTCCTTGATATGACGAAAGCATTCGACATGGTATCCCACGATATTTTATTACAAAAACCTAATGCTTTCGGCGTGAGGGGTGAACATCTGGAATGGCTAAGTAGCTATCTTGAAGACAGAGAGCAGTATGTGGAGATCTCGAACTTAGTCAAGTCACATAGTAAATCCTACCAGAAGGAAACATTTGCGTCCTCACACATTGCGAACAAATATGGAGTGCCTCAAGGCAGTGTGCTCGGTCCATTATTGTTTCTTTGTTATATAAATAACTTCATAGCAGAGATGGGACATGAGTGTTTGCTTTTTGCTGATGACGCTACGCTTATTATCAAAAGCAGGGACAGGGATACTATTGAATCAGAAATAGGTAAAGCTGTATCTTCTGTCATCAAATGGTTAGGAGTTAATAATTTAAATTTGAATGTGTCGAAAACTAAAATACTGGAATTCCAAACATATAATAGTACCTCGACGGAGATCAATGTGAAAATTGATAACGACCTGATTGAGATAGTAGAAAATATTTCTTTCTTAGGGATAACCATTGATAAATATTGCAACTGGAAGGCACACGTTGGCAAATTAGTGGCTAAAATTGATAAATACGTATTTGTCCTACACAGATTAAGAAATATTGCCACAAAAGAAGCAGTTCTAGCTGCTTATCATGCTTTGGTCTCCTCAAATATTCGATATGGTATAGTCTTGTGGGGAAACTCAGTGGAATCACATAGAGTATTTGTGACACAAAAAAAATGTCTTAGAGCTTTAAGCGGTATGAAGTTCGACGAGAGTTGCAGACCAATCTTTAAGCAAGAAAACATACTTCCTCTACCGTCCTTGTATTTGTTTGAGATCTGTATGTTTGTTCATAAGCACCCACATTTATTTTTGAGACAAGGTGACACTACACATAGAAATGGGCGACATGGGCGCGAAAATAGGCTACATGTACCGTTGCAAAGGCTGGCTGTTTTTAGTAAGGGTTCATATTGCATGGCTATCAGAGTCTACAACCACCTACCAGATAGTTTGAGGGTGATGAACATAGTTCAATTCAAGAAACAGGCTTACGGTTTCTTTGCGCGGAAGTGCTATTATTCTGTGTCTGAGTACTTGAACCAAAAACTAACAATTTGAATGAATTTTATGTTTCTAGTGTTATCTGTTAATTTGTATTTCTAATGATGAATCAATTTATTTATACGTTATTTAATTTTGTTTTTTGTGTTATTTTTTAAAATGAAATTATTAATTGTTTAATCTTTTATAATTTTTATGTTTGCACGTCTTCATAAATAGATAAAATGTGTGTACAACTATCTTTAAGAACATCACGTAATCCACCATATTTCTGCAAATAAATATTCTAATTCTAATTCTAATTCTAATCTGAGAGAGCTGTACGAAGCAACCAAAACATTCGCAGGAAATAGTAGACCTTAGAAGAAGCCCCATAAGTCGAATGACGGGCAGCTTATTGTGACATCTGAAGGGCAACTGCAGCGCTGGTGTGAACACTTTTAGGAGGTCTTCCGCTGCCCAAAATCAGATAGGCCTGATGTTGTGCAGCGGAACACAGCACACCTCTAGTTCATCTGGGCTTTTTGACATCAACATTGACCCACTAACTCATGACGGAGAGGCTGAGGCTATCCTGTCGCTCAAAATTCGCAAAGCTCCAGGCTTCGACCTCATTACTGTGGAAATTCTGAAAGAAGACTTACGCTCCGCCGTCGAAGTCCTGACACCCCTCATTGAGAAAATCTGGACTTTAGAGGAACGCCTAGATGACTGGAACAAAGGGCTTCTACTCGTAATAGCCGTGCCAAAAAAAGGATCCTTAGCCAATGCAGCAACTGGAGAGGTATCACTTTGCTCTTGATACCATCGATAGTTTTCTGCAAGATTGTCTTGGACAGGTTGTTGGGGGGTCGTTGAACCTCTTCTTCGCAGTGAACAGGCTGGCTTTCGCCGGAACCGCACCGACCAAATTAATACCTTGCATGTGATAACACATGCAAAGTATTCATTTGGAACAGCCATCAGAATGGCAAAGAGAGGTTTACCTAAACTTTGTTGACTTCGAAAAGGCCTCCAATACGCTGAAGAGGACTTGATTATCCAACGTTGATGTCCCGCCGAAGATCATCGACCTACTGCGAGCTATCTACAGGAAATACTCCTATAGAGGTACTCACGACGGTTTCATCTCCGAAGAGTTTGAAGTACATGCGGGCTTCCACCAAGGCTGCTTGTTCTTGCTTCTCCTCTTCCTGGTTGTGCTCGACGGGATTATGCAACGCGCATACAGTAACAAGCATCGTGGGATAGAGTGGGGGATAACTGATGTCTTGGAAGACTGACACTATACCGATAATCTCTGCCTGCTGAGCCATACGCACCGCGACGTGCAGTGCCAGGTGGACGATCTAAGTGAGGAGGCGGGAAAAACAGGGCTTAAAATCAGTTGCTGGAAGACCCGAGAGATACCGACCTGGAATCATTTTTCCTTCAGTTAACCTTTTATAATATCTCACCCGGGTTTCGGCCTTTAACTCTTCATTTTTTTAAGCCGCCCTCTCCTTCTTCTTTCAGATAACTTCTTTCTCTCCAATTTTATCAAACATTCATATAGGTAGCTAATTTCACACTATTTTTATTTTTATTAGGTACCTACTTATAAAATCAGCAACCCATCAACTGCGTCATTTTAAGTTTGATTTAAACGAATTGACATACAAAAAAAAAATTTATTTGCATGGCCAATAGTTGATTTGCGTGGATCAAAACTACAACGTAATCCACGTAAATCACGACCACGGAAAACAAAATAAATCCATTCAATTCTAAAAATATCTAAAAATCTTTAAGAAAATAAACTGAGCTTTTAATACGTATAAGTTACGTTACCTTATTACCTACAATATTTTATTTAATTAATAAATTCACAGGCACCGGAGAAAAATGTACCACGCAAATCAATGTTTTAAGAAACCGTACCCACGCAACGAGGTTCTTACCTTAATTTTTCGGAAACTCGACGCGCCGTCACACAAGACACAAGCATTCTGCCCGGCCGTTGGAGCGCGGCTACTTGTAACGTGAATTAGGATGACGTAACATCGGGCCGCCAAGTCAGGGATGTGGAAGTGATTTTGCAATGATCCACGCAAATCAGTAACTACTCCAGGACAGTTAAATTTTGTTTTTTTTGGATAATGTAATTCTTTTAAAAATATGGTCTAATTTTTCATAGCATTGTCAACTTCTTAGGACTAAGTGTTTTATTTTGGTTTTTATTTTAAAATATATAATTTACTAAGTTATTAGATCGGGTTTTGGGGCACTCCACGAAAATCAAACAATGGGGGTATTTTTTATGAAATTAAATTTAAACATAATTGAATAATTATTAATAACCCATTTAAGAGAGGATTAAATGTTTGCCCAAAAAAAAATTGGCATGTGTGACTTTTTGATTTCTATTTTTGTAAGGTGATGCCGCTTTTGAATAACGAGTCTAAAATAATGACCCAGATAAATCTGTGGTTTCAGTAAATGTAAAATCTGTTATGCGTGGGTTTTTGACTCTGTGGTTTATTTTTATCTGTCATGCCTGCTCCTGTGTCTGGTTCTGTGTTTTTTTCTGTTAATCTGTGGTGCTGTGGTCTGGTTCAAAGAGGATATAATATCCTAGCGTTTTAAGAGACGGGACCCACACCAAAAAAAAAAGTCAACATGTATTAAACGCATGGACTGCTCAGTGACAACATTACAAAAACTATGACAAGCTGAACTGCCAACATCATAACAACATAAAAGAGTTGTGCTAACCAAAGATTCGGTGTATTGGTGGTATCCATAAATTGAGATCGAAAATCCCTGTTTGAATATGTTGATGTAATGAAAACCAGATGAATAAAGAAGAAAAAGTAAACAGAACAACGAACTATTTGAGCATTGAGGTGCTGAAGGCTGATCTATTACAGCTTTTTTGGCTATATGGAGTGGAAATTGACTCAAAACTTCATCACTTAATAGCTTGGCAGTAATTTCAATACATGGTATAGCATTTCTCCGTAGTTGAGTTTTTTTTCTTTTAAAATCCTTAGGTCAATAATGCTTTCCGCAATAGTTGGTGTAGTTTTGCTTTTGGCTGGTACATATGCCAAATCTCCTTTGCCAGTAACTCTTACCCATTGCCTGCAACAGGAAAGTCAATGAACATTAGAAAAAAAAAATATTTTGAGAATTAAGAGACGCGGAGGAATGGAGGGCCATAAAAGCTGATAAAATTTACTCTTTGTAATAGCATCACATGAGAGAACGAAATGTTAAATTTGAAAAAGGACTGTCGATAAAAAATGGCATTGCACTATTTGTTCACATGTAAAGCGGTTATGATGTTTTTATACGAAACTCTGCACTAAAATCCCAATAAACTACACCATACATGACCTTAAAACAAAAACAAATTATAATAAGCACTAACCGATCTTCATCCTGCGGGAATTGTGCCATAAATGTGATCATGACAAACCTACAGATTACGGAAAAGGGAAAAAACAAATTGTCAAATTGCAAGACATGCTGGGGTCGGTGACGTATAACACGGCTAAAGAAGAGAGTCCGCAACGTCTACGCAATCATATAGGTTTGATACCTAGTCTTAACTTATACGGGTTATGCCACCATAAAAAAATCCATGTGTTTCATACATTTTTATTTTCCTGTTGGGCTTCGCCAGACTGGTCTGGTGTTTTCCGACCAATTCCGTCAGTTTGCTTGCTGAATGCAAAAATTATGCTAAAGTTTTAATTTACTTACTTCTCTGTTTATTTTGTTTACTGCATGACTTGGCTAGTCATGAACCATGATTCAATTAGTGCTCAACGTTTTTTTATACACAATTTTGTTTGTTGCAACGGTGACAGGAAGGATACACAAGTTGCTGCTTTCGGTAAGATTTTCAGTGATTTCTTACTGAATCAATTACCTTCATTTCATTATTGCTTATCAGTGGGAATAATTTTATATCTATGCTTAGGGCCGGGCGTGGTGACCTTAGACATAATTTGTTGTATGAAATTCAATTACAGGCTTCTTTCATTCGTCGTCGCATTGTTCATAACGTGTAATAAAGGCAACATATTGTTGTAAGCTTAGCGTGGCTAATGTGTTAAAATAAACTTAGTTATTTAACTAAGCTTTGTTTTTAATGGTTTTTTTGCCTTCAAAAGTTTTTCAGTATCCCAATAAAAAAATGTAGTCCTCACTTTGTACCCTAAATAAATGTATTTAGGGTACAAAGGTATGTGTAAAATTTGTATTGCCATTTGCCACTTTTTCTTCATTGCGTCTGAATTAAGAAAATATCAAAATAAATTAATTACAAATGTACTCCCATACATTAAGATCATCTGTCCCAAAACTATGCTAAGCTTGTACTATGGGGGCCAGAGTAAAGTAAAGTAAAGTAAAAAGTAATTTATTGGCCCACACACAATTTGTCACACAACATTTTAAAAGAAAAAAAAAGAAACAGAAACAAATACAGAAGAGTACTTAAGAAACTTAGTAAACAAACAATAAATATGCCTCAATGTAGGGCCAACGAGGACCCTGTCTAGCATATGCCGCTGCAACTAAAAAGCTGCAGCAGCGCTGGTGTTCTGACAGGGCCTCGAACTCGTCCAGCTGCATGTTTACAGGATATTTTTATATTTGTCAGATAGAAAAGATATAAGAATAATATAGGTAGTAAACAAATAATAATGACAAAGGGAGAGAAAAGGTGTGAATGATTGAGTAAGATGACTGAAAGAGTATTTAAACATGGCATTGTGTTCATGTGCCATTCATGCTATTTTAGCATTTCGTGAAACGAAACGCGACTCGCAGCTATGTTCAGAGAAGAGACAGATTAACAGACTAGAATATTTCTAAATAGGGTAAACTTCCAGTCATTGGACACTTAAGCAGCTTAGGAAGGTATTGATAAGTTCAAGAACACATTTACAAAGCTGGGTACTGAAATTTATGTTATTTCATTCCTTTAATATGTATCTATGTTTAATATATTTATAGTAAACAACCAGATTGAGGTTTATAACAAAACTGATTTATTTCAAACTAAGTCACAGCTACCCACATAAGTTTTAACAAAAGTGACAATCAACTCAAACATAACATACATCTCATCATAAATAAAGTAACAAACTTAATTTTGATTCCTAACATAAAAATCTAACACAATTATTTGTTAACAAATCAAACTACACTAGGAATTTCAATTAACGTTAGGAATGCCAATTATATCTTGCCATAAATCTGGGTTGGGTATTTCTACACTAGGTTCTGGAGGATCATTATCTGACTCAAATTCATGATCTGGTCGATCCCAAGATAACCTTGGTTAAGTAATAGTCTGTGCCTGAGGCACAGCTCTAATCAATATCTGGTCAGCATGTCTTCTATGCAACTCTCCATCTTCTGTTCTTACCCTATACGTCGTAGGCCCTTCAACAGTGTCTATTCTGCCCTTTAACCACTTTTCTCCTGGACCTTATATGCGTGTCAAACAAGGCTGGTTAACTGTGAAGGCCCGATTTGGCGGGCGTTGTGCTGCTGCCTCTAATTGTTGGTCAGCTGTACCTTCCACATTATCATGGTGAATTAAAGATACTGCCGTTTTAAATTTACGTCCATTTAACATTTCTGCTGGTGTCTTGTTTGTACAATTGGGCACAGTACGAAGGTAATATAACGCTTTCGCAAGTTTTTCTGACCAAGACATCATCATCTGACATCTTTCTGAGCTTATTCTTAAAAGTCTGTATTGCCCCTTCAATTTGTCCATTACTTGCCGGATGGTATGGTGGAGAATACAAGTGTTTGAATGGAGTTCTTTTTCAGAAAAAAAAAAATCATCAGAGCTGAAAGCCCTACCATTATCAGACACCACCTCCGGTAGCCCTTGGGATGCGAAACTTTTCCTTAATATAGTAATAACCGAGCCACTACTCATTGATGGTACGATTTCTGCCTTAAACCACTTACTATAGCTGTCAATTAGAACCAAGAACGTCTTGCCTTGGAAGGGGCCTGCAAAGTCCACGTGAACACGACTCCATGGCTTATCATGGCTAATCCATGTCTGAGGATCTCTAGCTGGATTATTTCTGACCACTTGACATTGTTCACATTTCGCCACAATTCTTTCAATTTCAGTATCCATTTCTGCCCACCATACATATCCCCTTGCGAATGCTTTTGTTTGCACAATTCCCGCATGTGGGGCATGTAATAATTGCAAAACCTCTTTTTGCAAGGTTGTTGGTATAATACTATTACTCCACAGTAAACAATCTTTACTGAGGAAAAGGGCTTCTCTGCGCACCCAAAACGGTTTTAAGTTTGGATCTGGATTAGTGCGCGGCCAGCCATGGACAACAAAAGTGATTAGCCTTTGCAGAAGCTGGTCCTTGCGAGTCTCATTCGCAATTCTATTTGCATCGATTTCCCAGCCATTTGGGCGTTCTTCTAATAAAAACACTTCTTTAAGGTCTTTCTCTTTCACTACTGCAGTATTTGGAGCATTCCACCGACTCAGAGAATCGGCGTTGCCTATGGCCTTACCCGGCCGATACTTTATAACATAGTCATAGCAACTAAGTTTCAATGACCATCTCAGCATTCTCGGTGATATCTGATCCGGTATTGGTTTCCGGATTAAATAATCCCACCAATGGTTGATGATCCGCAACAATACAAAACTTCCGGCCAGCTAAATATTCGTGGAATTTTGATAGTCCGAATATGACAGCTAGAGCTTCTTTGTGGATCTGCCCGTATCTTCTCTCTTGTGGTTGCAAAGTTCGCGAAGCCATCATTACTGGTCGTTCAGTGCCGTCGTCCATGATATGTGCAATGATCGCACCAAGCCCATACTCCGAAGAATCACAAATAAGCAGTAAATCTCGCTTCAAATCATTTCCTACTAACGTGAAATCGAATGCAATCAGATTCTTTGCTTTTTTGAAAGCTTCTTCTTCTTCTTTACGTCATGTCCAAGTTCTTTTGCATTCTAAAAGGCGATATAAGGGCTCCGTGGCCTTATCTGGCAAAAAATTCTCATAGAAATTGTATAACCCAAGAAATGCCCGTAGCGATTCCTTGTTAGTCGGGGCAGGCTTCTCTTTAATTTCTCTCACTTTATCTGGGGATGGGTGCAAGCCATCGGCATCAATTTTATGACCCAGGAAGGTTATGCCCTCTGTTGCAAAAACACATTTAGCTAAATTCAGCCTGAAGCCCATCTTATTTACCACACGCAAGACATCCCTCAGTCGACTATTGTGTTGCTCTCGGGTTGCTCCGGTAACCGCTACATCGTCCAACAGGCATGCTACTCCCTCCATACCAGCAAGGGCAGATGACATGAGACGTTGAAAAATAGCTGGCGCGGCACTTACACCAAATGCCAGGCGATTCATTCTCTTTAATCCAATAGGTGTGTTAAGGGTTAACAGCTCTGCGGTATGCTCATCGACTTTAAGTTGTGTATAGGCTTGTTTGAGGTCCAATTTACTAAATATTCTGCCTCCACTCAGCTTAACAAAAGCTTCTGATGATTTAGGGAGAGGATAACTGTCAACCTCTATAGCAGCGTTAACCGTAGACCGATAATCCCCGCAGATTCGTAGCGATCCATCATCTTTTTTAACAATTCTTAAGGGTGTAGCCCATTTAGAATATGTCACAGGTGTTAATATACCATTTTTCACCATTCTGTTTAATTCATCAGAAACTTGCTCTTTCAGAGGGAATGGAACTGGTCGCGCTCTTAAGAATTTTGGCCCTGCATCAGGTCGCAATTTCAACGACACCTCTGGACCTTTATATTTCCCAAGGCCCTCTTTAAATAACTCTGGAAATTCTTTCACAAGTTCTTCTAACTCGTGTTTAGACCAGCACAATCCCGAAATAAAAACGCCTAAAGGCGTGTCCTTGGCCTGACACAATTAGAAGTTCACATTGAGCTTCCTTGTTGCCCAACTTGACACATACATTTGCTAGTCACTTTCAAAGATTCATAAGTCCATGTCACTAATTTTACATTGGTAGAATGCAGCGGTGGGGGTTGAGCCCATAGTCTTTTATAAGTCTCCTCTGATATGATGGTTCTAGATGCCCCTGAATCAATCTCCATCAGCACTCACTGTTGCCCCATCAATAGTCAAATCTGCTGTTATCTGCGGCTGGTAACTTTCTGAACAGTTGTAAATACCATAATTTTTTTCAGAGGTCTGTCTATCAGAACTACTACTCTCTTCCTGAACCTTATGAACTTTTCTTCCTTTTTTATCACAAGCAGATGCAATATGTCCAAAACGTTTGCAGTAGAAACACCTTGCTTTAATAAATGGACAACGTTCCCCGGGTTTGTGTATTCGTGCACAATGCACACACTCATTAGACTTGAGTCTACCAATGTTCATAGGTTCGGAGACACTGGACGGAGTTTGCTTTACTTCAACATGATCAGGGTATAAATCAGGAAATGTCGCTTGGTAATTTAGACACATCTGTAATGCAGTCTCATAAGTTATTTGTTTTGTTTTTAACAGTTCTCTCCTTAAGCGATCATCTCGTTTATTTTAAGTCGAGGTGTCACTTAACAAGCCCCACTGTCAAAAAGTTTAAAGGTTAAAAAACTGCTGCTTACGAACGTCAGATAAAATGAATAGCAACTCATATAGTTAGTTGCTATTAATTTTATCTGATGTTCGTTCATTGAAGTTCCTTTCAGTAGTAGTAAATAGTCATAAAAATTTGATCTTTCTCTTTTGCTAACAAGAATACTTTTAATTGGTTTGATTGTTATTATTGGCCCTGGAATGAAACATGCTTGATAAAAGGTTATTAAGAAGTAATCTTCAAAAAAATACATAACTTAAATAACCGAAGTAAAAAAATCACAAGCTAAGTAGGTATTCTAAGATGAACATAATCGTTTCTGTTGTGAAAATCGATTAGAATCGAAACCCAATGTTTTGTAGTCCACAACACTATTTGCATTATTTGACGAAAAATGTACTTATTTGACCGTACCCCTACGTTATGCGACAAGTAAAACTATAGACGGTTTTAATATCATTGCGTGTTTTGAGAAACACAACAAACATAAAATATTTTTTTTAATATAAATAAGCAACAATTTAAGACTGAACTTATTTTGTGATGAAAGAATACGTTTCCACTATCTCGGCTTACATTTCTTGACGAGTTCTTACAGATCAAATACAACATAAGACGAGGACTAAGCTAAGCAGCGTTTGTTACGGTGCATTGCATCGCTATTTTGCAGGGGAACTTCTTTACTCACGTCATCTAGTACTATACAGGGACTCCCGAACCAAATTTCGCCGAATTGGCATTACATTACTGTCACAAAAAAAATATTTGAACCTTAACGCTTTGGAATAGGGTTCATAAATTTCTTGTTTGACATTTTTGCAATGCTTGTCGAATGAAATTCTGTTCAAGAGTCAGGACCCAGGTCTGTGGTATTGTCATAAAGAAGAGTTTGGCGGGTTCCAATTGTAGTGTTCAAAGTTTTAAAGCAACTTCAATAATTGGTTTTTTATTGCGTGCTGTCCAATGACTGGTAGTGTCCAATGACTGGAAGTTTACCCTAGACCATTATTCATAATAACACCCAGACCTAAAACATACACAAAAGTTGGTCGTTAGTAGTTATTAGTAGTGCTCATCTAACTTTTAGTGCTACATGTTGCAGGCCACTTAAATTATTGGCAGAAAATGAGTTGATAGGATAGTACATAATGGCCAATTTTCTGCTAAAAATTTAACCTAATTTTAGTTGCCAACATTTTGGAAAGCCTGACTTAAATTATTAAAATTCATCTCAGATGATTTCAATCATTAGATAAATAAATACCATTGTGAATAATAGCATAGCACTGGGAATACAAAATGAGGAAAAGTCTTTCAATGAATTGTTATATTATATGTGAGATATCATACTGTTTCACAAATACATATAACATAGGACTGTTTATAGGAATTAGGGTTTATGACTATTGTTGATTCGTGTGGCACAACTAATCATTAAAAATTTCTTAGTGATTATTATGATCATAAAAATGCTTACGATAACCAAAACTGATAACAGCGTTTTCATTTGACATTCACAGTTGGTAAAATACATTATGTAGGTTTCACTTTATATACATATTTTAATTATTTTATTCATGACTAGCTTTCCGCCCGCGGCTTCGCCCGCGTGAACTTTATTTCTGTAACATGTATACAACGTGTTAATTAAAAAGCGCAAAACCTCAGACACCCTAACTTATTTTTATTATCTAAATTATTAAATTGAATTGTCGCGGATAATTTACGAAGATATTCGCTTTCTTTGTTTTCTTGTCCTTGTTGCAAAATTAAAAAGTCTATGGTAATAACGCGCGAGCTAGTGCGACCTTGCCGCTTTTCGTGCCGCCGCAATAATAGAGTTAAGTAATGATTAAACACGGCGTGATTAAAATATTTTTTGGTTAAAATTTAACCCCTATTTTTATTAGTGGAATCAATTCTACTCTCGATTCTGAACAAACTAATTTCAGGTTTTGCGCTTTTCTCATTAACACGTTGTATATAAAATGTTTATAAATGGTAGCCTATGTGTTATTCAGATGTGTAAACTGTATTACTGTAAAGTTACATCTAAATATGTTCAGTAGTTTTTGCGTGAAAGAGTAACAAACACTCGTACATACATATATACATCCTCACAAACTTTCGCATTTATAATATTAGTAAGATTTTTCTCTCCGTATACCATTGACTATGTATAATAAAAAATATAAAAAAAAATATATATATTTGTTTGTTCTTGGGTAAATTTTGATAAGGCTACTAATAGTCATTTCTTATCTCTGTTTGTTAGAGAACAAAGCTCTTCTTTCCTGTTCATCACTCCTCTCTCTCTTTAGTAGTACATATCATTCAACCTCTTTTTGTAAATAGTTGATAAAGACACAATTGATCTTTTTATGTGAGGATGTCTAATAAATAAAATTTGCTTTGTTCCAGGATGATCAACGTCACTATGTTGAGCTCACTACATTCGGTTTCTTCCAAGGTGGCGTGTTGGATGTACGGATGGTCAACTTTATGTTGCCTTCCGGTCCTGTTCTGGGAGAGGTCAGCATGAGCACTATTAAGCTTAATTTCAAGGCTTTTTGTTTGTATTCATGTTTCCACTCCTGTTTATCTTGCCCCAAGACAAAAACCTTCACAAATTATCTCTTTTGTTAGCTATTATGTTGGCCACTAGAGTTGTGAAGAAGTCAAAGACTCGAGTTATTAACAACTCTAGTTGCTACCCTTCTCCACAATAGCTTAGCCACCAATTTTACATCATCTAGTTTGAGATACTTTCTAAATTTATGTTTACATTTTCAGTATGGGTTCACCCTGGACAGAACGGTGAATGATGCTATAAGTCCATATCTAGAGTCCCACTCAGATACATGCTTTTTGGAAGATATTGAGAATATAGGTGTTACACCACAACATCCAGCAATAGTGTTCCTGAAGATGGATTTTGCTAATTTAAGGTATGTCATGTTTTTAGTTTAGTAGATCCATTGGTGCGAATCTGGCTTTAGGGACTAAAAATTGTAGTGTGTTTAAAGTTTAAGTTAAAGGATGAGATGCCTAGTATGGGAGAGCAATATCCATACTTATTTATTATAGTCGTAATCAATAAATAATGGAGTGATAAGTTAAGCTTACACATAATGTGGTGTGGTGTGTTTATTCTTCTTCTTATATTGCTCATTCAAAAGTATACCTATATCTCTAAAGGTGCTCCCTCACCTAGAGCATTTTCCTGTAATGCAACGTTACAGAGTCGAGCATCACATCGGTGAGGCAGGAGAACAGCGCATTTAAAGTGCGCAAACTGTAATGTTACAGATTCGCAAATTACGTTGGTGACGGAAAAGCAGCGAGCATTACAGTGCGCAACTTGATGACACAATGTGAATATTTTGATACAACTTCCTTGACGTTATGTAAGGCAGTATTGTAATGTATAATGCTCAAAATCGAATCTGAAATGTAAATTACTGGCGAAAACTCCTCATGTCAGGGAGGCTGATGATGGGTGATGATCGAAATCGAATCTGAAGGAAAATGCTCCAGGTACCACCTTATTGAGTTACTAAGTTATTAGATCATGTATGGCTGCAATTCTATTTGCGTGTTTCTAAAAGCACACATAAGGTTTTGCTAACGTAATGCCAGGAGGTATTATCTAAGAGAATAGATGTAAAATGTTTTCTGAAATATTAATAAATGCTTTGTAATTATTTGCTGAAGTTAACACCAATGTTGTTGTGTCTGTATTTTGATTTGCAAAATAGTGTATTCCGAGGTAGGCCCATGCTTCCTCCTCGCGTCGGTCTCCTCAATGCTGAGGGTCGTGATCATCCTTATGGAGTATCTTGTTGCGAATTATTTGTAGCCATCTGCTTCTATCCGAAGCAGAGTGAACGGCATCGTGTAAGGTGGTTTCAAGGGTGGTGCGAATCTGGTCGCTCCATCACATAGGGCTCCTTTCTCTTAGTCTTCTACCCTCGATTTTGTTTCTCTAGGTTGTTGACATCCTTTCTTGCAATATGGCCGAAGTATTCCAGGATTCTACGTTGGCAGGTGGTGGAGAGCCTTGTGTTTATATTCAATTGTCGTAGGATCGACACATTGGTACGGCGTCCATGGTAGGCCATTCCCCTACAGCACCACATTTCGGAAGCGTCAATGCGATTTCGGCTTTCTTTAAAGTCCATGTATATGAGCCATAAATGAAGATGGAGAACACTAGGGTACGCACGAGGTTGGTCTTTGTCTTCATGCTTAGGATCGGTTCATCCATATCTTCTCTAATTGAGACATGGCGCCTTTTGCCATACCAAAAAAAATATCCTCCGACGAATTTCTCCTTCGCGGGAACCCCTGTTACAGATTTCAGAGCCCAGGTATATTAATTTATCTACTACTACTAATTTTAGTGTCCGGTTGAGCTCTTAACTTGCCAGTCCGAGCCATGACCATGACCTTGGTTTTGGGCCTGTTAATGGCGAGACCTAACTCGGCACTGATTGCACCCAACTTAAGTCACCCCTAAGTTAACATTGTCGTGTCAGTTTAGGAATGTCTTACATGCTTTAAATGTCAGACTGTCGCGTAAACTGACTACTGCTCAAAAGCTGCTACTCCTTAACAATCATCTGTCATAAGAGCATGTTTCTACAGCCTCTGATTTACAATCGCATTGTCAAACGATTCTGCAAATTTGTTTATATTTTGGTTTGCTATGCTACATTATATTATGGCGAATGTATTTCGAACTTTTAAATTTAACGAACTTGCGCTTTGGCTTTGTGAAATTTCAATTGACGTCACAAAATTTTTATTGTTTGCTACAAGCGAAATATATGCGCGGTTTTTTAAGTACTGCCTGCTCGATTACGAACGTTTATATTGGAATTGCGCTAAAAGAAAACACATGATACTCGTGAGTAGCATGATAGTCTGGCAACAGCGGCAGCTTGCCTTAGAAGGAGAGCCATCTATCCAAAATTGTTAGAGGGACCGAATTCAGGGAAACATTTTTTGCTCATACACATTCGGCGCCCCTGTATACAAAAATTATAAAGATTATATATATTGAATAAGCTCCGAAACTACTGGTCAGATTTTCAAAATTCTTTCACCAATATAAAGCTACATTATCAGGGAGTGACATATGCTATATATTTTTTTAATTTAGGCTATATTTTGACGGGAATGACAGCCAACGCGGGTGAAGCCGCTGACGGAAAGCTAGTCATTGATATGGCGGTAGCTACGCCTTAATCTGGCTAGCAATCATCCGTTGAATAGCAAAAGCTGCTACCCCTTAACAATCATTTGTCATAAGAGCTTGTTTCTACAGCCTCTGATTTACAATCGCATTGTCAAACGATTCTGCAAATTTGTTTATATTTTGGTTTGCTATGCTTCATTATATTATGGCGAATGTATTTCGAACTCTTAAATTTAACGAATTTGCGCTTTGGCTTTGTGAAATTTAAATTGACGTCACTAAATTGAATTTGTTTACTTAACTGCTGAAAGGGTTACAGAGAAGCCATTAAAAAACTTATTAGGTTTATGCAATCCAACTTGTTTTTTTTTAATTTGGGTTTGATTGCTACCCAGGACGAACATTTATGTGACTGTGGGTGTTTATCTGTTCAAGTACCATGTATTTTAAACTAGACAAATAACTTTGACGTCGTCGGTCTATCTATTCTACTTTGGGTCTGAATCAGTTGAACATCTAGCGGCTAGGGAACCAATCGACGACCACATTGTACAGTGGAGATTATCTCTGTCGGGGATTCCTTAAAATTCACTTCAGGAAGCTTAGTGTGCCCTCAGCAACAACAACTTGCTTTTCTAGAAATAGTTATAGTATGTGTGTTCGACTATTTAATTTACTTCCAAACCAAATTCAAAATTTACAATTTAATGCTTTTAACAACCGTTGTCAACTGTTGACAACAATTGACAACTGTTTCTATAATATAAATGAATTTATGAACTTCTGCCGGGCTGGTCATCTCAAGCGAACTTGCATTGATATCTGACATGTTTTTTATATTTAATTTATTCAATTCTAAATTGTTTCTGGATAATTTTTTCTGTTGACATTTTTATATTGAATTTATGACCATATTTGTATAATTCATATCCTTTCGTTTTTATTGACGTATTATTATGACTGACTACCTGTTCTATAATATTGATTGTACATCTAAATTGTAATTTATGTTGACTTTAATTTAAAATTATAATGTGTAATACTTAATTTAAATATGTTATTAATTGCACGACGATCAAATTTGAATATCGGCTGTCGATAAAACATACTTGCTCACTCTTTATCATAAGATCTGTAAAATGTACTCACCATGTTTTATGCAAATGTAAATTCATTCATTTATTCACTTAATGTCGATATTTATGCCGTCGATACCTAAACCACCCTCAGCACGACCTATCTTAGACAACTTATGGATGAATCTGCAGTAGACGTTTTTCAACAACTCGCAATTTAAGGTGTTAGGCTTTCGGTCAACACAAGGGCAGCTGACCTGGGGCGACCGCGACAAAGAATATGCATATCAATAGGTACATCACGCTCGTGTGTGTTTACTGGCCTTTTGGCGCAGCAGTACGGATCCTGCCATCAGCGCTAAAGGTCGTGGGTTCGATTCCCACCTAGAATAAACATGACGAACATTTTTATGACGAATATTCGTGATTGTTCTGTGTGTCTGTTTTATTAGCTACGAGGGTCATTTGAAAAGTTCTTAGCCTAACATACTTAATGAAACCACATGATTTTGGTTTTATTTTTCAACATACTCTCCACCGAGGTAAAACACTTTTTCCATCGACCCTGTAAGGCTTCGATACCCGTTCAAAAAAAATCTTCGTCTAGCTTCTCAAAATAAGCGCCCACAGCGGCTATGACCTCTTCATTTGTAAAAAATTTCCTACTCTTTTTCATTGTTTCGACTGTTCTTTTGTCTCTGGTGTATTGTGGTTAACCCAGGTTTCATCCATGTTTATAAATCTTTCAATAAATACTAGTGTGTCAGCTTCATAGTCATAGTAATTATATGATGTGTTCGCTCAGAGGAGATGCCTGGATAGGTATGCCTTCAGTAGTTATTATATGACGTATTTTATCACTGCACGATGTTAAATTTTATGCATTTTAAAGAATAGCTCTGACTTGAAGTACGGTATCACGTGTAAACGAACAGTATTGTAAATAAACTAAACTGTGCATACTTGTTACTAAATAATGTAGCTACAAAATGAGGGTAGTTATAAAACAAAACCAATGACTCTATGTTAGGCTAAGAACTTTTCAAATGATCGTCGTATTTAAGTTACTTACAGTTTGTCCCTGACACCCATAATTCAAGCTTTGCTTACTCTTGGGTCAGATTATCTTGGTCTTAGCGCCTTAGTAGTGCACCTTATAATATTATCAATTCTTTTGGTAATGGTGAGACTTTACCATCGAAGACAGATTTCTGTCTGCGCGTAAGAAAAGCGGTTGGGCCGCGACCGCGACAGCTGAACGAGACAGGGGAGGCTACTTGTCACTATAGCTTTGTATGGGCGTCAGTTAGCGCGCGCTAAGGGCTCTTTCTCATTGTGAGGCCATGGCGACGTCGCAAGCTACGTCTCCGAGCAGTTAATAAATTGAAATGTATGGTTGCCAAACCGTCGCCAAGTGAGTTAGGTGCCATACATTACAATATTAACTGCTTGGATTCGTAGCAGGCGACGTTGCCATAGCGTCCTAATGAGGCAGAGCTTTTACGGTCTCGGTCTCTGTGCCCACAGGCATCTTTATTAGTTGGGCCGACTCGATGTATTGTGCCATTTGTTGTAGGCTCAACATCACCTGCAACGGAGAAGTGGCCGCTCTCCACCTGTACCAGAACCGGTCCATGATCCCCATAGACAGGACCAAGCGGCAGTCGCAGTACATCTTTCAGCACGTGAACAGGAGGAGGCGGGCAGCTGATGGTAAGCTGTTGTTAGACCAGGAATATATTCATTGCAAGTTAAGTAGCAAGATGGCGAAAGATTGTCTGCGTGTAAATTGTTGCATTGACTATGGAAACGAATTAAATCTTTTGATGCTCATTCAGAAGAGGCCTTTGGCGAGCAGTGAGAATTTGGATTAGATACAAATTACAAGACCTTATACCAAAAACATCCAGAAATTCTCATGTATGTTTTTTGAATTAAGACAGGGCAAGGATAGAAGGTAAAAAATAAATAGGGAGCCACATATTATGACACAGGTCCTGCGTAGTTAAAACTGCCAAAAAAAACCTTCATAAAATAAATTCACCTTTGAACTATAACTGACATTACTACATTTAAAAAAGAATACTACCATCTTACTAGCTGGAATACTTTATAAAAAGGTGCTCTCTCCTTGTTTTAGCTGACGATTCGATGGGAAATTTCGTGCCGCAATGCTCGTATGCCAACCTACCTATCACCAAAGAGACGCGTGGAAATTTTGATTACTACAACGCCAGCGTAAGTGTTTTACGAGTAAATTAAAAAGTATAGCTAATCGAAATGAGCCATATCTTGCATATGTAAAGAAAGAAAGAAATATACGAAATGAGCACATTATTCACCACACCCTTTCTCAATAAGATTTGATCTTTCTAACAGCGTGATAAGGTGCAATGCATAATCAAAAAATTACTTGAGCCTATATAAACGTGAAAAACTATGTTGCTATAAGTCATTTCTATCAAACAAAATGGAACCTAACCAACTATGATAAATAAAACATAATTAAAACGCTGTATATAGAGTGAAAATATGTTTAAAAGTATGTATTGCCGTTTCGGTTATTACAAATACAGATGTTCACTTATTTGTCTTATCATTACAGTACAGTTGTGTAAATAATAGTTCCTGCACGGACAATCCCTTTGATCACTTTATAAATGTATCAAATAAATGATTCTTTAAAACTATTATAGCCATGAAGAAATCTTGTATGCCACACCTCAGAAATTTTAGGCCTATCGAGATATTTGGTACATTGATATTACAATATATGGCTTCCAAGAACTAAATAACGCAATGAAATGCAACATTATTGTAAAGATGATGAAGAAGAGTCTAGTCTATAATATACTCTCGTTAAATTGGATTCTTCATTGTTTAATACAATAGCTCTAGCCTCTAGTTAGGCTAACTAAAATTCGTCCACATGATAAAATATAGCGTCTAGGCTATTTCTCTTGTTAAAATATAGCCTCTAGGCAATTTCTCTCCTTAAAATATAACCTCTAGGCTATTTCTATCGACGCGGGCGAAGCTGCTGCCGAAAAGCTATTAAAATAGAACATTTTTTTAAAAATACATTGTTGTATTGTAATCATGTGGACGAATATTAGTTTTTTCAGTGTGTATAAATTATAATTTTTGATCTCTTTGGATGAAATAAACGTTTGGTTTTCAGTTTGCTATGCTGGTTGCGTCGCAGAGAGAAGAAGGGTTATACAATTTGTATTTCCACAACTGCCCTCACACTGGCAAAGGACTTACATGGCCGATCAATACAATTGTGAGTTTTAAATTTCTGATTTTCAAAACAGGAGCCACGAATATAGAGTATCTGCTTCAAAAATAAATTGCGCTCTAAATTATTTACCTATCAGAATTTCAAACTCAAACTCAAATAACTTTATTCAAATAGACTTTCACAGTAAGTACTTTCAAATCGTCAAATTTAAAGCAAGATAATTATACTAAATAATAGACAATTACTATAATAATATAGATATATAAATACACCGTATACAGACATAATGCGACTCTACTACCGCTTCGGAGTTGTTTCTTGCTGAGAAGACCCGGCGAGAAACTCGGCAGTTACTCTTTTAAACTTGTTTTGGGTTTACAACAGGCGTTAGTGAAGTACAATGTGTCATTTTGATACAAATAAACCTACTGAGTGTCTAATCTAAAGAATATAAAACAAAAAAATATAAACTTAACTTATGGCCATTTATACAATTAAGAAAGAAATATTGTTAGTCAGTACAAACTGAGTATTAACTAGGTATGACGATAAAATATCTGTTACAATAGAGTTATCTAATCCCGCATCGAGCAGAGAGCTTACACCCAGGGATTTTTATGTATAAGGTAGTCTTGTAGTATAACAGCCCTTTTACAATAAAGCTGCTTTGATGTGATTTTAGAATCTATGTAGTGGTAACTCACAAATGGCTTTTCGGATTTATTAAAAGGACCAGGAAAAATAACTTTCAACGAAATCCCTTTCATAAAATTGGAATCAGCACTTCGACACTAGCTGATGCGCCGTCCTGTAAATGTTTCGCTATAACAGGTGACAATCAAATGCTAAAGCTGAGTTTAATAAACAGTGATATAAGACTATGGATTCTTTTGGAATAAGAGGATAAAGTCCAGTCGACAAAGGAATAGAGCATACAATAAATAAATCGCTATTAAAAATCGCCTCGATTTCTGCAGTGACCCGGATTTGATGCCCGGTCGCTCAATTCTGAAAACGATTTTTTCTGAATTGACTCTGCCCCCCGATTCAGAACGAAGTTATCGACCGATTCGGTAAATTTGTTTTAATTACAGTAAATGATCCGCTAAGCGGTAACAATCAATATTTTAATATGTTAAAGCCAAAGGCCCTACGTTTTCATGAACTAAATTACATAAAACCTACCCTACTTAAAAATAATTGAAAATAAAAGAAATTACTGAATCGGTCGATAACTTTGTTCTGAATCGGGGGGCAGGTCTGGGTGTGATGGGAGTCGCCCCTGGCTTAATTCCTTGTCTGGTACCTCGTAACACAGGGATATTTATCCCTACTTCGAGACCATGACAAGTGGTGTGTTGTCTGGTGCAGATTTATATTAGATTTATATTTATCATAAATAATGAATCGTAAAATTAAAGATAACTTTCAGAAAGAAACCGTTTATCTCGTTGTATTTAGCCGTTTATATATTGAATTAGGGTCAATTCCCACTGAAAGAGCAAGGGCGCGCAGCAGCCGTAAGAGCAAGTGACCGTCCTGCCTGCCCCTCGCGGCGCTGCGCTGCCTCTCCTTGCCTTCAAATGACTATGAACTTTATAATCACATTTATAATATTCAAAATGATTTGTAATATTTTACCTCGAAAATCCGCTGCCGGCCGCTGCTCTTTCAGTGGCGATTGACCCATCATGCGTTCCACCTTGTTACAGATTGAAATATACGAACGCAATAGCGGCAAGAACTTCCTCTCTGCGGGCGAGATGCCCCTCCCCGCCTTATACAGCATGATGTCTTTGATATTCTTCCTAAGCGCTGGATTCTGGACGTTCCTACTGCGCACGAGTCGCCACCCTGTATACAGGATACACATCATAATGTGTGTTCTGGTGTACTTGAAGGCTCTGTCGTTGGCCTTCCACGGAATAAACTACCACTTTATACAGACGAGAGGCGAGCACGTGACGGCGTGGGCAATACTTTACTATATCACGCATCTGTAAGTTGATTTGCTTACCTTTTTTTTATTAATAAATACCATTTTGTCTGTATTGAGTTTACTAAATACAAACCATTTTAAAAAACGACGTAACCGTTTTTGGGACGGAAGTCGACATCATTGAATTCAAGTCAAGAATAAAAATTCAAGATAAAAGCTTAATCACCACCCTTGCCAAATGCAGGCACTGCATGAACTGCAGCTGTTTGGAGTAAACTATAAAACTGTTTGTCTAACCTTGGAGATTAATCCCAAGACTTAACCATTACGCACTGCTCCTAACTGCTCTTGCCACTCGGGCACCAAGGCGTCAACTTTATTGACATTTTCACACAACGTTTCACCTGCCACAATAGGGATGTTGACACATGTTACCAATTCATGTAAAGTAATGTTTCATAACTTAGAGACAGTATTTAAAAACCTATAATAACATCTTATTAATGTATTTAAAATACACACAACAACATGGTCTAGGGATATATAAAACTTTTTTAATAACTTAAAAAGTACTGGCCTTACAAAAAAACTTTCCTTTTTTAAATTCAAATTTGTATATAAAAGGCAAGAAGGCTAGAGACTAAGGAGAGATAACTCCCGAAGTGGGGGTAAGCTTTCGAGGGCCGAAAGTCGTATACTCTGTGCCGGGCAAAACGCTGTATTGCGCATGTGCAGCGGCAGCTATTTGTCATTTCATGGTCACATGGTTTTGTTTTGAACGGTGTCACGTGCGACAGTTGTTGTTTTTCGAGGTTGTGTTGACCAATTTTGACACTTCGCGAGGATCATTTTGACACTTCGCGAGGATCGCGGCAAAGAAGCGTAATGCGCATGCGTCACTGTGGGATACGGATTTAGTCCAACCCTTTCCAGGGAGTTATCTCTCCTTAGTCTCTAGCCTTCTTGATAAAAGGTTTTGTTTTAAGATGAAATTCGCATTCATTGAATTTCTTCCAAAGAAGTAAATCTTCACGAACTTC
This sequence comes from Udea olivalis, assembly GCA_947369235.1. Lineage (NCBI taxonomy): Eukaryota > Metazoa > Arthropoda > Insecta > Lepidoptera > Crambidae > Udea > Udea olivalis. Next base: position 31,933,938 of record OX376340.1, read on the forward strand.
TAACTTGATTAAAACTCCCATGAATTTCTACAAATCTTTGTCAAACGCATCTCCGGTGTTCATTTAATCATACCACGTAGACACTTGACCAGGAACGAAATGTTGAGAGCAGTGGGCATGATTCAAGCTGGCGCTACCCAATTTGCGGTTTCTTAAGCCATGAGGACCAGTCAGAGCGTTATATCCAGGCTATGGTCACGTTATCGTGTCACGGGGGAAGTGGCGGAACGGCACCGAGGACCTCAACGCATTACAACACATGTACAGGACCGATTCATAGTAAATGCTGCACGAAGTCAACCAAATGTAACGGCGATGCAATTGGTTCAAAGGCTACAGAGAGTGAGAGAGTATGGTCTGTTGGTAAGCGGTCAAACTTTGAGAAGACGACTACATGAAGTCAACCTACGTAGGCCACTTCGGGTACCAGCGCTAAGGAGAGGCAATCGAGGAAGAAGATTACAATGGGCTATTGCACACGAACCATTCTCAATAGTCACTTGTGCTTTTCAGTGATGATTCCAGGTTTGGATTTCATCCTGATTCGCGAAGAGTACGCGTTTGGAGAGAACCTGGACGTAGGAATCGACTGCAGCACCCACAACAAGTTCATGCATATCAAGGTGGCACGATTATGGTTTGGGCAGGAATTTGGGTAGAACGGACCTCGTTTGGATACAAGGCAATATGACTGCTCTAAAATACCGAGATGAGGTGCTAGAGCCTGTAATCTTGCCCCACAGACAGCAAATGGGACAAAATTTCCAGCTAATGCACGACAATGCCCGTCCACATAAGGCGCGTATCGTTACAAGTTGGTTACAACAGCATGATATTTACGCTTTAGACCGGCCTGCACAATCCCCTGACTTAAATCCTATTGAGCATGCCTGGGATATGCTTCAGAGAAGAGCTCTTAGGAATTTCCCTGAAGATATTGTGCATGAAAACCAGCTTTACTTGCATCTTAGCAGGACTTTGGACAGTATTCCACAACAGGATATTGACACCCTTGTTTTGAGTATGCAGAACCGCTGCAGATGTGTCAGGAAAGTCTTAAGTGGATCCACGGATTATTAATTTTAAGTTTTCAACAATTTTTATAAAAAAAATAGTTGTTTTGTTTAGGTTTTGATGATTAGACAAAATCATCAAAACCGTTTTTCCTCTTCTTCAATTTTTTTTTTCAAATTTATCTTTATCTAAAAGTTTATTTATCAGATTAGATAGGCTATTAAACAAGGTTTATTTTAATGTGTAGGTGTCTTAAAAAAAAGTTAATAGAATTTTAGTTATTTAGGTTTAATTGAAATATCCCTAGAATGGACTAGTTGATGTGTGTATTTATCATAAATTGAAGAACATTAATTCAAATTCCGTTATTTTATATCTACCTATTATCACGTGACTGCGAACGTGATGATCAAAGCGCGATGACGTCTCTGACCTACATATAAGCTGATAACTGTCATACCCAAGTTAAAATAAGGTTAACTTTAATAGAGCGCAAGGTTTTTTATTGGTCTGTGACGTAATCATAGTCACGTGACAGTTTGGAGCGGGAATTCTAAAAACTACTTTTTTAATTAAAATTTGACGTATTTTGTGATGAAATTATTATTTTCGTGTTTAAATAGGGTCAATCTATAAAACAAAATCTTAAAGACTTAAATACACTCATTGTTTTAGGCTGAAGGGCGCTGTACTATTCGTGACGATAGTTCTCGTTGGCACCGGTTGGAACTTCATCAAACACATCCTGGCTGACAGAGACAAGAAGCTATTCATGATCGTCATACCACTACAGGTAAGAATAGTTTCCAAGATCTGTTCTAGGTACGAGTAAACCTGAGATTCGTAGAAACTGAGAAACAATCTAAAATATTTCTAAAACGTGCTCAAATAGATAGATAACGCCACGACATAACAAAAACAAATGCTTTTGGGGTGTGTGGAACAGGGTGTGAAGTTCCTCATCCACCATTGTAAAGGGAGGATCCTCCGACCAGACGGGTGTTCTGTCTGGTGGGCTACTGCCCGACGGTTGTTGTTGGGTTCTTGTATCTATGTTGAATCGCTCGGATAACTTTAATATCGCGATCTAGGATACGATAGTTCTTAGTTCGAATGTGGCGAGATAGATGTCGCTACATCACTCCCCTCCGAAACCGGAGGTCGATAGTGGAACGTTCCAGTGAGAGTCGGAGCCAGATGCCGCATAGTTCACAGTGAGTTGGAACTGTCTGCGGTGATGCCCCAGTGAATCGGGGTGATGCTGCGAATGCTCCAGTGAGTCGGAGTGGTGCAGTGCTGCGTAGTGGCTGGCTGCTGCGTCGACCAGGAGAGAAATGTGTCTCTGCTTGCTGACCGGCCGAAGTGCAGTGTGCTGTGCCAAGGTCGCTGAGAAGGCTGGCTGTATGACTCGCTGCTCGAATACTCGAGGAAGTGATGATAACGTCAGGGTTTGGGGAGTGTGAGGAACAGGGTGTAAAGTTCCTCGTCCACCATTGAAAAGGGAGGATCCTCCGACCAGACGGGTATTCTGTCTGGTGGGCTACTGCCCGACGGTTGTTGTCGGGTTCTTGTATCTATGTTCAATCGCTCGGATAACTTCAATATCGCGATCTAGGATACGATAGTTCTTAGTTCGTATGTGGCGAGATAGATGTCGCTACATGCTCCTCACAAGAACGTGTCCTAGCCTAGCTGGAGATCAAATTCAAAACTAGGCGCTATAAGCAGGATTACCACCATTGCTACATCAGCGATCTTGAGGGTGATTAATGCTATTTGGCGTCGAGCACTGCTTTGTCATTCGCTGACATGCTGTCAAAATGCGAGCGAGTAGCAATCGTGTTGCGTTGCGAGTCAGAGAATAGGGGTGGTAGTCAGTCAAATGCTTATCAACGCTATTTTTTGATTTAGGTCGTGGCAAACGTGGCAGAAATAATAATAGCTGAGAGCGAAGAGGGCGCTGCGGAGCACAACGCGTGGCGCGACATCTTCATACTAGTCGACCTCTTGTGCTGCGGGGCCATACTATTCCCGGTAGTTTGGTAAGTGTGAAATTAACTTATATTTATTTAGGTACACTAACGGGCAAAACATACAATACAACATAGAGAACCGTTGCCATGAATCATTATTTGTATGATTATCAAAAACAGACATACACAACTTAGTGCGAAATTATCTCACTTAAAATAACCCATGAATGATGCCTCTCCATATAAGAGAGACCAAGGTTGGCTTTTCCTAGTGTCGATCTTTACTTAGGCGAGTGTATTGTAGCGATATTATCAGCGTGCACGTATTTCTATAGTTTCAAAGAGCGTGGTTTTATACAGCGATGTTATCGCATCGATACAAATGGCTGAATGGGTGCAAAACGTCAACCTGCTCGGACCTGTGGCTACGAGGGTACGTTGCGCGCTCGCAGTTGTCTTTTACCCAAAAAGTACTCCTTTTTAACGAAATAACGAGTGATAACGAGTCGTTGCGATAACTTTGTGATATTATGGCGAGTCGTCGCGGTTGCGCGGCGATTCTGTAGCAATACTACAATATGTCGCAATATCGTCGTCTCGTGGAGATTAACCGACGAAAAAAGCGCGGACGCGTCGCGATTCACTCGGTCGTGGAGAAGACGCCTTAATGACGAATATTTCACAGAATGACAGCATTGAGCGTTGTCAGTGATACCTCGCGGATCCATGACCACAGTGCTTATCTCGGTGTCCAATAATCTAATTAGGATTGCCATAATTATTTGTAGTTTTATGCTATTGATTTCATCTAGCTTAAAGAGCTTCCGAGGGAGATGATTGTATTCAGTGAACCATGGCCATCCTCGACATCTTTCGGAAAAGTTACTGTTAAATGTATAATAGTAATTTATAGCAGTAATTAGCCTATAGGCTAAACGTATAGATATACGTCTCACCATTGAAACCACGACACACCGCTACTATGGTTGAGGTATGGCTTAACAATCACCTTTCCCAAATACGGCGATCTACTAACCGAATTCGGACCCAAATTGGCCGCTAGCTGATCACTTAAAGATCTTTATGAAACCTCCTAGCTTGGCATAGCAGTGGCCGAACACTGGGCTGATGTACCATAGTCCTCTTTAAATACAGGATCATCGTCACGAAAAAAAAGAAAAATCTAATTTAGTATGAACCTAAAGACCTCTTTGTATTGCAGACTTTAATACTACTCCAAAAATAAACAAATAAGGATGTGTTACTCAAATTTTAAATTTTATTTTATATCAATTTCCAGGTCTATTCGGCACCTACAAGACGCGTCGAGCACGGACGGCAAGGCGGCCATCAACCTGCGCAAACTCAAACTGTTCAGGCACTTCTACATCATGGTGGTGTGCTACATCTACTTCACCAGGATCATCATCTCGTTGTTGAAGGTCAGTCTTCACGCATATTTCACCTTAACTAAAAAATGTTTGAAAGCATTTATTTCTTAGGTACTTGCCTTCGAATTTTAATGAAATTACGTTGGCTTGCAAGTAGTGGTAAGAACAGTCGCCCTGTTTGCGGAAGAAGTGAGTTCGAATCCCGCTCTACTTTTACGATATTTATTAATTTAAAATACATGTGCTGATGGATTACGCCGATAAGTGGATGTAGAAGATATTTTAAATAAACTGAGCAATAGACAATAATCCACAAATAGTGTAGCAAACGTGGTACAAGAAGTTGCCGGTAGTGATGACATTAACATTTGGTGCGCCGCGCCAGCTGCCATTTTGTGAACGAATCTGTTTTGATTACATTCGAAGTAATGCGTATATTTTCGTATCCTTATTAATTTAGTGTTTTTTTAATGGTTTTCTGAAATGGCCTGCGTGAGATGGCAGCACTGTAGCGTGAGGGCCAATCAACTGATATACATACATTATTTGTATTTTCCGATCATTTTTTTAGTTTATTTATTATTTTAAACATTACTATAACAATATTGTTTTCTTAAAGGCCTCAGTGTTGTGCACTGCCTATGTGTGCAAATGTAACAGAAGGGCATAAGTTTCCTACGGGAGATAAATACCTATCAAAACAGTGGCTTGTAGCCTTTCGCAGTGATAAATTTACTCCCACAAAAAAATTGCCCCACTGATTAATGTATATGGTTTACTATGCTTTATTACTATAGTTTTTGGGTTTTGTGAGTTGTAGTTGATTATTGCACATTAAAAAAGCATGGTTTTATGGGGAGCGGTACTTGGGTGTTAAAAAGAAATCAAAGAAAAATAGGACCTCTCCTTATATTATTTACACTAAATTATTTACAAGGAAAAAGATCGCGTTAGAATTATGAGGGTAACCGGGCGTGCATTCGCGGCGTTAACTAGGAGCGGACTGCCGGCTGCTGCTGGTGTCGGCCGGCGTCAGCGGACGGCGGTTGCGCGCGCAACCGTTTTCGACGCGCGCAGACGGCTCCCATACTAAATTGGTACCGCCGTGCTGCGCAACGCGGTGAAGCGTGAGAGGTTTTGCCTCTCTAGTCACACGCCCGGCTTTGCTCGTACAATTAATATTTAAAGATACAAAAATAACTATAAAAAAATAAAGTTCATAAATATATACGTGTGTATATATTTATGAACTTTATTTTTTTATAGTCATTTTTGTATGCACGCCCTGCTAAGAACGAGGCTACCGAGGTCGAAAGTTATCAGTAAACCGGACCGTCCTTTCAGGCCTCGTCTTTATAGTGGCGTCGCATGATACAGATAGTGAAACTTCTTCGGTGTCATCTTTGATGACATAAGCTGGCTTGACCCTGTCAATAGACACTATGGTCTCTTTGTTTCTGACAGCCAGCTTTACCGTCTTCTCCGTTCGGGCCAACACTTTGTAAGGCCCTGTGTATGGCGGCTCAAGGGAATGCCTAGAAGCATCTTGCCGGAGATAGACGTACTCTGCCGTGGCCAGATCCTTGGGCACGTAAAACGTTTCTTTGTTGTGTCGCGCCGCTGGTTTAGGTGTTAGGTTGGCCATGCCAGATCGCAGTCGCGATGTGAAACTCGACGGGTCGTGCAGGAAGTTAGCGGCAGGAGTGAAGAATTCCCCAGGGAGACGAAGTGGCTCTCCGTACAGCATCTCTCTCTTCAGCCTCTATGTCTTCTTTCCAAGCGCTGCGGATGCCCAATAGCACCAGGGGAAGAACCTCCGTCCAGCTTGGGGTGGCGTGACACATGATGGCTGCCTTCAGTTGTCGGTGGAAACGTTAAACCATGACATTGCAGGCAGGATGATATGCCTTTGTGGGACGATGCTGCGTGCTGAGGATGGACGTCATCGAGTGGAAGACCTCACACTCAAACTGCCTGCCGCGGTCGGTGGTGATTTTTTCAGGGCAGCCAAAGCGGGACACCCAGCTAGCGATGAAGGCTCGAGCGCATGCTCTGCAGTGATGTCCGCCAGTGGAAACGCCTCGGGCCACCGGGTGAAGCGATCGATGACGGTGAGGAGGTATCTGTAACCATTGAAATATGGTTATGGTCCGACAATGTCCATATGAATATGAGCGAAACGATATGATGGAATGTGAAATGAAGAGATAGGTTAACGAGTACGTCTAGCTACTTTGCTTGCTTGGCAATCTGTGCATTCTCTAGTCCAAATGCGGCGTTTTGAGACCAATTTTACTGTTGCCATGGCTCAATACGTGAAGCGCATCAAATGGAGACTTCCGAAAGCCGAGGGTCAGGTACGGTCGTGTATGTTTAGATATGTCACATACAACCTCTGTGCTGGAATCAGGAATCTTGAACTTACTTAGCACCAATGTCGTTGTACCCTGCAGTATGAGATCTTGCAGCTCATGGTCGGTGCTCTGGGCTTTGGCTAAGTCTTCGTAGCTGATTGGAAGTGAGATAGCCTCGATCCTGGAGAAGGCGTCCGCTACCACGATTTACTGGGCCTGTAACGTAGCGAATATCAGTTGTGAATTGACCTATGTAGTCCAAGTAACGAAATTGTCTGGGTGAACAGTTGTCACGATTGTGGTTGAAAACAAATGACAGCGGTTTGTGGTCAGTGTATACCGTGAACGTGCTAGCTTCGACCATGTGCCTGAAATGTCGTATGGCATCTTAAATAGCCAGAAGCGGCTTCACGCTGTTGCTGCAATGATGCCCCTATGGAGGTATCTGAAGCTGATGCTTCAGACTGATGTGTGAATCGCCAACTCAGCATCCGGTTCGGGTTGAGCTAACAGCGCCGCTTCTGCCAGACTTGCCTTACAGCTGTTAAAAGCCTTTAACATGGCTGGTGTTAAAGTCATATTTTCGCTACTTTTTGTCTTAGGTCCGGATAGGAGTACGTTTAGTGGGCCTTGGATTTGTGCAGCACCGGGGATGAAGCGACGACACAAATTGTACATTCCAAGAAAACGATGTAACACCTTGACAGTTCTCAGTACTGGAAAATCCTTTAAAGCCTTTACCTTATCTGACACTGGATGCACCCCGTCAGGTGTTACTCCGTGTCCGAGGAAGGTGACGTGGGACTGACCAAACTCACACTTAGCGGTATTGACCAGAATACCCTAATCTGCTAATCGCTGGAACAGCTGCTGAAGGTGCTCGTGGTGCTGGTTTTCTGATTTAGAGTAGACCAAAATTTCATGGATGAACCCGTAGCAAAATGGCAGGCCTCTGAGCACCTCATCAATAAACCGCTGGAAGGTTTGAGCTGCATTACGCAACCCAAATGTCATGTAAGGGAACTCGAACAGCCCGAACGATGCAATGTGGTGATAACGGTTTTCATGATATCGTCTCCATGCACCGGAATCTAATTATAGGCTTTAACCAGGTAAATTTTTGAGTAAGCCTTGCTGCCGGCCAGTTGCTAAGCAAAGTCCTGAATGTGCCTGACCCCCGTCGGTTATCTGGGATAGTGCGAGAGTTTAGTGCTTGATAATCACCGCAGGGTCGCCAGCCATTATCCCTCTTGGGCACAAAATGCAGAGGTGATGCCCAGGAACTCTCTGATCGTCGCGCTGTACCGTTTGCCAATATATCTTCGAATTCTTTCTGAGCTATCCGTAGCTTATCAGGAGCCGGGCGTCGCGGTCGCGATGTCACTGGCGGACCGGCTGTTGTTCGAATGTGATGTACTGTCTGGTGTTTCACCAACCGCTCGACACCTGCAGGTCTAGTAATGTCAGGATACTCACGCAAAAGCTGGCGATACCTGCAGTCTCCTCTTACCACCTTGACCGAAGCTACAACTGTCGACCGCTGTGCTGATGGGGCTGCTGTGGAGATTGTAGTTAGTCCGTCGTTCAAGCGGTGGTTCCTCAGATCTGCAAGAAAATTATAAAATTAAAGAAAGTCAGCTCCAATGATCGGTTTGGTAACATCTGCAACTACAAATCGCCATCTGAAGTCGCAAGACCTAGATCGAGCCGGAGGTGTGCCCAGCCATAAGTGTGGATGCAAGATCCGATTGCCGCGAAAAGCTCGTAGTCAGTCTTTTCACGCCGCTGCTGGAGTGCTGACCGCGGATATACACAGAGATCGGAGCTAGTGTCTAAAGGGAATTGCATTTTTGTCACTCGGTCAATGACGAATAAACGGCCTGTTGATAAGGGACAGTCGCTAGCCGCTAATTTCGACCGCCCTGGTGGTTTTCCTTCTGGAAATTACACGGTTGCTGACATTTTCTAGCTTATCGCCAAACATGAAGTGATAGAAGCAGAGCCTGTGGTCTGAGCGGTACTCCCGCGATCTTGAGTGATTGCGAACGGTTTCGATACTGCGAGCGTCCTGGCAGATTATTACGAAGCAAACTGACTTCCTCCATGAGATCTTCACAAGATGACAGCGCGACAGCCGACGAAGAGCTCGTCGCCGGTGACATCGATGCGACATGCGGCTCAGGCGGGGAAACCTCGAACACTTTATCTGCGAGATCAGCTAATTTGCTAATTGGTAGGTCAGCCTGGGCAACCATTATGGTCTGCACATTCTGCGGCAACCTACTGGACCACAGGAATCGCAGTAAATCTTTAGGCACTGCTGGACCAGCAAGGCTCTGCAAGTGTTGCAAAAATTGCGAAGGCTTGCGGTCACCAAGCTCTTCATCTTCCAGTAACTGCTTGATACGCCTTTCCTGCGTAACGGACAATCTACGTATGAACTCTGATTTCAATGCACTGTATTTATTTTCTTCAGGCGGGTTGATGATAATATCCTTAACCTCGCGGGCCTACGGCAGATCCAAATTTGAAACTAAAAAAAAAAAAATTGTCTCATCTACTCTAGATATAAAAAATTGATGCTCTAATTGCGCAAACCACAGGGCCGGCTCCTCGGGCCAAAACGGAGGTACGCCCACGCTGCTTATTATGCTTTATTAAAATACATTAGTCAACTACAACTTAACGAAACACTAATAACTGCAATTTAGAAGTTATAAAACTAAATAAAATTGTGTAGACAAATACTAGTACCTTAAGTTACCTTTCAATGAGCTTTTCCTTAGTACCAGTGGCTTTTGCGCCTCTGTTTTTGAGCTCAAACTTCAGTTCGGCGATTTCTTTCTGCCATTTATCCATTATTAAATCAATAACACCTCCAAATACAATAGAATATCAAAAAACAATTGTATTTTCGGTTCGAATCTATTGGATCTGACAGCTGTATAAACCTTACGCAACAGCAGCGCCGACTGGTGGCGTATTATTCGTCTAATACAGAAGACGATGATTAAAATAGTATCTTCAAATTTAAATGATCTTATCAAGTTTTTTAACATTCTATATCTCGTTTCATTGGCCTTCATATAGTTGTTACTTAACCCCGGCAGTAATGTCATTTGAATTACAAGGAGTCCTCTAACTAAGAAGTTACATTAGCGGGACAGAATAAAAGTGTGCTCAACGTCATTCAAGCACCCTTTTTTCCTTAGTCACAATGTATTCTACCCCTTTCACTCATACATGTCAGAAAGAGACAGAAGGCATAATATGCCAGTGCAGCACGTGTGCCATGTTTCAGCTTGTCAATTTCATTAAATGACGTGCATCATCAGGCTATGGAATATCGTTGCCCGGTATAACCCGATTTTTACAAATGTGCACCTCGAGCTGTCAAAATCGTTAGGTTGGCAGCATTGATTTTTACCCGCCCGCAAACTTCCTCACCACGCCGCTGACGCGCTGTCGGGTGTGAAACGAGTAGGGAGGAAGTTAGCGGGCGGGTGAAATCCAATGCTGCCAACCTAACGATTTTGACAGCTCGAGATCATCATCATCATCATTCGCAGCCACAAGACGTCGACTGCTGAACATAGGCCTCGCCCACCGATTTCCAAAGCGATCGGTTGCAGGAGGATCCACTGAAATCCCGCCACTTTTATCAGGTTGTCCGTCCACCTTGCAGGCGGGCGTCCCACGCTGCGTCTGCCCTGAAACGGTCTCCAGTCCAGAACTTTCCTGCCTCAATGGCCATCAGTTCTGCGCGTTATGTGCCCTGCCCACTGCCATATCAGCTTACTTACCCGCTGGGCTACGTCGGTCACTTTCGTTGTTCTACGGATTTCCTCATTCCTGATTCGATAACGGAGAGAAACACCGAGCATAGCCCTTTCCATAGCTCGCTGAATGACTGAGCTCTTTTATGAGGCCCATAGTCAGAGACCACGTTTCAGCTCGAGGTGCACAGTTATAATAATCGGATTATAGTAACATGAGATTTAAACTGTTACGTTCCAGATCACAGTCCCGTTCCAGTACTCGTGGATAGACGAGATGTTCCGCGAGACGGCGACGTTCGTGTTCTTCGTGATGACCGGCTACAAGTTCCGGCCGGCCGCCGCCAACCCGTACTTCACGCCGACCACGGATGAACCGCCTGAAGTGTAAGTATCCTGAAGTTTACACTAAGGCGCGGAATAGTTATTGAAAATAACATTTTCGATCGATTCCTTACATAGGATTTGTTCGGAGCAAAACAAAACGAGATACTAGACCACACCTGACAGAGCTCCTATCTAGTCCAGATTACCAACTGTGAATTATGAGAAAGAAATGAAAAAAAAACGGTTTCAAATAGTAAAAAACGTTATAAATTCCATACATTTTTTTTGGTTCCATTCGAAAATAAACGAACTGAAGTGACAGGATCTCGCGAACTCATACTCTCGGTGTAAACTAAAACTCGGTTTAAAAAAAAAACTGGTATTTTTTTCGATCCCTGAATACCCAAATCTATAAAATACTTTTGGGTATTTAGGGTTCGAAAAATTATAAAATATTTTGGGTATGGGTTCGAAATGAAATACTGGTTTCCGAGTTTTAGTATACACCGAGGGTATGAGTGCTCGAGATCCTGTCACTTAGAAAGAATGCTAGGCACAGCTTAGGTAAAGGGGATGGTTTTGCTTTTGCGCACGAGTACAGTATGAGCAGAGTACAGATTGTGCCGTGCTGGTGGCGGCACTTTAAAATAATAATTTCCACAGCCCCATATCTTCCCATGGGTGTCGTAAGAGGCGACTAAGGGTTTTTTGCAGCAGACCATCTGCTCTCCAGGTGGGAGACCTATGTCGGCCGGTTGTTGTTGCAGTTGTGTAAAATCCACCATGTGATTCTGACCTATCTCGGTCAGATCGCGTTCCGGGATCATCACTGCACTAACCGGTGCCAGGGGGACTGTGATCGTGGCAATTGTTGGACCAGTGGGAGCGTTAGCGGCGGGGTATTGTGTGTGTAGTGTGTCTCGGCCCGCCGGCCAGAGACCCGTAGAAACGGTGGTGCCGCTGGCCGCCCGCGGCATAGTACCGGGGCCCAAAAGGGGTTAACCACCTCTGGAGGCTGCTCCACCAGGTCGCGCATAATCTCGAGGTGGCTCGTCGTGCCGGGTGGTGCCCGGTTACGGTGGGGCCCGGCGACCACACCCGAGGGGGCACGGGAGCCCTTCCGTCCGGCGGACCGGCCTACACTATTCCACACGATTAATACCAATGCAGGGCACCACGCTTTGTCTTTCATTGCCTTGATCACAATGTTCCTTTCACGCCCTCCCTTCCTCCAAACTTCTATGGCAGTCAGGAGCACGAAAAAAAGGCCAACAGTGGCATCCCCATCCCCCACCAGTCCGCGAACTCCATGCAAACCTCAACGCCGTCCATCTACACCTTGAGACGGCGAGGCCTGCGATGCTCTTTTTGACGGAAACACCGATAGGCCGCCCTGCCGATACGTCATACCTGCACTACCCCGGCTATGTGCTGGAAGAGTCCTTCCAACCTAAAGCCGGTGTAGGTCTGTTCGTCAGGGCGGACGTCTGCTGTAGCCGTCCCCGCTGCCTAGAAGACCCATCCTTCTCCACCCTCTCGGTGCACGTTGACCTGGGCTCCACAAGTCGGGTCTATGCGTGCATATACCGCTCCCACAAAGGCGACGCCGAGACAACTCGACCCTTCGAACATCTGACTCAGGCCGCAGACTACGCTCAGGCGCAGTTCCTAAATGCCGAAATGGTGTTTTTGGGAGACTTCAATGCCCACCAGAGTCCTGGTTAGGCTCATCAAAAACAGACCATGCAGGCCGAACTGCCCAAGCGTTTGCTCTCACTCAAGACGTCTGGTCTGGTCTGGTCTGGACGCAAGCAACTGGTAGACCAGCCCACCCGGGTACCAGATATTGTCGGTCATACACCCTCCTTATTGGACCTTCTGCTGACGAGTCACCCAGTGTCGGGCATGGAGCACCATTAGGCTCCTCCGATCACTGTCTGGTTGGCGCAACAGTGCCCTGTGCAGCTCCCCCACAACCTGTGGAGGTGACGCGGTGGTAATGGCATTACTCGTCGGCAGATTAGGACGGATTCCGAGAATATTTTGCCTCCTTCCCTTGGCGGCAGTGCTGCTTTGGAGAAAGGGATGTTTCAGAGAGTGCATCCCTTTCTCCAAAGCAGCACTATCGCTGACGAGATCAGTACCGGAATGGAATACTACATTCCTTTTACTGATGTCGTCAGTGCTAGCAAAACTGGTCTCTGGTTCAATCGCGAGTTTCAACAAAAACAGGCGGCGTACCGTGCTTGGTCTAGGGCCTAGGCACTCAATGATAATTCAAACCTGCCCTCCCTAAAAGCAGCCTTTAATAAAGCCACCAAGGCCACGAAAAGGGGTTAAATTAGAGCAGACGCGCAGCGAATTGCACGTGTTGGCCAAGAGTTCATTACGCACCCTACGGGTAGCCGTCTCTACCTTCTGCGTGCCTTCGCTGTCCCCACTGAGATTCCCTGATGGATCGTTGGCTCATCAGCCGCAAGAGAAAGCCGATTTACTGGCTAAGCTCTTTGCCGGAAAGTCTTGCCTCGATGACTGCGGTGCTGTGCGGTCTGAAATTCCACTTTGCAGCTCCACAGTGCCTGATATTCGTATCAGGCAGTGTGATGTTCGTGCCGAACTGCAGTGACTCGATGTCAGGAAAGCCAGTGGCCCTGATGGAATTCCAGCTGTGGTGCTGAAGAAATGTGCAGCGGAGTTGTCTCCAGTGTTCACAAGCCTGTTTCGCCTCTCCTACAATTCGGGTCTTGTGCCGCTGTCTTGGAAGGAGGCGAACGTTCAACCAGTTCCCAAAAAAGGGGACCGGTCTGACCCTGACAATTACCGTCCAATAGCCGTTACCTCAGTTATAGCTAAAGTGTTTGAGCGGTTCATAAACACGCAGCTCATCCGCTCCGCTACCTAGAGGATCACTCTCTTATTCACGACCGTCAGTACTGCTTCCGACTAAAACGGTCTACGGGTGATCTTCTAGCGTACGTAACACACACCTGGGGGGAGGCTATGGACAAGCATGGGGAATCTTTGGCCGTCAGCCTTGACATTGCCAAAGCTTTCGACCGTGTATGGCATCGTTCGCTTCTTTCCTAACTTCCGGCATATGGTCTGCCACCTCGCCTATGCGACTGGATCGCCGGACTTCTGGAGGGACGTAGAATTCGTGTCCTTTGTGATGGTCGAAAATCACGCTTTCTCCAGATTAATGCCGGAGTGCCGCAGGGCTCCGTCTTGTCACTGACTTTGTTTCTTCTGCATATCAATTACATGTTATCTCTTGGTGATATTCATTGCTATGCGGATGTTAGCACGGTCCACGCGCGTTATTTCGAGCGCTTTGGGGCAAAGCAGACTGACATCGAGGAGAAGAGGCGAATTCTTGTTGTTGAGCTTGACGGAGTGTTGGACCGCATTTCAGAATGGGGTGCATGAAATCTTGTCGTTTTTAATGCCAAGAAAACGCAGATGTGTGCATTCACAGCAAAGGCGTGGCCGTTCCTTTCCTATCCCACTCTTCAGAGCACCCCGCTTCCGATTAAGGATGGCGTAAACATCCTTGGCATGGATGTTCGTAGCAACCTAAACCAGCGGGACAACATTGAGAGCGTCATTAGAACTGCATCCCTTAAACTCGGCATCCTGAACAGAGTGAGACGATTCTTCACGCTTGGGCAACTCTGTCTCTTGTATAAGACACAAGTTCGCTCGTGTTTAGAATACTGCTCTCATCTCTGGGACGGTTCCACCAAGTACCTACTCGAAGCTCTTGACAGGTTGCAACGGCGTGCTTTGCGAATTATTGGAAACCCAGAGGCAACTTTGACCCTTGAGCCTCTCCAATTGCGTAGAGACATTGCCAGGCTAAGTGTTCTCTATCGCTTCTACAATGGGGAATGCTCTGACGAGTTATTACAGCTTATTCTACCCTCACCTTTCCACTCCCGTACCACGCGTGCTGGACTACGGCGTCATCCACACACAATTCAACATTTGTTGGCCTGAACTAAAAGGTCCGGTGACTTGTTTCTTTGTCGTACCCTCCAGACGTGGAACGCCCTTCCAGCACATGTGTTTCCTTTGGCGTATAGTCCCGGGTTCTTCAAGCAGAGCGTGAAAAGGCATTTCTGCAGGCCTTCAAGGGTGAGGATGGCCAGCCCAGTGATTCGTTTAAATGACTGGGCTTGTCAGCCTCATATCTGGACCTCCCGACCGCTTTCCATCAGTGAGGTCATCTTGACTTGCAATATAAAACAAATAAAAATAAGCGGTGGTTTCATACTCCGTATTATACAAAGTTCATTTGTTGTTCTGGCTGGCGTCTTTATAGATGACGGGAGTTAAATGCTACTTGATTGGCCCTTTGGCGCAATGGTTGTGATCTTGCCTTTAGCTCCGAAGCTCGTGGTTACTGAGGCCAAAATGCATGAGACCAATAAATATAAAATTACAAGGAATCTGTATCAGCGCTGTTAAAGAAACAGAAAAAAATGTGTTAAACGTCATTTAAAACATCCTTCTTTTTACCAACAGTGGGTCGCTGTTCCTGGTATTATATATATTATATTATTATTATATACGTATTAGGAAGAGATGGAAGTTCGATGTCTTTGATAGCTTTTCGACGAGCTTTGTTCTGGTTGTTTTACGAGTATCAGTGCTAGCGGTACACCCCGAAATTTTGTAAAAATCCGTAAATAATGTTAAAAGCATGAAAATCGGAACGATCGATTCTTAGGTCATACAAATCTATTTTACCCGTAGCACGAAAATAAAAGAAAAAGAGAAGTTACGTCATCTTTGTTTTGCATGGGAAAAATTATTTTTTTGGTCTTTAGAAATAATGTGTGCGTCATTTAAGTATTTTTTCAGTTACGATGTACGTAGTACTCTTTTCATTCATTCATGTCATAAAAAGACAGAAGGCAGGATGATATAATGACGAATGTGCTATCTTAGAGTTTTTTGATTGTATGACGTGCTATATGTGACTGGTAGAGAATGCCTTTAGGTATTAAGCTCGCTAGTTGTATATATATTTGTGTTTTAAAGATAAGTAAGATGAAATAGTCACATTATATTATGTATGTATTGTATTTCGTATATAAATTGTATTAAAATGATGTAATGACTATAAAATCATAGCAAGTTAATATTATTTATGATTTGAAGGAATTGTACAGTTAATTTAACGTGCTAAAATTGATGATTATACAAAAATAATGTATGTTAATGAGAAAGTTCATTCATACATACATACATACGTACCATCACGCCTTTTACATACATACATACCATAACGGGGTAGGCAGAGACCACATCTTTACACTTGCTACGGTCCTGACACACCTCTTGCGCTTCTTCCACTCTCATTAATCCTTTCATACATGCTTGTCGATTATGGGTACTCCTGACCTGACCTTTTCTGAGCACGTCTTGGACTTGTCCTAAGTACGTCCGTCTAGGCCTTCCCCTTTCAACAGCTCCATCCACCCTCGCCTTGTAAATTTGTTTCGTTAATCACCTTTCATCCATCCTTTCCAAATGCCCGAACCATCTTAGCATTCTCATCTCAATTTTTGTGACAACATCCTCTTTCACACCACAACGCTCTCTTATTATGCTATTTCTTACTTTTACCACTCAATGTCACTCCTGCCAAACTTCGCAATGCTCTGATTTCCACTGCATTTATCCTACTTTCATCCTTCTTTTGCCATACCCAACTCTCACTTCTGTACATAAGCGTCGGCACTAACACCCCCGCATGAACAGCCAGTCGCGCCTTCTCTGACACCTTCTGGCTGTTCATAAAGGCATGCAGCGCTCCATTTAACATATTCCCTTCATTCACTCTTCTATCAATATCACCCTCATGCCTTCCATCCCTCGTGAACATAGTCCCCAGATACACAATATAATGGAATAATTAATAATTCATTCATTATAATAGATATACGAGTATGTTGTATGTGATGATTATTTTTGTAGTTTTCATTCATAAAAAACAACTTAGAAGATTTTGCTATATCATTTGATGAATGTTTTTTTTTTAGTATTTAACAATGCACTATTTTCTACACAATCATAGAAACTAGAAAGAAAGTTGAAAGAGCAGCCACTTTTTATCTTTGCATCATTTACCTACTTTTCTTGTTGACTGTATATACAGGGTGGTCCAAACATACACGTCAATAATTTTTTTTTAGCTTCCTCACACTTAGTTGCACAAAAAAAGGATTTCCAGGCTTGATATCTGTTTGATAATTATCTGATAATTACCAGAGGGCATATTTATCTTGATAATTTCAAACACTGAAGAAAATACAATGACAGATAGCGGTGTCGCGATGTCCGTAAAATGAATTGGACCGCGCTCAGCTTATGCCTGTGCGTGATAGCCCAGATGCTGATTTTCAGCGGGCCAATTGAACGGGCGCACGGACTCCTAATGTGTAGTGTAATTGTGTGTTGCTGTGTATGTGTGCGTTATGATGACGAAGCGAACGCAGCATCGGCGAGCGACCTTCAGCCCAGGCTGCAGCCAAGACAAAGCAACCTCCGCTCCCCGTTCGGAGAGGAGAATACTACACAGCTATCACTGCCTGTCGTAAGCAGCGACTAAAAGGGCCCTTGAGGTCGCCTACTTGTGTTTCGGTTTGCAACCCCGAGAAAGACGTTAACGCGTGTCTTCGGACACAGTGGTCTGTGTCCGAAGACACGCGAGCAAGCTCAACTCCAGTGCACGATAGTGCACTGGAGTTGAGCTTGCTCCTCCCGAGGCTGGCTCCTGCGAGGAGTCTCTCCTTTGTTGGGAATCCCGGGTCCCTTCCATTCTGCGCCGAAGATTACCACCGTCAGGTTTTAGTGGGTAGGGGTCTCTGTTTTCCCAATAGTTCCGAATCCCACATATCCTTGGTGTCCCGAACCCACGGCCTTGGGAATGCCTTAATGCATTTCCTGAAACAAAAAATAACCTCGGAACAAAGCTCATCGGAAAGCTATTATTTAATTAACTGAAAACTAATTTATTCTTATTTCTTTTTACTTACGACATGAAAACCACCCTCAAACTCACAAAATCAATAATAAACATAAAAGTACAACAATTGTTCTCCAACTAAGACAATAATACGCATACCTACGTCATATAAAAAACAAACATCTCTTATTAGTACTATTTACAATATAGACGACAATAAATGAACCTTTTTACTTCACATGCTCTAAAAGTACGCCAATGTACGAAGTGGGCCTAAAGTGACCACTTTAGCCCCTAGGGAGTAAGAAGTAATATATTTTTTAATTTCCTTCATGTGACATAGACAAACTAAAACAGCCAGTAAAATATACTATCTATTATCTGTGGAGTGTGGACCGTCTGCATTGCTAAAATGTTGAAAGTTTTAGTTCCATGGTTTGTCCGCAAAGAAGGTGGCGCCATGTGTTTTAAATTGTTAATCTGTGGTTCAGTTCAAAAGAAAAAACTGACCACGAAAATTTCGGAACTTTTGTCAAGTGTAAATTTGTTCAGTTTTAAATGTTTTTATACTAAATTGACTATTTTTCTCGCACTCAAAGTGAAAAGTACAGTTTACCCCTCGAGACTAAACGCCAACTTAATATACCTTCGGTTTCATTGACTCAAACCACCCCTGGTATATTATGGCTTCGTTTAGTCTCTCGATATAAAATATACTATTGCAGAACCATTTTGGCTCTCATTTTAACATCACGTGAAATTTGATGTGCTGTCCTATGTATTTTTAACCATTACTAATTTTCATAACGCAAAAAAAAACCTGCTTCATAACCAGTGCAATACACACTGCTACATGAAATATAATGTTATTTATTTAATTACATTCTCATATTTCAGCAATCATTTCTATATACTATTTATATTCGACAGGCCTGCTAACACAATGGCAACAATCCTAATCGTACCTTTAGCACCGAAAGTCGTTGCTTCGATCCCCATTCAAAACAGATATTCATACGTGACAAACATATACAAGCTTGACTTTGTTTGAGATCAGATGATCTTGATGTAAGGTATACCGGATATTCAACTATAATTACACGATTGGCGTAGGGCGCTGTAGCACGGTTTTATGCCTTAACTGCTTGATTTCTGGTTGAGTCAAATCAAGAAACAAGGTTTTCTGAATTAGTTCGGGTCCCCGCCCCTGATATTAATATTTTTGTGCTATCTGGTAACACAGGGATATTTATCCATACTTGGAGACCATGACAAGCGGTGTGTTGTCGTGCGCATATTTGTATTTATTGAATAGCTTGTGTATTCCACAGGCTCTCCGACATCGGCGTGCTGGAAGGCGTGACGCGGACACGAAGCCGCAGCGAGAAGCAGCGAGAGGACATGCAACCGCTGATGCAAGAGACCTCGTACATGTCCGACTAGGTTACAAGTTATCACGTTTTGTAACACCCCCTATGGTGCTCGTGACCTGAAACGGACGCTTTTCCTGCGCCCTTACCCCCCTCATAATGTGCGCAGAATCATCCCCTCCACTGTCGCTTAGCGTTCTTCTTACGTAACGCGCAATTTCTTTTTACGGTTCTCAAAAAAACCGCATTAGGCGAATCATAATTTATATCGTTTAATTATTCCAAGTCGTAAGACGGACTCTCAGTTCGACCTCTTAGAAATCACTGTCGTTATTATAGAATAATGAAATTTTGATACAATTCGCCTGAAACTTTCTTATTAAAGGCCTTGCTCAGTCTCGATGTGCCTACACTTACCCGTATCTCAATTCAATGTCCGATATCTAATCACGGGACGTTTATTGGCTGGTGAACTTGTAAATACAGCGATACCAATACTGATGTGACTGTAATCTTAAGCCTTGCGAAGAGATGCGAAGGAAAAGTCCAGTAAGTTTTGTTACCATTCATCGAAATTGACACAATTTTCTTTTAGTGCCTAGACCAGAGCAATCTGCCACCCACTGAGTTTCTACGTATAGAAAAACATTAAAATGTAGAGAAGTCACATAAGCGCACCCATACTTGTTGAAGGTTTCTACAATAATTGCAAACTTAGTGGCGTGTTGTATCTGTCTACAATGAACACCTCAAACCTACCTAATTTGGATCTCATCAAAAGGCAAATAAATTAGTAGAATTAATTAAATTTATTAAAAAAGATTGTATAAGAAAAATTGAGCCCTCTCAGTAATAATTGTTACAATATGCAGAATTTTCCCGTCACGGGTTTCGTTCTGGCGTACCTAACGTATAGTTGACTGGGCACGTTTTTGAGCAGCGCCCAGTTTCACTTAAATTAATAATTAGCTGATTTCAAAAAGATTTCAGTAAATCAATCTATAGAGCTCGAATTAACAGAGGAAGGGTAAGTAAATTTAGTATTATCTAGTGATCATAGATCTAATGAATCGCATGTAAATATTGAATTGTGATTGGGCTTTCTCTGAAATAATAGTAAGGTAGTGGAACGTAATAAAGTTAGAAGTAATATTAAAACTACTTAATATTGACGAATGTTTGACACTTACCGTTGATATTTTCATTTCTAAACAGCGTAAAACCAAATGGTCTGTCTGTTTGCTAGCTGATTTTTCTACAAGGGATTATACATAATTTAGAAAAAGTTCTGTATATTCGTTCACATTAATATTATGTAGAAATCTCGAAGTTTTATACCGAGAAAAGCCAGGGCATTGACTGCAATCTTAACTATAATATTACGTATGTTACTGTTTCTTATTTTAGTGTTATCTGAATGATTTGCTTCGTATATTCCAGAAAAAGGTTTCTGTAGTTTTGGTAATAGGAACTGTCTCAAAATGTATTTGTTTTTACACCCGCCCAGATACAGATCGAGGTAAATTCACAGTAGCAGGCCGGATAAAGCGTGCAGTTTATAATAACGACATGCCTTGTCTTTCTCGTGTTCTGGGTTTTGCTTATGTTATACTCAGTTGGATTCTCAAATCTAAAGTAAACAGTAACCTTATGCTACTTAAATGAACGGTATTTAGGAGAAAATGAAGTAGTCCTCAATTCTAAGATTAGCCTCGCTAAACAATTGGAAGTAGCTGATATCGAGCATTTACAAATGGAACATTACTTGTACTTCAAACTATTTAACTTGTTTTAGTGTTATATTTGGAAGTATCAAATACGAAATATGTTTCGAGACAGTTTTTCTTTACTTGTTTACATTGGTTGTCATTGATTTTATCAATTTTACTACTTCATTAAAGGTGCTTGTTGTCTGATGTTTTTTCTTTCCATTTAATTAAGGTAATAAATATTAAAAGGTGTTTTTATAAACGTCTTTGACAGTAGTATAATATAACCTGACCTAAATAATCAAAACCCTGTTAGCTGTCTGTTTGTGCGGCTTGATCAAGTCTTGACTGTCATAAATAAAGTCAAGTTTACTTCAAGTTTAGAGTTGCATAACGTCTTCCCCAGACACATGTACACGGTATTTTTTCTTTTGGTCAGAATTTCTAAAGAAGAACTTAATATAAATATGTTTAAGAAAATAAAACAAAAACAAGTGAGTAAACATTTCATTGTTGAAGA
Organism: Udea olivalis; assembly: GCA_947369235.1. Taxonomy (NCBI): domain Eukaryota; kingdom Metazoa; phylum Arthropoda; class Insecta; order Lepidoptera; family Crambidae; genus Udea; species Udea olivalis. The sequence goes on from OX376340.1 coordinate 31,955,345, forward strand.
ATGTTGTTTTGCAAAAAAACAAGTGTTATAACATTTCATTGTTGAAGACTGTTGTTTTGCAATATAACATTTACTTTCAAGTAGTCTAAAGAAGGACATTTTGTAAATAATTTTTTTGAGCATTACACATTTTAACTTAATAAAAATGTTTGGACCAATAATGTTTTCCATTTTATTCAACAAATAAACAAGCAGCTTTATAAGACGTGCCGTTGTTTTGCACATTTGTAACGTATAATATTTTAAATCACCTTTATCTACCCTTTTATTTCTTTTTTTACCCTGCAGACTTTAAATCTAAGCATAAAACAAGATGAAAATCAATTACGATGTATGATTGATAGCTAAAAGCCACTGCATACGTGACGGGTTTTTATATGGACGGGACTGTACGGGAAGTTCGTTTCATACAAAGTGCCACGTTCCCATCCCGGAACTCCGAAACATATGTCCTTCATGTGGATTTTGTATGAAATGAAATTTCCGAAACTTCCCTTCCCGTCCATATAAAAACCCGTCACGTATGCAGTGGCCTTTAAGGCAAACTTGAGGGTTTTTATAAGGACATTATGTCACGGAGTCACGGGCGGGACGAGAACGTGGCACTCACGAACCGTCACGTCCCGGTCTCGTTCACGTCTCGTCCCGAGATAATACATCGGTATTATCTCTTTACGTATGCAGAGACCTTAACAAGAAAAAAAAGAATTTGTATCTGTTTGGTTGTATGTTCCAGCATCGCGTTTAAACTACTGTAACAATGCCGTTTCGTTCCACTCTCATGGACGTTAGATAGAACCTGCACGATGGCTGGAAACTTCATAGTTTAACTTACTGGCCATCAATAGTTTTCTGTACCTGATTCAGAACAAAGTTATTGACCGATTCGGTTATTTTCTTTTATTTTTAATTATTTTTTTAAGTAGGGTGGGTTTCATCTAATTTGGTTTATGAAAACTTAGAGCCTTTGGCTTAATAAATCAAAATATTGATCGCTACTGCATATCGGATCATTTACTATAATTTAAACAAATTTACCGAATCGGTCGATAACTTCCTTCTGAATCGGGGGGCAGTCCTTTCAAAATTTAATTTATCGTTCCACGTTCCCGGTTCAGCATTTTTAGGCATTCCTACCGAAACCATCGCATGAACAGAGCTTGCGAGCATTTTACCAGAGTACCATTTAAATTACGTGATGGTGTATTTTTAAATACTTTAATTATCCAATTGTAAACAGTTATAACGTAACAGGAACCCGTGTGTCGGGTTCTTTCCTACCTATAATTTTACCCTATTCAATAAACAAGTCACTGGATTGGCTGATCTTCTATTCATTAAACGACCATTTGACGACCAGTTTGGTTTAGTGGTAGGAAACGCTGCCTCTGAACCAAGGGTCGCGGGTTCGAATTCCGCACAATACAACCATTTGTGTGCATGAACATGACTGTTTGTATTGGTCTGGGTGTTTTATATGTATAATAAGTATGTATTTACCAATAAAAAAGTATATAAGTAAGTTTATCGGTAGTCTAGAACCCATAGTACAAGTACGGCTTAGTTTGGGACTAGGTGGCTCTGTGTGGCCCTGTGTGGTATCCCGAAATATTTATTTATTTATTTATTATTCCATAACTACATCTACTCCTAAATATTGTGGGACGAATCGCGGCGCTCCGGCTTCTGTATTGCTGGCCTGCAACGAGGATTTCGCCACACTACTATATGGATTTTAAAGTAGTTTTGCTTACTTATATCATAAAATCGGCTTTGAAATGGCACACTAGTTTTATTAAAATACTGACGGAGTATCATTTAAATCAATCTAATAAAATCTATTGCCAGAAAAACTTTATAGATTTCATATATTGGTGGCAGCATTTTCAATTAAAAGGTAAATCAAAATGTTTCAGAGGCAACTTTGACCCTTGAGCCTCTAATTGCGTAGAGACATTGCCAGGCTAAGTGTTTTTTATCGCTTCTACAACAGGGAATGCTCTGACGAGTTAGGCGCTTTGCAGACGGCGGGGCGTGGCGGTCTTTCTGACCGCGAAGGACTAAAGTCTATGCCCGCGACTGCCCTCACGGCGAACACAAAGCAAAAAGACCCCGCCGCCAGTCCCCCCGGGCACCTGCGGCGCGGTCTTTTTGCCCTCTGTGTGCGTTTGTAGTATAGGATTCACTTTGTACTATCGTTCGCGGCGAAATTGACCGGCCCGCTCCGCCCCGCCGTCTGCAAAGCGCCTTATTCCAGCTTATTCCACCCTCACCTTTCCACTCCCGTACCACGCGTGCTGGACTACGGCGTCACCCACACACAATTCAACATTTGTTGGCCCGAACTAAAAGGTTCGGTGACTCGTTTCTTTGTCGTATCATCGTGACGTGAAACGCGCTGTGCTGGAACACATGTGTTTCCTTCCTCGTCCCGGTTTCTTCAGTCGGGGTGTGAAAAGGCATTCCTGCAGGCCTTCAAGGTGAGGATGGCCATCGCAGTGATTCGTTTGAATGACTGGGCTTGACAGCCTCATATCTGGACCTCACGACCGCTTTCCGGTGGAGTGAGGTCATCTTTACGGGCAATATAAAAAAAAAGAAGTCATACAGCCCGTTTTGGTGGCAACACTATTTGGTCAATGCACTCTTCTGTAACTTATGCGCAAAATGTTTCGCATAAGTTACATTACATAGAACAATCTGTCTACCTTGAGTCACCTGAAGTGACTGTGCACTGACAGTGACTGCCGCTAGCGCCCGGTTAAACCGCGTTTACGTTTTTCTGTGGGATTTTGGTACAGCGCCTCTAGTTATGTAAAATGGAACCAATAATGACATACACATTTCTGAACGCAACGATCGCCGTTTACGTGACGGAAACTCATGGTACTCATATGACTTCTATATAGAAGAGGCTTAAATACCGACTGCGATTCGCATCTATTTCTAATGTCCAGACGCGTTCACAGCAACCTTTAGAAAACCATTGCAAAATGGGTCTTTTGTCAGCAGCACGTGTTGTGACTCCTGACCCGACCACGACATTGGACGTTTTTACTTTGGCACAAAATCGTCATTTTAATTGGGCTTCATTGTACCACTTGTCCCAGGAATTTGTGCCTTACTTATACTTTTTGAGTAATTAGAGTTACGACTGTGGTCGGGCTGGAGATCACAGTTGCTGACCCGACCACAACCAGATCTATTAAAATTAAAAGGAGAATGGGCACCTCTGGGCGGTCGGCGTCCATTAATGAAAGTAGTGTCAAATGAAAGTAGTGATAACTAGGAACAACTTTTACTAAGAACGTTTCGCTGCAATCCACTTAGGAAAAAATATATTTACATGTAAACATAATGGAGTTTCATAGAACATAAAACAATTATTTCGTGTGTGTAATGCGTTTTGATAAAACGCCACATCTTCTGAAAACGATTGCAATGCCATCAACACAAAACAGGTTGATGGCATTGTAACCAAAGCAAGCGCCGCTATTGTTTGTGCTCGAGCGCAGGTAAATCAACCCTACGAAGCTACTTAAGTTGGTTCCTAGTGTTGATTTACCTGCGCTGATTGGTCCTTCACGAGTGCATGTAAAGTACCTGCACTAGCGACGGTAAAAAATGTAAAAATGTATGTGAAATGTATGTAAAAAAATTTTTATTCGTCATATAAGTGCGACGCGGCAATAAAACTTCTACACAATAATTCTAGGACCAAACTACATAAAAAAACAAGAAAATCAAGTTTGGCCGCGAATCGCCCAGGGTCCATACTATTTTGCCCATTCTCCTTTCAATAGTGTGAAGTTACTGAGTATGCCAAAATGTGCGTCAATTGTGCCTACAGCACATAGAATGCATTCAGTTTAATATCAAAGAAAATGTCACATGGTCCGACCCGACCAAGGTCACCTCTGTCGAAGGCTTGTTGGCAACCAACCGAGACCCGTTTTAAAAAAACTGCAGTGTGTATCGTTCCGCAAAAAGTAGAGTTGAGTCTCTTGCTATTATAATTTTCAGGTACTTGTTGGTTTTCCTCTATGTAGTAAAGACCTGCGCAGACGACGGACTTTTCTCCTCGGCGGAGGAAAAAGGACGCTCCGCGAATAAAATGTTCGCCGCGGATTTACCGCGGACTCAACGCACACGGTGTACGATCATTTGTTGTTCTAGAGAATTTAGAGTATTTAAATATTCTGAGATTACGTTGTGCACTTGTGCTGTAATTTAGATACATGAAGGTTAAGCAAAAGAGAAGACGTTTTAAAAGAGAATACTGGGTACCATCCCTTTATTTCAACTCGATTTTTACGGCGGACTCGAGTCCGCCGTGTGCGTTGACTGCTCATAGTTCGTTCTATTTTTTCGCGGACACCCGCGTTGTTTATTCCGCTAAGCTCCGAGGGCGGCCGGCGTTATTCGGCGTACTTTTAGTCGTCCGTGTCCGTTGCTCGATACAGTCTGTAAGGGGTCTATTTTGACGGACAAAAAGGTAGGTACGCTGCGCATAATCTCTGGTCTGCGCAGGCCTTAATACTTCTTACAAAGTCGTAGCAAAATTGGATAGCGTATCATTCGACACACTTTATTATTTGATTACTGAATTTTGTCCGAATCTAGATTAAATGCATTCTTTGTGCTGTAGGCACAATTGGCGCACATTTTTTTACTCAGTAGTTTCACACTATTGATATTTTATATGATTATACGCGCTAGGGAATGTAGAAAAAAAATACCAGTAATAGTTTTTCAACACATTTGTTTAATTTTTTTTTCATGTACCTATAGAGGTCGTTTGCGCACAGGAGCTATATTACAATCTCTTAAATCCAGTCAAGTTCATTCTCTAAACTGACTGTAGCGAGAAATTTTGACAGTGAATATCCAGCCTAGTCAGTCGGGTATCTTCGCCTTATCAGCGGTTTCGGGTGTCAAGCTAGCGCTTCTCGGCGTCAGCTCGTGGGGGCCACGCCCCCACGGTAATCTAGTTTAATAAAAAACAATGTATTTACTACTCGGTTATGTATGGTTCTTTGCTACCTTGGCACACAGGGCGCCGCCCACAGCACGGTCAAACCCACTGGGTGAGACACTGTTGAGTGAGGCCCAGTGAACGACCAGCGAGCAGGCGGCGGCTTACAAGGTATTCAATAAGCAAGGGCGCTGGGCGTCATGTCAGGGGTTGTAATTTGGTCTCAGCCGAGGTCGACACCACGGTTTCCCCGTGGTCGCCCTACAAGCCTGACAGTTATCCAGCCTAGAAGACGCACAATTTCGTACAAAACATTAATTAATTTACATTAAAAAAGTATTTACTTACAAGCATGGCTCGTTTTAGAATTAAAAAAAAAACATAACTGGAATAATGGATTTTCATACAATATTACTACACGGGTGAAGTGTGTAATATTGGATTTGTATACAACATTATTAACCAGAATTTGAAGGAAGATTATTAAGCAACTTTCTCCCCTATTATTGGTTAGTTTGAATGGACTTTCCGAGTACTTAGGTGTAGTATAAATTAAAATAAACCACTTTACAATTGAATTTTCTTATCATTCACTGTTAAACTTCTCAAAGTAGCTTATCATTTCTAAACTCAGTCCATGCTCTACAGCCACTTTTTTAACGGTAATCTTATAAGTTCGAATTCGAAATTATTTCATCCGACGCCGTGTGAGAAAAATTAGTCCACGCGGGCGAAGCGGCGTATATTGGGTTACATTATCAAAGTTCATACGGATCCCTAGCGTTTTAGCCTTAGCAAACAGGGATAATGTACCTTTTCACACCACATGCTCGACAATGCCGAATTATATGTCATGTAAACCTTACCGAAAGCAAAACATTATATCTCTTGGCTTTAGCCGGGTTATAATGTTCTATTATAACCCGCTGGTCAATAATGTGATTTTCACTTTCATAATTCTTATTGCTATGTCCATAAAGTCTAATTTCACTAAACAGAATGTGTCCGAAGACCGACGCCGTGGCCCACTAGATTCGCACTGAGACGAACTTCATTTGTTTGTCAAATCGAGTAGGCCACGCCAGCTGAAAGAAGTTGCTATAGCCGTAGCTAGTAGCACTACTAGCTTTAGAAGATTCTATAAAATTTCAAAGAAAAAATAAAAAATGTCGAGTGATTAAAGAATTTTGACTCCAGAAGCTATTAAATTAGATGCCATAGGCATTGTCAATAATCTACTCCCAGAAAAGTCGAAGGAAAAATACCTGAAAACGTTATCTTTCCATAATTGGACTAATGTCTCCAATATCAATTTTCACTTTTAATATGCTGTAATAAAAACTATCTACTAAGCCCTACTGACCACTTTAGGCCCTAGGGAGTAAAAAGTAATTAGTTTTTTAATTTCCTTCATGTCACAAAGACAAACTCAAACAGCCAGCAAAAATATACTAGGTATTATCTGTGTAGTGTGGACCGTCTTCATTGCGAAAATGTTAAAAGTTTTAGTTCCATGGTTCGTCCGCAAAGAAGGTGGCGCTATGTGTTTTAAATTGTTAATCTGTGGCTGAACCACAGATTAACAATTTAAAACACATAGCGCCAGAAGAAAAAACTGAACACGAAAATTTCAGAACTTTTATCAAGTTCGGTTTGAAATGTTTTTGTACTAAATTGACTATTTTTCTCGTACTCAAAGTGAAAAGTAGATACAGTTTGCACCTCGAGACTAAACGCCAACATAATATAACTACCCTCGGTTTATTGACTTAACTCGCACGATCGGGAGTCAGACCACCTCTGGTATATTATGGCTTCGTTTAGTCCCTCGATATAAAATATACTATTTTAACAGTGCAAGAATTTTTGAAATTGGTTCAGTAGTTTCGGTGATTAACTTCCTCAAACATATTATGAGCTCACACGTTTAGATACCTCTTTATAATTATTAGTGTAGATTTTTGACAGCACTAAAAAACAATTTCAGTATCCATTTCTTCGGCTAAGCTCATTTTGTGAGCTTCCTAGTTCCTGGACTACTAAATGAGGGACGCGAGACGTCCACAACTGCAAGCGCCGACATGTGTTAGGGTGCGTTTCCACCAACGAGGAATGCGTTTGTTAAAATCCAATAGAATCGCGAAGCTAGGTGAATGAAACAATTCTATTGGTTCCTAACACACACATTCCTCGCACATAACATATCTGGTGGAAAAGCACCTTAAAAAGAACTCTAACAGCCTTTTCGATACTGTCTAAGCTGAAAGGACGCGAACCTGCACCGCATTCATTCACGGGCGAATATTTATTTTAAATGTGGACGCAATATATTTAATTATTTACTGATGAATCCAGGTTTGGATTTCATCCTGATTCGCGAAGAGTACGCGTTTGGAGAGAACCTGGACGTTGGAATCGACTGCAGCAACCACAACAAGTTCATGCATATCAAGGTGGCACGATTATGGTTTGGGCAGGAATTTGGGTAGAACGGACCTCGTTTGGATACAAGGGAATATGACTGCTCTAAAATACCGAGATGAGGTGCTAGAGCCTGTAATCTTGCCCCACAGACAGCAAATGGGACAAAATTTCTAGCTAATGCAAGACAATGCCCGTCCACATACAAGTTGGTTACAACAGCATGATATCCAAGCTTTAGACTGGTCTGCACAATCCCCTGACTTAAATCCTATTGAGCATGCCTGGGATATGCTTCAAAGAAGAGCTCTTATGAAGTTCCTGGAAGATATTGTGCATGAAAACCAGCTTTTCTTGCATCTTAGCAGGACTAGTGACAGTATTCCACAACAGGATATTGACACCCTTGTTTTGAGTATGCAGAACCGCTGCAGATGTGTCAGGAGAGTCTTAGGTGGATCCACGGATTATTAATGTTAAGTTTTCAACAATTGTTATAAAAAAAATAGTTTGTTTAGGTTTTGATGTTTCAAAAATAAAGTTAAGATTGAAATTTTGTCTGAGGTTTTCCTTTTCATCTGAGTTTTTTTTAAATTTAACTTTATCTAAAAGTTTATTTATCAGATTAGATAGGCTATTAAACAAGGTTTATTTTAATGTGTGGGTGTCTTAACAAAAAGTTATTAGAATTTTAGTTATTTAGGTTTAATTGAAATATCCCTAGACCATGTTGATGTGTGTATATAGGTAGGTTAACCATTATATTTCGTAACACATTCAAATCCAGTACAAATGGGCTTCTACTTTTTCCGTAACTCATCTTATCATGCATTGGTAAAACACCAGTATTTTTGGTATATTCTTTTATTGGCACGCGCGGCTGCTGCATCCGCGCCGCCGACAGGTGACCGCTGAAGCGGTGGCTCATGGTGTTATCTACAGCCTACTAGGTAGGTAGGTAGGTAGGACTGTATGATCAAGCCATTAGGCTAGCAGGTTGCACCTGGACCCCGGTAAATGACTTTTTTATAATATAATACTTTTATATTTAATTTTCGTGTGCAATAGCCCATTGTAATCTTCTTCCTCGATTGCCTCTCCTTAGCGCTGGTGCCCGGAGTGGCCTACGAGCACGTAGGTTGACTTCATGCAGCCTTCTCAAGGTTTGACCTCTTACCAGCAAACCATACTCTCTCTGTAGCCTTTGAACCAATTGCATCGCCATTACATTTGGTTGACTTCGTTCAGCATTTACTATGAATCGGTCCTGTACATGTGTTGTAATGCGTTGAGGTCCTCGGTGCCGTTCCACCACTTCCCCCGTGACACGATAACGTGACCAAAGCCTGGATATAACGCTCTGACTGGTCATCATGGCTTCAGAAACCGCAATTTGGGTAGCGCCAGCTTGAATCATGCCAACTGCTCTTAACATTTCGTTCCTGGTCAAGTGTCTACGTGGCATGATTAAATGAACACCGGAGATGCGGTTCACAAAGATTTATAGAAATTTATGGAGTTTTAATCAAGTTAGAAGTTCGTGAAGATTTACTTCTTTGGAAGAAATTCAATGAATGCAAATTTCATCTCAAACCAAACCTTTTATATACAAATTTGAATTTAAAAAAGGAACTTAATTATGTTTTTATAATCTGTCATTAATAGATTTTTTGTAAGGCCAGTACTTTTTAAGTTATCTAAAAAAGTTTTATATATCCATAGACCATGTTGTTGTGTGTATTTTATTGCTTCACATAGCATAGCTCCATGTATAACGTACTGTATGACCAGCATTATTACAACCAATTATACTATGAGTACTTTCCTGTCTGTGGTAGTAGGTAAAATCTGCACTGTTATGTTTTAACAGTATAGATTTTTGTAAAGTTATGAGTTTAAATTTGGAACAGCTGTCAAAATTCAAGTAGGTGAAAAATCGACAGCCGAATACCTACGAGCAGGCGTACAGAGATTAAGATAAGATAAGATAAGATAAATATTCTTTATTGCACATCAAATAAAACAATACAGCTCAGGATTACAAGATTATGATGAAGCAATTAGGCGGTCTTATTGCTTAAAAGCAATCTCTTCCAGACAACCCAAGTAGAGGAAAATGTCAGGAAGGGTAAGCAAGTGCACAAGAAACTGAAAAAATAAAAATAAAACAATTGATTCACTTAAAAAATAACAATAAAAAGACAAATAAATAACAATAAAATATATAATCCTAAACTAACAGCCCACGAATAACAAAAAGTGATCAGGGAAAGAAAAAAAGATTATAAGTAAACAGAAAGGGAGAAGTAAAAAGAAAGAGAGAGATTAGGAGACTAAGCAGGAGCGTTAAAGGGCGAGGAAATGTGCTTTGATCCTTGTTTTGAAAATAGACAATGATTCTGACTCTCTAATAAATAAGGGTAGGGTATTCCAGAGACGAATAGATTTAACAGTGAACGACGGTGTGTAGGAGTGCGACGAATGAGGAGGGAATGCAAGGCGAAGCTTCTTAGATGACCGCATCGGCTGACCTCGTACTGGTTGCAGAAATCGGAACCGCTCCTTAAGATAACGCGGCGACAATGGGTTAAACAAAATGTTATACAGGAGAAAAAGGACGTGAGAATCTCGACGAAGACGCATAGGAAGCCAGTCGAGCTGAGACCTGTACTCAGAGACATGATCGTACTTTCGCAGTCCAAAAATAATGCGGATGCAGAAATTCTGGAGCCGCTCAAGTTTATCAAGAAGATTCTCAGTAAGATCTAGAAAGCAGCAGTCAGCGTAGTCGAGAATGGGAAGGAGTAAGGCCTGGACAAGTGCAATTTTGGTAGGTATTGGCAAAAAATTACGAAGCCTACTTAGTGAACTTGCAGCAGCAAAGATTCTCCGGCTAACCTGACCAACCTGGGTTGTCCAAGTTAATGTATTGTCAATACAAACACCTAGATTTTTGACAGTTTACTCAAAGGAACTACCACACCGTCAAATACAACTGAAGGCAGAACATCCCAGTCAACCCTAGAGATCAGCCACGAACTGCCCACAATTACTACTTGCGTTTTAGCAGGGTTAACAGTGAGCCCAAAAGACTTGCTCCAGTTGGAAATAAGATTCAAGTCAGCATTAATGGTATTAATAACTCTGGGCAGGTCAACAAGACTTCATTGGGAGTAAATTTGGAGATCGTCTGCATAAAGGTGATATGAAGAAGATAGATTTTGGGAAATATAATTAATGAAAGTAGCAAAAAGAAGAGGAGACAAGACGCCACCTTGGGGTACGCCGGCACTAAGGTCGCACCATGACGAGAATACATTCTCAGCACGAATGCATTGCCGGCGCCCATGCAAGTAACTTTGAAACCAGTCAATTACAATTGGAGATATGTTGAGAGAACGCAACACGCCAAGTAGGATGTCGAAATCAACAGTGTTGAAGGCATTACTGAAATCCAAAAGCGCCAACACAGTAAGACTTTTTTGGTCCATACCAAGCCGAATGTCATCTGTAATTTTGACAAGTGCAGTAGTCGTACTATGACCAGGGCGGAAACCGGATTGGAAGCTATTGAAGAGTTGGTTTTTGGCGAGGAAAGCACTGAGCTGCTGATGGACAACACGTTCAAGTACTTTGGACAGGAAAGGTAAGATGGATATAGGACGGTAATCAGAGTATGCAGAAGGATTTGCTTTTTTAGGGAGAGGAATTATTTGAGCATCTTTCCACGCTTTAGGAAATGCTCCTGAAAGTAGAGAAAGATTGAGGATGCGGGTAATGACAGGTGAAAGGATATCAAGGATAGGTATGATCATATTACGACTAATGCTATCACTACCCACCGCATTAGATGCGATGGAGCGAACGTTCTTCTCAACATCACAATCATATATTTGACTAAAATTGAAAGAGGTGTAGTCAGGAACTGGTAAAGATAAAAGACGATGAAGTGTATTCGATTTAACAGTACTATTAGTAGGAGTAGAGGAAAGAAGAAGTGCTTATTTAAAAGGTTAATGTTCACATGATTTGGGATATAATCTTTACGTGTTTTTCCAATTCCAAGAGACTTGAGAAACTTCCAGACTTTAGCTGAATCTCCATTTTCAACAGATTTATAATTATGGCGTCTTTGAGCGTCTCTACACAACCTATTGCAGCGATTCCGAATAATCTTGTAATGTTCACGAGTTTTGTCGTTCGGATCTAATTTGAACTTACGCTTAGCAAAGTTCTTCTTGTCCCGCAGAGCCTTAAGCTCCTCAGTCAGCCAGGGTGCCGGAGAATGTTTGACTCTCACTGGACGAACGGGCGCGTGTGTATCGTAGAGTAGCATGACGAGCGAGTTAAAAACAGCGATTCTTTCGTCCAGGTCACCAGCACTATCTACCAACGACCAGTTGGTACCTAAAGCATCGCGTCTTAAAAGCTCAACATTCATACCACCAAAATTTCGTTGCAGGAGAATTTTCGCCTTTGGCTTTGGCGGACGGATTTTGTACGAGAGATAAATGAGGTCATGAAAGGAGAAGGCATCAGCTTGATGCTGGCCGTGCTTAGCAACGTGATCTAAGGAAGAAGTAAATATTAGGTCAAGAAGAGAAGGTGCACAGTTAGGAAAAAAATGAGAAGCATTCGAGGGAAGAATATTAAGGTTAGACGCATTAATAATTTATTTGAGACGGGAGGAACGTGTATCACGTTTTAGGAGACAAGTGTTGAGATCTCCCATTATATAACAGTGTGATTGTAACCAGGAGTCAGGTCCTCTAACAGTTTCTCGAGCGTAGAAAAGTAGTCCACTCTTAGAGAAGGGCTGTAAAAGACACCAAGGAGCAGTTTTGAGCAATTTAGAGCTAACTCAACAAAAAGGTATTGTGGCGAATCAGAAGAGGACGAGGGCGGTGACACATTGACAACAGAGTATGGTATGTGGGATCGAATGTACATTGCAACACCACCACCGGTCCTGCCGACGCGATCATTCCTAACTAGGATGAAACCAGGAAGCGAGTAGGATGTGGATGGAAGCGAAGGGTTAAGCCAAGTTTCTGAGACTAAAATCACATGGACCGTTTTGCTCTCGAAACTTGCTAAGAGGTCAGGGTAATGGCTGGGAATACTCTGGGCATTAATGTGATTAGATTAGTATAATTGGTTGCAACAATGATGCTGGTTATTTCCCTACTGCTTCTGAACCCATCTTAGAGTACTTCTGATATGTGTGCAGATAAAGTAATGTATGCAACTGTACATAATTAGGCCTTAAAACACTCGTGTGATCTTATTTTGGCACCTTGCCAAGGCTCGTTTAAAAAAACCACACTCGTGTTTTAAGGTCCCTCATTATGTAACGGTTGCATAAACAACTATAAATTCATAATTTGTTTCCACATTTATAAAGCTAATTATTTACTCTTTCATACTCAACAATAGTGGCAATGCAGTCTGGCTTCCTATGCAAAGGCGGGATGTAAGGCCTTTACGAATGAACTGCGGACGGCGCGGGCGGCGCGGCGCGCGGCATCTTTCAGTCTACCTGTACCATCAGAGGGTGTAACAACCCCTTCCGGTCGAAAATTACTATTAGTTTTAAAAGAAACTTTGACAGTTGATTTTAGAGAGACTCTCAAAATGACGGAATATATATTTATAGTAGTTTATTTCGAAGGCGAATTAACCCCGTTGGATGTCAGCATGTTCGTGTCTGAGGATGGGAGGGCTGGGAACCGTATGAGATTCTTTTACGTCTGCTTAAGGTAAGTTCTTAGTGCCTAATTGCTTGATTTTATTCTTCGGATTGCGGCCAGCTTGGAAGTCAGCGGTTACCGCAAACGGCGCTGAGAGCTTTTTCTCTTTCCAAAGGATTCTTTCTGCGACCATGACGATGAGCTATGGTGGCCGTTTTTGGGAGTAAATATTGACATAAGTAGGTAAATAGTATGAATTATAAATCTGCTGACGAATCATTATTTTCATAAATTATCTTCTCGGTTCTCTATAATTACTGGGTAATTTTAGTTTAGCACTTAGATCGAGCAGAATGTGCACCTGCGTCTTTCGCTAACCAGGCGGTTGCTCCTACCACTGAGCTACCGAAACCACCTATGCGATTTTTCCTAGTTTAAAGTAGTTCAATTTACCGCTTGGCAAATAGGTGCAAAATATATACATTTTAAAAGTAATGCCCGTGAAGATGGCCTCACTCCACCTGATGGAAAGTGCCGGTGATGTCCAGAAATGGGGTCATTTATTCTTGAATTCCTATCTAATACATAGTTTGTTTTCACAGTGAATGTGATTTTATTAGTTATTAAAAGAAACTCTTAAGCTATTGAAAAAGTAATAAGATAATGTCATTGCAATTTGAAGAGAAGATATTTGTCATGCCGTGCGAAGGCCTATTCAGCCGTGAAAGCACACTGGTATCCATTAACCTCCACTTTTGCACGGGTACTGGTGGTTTAAAAACAAATATAAAAACAATACGACTATGTTGTATGTCTAAAAATAACTTACAGGATTATGACGCAAATACATTTATTTAGAATTGTTATTTTATATGAAATAATTTTAATCATTATTATTGCACAAATTGTGCGGTTTAATTCCCACAACTACACCCGTGCAACTAAGCTCGTGTCTATAGAACTATCTCCGATTGCGACGCGAAAGTAATCTCTCTCTTTTGAAATGATTTACGAGTATTTAGTCTGCATCAATCCATTGTCTTTTTCCATAAAACGATGTAATCCGTGCTTCGTATGTGTATTCCCCGTTTAGCCTCTTGTCCTTTTTCAATATTCTACCGTAGTGCGTAGAAACCGAACGCTTACTGTTTAAATCTATACTAATATCACTGGATCGATTTCAAAAATTCTTCAAACAACTGGTGGAACGGCGAATCCCACCCCGGGCGGAAGCTCGCAGGTCCTTTTGGGCCCCAACTAGGAATGAACCACCCAAAAGGCGGCTTCGGTGCCTCATCTGTGGGCAGTGCTGAAGTATGACTACCTGATGTCCTAAGCAATCCACGGCTGTGGGGCCCCCTTTCCATAAGTAGAAAAGTCCAAATAACTAAGCCTTTATTTATTTGTTTATTCGCGAAAAATTCACTATTTTAGCGACTTTAATGCCCGAAAAGTTTTTAAGCATATTTGACTCAACATAGCGGCCCAGTGTGGTCTAAATTTTTTTTTAGCCATACGCTTAACTCGTACGAACGTTGACGCGCTTATAAACTCGTATAATCCATAAAGATACAGACTCACCACTACCGGTTCGCGTTCGGTATCGGGAGCCACTCTTAAACCATAATTACAAGATTTACAAGTCATTTAAACAAAAAATATAAAGAACACAAAGTAACAATATTTATCCAGAATGTTACGTATGTGACACAAAACGCAAAAATAAGCTTCTATCTACAAGCAGGAAATAAGCAACTTTAGAATTTTTGAAACTTATGACCTCAAAATAGCCTAGCGCTACGGGTCTAATATGAAAAAACGAGTATTGCGAAATGCTAAAATAAAAAATAAATAAAAAAAACAAAGTAATAATCAAAAAATATTTACCGAAAATCTAGTTTAGCAGTTAGAAGTTATAATTTTTTGAAAATGTTGTTTTTTTCTCTAATCTGCTCATGAAAATAATTATCCCATTAAAACTATTGCAATTTTGGCATAGGGGTAGTTTAGTCATGCACCTACTTAAAACGTATAATCATGTACACTTGTTTGCATTTTCAAGGAATCAGTTTTTTGTAACTTTTGGAAAGTTTTGAATAGTTAAAATGTTTTAAAAATCACCGTGGTTAATTAAATGTGGTAGGTATCTAAGATTTTGTTCCCAGCTTCAAAAACTGCCTTAACATGTTTATTCTCTGAAAAAAACTGCTAGTGCTACACCCAGAAATTCAGTCAAAACCGGGTCAAATTGATTCGTATGGCCTAAAGATCAATCGTTCCGATTTTCATGCCCTTAACACCATTTGCAGGTTAATTTAGCGTACCGCAAGCACTATACTGTTAGGTAAGTTTTGTAGCATCTTCAAAAATACCATCACGCAAGTAACTCGATTGAAAATGTCCAAAGTCATCATTTGGAGAAATCGCTATAAGAAAAAGAAAACTTTATTCGGAAAATCTATTACATTTTGTTTACGGGGCCAATGTTTCGACCAATGAAACAGGGCCATCCTTTTTCAGTATAATATTGATAAATAGCTTTAGACGTCTAAGTATGGTGAATTACAAAGCGCGGATTTTTAAACAGCCTAACTAGCCTTTCATGTGCTAGCAAATACTAGTGTACTAATTTTGAAGCTGGTTCTGGTGCCCCCCAAGACGTGATGCCCTTAGCATTTGCTTAATTTGCTTATGGGTTAATTCGGCACTGTCTGTGCGGCAGCCTTACTTGGCAGCTTAGTCCTGTACACATGTGACTTCGACAAGTAATGTTGCCACAGATTGCTATTCAGACGTCGGATAAGATTCTCGCTACCATTATTTAGCGAACGGCTAGTCCTCAACTGGCTGGCCTGAAGATCGCTGAAGGCTTCGAACGTTCAAAGAACTATCAGAAAATTGATGATATAGAGAAGGTAATTTTTTATAGTCGAGTTAAGTTCATTCCCATGATCATATTGGTATCAGACTATACGATAAGGCCATACAAAAATTTAAAATTACTGAAAAACTCATGAGTTTTATTTGTGAAGGTACCAATCACACTTCCCGCTCGCCTTGTCAGGGGCATTCCCGTGCTTCGGTCACGGGTCATAGGTAGGATAGGTCTATGTCATACATTGCTGACAAGTGTTACGTCCACCACGAGTCGCCAATTTATATTTAATAAAAAATTGTATTGGAATTTGACTTTGTCATGTCATATCAAATCCCAATACAAATTGTGAAAGACGTACTAAATTATGTAGGTAGGCGGTGTAGGCGGTGTTCCAGCTATTGTTTTTGAGATCGATAGCAGGACTTACCGTAAAATTTTAAAAATGAAAAGTCATACGTTCTAGTGCTATGGTTCTTTAGATTTCTTATTTAATATTAAAGTTGAAAATAAAATGGCTACAAATGGCTTTGCTCATTCACACCGATATCATTTCGAGTTTCAGACTGTTATATTGAAACCAATATTATTATTATCCCTTATATCACAGACATTTCTGATAATTTTAGTTTAATGAATTAATTTAAAAATATTTTTAAATGAGGACGTTTACGTAGTTCATCTTAACTAAGTCAAGGGTTCGTTGGATGTTGTAGTCAATAAATACATGCAGTATCAATTTTAGTATGACTTATAGAATTCAATGAAATTGTAAGTAGTTCCAGCTTTGTTCGTCAGCGTGCTAAGCTACGAAGCAACCTGCAAGCTCTCCTTTCAGCAAAATGACGCGCGGCCATAGCTCGCGTGTTTGCATCGTGATTTATTTAAAATTTTGGGGTATTTAACGTTTTGGTCTAATTAACTGATTGGATTGTAAATAAAACTTCATATTCCGATTAGATAAAAATCATAGGTATATTGCCATTCATTTAAGCTTTAATTAGAGATAAATATACTTGAAGTTGACACGGTAAGACTTTTCCGTAAATCGAGGTGGCGCGATTGATAATAATATTTGAGAAAAGAATAAAGATTGTATTTACAAATATGATTCATTACGTGTCAATACGAAAGGATGGCAAAGATGTGCATGAATTGAATAGTCTATTTTTTTTCAAAAGGTCACAAATTAGGCGCTTGAAATTTCGAATCATGCGCTCAAAATACAAAATGGCTCTTAAATCGCTACGAGCTTGCACGGCTACGACTACGAGCGATGGTGGAGTGACTACTTGCTACGACGCGTAGCGCTACATACTTAAATATTACTCTTTGATATTATCAAGTTATAAAGTTTTTTTTAAAAGGCTCTGTGATCTACATTTGTTATTTCAGTAATACACACCGGATGACTATTTTGTACTGCAAGGAAATAAGTGGCACAAGGTTAAGATGATGTATAAAATATACAAGTGAAAAATTGTAGATACCTACAATTAGCTTTTATTTCAAGGTTTTCATTGAAAAATTTTTCATTCAAAGTTTAGGGATTGAACTTATCTGGATGTAAGGGATTGCAATGCAATCGGGAGCCTTTTCGTTGCCCTGATTTAGTGCCTATGAAACAGTTTTTGGATTTATATTTTGCCTGTTATTCAAAGATGACCGATATTGATAGTGTAGGTGTACCTAGAGGTCCAAAACTACATCTATTTAGGCTCACAAATAAACAACGATGCCACATGGGAACTGTGTTCCAGACATAAAAAGACGGATTGCCATGTCAAAAGATGCTATGACCCGGCTAAATGGTATATGGAAAAATAGAGGGATCATTAACACAACCAAAATGCGCTTAGTACGGGCATTGACCCCCCAGATATTTATGTACGGAGTCGAAACATGGACCATCAAAGCGAGAGTGGGGCAAAGGATTGATGCATTCGCAATGTGGTGCTAAAGGCGTATGCTACGAATTCTTTGGACAGCCAAATTCACAAATGTATCAATCCTATTACAGTTGGGAGTAAAACTGCGTCTCTCCACAACATGCTGCCATCGCGTACTCGTATTAATGAGGCGTGGGGACGAAAGCCTCGAGAAGCTGATCATTGTTTGGAACACGTAAGTAAAGAGACCTAGAGGCCGATCACCAACGAGATGGTCTGATCAACTTGATGTAGATACACCTACGTTTTACACAGTCGCCAAAATTGCTACGGACAGAGGCCGGTGGAGACAATTTGTTCGCGTCTAACTTACACCCCCCCACCATGATCACGATCTTCAGACATAAAGGACCAACCAGAGAGAGAGAGAGTTTTTTTTTGTTTTTAAATTCAATTTATCTCGTAAAGTGTATGTGATTCTATAATTATTTCATTTGCCTAGATTATAGCTTTCTAGGCTTTTATCTTTATCCGTTGTTCAGTATACAGTCACTGCTTTCCACTTTCCATTTTTATCATCAACAATGTATCGATTTTTAGTAGATTTAGGTGTGCATATTTCAAAAGCGTAAAATAGTAACGTTGGCTTTCAATGTCCACAGAACCTAGGTTTGATTGTTTCTAGTTTCTGTCTTTCGGAGTAAACTGCAGTTATTAAGTTATAACTGAATAAGTAAACATCTGAATGGTTACAGCTAGTAGGGATGCTTTCGAACTGTACAACATCGGTCACATGTAGGCGGCCCACGGTGGAAGCCCGCCAACGGACAAAGAATGATGAAAGTTGAGGTTTACCTTCAAAGTTTTATGAAAACAAATTTCTTTGAAATTCAGAACGTTAATTTAGAAGCATTCCGTCACAATGCTCGGAAAAACCCTTTGTCATAACAATGGTTTAGGTGTTTATTTTTTCATAATGATCTTGCAAAAATATAATGTCACGCTTAAGGACATTGTCTGAAACTTGTGCTGAAAAAAACACATTATTTTTATGAGGAAATAATCGTCTTTGAATTCTTTAGTGACTGTAACAATTTTTTTATTTTCAACTGACGTCATTTGATCAATTGAAATGATATTTATCCTGAAAGTAGATCGTTGCCCAGCGTATGAGCCCTCGTTGCCCCTTTACCTTCAACACTTATCATTTGAATAAGAATATATTCATTTTTAATTTTGTTCAATATTGCAGGCGACACATTTTTTTTAATGGTTTAAGTATAAGCTCCTATTACAGGGGCAAATGGTAACATTTGAGAGTGAGAAAGGAAAATAAATAGGCATTTGACGTGACGACCGACTTGGTGTAATGGTTAAGAAGTTGGCTACTACACCAGAGGTTGCGGGTTCGATCCCCGCACAGTACAAACATTTGTGTGCATGAACATGTCTGTTTGTACTGGTCTGGGTGTCTCCTATGTATAATAAGTATGTATTTACAAAAGAAAATGTATTTAAGTATGTTTATCCGTTGTCTAGTATCCCATAACACAAGCTTTAATTAGCTTACTTTGGGGCTAGATGGCGCTGTGTGGAATAATGTCCAGGGATATTTACTTATTTACTTACTTTACTTATTTACAAATAACATAAAGAATGAAAAGTTTTTGTTTCGACGAAAGGATAGATTATATTTTACATTGCTTCTGACACGGTATGTTTTTGAAGTGATTAAATACATAAAAAATAAATTTAAGTGCTTAGGTCGATTGTCCCAATAACGGAGGTATAAACTAAGGTTAGAGCTAATTACGGCGGTAGTCGGCTCCTAAAATGGTGGGTCAGAATCAGAACGTTAAATGTACTGGGGTTCAGTACATAATACTATTAGTTTGTTCTATTTCTAGGCTCTGAACTATTTTTCCTATAACATCGGGAACTGCGGTAATGAAAGCTGGGCACTCACTTTAATAGAATAAAGATGTCACATTTATAAGATTTTTCAAGTTTATAGTTTATTATTATAAAAACAAATCGTCGTCTACATTTTATTTTACCCGTAGTGGTTTGGCAGCTCCAAAAAAATAGTTATGTCAGGTTTTTTTGATGTTGCGAACTATGGAACAATAGTTCCGTCAAACACTAACCGTGTGTTGGCTTTGTACTATTTATTTTCACAGTCTCCCTCTACTTGCATATTCTCTTGTTACTGTTTCAATTAATTCAAATGCTAAAGTATCAACAGAAGCTAAATATTTTTAGCATAATACGTGCGTCAGCTATTGTTGACTAAGTTATATGAGACCATTCATTAAATTAACAAAAAAAAACAACGTAAAAAAAACTTTTCCTAAACAAAACACTGAAAAGTAGAAAAATAACTGCGCATTTTTCTAAAACTTAAACGATAATGTAATGTAGGTACAATCATTGTTATTGTTGGAGTCAGTGTCAACCAAGGAAACACTTCAATATATACCTAGCAATATACCTATTTTTTTACATCTCACGTTTTAGTAGGTATATAGGTAGTTACAAACCTACATTGGCTGAACGATTAAGGAAAAAATATGACGAAATGAATGGCGGCAAATCTTCAGAGGGGTATGTAAAGGGCACAAATGTATGGTTTATGGTCCTGGGGCCAATAGATATAAATAGTATATTGTGAGATTGGTACATTCTCATAGAGTACGAATAACTATTGTTATCCGATAGGAGTACGCGCACCATGAATACTATACAAACCACCCGTTTAACCCTTTTACCATCAATTCTGCTTTAAGAAAAACAGCTCATTCCTTTTGTTGTTTTTTTATTTTACATAACACATACCTACTGCATTACAATAATACTCCTAGGTTTGTACTTAAAAAACTAAGCATCGTCAATAATAACATTGTTAAAAAAATTGCGGGTTCCGTGAAACCCATGCCTTGCATATCCTAGATACCATTGGCGGCACGATTGGCGTAGTGCGGTTGTGCGGTAGCACGGTCCCGTAGTGTCCCGGGTTCGATCCCCACTCAGGTCAATTCAGTAACGATCTATTCTAAGTTGGCTTTGGTCTGGGTTTTTTGAACTGTGCTGGGAGTCACCCTTGGCTTAATTCCTTGTCTGGTACCTCGTAACACAGGGATATTTATCCCTACTTCGAGACCATGTCAAGAGGTGTGTTGTCTGGCGCATATTTATTGATTTATTAAAATAAAATGCGCACAGAAGCCCACAGTGCGCCGACCTGTCAAATGTTGAATAAATTGTATTATTATTTCAGTTAATTAATACACCTGTGTTTTGGGTCTCTCCTGGCCGAACTGGCACTAGTAACCTTAGTAAACACGACACAGTGCATATTTTATTGTTTTTGCGTACTATCCGAGATAAATACTTTATTTGCCAATATCTCGAATCGGACAACAAATCCAGATGTGGCCCGATACTAACTTTTTTTCCCTTGATCCATCGATGTACGATTTAGGTACATGATAAGGATCAAAATGCTCGTACTCCTTTGAAATCTCTTAAATCACCGCCTTAAAGGATACAATTTGTTAAAATAATTGAGCGATTCAGTTAGATATTTCTAGGGTCCTTATTGTTTCATCTCGCGTTTAAATATTTTAAACAGATAATAATACTCTGTCAAGGTATAGGGAGTGGCTGGATCTGCCTAGTTTATGCTAAATTACAAAGTTACTATGAAATTAATAAAAAAGTTATCACGTTCCAAAAATACGCGTTTCAGCAAATGGTTTATAAGATTGTTTACCTTGACTGTTGACAAAACTTGTCCAACGCTGCGTCCAGAGAAAGGAGTCATATAGCCACCAAAACACGAGGAATGCAGGAGGCCAACTCCCTAACACATTGTCGTAGTTTCGGGAAAACTAGGTACGTGTTCTTATTTAGTATGAAAACAACTTGACGACTCGATTGGCGTAGTGTGCTGTAGCACGGTTTCTCGCCTCGATTTTCCGTAGTGTCGCGGGTTCGATTCCCGGTCGGGTCAATTCAGGAAACGATCTTTTCTGAATTGACTCGAGTCTGGGTGTGCTGGGAGACGCCCCTAGCTTATTTCCTTGTGTGGCACCTCGTAACACAGGGATTTAATAATTCCTACTTCGAGACCATTACAAGTTGTCTGGCGCATATTTATTTAGAACTAAGATTTTTTTGTATTCTCGAGTACGATAGCTACTTACCACACAAAAATAAATATTCAAGAATATCACATTGACCCACGACTGGCCTGTTGGCGCAAAGGTAGAGTCCTACCTTCATACGGAGGACGTGTGTTGATGGGTGGGGCCCCATGACAAACATTAATGTGATGAGTATTTATGTTTGTTGTGTGACTGGTTGTGATAGTCTATTTTGGTGTAATTGATCTTAGGTATTTATTTCTCGTTTACTTCTTGTAGTGGGTAATTTTAGCGAAACAACGGACATCTAGTCAGGGAGTAGGCCCCCTGGCGCGGCGCCAGCACTTATCTCATCCGCGGACACAATTAAAGCGTTCGTAAGTGCTAAACGATTATTTTAGGTTTTACGTTACGAGTCGCATGCGGTTTCCGCGTACTTCAGACATAACACCAATGACGTCACGAGCTTGGAATTATAAGAATTGGAATTATTGCCAGTCCGAAGTCCGGACGAAGTCCGTCCGGGTAGACTTAACTGCAAAACTTTCCACCATGTATATGAATCTTAATTGCTCTGTATTTATTCTAGTTGTTATAGTATATGTACAGATTAAGATCCGTCCAGTAGAATTTATTACGTACAGACAAAGAGACACAACTTCTGAATCAAAATCAAAACAAAATCGTTAGATTTCGAAACGAATAGATTTTTCCATCAAACTTTTAATCTTAATTAAATCGTGTGAGACCGACCAGACAATAAATAATAAATAAATAAATAAATATCCCCGGACATTATTCCACACAGCGCCATCTAGCCCCAAAGTAAGCTAATTAAAGCTTGTGTTATGGGATACTAGACAACGGATAAACATACTTAAATACATTTTCTTTTGTAAATACATACTTATTATACATAGGAGACACCCAGACCAGTACAAACAGACATGTTCATGCACACAAATGTTTGTACTGTGCGGGGATCGAACCCGCGACCTCTGGTGTAGTAGCCAACTTCTTAACCATTACACCAAGTCGGTCGTCATGCAATGGATCTCAGTAGATGCAGGTCATGCTTCAGCTGGGGCTCACGAATATACAAAGTGGCTTCTCGCCGGGTCTTCTCAGCAAGAAACAACTCCGACACGGTGGTAGAGCATTACCTCTGTATACTGTGTATTTGGGTGCTTCTCAACATAAGTGTATTGTAGTCAGTTTCATGTGGCTAATTTTGATTTGCGTGTAAGGCATGATAAGTGATAACTACATTAATTCAGGCAGCAATTGATGTACAGTTAGGTAAGGGCCATGATCGTATCTGCTGTGGTTATCGAAATATTTAAGTTCAAAGTTTTGTGCGCCACCTGACCTGAAACCTCGCCACCTGCGCTGAAACGTATATAGGAAACATTGTTTTTACAAGAAAATCAAATCATTTAAATCAAGTTTTTTCAAAGTATTGCAATATCTAAAACAAATTTTACTAATGTAAGTATGATTCTTAGGCGTATTTGAATTTGATCAGTCTCACTGGTCAAATAAAGTACATTTGTTTTACTGCAATCATTATAAGTCTTGATTTTTCATATCTTGTTATAAAATTAACATAGCAAAAATAAAAAGGGGAAAAGGTATAAGGTATTTTATAGTGTCTTTCATATCGCGGGACTACACAAAGCCATAATATACCAGAGGTGGTTTGACTCCCTGAGCGTGCGAGGGAGTCAATAAAACCAAGGATATATTAAGTTGGCGTTTAGTTTCGAGGTTCAAACTGTACTTTTCACTTTGAGTGCGAGAAAAATAGTCAATTTAGTACAAAATCATTTAAAACCGAAGAAATTTATACTTGACAAAAGTTCTGAAATTTACGTGGTCAGTTTTTTCTTCTGAACTGAACCACAGATTAACAATTTAAAACACATGGCGCCACCTTCTTTGCTGACAAACCATGGAACTAAAACTCTCAACATTTTCGCAATGAAGTCGGTCCACACTCCACAGATAATAGTATATTTTTACTGGCTGTTTGAGTTTGTCTATGTCACATGAAGGAAATTAAAAAACTAATTACTTTTTACTCCTTAAGGGCTAAAGTGGTCACTTTAAGCCCGCTTCGTAGGGCTATATAGGCGTACTTTTAGAGCATGAGAAGTGAAAACTGTGAAGTTGAAACTAAAAGGTAATAAAGTTTTTTTTAAACATCCGTGGTAAAACTGGTATACGATTCTAGTCTTGCAAGCTAGATAATTTGACAGCTTCTTGTC
The DNA here is from genome assembly GCA_947369235.1 of Udea olivalis. NCBI lineage: Eukaryota > Metazoa > Arthropoda > Insecta > Lepidoptera > Crambidae > Udea > Udea olivalis. The sequence continues at coordinate 31,979,607 of OX376340.1, forward strand.
TGTATAGACAATAAAATATCATGGAACATGAGGTTAACTACTCCGCTCTAAATGTAAGAAAATTCCTAAATTGTGGCTTTCTTGCATCAGAATGAAAGGTAAGTTTTTTTAAATAATAACTGGTTTTTAGGAAACATCTTCTTTATTTCTAAAGCTAGAAAACTAGAAAAAAACGAATTTCAGAGCTTAAAGAAATCAGACAGTATTCGAACCCACGTCTTCCACAATCCGGGTTGCTGCTCTAACCACAGAGGTACAGAAGTCCCTCTAGGCCGAACGATTCGAACATCTTCTTTTCTCTCTCGTTTGTTTTTTTTTACACTCGGCATCCTTACTTAATAACTACGCAATAAAAGGTCATCATTACTCAATATGTCCAATAGCACAGAACTTCTTTCATAATAGTTCACTAACTGAACGCATGGGTTTGCATGCTGGCATCCGTAGAATAATGTAACAAACTCTATTTCAATTGTCTCCTTGGCTTGTTTAGACGTGACCCGGTTTGCTACTGGATCGGGGGTCTGTATTCACACGGAGCATATTTTATGAAAACAAACTCTTTGAGGTTTCATAATATTTTTGGCTAGGCTTTGGCCGCGATGGAAAATCTTGGCTCCCTCCAGTAGGTGAAATCACTCTCAAATGCATGCATGCATGCTGGTCTAAAAGGGGCAATGTCTACGTCTAATTTAAAGACTCAAGAATAGTTTTTTTGGTATGCATAATAAAAATGAAACTATAGACCTTTGTGTTTTGAATTAATTACAGTAGATTGATTCAAAATTATCTCAATATTATCAGTGTCTTATTTCTAAAGTACAAGTTCTGGTTAGTGCTAGATGACCGTGATAAAAAGATAATCTCAATCATCCTCATTGCCTTGCCTCTATAGCCTGGTTCCCAATTCTAGTGTTTTAAGGTACTCGTATTTAATCATAGTCCAGTTTATATCGCCAATACCCATCTATAAGAAGGGCCTTTCGGCAGGGCCCTAGAAGGGCGACGGGATAGAATAAAGGCTAATTATTAGAAAAATCAAACTTACACGTATAACTAACAACCAGATACATACCAAACACTTAACGAGAATGTTTGTGTTTATTACGAAAATATTTGTTGTGGGTGTGTACACCAAACCCAGAGGATTTGTGCGCTGCAAGCGTGGCATCAATCAACTTAATTTTAGCCACCTAAGCTGCTTTGTCTCAACCACCTGAGCTGGAATCTCAGGTAAAAAAGGTTATAAGGTTATAAAAGAACACCTAAAAGTTACTCAAAAATTGATCACAAGGAGAAACCCATTACAAATCTAAATACACGTAATACAAAAGTTTAAATAGGTTCAACTATTTATAATATGAGCCACTTGAGCTAGCACATATTTTGAGTCTATCCACCTGATAAAATCAACTCACGTTTTTGCCGGGAAACCAGCACACTAACGCACCTACGAGTAAGCCAGTCTCGTGAGTTAAAACGCGATGTGCAAACGATCGCGTCTCAACTGGTCACGACCGGATAAGCAAATGTTCGGAAATCTGTCTCTCGAGTTTGAACAAAACTTTGGTGAGCTATACCATGATACTCAGTTCGTAATAAAATATATGAATCTGCTTTTTAAGTTACGCGTGTATCGTAAAGTATTATGGCGTTACCTTTTTTTCAAAATGTACACAAGTTTTTTTATAATCTACAATCTTTGCTTTAGACATTCCACCGGGATGTGAACCGTGTTGTTAAAATAATATTACTTTTTTACTGACGTTTGATTTACTAAAATGCTTGATTGCAACACTCGAACAATAAGTCAAACATACCATAGTCAAAAATAATTAAAAATATAAGGTAACTAACTACACATGAATTCTCAGCCCAGACATGTTTCTGACACAGTTTGGTATAATGATTCGTTTATATATTAATATCCATGTTACAGTAGTATTTATGTCGATTATTTGGTATATTTTGCTGTAAATCTGACAATTTGAAAGTACTAATACGAGGGGCATGCCAAAAGAAATTAAGATACTCAAAGTTATAAAATTTATTCTTTATTACAAGTATCGATCTTTGCGAAGTATTCACCCTGAGCACGTATACACTTTTCCATACGTTTGAACCAATTGGAAAATACCTGTGACCACCCTTCTTTAGACAACTCAGAAAACTCAGATATTATAGACAGCCAGTGCATCTTCTTTGCTTTCAAACCTCTACCTATTCGTTTTTCTTTAATTTTTGGAAACAGGTAAAAATCACAAGGCGCTAGATAGATAAATAATATTATTTATTGTACTTCCTACAAAAGGAACTTAATTCTAAGTAGGTATCACATTAAAAATAGTGTATAATTTAGGCGGCCTTATCGCTAAAAGCGATCTCTAACAGGCAACATACAGGTAAAGGAAATTTATATAAAATGGCAAGTACGTGCATAAATACGTAAACTTAATAACATAAATATAATAAACCAAACAAAATACTATAGTCACATGAATATATTTAAATAGATACATATTATAGAATGAATGTAAACAAACAATTTATACACAGACGACACAGATACATTTAATCATTAAATTTAACTTATCTTTAAACCAATAACGAATACACCAAAGCTAGCTAGAAAATTAGAAAAAGGTCAGGGGAATATGGTGGTTGAGGAAGGATTGACACATTGTTTGAGTCATAAAAGTCAAGTCTTCTGGCAGACGTGTGCGGCGCCGCATTGTCTTGGTGCCAGAGAAGGTGTCGCATTCCCGACTTCTTGTCACACCAAGCTGATATTACTGTTGGAGCACAAACTGTCACATACCATTCAGAGTTCATCATTATTTGATCCTCTAGCACAACAGTAGCAATATGACCTGTTTTGCAGAAAATCGTGTGCTTCGTGCACGGCGACATTTCGTTGGAGTTGGTTCATCTTCAGAACACCATACAGTCGACTGTCGCTTTGTTTCAGGATTATAGTTATGAAGCCATGTTTCGTCACCAGTCAGTATATTATCATACACGTTTTTTTTCTCGCCAACGTCGAATTTATCTATCATGAAAATTCACCAATCCACCAGACGGGCTTTCTGCTCATCGGTAAGTTTGTGCGGCACCCATCTCGAACAACGTTTACGAAGAGAAAGGTGGTCGTGAATTATGGTTTGCAATGCTGCTGATCCAATTCCCAGTTTTCGCTTCAGCTCTACATACGTAATTCGTCGGTTTTCGCGAATAAGTTTTTCGACTGCACGAACGTTTTCTTGTGTGACCGCGGTTGGCGGCCGACCTGTCTTCGCTTTATCTTCGAGACATCGCCGTCCTCTTTTAAATTCAGCAAACCAATTAAATACTGTTGCTCGTGAACAAGCATACTCACCAAAAGTAGTAGCCAAAAGTTCAAAACATTCTTGAGGCTTTAAACCTTTTTTATAGTCATAATAAATCATAACACGAAAATCACGTCGACTGAGCTTCATTGCTGCAAGCGAATTCCCGCCAGATTCACGGAAAAATTATGCCCATTCAAATAAAAACAAAAAGATTATGTGTGCTCTATTTTCAAATATATCAATAAACAACCAGCCTCTATGATGGTTTATAACTTGCCAGTGTCAATCAAATGAGTAAATAGTATCTTTGTCATGCCCCTCGTACAGTCTACATCAATAAAGTTATTTGAGTTTCGCTGGTAGTGGGTGTTCTACCCACATGGGCACAACAGCTTACAGACCATTGACGAATCGCGGTGAGTGTCAGATCGTCCTAATGTTTAGTCACTATTCCATGATTCACACAGCGATCCATATTGTCTCAATCCAATTGTTATGCCGGCTGCAGAATCCAATATAACAGTTCCAAGTCATATTCATGTCCGGTACTATAGCAAAGGTTCGCGATAGGCAAAATCATAAGTCCGTTATGGAAGGCCGGGGTAGTCGAGGAATATCATTTAAATAAATTGAAATTCTTGGAAACACTCAAAATAACGCCCAATCACTACAAAAAATACGAAACGAGTGAGTGGAGTGAGAAAACTGACAGATTTTTTAATCGACATCAGTCATGTCACTTGTCAGCACACAGATTAAAACACAGATAATATATTTCACGATTGATGCAATTTATGTATCGATTATAAGTTTAACGTTTTTTTTTTTTTGTAATACATAAGTACTTTTACTTAAATAAATATTATATCAAAAGAACTGAATAAAATACATTGCGAAAATCATTTTAACTAGTCAATCATCTATTGCAAGGGTTTGCTTAACTCATTCATGCCGTTCGATTATTCGTTTTATCGATATACTCGTAATGTACATACTTATCTTGTTTTTTGAATTTATCAGTTCTCAGGTAGAAAATTAGGTAGATTTTCCATTTTGGAATATAAATATATGACCCCTTTTTTAACCATTTTTCAGCTCGTTACATTTCAGGCTTCAGCCTATAAATATTCTTTATCTTAGGAACCTCGGGTTTAACTCTCTGAAAGTGAGAAGAAGCAATAACCAGATGCTGACAATGTGCGAGATACTCAAATGGCTGGTCGATCCTCCCGATCTGAATGACGAGTTGTGTAGGCTCTTCGCTCCTAACGAAGTAGGAAGCATAAACTGTTCGCTGTTGCGCTTAGCCTTACTATGGTCCGTGCGAGGTCTCCCATACCGCGAACCCTCGCTGCATTCGGGTGAGCCCCCCATGAGCCTTCGCCTTGTCGTGGCGGGGGGGGGGCGTAGTACGGGGGTGCTTTTGCCCGCAATGCACGGCTTTCACCGCGACGGCGGAAGTACCTGTGTACTCCAGGTGCTCCTCCGTGGCCTCCCTACTTCATTTGGGGGTTGGCTGGAGGGGATCCCAATACGGGAAGCACTGGCGGCGGGGCGTTGCGAAACTTTAGGGGCCCCCTCTCTCTGCTGAAGTGTTGAGGTTGAGTACCGTGGGGTTTTTACCCACAGCAAATTTAGATTGGTCAAATTTGGACGATGTTTGTAAGTTGGTTTTCCCACGAACGTTTTTGACGTGGTTTTGCTGAAAATTGATGTGTAATGAAATAAATTAAATAAATGTTTGACTAGCGAAAAAATTTTTTTTTCTATGTAGTTCGCATAGTAATTTACCAGGTAACAGAGCCTCCAGGGAGTAGCTTTATATTTTCAGGCTGAAAAAAAAATTTAAGACTCCGAATCTAATTCCGGTGCAGTGTCCTGACTCCATTTCTATACGTTAATTGTTTCATTTTAAGTTTCTGGTGTTTCAATCAAAAAGTAAAAAATTGTGGAATATATTAGACGAGCTAATCAAAGTAACCATAAGCAATGATCGAACTGATCTATAAAGTATTTTAAACAGCCTTTTAAAAATGTCCTTCGTGAAAAAGCAATAACCGTGGCACAATTCAAAAACACCACTACTTGTTATAACATGCTTTGAGAGGTGCCATGATATCTTTTCTAGCACCGTTTTGTTGACCACCTTTCGAATAGTATGTAAGGTTTTGTGATGTGTTGAGCTATTTTTCCGTCAGACCCATAAGTTCTTGTTGCTTTAGCGCAGAAAAACAAATTTATTAAAGTTCTACTGTTTTAGAAAAACCTGAATTCAGATAAGGGATAACATTGGTACATACTCGTACTTAAAGATTAAGTATTTTGACGTATCTGTAGACAAACATTTCGTATCAGAACAATAGAGTTTTTAAAAAAATGATTTTAGTTGCAGTTTCTAAGTCTGGTGGCGCAAATCCAGTGGCTTCACAGTTACTTTATCTTATTTAATCATAACGATTTTCACTACAACATTCGCTACCGGCATTAGGCAAAATTTGAGTTGGTTGAAATTGACCGCATATAAATAAATAAATAAATATCCGGGACAAATTACACCAACATCATCTGACCCCAAACTAAGCAGTGCTTGTACTATGGGTATCAGAGACTGATAAAATACATACTTATATAGTTAATAACACCCAGACACACAACAAAAACAAATGTTCGTCACATAAATGTTTGTCATGAGTAGGGATCGAACCCACGACCTCCGGTGCTAAAGGCAGGATCGCTGCCATTGCAGCAACAGGCCAGTCAAACAGATCACCGACACCTATTTGGCAAGTGAACGGATTTTCACAGACCCGCGATTGTAACATTTTGGACGAATTTGTTCTATAGATCGCAGTGTCCCACGTTCACTGCCAAGTTTAGGCCAACTGCTGTTATTCGGTCATCGCAAAGTTTACAAGACGTGCATGGTTAACCCGTCAATTTATATCTCGTTTGATCAGTATAGGGTTGGTAATATTTTAAAAAGTTAGTGAAATTAGTTTAAATAGTTTTTGAGCAGCCACGGACCGGCCACAATAATTGTTTTCATGACACAATTTTTTGGTTTTTCTTTGTAAAACCGGTAATCATGGCCTCATATTTAGTTACTATGATACTATACCTACCTATGAACGATTTATGTCTTAATCGAGATCATATTACATAGTTACTACTAAAATGTCCCAATGCTGGGCAAAGGTGTCCCCCATATTTACAGCTTGCATAATATTGGAGTTCAATCTTAAGTAATATTGAGCCAGATTCCCCTTTTCCCCCCTGACATCAGTATTGGATTTACCCATCCCTTATTAGATCTTGCAGTTACTTTTTAAGCACAACATCGCCGACAAGACACTGACTGACAGAACAGACAGCCCTGCTCGTCGGGTGCTTGGCCTGCCGCCATGCGCACGTGGCGCCCCCGTCAGGAAATTGGCGACGTAAACACGCTGCGACTCTGATCTTGGGCAGATCTTGACCCATTAACACGCGTTCGGGTATTTCTGGCGTGCGCGCTGCGCGGGCGCTGCGATAGTCGCGCGGCGGCCGCCACGATGACGACACGGATACGGCGGAAGAAGTCGTCGCTGAGCGAGGTGAAAGTGGCAGTGGTCGGTGCGCCGTCCGTCGGAAAAAGTGGTACGTTGCGATCGTGCTTGGTGGATGCGATGAGGGTGTGGAATATGTACTTGTAATGACAGGAAATGGAAATCTTCATTTCAAAAAAATTTAGAATAATTCACCAGTTTCACAAACTTTAGTGTAAGTTTCTATCTAGCAACACTTAGGAACGGTAAAGTTACAGTACAGTTCTGTAGCGCTGAACATCTGTTTTGCAAAGAAGTCTTGAAATAGTGAGCTCTGAAATAAAAGTTGGGCTTTTGCACTGCTGTGTAATGGAGTCTGTTTAAAACTAAAGGAACAATATTTGAAATACACATGCAAATATACATAGTCGAACAAAAAAATATGAATCTCGGTATTTGTTTACCAGTCACTCAAAGTGAACCTTTCATAAAGTAGGTACAACCTAAACTTTTATGCACATCAAAATGTTATATTAGGTAGAACATGACGTTTTATACACACGGTATCTACTCGTACAATAAACCGGTATCTAAGCAGTTAATAGGAACATTCTCTTGGTAAAAATGCTGTATTTTGTGAACAATGATAATTACATTAAAAATGTATAATTAATTAGTATAGAATTTGAAATTAATTCGGCAATGCGTGACCTAAAATTAGTTACATGTGTATACATGCGTGTTAACGAGTTCAACTCCGAATTCATTTCACGATAGCAACGAAGTGCAGTGCCCATGAAGTTATCACACACCCGTTACTACTGGTTTTATAAGAAAAATCTGATTGCATCTTAGCGCAGGAACTTTAGACAAAAAATGGGCTCATCTTCGGAAAAACCTGAAAATTGGTATACACTCGCCTTTCAGCGTTCCAAATGAGAAAAATGAGTGTGAAAAATCCCCGGTATTCGGTTGTACGCACAACTTGTGACAGCTCAGAAACGGTGAAAAAGAACTTTTTTTGTCGGGTTTTTGCGAATATCATCGTTCCTGTCAGTCTAACGGCTATTAAGACAGTATCCTTACAAAAAAAAAGAACGAGAAATTTTCTACAAAAAAGGTAGAACAGAAATTATTGATAGAACCAGTATTTGCTACCGAAAAAAAGTGTGAAACATCAGATTGAGTTTTCTAGTTGCCGCGGTGTTGCGTCCTCTGTACGGGCACATTCGTTCAGGCGATGGCTGCTCCTCCAGGGGCCATCGTTCTGTCTTCGTCGTATACAATGGTTAGAAAGAGACAGAACGATGTTCCTGCAGAGACCCTGCGGAATGATTATGCCCTCTGTCTCTTTCTATCTAATGCATTTGACAAAGACAGAACGATGGCTCTTGCCGCAGCCAATGCGTAAGTCAACGTGCCCCACGGCAACGCCATAGCTGCTGCCCCTCCACCATTACTTCGACAAGACAATCAATGTCACAGTGAGTGAGCCAACAGTAACAACTAGCCAGCTTGTGTAATATAGTCTAATGTGTTATATTATTATATTGTATAGGTATTTGTAAAAAACCGGGGATTTTTCACACCTTATTTGGAGAGCTGAAAGGTAAGTTATACCAATTTTTTAGCTTGGTTGGACTTTTTCCGAAGTGAAATCCTAACGTTTTTGGACTATCTCTACAAAAGATAAGATTAAAGCAAAGTCACTCTCGCTGTGTGAACGCTTCTTTGTCAAATCCTTCGAACTAAGCAACTGATTTTATGCACTTAGTATTTAAGAGTAAGGTTTGTACAATACAAAAATATTATAGAATAGCAAACATTGCATCCGTCACATACGTGCAAAGCCAAAGGGGTTGGTCGCTCGTTATTAGATAGTTAATAACTTCTTTGGTTTTAAAAACACCATTTTATATGATTGATTACGTATTGACAATCAGCACTTGCAACTCAATGATTTTCAGGTTCAATTACAATTCGCATTTATTTAAATGTATTTAATTGCCTATCTGTCATGGTTTCCAATGTTCACATGTTATTTGGAATCCAGCGCTTTCATCGTGCAATATTTTAGTACTGTTTCGATCTATGGTTAAAAACATAAACACAGCTGTAAAATGTTATTGCGTAGGTTATATTTTTATACGAAATTTAAGCATCGTCAGCTGGAACGACAAAAAGTGTGCGTGTATTCGTGTGAGTCAACGCGACCATGGGCGAATTGCGCAGCTCCACAGAAATACCCCCGACGATCCACTCAAGGACTGGCAGTCCAGGCGAGCCTGTAAAATAAGCGACGATTGTACCAGTACAATATTATGTTGTTGTTCAGGGAACCAGATTAGCACTTGACATTTATTTATCTTATGCACGGTTTTGTCACACTCTCGGAAGAGCAGTGCGTCAGCCATAAGTTTCCGTCACGTAATTGAACTTTTAAATGCCATTTTTAGTTCCATTTCTAATCAATAAAGGCTCTGTAGCGAAAACCCATACAAAAACGCCAAAGTGAATGCTAGCTGCTGGTGCAAAGCAAAGCTCATGGTCGTACTAAATAATAGTTACCTACTTAGTGATGCATTTAACAGTTCAGATTTAAGCATTTAAGCATTGTAACTTCTGGTAAATGTAATATTGCCTGTTAAATAATAATAATTATTAGTGCACGTTATGAGTACTTTTACGAGTATATGACTCTCACACTTTAAAATATAAGGTATTGACTTAGCTTAAAATAAAATAACAACACGACACGATTTTATTTTATCTTGAGTTTACTAAAATCATTCTTTAGTTACGAAAGCGGAATCGAATTGCTACTCATATTTTGAAAAAAATATCAGACAATAACAAAGATGTCTTTTTTTGCTCAGAAGTTTAGTTTAGTAGGGGATTGATGTTGTATAGTAACGTTAGTACTTTCTTTATTATATAGTGCGTCATTCATCGATTTTAATAATACGTTGGGTTTTAATCTATGCGGAGTCCACATTTATTAGCTAACTGCCCCGGTAATTTCATTACTCATTAAAGTCAAGGCTTAGATACGATAATTCCGTTTTCCTTTGACAAAACAATCTTCTTCTTCTTCTTTAGCCATTTACACCGGCTACGGTGTAGGCCTCCTTCAGTTTATGCCACCTTTCACGGTCTTGAGCAGTTTCCAACCACTTTGTTCCCGCCAGTCTTTTGATGTCTTCACACCAACGCATCTGCGGTCTTCCTCGTGGACGCTTCTCGCCCCACGGCCTTACGGCCTCCATTCCACCACCGCCTTGCACAAAAAGCCTTGCGAGCGACATGGCCAGCCCACTCTCATTTCAATTTCGCAACCCGTTTAGTAACGTCCCTCACTTAACTACGCTCTCTAACCCACTCATTTCTTTAACGATCCATCAGCGTAACTCCAACCAGTTTTCTCTCAATTGCTCGCTGAGCCAAATGAAGTTTATGAAGGACTTTCTTAGTAAAAACCCAGGGCTCGGCCACATACGTGAGAACCGGTAAAATGCACTGGTCATGAATTCGAGCTTTTGTTCGGCGTTGATTTTCATTTTGGACGTGAATTTGAGGTTGGAGTAAGCTGCCCATGCTAGTCCTATGCGCCTGTTTTTAACCTGGTTGTCCTTTCCCATTACGACCTCTTGAACAAGATACACATACTTGTCTACTCTCTCTATGACAGTGGTATTAACGTAGATGTTCGCGGTACTATTAACATGGTTGGTCATAACCTTGGTTTTGTCAAGGTTCATTTCTAAACCACACTGTTCAGAGGCTTGATTGAGTTCTTGTATCATAGCCTGTAGGTCCTCCGGGTTGTCCGAAAACAATGCAATGTCATCTGCAAATCGTAGGTTATTCAGTCTCTTGCCCTCTATATTGATGCCGCGCTCTTCCCAATCCAACTTTTTGAAAATTTCTTCCAGTACGAGGGTGAACAGTTTAGGGGAAAGTGTGTCTCCCTGTCTAACTCCTCTCTGAATCTTGTCTGGTTGCGTTTCGGGTGGTAAGTTGACCTTTAAAGTTTCATGGTGGTATGTATTTTGTATGAGGTTAGTGAGGCGGTGATCAATACGAGCATTCTGAAGGGACTGAATTACTGCCCAGGTTTCGATACTATCAAAGGCCTTCTTGTAGTCTATAAATGCAATCCAGAGTGGTAGTTGATATTTAGTGGTTTTTTCCATGATGATTCTCATGGCTAATATATGATCCATAGTACTAAACCACCTCTGAATCCTGCTTGTTCGACTGGTTGATGAAAGTCAAGTTTTTTTGTTAGACGAGTGGTGATACGAGTATTTCTCGTAAACAGTTTATACAGCTGTGACTGCTGAGGTTAGGTTACTGATGGGGCTGTAGTTATTCAGGACTGATTTATTGCTCTTTTTGAACAATAAGATGAAGCACTTTCCCACTTTTCCGGTATTTGACATTCTTCTAGATACTTATTAAAGATTTCACTGAGGAGCTTCAAGACCTGGTCCCCACCTTCTTTGACCATTTCTATAATGACATCATCTTCACCCGGGGCTTTGCCGTTTGACATTTTACATAGGGCGGCACTGGTTTCGGCCTCTGTTATCTCCGGTACATCTTCAGATCCAACATTCGTTACTTTTCGGATCGCTACATTTGATGGTTTAGGATTCCTTGAACTATAAAGTTGCTGATAGTACTCTTCTACGACTTTTAGCAATTTGTTCTGTTCAGGAACAAGGATTCCATATCTGTCACAAAGCTTTGTGATTTGATGAGTACCGGGTTTTATAGCCTTTATAGATACTTAGCATCAATATCTCTCTTGACGTGTTGTCGTGTCTCCTTACAAAATATTTTGAAGCCGGCAGTATTGCTTTTCCCTTGGTTGACTAGGGTTCTTCTTTTTTCGAGTAATGCCTTTGTATCTCCCTGTAGTTTTTGTGCTCGACCGGACATGTTCTTCGATGCAAACACTTTAGCTGCCTCACAAAGTGCCTTGCTAAGATGTTCTATAAGTTCATTCATATTAGATGAATTAGTGCTGTTGGAAATTAACTGTTTTTTCACTTCCTTTTGATACTTCTCTGCGTTGATTATAAGGCATTCAGGGTTTACTCTAAGCTTTTTTTTTCTAATTGTCGTGTACCTTTCTAGTTTTGTGTTGATTACAATGATTTTGGTTTTGTATTGATTGCACGTATGAGACGATGGTCGCTTCCTGTATAAAAGTTATTTAACACGGTGACATCCTTGAATATACATTTGTGACTGCATAACATATAGTCTATTTCGTTCTTGAATCTCACACCCAGAGATAACCATATCCACTTTCTTTCAGGTCTTTTTTTGAAGAACGAACTGATGTGAAACATTTTATTGTGTTCTTAAAAGTTTGTTAACATGGTCCGCCCTAGAATTTCTCTTCCCGTAACCAAAACTACCCATCACAGATTTCGAGTCATCCTGTTTTACGCCTATTTTGGCGTTGAAATCACCAGTGATTATTGTGTACGTAGTTTTGTAATCACTAAGACAAAAACATATGTCTTCATAGACTTGTTCTACTTCTGCATCAGTGGCTGTGCTGGTGGGCGCATATACCTGGACAACTTGTACAGCTACTTTTTTCGATAATGGCAGTATCACGTACAAGACTCTGTCTGAGATTGAGCTAATGGATTTTATGTTGCTATTCAGACGTTTGTTAAAAAGGAAAGCCACACCATGCTCATGTTTATTCAAGTCAGATCAACGAGAGTAGATAGTATGTCCATTTCGAAGCTTTATGCACCCCTCACCCAGTCTTCTCACTTCGGACAATCCAATAACA